>CM046728.1:11955352-13294638 GCA_025584915.1 Monochamus saltuarius
TTTACAGTTGCGTCTGGTCACTCTTTAAAACTAAATAGCTCTAAGTCTTCCGTTTTACTCTTTGGCCGAAATACTGTCTTGGATGAAGTTATTCATTCAATGCATATATGCATAAACAATGAAACTCGTATTGTTACTCGAGAAGCTAAGAACCTAGGTGTAATATTAGACTCAGGCTTGAGGTTTAAATCATTCAATTCAATGTTGAAAAAATCGTTTGCAAATCTAAAGCTTCTATATGGTAGTCGGAATATATTAAGTAAGCAGATCAAGATTCTACTGTGAGTTTATGTTTTTGTCACAATTTAATTACTGCGGCGTTCTTTATAATCCTTGTATAGACAGTACCGATACGTCCAGAATCCAGAGAATGCAAAATGCTTGTGTTCGATTTATATCTGGCATTAATAAATATAATCATGTATCTAATGCCTTCAAAAGTCTGATATGGTTGCCTATGAAAACTAGACGAAATTATCACGCAACTTGTTTTTACCATAAATTGATTTCTACACAAACTCCTCCGTATCTTTATAATAAAATAACATTCAGGACGGACGAGCACAATGTTAATATACGAAATAAAGGTTTATTATCCATGCCTAAACACAGAACTGCTTTCTTCAAAAGGTCCTTCTCCCATAATATAGTCAAGTTATTTAACGAGCTAAATACTACCTCGATGGCAATGTCAATGTCAATGTCGCTTTATAAATTTAGGATATCTCTCAAATCTTACTTTATAAATAGTCAAGTTTAAGGATACTTTTCTATTATTTATTTTTATATGCTGTATATTCTCTTTTAAATCCCTACACCTACTTTAGAAGCACTTTTTGTTTCTTTTTCTTATTTTTAGAATCGTTTATTCTGTTTTATGATGCACAGAAGAACAGTGCCCTGCTGATGCAGTGAACTGAGCGTTACTCCTTTTTGTCTCTATGTAATATATTTTTGTAATAATTAATAACATTATTGTAACTATATAGACAAATAAAATTATTATTGAAGTTATACTTCTTTGCGCCCGTTAGACACATTGAGATGGGATGTTGGTCGAGAAACCGCGTCACGCTCAAAAGGAAGAACAAATTTGGAAGAACAAATTTTTAAGAACTAATATAATAATAATATATATATATATATATATATATATATATATATATTTTTAAGAATTTTGTACGTACGAGTGGGTGTATGAGAATGGCCAAAGAAGTATAACCCACCGTCTGGTCCAACGCAGACAAATTTTTATTATTATATTTGGATATGTACAGAAGATATGCGTCAACCGGATACTGGGCATCAACGTTTTTTTAAATATATATTATAACAAAAATAAATGCTCCAAGCAAGTGGTTGGAAAAAATACGTTAGATCAGATTCCGTACATAATAGTAAACCCCATGATAAAGATTCTCGCCATATTCTCCATACCAAATTATGCAAAGTACTTGAGTTTTTCAGATGCACCTAAAAATAATAAATAATTGTTTTCAACACTCTGTATATCAGAGCATTTTGAACAAAATATTATTTAAACCAACCGCCATTATTTGTCAATATGATACCATTTGATCGATTTATAAGTAAACACTGTATACATGTTTCATTTAATAAATATTTAGTACTCAAATATTTCATTTGACGAGCGCACTGATTTTTTTTAAAACTGTCAGTTAATTTAATAGTTCTGAAATAATGTAAAAGGACAAACATACCTACTAACTAGTTTAATTTTCCATTTGGTTCATGAAATTGCATCAACTGCAAACAAGCATTGATCTAGCTGACCGTGACCTTCATTTAGTGAATTTAGTCCGTTTGGCACATCTGTTACTGTTGCAATGTGATACGCGCGACTTCATAACGGCTTTAAATTCGAAAGACGGGTCGACAAAGAGAAGCGAGACAATTTTACGTAAAAGCCTTCGACGTGGAATGGGGTCTGATGTTTTCGATTACGGAATGTAGATGTTTCATCGCGATATTAAGAGCCTCAGAAAAACGTTTAGCTCGCTGTTCGGCATAAAATAGCAGCTTTAATCACGATGTACACTACGCACTATCAAAAGCCAAGAGAAATGTTTTGTTCACTGCCATGTGTAAAATAGTTATTTAACTCCCAGTGTACTCTACGCACTACTACGTAAAATAATAAACGTATTTAACGTAGTTCAGTACGATTAATTGTTTTTTAATTAATTTATAACGTACTTTCTTGGATTAGAAAGTGATCAACTATATTCTGATAATTTTTTCATATATTTTCAGGTATTAACAATATTGTGTGAAACTAACTACTCAGTGGACAAAAGCCCCAACACAATATTTCATTCACTCTTGTTTTTATTCAATTTCAGATTTCTTTGAACCCGTGCATTTTCCATACTTAATTAACCGAGTAAATATAAATCTAAACAACAGTTTACAGAAGATACTATAATTGAGAAATTATCAAATCAGTTGAATTAATGTCCGATTTACTGGCATAATTATATTACAGCAAATGTCACTGGCAAAACCAGTAGTAAAAAAACGTTTAAATCGCAACATTTCGAGGGTAACTGAAATTAATAGCTTTATATAAGATGACAATAATTCATTTGTTCGACAGAAACAAGAGAGAATTTCATTTATAAATTTTGTACTAAAGGCTTGATTTTCTCATTTTCATTATTGTGGGCAGATGAAAGCGTAAGAAAACAGAAATAGTAAGTAATGAAAATGTAAGTAGGCATATTAAGTGACGATATACATTCCTATAAATACCTGGAGGCTGTACTTTTAATAATTCGGTTAATATTAAATTTAATTTTGAATGATTCTAGCAAGATTTAATTATTTTGTGTTGAGAATTGTATCCATTTAAGATCAAAATTGTTCATGTTTAAGGTTTCCAGAAGACAAGAATACTGATCTCACAATTTTTTATATGAATTTTTTGAAGACTAGTTTTGTGGTCTACTAGTTACACTCTATCCTCAGGCCTTCTCTGCCAATAAAAGGAAAATTGCTTCTTGAGCTTCTTCAAAGCCACACAAACACAATGAAGTACTTTCTTGCATTTTTACAAATTAGAACTGTTTATTAAATAATTTATAATAAATAACATACCATAGCAACCAATAGGTACAACAAAATCTACCACGCTTCATTGAGTAGGTACTAAGAAATATCAAGTCGTGCGAATATTTTTTTATTAAATTCCAATAATTGTGACTCCACTCCACAATATGATTGTGATACGATTATGGATAAAAAGTTTTATTGCATTCGTGTTTTAGTTGCTTTTTTCCACTTAAGAATATTAAACGCTCGCACTACGTTCTCGCATTTCAACTTTATTGTGTGGATAAAAGGCTACTTAAAACACTTATAAAAATAAATAACTATTATTATCCTTGGTGTCAAAGAATCATTTTATCTACTCTTGCAGTTACTTTATCTACGATTTTTAGTAGATGAAAGCCAACTTTAATATTAGCTACAGAAAAAGTATTTTTTTAAATAATTGATATTAAGAACTTTCAACAATAACAATTTTTTTGTCCCTTTAATAGTATCTTCGTAATTCTCATTCAATTTGTTAATTTCTTAAAAAAATAGCTGTTACATGCTAAATGTCGTTACATTAATATATTAATTGTTTATAATTGGTTATAAAATAAAAAAATATATAATTAAAGTCATAAAATTTAATTGAAACATTCATTCATTAACAAGAATGAAATTGCTGTTTATGTGATATCTATTAGTGCAAGTTTTTTTATTAATGCAAGTTTTTATAGGACAGAATGTCCATAAACAAGTTACTAATAATAAGGACCGAGCTAAACATTAAGTTTTCGTTGACGGAACTATTGTTTTATTCTCCGCAATACTGTAAACAATAACCTCAGTTATAAATAAAATATTTTTAATGCTATTAAAAAAATAAAAAGTAACGCCTACTAACAAATCTATGACCAACTCTTTGAACTTTTTCCTCAAAAAACTTCCTATGGAGACAGACAAAGCTCTCTGGAATTGTTTCTAATATAGTAAAAAATGTTATAGTAAAAAAGCTAATAATAAAGAATATATGTGGGTAGATATAGCGGGTGTAATTCAACGCTGGTCGGGGCTTTAGTCCGCAGAGTAGTTAGTTTCACACAATATTGTTAACACCTAAAAATATATTAAAAAATTATCTAGTTAAAATTAAGGGCGATAATATAGTGCAAGCGCATATCTACAAGTATAATCAGGAGGTAAATAGGCTATTGTAGCGTCGCTTAACCTCAGGCGCAATCGCTTAACGTTGGAAACAAATATACACATATATTTATAAAAAAATAACCAAAAGCTCCTTAATTTTTGGCAGATATAACTGGAAATAGAATTTATATAGCTTGGCAAATCAATTAGTAATAAATGAATTGCTTGAAAATTTACCCAACAAACAAAAATACTAAATCTAGACAAATGTATTACTACTGTAAGTTTCTTCTTTAAACTATATGCCAAAAAAAGAAATCTAAGCTAAATTAAAATACTAACTTATAATATTATTTAACTATTAAATAGCAATTAAGTTTAACTAAATCAATTAGTGTTTAACTGGCTTATTAAAGAGACAAAATGAACTCCAAGAATATCTAAACTATGTTAAAGAGTATAATATTATTTAAACTTTAAATAAATCTAACTAAAGCAATCACTCAGTGATTAACTGATTTCAGATAAGGGGAAAAATGAGCAGGGAACAGATTGTGGCAACTTGCGTGAGTTCTACAGTACTCAGATGACTACATAAGCATTCCACAGGAACCCAGGAAGAAGCTGAAGATGAAGCTGCAGCACCGCACCCGAGGAAATGGGATTACTCCAAATACGGAGGAACGACACAAGGATTCCAAGCAGTTTTCCCACGGAGAATCCAAGGTAGAAACAAATACAGCACCAGGACTCGAGAGGTTACCCAAGAACTCCGCCACTGTTCCAAAACCGGATCCAAAATTGAATTATAGGTAGCAGTAGACTACGACTAGAACCAAAATCCAAAATTCTTAAACGTAACGTGAACTCATACTTGAAGGTAAATCCTGTATAAATAAAAACGATATAACATCGTGTATGCCAGAAAAAAATACTAACCAGCAAATATAACTACATTTTAAATATCAAGACATTTAAAATAATTGCAAAAGAGAAAAATCTCAGAAACACTTACCCTAATTAATTAGGGGTTCCTTATTAACAGTACTGTATACTGTGATTGATCGCAATTGCATTGGGATTGTGATAAGGGCAAAACAAATGCTCGTCGTGTGATACATAATCCTTCAGCATGAAGAAGAATAATCTTGGGCTTCTGCACAAAAATATGCGAATTCAACTGTGATGCAACTTCCAAACATTCGTCTGGGTTGTCGGAAAGCAGAATCCTTAGCGAGATTATTGTAAAAATCACAGATTTTTCACGACAACTCTCACACAACATACATTTGCATATTCCAGACGTTCAGATCCCCGCAAGACAGATTGGAACCAACAAAAAACTGAACCACTTTCTTATTGGTTCAAAACTGACCAATAGAAATTCTATTAAACTATGACTTAACTTATAAGACTATAATTATCGAATAATTTATATATAGAAAAATAAATAATATTACGTATTATCGTAAATCAATTAATTCAAAATTGGAAAATGGCATAATAAGTAATTTTCAGGTAGGAAAATGCTACGCGCAATCGTGCGACACTGCACCGTGCAGAATCTGCTCAACCTAAGTCGATCAATAATAACAGAGGCAATATGGCGGAATGTCAAATGTCAATTATTGAACAAACAACCAATGTACAGTGAATTTTATGGATTTTTAAATTTATGAAGCCTATGTGGCAAGTTCCGAGAATTTAGTTATAACTCGCAAACTGGCAACACCTGGTATCGTTCGTCAACGTTTTTCTAGAGAGGGTGGACCTTCCTTTTTGTCTCAGTCCAAGGTTGAAGTCGATAGAACGTTTGGTTTGTGCTTTATGTGTATTTTTTTGAAGTAACTTTTTTAGTGGCGTCGTAAAAATGAGTGACTCAAATTACAAGCAACGTGTTGTGATTCAATTTTTAGTGAAGTTTGGCGAAAAACCCTAGAAAATCATTCGAAAATTGCAGGTGGTGTATGGAGATGAGTGCATGTCGGAAACACGCGTGTTTGAATGGCGAAACGGTTCAACGAGGGGCGTAAATCGGTAGAAGACGATCCACGTGAAGGAGCTCCCGTCACTTCTCGTACTGACCCGAATGTTGACCGTTTACGTGCACTGACCACGTCTGACCGGCACCTAAGCATTCGTGCGTTGTGTGACGAGTTAAACGTCAACAAAGAAACCGTTCGCAAGATGTTACACGAAAATTTGAATATGCTAAATATTTACGCAAAGATGATGCCAAAAGTTCTCACCCGTGAACAGAAAGACATGCGAAAATCGATCTGCCAGGATTTGTTGACCCGCATTCGGAGCGACGGTAGAGACTGGATGAGTCGTGTAGTCACTGGAGATGAGACCTAAAGGGTGGAGAGCGGCCAACGAAAGCGAATATGTCCATGTCACGACTGAAGGCAATGTTGATCGCTTTTTTCGATATTCGCGGCATAATTCATCGTGAATATGTTCCTGCAGGCCAGACAGTTCTATTTTGGCGTCCTGGAACGGCTGCAGGCCCACGTTTTTCGTGTGGAACCCGAACTCGACGAGAACGGCTGGATCTTGCACCACGACAACGCGCTAGCCCATTCCTAGTTCATTGTGCAAGAGTTTTTGGCAAAAAAGGCATTCCAACGTTGCCGCATCCACCCTATAACCTCGATATTGCCCCCTGCGATTTTTGTTATTCTCCAAGATGAAGTCGCACCTCAAGGGAACTCATCATGGCGGCGTCAAGGAAGCTGTAACCGTGGTGCTCAACGGGTTAACTGGGGAGGATTTATCAAGGGTGCTTCCAATCGTGGGAGCAACGTTGGAATCCTTGTGAGAGTTAGAGGGAGACTATTGTGAAGGACGATAATAAAATTTTGGCGATATTTAATTTGCTTGTGTTTTCATTGACAAAATACCGTTACCGTCAGATTACAATAGTTTCGTTATTAAATACTTAAATAATCTCTAAACTATGTACGAAATAAATTAGCTCACACAAAACAAATGTAAACATTTATAAACTATAGTTTTAATTATTTTATTCTTTGTTTAAGGGCTCCAGTATTTCCGTGTTTTGAAATATTAACAGCTGCACACAAAAACCACCCTAAGAAACGGTAACTACACATGTGTACAGATACAAAAAGGTACAAATTTAAAAATGTTATTTACTTTTATTTAAAAATTTAACTCTCAGCTAACAATGCAGTGAAACTTTTCAAGGCCATTAGACTGACAATTTGAATATCCCTTTTTTCCTTCGATATTATCAATACAGTGTGATTATTAATTAGAACAAATATATTAGTGAATGAAATATTATATATACTGGGTGTTTTAATTTTAGATTAGAATATAAAACACTTATTTTGTTTTTAAATCAAAATGAAACGTTACACTATTTTTTTAAAACCGCCCGCCCTATGTATCTATCTCAGCTTTACTAAAATTTAACTCAAACCATTTTGCGTGATAAACCTGAACTTTAAAAATTAGTGAAATGTGACATTTTTCCAGACGAGTCGCTTTACGAAATTCATAACTAAACTTTTTGGTAGGGAACGTGCTTTCTTTAAAGTTTCACTCCATCTAAATGATTTAAGTGATGTCCCCTTTAAATCGAATTATCTGAAAATGTTATTAAGCCCGCCAAACGCCGCGGACTTAGCCCGGAATATTAACTATGCATAATGTAAAAAGTTCCACGGTTTTTCTTTAAGGTCTAATCCGGGGATGAATCGTTGATCGCTCATGGCGCTATTATTTAAGCCCTGTTGAGGGAAATTCTCTAAGTAATGAGGATAAATTTAATAAGGAAGTAACAATTTTCATAGCATGTTGAAGTGGCACTTGTTTTTAACATCCGGAAAATAATACACAGGGTATGACGTTCGCGACGGATAGTTTTAAAATTCTAGATTCTTTGTGTTGGATGAAATACAGGGCAAGCCTTAAGTAATGGGACACAGAGCAGTAGCGTATAATAATACAATTGGGATTTAAGCTATTCCAAAAATTAAAGGTAATCGAGATATAAACTCACCGGCAAAAAGAACCGGCCGCTAAAAACTAGTCCCAATTTTAAAGTTGGTTTCCTAGCGAACCGCTTATTTGACTAGGATGAACATTTTTTTTGTACCTTGATTTCTCATTAACGGTGACATGTCGGAACTTTTTATTCGGAATTTAATTTGAGCAATAGTATTTGTAACATCCTGTGGGGTGCAGCTGCTACAGTCGCTGTTGCTAACTGGAGTCACACTGTAGTCTCATCTTTTGTGAATATTTTGTTTTTTTAATCACGGCATTATCTGTTTTTATTGGAGATACAATATTTTAAAACGAACTCTTCGGAAAAAGGCTTCGCAGGAAGAAACTTCTACGCGTATAAAATAAAGGCGGCATAGGCGAATACGGATTGATTGTTTGAAATATGACAATTAAGAGTTTGTTAACGGTTGTCAAATTAAAAAAATGCCATTATCTGCGACGCATGTTGTTGACCTGCGAATGCGCTTCAGGAAAAATGTTATGCAATTTCACAATGATTTGTTACAAACCTTATTGATTCGATGCACGTCGATTGAATGGAGCCATTTTGAAGCGAGGAAGTCACACTAGATATAAGTTAAAAATGTGTTTATCTTTTTTTAATGTCAATTGTTTTCACATTAAATCTACATTTTCAGATTTTTTTGACATTTGACTTTAGTATACAGTTTCATTACTCTCAGCTGCAGTTTCTTAAATCCTTTGATAAAAATATAATGAATTATTCATTTATTCGTATGAAGTCGTCTGAATTCTTATAGTGTTTAATTTATTTCGTTTTTCTTTAATAATTTTCAAAAATACATTTAATTCAACGAAAATTGGAAAATAGTAGTTTTTTACGTGAGAAATTAAAATAAATTGCTAATTTGACTCATGTATCTAAGGATAAAAGGTGTACTTCATAAGTGGCACAATTAATCAAGATCGATGGTTTGATTCCAAGGTTCCTATTTATTTATTTATTTTTTTATTATTTATTGAATTTTTCTATTATATATTTTATATTTAATAAACTGTCTGATACAAGCTGCTTTAGGGTCGTAATCCCAATGATAAGATTTAATTAAAATGTTACTTTCAATTGCTCGGTATCTATCTCGGCAAATGACAAAAATAACCCTTAAAAAATGGATTTGTTTTACTAATAATATAATATAAACAAAATAATAATTTGGCGGCCTCGGTTGTCCAAAAACTGGAGCTGCAGGAAAGAATAATGATGCAGTTCTAGCAGGAAATCGATGGGAATAACTTTTAGTAGTTTGATGATTAGATGTTATGCAGCATGAACAAGAGTTCATAGTTTCACTAGACCTTGCCTGCTGGTTGTTGGTTTTAGGTAGACTGTTTGGAGGTTGACTTTGTAAAAACTTATGGAGTGCTGGGCGCAACCTCGCCGTGAAGTCGCTGGCTGGTAGCGAGTCACTTTTTGTTTAGGTATTTGTATCACTTACGGAAGAGTCAGTGGAGATTCTTCTCGTTGGAAAGTGGACATGAAGTTGTAGAATGCTAGAGATTTACTTTTGTTAGAAAGTAGCACTAATGGGGGAGTCAGAAGAGCTTATTCTAATTGCCAAGTCGACATGAAGTCGTTGGATGCTAGAGATTCTCTTCATTAGCCTGGCCTGGTGACATACTCTACTGTACGGATGACAGAGGTACCAGAATGGTTTGTTTAGGGTACAATTTCATAGAACGTGACGTAGTTTTTAGGCGGGAATGCATGACCGGATGATTTACTGATTGTATAAGTTTGAGGACGTAACACAAGCAGATGCCTTTATGAGATTTATTTATGTTTTGCAAAACTATGCCAGGCGCATATAAAAAATTGTCTCTTTCCATTTATTTATTGAATTAGTAAAAAAATATATTTACTAATTTAGCAGATATATTTTTGAGGCTTTATATACATAGTGCCTTTTTTAATAAACATTTGTTTATTATATACTAACCAGACTTGATAACGATATATGATTAATTATTTTAAAACTTTTTCAATCATATTTAAGTAACAGATATCAGTTTGTTCAGTATCGCGATTTTAAGTCTCACATGTTGCATCAAATATCTGGCGTACCATAGGGTTCCATACTCGGACCTTTACTTTTTGGCTTATTTATAAATAACATTGTTGGAGGCTTGCAGGTGCACTATCTGATGTATGCAGATGACCTCAAGTTTTGATGTGAGATCGACCCCATTGCTTATTGTGACAGGCTGCAGAGTTAACTTGACACTGTTTTCAATTGGTATGTACATATTGGTTTATCTTTGAACGCATCTAAATGTAATATTGTTATGTTCACTAGAAATAAGAATTCAATTAAATTTAATTATAAACTGAATAATATAATACTTCATAGACCAAATTGCATTACAGATCTTGGAGTAACATTCGAGTCAACTTTAACCTTCTCGAAACATATTGACATTATAATATCGTCCGCATTTAAAACTCTGGGTTATATTATAAGAAATTTCAAAGAGTTTGTCAATATCTCTACGTTTGCTATACACTACGCTCATTCGTTTTAAATTAGAATATGCATCAATAGTCTGGAGCCCAATTTATGCTAATCATATTGCGACTTTAGAAAGAGGTTAGCGCAGATTTTTGAAATCAACTTTACCTACTGGAGGGTATGTATGTTCCTCAGGGTTTTTCGCATGACTTATTACTTAATCATTTTGATATTCACACTATATCTAAAAGATCAGTCTTCCAAGTAATGTTTTTGTATAAAATCGTTCTTAACATTTGGGAATATCCAGGTGTACTAAACAATATCCAATTTAGAATACAACGATTTTTAGCAAGAAGTAATGTTTTCAACATTCCTACTGCACTCACCAATATTCTGGTATCTCAAAGTTCAATGAAATAGAATCTAGTGCGGATATTTTTTGATATTTAATGCAAGCTATAAAAAATTAAGTACTTAAGTAAAAATAGACTGCATATATTGCTTTGTAACTTAGGTATATTTGTATATTTCTCTGTTCATTATTTTTTTTCGTTTTTAAGTTTTTTTCCTCTTTTTGTTATTATTTTCTAGTTTAATTCACCGCTGGTCGGGGCCTAAGTGTAGTTAGTTAGCAATAGAATATATTGTGTGATGAATATATTAGGATATATTAAAAAACGTATAAAATGCGATAGGATAAAATTTGGATGAAGTAGGGGAATGCTTTTAATTTATATTAATTTAGACAGATTATGAAGCTTAAATACCTTACAACACAATAAAAAAAAGTACAATTTTTCTAATAATCATTTTGCATGAAAATTTATAATTGTGAAGATATTTGCAAAATAAACTATCATCCACAAATATCTAGCTTGGTCTAAATATTTTCAAGGTTCTTTTCTTTTTGTGTCTAATTTTATTAGGCTATAAATTACATTGCTGATATAATTTAAACTCCATATCTCCTCTGTGAAGCTCTATACGCCTTTCAGCCGTTAATAAACCACACTTCCATGGAAAAAGTTGGCAAAGGCCCTAACAATCGCACTAACTCGATCCCAGCCAGTGTCATTCGAAATATGAAATTAAGTTATCCGAAATATCGTTCAAAGGTTTAAAACTCAATTATAACTTTTTAATAGTATATCCGTCCTCTGAGAGGACAAGTTGTAGCTCCCTCGGAAGTTGTACTTTAGAGGCGTTTTGTGCTAATTGCCTGGTTAAATAAGCTACTTTCCATCTAAGCACATTTCCACTTGCCATGAAATCAGCCTAAACCCAATTTAAAATTTGCCCACAGACTACAAAGGCACTGTGGTAGCAAGTTAACGGGAATAATCGACAAACTATACTAATTTCTCTAAAAAAAATTCTATATATACAGGGCGATTCAGAACTGAATTAAAACAAAAATTAGGAATAGGTGCGTCATGAAAAATGGAGTCAATATCGCAAACAATTTTTTGTAAAATCTTATAGTTTGCGAGTAAAAAATATTGAAATTGTAGTATTTTCTCTAGCCAGGCGATTCCGAATATTGAAATGCCATTACATTTTGTAGGTATTAAATGTTTTTGTGACGCGAGTCTCTACATTAGTTTTTCAATTGACAAAAATGGTTCTTGTGTAAGGCAACTTGAAGTTGATGGTCGTTTTAAGTTATGGCGATGTGAGAATGCTTTAGCATAACTATTTCCCGGTATACCTCTGCCAAATACAGCTACTTCTACCGCGACGTGCAATGAGTGCAAGTGTCGTGCAACGCAAAGTAAATTTGAAACCGAATCGTGGAAGAGATAGAGCTCCAGGACATCCACGGTGTATTGCTGTAGTGTGGCGTATCAATTATATCCGTACCATGTACAGAGTGCCCAAGCATAATAATAATAGTAATATGTCTATCTCTCATTCTAACCAAGAGGATTAGCCCAGAAGTCGAAGACTTGTGCGGCATGTTATTATTAAGCAGGCCACATTTGCGCCCAGGAACAACTTACGTTGGTAGGCCCTAACCACCATTCAGTGCAGGAATGAGGGAAACCTGGAAAACCTCATTAATTAGAAGGGCCGTCAAACATCAACCGGTATCAATCTCTCACATTGACCCAAGCCAACATTCTTCCACCCTACCATATCCGCAGGGAGAGTGCCAATCCTCTCCACGAATATAACTTATATACGGTCTACCGGCTGCAGGAATCGAACCCACAGCGATCTAGTCACCTCGATTCAAGTACTGACATCTTAAACCGCGCGACCACTGACCGATCCATTAATACCCAAGGATTGGACGAGGGGGACCAGTACCATGGCCGCCACGATCTCCTGACTTGAAATAATCTGAACTTCATTTTCTGGGGATATTTAAGAATTAAGAGTATCGCACCGAAGTGGATGCGTACTATTGACGATTTACATAAACGTATCATAGTTGCTACCAATAACTTACGAGTTCAAAAAGCAGAAATATTTGTAAAACGTGGGTAAGACGGGCCCAAAATTTTGTTCTACGACTTTAAACGAACAATTACCTGAACATCGTTGCAGCTATCAAAAACTACTTGCAAGTGACTGAAATTTTAAAGTAATATTTTAGTAACATTAATTATTCGCTGCTAAGATCATTTGTCATTTTCAAGTTCTGAAAACTTAAAGATCATTCCACTGGCAACTAAGACATCTCCAAAACCAGGCGAACAACCGAGTCGCATAACTGTAAAGTAATCAGAAGTAGTTGAAAATACGTAGCAGTAACTGTAACTTGGTTATTTGAAGTTATTTATACAACAAAGTAGCAAATTTGGTGGCGATTACGTAATAGTTACCCTCAGTTAGTGTTACTTTGGTGCTAGTTAGAATATTCAGCTGCCTATATTTTGTCTCAAACATATCTCCCCTGCTCTATGCCCCATTATTAATGATGCACGCAATAGGTACTTTATAACATTAAGGATTTCAACGCTAGCAATTCACGTGTGAACTGTGACCTAATTCAATCTATTTTAAATAGCAGGACAATGAGCGTTGTACGCTAATAACTTCAATTCCGCTGAAAGTAAAACTCGAGTTTATTTTAAATAGCCTGAGTATAAATATTCTACATGCGAGGTATTTATTTAGAGACCGTGTTCTTGGCAGGACTTCAACGATCAACAGGTGGTTGCGTTCTTAAAATAGACCGTACGTGATGCCCTAATGTTTCAAACAGATCGAGGGAGGCCAGTTGCGAGAGCAAGCACGTTGTTGGAAACGTTGAAGTTTATTTACTTATTTAGGCCGCTTATATACTTTTTATTTACTTAAGTATACATAAAACAGCGTTTTGTGTTGTCCTAAGATAATAACATTTAAAAGTTGACGCAGGGGAATAAATTTGTAACTTGTAGAATGTTTCCTGGACGATGCACAGTTCTGTAAGGGCCAGTTCCTCTGAAAATCTTTTTAACGCTTCAATTCGATAAGCATATGCGCAACTAGGGGGGACTGGGGTTGCTGAGCGCCCCCAAAATTAAAGTGAGTACCTAAATGATTAAGCAATTTTTGGAATCCTACGGATGTCTTATTATTCCTTGTTCTGTTTGTTTTGAAACATTTGTTTCGTCTATGTAGGTTGAAGTGTTTTGACTAGTAGATGATTTATGAACTATCAAATCTTCCAAAGTGGTTGAATTATTTAAAAAATCGCTTCCAGCTCTTGACGTACTTGCAGTAGGGACATTTCTATTGCTAACAACGTTATGGACTCCTCAATGTATCCTTCATCTGCCGTTGAAGATTTCTATCCACTATGCATATTTAAAGTTGTGATATCAGCTTCTGAATCTATTAATAGTGTAGTTGAAGTTCTACACACAGGTGCAATGGCAATGAAATAGCTGACAAGGTGGCTAGGAGTGCATTGGGTCTCAATATTTTTGGACCTGGTTCCTACAGTATGCTTCCGTTGTCAGCATTTTTTGAAATTATCAAAGAGGGCACCCACAAAGAGTTTAGGAGACGTTGGGATGAAACAAATAGCCAATTTGCTAAGGAGTTCCTAGAGTAATCCTGCATGGGTACAGCCAAAAAGTACCTGGCCATGTCTAGGAAAAATCTTCGCCTGGTGACAGGTATTCAAATTGAACACTGTTGGTTAAGGAAGGATCTTTGTTACATGAGGAAGTGTGAAACACCTCTTTGTAGGGGTTGCGAACAGGAAGACCAAATAGTACTCCATGTACTGGCATTTTGTCAATAAGAAAATTTGTGTTGGTAAAACGGTGACCTTCCATGGCCTACATTAGAGATATCCCCCTGAGCAACATCACCACCTTCTTCTCCTTATTAGGTTGATTGGCGGCTCAAGTGGATTGAACTCCTAATTGGAGGAGGTACAAGGGGCCCAATGGGGCCTAAGTGCTATAGCCTTTTTGCTAGCCTCTCCTCAATTCCAGCTGAAGTTCTACGGAAACAATGTCCGCTATATTCGTGAATCTCCTTCAATTTCAGAAACTTAGTAGCTTGTTTTGGCATTTTTCCAAATGATGATTTCCTATTAATGGGTTATATGATTTATTATTTGAATATATTTTTTTTAAATCTGTTACTATCTATTTGTGTAGGTCTTGCGGTACTATATTTTCGATATATGTCTAAATATTCGCTTACAATAAGGAATCTTTTTATCTTTGTTTTTGTAGTTGACAGAGTGATCAGCAATCTATATCTACCATTTTTATTTGAAGTAACTCATCACATCGACACTTCCCGTATGTGGCACAAATCATTGCCACCTAAAATAGTTCTTCGTTTACAAAACTATTTTGTTTATATTTACCTTTGTACGTTAAGTGCGTATCGTCAAGGATCTTATTAGAAATTTTTTAATCTGTTGATTTTGTAAAACCCGTTATTTTTTTACACAATGTGGATCCGATTGTCGTTTCAAGAATGCTTTTCATTTTAGATGCTTTTCAATATCGATGTCGATCTCTTTACGTTTAATTTTATTCCAATTATACCTTATATAAAAATGTTTCGAATCAACTGGAGACTTTAAAACTGTAGTAATTTACGGGGCGATCCAGTTTAAAAAAATATAAGTTCAGTTGGGGCACCACGTAAATAGTTTGAAATCGCACCCTGTTCACGTACTTTTAACCACGTAGAAATTATTTTTCGATAAACTTTCGAAATTCTTAGTAAATAGCAATCGCTGAAATGTATAATAAAGTAAATAACTAACTAATTTCTGATAATTGTAGTGAAAGTGTAAATATTTGGGCGCTACGAAAATTGGTGTAGAGAATAAAAAATGATTAATATAACTAACGACAAAGGATTGTTAGTATATTTCAACGAACTAACTAACACACAGAAGCATTCATCTCTTTGCTGACAACAACATAAATCTCACAAATCACTCAAAAAGAATATCAACATTAAAAAATCCTTGATTTCATTCCTGATGCAAAAATTATAATGATACAAACCGAAAAAATCTAAGAAGGAAATATCCAGATTTTTAATAAATTTCTGCTCATGAAGTAGCTATAATACTAATATGGATTTTAGTAGAAAAGTTGTATAATCAATATTTATTATTATTGGAACTCACAAATCTGCTTGTAAAACATGTGAAAGATGAAAGACTACGCTTTCAAATCATGATACATAATACCAAAACAAAAGTGTCTAGAGAGTTTTTTGTAACATCTGGAAATATGGATGGATTGAATGTAGTAGAACTGGTAAGAAAATACGTCAAATTAAGAAATAGAAAGTATCTTGTTCGTTTCTCTCTTGGATATAAAACTGGTAAACATACGAAACAACCTACTGATATAATACTATTGGTAATGTGCCAATGTAAGGTTTCTTAAACTGTCTAATCCAAATGCGTATATAGGGCACCATTTTCCGAAATATTTAACCTCCCTTTTAAGCTATTGATTATTAAAAAACATGGTGACTGGAAGTCTAATTCTGTCGGTGAAAACTACATCAAAACTTCTACTGAAAACAAGACACGAACGTCTATGAATATTCTAGACAAAATGGAGAATATTCCGTTGGAAGCCTAAAATTATGTTCACACTAAATTTACTTCCACCTATTCAAGCAAATGGTTAGGTATGTCAGCATCTAGTATTAATTTATCCAAATGTAGAGATTTTACTGTCATTTAATAAATGTCTAATTTGAATCCAATTTAATTTATGTCATTGTCCCACTCAGTACGTTAATCAATTTAAAACTGCACGTGGGATAATGTAAGTCATTTATGATATTACAACTATCATATTTAAATTTTATTCTCCAAAAACTAGTGCTAGTGCGCCTATGTCAGTACGTTACTTTCTAGGTGTAACAGAAAATTGGTCTTAATTTACTAGCTTAGCTAACGTGTGATGGAAACTTACTTAATCCGGTAAAAGCTTTGTGACTGAAAGGAGCTTACTATAATCCCAAAAAGACGTAGATACGATCATTAACGGTCATCTTCTATATTAACCCGCTGAATAAACATAACCCTCTATATATACTTACCTAATATCAGTCCTTCAAATGCATTAGGGGTGCTTCTAATAGACAGACCTAATCTCTGAATAATATTCGTTGAGTAACACGATATTTGGCGAGTGAGGCTTTGGTATAAATAAAATTTATCGAGGTAATATCTAGTTTTTATAAACATGCATCGCTTATGCAGTTAATTATACAGGGCACGTAAATAATGAATCATAGACTAACTGTAGATTCTAGCTATTTAAATGTACTATACGAGCCATATTGTCTTAGTCCGAATGTCAATATTAAAAGAGATACAAGGTGTAGAAGCGAAAATTTTCAAATTGATCTTTCTCAATATTTCAATAAGTTTTAGATACTCTTTGAGAGGCATATCATATTGTAAGGTCACTTTCAATATACCACATGCAGGGTGCTCTCCAAAAAACCTTTCTATATCGAATTTAAAAGAAAAGTCTCTAAAACTTTTTGAAATATTGAAAAAAATCAGTTTTAAAATTTTTGTTTAATATTGACATTCGGGCTAAGACAATATGGCTCACAAGATATATTTTAATATCTAGAATCTCCTAGACCTAGTTAGACCTAACATCAGTCCTTTAAATGCATCAGACATGCTTGTAACAGACAAATGTAATCCCTGAATAATATTCACCATTTTTGGCGAGTGAATCTTTGTCATAAATTAAATTAATCAAATTAATATCTAGTCTATAAACATTCAACATTTATAAAATTAATTATATATATTTCCAACTTCAGCTAACTGTAATTATTGTTCTGTTGTGAAACTTGAAACCTAAGTAAAGGAAACTATGATGGAATGATGCAATTTATTTTCGAATTTATATTGCCTTATTTTGAATGCTTCTCTTGATCTTCAACATCTTGTAGAAGTAGTTTTGTGTAAGGTGATTCAACGTCACAATACCAGGTTATATAAATCAGCTTTTGAATATAAACACATAAACCTCTGCTATTGTTACCTCGCTGAAAACTTTGAGTAGGTAAGTTATTTAGAAAAAAAAACCAGAAACACATTTAGAACTTTTGAGAAACGTCATTTACGACCCTACTATCTAACCCGAATACACGAACTTTTGTCCCAAGATAACAATGCTAAACTACATTTCTGTAATTGGATCAGGAGCAAACGAAATGAAAGTAATGACTTGCAACACACTCTGATTTTCCGAGTCGCGTTCACAAAAAATGGAGTAATAAATGTACATAACAGTCATCAACGGAGTGACACTAATCCTATCAACCCATGTGTACAATTCTCAATATCAATTTTCTATTAATACAGGGCGATTCAGAACTTAGGTGTCTAATATTTTTGAATGTACAAATGACTGATTGATGAATGATTTTGACTGTAAAACCTGATAAGGTTCCGATCTGCGACCGGACAAAGATTGGAAAGAAATGTTCAAGGAAAGAAATACATTACATGTTTTAACTCCGATCTTATACAGCAAATTTAAATTCCATTTACAGGGCAATTACAGAAATAAAACGAAAAGTTAAATTAATTAAAGTGGTAAATATTTAAAATAAAAGTAATACTTATTAATCTTATTCAAACACAATTTCAAACGAATATAATGCCTGTGTATGCTACTAGTTAGGTCGTTCAAATTCACAGTATCTGTTTCAGTATCTTTAGTGTACATACAATAATATCACACAGGTGACTAAACCTATTATAATTATCATTTATCACAAAAATTGGTGATTTGAACAGCAAATTTGTCCTAGGAGAACAACAATAAAACATTTCATTATATCTAATCGATGGCTTAGGCACAATCAAAGTAATTGAATCAGGAGATCCCGACAATCAATCTGGTCATTTAAAATCTTATATAAGAAAGAAAGTGCAGCACATTTGTGCTACACCGGAGAAAAGTACCACCTAGTACATTGATTCCACTAAAATTTTGAGATATTACGCCATAATAGTCTAAATAAATGTTTCAAATTTCAACGCGACTGGTAGAGGTTTTATGAAGTTATTAATTCAATTAGTTTTAGTTTTCACAACTTCGAGGGCTTTTAATTCAAAAACCAAACATAGTATGCCATAGGTGAGGTATCCGACGAATAATCCTAGCTGCTTTCGTCTGTCTAACCCGACAGAAGGGACCATGAGTACTGAGTACATGAGTGCTAGGATTATTCGTCGGATACCTCACCTATGGCATACTGATGAGAGCTAATAAGCTCGAAACCGGTATATGTCTGGTGGGCGTCTGACGAATGACTCTAGCTGTTGCTATAGGTTTTCCAGGTGTAATTCAATGCAGGTCGGGAAATTAGCCCGCAGAGTAGTTGTTTCCTGGAATTCCGTGTTTGCAAAATATCGTTTCTCGCCGATCGCGATAAAGGTCGACAGCTTTCAATGGTGTCTACTGCATGTAGAACGCTTCGTGCCTGTGACATTTTCAGTCCGGCATGGAGTAGCGAACGGCCGATAGTTGTAGTTAGTTCTACACCGCGTACTCATGGTCCCTTCTGTCGGGTTAGCCAGACGAAAGCTGCTAGGATTATTCGTCGGATACCTCTCCTTTGGCATACTTATGAGAGCTATCAAGCTCGAAACCGGTATATGTCTGGTGGGCGTCTGACGAATGACTCAGTAGCTGTTGCTATAGGTTTTATCACAGGTGACTAATATTATAATTATCATTTATGCTGGTCGGGGCATTAGCCCGCAGAGTAGTTGTTTCCTGGAATTCCGTGTTTGCAAAATATCGTTTCTCGCCGATCGCGATAAAGGTCGACAGCTTTCAATGGTGTCTACTGCATGTAGAACGTTTCGTGTCTGTGACATTTTCAGTCCGGCATGGAGTAGCGAACGGCCGATAGATGTAGTTAGATCTACACCGCGTATTTTTTATTTAGCTTTTATTTCGTAGATCATATTATCGTAGTAAATAATACAGCCAAACGTTGTCGGTTAAATTTGTCGGCACTCTGTATATTCTTGTGTCTATATTTGACATACAAAATTAATTAAAACTTAAGTAGAAGGAAATTTTATATTCCTGTTCATCATTATAACAAAGTCTACTCCAATTATATTTTTCATTCATCAACTATATCCTTAATGAAACCAGCTTTCATTGTCTTTTATTGTTAACTTAATATTAATAACCGACTTTCTGAACTAATATCGGTATAATTAACTTTTACTATACTTTGCAACATTGTACCAACTACAAAGAAAATCTTAATGAAATAAATTTGTAAAACATATTAGTAGACCAGTACATATATTGTAACAAATGTTTCGTATGCTACTTTCAATATTCACGCATATATAAATTTTTAAGGCACATCTAAGGGAAATAAAGTTTTATACAGACATACACAGTAATAAAATTGTAGCAATTCAATAATAATATATGAAGCTATAATATTGGAATAAAATGAAGAGCAGAAACTCATAAAAATATTTCCGAAGAAAAAATGTCGTGTATTTATATTTTTAAATAGAGTGTATAGCAACTGATATAATTCATATATCGATGATCAAATTCCTTTGAAATATTGAAGGAGAATTTCTGTCCTTACTAATGTCTCTTTAATTTCTTTGTTCTAATTTGAAATTTCTTTTCTTTCTTTTTAATTTGAAATTTCATTCAAGAAGTTATAATTTCATAGAAATTTAGCAATTTGTTATATCACAATACTACTCTCTAAAATAAAAAGAAAATATTTAAACTAAAGATTTTTTCTTCAAGCGTATCAGTACTTATGCAGGGTGTTCATCAAGAAAACATTTTTTCTTATTTCAACATAGATCCGATTCGTTTTTGTTTAGAAGTTACAAGCATTTTAAAAAATATAATTTCATATTTAAGAAGAGTATGCAGATATTAGGACAAGAGACATCATGTACAAAGACTGGCAAAGAAACAAGAATAATATGGAATTATTTAATAATTTTAAAATTTATCGAAATAAATTAGATACTTAGATTAGAAACAAAAGTATAATTAATTTAAGAATAAAATTAGCATGAATAAAAATAATTCTAAAAGACTTTGGCAAACTGTAGATGAGGCTTGTAGTAAAAGAAAAACCTATGCAGATATTAAAGAAATTAATAATGTTGATAATGTTTTGACCTCTGATTCAGCAGATGCTAATAATTTTGTGAACCATTATACAACTTTAGGAAAAAAAACTTGCTAATAAAATTTGTCCCAATTAAATGTTTTTTAATGAGAAATTCTATTTATTTATCAGAAACTATTGAAGAAGAGATTAAGGATATGATCAATAATAGTTTAAAATTGAATAAATCGCCTGGACCAGATAAAATAATTGCGGAAACTTTAGAATGTATCTATGAGGCAATTGTACAGCGCTGTGTAATTTATTTAATAAAATTATAGTATCTGGTTATTGGCCCTTAAATCTTAAGAATGCTGTGATCAAACCTATATTTAAGAAGGGGGATAAGCTAGACTGTGCTAACTATAGACCAATATCTTTAATTTCTAATTTGGCGAAAATTCTTGAAACTGTAATTAAGAAAAGGATAATTGGGTACATTAGCAAATATAACATATTATCGTTTCGTCAGTTTGGTTTCCGTGAAGTCCGCGCAGGATGCAATAAATTTCTTAACAACAAATATATTAGAAGCCTTTAATGAAAATAAATTAGCCCTTTGCATTTTTGTAGATCTAGCAAAAGCATTCGACACAGTTAATCATTCACAATTGTTGATGTCACTAGAAAAACTTAGATTCCGTGGAACGACTTTAAAATTATTAGAAAGTTATTTATCTGATAGAACATATTGTTTTGATTGGTAACAGTAAGAGTGATTCTAAAACTGTAGAATGTGGCGTGCCACAAGGAACTGTACTCGGGCCAATTCTCTTTAACATCTATATTAATAACTTATTTAGTATAAATACTTGTGCATCTGTAATTCGCTTTGCTGATGACACATCAGTTCTATATGTTGGCGATACTTGGACATCAATTATTAATAACGTGGAAAATGATTTTAAACACATAAAAGATTGGTTTGATTCTAAACAATGTTTCTACCATTTTCGCTGTGTATGGCCAATAGTTTACCTGATAAATGCTAAAAACAATTTAAGTTGGAGGGTTGTGACCCCACAAGCTTCAAGTTAAGCTTTTTTTCACCCCCCCGCCTTCACATCTAAACAATAAAATTGCGTCCTGTAAAAAATGCAACCCCAAATGTAACTTTTTAATGAACTACTAATCAGAATTGACATCTGTCAACTGCAGCGCTTATTGGATCGGTTATTATTTTTTTTTCTCGGAAAGTTGAAGGAATAAAGTGTTGAAATTATATATTTTTGAATTCAGAAAGTTAAGCTCTGCAAGAATCTGATGATAAAATATAGAGGTTCTATTTAAAAAAATCCGATGACGTCATCACGCGAAAACAAATGAATGTCGGAAATGCGTTGGGATAGAAAAAAGAGTCATTTTAAAAGCAAAATCTACGGGTCCGAGGAAATTTTATGAAACTTGGTTGTTTTAGAAATAATGAATTTATTCCATACTTTTCTTCCACACTGTATATTAGTTTTACATAAATTAATTGTTGTGGAAATACATATATGAAATATGGACAAGTATACAATATTTTTAGTCAGTATTCAATAAAACATTACCCACACATACATAGAACAAATTTTGATAACATATTATTATCACTTTAAAATTTTTTTCAGTGTAGATGCCATAACACCGGATGAATTTGTTGAAGCTGTCGAGCATTTAAAGGCAAAGCGTTCAATGGGCGTTGATGGTATTCCACCGTATTTAATGAAAGGCTGTGCAGAATGGCTACAAAAACCTTTATTACATACTTGGCTTTAATAACTCATACATTTCCATCTGAGTGGAAAGAGGCGCTTGTGACTCCAATTTTTAAAAACGGAGATAAAAGGTTTATCGAAAATTATCGCCATATTTCTGTTTTATGTGCACCAGTTAAGCTTTTTGAGCACATCATACATTCAAGAATTTGAAATCACGTAAAATTGAGTATCACTGAAAAACAGCATGGTCTATTATTACAAACTTACTGGAATTCAATACTGATACAAATTTAGCATTTCATAAGGATACTCGAGTTGTCACAATTTACACAGATTTCAGAAAAGCATTAGATAAAGTTAATCATGATATTTTATTGAGTAAGCTGCATCGTTTTGGTTTTACTAGGAATACATTACAGTTTTTTGCTTCATATCTTTATAATCGTTAGTGTACTGCTAAGTATAACAATAAGACTACTAACAAATTCACGACCGTATCAGGTATCCCACAAGGTTCTAATTTAGGGTCCTTCTTAATTATACTCTTTATAAACGATTTACCAGATAATTCAACAAGTAATTGCCAATTTTTTGCTGACGACTTAAAGTTTTATAAGCCAATCATAACACAAGCTGACTGTGACATATTGCAAAATAATATTGACGAGCTATATAGGTGCACTTGTAACAATCTGCTTTTAAATATAAAAAAAAATTGTATTATGATCTTAACGAGAAATATACGTATAACCAATTTTGATGGAGTTAAAAAACAATACAGAAGTAACTGATCTTGGGATATCATACGACAGTAAATTTAACTATACGATAAAATTGTTCAAGATACATATAGAATATTAGGTTTTATTATTAAACAAAGTTAATATTTTAGTAATATGTTAGTCATAAAGAAACTCTACGTTAGTGAGACCTAAACTACATTACGGCTCTATAATATGGTTTGCGCAACCACGTATGCGTATTAACAATATAGGTACCTAGAATAGGTACAGTCAACCACTTAATGAAATCAAAGAATTTGTCCCGAGGAGTAAAATTTAGAATGTATAAAAAAATTTTGAGACCGACAGCGCTGATGGTAGTGAAACCTGGGTTCTCAATAAGAAATCAAGAGAAAATCTTTTGAGGTGGGAAAGGAAGATCTTAAGAAGAATTCTAGGAGATAAGAAAACGGAAGAAGGCTATGTAAGGAGAAATAATGAGGAAATATATGCAGTGTACCAGACACCAACAATAGACAAAGTTGAAAAAACCAGAAGAGTGCAGTGGCTAGGCATCTAGAACGTATGGAAGATGAAAGGGCAGTTAAGAAAATAGTAGGGAGTAAACCTAACTACAAGAGAAAAAGAGGCAGACCGAGGAAGCGATGGAGAGAGGCAGGAGGCAGTGGCTATAGATCTAAGGAAGAAAAATGTAACGGATTGGAAAATAAAGCTGAATAACATAATGGAGTGGACGAGAATAACACAGCTCTGGACCTAAAAGGATTGTAAACAGCTTTATATATATAGAAGTCCAATGAAGCCAGGAGATCGTGGCGCCCTTGGTACACGTCCTCCTCGTCCAATTCCTTGGTGTTAATGCTTGGACATGCTGTACATGATACGGATATAATTGAACCTCGTATTAACAACTTCAATAATGTTTTACTCGGAAACTATAAGGCATACTGCCTGTTAGAAAACTTTCAATAAATAAATAATATTATGTTCTATTAGACCTAAATTTGCTTTGACATATAGGTACATTATTTGAATACAGATTGTTTAAATATCATTATTAATAAGTACTAAGTTAAAAACAGTTCGAATTTGTTTAATAACAACGTAAAAAAATGACTACTTACTGTTAAAAATAAAATGGAGGAAGAATGCTTACAAAAATAATCAAATCTCAACTTATTTTCTAACCTTTTCTTATAAAACTGTCCCTTAAAGATATTCAAAGCATAAAAATCTAATTTTTCGATTAATTGTGTTCTTTTCCATTCGCCTACTGACATAATTTACTGGGGGATGAAAATGGATGGCGATCGCTTTTTAGAGAAGGAATAGGCCGCCCTTAAGGGCTGAACGTAATCAGAAATATTAAATTACTTTTCTCCTTCTCCCCTTACTGCAGCCCTGTGTCTATAGCCCAGATCGACAATTCACGAAATCGACCCATAGAAAATGTACGGCTCAAAGCTATTGTTCAAGGAGATTCGAATTTCCATACAATGAAATAGGAATATATGGGAGAGATAAAAGAAAGTTTCGTAGTTTTGTCCCCTTTACTATCTTCAACGATGTGTTTTGTCAAGTGATATTAAAATTCTATGACACCGAAGCCATATTCCTATGTGATCTTTTATAGTTTTCGGTTCAACTATAGAAAATATAAATTTTAAAAATATGTGCGTGATTTACAAGCAATAGCAAATAATATAAGTTTTTAATTATGAATGGAGAAGTTGAATGAATGGTATATTGGTTTGAAATACAGGGTGTTAAAAAAAGAGTGTAAAATATTTCAGGAGGTAATAGTATGAATCAAAATAAGCAGACAAGTCTTAATTAATATGGATCCGCTAAGTTGCGGAGATATGGACCACTATTCGTTTTTCAAACATTTTATTTTATTAGGAATAAAGCGAGAAAGGAAGCTTTTAACAAACAAAATCTCAAAACAAATAAATCTAGAGGGTTCAGATCAAGCGATCTTGGAGGCCATAAAACAGGTCCGGCCCTTCCTACCCATCTATGTGGAAAAGTTTGGAGAAAATGCTCTCTAACGGCCATGAAAAAATGAGCTGGAGCACCATTATGCTGGAACCACATTTGTTGCCTCTGATTCAAAGGAATTTTTTCCAAAAACTCATACAGTGTGTTTTGCAGAAAGTTGAGGTAAACAGCGCCTGTTAATCGTAAGAGAGCATTTACACCAAACTTTTTCTCATAAATAGGTAGGAATAGCCGGACCTGTTTTATGACCTTCAAGATCGCCTGATCTGAACCCTCTAAATTTCTTGGTTTTGGGATATTTGAAGACATTAGTGTATGGTACTCCTGTAAATAGCCTGGAAGAGCTGCAGCTACGGATTAATCAAAAGTGTCAAGAAATCCAAACCAAGGAGGGTGTTTTCGAAAGAGTTCGAATATCGTTGAGACGAAGATGTCGTGCTTGCTTGGAAATGAACGGAGGGCACTTTGAACATCTTCTGTAACTTTGTTTTTTGTTTGTTAAAAGCTTCCTTTGTCGATTTATTCCTAATAAAATAAAATGTTTGGAAAACGAATAGTGGTCCATATCTCCTCAACCGTTACTTTGCGGACCCATGTTTATTAAGACTTTTCTGCTTATTTTGGTTCATACTATTACCTCCTGAAATATTTTAGACTCTTTTTTAATACCTTGTATACTACAGGGTAATCTTTCAACCATATTGAAAGGACAGAACAAGACCGGGAGCAATAATCACATAATAATTAAAAATTAACACAAATCACCATAGAATGTAAACAAAATCACGCGGTCGTAAATGCGATATCATATTGGTGTCGCTTTACACGACGTTTGTTTCCGTGGATACAGGTGCAGGTTACGATATTGGTGTTGTAAATAGGCGTTTTTTTTTTGTATTTTTGCGTTCTTATTGTATTTGTGGGTCAAAGATACATAGTGTAAATATTGTGTAGGTAATGCCATAATGATTAGTATTGATGTGGTAAACTTAATGTTAAACGTAACTAGTTCCATTGTTTATAATGTAGATCCGTTCGTGACAATCACAGCGACAATGCTGTTGGATAAGTACCAGATAGATGGTTTTACTTGAGGTATTTATAAAACTATGTCATCTGGTTCCACATTAAACTAGGAAATGTGCTGCTCAAAGCTATTGTTCAAGCAGATTCGAATTTCCATACAATGAAATAGGAATATATAGGAGAGATAAAAGGAAGCTTTGTAGTTATGTCCCTTTTACAGTGTTCTATCTTCCGAGGGTGTGTTTTTATCCGTCTGGGGTCTTGGAGCCATTAGTGTACCAGCAACTATCCGCCTTCCGGAAGTCAGTTTCACCATATGGCTAAATAAATTAGTTACTCGTATGAGTTTCACCTCCCATTCCTTTCTCCGAGGAAAGAGACTTTCAAAAGGCAGCCTATAGTTGATTTTTGTAGGCATAATATTCGAGACCATCGATAGAGTGCTGTGACCTTCTATGTCCTACAGCACTCCACTGCGCTCCATTATGTTAGCCTTCGGCATACAAATAGCCGCTTGCTTCAACCTGTATACTGCCCACCTGGCTTCTCTCTCCAAAAATATATGGAGGCGTGGTAGGTCCAGGAGGACTTCCAGAGTAGCTGACGGTGTGGTACTGATTGCACCTGTTATCGCCAGGCTAGCTTGAAATATATTACAGGGGTATTGTATTAAATATATTGAATGACCGGAACATATGTCTGGAAGCAAAAATCACATAATTAAAATATTATCATTAATAAATTGCCATAGAATAGAAACAAAACCACGTGGCCGAAATTGCGATATCATTGATGTAACGTTCAGCGCGGTTTGTTTCGGTGGATACAGGTGCAGTTTACGATATTGGTGATATAAATAGGCATTTGTTTCTTGTATTTTTGCAGTTCTGTGACATTTGTGGCTCATAGATACATAGTTTAATACTGTGTAGGTAATGCAATAATAATTAATGGTGAAGTGGTGAACTTACGGTATTATTAAATGTAACTTATTTCGTAAGTAACTAATAATACAAATGATTTTACATAGAACTGGCAACAGTAATTTACACTTCAAATATTAATTTTCCATTAGAGTTGTAACAAAACATTCTGGTGTGTTATTTCACACAATTGATCTAGCAATAAATAACCAACAGTCGTGTAATATTCCTAATAATAATTCTCATCACTATCAGTATATGCACGAAAAGGTTTTTATATACAATATACCCACCTGTAGTTATTATCCTTATAATACTTATTAAAGAATTAACTTGTTTGATGTTTACTTCCAGTATATTAAGGCGTCGCACCCTCCATTATGTTTGAGACATGTCTCTTTCATGATATCCCGTTTAGCTGTAAGGCTTTTTGTTTCCGGGTCACGCAAAAAAACACTTTTCTTCCCTCTCGCAGCGCGCCGTAGGTTGACAGCCGCTTCCAAATCTCGACTTGTTTGGGTCTGCCTTGGTCAGAAAGAGTGAATTAATAAGTGCAACGGATAGCTTTCCTGATGAAGTCTGGAACATTCATTATTGTTGTTTATATTGGATGTATGTACAAAATGCTATAACGACACTTAAGGGTTCCCGTGTAGTAGTATGGTATACCAGGATAACCAAAACATCTAAAAGTTTTTAAATAATATTATCACAATCTGGACGAGTGCCTTTATATCTCTAAGGTGACTGACCCTGGCATATCCGACCATGCTGGTCAAGTTATCTGTATTAATTTATTGTTCTCGTACGAAAGTTAATGTGAGTTTTCGCCATGGTATTTCTACTATGAAACAGAACGTCTCATTTTAACTGGGATACGTATTCGGTTTGTGATGACGTTATTTTTTTAGCTTCTTCATTAATTGACAGATTCCGTGAAAATATTAAGAATTTTTTTCCATTCAAAAGGCAGAATAATAGAAAATATCCATTTTCTTGGTTTATTTATAACCATGAGAGATCAAGTTTCATGCCTGAAAATCATGTGCGATGGATCTGATGACCCAAATTATAGAACTGCTTTCAAAGCATTTTACAAGAATTATAAAAAGATGCATTGCCCTAACGAAAAGAAACGTTTAAGACGACTATATTAATAAATCTGCTAATAGAAATAAATATATCTGGAAATTTGTTAATTATGAGCATATTTTCTTGAAATCACAGATCAAATAGAGTAACATTACAGTGACAGAATTTAACAACTACTTTTCTACTGTGGCAAAAATAATAATTAATTCACTTACCCCTGACCATGTCGTTCTACAAGACTGTTTAGATAGAATTCCAATAATTTCTTACTCTTTTGTTTTTTGCTTGTCTCTAAGTACGATGTTTTTATGCAATAAGTAACTCTAATTGTTTTGTTGTTTATTAAAGAACCGCCGATTTACTTGTAGTAGCTTTGACAGCTCTTTATAATAAAAGCTTATCAGCTGGTGTTTTCCCTGAAATTTTTAAAATCTCAAAGGTGGTTCCAATTTTTGGAAAGGGTAATGTAAATTCCCCCAGCAACTATCGTCGTATCTCGGTCGTACCATTTTTTGGGAAAATATATGAAGTAATAAAAAACATTTTTGATAAGTTATTTTGTTTCCAACAAGTTGTTAAGCAATTGTCAATTCGGCTTTAGAGGAGGTCTATCGACAGTGCATGCCATTTCCAGAGTTGTTAGTTGTGTAGCTGAAGGTCTTGAGAAGGGGGAATTAGTTGGGCTTACACTCTGCGACCTTAGTAATCTATTTGCTTGCATTTCTCATAACCTTCTTATTGAAAAACTTTGTAGGTATGGCAATAAAAGGATGTAATTGAATTTCTTTAGATCTTACCTTGCTTCTAGGAGGCAGTATGTGGCTCTGAAGAGTGATGTATCTGATTAGGCTGTTGTGGAGGATGAGGTTCCTCAAGGTTCTGTTTTGGGGCCCCTACTTTTTATAATCTATATGAATAACCTTCCACTTTAATCATTAATATGCAGTAATAAAAATGTAATCAATATCTTTACAATCTAAGGTTAATGAAATGGAAAATAAGACCAACGGGTGGTTTATAAATAATAATCTGAGATTAAATTTTGATAAAACCCAACGTATACATTTTTTCTCCGATTATAACATTTCTAATGGGTCTGTAATTAAATTGTGAAAATTTAATTTTAAAATCTTACAAACATTATTTTCTTGACATTTTTGTTATGTACCTAACACCATAATTTTTCATGATGTATGTATGTATGTATAATGACACGCTCTTTCAAATGGCATGGTCAAAATTGGGAGTTGCCTTTTAAAAATATTGTCGATGACGGCTTATCTCGAACAGCGATGACGTCACAAGTATGAGTCGTATGTCAAAAAGTGCCCTTTTATGAAAACAAAACCGACGTGCCAGGGGATTTTTTCTAAAACTTCTCAATTTCAAAAATAATCAATTTATTCCTTACTTTTCGAAAGCACTGTATATTAATTTGCAGGAATTGAAAGAATATGACTTCATTAATAGGAATTGTAGAAAATTGATTTATATTAGCTGAAAAACCTTTATAATACAGTAAAAAATACGTTATCTTTAATTTAATCTAGCTTAAATGTTCCAGTGTACCACGACCACTTTAAATACCTATAAATAACTATTTTTAATATTAGGTGATGAACAGCCTGGTAATATTATCTATTCGATAAAAAATATCTAATACAATTTTCTGGAAAAACGACCCTTTTAAAAAATCATAGCAGACCAGGTTTTTGTAACATCTATAAAATGGTTAATAGAATATAACCTCCCTTCCAGGTACTGTAATAATTGTAAAAAAATTGCCTTGCCGAAATTCCACAGCCTTCTTACATTTTAATAGGTGTTAACATGAATCAAGGGACACACTGTAGTAGTGAAATATATGACCATTTTTTGCTTAAAATTAACTAAAGTTACCATCTTCAGTAATTTAAACTTAAACTGGACCTCCACGGAAAACAATCATTTGTCCATCTCTCTCAACAAAGTAATCAATCATATTCGTCGCTACTTTTCAGCATGTCATCATCTAACGACAAATAGATTACGTTATTTTGTGAAGACATTTGACAGATATACAAATGGGAAAGCAGGCAATCTTCAATTCTTATTTGCTTTCAATAGCTAGATTAATGAGTTCACAAAAAGTGTTTACTAATTTAATGCCACATTCACACTCTCACCGAGATGTCTCGTCGAGAGGCAGACAACTATTAAAATACTGGACGAGTGCTGCATCCATGCTCCCATGTTATCGCATTTATTTCGTAAATACGGCAAGACGGATTCCACTGAAAATACAGTTATTATAATTAGGTAATGTTGTCATGTAAAAAATAATCGAAAGCTTTGTAGAAAAAGATGGCAAATGTGTAAGCTATTACTTTTTGTTACACCTTGTATCTAGGCCTCATTTTATATTTTCTACGTTAAAATAGAAATGATGCATATTTACCCGAATTAGGCCTGTGATATTTATTTAATTCAAGTGGCCATCTGGTACCGACCAGGCCTATTTAGGTAAACTCTCAGGCAGCCCTTTTTTTTCGGATAATGCATGAAACAAGAATTTCATTTGACTTGTGGGTGTTTATGTGGAAACAGTGTCTGTACAAAATCTGTACTTGAGATTATTGGGTGAGTTTTATTTCTCACTGAGCATTCCTATCTTACATAGTTAATTTGATATTCACATGTTTGTGAGTTTTATTTCTCACTGAGTATCCCTATCTAACGTAATTTGATATTCACATGTTTGTGAGTTTTATTTCTCACTGATCATTCCTATCTTACATAATTAATTTGATATTTGGTAGTAGTAGCTTATTTATAACTGAGCAGACCTACTTTTATGACGAATATCAGAACCATTTCCTATTGAGTAAATCGTAAATATTATTACAGTAATTATATTTTGATCATAGTTGATAGAGTATCTTGATCAATTAAATACCTGAATCACAGTTAATTTTGATATATTCTGTTGTTAATGAGGTATTAGTGTTTTGTTGCATAGACCAATAAAACTATATACGAGCTACATCCAATAAGTAGAATGTCAGTTGAGCTAGCTGCAAGCATTGCTTAATAAGCCAGCCATGTAAGATCATAAGGAGTGTTTGTGTTCCGAATTTCACTTATATCGGATAAGTGGTTCCAAAGTTATGAGGGAAAAACGAGAAAGAAAATCCTACTTCAACGCTCTCTCTCGGAAACGATGCGTTTTAGGAAATAAGTTTATATCATAAATGAACATTATTTTAACTTGTTCTATCGATTCCTGAAGTTATCAAGATTAAATCTGAATCACCCTGTATATATTTAAATTTATAATATATGGTTAATTTTGTGGAAAGATCACAAAATGATGAATGGGCGTAGAAATGGGGGTTTGGACATACAATACTTTATAATTAAAAACTGATCGCGGGTGCATTCCGAGTGTTCCATAAATGGGTGTTAAAACACGGATTGTGTATTGTGTTAGTGGATAATTCTGATGGACCTAATAAGTGGAAATGTAATTTTGGCAGGGTGCAACGAAGGAACGAAGAACGAATGCAAAATACTGCAGCTAACTGGATTAACTTGTACTAATATATCAGGTACTTAAGTATTACTATTAACATAAATGTTTATTTTTGTCGTTTCTACAACACTGTAAAAAACGACCGCATGGTAGTTGACAAATCTAAGCCGTACGATGATTATCATGTTTTATTGTCTTTTAGGACTCACCGAGCACGTAGTTCAAATGTTTGTATTTAATCATAGTTAATCCTGAATAATTCTAAATATTAAGGTACTTGTTACAATACAATAATTCTTCTTTTAAATAAATGTGTTGGAAACAAAATATGCCTCTTAAATTAACAATTTTACTTAAAATCTTTGTTAAGTGTAATACTTATTTATTGCTTTCCGTTTCTCAGAATATCAACCCTAAACTAACAACATATTTGGGCTCTTGCTATACTTTAAAAGCAACATACGTTAACACCGAAATATTCAGTCAAATTTAAAACAAACAGGGGTGTTGTAAATTATTCACAATGTATATATTTCAATGTATTTATATTGTGCGAATCACAACCAGTTTGTTTGTAGGTAACACATTATGGAGAAATAATTTATCAACATGTTTACATTGATTAATGTATAGAATTTGCGCGCATTGGACCTAAACACGTCTAGATTTTTAAACACCTGCCAAGTCACTCCATCAGCAATAAAGTGTGAAAGAAAAATTAATAGTCTAACATGCAATAGCTAAAATGGAACAACTCAAATAAACAAAAGAGTCGTGAATGGTTTATACGCTTACTGCAAACTGAATTAAATTTATTACGAAGTTAAGTGAAAATTTCTTATCAAATGCAGAGAACAATGTAATACCTTACATTTCACACATATTCTTTCCATGTCATTTTCTCAAAAAATATAGAGCATATATGTTATTTATAAGCCACAAAATCGTATCATAATTACTTCCGTCATGCGGAAAAGTGTATTTTTCCACAAGATTTTTCGTGGTGAAACTGGCACTTTTCCGCACGGTTTTTGTTACATTATATAGTAGGGCTGTAGTATTGTTTTGACAATGCTTGTGTCCAACATAATTCAGCGGATGCAGACAGCATTAAGCGAAAAAGTTTGCTCTATATTTTTCTCAAGGTGCTTATGACTACCGTTAGATGAAGCTTAACAGTAAAGCCGTTGCGACGTTGAATTGCGCTTGACACAAGTAATCACCGGTAAAAAATATTGACATAAGCTTTCAAATTTTCAATCAATTCAGTTTGAAGGTTGAGTTTGATTTAATTTTCATTTGTCTTCATCGTAAATTAGCCAAAATGGGTGAGGGATCTCTCAATGATGTTCCGACAGTGATATTGGAGGCTGCTAATAATGCAAGTAATGCATTAATTTCTGCAAAATCAAGATATCGCTATGAAAAAGAGCTTGTTGCCTTCGACCAATGGCGTACGACCAAAGCAACCACGATATTTTAATTGACGGTGCCTCTTGCCGCAAAATACTAGAAAATATGACGATCCATGTTATAGAAGACAAAGGGGATATGCTTGTTATTACCATACCAAACACGAAAACCAATGTTTTAAGAAAATTTGTGGTGAACAACGAAGAAACAATTAAATCTGTCGATATCTATAGAAGTTATGCTATTTTGCATCCTAAAGATTCATCCCACGATCGCTTTTTCTTATTGTATAAATAATAATGTACTAAGCAATGTGTGGGTATCAATAGCTTCGGGAAAATGTCATCTAACATCGCTGGTTACTTAGGCCTTCGAAACCCCGAGCAGTATACGCGCTCGGGGTTTCGTATAGGGCGCTCTTCTGCCATATTATTAGCCAACTCCAGGTCTAATATTACAAACATAAAACTGCATGATGGGTGCAAATTCACAGCCGTAGCTGAGTCATAATTGAGGATTGTTTGGATAACAAAAAGAAATAGGCCACACAAGTATAAAATTTCTCATCAGAACATCAAGAAAACCATGCTGAAGTACGTAGTACATCAACAGTAACAGTATGTTCAGTGACTGAAGAACAACATCTAGCAGCTCCCTCATCACCGAAGTTACAAGGTAATCCTGTAGCGCATACTTTGTCAACAGTGAATTCCACGACTGAAGACATCCTCAAGCCGCTATTGCCTCAGCGGTGAATGTACAAAATGCCACAAATAGTACATTTAATGTCCATGTTTTTCATTAACATATTCTATTGGTTTAAATAACTACTTTTTTATATGTACCTAACTAAAGAATCTACTACTGCTCTATGCTTTATTACTTAAGGAATAATATCGTAATGAATGTAGTTTATTTAATTCAAATTAACAAATTCTGAAATTAAATTGTCTGTACCTTTGAAAAGTCTATTTGACAAAGATGAACCAGAAAATTTATTAAGAAAGAAAGGAGAAGGGGCACTGATTAATTATCAAAATGCCGGATTTGAAAATTCGTATCCATAAATTATGAGCAATTTTACAGACTCGTGCGTCGAGTCTGGATCAGGTTATAAGAAAGCCCTTAAACCCTGTTAAATCGGGGACATTTGGTTTTAAAGAAAAGTTAAATGAGATGCATTTGGTTGATTTCCCTTTCATATTTAACTTGAAGGCTCCGAGGAGTTTAAGTAAAGGTTATCAGAATTGAGGTATGAAATCAATTTACGCAGTATAAAATTTGGTTTCAATTTCACTCTCAAATAATACCGAAAATGATTGTTTCAAAAGCACTTAAAAGGGACAAGAAGTTGGAACAAATTTAATATTTATTGAGGGAATTATTTATTAGTTACTCTTTATTGCAGAACCCAATGTTGAAAAAAATGTTCATTTGAATGTTTAATTTTTCACACATCGTGGGTATAAAAATTCTTTGTAATTGAAAAACATCAAGCAATTTTCTAATAATATTCATTAACTAGAAATAAAAACAGTGCAAGAAAGAAGTATCACTAGGTACAAAAATTTTAACCACGTACTCAGAGAGGCCTAAAAGAGAATACAAAAATTGTTTCGGAATTTTAGATCTATGTTCTCTATGGGCAAAACTAACTCTTGTGTAGAATTTTGAAAAGCAAGGGCTTTCGACATTTCTCTTGGACTAACACGATAATAGTATCAACATCTCTGTTTGATGACCATAGATAAAACTCACGAGTCAAACATACTTTCCAAGTTCGCATTCATCTGCATAAACCAATGTGAGAAATATATTTTTGCAAAAGCACTGATAACTTAAGTAACGGATTCTCATTTTTCAGTTGAAGACTGTTTCATGATAACCAAACTACAAGCAACTATACTCTGCTACATCTGTCATTGTAGTACAAATTTGCAATGATAAACAACGAATTTAAATAAGGAATTGAAATTTGAACACCTTATTATTTTAATTATTAACCGATACATACTTGCAAAACCGACCCTTTTAGAGATATAACTAAAACATACCTACAAATATCTACTATTATTCGTTTCTCCTAAACAAACATATTAAATGGACTGAGGAAGCTCTTCAGCATTAAGGTAATATAAGCAAAATTTCAGCAATTTGACTCGAAACAGGGCTTTATATTACAACGTTTTAATAATAACAATAAGTACCCAAAATGATTAGAGAAGGTATTTTATGTCCATGTCTCAATTCCCTAAATGATTCATTAATTTACTAGATACAGAAATGTTTCACATGATATTTGATATCTGGTGGTTTATGAATATTTCGAGGATAGAGAAATAATTAAATATTGAGCAATACAGTATTGGCAAGGGACTACCGTATACAGGTGAATCAGATTTAAGTGGAATAGAGAATCTGATTCTGATGGATAAATTTATATGAGGTGTTGTACAAGTGTTGAAATTAAAAAAATATATTTTTAAAACAAAAATCAAGAAGATAATTAAAAGTAGACCTGAAAAGTGGAGAGAAAGGACAAGAAGAAATAAGTAGTACTGAAAATTTGGAAAAAATTGAAGAAAGGAGTACAGAAACTGGAAGTGAAGAAAGATGGGAACAATTAGCAGAAACACAAGAGAGAAGAAATAAAATGGCCTATCTAGTAGAAATGTTGGAAAACGTGGCGAAAGATAGGAACAAGAAGAAAGTGATCAAAAACAAAAAGAAGAAAGAAGTAAGGAATAAGAAGAAAGAGACCAGCAGCAAAGAGTGGAAAGTCAAAAAGAAAAAGAAGAAAGGCGAGTAGAATATATGAAGAGACGAAAAAATTAAAAAGACAGTAAAGAAAATATCACAAAAATAGTAGAAAAGATAAAACTGATGAATGAAATTTAAATAAAAGAAGATTAAACAAATTGAGTGAAAAACAATATGATCAGTTCAAGAGATATGACAAAATAAGGAAGAATGTATAAGAAAAATCCAAGAAAATGCAGATCTGTTCAACAATCTTGAAGCAAGAATGCAAGAAATAGATCAAGTAATAGTGCAAGAAATTGAAAGAACAGACGTACAAATCAGTAATAACCAAGAGAAATTAAGTAAAATAGAAGAAAATCTAAGCCAGACAAAAAGCGATGAAGAAAATTATGAATAAAGAAAATAATGGAGACAACTTATAGAAGATTTGGAAAAAGAACTGAAAGAGAAACATGTGGAAGCACTAGAAATTGAAGTGACATCTATAACTTGCAACAACAACTCAAATACTGTCAAATTTAGTGGGAAGATTAATACAGTGCACCCGGTAGTATTTTTAACATATATCAAAAGCAAATGTAAAATTGTTAAGGATATTGAGGAATTAAAATAAAATAAAATTTAGAAGAGAATGCATTATTTTGGTTCACAAGCAAAGAAAACGAAATAGATATTCAGGATTTTAAGGAAAATTATATCAATGATTTCTGGGGAAATGTTGGGTAAAATGTAGTACCTACCTAAGAGAAAAATAAGATTTTAATTATTCAAAAATAATAAAATATGTCGCGAACAAAAAATTTCAAAATCACAATGAAAATCGATGTTAAATTAATAAACTAAATCCTCAATTTCACACAACACTAAAAAACTAAAAGTTTCTATTCACAGAAAGAACTATAGTTTAATTTAGTTATTTTTTTGTTCGAAATATGATTTTAAATATAGTGTAATCATAACTCCAAACAAATCATTCTGTAGAAAATTTTATTTATCAAAATATCTCACCCTTTAGTTTATGTTTAATTAACAGTAGACTATTAGGTAAATAAATCATTCATGTCATCTACCCAACCATAAATTATTCGATATTTGAATAGATGAATGTCAACATAGCTTCATTAACCAGCAATAAAACTGTTTCCCGCTTCAAAATCTTGGCGCCGTATGAGATATCAAGTTGTTGTAATGGTTCTATGAATTCATGAAAGTTACGCTGAGTGTTATTTGTTACAGTTCTTGCCACAATATTCGTTTTAACTACTGCTGTGTGAAAAGATCAACACCAATGCCAGTTAACGATGAAGTGGCTACATTATTTCTGAATTTTAAGTATTGGTTTTTCAAATGGTCAATTCAAAAATGTATTCGATACATTTCTGAATGTTAATAGGCATTCAATATATGCAAAATACAAATATTTTAATGAGAATTAATGTTGAATCCGCAATGTCAAACGCTATACCTATATTTTTAGTATATCTTGAAAATTAGTATCGATATATTGATAATTTTAGAGTTTTTTTAAATAAATTAAAGTTGTCTTAATTCACAGGTGAAGGAAAAATTGTTTTGTAAACCTTCTATTTCAACTTTCTTTAATAAACTGGGAACAGCCCAGCATTATCACTTTCATATTACTGATTGTTTTTAAATATTTATTTTTTTATTAGTATTTGCCGATTTTAAGATCCATACTAAAATCTGTCACTTTCTTATAACAAGTAAAGATTAATAAATAGATTTGTGTGTTGCTCTTATATCGTTAATACAAAGAACTTGAAGAGCATTTTTTATGCTAATGCTGAAACTTATTGAGAACCAAGTCCAAGCATATCACATACTCTAATATTTTGATAATAATAATAATAGTGCCTTTATTAATATCGTAAAAGTTAATACAGTCAAACAATTGTTGAGTTATTTGAATACGTAAGTATCACACTTAATATAAACTCTGTCTGATACAACAATATTTGATTCTGGTGATATTTGAAATAATACATTCTTGAAAAAGCATAAAGCGCCAACTAATTGCTACAACTATATTTGACTGAAATATTCTATAAGATTTTTCTTAAAACTAAAAAGACTTAAGAGACCTGACATCAATAGGCAAGAAACTATAGTTTTTTAAAGCATTGTAACAAAATGTCCATTGAAACCGAGCAGTTCTATGCTATGGAAAAATTGCAACAATTACGCGTTGGCAAATGATGTACATTGAAATTTGTAATAAACTGAAGCTAGATATTCAAATGTAATAATATTTTCAAACTTATGCACGCTAACTGGATCTGAAATCTAGTACCGAGGTTAAACTAATTCGAATTTTTAAAACTAGGAGAAATATGATCAAACTTGCGAGGATTATAACTGAACATAATACAAGCAATTTGAACTTTTTGGAGACACTCATTATCTCTGATTACCATTATACGACTATGCAGTCTGCCAAGGTGCATAATATCAGTGATTCATAAATTTTTTATTTAATTTCATTACTAAGAATGTGTTTATGCATGTAGAGAAAGAAGAAAGAAGAAACTTGCCAAAAGATTTCTGAGTAAATAGTTGAAATGTTTAGCAAATCTAAGAAAATTATCTACATATAAACCAAAATTTTTATATTAGTTGGAACAAGAGAATGTCCATTCAGAAGAATGGTACAATCAGGGACATCTACAATTACATTTTTTTATTTCCAAAAATTAACAATTGAGTTTTATTTAAAATAAGATTTTGAGCCAATGATACCTCAGAGATAGAATTGAGGTCTGCATTGATCTGGACCTCAGCATCTGAGATGTCAGAAGCACTAAAACGGAAATATTTTTCATCATCAGCATATTGATGGGACTGACAATATTGAAGGTAATTACAAAAGTCTGCAGTTTACTAATTTTCTTTTTTTTTTTGCTTTTGTAGTAAACAGTCATTTCAATCACATGTATTCTTTGTTCTTTGGCTTCAACACAACTATTAGTAGATATTTTATTTGTTTCCTCAAGCTTTTAGCTGTGTGACAGTGATTTCCAAATAAGCGTGCACAGGTACCGGCTTGGTACTATAGTAGAACGTGGACGTAACACAAGACTTTTACAACTACGCTGACGACATGATGGAAGTCCTGATTTTGCAAAACGTGATTTAATTGCTGAAGAACAGACTTTAAGCCTTATTGAAGATTCCAGCTTCAGTAATCGACCAACAGCTTGGTGAATCAACGTTTCCAACCGCGTTGTGTTCCACATGCATTCAGGATAGAGCCTGCAACATGCAGATGATACTCCATCCTTTTTACAAGAGGTTACTAAATCAATACAAGACCAGAGGTATCCTTTGTTTACAAGTAAAATACTTATGACGGACGAGGTTTATTCCATTTGTAACGGGGTATTTAATTTTCACAATACCCATCACTATATATAGCATTCGCATTTCGGTAGGAATTTACAGACAGTTTGTTCATATGTAAAATATGAGTTATTTGCTAGATGCAAGACAAAGAATATTCTTTTTGCATGAACGTTCGACGTGGGAAAAGAACAACATAGTAACTTAAAAAGTTGAATTTTTCAGGAAAAGGTTTTAAAGTTTGCATACATTGTAATTATCATATGTTTTTATTTATTTGAATAAATAGTGACATATAACTAGATAATATGCCTCTGTAACTACACATCATAAACAATTTTATAAGAAAAATCTTTTTTCAATAAAATTTTATTTTTTAATGAGATACGATGAAACAATTCCAGCAAAAGTTTGAGCACTTTATTTGTATCTGCAGATACGTTGTAATTTTTGTAAAGACCTCTCAGCTTATTGTTGTAGTTTGTGTAAAAGAAGTAGAAGTAGTTTTGAGTATATTTTATATTAGATTTGGTAATAAAAACTAAAATAAGTAAAAGAAATAACACAGTTAAAATATTCAGTAATATTACAGGAATATAAAACTAATAATCTCACTTTCCATCGTCTTGTTTTAAGATTTTATCCTTTCGTTTTTTCGGTCTATTTTTACTTTGAACTTGTTTTGATTCGTTAAGATTTATTTCATTTTCTTCTTCTTCATCTTCATGGTTACATTAATATTTCTTACCTTAAGCTAATTCAAATATAAGTTTTGTCCTTTTAGACATTGTCAAATGTACAAAAGGTGTTACGTAAACTACAAAACACTTATTTCTACACAGGCACAACAAATGAAATATATTACTAGGTATCTGAAGAAGCGCCGTACAAGTTGTGACGATGACAGTATAGAATATCATCGTATCTCGCTACAACCAAGCTTAACTAACATCGTATCTTTACATACGATAATATAATAAGCAAAATGCCCAATTTATTCATGAACTAAAAGTAATCAATCTCTAGTTACAATATTAGTATTCTAAAATTAGAGCAAATTGGAACAATAATTAAACCACAAGTAAAGATAAGATAAAATTTAATTTTTAATTTATAGAGCTGTTTATCGTAACTAGAAATAGGATGTTATTAGGGTTAAAAATGGGATAAATCGAGATACGTTACTAAAATATTTGAAAAATGTACTATTTATGGTCAAAATTCATTTTTGACAACACATTTTATGGGAAGAGTAATTTTTCCCTATAAAAATTGATTCTTGATCTTATTTTCGATAAATATCGAGATACGATGTTCTTCTTTTCCCACGTCGGTATATCTTCATTTACGTCAAAATGTGTTACAGCTCTTAAATAACATTAGACGTGGGCCACAGGTATCGTAGCCTCCCTTGTTTTTCGGACTTGAAGCCTGTTGACAAAACTAAGTGAATTCTGCAGAAGATTTTCAACAAATAATTTAGGTCAGTCAAAGTTATCATACGAGATAAGTCTTTATCTTCATGTTTTTCCGTGTTCAGCTATATGTAGAAACAGAAAGGTATCATTTCGAGCACCTGTTGTAAACAGAGAATAAACTATAGATTCAGTCAGCGATACTCGAAAATAATTCCTTACATTATTAGTAAGTAGATAATTAAATTACAATAGGAAACAGTAATGAATTTTGCCATTTACGAAATTAGCTTCTACTGGCATAATAATTGCGTGTTTCATTACAAATTTATTTTTATGTGATATTTTTATTAAAAAAGCTATTTTAAAGTTACCATGATATAAAACACATCTGACGTCATATTATATTTTATAAACAATTTCTGATAAAGTTTTGTGTGGATTTTAAATTTAAATGCACATTGGCCTTACTTTAGCATTTTTGCATGATTTTTATCATCTCTCTCTTAATTCGAAATGATGGAAAGATCCAAAAGTATTGCTAAATATTGTTTAGTGCCACAGTGCAAATTTTCTTCTATTAGAACACTTGGAAGAGTTTTTATTTAATTACTGCAAAACTAAAAAGAAAGTAAATAGTCTTAAGTAAGATAGTAATACACTATTAGTATTAGGAATATTATGTGTATTATACTTCTATCTAAATCATTTTTTAACCTAGCCTACACTTTCGCTCAAACCTTTAATAGAGTGATTTACTTCATAAAATGTATACATATTTTTTTATCATAATGTAAAGTAAAATAATATAACAAACTCACGATTGTACCTTTAGCCCTTTGCGTTACAAGTTTAAAGCAGTCACTTGTTGCATAAATGCATGCAAATTATTTCTGGATGCATTTACAAAACTGCTATTTCCCATTTTCGCACACTTGATAATCAACAATACTTAACAAATAAATTAGTTTATAACGTAACTAATACTTATACATATACTTTGGAACACAAAGAAACAGAAAATGCGTGCATTAGTATAGGTTAACCTTCAAGGTGACAAGTACTACAAAAAATAACGTGACGTCATATTACCCTTCAGAAACACACGCAACAGCTCGGCAGATTTAAATTAATTTAAAATTTAATGCAAATTATAAATTTATGTGTAGATATAGAAGATATATTATAGTAGCCACAGTGATATATTTTGAGATATTTATTCAGAAATATTTGATATTAAACCTCCTATATCCCTGTACTCGATAGGAGTTTATGGTTCATAACAAAATATTTCAACAATTATCCGTATTAAACTCGTTGAGAGGAACAGTTACATATTCATTGTAAACAACAATATTGAAGCCTATTCATGTATATCGATGATCATTATTTGACCGTTCATGATGTACGTTACATTAACTTCTGCAATAGTGGTTCCAATTATTAATTAAAAAGTTATCCATCTCATAAACTATGAACTGTATCTCTGTCCCTATTAATTTTCACTAATTTCAAGGGATGCATTGTTGCGTAAAGGTAAGAAGCTTAAAAATTGATATCATGAGCACTAGTTCATTATCGGCATAAATATGTATTCTATAATATTTTGGGTAGGAACATTAATAGAAATATGGCTTTAATTCAGAACTTTCATAACATGTCAAAATTTATACTAGACTGGACTGACGAATAATAATCGTGATTCATTGATTTTGTTTTTTGTCTAGGCAATAGGCAATGGCGTACCCAGACGTTTTGAGAATTAAGCCGAAAATGGGGATATTTACTATTTCCGTTCCACCATAATATACTCGTATCAGAGAACTTATTTAAAATCAATAATTTCGTTAAATATAGCGATAAACAAAGTGTTCCAATTGAATTCCTGGTATTTAAGCCAATCCAACTAGATTCCTCTATTTTCACTTACTTGAAGATAATAATACGAAAATAGGGATACAAATGTTATTTTATATACAAATAACGTAACCTGAGAGTAATGACAAACTCTCCGACCCTGTAATGATACAACCTCAAACCTTTCAACCTCGAAAATCATATATATGATGCAATGCAAAATCTAGGACCCAGCTGACTAATGATAAGGTGTGAATATTAACGTCAATCCCAAACCATTTAACTAATAGTTCCCTTGTTTATGGCCTCAACTCAAATATGACTTTAATCTCTAGGGTCATGTGACCAAATGTAATCCGACAGTACTGACAATCCCTAAGACAACTAATGAGTCTCATAACTATCAACATAAAAACCCAGTTACTCAATAACTCAAGGGTTTCATGTAGAAATTGGAAATAACGAAGTGCAAATTCCGAGATATTAGATAAAGATTTTCGCTATGAATAAACGGTCAACAAATATTCCAGTGGATTTTAATGAGTGAGAGATTGATGTAGGCATATATCACGAAGAACCAACATAAAATTAACAGAGCCTAACAAGTATATAACCTATAAACCTATTGTCAGGGATTAGGCTGTAATAATGTAGGCCCAGAATTATATTAAGCCGGGAGTTTTCGCATGCAGATGAGTTTTTGGTCAAAAACCCAGATAAATCCAAGACCCATGAAAATATCTCGGCGCACCCTTGATAGCAGATGAGCAGAGTCAAGTACCACATAGTTCTGGAGACTTTTGAAAAGAGTCTGAGGGATCCAGATAACCTGGAAATTTCCAGTAAATAATGCCCTATATCTTTCATACAGTATAATGCAGATATCATACAATATTCCAGAAAATGTAGATTTCGACGGTTTCCATAGATCTATGCTAGTTTTCAGTGATCAAGGGACTATTTGTGTAGCTGGAAACCTAGTTTTATAGTAGGTGTATGGACTCTTATCCCAAATCACAGCTAGTCGTACACTAGCAATTACTAAATTACAAATTACCTTGACAGATAACGATGCGATGACATCTGCCCGAAAAGGATGTGTAGAATGATTTGCCATTCAAGCTATCAACGTAACGAAGCAAGTGAAGGGTTGTGCCGACTACAATTTCACAATGTCCTCGTCAAAGTTAGAAAACCTTCATACTTAAACCTAGGAAGATATGAGGGTAACCAAGTACCAAGATCTCTAACGTGCTGCTTTTTAGAACTATTTATGGCCTCAAATTAAAAATCAAAATCTTCTTCTCATATATGCAACAAAAGCTCCGTGACACAGGTAGCTCAATTTTCTTAACATTGTTGCTCATATCGTTTTGTTATATTTGCAGGGAATTTACCATTCCTAAAAACTATTGAGAGATTTTAGAAATAGTTACAAATATTTATAAGGAATGTTTTGAGGTTTTCGTCTCAGTGTGAGATATGAGACAATCCAACGACCTATCAAACTTGAAAACCAATATGGCGCTGAGGGCAAACAAACCATGCACAGTTGGTTAGTGCTACAGTTTTGTAAAGTTTCTTACTATTTAAATCAATTTTTTTGCGGCATTTTATAAATTATAATTTCTTTAGAACTTTATTTTAACATTTTCCGGCATTAATTATTAGTTATAATTTAAAATAATGCCTATAATTTGCACCATCGTCGGTTGTAGCAGTATCGACGTCAATTATGGATTTCTGCAATTAACATCCTCCATGCTGAGAAACCAAAGAATTTGTAATAGGCATTGCTTAATTAGATAGATAGATAGATATATATATTCAATTCAATTCAGTACAAATTTTCGAAAAACACAAATTTACATAAATGTTACATATTGCACTTATTTATAATAAAAAATAATAATACATTTTAATAATAATAATAACAATAAATCCAACGTTAATAAATGAAATAAATATAATTTGAGGCTATCAATACTTATCATGTTGAGATGAACCATCTAAGCATAGCTTGTTTTATGTACTTCATCTCAACAATACAGTTTAACATAACTAATTATTAGTATTATAATATATACTTAAATATAAACAAAAAAAAATAATAACAATAATAAGCAAGTATGATGCAAGAAAACCACGATGAGAAAGAGGAGGAGAGTCAATTTTGAAGGTAAGTAATATTTATATATTATTTGCTAAGTCATACACTACTTTAAGTTTAAAGTAATTGATATTTATATATTCCTTTAATTCCTTTTTCATTGTTTTGTTATTTTTAATCATTTTTATTTTTTTAGGTAATAGGTTAAATAATTTCGGACCAAAATATGTAAAAAATCTTTGTGTATGTGAAATCCTACATAACGGCACAGCCATACACTCATTTTGCAGTCTGGTATTATACGAATGATTAATAAAATTGGCGGGATATAACATAATTCTTAATAAACACTGGTAGGTATACAATTTTCTAACAGGAAACATACCAATTTCCGTATATAACAGTTCCGTAGAATACTGCTTCTCCTTCTTAAATAATATTTTTATTAGTGTATTTTGAGTTACTTGCAGCGCATGTAAATGAGTTTCATATGTACCTCCAAGACAGAAATACAATAACGAATAACAGATTCCGATAAAGCATAATAGACCATCAACTTAACATGATTGCTTAACAAGTTTCTTAATTGATAAAACTTATAAATTAACTTTCGTAAACGTTTTACAATGTAATCAATGTGCTCTTTCCACCTCAGACATTCATCAACCATTACACCTAAATATTTTATTGTTTTCACTCTCTCTATTTTAGGACATTTACATATATTTAAATCTCGATTACAACATGATTTATGTAAAATTATTATATTTGTAGAGGATTGATCTTTGGATGTCGGATTAAATGAAATAAATTTAGTTTTAATAACATTTAGACTTAATAAACTACCGTTAAGCCAGTTATAAACAGAGTGAATGCCTCTTTCCGCTGTAACAAACACATCCTGCCATGTGTCACCTGAATAAATAATTGCAGTATCGTCTGCATAAGAAATTAAATGACCGGAAATATTATTAAAATTATAAATATTATTCAAATAAATCAAAAATAGTATTGGTCCTATGACTGTGAGGAACACCCATCGTAACTGTTAGAGGTACACTGAGAGTATTATTAATTTTAACCAATTGGCTCCTTTCGGTTAAATAATCTTTAAATAAGTTCCATGCAATACCTCTAACTCCAATGTTTTCTAATCTTTGCAACAGAATATCGTGGTTAACAGTGTCAAACGCCTTAGCTAAATCCAAAAACACTACTAGGCTTTTCTTCTGTTCATTAAAATGTTTATTGATTAAATTGATTGATTGATTGATTGAATTAAATTGGTAAGTAAACTATTTTATTATTCGTTATAATTAGTGCAGTAATTACGACCTTTTGAAGAAATTAAGTACGAAGTAGATAGATTTTGAATAAGAAATTGCCTGGAATGCTGAGTAGTATATTCGTCTGATAACCTACATAATAAAATCAAATTGTGTGTTTTTAAAATAAATTCTCTTTTTGAGTTATTTGTTTACCCCTAAGGAAACATAAAAAACAATAACATAACCTTTAAACTGTGGGAAATGACAGGGATGCTAAGTGCATTCATTAATCACGTCTCGATTGTTTACTCAAAATTTTATTTTGAAGGACATAGAATATCGGAATATTAAAAACATACATCATAAATCATACCAAAATGGACCCTTTGCATTCTTATACATAAATAAATTCAAAACACGTAAATAATTTTAAAATATATGTTGCACCGCATAGTCCTGTAATTAAAGTAAAATCAAATATTCTAAAAAAAAAAATGTTCAATGCCTCCTGAAATAAAATCTGCTCGATACGATTCCACAAATTTTGTTATCTTTGTAAAACTGTTTTAGTTTGAAGCTTATTTGTTATATGATATTTTATAATTAGTAAACCAATACTACTGTGACATTTTGAAAGCAACATTGTTAGCCTAAAACAAGAATCAGTTTTTGCTGAAATATCCAGCCCTCGCATCAACTATAAAAACCAGGTTCTCTTCAAAAATGTAACACTCTATAAGTTATTTGTTTTCCATATCCAAATATATTAGCCTCAAACAAACGTAATATATACACTCGTCTCAATATAAATGTTTCCAACCTGAATCTGACATCTTGTCTCTATGCTTGACTGCTTGTCTTTATGAAAAGTCACATATGTGCCCAACTATAATACACTCAAATTATTGACACATATTCCCTATTAATAGTCCACTGTGGTGTTAGCATCTTGTCTTGGACTCGCAAGACTAGACAAGACCAAGACAAGACCAAGACAAGACCAAGACAAGACCAAGACAAGACCAAGACAAGACCAAGACAAGACCAAGACAAGACCAAGACAAGACCAAGACAAGACCAAGACAAGACCAAGACAAGACCAAGACAAGACCAAGACAAGACCAAGACAAGACCAAGACAAGACCAAGACAAGACCAAGACCAAGACAAGACCAAGACAAGACCAAGACAAGACCAAGACAAGACCAAGACAAGACCAAGTCAAGACCAAGACAAGACCAAGACAAGACCAAGACAAGACCAAGACAAGACCAAGACAAGACCAAGACAAGACCAGACCAAGACAAGACCAAGACAAGACCAAGACAAGACCAAGACAAGACCAAGACAAGACCAAGACAAGACCAAGACAAGACCAAGACAAGACCAAGACAAGACCAAGACAAGACCAAGACAAGACCAAGACAAGACCAAGACAAGACCAAGACCAAGACCAAGACAAGACCAAGACAAGACCAAGACAAGACCAAGACAAGACCAAGACAAGACCAAGACAAGACCAAGACAAGACCAAGACAAGACCAAGACAAGACCAAGACAAGACCAAGACAAGACCAAGACAAGACCAAGACAAGACCAAGACAAGACCAAGACAAGACCAAGACAAGACCAAGACAAGACCAAGACAAGACCAAGACAAGACCAAGACAAGACCAAGACAAGACCAAGACAAGACCAAGACAAGACCAAGACAAGACCAAGACAAGACCAAGACAAGACCAAGACAAGACCAAGACAAGACCAAGACAAGACCAAGACAAGACCAAGACAAGACCAAGACAAGACCAAGACGAGACCAAGACAAGACTAAGACGATACTTGACAGCTCAAATTGTAGGACAAGACAAGATTTAAAAAGCCTTCGGAGACAAGACATGAACTATTGCTAAGGCAATAAGTCTTGCAAATATAAGAAGGGGTAATATTTAAGTGAACATTAGCTGGAAAAATAAATATTGTATTTCTAGTGTATAGGTATAGTTTCTTTAAAGGACATACTATTAATTTTAAAATCAAGTCATATTGAGTCTAGGTCCAGGTGCTAAACTAGAACTAATTTTGTTTCTCCTATTTCGCCCATTACTTATTATTTGTTATGCAAAACTGCCATTTCGATATTTTATAATGTCTACCAATCGAGCACTGTCAAGAAATTTGGAGACTCTCGCAAGACAATACAAGATATGATCTTGCAAGATCGAGCAAGAACAAGATTTTAAAGGAACTTTTGCCTTGATTTGCCAGACAAGACTCTTCCAACACTAGTCCACCGGCTCAGCCCTTTAAAAATAGATTGGCTTTTAGATCGGAAACCCTTTTATTACGACTATATCTTATAAGAAGTCTATTGAAAACAGTTCTGCAATGCCTTTTCCCCTAACCCCATTGACTTATCACAATGAGCGTTGATCTGTATCATGGGTAAGTAAATCGTTTAATTTTAATCCTAGTAGTATGTGGTCGCGAAACGTCCCAACCTCTCTGAACACTCTGTATTACTAAACTGTAACCGCCTTGAAAGTTATATTAAATTAATATCAAAAATAAAATTCGTGATATTTTGTAATAACATAACAACTTTTAAAAAGAGTTTGCAAGACATGCATTATTTTTCTGTTCTAACACCACATTTTAACAAAAAAAATTTAATACTTATCAATAAAAGTTAACATCTTATATGTTATAATATTTATATTAGTTAAATTTAAAAAAAAATGCCTATTTTCAAAGATTTCTCTACCTAAAAATGTGTTGCTTAGACCTCATTTTTCTCGTTATTTATTCGTTTTACTTCAGTATCTTTGAATATAAAATTATTTGTATTTGTAACTAATTGCATTTAAAATTAATTAAAAACTGTACGATTGAATAACTCCTGGATAATAACCATTACACCGTTGAGTAAAAAATCTCATCTTGACTAGATTACTAGATTCCACTGTTCACACAGGAAATATCTATATGATCGAGAGTCTGTGGACTGTTTGACAGTACCCTATTAGATAAAAAGTCCACAATTTTCATTGATTATTTATAAGGAAACGTTGAAACCATTTACTATAATACTTTTTAAAAAAATTGTTTGCTATTTGTTTAACAATAGACATAAACAATCAGGTATAACTGAAGAGATATTTGACGGTAGTGAAAATATTTTTTTCACAAACTAAATATTGAGGAAATAGCTTCCAGAAAAATAGATCTGTGTTAAATAAATGGAACAGGTGCAAATTTATTTCAGGAAACATTCACATTTAAATACATCTCATACTTTTCGGACAATCGATATTATGAACTTTGAAAACATTGTTATTTGGCAAAACACAAGGCCGTATCATACGCTAAAATACCAGAATGCATAACATGTATCATACAATCAAAATATGCCAGAAAAAATTAGGTCGGGCTATATTTGACAATGCAAAATGCATTCGCTGCTGCCATGACGTAGATACTGTAACAAATGCAAGGTGACATCCAAATTCTCATTATAAATTGAAAATTGCTGACGCGAAGTCAACTGAGATTTCAGAGGGTTCAAAGGATTGGTCAAATATAGCGAAATGGGATATTTTCCACAGCTTTCCCTCTTCTCGCATATACAGTGTTCTACAAGCTCAATGAAAAACTATGGCAGATAGTAGCTGGGTTAATTTCAAACATTTTTTTTTATATGAAAAGGTCCGATTCGTGTTTAGAAGTTACAAGCGTTTTAAAAAATATATCATATTTCAATCAATGTAGCCTGATTAATAATAATAATAATAATAATAATAATAATAATAATAATAATAATAATAATAATAATAATAATAATAATAATAATAATAATAATAATAATAATAATAATAATAATAATAATAATAATAATAATAATAATAATAATAATAATAATATGCCGTATTACAATTTACAGAACAATGCAAATAGTAGACAATTACGGGTGGCGGTATCCAGCAAAGCTGCCTTTGAGATATTCGAGTTTCAAAATGTCCGTAAAAACGGTTACACTTAGAAATTTCAATTTTGGGACACATTAACAGCTAGTGAAAAGCTATTTTGTGGTGATGTCTATTCCTTTGCTCATGTTTTTAGAAGGCGGGGATAAGCAACTCCTAGATTTATTTCATTCAGAACTTTTTCCTGCAATGAACGATTTCGACAAAATTTTAGATACTACATCTAATTTTACTACTTTTTTCACTCTTGTTATTTTTTCATACAACCAACAGTTTGCGCGAAAAAAATAAAACTAGTTTTGCTTAATCTGAACATCTTTTTGTCACCAGTTACTGAGTAGCGGTTGCTATGTTGATGTTTCTTTGTTGTCTTGTTGTCAAGCAAATCGCCATTAGATCTATAATTGACAGTTTTTGCAAACATTTGTAAACAACTCCGTACTCTTCCGTAGAAATATTAGCGAATAAATTGACGGAATATGCATACGGCAGGACTGGAAACAGTTATAGGAATATCTTTGTCAAAACATTAACAAAGAAATAGACACTACCACAAAATTGAAATTTCTAAGTGCAACAGTTTTTAAGGAAAAAGAAAAAAACTATCTTTTCCGCCATTTTGAAAGTCAAATATCTCAACAGGAAGGATCCAAATTGAAAAATTTCATATGAAGATCCCCCCCTGAAATGACAGTTGTAAACAGTAAAATATTTGACCATCATTCTGGAACACCCTGTATATATTTCGTTTTCCTATCAAACAATATAGTTACTTAAAATCAGGAGTCGAAAGTTGATTTAAATAGATTTCATGTGCCCATTTGAAATAAAAAGCTCTCTGTTGAAAAAGTATAGGGGAAATCAGCAAGCAGCGAAGAGACAACTTAAGCTCGAAGCTTTGTTGAATGAGAGTAACGTTATGAAGTCAGTTTGGAGTTCGAATAAGTCCGATTTCTCAGGAAATACCCACTTGACCCAGAATCCAGCCGTTTCTGCAACATCCATAAAGTTTTAAAATTAAGAAAGAAAAGTTCGATTGCAACAGGCAATATAATTCATTCATTCCGTTTATTTTAATACATTAGACTTCTTGAAAGTAATATAAAATTAGGGAAATGATTACTTGCTGACATGCAAAATTATGAATTTATTAAATATACAGGGTGAGTCAGTCATAATGTCATTAATTTTAAGAGGAGATAGGGAATAATGAGTATAATGCGAATACGCGATTAAAAAAATCTAAATGCATATTTACGCCGAAAAAAAAATATTTTCAAATCATTATTTAAACCCCCTTTTCAGACTGTCACTGACCGTTCACAGCCTTGGTCGGTTACAGCTGACAGTTCAACTCAATGTCGACCTGATGCAATGTTGCCAAGTTGAAATATTTTTCTAGTACCTACCTACCTAGGCATTAGACATCATAAATAAACGATTGTACTGACTATTTTAGAATCTCATATTATTTATTGCTCAGTTCAGCCAATGATAATTTAAAATGTTAATGTTCAATGAACGCTTTCCAATCAATTCTATTAAAAATTGATAGTAACGCGGTCCATTCTGGTTCTCCGGTAGAAAATACGGCCCAATCAAATGATTCCCGTAAACTCCTGCCCATATGTTGAGAACAAATCGCCTCTGAAAGCTAAACCGACGAGTAGCGTGTGGATTTTCGTCCGACCAAATGTGACTGTTATGACTGCAAAGAAATTAGCTTGGTTTGTTTAAAAAGTATTTAATATTGAAATTACAAAACTCCAACGTATCTAATAATAAACTGAGTAATAAACCATTTAGGTACATTACATAAAAACGTTTAAAACGTGTTTAAATACAAAGTAATAAAAAAAACCTTGTGTTGTCGACAAAACACTGTCCAAGACTAGGTCAATAACCTAGTTACCTAGTTTTTGTACTGTTATTTAACGACAAGGAGTAAAATTAACTTTTTTTATCTAGATATATGAATAAATTTTCCTTAAATATTGATTTATTTTTTAATAAAGACAAATGTAGATAATAAATAAATGTTTTTGAATGTTAGGTTATTTAGATTTAATAATTTTGATATTACGTTTTCACTACGTTTTACAATTGAATATGAATTTGTAGTATTAGTCGTAAGTATAATATAATTATTCAGTTTATAATTAGTAATTACATACATCTAGCCTAGAAATGTATTGCTTTTTAAGTAGTATATGGTACTAACCTATTTAAAATTCCACTTCGAGTAAAGCTGCACTCATCCGTCCATAGCACTTTATTAATAAAATTTGGGTCAGCAACAATTCGATTTTGTAACCAATTGCAAAATTCAAGCCGACTGGGAAATCAGCAGGTTCTCAAGCTTGAACTTTCTGAAAATGATACGGGTGCAGTGAGTTTTCTCGTAATATTCTGCAGACCCTGATTTGGAATATCTCCAATCGCCTTGAAATAGTTCTTGTAGAAATTGTAGGTTCCTCCTCAACTAAATTTAAAACAGCTTCTATTACATTTAAGTCATTTTGAGGATGCCCAGCAAGTTCTCGGCGCGGTTTGACACATCCCGTATCGCGAACACGTTGAAACACTTGGACAAATGTTCGCGCACTTGGATGAAGCCTATTAGGGAAACGTCTCCGGTATTCGACAGCAGCGGCATTCGCATTTTGTAAACATTCCCCGTATAAAACTAGCATTTCCGCATATTCTAAATTAGTAGAATTAGGCATTGTGATGTGAATTTACGACCAATACACGACCGAAATAAACAAACTACTGCTCGTATTCTCTCCATCCCCCCCTCCAAATGTGTGGTGTGATCTCTAAATTTGGAGGGACAGAAATGTGGAAAGTGCGACTAAATGGTGGCAAATTTGAATAATACGCACGCTGAAGTGTTAGACGACGTTATGTATGTAAACATGTGGCAACGATGCCTTCCATCGGAATTAGATTATCATATGGCTGCGACATCAGAAAGTTTGTACCGTACCAGGAGCGTTGTGTTACCGATTTTTATAGGGTGATTTATTTATTTTTTTAAAGGTCGAGTAAAAAATTTTTTTTTTCGATTTTCTGCCTTTATTAGGCCTTCCGAATACGTGGTTAAAATTAATGACATTATGACTGACTCACCCTGTATACAGAGTGATAATTTTAAAACTTACAATTGCTATATCTTAAGAACAAAAAGTATATCAAAAATCCGTCGAAACCATTCTTGTATTATGGAGGGGATACCCAAATGAAGTAGTAACTAACACATTCTTATCTTATCTCCTCATCCCCAGTTACCTCAACTAAATAAATTTAAATGACTTGTGATACCTTATCTTAAAAATAGTAATTTTTGTTACAAGTACCTAAAATACAATTGTAGATAATGAAATCTAGCTATCATTAATTAGCTATTTAGATAATGTATTTTGTTCCAAAAGAAATAGACAATTCGATAGAAACACGAGATCTGCATCAAGTCTTATGATCTGCTAGATCATTTTCTTTGATACTGTGGATTAGTTAGGAAATACACTGTATTCGTTTGATCTATTCTAACTAGTCTGTGATGAAACACATAATCCATAGTAATAAATTTAATATCTTACTCCAGTTTGCTTGGGAGAACCATAGCTTTTTCCATGAAATGCGGTTTATTATGAGTGAGAAATAACACAATTTAAAGGGTCCCCAACGTGATAAATATATCTTGCGACCCTAAAAAGGACGTACTTTGTCGTCATTATTAGTTAGGAGAAGAAATAATTTATGATGCTATATGCACAGCCTAATAAATGTAAACTTTTCACTGTTCCTTTTATGTTGATTGACGTAACACTCGCTATTTAAATTTGTTCAAGTATTTTAGACATACCTCTTATAACATGCTGTTATAACTTGTTTCATTACTTTTTAGAGTACCTACGTTTTAGTAAAATTTCGTAAATATATATTTACAAAAGTATAAAATAAACACAATTTAATAATATAAACGAAACATTGTTTCTGTAGAATTTCGGTAATACAAACATACTCTGTTATAGGTCTTGAACAAAAAATATGATAGCTACTTTAGTAAAAAAAAGCCTTGCACCAATAAATCTTTTCTGATTTGAAAAGTTGTATAGATATTTGAATATATCAGTAACGAATTTACATCTAAAATAGCATATAAATCATTCGAACTATATTTTGAATTCAATATGCGACAACAGCAACAGATATTCTAAATTTATTACACGAATAGATCATTTATTTTTTTAAACTGATACCATTTGAAACATCACCCTGCTTTCTCCATGTAGTATCCTATTGCAGTTTTAGAGTATATTGAATGCAAATAAACGGTGACAATGATATATCCCTAAATTTCTAAACATGTGGCATCTCCTTTCAACGTGAGAAATACACTGACGAAACAAGCCACGCCACTGTACCACCGACCACGCTTTATTTGTGCACTGATATACCGATGTAACAAACTTTGTTCACTAGCATTATACATAAAAATTAAAAATACTACTAAAGAAAGTGAATTACGACCGATAAATATATTAGCTTAATTGGAAAGAGTATTGGAAATGATAATCTATTATCAGCTAATACAGTTTATTAACCAAATTAACGTATTACCAAACATACCTATACAGGGTGATTCAGAACAGAACAGAAAAAAAATTCTTCAATGCACAGGGGACTCTTATAAATTTGGAAAAATAAAATCAAAAACAGCAGTTCAAAAATAATTTAAAAATACATTTCTGCACGGCACTGGAAATTGGTACACTGTAAAACCTGATAAGGTGTATAATCGGCTACCGGACAAAAAAGTTAAAGAAATTCTCAAGGAAAGAAATAAATTACATTTTACCTATTTTAATGCAGCAAGCAGGTTCAACTCCGCTTACCGCTATTAATAATAATAACAATGTTTATTTACCATAGTAAAATAAGTACATTAAAAAAGTAATAGTATAGGTAAATCAACACAAAAGAGACCTACAAAGGAAAACCTGCACGTAGGATAACTTCCATGTCAGTTTAATAACACTAAAATACTTACATCATTAACACATTACATTATACATGATATACTATTATAAACATAAATTGTCTATAAACATACACATACACATCTCACATATGCACACATTCAAATACATAGATAAACAAAATATAAATAAGTAAACTTGTATACATTAAAATTTACATATCAAAAATAAAAAATATTAAAAACAAAAACAAAATAGCAATAAAAAAAACACATAATATGCAATTACTACGACTGCAGTTGTTAATATTACTATTAAAGTATGAAAGATTTTCCGGGGCATTTCAAATTTCCATTTCTTAATCCTGAATTTAAAGAGGCGTAGTGAATTAATAATTTTATAGTGATTTCGTATATTATATTCTGGGTCCTAATTAAATAAAACTTTTCTAACCAATTGTTTTATTCATTTTAGGTGTTCTCAAATCATTCTTAAACCTAGTTTCATGTCCAGTCTCCACTGCAAGTAAATTGAAAACATTTTTCAACTAAAGCATAAATCTGTCTCCCATCCATCAGCCCAGACTCCACGAAAAGATCATTGCTTGGATTGTTATTAATTATTAATAGAACTAATTTGACGTTTTAATTAGTAAAATAATTTGACATATCTGATGGTACAACTAAATTTTGGGCCCGCCTTACCCAGTTTCTACAAACTGACACCAACGTTTCTGCTTTTTCTCCGTTTTCAACTCGTAAGTGATTGGCAGTAGTTATGATGCTTTTGAGCAAATCAACAATCCAGTGCGGTACAATATTCTTCATTTCTTAAATATCCCCACAAAAATATGCCCAAATGATTTAAAGTCAGGGAATCGTGGGGGCCATGGTCCTCCTCATCCAGTCCCCTGGTTTTAATGCTTGAACATCATACGGAGCCTCGTATATGATACGCCAAATTTCCCGCGTCACGCCTGCGTTTACACTACGCTTGCAGTCACTGCACACTGTTGTAAAAGTAGCTGCATTTGGTGCATGTTTACCAGGAAATCGTCCTGCTAAAGCATTTTCACTAAACCATACATTAAAATGATACCAATCAACTGAGAATTGCTATGCGTAAGCCATTTTTGATATTTAAAAAACTAATGTAAATACTTGCATCATAAAAAGTTTATACGATAAGTAATCGGATATTTGGAATCATCTGGCTAGAGACTACAGTAGCCCAGTGATGTAGAGGTTGAAACTACTAGAACTTCAATAATTGTTTTCTTGGAAACTAGGATTTTACAATTTGGTATATGATTTAGGTTTACTATTGGTCATCTTTGACTATGAGTTCAAGTAAATTGAAAGACTGGAGTGTTCATTGAACATGTCATCCCTAAAATTATAGGAAACTTTTTCTCACTGAATTTAAAAAGAATGATTTTATCACATGCAGAATTTAATTTATAAGACTTTTTTTTACTGTTGTAAAATTTTCAAAAACTTAAACAGAAAGAAAAAATGCATTAATTAAAACTGTATATTTAATTTGATTACAGGTCCGTTATTCTCTTGTACGCTCGAAACTTGAATAGTGTAGTATTATTTGGTACCCGTTTTATACAATACATTGATTTAGTGGAATCAGTTGAAAGGCGTCCTCCAAAGTTTTCGTCTTATCGTGCTGATAAACCACAGTTTATTGCTATAAAAATTTAATTTCGATTCTTTTCTTACCAAAAGAGTGCTTGTGAGTTTTTCACTTTTATTTAAATTATTTCACAGCCGAATTGATTCAGCATCTATAATGAATATATTTGACCTAGGAATTTCTAGACTTGAATCACGAGATCACTGTATGTTCTATTGTCATAATGTAAGAACCAATTTAGGTATGAAATCTCAAGTATATGTTATGTCTATCAATTGTAATCAAATATCCAGCTTATGTAATTTACATACCTCATATACTCTTAAAATGTATTATTGGTAGGATCTCAATTTTTTCGTAATACATATTTAGATCAATTAGTATTATTCCTAGATTTACAAGAGCGTTTGAGACAATTCATGGAACTAAGTTGATGGGTTAATTATTTACAGTTGGCAATTATCTAAATAAAAGTGGTCATATTCCAAAAATGAGTTTTCTGCAGTTTCTTTTCATAAATTTGCGGGCGGTACTGAATTTTCCCCAGCTTGTATAAGTTTGAAGCATAATGTGAACATTGAAAAATACAACAAATTCTGTGCATTTTGTAAAACCAACGAGAAAGCTATAAGCCAAAGATATCGAAAGTCTTGTTAAGGGACAGTTCCATACATGTTTGTCTGATGCTACAGATGAAACGTATTTGGCGGTAACAGTAATAAAATTACATTTAGTTTGTTTCCATAAAATTGGTAGTGAACAAAAGATGTGGCATTGTATTTGAAGCTTCCAAATTGGGAAGTGTACGCAGGGCATTATCTCAGAAGGACTTCCGCAACAATAATACTATGCTAAAATGGCATGGGTGTTGGAAATCGCATGCGATTGCTGAATGATATAATGAAAATTCTGTAGAAAGTAAGAGCAAAATTGTTAAGAGAATTCTTCTACCTAGACCTACGGAGAATATCCACAATTTTCAATTGACGGACCCACTACAAACAATAGATCGTTAAAAGCAGTTGACCCTTGATGACAAATGATGCAAATCTTCACAACTGTACTTTTACTATAAACATGAATAATATATATTAAAAAATGTTCATTGTTAAAAATTAATTCATAGTACTATAATGTGTGTATACGCTATAAAGTACTTATACTCCAGAAAAGCAACCATAACTCCTAGCTATACAGGGTGTTAAAAAAAGAGTGTAAAATATTTCAGAAGGAGGATAGTATGAACCAAAATAAGCAGAAAAGTCTTAATAAACATGGGTCCGCAAAATAACGGTTGCGGAGATATGCATGCTTTTAACAAACAAACAACAAAGTTACAGAAGATGTTCAAAGTGCCCTCCGTCCATTTCCAAGCAGGCACGACATCTTCGTCTCAACGATATTCGAACTCTTTCGAAAACACCCTCCTTGGTTTGGATTTCTTGACACTTTTGATTAATCCGTAGCTGCAGCTCTTCCAGGCTATTTACAGGAGTACCATACACTAGTGCCCTCCGTCCATTTCCAAGCAGGCACGACATCTTCGTCTCAACGATATTCGAACTCTTTCGAAAACACCCTCCTTGGTTTGGATTTCTTGACACTTTTGATTAATCCGTAGCTGCAGCTCTTCCAGGCTATTTACAGGAGTACCATACACTAGTGCCCTCCGTCCATTTCCAAGCAGGCACGACATCTTCGTCTCAACGATATTCGAACTCTTTCGAAAACACCCTCCTTGGTTTGGATTTCTTGACACTTTTGATTAATCCGTAGCTGCAGCTCTTCCAGGCTATTTACAGCAGTACCATACAATGTCTTCAAATATTCCCAAACAAAGAAATCTAGAGGGTTCAGATCAAGTGATCTTGGAGACCATAAAACAGATCCGCCCTTCCTACCCATCCATATGGAAAAGTTTGGTGTAAATGCTCTCTAACGGCCATGGAAAAATGAGCTGTATAAATGATGCATAATGTTATTGGAAAAAAAAAAATATTTATTATTGTAATATTTAAATTAGTCCCATATTTCATGACATCCTACTGTATATTGTAGAGAGTATTGAAAGAAATCCCTTCCTTATTTTTTATTGGAAATGTTAATGAAATGTCAGAGAGGTCCCCAGATCTGTAGATATTAAAATTTCCATAACAATCGCTGCAGAGATCATGAAAGCCGTTGAACTAGGTCACCAAACACGTGTTGTGCATGAACATAACTGCATCTCATCCCTAGCAATGACGACATTCATGGCGCATAACGTTCTACGGCATATCTGAAAAATAAAGGTAGATGACGGCGTCATTTCTTTCTCTTGCTCCTCCAGTGGCGTAGTTAAAGGCATGGACACAGAAGATTAAGTGATACGTCACTATTTCATATACATTTAAATGTAGTTTCTAAAGAGTAAATTGCAGTCATTGGAGACTATTTGCTTTGTCATATAGAGGGTCTAGAAATGCGTAGAGACCCTTTCGAATCTATTCAAATAGGGATTGACAGAATTAGTACAGCTTTGGCAATTAATCGCATTGTGTTAAGTTAGGGACAGGGTAAATATGGTAGTGAGCCTGTTTACAGAAATTAAATGTTACCAATTAACCGATATTTACCTAACCATTAACTGTGAAAACACTGGTTAAGATATGAGAAACTTGAGGTTAAATTAGAGAGATTATGTGACCAATTGTTCTTGAGCAACTGATTGAAAACTGATATATACAGATATACCAATTCTAAACCTTTTTTAGTGTATTGTAATAGCTATTTGGGCAATAAGTGAGTTCTACAGGCACATGATAGTGTTTTCAAATTAGCTCAAATAATAATAATAACAATATCTCTACTCCTTATTCTAATCACGAGGATTAGCTCAGAAGTCGAAGACTTGTGCGGGAGAGGAGGCGACATATTATTATTAAGTAGGCCGCATTTGCGCCCAGAAACGACTTACGCTGGTAGGCCCTAACCACAAGAATGCAGGAATGAGGGAAACCTGGAAAACCTCATTAATTAGGGAGGTAGTCAAATGTCAACCGGTATCAATCTCTCACATTGACCCAAGCCAACACTCTTCCACCCTACCATACCCGCAGAGAGGATGTCAATCTCTCCACGAATATAGCTTATATACGGTCTACCGGCTGCGGGGGGTCGAACCCACAGCGATCTAGTCACCTCGATTCAAGTACTGACGCCTTAAACCGCGCGACCACTGACCGATCCTAAATAACTATATAGTTTAAGCAGCGAAGGGATTGTAGCGTGCATTGAATGGTGGGGAATGTGTTTGGGGTAGTTAGGACGTAAAAATATTAAAAGTCCCCGTCCCTAGCCCGTCCGCTTCAGGGAGAGGGGTACAAAGATCTCTTTTTTGTGGTTTTCTCTTATAACTCGAAAACGGTGTGTTACAGCGAAACGTTTACACAAAAAAGGGAGTTCATAAAATTTTCTATAAGATTGACATTTTCTCGCTACAATGCACCGGTTCTGAGATATCCGCTGTCAAATGTCGGTAATTAAAAAAAAAACAAAGAAAGTACTCCCTAATTTCCTCTGTCAGATAACCTATCAAGCTCCAACCGTTGTAGTAGATTTTCGCCTGCTTTTTCAACAGATTTGCATCAGTAAAAGAAGTGAAATCGAATTGAAGAATTATTTGCGGTAAGAATTGGCTCCATTTCCGTTGGCCTTGTTCAATGAGGGTGGTGTGAGGAGAAAAATTATAAAATAAATACAGTCTGCTGTAAAGAGAATTGTAAGAGCTTTCAAAATAAATATTATTTAATCCCTAATGCCATTTAAATATTTTGGTGTGATGCTTACCCTTACCTGGGGGTGAAAGTTGCGCAGTCAAAAATACCAGCAAAGGATGCCCCCCTGTAACCTAAAATCGACGGTGCTAAGCGCTTTTCTACAATCTTGACGCATTTCCTGAAAATGGCTCTGTTTTGTTTTCATTTGGCCGCCCTGTATAATATCAACTATTCTTGTCAAACTACATTTTTGTATATATTTACGTTTGGCAATATATAATTTTGATGAAGCAATTTGATATGCAGAACACACAATGCAACCTCACATATTTTCTAAATTGTCATAACTAGCGACCTCTGCAAGATATCCTAAAACTAACATTAACATATTCATCATCCTTAAAAACTTACATGTCCAAATTTCGATGCAAAGAAAAAGTTATTTCAAGTAAAATTTTCTTCAGAATATCTGAACATTGAACGTATTCATTACAAATACTGTTAGGGAACTGTTCTAAATTTATCATCACTACAAACACCTTACCCTCTAATATGATTATTTAACTCCCACATGCCTCTGACATTTTTTTAATGTTCCCATTTTTTTTTTCACCCCTAAGCGAGGACCTTTTCTCTGAATAATTTATGCCTTGCGATGTGACATACGACGCGCCATTTCCCACATTTACATTACCATTCATATGTTATAAAAGACGTCTTAGTAGCCGAATTTCTCAAGTTGCTGTCCTCGGTAGCGTTCATTTTACCCTCAAGAAATATAGGACAGAATATTTAAGCTTAATTTAGGCGAAGGATGGCCCGTTTTCTTGAATTAAAGTGTATTTCTAATGCCCCCTGCTACTAGATCAACAGTTTTGAAGGAAAGCATAATATCATAAACTGAAGGTGATGGGTTTACTTCTTAATTAGCTTACATGAACACCTAAGTTAACAATAGCCCACCAATATGACAATGATTTAGTTTAGCTCTAATCTAAGCAACGGAGGGGTTGTAGCGTGCTTTGAAGGAGGAAAAATATGTCTCTGTATTTGGGGTAGTTAGGATGTAAAGAATTTAAAAGTCCACGCCTCTAGCTTATCCGCTTCCTTAACACCTTAACACTGACGTGTTGATTGTAAGCACAGCTATTGACCAGTCCGTAAGTGAAACAACAAATGTGGCTGTTAAAGGGGAAGACTTTGACCTCACTGTGCTACTTATAGCAAACACGTTACCTAATCATAACATCTTGTTCATAAAACCTGACAGAGGAAAGTACAAACCAACGCTTGCTCCACCCATCAAATGTAATAGCTGGTACTGAAGAGCCTTCTGCTTGCGATTTCTACTAGTGCGACATTTCGGAAGAGTAAACTTGATTTTGTAAAAATCAAAAACATCCTAATATAAAAAGAGCAGCTGAAGTGTTCCACAACTGCTCTTCCTCGCTTGCTGATGTTGAGAAAGCTAGATGAATATGCATGCTGAAATGGTACTCTGCTCAGATAAGTTCACTGAGCACTTTTAGATATGATCCATTTTTGAATAATCGAATATAAAACGAGACCTTGGATCACTTCCATACAGCGGGGGAGCAACGAAAGAGCACGCATTACACACATTCTACTAAGTGCAGCTCTGGCTGGAAAACCAACTACCTTCAGTCCTATGAGGTTGGGAACGCAAAGGCAATATCTTAGCTCTTGTGGTGTCAAAAAACGAAGCACATCGAGAGAAATTTTGTACCTCACATTTTGTAGATGCACGAAAGATTGTAGCAGTGGAAGGTGCAGCTGCAAAAAGGCAGCGATGACTTACTGTCGATTATGATAAAACTGTCACCATTTTAAACAAATTTTTATTGATTCTCTGAAGAAACAGTAAAAATATTTGTGACATGTCGAAGTTGTGCCAGATTGTTATTAACAACTAGCATAAGTTTCCTTATAAAATCCAGTACAAAATAAATTAGTGTATGAAAACTCTTTTTCTACTCGTATTTGTTCGTTTTACAAATTTTCGTAAAATTGTACGATCTGGCAACAACGACCCGGACTTTAGATATGCAACCGCTAGGTTCGTTGCTGTAAAGAGTGACATTTTGGTCAGGACCGTACTGGAATTTACTCGTATATTTTCTGTACAAAATTCAAGTTCAATTTTCTTGACAAAAACGTGAATATATGACTTTCTGATATGATATAATACTCTTTTATTCCCAGTATTCCCAGGGTTTTATGTTTTCTGAATTAAAGATGCCGCATCCTATATATTAGATATTACCTTCAATTTATTTCCAAAAGTTACTGTAATGAATTTATAATACTTTATATTAATTTTCCATGATTTTTTACATTCCGATTTAAAAAAACGTGCAGCTCTTTATTTGGATAACTTCTACACAGTTGTTTGTATTGTGAAAAATAAAGGAAAACAATTTACGCGTCAAGACGTTCCATTCCTCTAGCATCCATCATTTTCCCTCTTGAGGAATTTGTGCTGGCATCCATTATGATTCGTTCATAAACAGAGGGCTTTGACATGCATGAATTACCATATAATGAAAATATGAATGCGAGCGACTCATTGTTTTGTGCTATTTAAGGGACTGCCAGTTTTAATTTAGAATTAAAATTGGAGTAAAAGTGCAAAGGAACCTATTAGGAATAGATAGAGCAAACCTATATAGTAAACAAGCCATTGCATCGTAACAAATATTCTAATTAATATAATCGGTTCTTTGATGTGATCGAATATGAAGCCGTTTTTGCAGGAAATCAATATCTTAATTTATAAAAATAAAAAAATAATAAAATATAACAATTATAACAGGAAAAAAACTCTTATTAGTAGTTAGGTATACAACATAAATTAACAAGTTAAGGAAATATACCAAAATAAGGCTTTCATAAGTCAGACACACATAATCTGTCAACTGTGGACGTTACTATGGTATAAAAATTTTTAGCCATGGGCAAAGGTGTACAAATCAGCAGTGGTGTATCAGCGAAACTATGTATTGTTCTATATAATACTAAACCTTTAGTAGTTTAATATACAGGTTGTCCGGTTAAGAAGGGTCCTAATTTTAGGGCTGTATTCTTCTGACCGAATATACGAAATGATTCGAAGATTGGAGAAATGCTATGATTATACAAATTTTAAAAAAGGGAGATGCAACAGACTGCAGAAACTATAGGGACATATCATTGCTAGGTATAGGGTATAAAATCATGGCAACGTTAATAAAACAGAAAATAGAACGCATAGCAGAACTACAGATAGGGGAGTATCAAGCACGTTTTAGAAAGGGGAGGTCAACAACGGACCAAATTTTCGGTCAAAACCAATACACTAAGTAAAATATTGAAAAAATTTAGGATACCAACTAATTAGACTATTAAAAATGACCTTAGAAAATACTAAAGGCAAAGTGCGAATAAAAGGTGAATGTTCGGAAGGTTTGACTATAGACACAGGACTGTGACAAGGAGACCCTCTCTTCACTTCTTATTAATTTAGTGCTAGAAAAGGTCATAAGAGATAGTCAGTTGAACAAAGAAGGACATATATTATTTAAAAGTCACCAAATAGTAAGTTATGTAGATGACGTGGCCATAATTGCTAGATATAGTAGGGAATTAGAAGAAGTAACGAGAAAACTTTTGTGGGGGAAGCACGGAAAGTGGGATTGCAGATAAATTAAAAGAAAAGTAAGCTTCTAAGAATAGGACAACAGAAAAAAGATTCCAATTTCAAAGTAAGGACGCAGCATGGAGAGATGGAATTTGAAGAAGTTCAAGATATGTTTATTTAGGGGCGCTGATAAGTGGAGAAACAAGAAATTAATAGGAGAATAATAAAAGCAAACAGAAGTTCAGCAGCAATCAACGACTTACTGAAATCATAAAAGTAAAATGTAGAATGTATAAAACAACCGACTGTATGGCAGTGAAACCTGGATCCTGAATAAGAAGTCAAGAAAAAACCTATCAAGGTCGGAAAGAAAGATCTTAAGAAGATTTCTAGGGGGGAAGGAGAAGGAGGGAGGCTATGTAAAAAGAAATAATGAGGTATGTAATGTACCAGGCACCAAAAATAGACGAAGTTGTAAAAGCCAGAAGAGTATGGAAGATGAAAGAACAGCTAAAAAAATTGTAGGGAGTAAATCTAACTATAAGAAAAAAGAGGGGGACCGAGGAAGCGATGGAGAGAGGCAGTGGCAATATATATAAGGGAGAAAAATGTAATGGATTGGAAAAGAAAGGCGAAGAACAGAAGGAGTAGAGGAGAATAACACAGCACCGGGCATCAAAATATAGCGATTTAATCCAAGTTCCCTCAGTCAAAGTTAAAAATAAAATTTTGTTGTTTTGCTAATATTTCAAACAGTTTTTGAGATATTTGCTTCAAAATTGGTAGGTACAAGGGAAATTTTTTGAGATGACAAAAGTTGGGTTAAATCGCTACATCTTGGCCCAAAGAATACAGCTCTATAATTTGAACCATTATTTTCTGGACAGGATGTTACATGTGACAAAAACTGCATAATCGATGATAATTTTTTATATATGCAGTTAACAGAGTTTTTAAACTGTAATAAAAAAATTAAAATTGAACTCGGTTTTCTTTCAACATTAAAGATATGATAGATGGCTAGAAATGGCTAATATCATACACATTTGTGTTATATCCAAAAATTAGCAAATAAAACTAATATGATATGATTGATTTAATAAAAAAAATATGTATATGATTGTTTACAAACAAAAACATAATGAATGACTCTAGCTGTTGCTATAGGTTTTCCAGGTGTAATTCAATGCTGGTCGGGGCATTTATTTTGAAGAGAAAAAAGAAGAGTCATTTTAATAGTTAATACGTAACTTTAGAAATATATTTTTCTATTCTATTTAAAGAAAATTGGACAAACGTATTATTATAATTGTGAATATTGTTAAGTTATGTACTATTATGTCTTCTATAATATGTTATGTTACATTTTTTAATCCCCTCTTTATACTATTATATTTTACAAGATAAAACTTTCCTTGGATTGTCCTATGGAACCTTTAAATACAGCCGAAACGTCGACTTGCCAACAAATTGGTTTTCATTAATTTTTCGTAATAAATATACATACTTACAAAAGTATTAGTACAACAATAAAACTCCCGAGAAGGCAGCATCAGTACAGTATTACTTTTAGAATAAAATTATATTCGCGGTGCACTGAGTATCAAACTGAGACAACAAATCGCCGGTATAGCAGGAGAGGTGCCTGTCGGTAGAAAGAAAACTTGGCGTTTGTACAGAGTTCTACTTTTTTTAAATAATTTTGATGCAGACTTCGTCACTAAACTTGATTAACCATTTTAATTACATCCTGTATATTGATATATAAAAGATACTGTGGAAGGTTTGGAAAAGGTTATGAAGCAGATGAAATACGTTTTTCGTTCTCTAAAGAAAACATCTCGCCAAGTTAATGGAACAACGGTCTGATGAAAGAAAAAAAAATGATCACACTTCATATACCCTGATGAGAGAGACCGAAATTTATAGACTTCATTTCTATACATTTCTACTAAAACAGTATGCTGTAATATTTCATTCTCCCAATAAATAGATACATGAAACACTGGGCTTAGATCAAGATATTATATGGCTTTGGACGAACTGTAATCTCCTTACCTTTTTACTCGTATATAAGAAAGGAATATATTCAATCCGTTGTTTCATTAACACTAATATCTTTTAAGATTCGGGCGTTGGCCTTCATCACAGCATAATATCAAAAATTCGTGGTATATTACAATCTGACATATTGAATACAAATATTTTAAATGATGCTTGTCGTTTTTGAGACAACTATTTTAATTCTCTATACGAGAGAGTCATGAATTGTTCCCTATAGTGGCATCATTATGAGAAAGTGACATATATTTTTCTCTTCATTTCAAAACAGTATTCTTGGGATCATACCAAATTTTGTTCGAATGCAATCAAGCTTTCCAAAGTCATTAGAACAAACATATCTACCTGAGGTTGGATACTGGACACCTCCAGTTGTCAAGCAAAAACACATTAGGATAAAAAAATTTATAGAAATTTACTTATTTTGATAAGTTTCACCACCCTTACAAATACAATTTTGTAAAATAATCTATAACGCGAGTTTGTAAATGAGGGAGAGCACCATCGTGCAAAAACCACATCCGGCATCGGACAGTCAAAGGCACATCTTCTCGAAGTCCAAGTAGATCATTCCGAAAGAACTCGAGATATTGACCTCCATCCATTCGATTTGGTAACATGAATGGTCCAATCAAATGATTTTCGATAATCTCAATAATTTAAGTAAAAGCGTTGCTGTAAATGATCCCGTTGAATCGCGTGCGAATTTTCAAAATCCCAAACACGAGTATTATGAATATTATACATTCCATTCCATGCAAAAACAGCTTCACCTGTAACTAACACGTCAGTTGTAAATCTGGGATTTTGAGCATTTTGTTGTACCAACCATTCAAAAATATATAAATCGTAAGGATACTCCCTTGCCATTAACACTTGGACATGCTGTATATATTACGGATATAATTAAGCTTTGTCGATTCCTATAACTTGTTGAGTGATTTGCCTGATACTTATTCGGGGATTCTCTTCAACATTCTCAAAAATATTTTCTTCAGTTGCTGTAATACGTCGTAAACACTTTCGACTTCCATCTCTTCCACGATCAATTGCAAATTTTCCGTGTCACGCCCGCGTTACATTACCGCAGTAAAAGTAACTGCATGTCTACCGGGAATCGCTTTGTATACAGATGAGAAACTGTTAAGGCATTTCGTCTTAAACTCAAACGATATCCATCAACTGCAAGTTTCTATACACGTAAGCTATTTTTGACACTTGAAAAACTAATATAAATACTATTGGAAAAATGTTAATACTAAAATCGGGTTAGTGTATTTGGAATCGCCATTCACTAGGGATTGCAGTAGCCTAGGGGTATAAAGGTTTCAATAATTTTTTCCTCGTAAACTATAAGGATTTTTGTACTACATTGGATCCAGTTTTCATGACCTATCTATTCTCAAATTGTTTTGGATAAGTTGTGAATCTCATAACGTCACAGTTAATGTGAATATTTATCAGAGGACCTAATTTTCAGTTTCAGAGCTTCTGAAGAAGAAAGCGTTATGTATCTCGAGACATCGAGCTAGTTTTAGTTCTTAAGAATAAATTTCTTAGAAACAATAGCTAATAATACTTAGGACTGACATTTATCTTTAAAAAATAATTAGCTGTTAAATTAAATTATATTGGCACATATCCAAAATTTATCAAGCATATTTAACATATACAGTACACACAACGTCTAAAGTCTTGGACTCATGTTAAAGAAATCTTTTTGTCAGAAATGCCAAATACATTTATAAAAGTACATTGTTTTCTGAATCTATTTTTTATGAAAAAATATATTTGATAAACTGAGTACGTAGAAAATTAAAAACCAGCAATTGTGTGACATTTTTGACACCATTTATTAAATCAACAAGAAATAACAAAGCTACTCGTTGCTAATAGTCAGTATGACCTCCATCACGTTCCAATAGCATATCGACACGTCTGTACATTGAGTTAATCAAGCGGTTAACGATGTCTTGCGGAATATTGTTCCATTCCTCTTCTACCGCTACAGCTAACTCATCTGTAGTCTGAGGTGGAGGAATATGATTATGAATGACTTTAGCAATAAAATCCCACATGTTTTCAATAGGATTTATGTCAGGAGAGTTGACTGGCTAATCCAATCTATTGATATGTCCTGCTTCGAGTGTCTCTTGAACCCTTCTTGCGCGATGTGGTAGAACGTTGTCGTTCATAAACACAAAATTTTCACCTAATTCATTACGTAGGGGGTAGATAATGAGCGTAATAACTTGTTTGATGAAAATTTGAGTCGTCATATTCTGTGATATGCGATTTAATGGGGTGCAGGGGTTGAGCATTATTCCACCCCAAAACATTACGGTACCCCCCTTCATATGGAGTAACTTCACGGGGAAAATGAAGTCCCTGTTGACGTCCTGGTTCTCTCCAGACTATTTGATGATTGTCATCAGTAACAAGCCCGGTTTCGTCTGTAAAAGCCAACCTCTATGCTCTCGCACCCACTGAATACTGGCAGCACGATGCCTTAGAAGTAGAGTGGGGATCAGTAATAGTCTTCTAGCACGTAAATTTGCATTGTGGAGTCGTCTTCAAATAGTAGGTGTCGATATAACATGGCGAAACGTATCTTGAAAGTGAGCCCTCAGAACTGAAGCTGAAGATGTGCGGTGTCTACAGACATATTGCACCAAATACCGATCCTGCCTTTCATTAGATACTCGAGGCCATACACTACGTGGTCTCTTCTCCACTGTATCAAATTCTTCATATCTGTGTACTATTCGTACAACAGATGAATGCATTTTTCATATATTTTCAGGTATTAACAATATTGTGTGAAACTAACTACTCAGTGGACAAAAGTCGACATTATTTAATTTGATTTTGACATTTAATTTAAAATAATTTTAATTTATTGGTATAATAATTTTTATAGTTAGATATTTGACTCAAGTTAAAGGGGGCCACCTGATGAAGCAATCCAAAAAATGCAGAAATAGATCAGATCTCATCTATTGTGGTTGAATTTCGAGTTCCCACTCCATATATAGAGTATATCAGGTTAGTAAATAGAATACATTTTTTAGATAATTATTGAATAGAGTTTTGTCTGTGGGTGTTCATTAGCATACCTAGATGTTTGGTATCAGGGAGCATGCATATGACTTCATTGATAGGAATTGTAGGAGATTTGATACATATTAGCTTAAAATACCTTTCTTAAACAGTAAAAAGATGAATGAATGTCCAACATGTTCGTTATATGATGATTAGAATGTCCTGCATTATGTAAAGCAGTCATTCTTGCTCGGGTAAACGCAGAAATTTCACGTCCTGGCATTATAATGTACAAAAATTCAAAGAAACACTTGATTGGATACACTGCTAAACTGAGAGATTTGTAAAATTTGGTAATAATGTAAAGGTTCATGGTATGCAATTTTTGATTGTCTTTTTTGTTTCCTAAGTACATGTACGTTTTTACCACATAAGAAAAACCACTAGGTTTAATGAATTCATTTTATATACAGGGAGTCCAAGACTTTTGACGTTGTGTGTAGATGAACTAGAGATCGCAATATAGCGTAAAAGTGTTTACAAAGAAAATAAAAAAAAATATGATGCGTCGACGAAATTCTAATGTGTTTATATATCTGGTATACACCACTTAGTTAAAAAAAACCTTAATGAGAGACGCGAAGCGTCAAATGCTATTAAAAATATATGTTTCTACAATTAAACTGATTTCCCAACAGATGGTCCCCTAAACCGCTACTGTGTTTACATTTTAGGTGCGTTATATTATATCGTACTATATTCGCGTTGGTGGAAATAATTGGCAACTTTTAACCGACTCTTGCTTTCAAAATGCGCAAATTCGAAATCGTATATTTATCTTCGTTGAGTAAATGAACTAGTTCTAGGTTGTTATTCACGTTATTTGTTATGTCAGCGTCAAATATAATCCCGCATTTGCTTTTAAAAGAAACATAGAAAGCGATAGCATGGATTAAAATATTTTTAATTACAAAATGCATTATATTAAAATATAGAACAAGTATTAAACAATGTACAGGGTGTTTCAAGAATTACTGGCTTTCTAGGCAGGGATGTTTGTATAGTCAAAATAAATGAGATTTAGTCGAATATACCATATCTAAAAGTTCACCATGTTCAAAACACAGGATATAAAAAATTCCGAAGTTTTTATTATATTTATTATTTACTTGGAAATCTGTCGTGATAAAACAGCAAAAGTTCTCGGTTGTAATGAGATACCTTTAGTCTAATTATTCAGTATGTTTAAATATTCCCATTATCACCAGTGGCGTAGAAACGCTCTAGAACTAGGTACTCTTTTATTTAAAATTAAAATGGTACGCCACTGTCTTAATTATAAAAAAAACGTAAGATACTTAAAATTTTGATTATTTTGAAAAAATAATTATTCTTTAAAGTTTTCATTAAAATGCATCGTATTTCGGTAATTTTCCATTAAACATATCTTTGCATCTCGTTGTTTGTGCGTGGTAAGACCTATATGTATGTAATACAGGGTGTCCCGAAATTAACGTACCATAGGACAAGAGTATATTCCGGACGACAAAATATTGCGATATAGCTAAACTTACTTTAGTCAAAATTTGATGGTTAAAAAGATATAGCATGTAAAAATAAACATTATTATAATTTTGAAGATCTGGGGTTTTTCGGGGTGGGAATTTCAAATTTGTTTCTAATTTTGACGCTAAGAGTAGAGGGTGCCACATATGACACATCATGCTTCTTATCTGAGCAATGACATGACTTTTTTGCGGCTCTGACTATTAAAACAATCGATTATTCTACCTTCTTTATGAAAAAAGTATACCTTGTTAATATCGTTAAGATTAACCTTTTTTGAAATAATCCTATTTGAAATGCACCGGCGAAAAATTGTTTTGGTATCATGTAAAGCGCCTTTTCTGCTAAAAATATAGCCAGATGTTACGTGAAAAAGTTACTCAAAATGATAAATTATGACCATGTGCAAAATCCTAATAATAGATTTTCAAGCTTCCTTCAGCTTTTGATGCAAGTATGCACAAACTACGAAATGTAGAGATATATTAAATACATGCATTTTAAAGAAAAATGCAAAGAATAATAATTATATAATCAAAACTTAAAATATTTTACGTTTTTTTTTATAATTAAGAGTGGCGTACTATTTTTATTGTAAACAAAAGAGTGGCACAGAGTTTCTGCGCCCCTGGACACATTCGGAATATTTAAACGTACCTGATAACTAGACCCTAAGGTGTCCCATTACAACTAAGAACTATTGTTTTATCACGAAGGGGTTGACCTTGCGTCAGATCCGGTAGTTTGATTTTTTGAATTGTTTATGATGTTGGCCTAATAGTTTTCCTATACCTATACAGCTTTTCAGAGTTTATAAATTTTTCCAATTCACACTTTTGGCAGTATTTTGTTGTTCTATAGAAATTTTAACCCTGTAGGCTTATTTTGTCTGGAAATTCCTCGCCCTTTGTTATTCCAATTGACGCTGAAATAGGTTTAAGAGGTCTACATATGAACCAACCTCCTACTTTTTTCACATTTCTCATTACTAGCCCTGGTCTTTGTGTTACATTAACGAAGCCTTCTCTGAACTTTTCATGACCATAAACCCTTTCCCTTTCATCCACGTCAAAATTCTGAAAATAATATATATTGTTTTGCTCCTGTCGGCGCTGATTACTGCGGTTGGACATTTATTATAAAACTCTCATGATTTCATATTGATTACACTGAGTGTTTATGAAAATGCAAATTTAGTTATTGCTTGTTTCTGTTATTATTTAGCGGTTCTGCAGAGCTTGTCATTGGGCAGGCATTAAAAACAAGGTTATTGACCTAAATACGATAGGTCAAGACTCGGATGACCGGATTGTTTGTCACTGAATAGATCGCGGACTGTTTTTTGTTTGTCTTTTGACGCTCTGACCAAAATTTTAAACAGTTTTATGTAGTTTGTTAGAACATTGGAAATATTTTGACCCTTTTATGAGGTCACAGCCTCAGCATATTTCGACCCATTTAGAAAAAATTCTTATTTTTGATTGCAGAATTTACTGCTAAAGTATTGCACACTATGGGACACTGTATTTTTACGTAGAATGCTTTCCGAATTTATAAAAATGTCGTTGCAAGGTTAGTAGTATCAAACATCTTGCATATGCTAATTCAGTTTTCCTGTTGTTGCTCAATATGTTAGAGGACATAAAAATAAAACGTCGACGAGCGACAAAAGTTATAACCTACATTTATTGTTAAATTCCTTACATGCACGACGCCAGTTTGCTACAATAGGCGCGTGCACAGATAGCATCACTAAAATTGTAATTAAAACCGTATTTTTTATAGAGTTCGTGTTATAGCCTGCGTGTTATTAACATAATGTATATGTAAAAACAAAATTGTTAACGGTGACGAGACATTCTTTAACGCAATTGACATGGAATATATTCATAATAAAACAGAACATTATGGGGGGACTAGGGAAAAGCATTTTTTATGGACATTCTGCATATTTCCATAAATGTATTTTTTTAAGGAATGTTAATGAACTTATAATAAAGTATAGCGAATGAATGATGTACACTCTCTGGGCTATTTTGCCATGATCGATGCTTAACTGCAGACATTTTGCGATATTTAACGGATAGCATCTTCAGTGCTTCTCCTATCTTGAGCGGCGGCTGAATGGTTACCTTTTTTGACTAAGTCTAAGTTCACATTAGACCCTATGCGATGCTATGCTTTCAATTGTAGCATACAAGTTCCTATTTGAGTGTCCACATTATGCGCTGTCCGGTAGCGTAAATTGTATGTTAGCATTGGTAACATCGCATAGCATTAATGTGCATTGAGCTGAGTTTGTATACCAGTTGGTGCATCGAGGTTGGTTGGTTCAGTGTTTAGGTTAACTGGTCCAGGTGTGTTACGGATGGCTGGTTCAGGTACGCTACGGTTTACTTGTTTGCTCTTTAGCAAATGTATCCAAGTATGATTAATCTTTAATCTCTCGTCCCTCTTCATGTTGTCTGGGTGATGTAAATTCTCCAGAGCTTTCCTTAGCCCTAGGTTGTAATATCCAATGGTACGAGTTAGCATTCCATATAGTGTCTTCTAGTGAGATTATGTGTCCTTTTGTCCAGCAACAGCGGATTTTTCAGGCTGGTATAACCGTATGTGCCTTTCGTGTTATTTTTCTCTGGTTTTTACGGTTCGTTTGGACATTCCCACGTATATTTTGTCACAGTTGTTGCATGGCATCGAGTATACTCCTGAAGTTTGTAACATATTCAATTGATCTTTCTTGTTGAGGAGTTGATGACTTATTTTATATGTTGGTGTGAAAGTAGTTCTTTTTTTGAGTAGTATTTTGGCGATTCTGTCACATCGAGGATGTGGTTGTAGTGACTTCATCCTTGGGCATATTTGCTCACGCCGACGTCTAATGGCTCTATCTATATCTCTTTTTAGAATATCCATTTGCTAGGAACACAGATCGGAGTGAACCTATTTCTTCCTTTCGATAACCATCATCAGCCAACGTTGTTGTTGTTGTTGTTATTAATAGCGGCGCGGATTGTCTGCAGCACTCAGGTCTGAAGACCCATTGTACATGCCGCTGATTATAACGTTCAAAACAGGTCCGTGCTGCGCGCAAAGTCGAGCACCAGCTCTACTAACGTCTTGAGGAGGCAGAAAAGCCACCCCAAGATATTTGTGTCTCTTTACCACTAAACAGACTAAGGAAAGGATGGGAATCGAATCTTCAGTTGCATTGCCACAAAGTCTGCACCTCGCGACATTACTTAAGCCAATCCTATATAGGAGCTTGTTCAGATGTCCGTGGTCTATTTGGAAGCATAATGAAGTTTCGGTTTGTGTCAGTCAATGGGCACCCTATAAGTAATTTGGCCTGACGCAGACCGGAGCCAACCGACCAATCTTCAGTTGATTGCTTTTTGATCCAGTTATCAATGGACGAGATGGCATTGTGGTAACCCAAAAACCGGTTCAGGCCAAACAAATTGACTGCTTGAGCCCTGTCTGGCCAACATGTCACACCACTGTGACCCGAAACCCAGGTCAGCTTAACATGATTGTCCATTCCCAATAGAGAAAGAGCTGTGACACATTCCAGCACCACACGAGAGGTGATTCTGAAGGACAGAAACGATCGTAAAGCGGCCTGAATATCTGTGCATACATGAATATGCTGATTTACATATTTTCTGATATTCTTTTGCAGGCAGAGATAGCAAATACTTCAGCCTGAAAGACCGTTGCGTATTTCCTCAAAAAGTGAAATAAATTCACTTTTGGTCGTACTCTATAGATTCTCACTCCTGATACCTGGTCTGTTTTGGATCCATCCGTAAACCAGACGAGTTCTTTTGAGACCTGAGCGTCAGGATTAACGAGGTAGGCTTCTCTAGTCGGAAATTCTGCCTTAAACTTTCTTTGAAAAGCGTAGGTAGAGGATGTCTTGTCACTGGGTGCAGTAAGAATATCATCCCCATCTATTAACTCCTTATAGATCACGGTGTGACCACTGTCGTGATTTTTACGTTTCCACATTCCCCACTGTTTTAGCCTCTCACCTCTTCCTCAATCACGAGATGCAGTTTTAGAAGAGACAGGAGATCCTCTAGAACCCCTGTAGGAGCTGTCCTTATCCCATCTGTCGCACTAACACGTGTATTCAATTTCTCTCCTAATTTTTCTGAATCAGCCATATAGATAGAATAAAATGAATCAATCTATTTCACTCGATCTGAATTGTTGGTAATTATTTTTGCAGTAATAATTTTAAACAATTTATAAATTTCTACTGTCCAATATCGGACAGCTTATGTATAATTCAATTTAACATTACAAAATATCGCGCACATTATTTTTGTACATAATGTATGAACTTTATTTAAAATTTTAATTGGAAATAATTTATTTAACCTTTTCCATAAAACATGTTAACTAAATATTTAATCAATAGAATTATGACTGTTTACACAATTCGGTTGTATTATTTTACTTAATTTTTACATCAACAAGCGTTTAATATTTATACTTTCTGTTAAGTACTTTGAGCGATATAGACATTGTGTTTTTAACGGAAATTTGACTGGTAAAACTTCAATGGCTTTTTGCTACATGCGGCAAAAAGGGCCTTTCATAAAAGTTTATTAGGTCCCTTAATAATGAATTTGAAAGCAAAAAGGAAATATTATTGGATCCCTTGTAACGGAAATTACCCATTATATTTTAATATTAGCATAACGTGGCCACTGAAATACTGGTTTTCATGAAATGAAATTTTATTTTTTTATATAAATGGAAATATCTGCGTCAGTTAATTATTTAAACTTTATTAGGATATTTATAAAAAATATTTAATATAAGTTTTCGGAATTGCAATTTATTTAGTTATCAATTGATTCGATTGACGTTTTCTCACTAAAAATTACCATTTCTAATCCCGCTATAACGTCATTGGCACCTCGGAAAGCGTAAAATATACAGGGTTGTCATTAAAATAAACTAAACAGATCCAAGATATCTGCTGCCGTTGTTGAAATATTGTGAAAATAAGTACTGCAAATAGCAATTATAGAAAATGCCATCTAGTGTCATTATTTCTCACCAAAAAGAGTTGACATTTGATACAAAAGGATAAAAATATAGAAGAAATCAATTTTTTCTGTGAGATAGTTTGTAAAATCTATTACAATCCCTCTGAAAATATAAAAGACCTGCGCGACAGAATTTCTGCAGATTTTAGGTCGATTTCACAAATTGTTCAAAACATAGATAACATATTAGACAACGTTAGTTTCAGAATTAGAATTTTGTGTGTGCGAAAAAGTATCTATCTAGAATTTGTAGAATATTTGTATATTTTGTTTGGTTAGCTTCAGAAATTTATCAGGTTCGAAATCATTATTATTTGCCAAAACAATATATTGCCCTGTACAATATTACAAATACTTATACAATAATTATAACTTCACGTTTCGTTTCTTTACACATTTTGTATTCCAAACCGATTAACGACAGAATGGATTTATTTGATCAAGTGCACTTTTACACAGTTTCTTAAATTACTTGAACATATCTTAGGGAGTCCATGCGAGACAATAGTAATAAGAAGCCGTCATCTTATTTAATATTATGTATTGTCAAATTAAGCTTATTTTTTAAATATTAAATTTTAATAATTGCTTATGCATATTCAAGTACTGAAATGACCAATAATATGGTTTATGGCCTTGGAGAAAGAAATAGTAGTGACGCTACGCGAATTTATATGGAAAGATTTCCAAATCATCCAAGGCTCATTTCAGAAAGGTTCAATTATTGGAAAACCTTTGAGTGTCTTCGAACGCCTGAATTGGAAGAATATTGGTTAATACAATAAAACATAATATCTTTGACTGAAATATTTATAAAGTGAATTTTTGCATAAAAGTTTTTCGTTTCTAAATAACTGGTTTTATTAATAAATGAACAGCGGCTGTCAGATCCTAGAATTATTTTTCTTTCTCTGGAACAATCGATCGAGTCAAGATGGGACGCAACGGTTAATCCAAAATTAAATGTCTCGAACAAACCCACTTGCTAATGTAATTACTTTTTCCTGTAGATTTCTACGTTCCAGGCTTAATTCAAATTTATGTTTCCTGCAGAAATGGTGTGCCTTCGGGCTCGGATATTAAAAGGCAGGAATTATATATACCTACCCTTGAATTCATGAATTTTCGACAAGTACGACAGAGAATAAATGACGGATCATTTTTTAGACGTTCTGTTCTGATATGCCTGAAAAATCACGGTAATATATTCAGCCTGCTTGATTATTGCAATATTTAGTGGATAAATCTGAATGAACAGGTAATATCCACGGTCGCTGTTAATCATAAATAATATTTAATAATGAAGGACAATATTAATCACAATATAGTCGCGGCAAGAATTCAGACGTCTTTTGTCACGGCCGAAGTTATGCAATATTGCAATTGTTTTTATTGTCAACATATATATATAAAGCTGTTTACAGGCCTTTTAGGCCCAGAGCTGTGTTATTCTCCTCCACTCCATTCTGTCCTTCGCCTTTCTTTTCCAATCCGTTACATTTTTCTCCCTTAGATCTATTGCCACTGCCTCTCTCCATCGCTTCCTCGGTCTACCTCTTTTTTTCTTGTAGTTAGGTTTACTCCCTACTATTTTCTTAACTGCCCTTTCATCCTCCATACGTTCTAGATGCCCTAGCCACTGCACTCTCCTGGCTTTTACAAATTCGTCTATTGTTGGTGCCTGGTACATTGCATATATTTCCTCATTATTTCCTTACATAGCCTTCCTCTGTCCTCCTCTTCTTTCCTAAGGGTCTAGACCCTTTTATGCACGCGTTTTTCTCTTCTCAACGCGGAGTTGACAAAAACGCCGCGTTACAAGATACCCTGAACAGAGTTATTACGTTTATTGCTTTTACGCTCGTTTATTTACTCTCGCGTTTTCAATTCTGTCGCGACGGCTTTACAGAACGCTTGGCGCACGCGTTCCGAAAAAGCACGAAAGTATATCGGCGTTTTTATGCAAAGCGTTCTTTGTAGTAATCCAGTGGCTGTCTCTCAAGAATAGTTTTAGCACAGTTCTTGTACTTAATTCAGTGTTATTGCTAACATTTCTTCAGGGGAAAATACTAAACCCTGTGAAAGTTCCACATTATTCAATAAAGTATCTTTTAATTTGATACTTAATATATAAAATGCATTTTGTTGAATTCTATTTCTATTAATTGGATGTACTGCCCAACGCATCTTACGTCTTCTATTACATATTTTTTATAGCACAAATGCAATATACACGGATCCATTTTCGTGTACTTCACTGACTACTGTGTGGCATGAAACTGGCGACAACTGATAGAATACGCGTGCATAAAATGGAGCAGAAATATGTAAACCATATTGGCCATTTCCACATTTGAATATGCATAAGTTATTATTAAAACTTAATCTTTTAAATAAAATAAGCTTAATTTGACAATTCACAATATTAAATAAGAAGACGGCTTCTTGTTATTATTGTTTTGCATGGCCCGCTTAATATTTGGCACGCTGTAGTAGGACGTCTGTTATAAGACCCCATTTTATGTAACAAAAAAACCCTTATTTTTGGCCACAGAATACGCCCTGAATTTTAACCTCTACTGAAGAAACACCCTGTATATCAACAGCACATACAGTGATACAGTGAAATTTTCAGGCATTTGATCTAACTTGTGAAGTCAGAAGGTAATTTAGATGTTTTACTACCTTCCCAAAAATGAAGTATTTTCGTAGTACACCTACGACAACGGAATATTCTGTGGCCTTATATTTTTTATCAATTCTGACGTATGTCACATCTTAAAATTGGTGCTTCTGTATGAAGTTTATATTGGTTATTTTAATTAAGCCGCATTCTATGTATTTAAAATGTTTCGTACCCAATCATAAAGAAACTTCCAATTAACGATGTGGAGTTAAATAGACACAAGTATTATTGTATAAAATTAGAATCACATAAACTATAGCTATTAAAATTGCATTGTATCTCATTTGCATTAAGCACTTTTATGATGTACCACCTATATCTGTGCCAAACAACTCCTTTACAAAGTTGTTGTTTAATTTACGAGAAAATCCCACCTTTACGTTATAAAATTACTGCAAGCAAAGGCTGCATAAATTAATCTAAATTAGCAAAACGCTTGTTTGCATGTTTTAATAAATCTCAAAATTGCTTCCTTATTTCGCAGCGAAGACGAATGCAATTTTAATTTTGTTTTGTAAATGTAAGAGGCGCAATTTTCTTAATAATGTTTATGCATGCGTGCTCTCATTAACTCTATAAATAAGCAATTAAAGTCGGTCCCGTAAGACACCTACCTGTTTGACAAAGGCGTCGACGTCGAGGGTAAGGCTTACCTGCAACAAAAACATATAATTAAGACATTATGTATTCTTTTAGAAGAGGTAATATTGCCTGTTCTCCTCCAGAAACATTAATTTGGATGGGAGAGGGCGAAATTTTCCGAGAAGTTAAATAATATTGCAATTAGCACTTTTGTTGTCAAATTAAGAAAGTAATGAATAAATGAAAATAAGGTTTGTAAAATCTACATTGAAGAAACGAATTCTGTAATAGTTATTTACGCAATAAATGGGATATAGACATTATTACTCTACTCTCAAAGCGCCACTGTGCCACCCAAATTACTGTACATCCCTTAGGGTTGGGCCGTATGAGTTGATTTTTTATAAAATGTTCGTCATAAAATTTCCTATCGATCCCTCTTTCTCAATTTTCGCTTTGGGTCTTCATTTTCGCGGAATTTGACTCCAAAAATGGGTTTGCATGGAAAAAACTAGATTTTTCGCACAAAAATTACCCTTCGGAACACGAGATTGAGATTTTGACGGACTTTTTTATGGGGAAATGCTCGTCTTGGAAAGCCCTACAAGACTGTCCACTTAGATTTCGGGGAGAAATTTTCACTATCATACATTTCCATCTGAACCGTTCCAGGAAAAATCACTTCACACACAAATTTTTAGCCTCATTTTACGGAGCAGATTTCTGCGCAAGCCATTGCGCATGTATGCACTCATGCGCATAGGTATATGCACATACAATTTCAAATAACTACTGACACAATACGTGCAAGCACTTTCCTATGTTGCAAAGTAGGAAGTAGACCAAAATAAAAATAATTGACGGTATAATATTGATAGTGTTCAAAAATCTGTTTCTATAAAATATGCAAATTAAAATTGTTCTGAACGTTCTCGTATCAAAATCTTTTTCTAAATTATAAAATTTTTGAATTTTTTACTTTACAAAATTTTAGATTTAAAACTTTCTTCAAAATTTTTCCCAAAATTTTCAAATTAAAATTTCTTGTTTTTAAAAATTTTTAAATTCAATTTTTTAATTTTCAAATTTTTGAATTGAAAATTTTTTCCGAAAATATTTGATTTTTTTTAATTATCAAATTTTTATTAATTTCTAAAAATGAAAGTAAATACTTTTAATGCTAAGATACTATTTTTTCTCAAGAAAATGTAAACCTTAGAACTCTATAATTACGCAACTAGCTTCAGATGGAAAAGCTATTTACATCAAAATATTGACCTTCTGTTACAATGACTGCGTAGAAAGTTTGCACAGCACAATATAGTTATTTTTGTATAAAATCAAATATATTTTTAAATTTGAATGCCTTCTAACATGAAAACGGTGTATTATAAAGAAAAATGTTTGAGAAAACAGTAATTTCATATTGTATAGAATCTTAGAATCCATTTTATCCTATGGCAGAAACTAGCCTTGTCTTTAACCGTAGTCGAAACGATTTGCCTCGCCATTTTCCGTATCGACACTAAGCAATTTATTTCTCCACCGAAATTTTATAGCCCTTGTCTTATGCCTGGAAGGATACATAAAACCCTGGATCTGATGCCCGGCTTAACCCCAATGCTAACTAGATACACAGGGTTAAAGTCACCACCGAGAAACGATCACCCCTGTCCCTCTATTTACTTACTTGATACCACGTTTAAATTAATAATTATAATTACTGAAGTAATGTCTTAACTAGGATCATCAGGATAAAAAAAAGAAACTATTTAGATTAGTTTGCAGGTTATGTGTATACAATCCATAGAACCATGGTAAATGACATTCACAAAATATAAAAAAGAATGACATTCTTCTTTACCGATATAAGTAAAAAGAATTCTTGCCACTAGAGTATGTTTAATGAAAATTTATGGTACGATTATGATACGATAGATGTCGCTACGAAACTTTTCTACATATATTTTGCAAATTATTGAGCTATTAAATTAAATTATAATGGACCACTTCTAAGTTTTTTTGAAATAAATTGAGATTTTGAGAAAAAAGTAATAGTTAAAAAAAATTTTTATGAATTAAATTTAAATCAATAAACTTGACTTGGATAAATTGTAAAAAATCATTTACAAAATTTAGTTTTTCAATTTTTTTTTAATTTCAAAATGTAAATCTTTTTCAAAAGTTTTTATTTCAAAACTTTTTTCACAATTATAAATTTTGAATTTTGGAACTCCTAAATTTTATGTTTTGAAATTTTTTCTTAAATTTTGAGCTGTATTTTTTAAAATTTTTTTTTGTCAAAGTTTATCGTTTCAAAAATATTTGAATTCCAAACATATTTTTGAGTTTCGAAATAATTTTTTTTTTATTTAAGAACTCAACATATTGGATCGGTCAGTGGTCGCGCGGTTTAAGGCGTCAGTACTTTAATCGAGGTAACTGGATCGCTGTGGGTTCGACCCCCGCAGCCGGTAGACCGTATATAAGCTATATTCGTGGAGAGATTCGCACCCTCTCTGCGGGTATGGTAGGGTCGAAGAATGTTGGCTTGGATCAATGTGAGAGATTGATACCGGTTGACATTTGACTAACCCCCTAATTAATGAGGTTTTCCAGGTTTCCCTCATTCCTGCACTGAATGGTGGTTAGGGCCTACCAACGTAAGTCGTTCCTGGGCGCAAATGCGGCCTGCTTAATAATAATATGCCGCCCCTCCCCCGCACAAGTCCTCGACTTCTGGGCTAATCCTCGTGATTAGAATGAGGGGTAGAGATATTATTATTATATAATCACATGGGTACAGTTAATAACAAACTAACCAGTATTACAGGATATACAGGGTGGTCAGATGAAAACGAAAGAGCCATTTTTAGGCACTGTGTCAAGATTGCAGAAAATGCTCAGACCTGTCGATTTTAGATTAAAGGGGGGCATCATTTGCTGGTATTTTTGACTCCGCTACTTTCACCCCCAAGCAAGGGTAAGCATCACTCCAAAATATTTAAATGGCTGACTTAAATTTTATAATTTCGCCCAACACTTTTGATTTTAAGGTTGAAACTTGTATAAAAAATTAGTAACGGTAAAATTGTCACTCATTTGAGTTAAGTACGCCAACGGTATAAATTTAGTATTTCTTCCGTTACATTGGTTTTTGGCGATTACTATGTACATACAACGAACGTAAAATTAGTGGATTCTAAACTTATTTTCTAGTATTATTTGGAAGCGTTGGTTGGTAGTTTATTTAATTGTGTTTTTGAAAATTAAACACTATGGTTTATTCCATTGCGGAAAGGGTAGATATGATTTCGTTTTACTTTATGAACAATAAATGCCCGAATAGAACAGCTCAGCTATTTAATGAACAACATCAAGACCGACATGTCAGGAGAAAGTATGTTCTAGAGATAGTAAAAGAAATTCAAGAGACAAGGAACGTAGTCAATATAAAACGAGATATTGAAAAACTTATAGTTAACGGAGCTAGTGAAGTTGCAACTTTGGTACAAGTTCATCTTGATCCTACATTAAGTACGAGGTACGCGGCAACTGGCATCTGTGTCTGGAATCAATCGAACTAGCATACAAACCATTTTGAAGAAGAATAAATTCCATTGATATAAAATACATTTATTCAGGGAACAATCCACAGTTCCTTTTTAACATTTGTTTTTCTGATAAATGCAGTTTTTTCTTGAGCGGGACGGTAAGTCGTCGTCACAATTGCCACTATTGGTCAGATTCAAACACAAGAGTTTTTTCCGAGGAGCATACACAGCAACCGGAAGAATTAAATGTATGGGCTGAAATTTTCGGTGACCGGCTGGTGTTTTGTTTTCTACCTGGTAATTTAACTGGCCAAATGTATTTCCAGTTACTGGAAGACGCTATTGACTGATATTATTGAAAATGTTCCAGAGTATGATGAAAATCATTTGATTTTTCAACAGGACGACGCTCCTCCGTATTATGTGTTAATTGTCCGACAGTATTTGGTTTTCCACGGTATTGGATTGGGAGAAGAGGCAGCATTGAGTGGCCTCCACGATCACCAGATTTGTCGTCCCTTGATTTTTTGTGGAAATATTTAAAAACCAAATTCTATAAAACACAGCCAGCGTCGCTGCAAGATTTGCGTCATAGAATCGTCAACGAATGCCGTCGAATTACTCCGGAAATGCTTCAGAATGTGAGCGAACGTTTCGAACAAAATTTTTATTCTTGTATGGAAGCGGGCGGTCATCAGTTTGAGTATTTAATCAACTAAGTAGTAAGTAAGCAACTACACATAATTTAAATTTTAAAATGTAATTTTTTTTCATAGTATTGAGCGGAATTATACAATTTTAAGTCTGTTGTAAAGAGAATTGTAAGAGCATCCAAAATAAATATTACTCAACCTCCAATGCTACTTAAATATTTTGGAGTGATGCTTACACTTGCTTGGGGGTGAATGTGGCGGAGTCAAAGATACCAGGAAAGAATGTCCCCCTTTAATCTAAAATCGACGTGTCTCAGCGTTTTACTACAATCTTGGCGCAGTCCCTGAAAATGGCTCTATTTCGTTTTCATTTGGCCGCCCTGTATATCTATTCTATACCAGTATCTTAAATATAAGTATCTATTTATTTCTGACTAAATTTATTTTTTCAATCATCGATGTTATCAAAACATCGATGTCTTCTGATCGTTGTTTTATTAACATCGATATTGCAGTTCGATGCCAACATCGATGTTCTGCATCGATGTCCCTAGTTAAAACACTACATTTTGTCGCCAATAATATGCAGTTAATAGAACGACCGGCTTTTCCTTACATTTTGAAGGACCTTTCAAATTTCGAACATTACTACCCCAATCTCTTCAATCTATTACTGTTGACAATATAGTTCGTAAATATTTCATAAACTAAAAGCTTTCGCCAAAAAAATCCGAAATTATTGTACGATATACGATTGCATTTTCGCAAAAATCCCTCCATTCGAGATTAATTTCTTCGTGCGTAAACAAAAACAAGCACAAACGTGACGACGTAAATTCAAGGCCTTGAGTACACCCCGGGAAGTAAATATCAAACAGGACAGAACTGGAAAATAATTAGATCATTAAGACAATTGTGAATAACAACGAATGTAATATAATTTGGATTTATAAGCGACCCGTTTTCCACACTAATTTCATAATTTCACCGAGTGATGAAATTGAATCGTTGGAATAAGGCCAGTTGGTTGACGTAGCAGATTACAAACTAAACTAAATTATGCTGGAACAATAACTGTATGCTTAATTTTTGACTAAACAATTTAAACATTGTAGGCAATTCCTTTATACCTGAAACTGATTCAATAAAAGTTTGTAGAAACTAAGCTTTGTTAGAGGATTTTGGAGTTGTGGGAGGGGAGCTACAGCACCCAGTTCCCATTGGGCCCCTTGTATTTTCCCTCATTAAGAGATCAGCCCACCTGAGCCGTTAACTAATCTATAGGTGATTACGCTGTTCAAGAGAATTTCTCTAATGTAGGCTCTAGAAGGCCATTATTCTCCCAACACGGATTCTCTCGATATCGAGACGCCAGTGCACTCACAGTGTGCATGAAATACTGTATCATCTTCTATCCACAACCTCTACATAGAGTTGTTTCACACTTTGAATACCTGTCACCAGGCGAAGGTTTATGCTGGAGCCAGGTACTCGTACTTTTTGACTATCCTTATAGAGGTACTTTCCTAAACTCTTTTTGGATGTTTCCCTTGAATATTTTAACAAATGTTAAATATTACTTGACCAGATATGCTGTTGGCAACCGAGACCAGTGCTTGATGGTATTGTCATATTAATCTTTTGATAACCTTATGATTATGCAATATCTTCTGCTGTCTGTTCTGATAGATTTGCCCGTTGTATGGCCTACGTGCAATTTCATTGGTGGCTATGGTTGTACCTGCTTTGTTTGTATCCAGTAGCACATCTATGCATTATCCACTAATATTGAATATGTAAAGATCTTAAATAGATCCTACCTTCCTTCCTTTCCGCCTGTGATGATATTTCCACCTCACTCCTGTTGAGTACTGTGTCGGGTTTGTCGAAGGCAAACTACGGAGATATACTGTCAGTATGACACATCTTTATGACGACCCCATTCCACAGGTGGCTCCTAACTTATCCACATTCTACATCTAGTTTGAAGGCAACGTCAGACGGACCCAAAATTAGTTTGTAACATCAGGTATGTCAAACTATATTACTAATGAAAACCACAAATTAATTGTATTAGTAGCAACTGCAAAAGCAGTTGCATTTACTGTGTAAAAATAGGTGTCGTAAAATGTAATTTATGTTTTTCCTAGGGAATTTCTTTCAATTTTTGGCCCTTATCAGATTTTATAGCGGACCAATTTCAAATGCCGTGAGGAATTGTATTTTTAAATTATTTTGGAACACTGCTCTTTTTGATTTTATTTTTACAAAATTGTATTTGTACAATGGTCGTCAGCTTAAAGTCACCAGTTCCATGGTCCATTCTTTTCTAGTGCCATTTATTATACACGGTGCTAGAAAGGGACAAAACATGGAAGTGGTGACTTTAAGCTGACGACCATTGTACGAGTCCCCTGTAGAATGTTTTAATTTCAAGACAGCAATTTGTCAATTTCTACATCAAGATTAATTTTATTGGAAATGTTGCTTTTCTAACCTTCAAATTCTTTTGTTCTGTTCATCTGTTACACAAAGAAAACGACAATATTTTCACACCCCAAATTTATCATACTTTGTCAGTTCATTTCTCACTTTATATATTCTGAATGCTTTAGCATTTATTAAAAATGGAGAGGCATTAAACTAAACTGCCGTATTATTTCAAATTATCCAGTATTATTCTTTATACAGGTTCCCCAACACATTTTATGAAAAGTAAATAGTTTTACTGAAAATTTCAAAGGCAAATATAAATCCAGCCTCTACTACAATTCCTTTTAACAGGAGAACCCTTAAATCATTTTAAATTAATTTCAAACTTTTTGCTGATGGTGCAGCACTTAAATATATCCTCTTATAAATTTTCCAGGCTGCTTGGCAATTAATGTAAAACATAGTAAAAACAGTTTACTTTGGAAAGAGTAGCGTAATTTTTCAAGAAACTTTTTATAGAACCCTTGTGCATTGCTTATTTAATTTGAAAATAAATTGCAAGTCTTTTTCTACTGTACAACCACGGTGAGTTCTCGACGAGGATGTTTAGATAAAAAATAAAATCGTCTACGTTTGAATGTAAATACAGTGTTTAGAAGAGAGGCAACTCGGTAAATATTATTAACTCGTACACATTTACGTAAACTGGAAAAATCTGGCATAAACGATACAAAATTATAATATGCAAACAAATTGCCTGTGAAATCATTTAAAAAACAAAGTGAAATAGATACTTTATTAATTTCAGACGCCATGATAAATTTAACAGATATTACTAATGTAGTGATTTTTAGGCTTTCAAAGCCGGTGTTATTATTTACTATACACGATGATTTAGAAGTTATCTAAAAAAAAATTGTTATAATTTTAGATAAAAAAAATTGAATTTCTACTAATTTCAACCTTTACGTCGCTGGGCTACTGTAGTCTCTAGCCAGGCGATTTCAAATATCCGACTACTTATCGTATCAATTTTTTGTGATGCAAGTACTGCCACCGATTCGGATTTTCTGAAAAGAAAACATGATATTTTTTGTTTCCAAAATGTAATCACAGCGTAAGTTTAGTGACAGAAGAGATAAAAAAAGTGACGGTAATTGACAGTTTCCGAAAATAAAAAGTGTCATCTTAGTTGTGTTGTCTCATTCCTGTGAAGAACAGGCATCAATTGATAATAATCCTACCAAGACTATACTGGGTGACACAGAGTAGAATACCCAGTAAATAACCTGCATCATGGATGCAGATCAGCGATCGTTAGCGCGAGCTCTAGCGATGCCTACTAATGAGTTAGTGCGCAGGATCGAATCGCCTTTGGGCACGGTATCACTGGAAGAGGTTTTCAAGAGATTTCCGAAGGCTGAGGAATCTACCGGGACAGAGGAGAGGGTCCGGAATTTGATACGGGAAGAAATACCGGAAGCATGCACAAGATCAGAAGATGTGGGAAGTTACATTAGTTTTTCAAATATCAAAAAGGGCATACGTATAACAACTCACAGTTAATGGGTATCGTTTTAATTTGTGGTGAATTGAAAATGCTTTAGCAGAACGGTTTCCCGGTAAACATGTGCCAAATGCAGCTACTTTTACAACGATGTGCAATGACTGCAAGTGTAGGCGTGACGCGGGAAATCTGCAATCACATCGTGGAAGAGATGGTAGTCTAGGGTGTCCACGACGTATTGCAGCAGTGTGGCGTATAGTACACGAGGCTCAATTATATCCGTACATGTACAAAGTGTCCAAGCATTAAAAGCGGTCAGTGGTCGCGCGGTTTAAGGCGCCAGTACTTGAATCGAGGTGACTAGATCGCTGTGTGGTTCGACCCCCGCAGCCGGTAGACCGTATATAAGCTATATTCGTGGAGAGGATTGACACCCTCTCTGCGGCTATGGTAGAGTGGAACAATGTCGACTTGGGTCAATGTGAGAGATTGATACCGGACTACATTTGACTACCCCCCTAATTAATGATTTTCCAGGTTTCCCTCATTGCTGCACTGTATGGTGGTTAGGGCCTACCAACGTAAGTCGTTCCTGGGCGCAAATTAGGCCTGTTTAGTAATAATATGCCACCGCCTCTCCCGCACAAGTCTGCGAATTCTGGGCTAATCCTCGTGATTAGAATGAGGGATAGAGATATTATTATTATTCCACGCTTCGCAAAAAAAAGAAAAAAATGAAACACTCTTTACAGACATTATTATGAATTTAGCCTTTTTTAGCTCCTTCTTATATGTACTTAATTTACCCCAAATTTATTTATTTTCTATAAATAAAATACATGAATCTGTCAAGGATATGTTCTCTATTCGATCAATAATTATTTACGATTTCCTTCCAATGATTTGTTAGTTTCTATTCTATGCGCCTACCAAAGAAAAAATGGAACACCTTTTATAGCCATTTATTTGTTTTCTGTAAACAACATACATGAATCAATCAAGGATAGTACGTTGTCGATTTCCTCCCAACGATTTGTTAGTTTCTCTATTCCACGATCCCAACCAAAAAAAAAATGGAGCACCCTTTATAAACATTTATGAATATAGCCTTTTTTAATCCCATCTTATACTTAATTAAACTAAAGTATTCTTCTCGCAAAGTTTTTATTGCTTTGGCAAACCGAGGCGGCCTATTGTCTACGTAAACATTTTTTTAGAACATTTCATCTGCTTAAAAAACATATCACTCTACGTTTTTTTATAACTTACTGAAGGCTCTCGATTGCACTGACCATGACATTCATTATCTTGAATTTTTATAATATGAGTGCAAATAGTTGGGTATTTATACAGGGTGTCCGGAAATTATGAGCAAATCTTTCAGGGGATGATTTCACGTCATAAGATAGGAAGAAAACTTCATATAAACATATGTCGAGAAATTGACCCTAAGCGAGTTAGATCATTTTAAAGGACTGGCCCTGAAGATGGTTAATGTTCAATATTATCGAAACGATTCGAGATAAAGTAATTAAATTTGGCTCAGAAGTGTATTAAACAAGGCCGGCCTAGGTTATTTTCAGCTTTTTTGTTAGAAATTATTTTTGCCATTGTATGGTCCAGTTACAAACATTCCGTTTTGGATTCAATTGTATGCTAGGATTAAAACGCAGTGTAACCAACTGCTTACATTAAGTTTTCCCTAATGTAAAGGCTTCTGGAGTTCTATATATTTTCTGATTTCTATGGTTACATACCGATCTGTATACAAGAATACCTTTTCCATGTAAAACATGATAGGTTTTAAATTTCTGTGGTACAATGGTAAAAATAATTTCAAACAAAAAAGTTAGGGCTGAAAACCTAACCCTGTTTAATACATTTCTGAATAAATTATCTAAATTCCATGCAAATTTTCGAATTCAGCATATATATCTCACTTTATCGTTTCGATAATATTGAACATTAACCATCTTCAGGGCCGACCCTTTGAAAGGACCTAACTCCCTTAGGGTCCATTTCTCGACATATGTTTATATGAAGTTTTCTTTTTATTTTTTGATGTGGAATCAACCTCAGAAATATTTGCTCATAATTTCCGGACACTCTGTATAATCGAAAAATGTTACTCGAAGTAGTTCACCGTGAAAATTTGTAATTACAAAAAATCTAATCGTCTCGTCGCCTGAATTAATAACCTATAGAATATAGAGTATCCCAAGGCCCTACACTTAATTGGTCTCTTATTGTTTCTTCTGTACGGTGCGTGCCACCAAAAAATAGGCACCCAACTTGTTAATATGTGTTTTGAGAGAGACAGGTAGGTGCTTTATGGATGTACAGAGCGTCCCAATTTTAAAGTAATTACAGGGTATCTGAAAAACTACAACTCCAAACTATATGGAAGGATGCGATTTCCACAGCAATCGGCTACTTTTTCGAGAAACTAAGATGCCGCAGTTAGAACTTTCATAGACCTCTTCGATTTTGAGATACAGAGCGAAATTTTTAATAATCGTCAGACACTCCGAATAGTTACACAGAACCACATTATATAGTTAATGCCTTTAGTTCATACTTTAGTACTTTATTTACTGGTAACAATCGCGTAGATGTTAATAATGGTTCTTGGATAATCCATTAATAGACTCAAACTTACTTCTGGTCATGATCGAATACAAACTTTTTAATAAAAGACTGCAGAGACGTATATCTATATCCCTTAATGATAATTTTTAACTTATGTCTAAAATCCGCAACTTTTCCTGCTCTGTGGAAAATTGGTAAGGTGTGTACAATTTTAAAATCTGGGAATCCTACACTAATATATAACTACAGACCTATTTCCATCAAATACAACTTCGCTAAGCTCTTTGAGATTATCCTTCAGTGAGCAATTTTATTTAACCATTTCAACATGGGTTCATGGAGAAGAGATCTACTGCTTCCGATTTGGATCTTGATTGACTTGATTCTGATGTCTTTTACTCAATTTGTATCCAAAGCACTTGATGGATACGTACGGATAAGCTGATGTAGTGTACACTGACACCTCAAAGACTTTCGACGGTATTGATCATGATATTTTAATTACAAAACTTAATAATTTTGAATTCAGTGAATCTCTGTTGAAGTTACTTCACTTTTACTTGCCAGATAGGCAACAGTATGTTGCTTACAATGGTCATCATTCTAATTTTTTTTTAGCAATTTCTGAATCTAATCTTGGACCACTGTTATGTTTACTATTCATTAATGATTTATCTTCTGTAATAGATTGTGATCATTTGTTTGTTGCTGATGATCTTAAATTATTTATGAAAGTTGAGTCTATTGATAACTGTTTATTTGTTCAGGATCAGTTGCTAAGGATAGAGACATGTTATAGTATTAATGGTTTAGTTATAAATGTTTCTAAGTGTAAAACTCTGAGATTTACATGGAAGAAATGTCCTATATATTTAAAAATACTTTCAACTTCCAAATATTAGAAAGATCGAATACGGTTAAAGACCTTGGAGTTTATTTTGAAAAGGATCTATCTTTTACTGCTAATATTAACTACATCACCAGCTCAGCCTTAAAAATGTTGGGATTTATTATAAGGGAAAAAAAATTTGAGAATATGCTCATATTATTACCCAAAAAACTAAATGACGCCCACTAAAAGTTGCACCAAGTAAACCTTAATTTGATATTTCGGGTTTAAAAACTTTAGCATCTGGCACAGAAAGAAAATACTACACATATTGACAAATTACTATTACAGTGATATCTATTTTATACCACTAGAACACACTTCAGTCACACCTTTTAAACTTCCCTTACAAATCTAAGTTACAATACGAAACTTGATTGTACAAAGTTTAAATGGTGACTTCCCACTTCAAAAGCATTACACACTATTAACGAACGTTATAATGTGAGAGGGGAACTTATTTGCAAACGTAAGAAATGGGGAGCGAAGAGAATGTTGAAGAATTCAATTTTGTCAGTCGGAGATCCGAAATATCCCCGAATAAACCATAAACAAAATTAAATGAATGCTACAAATGGATTTGGATTTTAGGTGGAAAGGCTTTCGAATTCGCGGCTGTTTGGTCTATAAATAACACAAGAGTTTCCGAACTTTGGCAATTATTACCGATTGTTTCATATCTGATAATGGCACAGCAAACAAAAGTTTGTGGTGGCACATGTGAATGGAAAAAGTTTTCATCCCACTCATTTATTAATATCATCCTAAATCTGTGCTTTTTAGTGCTTTAGTTTCCTGGTCGATACGTCTCGAATATATCTCTTTTATTTTTAGACTAGTAAATCGTTGCCTGTTTGAGTACAAATACTGACAAAACTAAAATAATACTACTAATTGTGTCGATATTATAAAGACGTCATAATTGAATCAAACCACAAATTACACTGCATCACAAAAAAGTGGTCTGTCCGACGGACTATATCTATATATTCTTATATACTTTCACTTGCTGTATCCAAATCTAGGATCCATTTAATCCCATCGTCTTAGATTTAAGGGCATTCCAAGGTCACAAAGTCAAATCGAAAGGTAGTATAAAAATGGACCGGTGGATCATGCAATTTTTGGGTCACTGGATCGGAATCCCGAATTCATTTAACCCCATCAGGTCAGTTTCAAGGTTATTCTAAGGTTAAATTTAAATATAGATATGGAAGTGGACCAGACCATCGGTAAACTATGTTTTTGGAGCCGCTAGATCTGAATCGGGAATTCATTTAACCCTATTAGGTCAGCTTCAAGGTCCATCTAAGGTCAAGTCGAGAGATAGATAGGCAAATGGGATAGTTAGATCCGAATTTGGAGTTGATTTAACATCATCAGGTCAGCTTAGCTCTAGTACCCTATATGTCCGCAACCCTGTAACTGATGCATAGAAGCGTTAAAAATTACAACTCATGAAGTTTCGATAACCCAATTGAAACTCGGCCATGCCGTTTCTCATTTTGGTGATAAATATGCCGTCTCTCACTATTTTACGAATAAGAACAACTTTTCGTAGATACAGATAGAATTCACCTTCTTTATTAAAAGCTTTTGGCCATTGTTTCATAAGTTCAAATCGAGTTTATTTTCACGCGATTGTAAAAATATGGAGCATAACGTCTCAAACGAAGACCTTATGGACGTGATACTGGTATACGAGGAATCACATCAAAATTCAATAGCTGCAGCTCATCTTTATATCCAAGGGTTCCCCAAAGATATCATCCAAGACGTGGAGCCTTTTTACATGTGGTTCAGCATGGTAGAGAAGCTGGCAATTTGCGACCGAGGCCTGGGCAGTATGGGGAAGCCATAAGACCTAGGCAAATTGTGAATCTCAAGATTTTAAATGCCATCGAGAAGCAGCCTGACATAAGCACTAGGGCAATTACAGCGCAATTTGAGATATCATAGTCCACAGTTTGACGAACGTTAAGACACGAATTACTCTACCCATTTCACGTGCAGCTGATACAAACCTTGTCTCCAATGGATCTCTCGCTTCGAATGAACTTTTGCGAGGGATTGTTACATCAGTAGCACTTAAACCCAAACTTTACCATGAACATTTTAGTTTCTGATGAGACAATGTTCACTCATAACGGAGTTCATAGCACGCATTATTGGGCATTGAAAAGTCAGCATGTCACTCAGCGAGCACACTTTCAACAACAATTTTCAGTATATGCATGGGCTGGAATTGTGAATGAATGTATTGACCCTTTCAATCTGGAAAATCAGGTGCCCTTTATTTACAATTTTTGAGTAATAATTTACCGGTACCCTTCGATGAACTTTCAACGTTAGACAGCATATCCGGTTTCTTCACGATGGTGCACCACCACATTTATAACACACATTTTTTTAACACTGAACTAGTGTTGCAAAATCGTATACATGCTGTAGTTGAGACAATTCGACTACAGCCTGGTTTGGATCGTGCGTGTGGAGACCCGTAATCCAAACCGTAACCCTGTATGCCTTATTGAGTATAAGATCGTCGTAAATATTTTTTATACTGGAAAAAGTGTAATTAAGAACAATAACAGTTTTTCCCCTACAGAATAACATTATCGCGTCTCCATTTTCCTTAACTGTTGACTATGTTGTCCGGCGTAGCTTGTTTGAAATTAGGTACAAACAACAAATTTCTTTCAATGGGTCGGAACGGTCGAAACGCCCAGCTAAAGATCACTTTGATCTCGGTTAATGGTGTGTGCTCTAGTTTGATTTAATTAAACGGAATCAAAGTTGCGTCCATGGAACGGAATTTTATGGCCAGACATTTTGGGATTGAATTAATTAAAAAAACATTTGAGCGGAAGCGTACCGGTTAAAAAAAGAAAGATATCCTTTAGAGCTGGATGGGAGTTACAGCTTCATTAAAACAAATATGTAGGATATGCAGTTGCGCCTTTTATAAGAGAGCTGTGTCAACGTTTATATTCCCTTTTTCAAATTCCAAGTAATAGAAGCTGCTCTACTGACTGTTTAAAGATAGTGTTTATAAAAATAGATAAACCACTTGAGATGATATCTTCTAAAGTAACAAAGTTACAGTCGAATCAACGTTTACGCGTGATCGCCCTATACTTTTTATTTTTTATTTTATTTATTTTATTTAGAGGAAAGGAATTTCATAACTGTGTACCATACAATGCAATGTTTACCTCTTCTTCCATTTTATTTATACTTAGCGCGAGAATGTACTCATTGTCCGACCGAGAGCACAGGTCAGCTGGTATTTGAAATGTGAAGTGTTAATTTATTAAGTATCTCAACGTCTTCTTGATACTAGCTAGTAGTATTGAAAATGGACAGGTCAAAGTGCCTCACTGGACCGTCCACAAGGCTCTACAACAACAATTATTATATTCATATCATCTACAGTGGATTCAGAAATTGTCAGTCTGAGATTTTGTCCCTGGATTAAATCTTTGTAGATGGTTAATATCAACTCCTGCTTTGAGGCATGGTTTATTAGAAATGACGTTTTCAATTTTCATAATATTCATAAATAAGCAAAGGAAAATCCACATACCACAGAAAGATCAAATTTCCAACATCGGTTTCAATTAATGGTGTGTCTGGTGTGGGATCATAGGACATCATTTAATAGAACCTTTTGTCTTGTCAACCAAATTGCCAGAATAGGCATATTTGAATTTCTTAGAGAATATTCTACCAAAACTGCTCAAAGATATACCTCTAGGTAAATATGTGCACGATGGGACCCCGAAAAAACGCAAGTCGACCTGTAGTTCAGTATTTAAACCATATTTTTGAAAATTGTTGGATAGGCAGGACCGATCCACGTTGTGGGCCAGCTCGTGCACCTGAGTTAAATCCGTTAGATTTTTATTTATGGGGACACTTTTATTTATGACGTGAAACTTCTTAGAAGTTTTTTATATGAACTTATTTTTCAAATTTCTATTTGAAAAAATTGAAACACTCTTCTTAATATTAAAGAATTCCCTAATGCTGCCATTATCTGTTCAAATATAAAAGTGCAAAACACTTAGCTAAACTAAATAGTTGTTCATCTTTGGATATTTTGTCGTCATTAGAAAACAAACTGGCGCATGGTAACCAACCCGCTAACGCACTCAGCTGGCGCAGCGAATTTGTTCGTGTATTCACACTGTTGCCAGGTTGTGATAAAATTCCTTGATATATAACTCTACTTATTTTAAGAACGACTTGAATTATGCCCTTGTACTATTTATCTTATTTGTTCATTTATACTTTAATCTATGTTATACTGAAGTTATGACAGTTAAACGTTTAACACCCTGTTACAACTGTTTCAATTTCAGAACATTTAGATCGCCTTTTCATATGCATCTCTGTTCTGCATATGTATAAAGAAAATTTCATGTGTTTAAAAAAAAAATATTTCCGTCGTCCTGTAAAAAGGATTTAAGGTTTCATCTGCTATTTGCTGCTATGGGATCAAATCATTAACTTCTGGGTTCTCCACCATAAAATATTTCAATAAATGCCTCTTTTATGTGCCAGTAACTTTCCGCTGGAAGGAGATTCGTGTCTTAAATCTAAATTTTAAAAGACAAAGTATCTGGGTCAGGAAGGTAGACGATAATTTGGACGGAATATAGCCGAGATGGAGAAACTAACGACTTTTTTATAGTTGCGAGCCAATATAGAGAAAATAAGTGACTGACAGCCTGCAATAACGTTTCGATGGTATGAAATTCCAGTTTAATATCATCGGCTTGGGGTCGATTGACGTGGAAGGAAGCCGATATAAATTGAGAGCATTTTCTCAACGAAATAGAACTACAATGTCGAGCTACTAATAGATAATCGAGAGCAATTTTCTGAGGCATGGTTTCCTTTGGAATTTATTGAACGGGAAATAGAAACGTCTCTTTATTATTCTTTCATTTTCGTTTTTGACAAAAAAAGATAGTAGAAAGATGGAATTTAAAATAAGATTATTTTTCGGGAAATCCTTAGTCCTTGTAGACTTCACTTAAAAAAAATACAAATATATGATAGATTATACAGTCCCACAAAAAAAATCTCAGATATGGAGGTCAGACCAAGTTTATTATATGATTTTGGGGTCCCTGAATCCGAGACCGGATTCCGTTTAACCCCATCACGTCAGGGCATTGCCATAACCTAAAAAAATAATATGACTCTACAGGGTATCCCAACGAAAATTTGACCCCACCTATAATTGGAAAACCGTAAAATATTTCAAAATTCGCCGAGACCCGTCGATTTTTGTTCTTGGGGGGAGCTTTTTTGACAGTCAAGCCAACTCGACATGTTCATCCCCCTAATGCCTAGCAACCCCAACTTAAAAATTTCAAATGCAACTACCCCACTTGTGGCACATCATTTTAAAGCCCTTTTCATTGCGAATACAGTGACGTACCGTTTTTAGAAATCGGTTGAGATTTGACAGAATTATTGGTTACAAACGAAAAGATGACAAACCAACTTACGCGTAGTAATTTCTACACAAATGCCCACCACTAATAAGTTTTGTCATCTACTACACATGACCGCATTACCTAATTGTTATTGATGTGTCTATCAGTTTACAAAAAAGTCAGAAATGAAATAAAAAAGCTGAAGCAAATAATAACACAAGTTTATTTGATGAATTGCTCAAAATGACCCCCGTTAACTTCCAAACAATAATACAGTCTGTTTTCAAATTCTGTTCGAACATTATTAAAGACATCCGCAGTTATTAATCGGCATTCTTCTACAATTCTCTGACGTAGCAATTGCAATGTTTCCGGCTGAGTGGCATACACTCGTGATTTTAAATGACCCCACAGAAAAAAGTCCAAAGGGGACAGATCCGGAGATCTTGGTGGCCATTCGACGGGATCTCTTCTGCCAATCCAATGCCCCGGGAAATGGTCATCCAAAAATTGTCGCACAGCGGCAGCATAGTGCGGGGGCGCACCATCTTGTTGGAAGGTTATTTCATTTTCTAGTAAATTGTCGTCACTTTCTAAAATCTCTGTTATCATAGGATCAATTGTACTTTCCAATAATTCTAGATAGGTGTTTCCATCGAGATTACCTTGGATGAAAAATGGTCCAACAAGATGGTCGCCCAAAATGCCTGCCCAAACACTCAATTTTTGAGGTGTCTGAGTATGAAATTCCCTGATTAAATGCGGATTAGTATCACTCCAATAACGACAATTGTGTCTATTCACTTCGCCATTCAACATAAATGTGCATTCGTCGGAGAAACATGTATTGTAGAGAAGATTTGGATTCAGTAGAAGTTGTTCACTAAAGTATTCGCAAAATTGGTTACGGCGATCAAAGTCATCTTCATGTAACTCTTGAACCAGCGTCATCTTAAATGGATGAAACTTGTGTTTTTCAAAATTCGATGAACACTGGAACGGGATACGCCAGAAGCTTGAGACACAGTTGTAATCGATTGCTTATTATCCATCTGTACATGACCCAAAACTGCCACTTCAACTGCTTCATTTCGAACTAGCCCAATTACTTCACGTTTCTTGTTTAAAAGCGAACCTGTTGCAACAAATTTGTCAATCAGGTGTTCAACGTACTGGTGGTTAACATTTTTTTCAGGATGATTAGCATTAAAAATTCGTGCTGTAGCTTTAGCGCAATCGTGATTTCGATAATAAATTGCAACAATTTCTACTCTTTCCGCGATAGAATAAACCATTTCGAACACACGTTAATACTTTCAATAACAGCTGAAACTAACGATTTCTTGGTCACAAGCAAAAAACACCGACTTTGTTTGTAGTACTGACTTTTTGTTATTTTGAATTCCTATAAACTTAAGTATCTTCTACTAATAACTATTTTAGTATCTAGTTTTTTTTGCTTCAGCTTTTTTATTTCATTTCTGACTTTTTTGTAAACTGATAGACACATCAATAACAATTAGGTAATGCGGTCATGTGTAGTAGATGAAAAACTTATTAGTGGTGGGCATTTGTGTAGAAATTACTACGCGTAAGTTGGTTTGTCATCTTTTCGTTTGTAAATAATTCTGTCAAATTTCAACCGATTTCTAAAAACGGTACGTCACTGTATTCGCAATGAAAAGGGCTTTAAAATGATGTGCCACAAGTGGGGTAGTTGCATTTGAAATTTTTAAGTTGGGGTTGCTAGGCATTAGGGGGATGAACATATCTACATTTCTACACGGCACTGAAGATTGTAAAATCTGATAAGGTGGCAATCTGCGACCAGACAAAAAATGGAGAGAAATGCTCAAGCAATAAAGAAATAACATAATTTTATAACGCCGATTTTATACAGCAAATTTAACTGCTTTTGTCGCTATTGTTATTGATTACTAACAGATTTAATTTGTGATTTTAATTACTAAAATAGTTTGATATACCCGATGTTACCCAGTTTCTACAAACTGACACAAATGTTTCTGATTCTTGTCCGTTTTGAACTCCTAAGTTATTGGCAACTATGATACTCTTACGTTTGCGTAAATCATCAATAGTATGTACACATGTGCGATATACTTAATTTTTTAAATATCACCACAAAAAGAAGTCTAAATGATTTAAAGTCAAGAGATCGTGGCGGCCATGGTACCGGTCCTTCTCGTCCAATCCTTTGGTGTTAATGCTTGGACATGCTGTTCATGGTACGGATATAAATGAGCCTCGTGTATGATAGTCACACTGCTGCATTATGCCGTAGAAGTCCTGGACCTTCATCTCTTCCACGATTTGGTTTAAAAATTCCCTCGCGTTGCACTACGGTGTTAATGCTTGGACATGTTTTTCATGGTACGGATATAATGTCCATCTCTTCCACAATCCAGTTTAAAACTTCCCTCGCGTTACACTACATTCCTGGTGTCTATCACGATTCAGCTATCCAGCGGTAAACTGCAAGCTGCTTATATTCAGCAAAGCAAGCCGCTTTAATACTGGCTACTGGCTATATTACAGCTGTTTTTTGTTTTCACTTAAACACTTGTACACTGTGCTCTGTGTTGAACACAAATTAATAATTATTGTTTCAATAAGTCTATATATTTTCGTTTCCATTTTAAATCTTTATTATTTAATAAAACTTTTAATAAACATAAACAAAAGTAACCTACAAATAAGTGTCAGAATGTCAATTTTTGACATCCAAAATGGAGTTACATTCAGCGCAAGCGATCCAGCCAAAAAATTTTCGCTGCAAGATTTTTAAAGTTGCTGAAATTCAGCGTAAACGTATTATAAACGTCAGCTTTAAGCTACATGCAAGTAGCTGGAAGCGCTTGCTTGTGTTGGACACAAGCAAGCAACGGGCACGGGGATTTGCACTCACTGCACACCGCGGTAAAAGTAGCTGCATTTGGCACATGTTTACTGGGAAATCGTTCTGCTAAAGCATTTTCACATGGCCATAAATTAAAATGATATCCATCAACTCCGAGTTAAGCCACCTAAGTCATTTTTGACACTTGGAAAACTAGTATAAACCCTCGCATCACAAAAACGTTAGTACTATAAGTAATGTAAAGACTGGCGTGACAAAAACTTTAGTGCCTACAAAATTTCAATATTCGGAATTCCCTATCTAGAGACTACAGTGGCCCAGCTATGTAAAGGTTAAAAATACTACAACGTTCATTCGTTAATTTTTTAGCATCTCAAACAATAACGTAATAAAAAAATAAACTTTTTCACGTGCACGTGACCAGCATGATATACATTATTTTAAACATATAATTGGTCATTTGCACTGCTTATTGTTTTTGTATTCCATTTTCTACACTATTTAGCTTTTGCATTTATTTTTGAAGATCGTTGAGTTACTTTCAGCTTGTTTAGAGACATAACATTGAAAAATTATTATTTCAGAAAGTTATATTTGCTTAATTTTCAGTTCGTAGTTATAAAACAAACTAAATAGTTTCAGTGAATTGAATTTCTAATATTACAACTTCCACTTTTTCTTGTAATGTGGGATTATCTGCTATTATTTTACTTATTTAAACCCTGGAGGCAGTTAAATGACGTTTGTTTCTCGTAATGGAAAACTCCTTTAACGGATGCATTTTTTTGTATTGACCATGTTTAGGAATTGCTCCGCAATAATTGCTAAATATTTAAGGAGTAAACCAGATAATATCTGTTTAGAAGAAGGTTTGATTTAAATTAAATGAAAAATAATTATGCCGTGAACTGAAAATATATTATTATAATTATTGTTAGATATCAGGCAATCATTATTTGAATTCTTTTGTATTTTTTTTTTACTATATAATACCTACATAGCTATTGACTTCTTGTTACTTCAACTGTTTTTGATGTCATAGCATCCTAGATGCACAAAGAAAAATATATCTTGCTTGTTTTAAAACAGAGTTGTACTCGTACAACATAAGGCACTCGTGCCGCATGGTGACAAACGGGACACTACGTTACACGAAAAAAAGTTTAAGCACTATACAGGAGAGACAATTGAAGAAGAAATCGAAAACCAATTTAGCGACTTTAAGAAAATCGAAGGAGAAATTTCAGTTTTTACTGAGCCACTTACTATTTCTGTTGAGAACGTATGCAGAGCAGAACTTCAACTGGAGTTGTCTGATTTGCAGTCGGATCATTTTTACTAGGGGAGAGCCGAAATAGGATTGGACTTTTTTAAGCTATTCCCAGAAGAACGTTACTTCAACTTGCAAAACTAAGAAATTATGATCGGCTCAATGCTGGGAAGCACGTATCTTTGCGCAAAAGAAGCTTCACTTCTAGAATATACATAGTATTTAAATTGTGGGGAGAGTAGCTTAGAGGCTACAGCACTTAGACAATGGATCCCTTGTACTTCCTCGCATTAAGATATCAATCCACCTGAGCCGGTAACCAGCCTAATAAAGAGAAAAAGATGGTGACGTTGCTCCGGGAGATCTGTCTAATATAGGTCATAGAAGGTCCCAATACCAATTCTTTGTTAACAAGGTGGCAGTGCATTCACAGGGTGAACATGAAGAAGTGATTCACACTTCCTCATATAATAAAGGTGCTTCTTTAATCAACAATGTCCAGTTTTGAATACCTCTCACCAGTCGAAGTTCTGACCTAGACATGGCCAGGTACTTTTTGACTGGATCCTTGCAGGGGTACTCTAGGGATTCCTTAGCAAATTGACAGCTATTTGTTTTATCCTATCTTTTCCTAAATTCTGGATGCCTTCCTTGATAATTTCAACAAAATCTGACAACAGAAGCACACTGGAGGGACTGGGTCCAAAAATATTGAGATCCGCTGCACTACTAGCCAACTTGTCAGCTATTTTATTGCAAGTGCACCGCATTGTGTCACTTTCCCCACCACACAAACACTGTTGTCAGCTGAGGTCACTTTCAGTGCCTGGTGGCATTTCCATGCTAATCTAGTTATGTTATGAATACGTAAGTCAGTAGTGAGTGTTTACTATCTGTGTACATTCTGATGGTTATGCCCATTGTATGCCTACAGGCAGTTGATAAGTCACGTGCTCAATTGCATAAATATTATTGTTAACATTAATACACTGGTTAGTGAAAACCAGGATTATTAAACTTCCCACAAATTTTATATTTAACATTTTTTTGAATTAATAAAAATAATTACAATTACAATGATTGTCAAATAGTAACCTAGCAGGACTCTATCCATAGAAAATAATCCCGTTTGATTCCACCAACCGAGTTAAAGGAATTTATCATGAATTAAAGTGAACTTTACCTGCCTTTAATGTTATTTTGCTTCAAATTGTATCAGTCTTATGAACCGAGTGAACACATAAAGTAATTTTCTTCCGACACAACTCGCTTTCGAGTTCATTAGAACCATGAAATGAATACATATTATGAAATTACTCACTTTATGAAAATTAACAAAATGGGAAGTGCGTATTTGCTACCGTACAAACGTTTGCTCTCTGCCCCTGTAGGATACGCAAAATGTTTTTTTCCAACGGTATTTAAAAGTCCCCTAAGGCAATATGTCGTAAAAAGAACTACGCCATAAAAACGCCGAAAAGCAATGCTTCAGCGTTGCATTAATTTCGTTTTTATGGGAGTTTGCCTTGTTAAGCTCTTTTAAAAGGTAATTTTCAAAATATGTCATCGGATTAGCTTACATAAATTGAACAAGTAAATTGCAATTTTAAGCAAATGTATTTCATACCTCTTTTAAAGGTTTTACCTCCTAAACAGTAAACCACTACGGACCTTTTGCGAATTATAATTAAATTCTTCAGGATAATAATAGCTGGGTGGCATTTTAAAAAGCTGCTTTAGTGAATTTAACACTGCATTTTTCAGCGGCCTTATTAATGGAATTTAATATTCAAGTTCTTGCATTTTTCTCATAATTATAACGATTCTATAAAATACGTTTGTAACGAAAAATGTAAGTTATATGAAAATTTCCTCTTAAAATAAGTTTATATAAATATAGGTATAAGGTATATCAAAAGGTTTGAATAAATCATGAATTTTTTAATAAATGACCATGACCTTAATTGTAAACTTGAAAGTTTGAAAATTGACAGAAATATTTTTTACTTTATTCTGGTTGCCAAAAAATGTCTTCTTTACCATTCCTTTAAATATCGTGTTACCCTGAAAATATTTGAAACATTTAAGAAGTTTCAAACCCTGAGTGACAAACCGAGGTTTGAAACTTGAATCCAGACAAAAAAAACAATTAAATTTATAGAACAATATCGACTTTTACAACAAGTAAATTGATACTGACTGCTATTTTGCAGAGAATCTGGTGCAACGCATTATCAACCATTTTTTTCGGAGTATTTACTATTGTTATGATATACAAAAAAAACGTTGATGCTCTGTATCCGGTTGACGAAAAGATACATATCTTCTGTACATATCCAGATATTTTGGAGACTTCTTTTCAATTATATTAAATCTAACTATGTGCTCTGTATTTTACTCTTGGATTCTGTTATAGCTAGTTGGTCAAAGTATCTAAGTCCTGAATGTCATCTATTATTGTATTAAATAACTCTTCTCTGCAACAAGCTTCGCATATGCCAAAAATCAGTGCCTCATTTAAAAAATAATCTAGGTACATTTTGTTTTACGTTTGAAGATGATAACTTACCTCGATCGTTAAAAATTTTTCATCGCAGGCATCTCCAAAAAGTGTCAATTTCCACTCTAGTCAATATTCTTGTATATTTTTTTCTTAAAAATGTTATTAATATTCAGTTCTCACGTTTTTCCAAAACATATGCTAGGAGCACAGTTTCAGTGTAGCCATTTAACAAAATTATCATACGTTTTATTGTAAAGTTTTTGATTCTTCTAGCAACAGGCTTCCTTTTCTTCTTAAAAATGTTATTAATATTCAGTTCTCACGTTTTTCCAAAACATATGCTTGGAGAACAGTTTCAGTGTAGCCATTTAACAAAATCATCATACGTTTTATTGTAAAGTTTTTGATTCTTCTAGCAACAGGGTTTCTTTCGCTTCTTCCGCCGCTTTAAAAACTTAAGGAGGCTTAGTCGGAATGTGTTCTACATAGTATCACTATTGAAATTCATATTTTACCAATTATATATGAAAAAATGTGTCACTTGGCTAGAGGTTTTCCGCGTACTACATATAGAGTTCATGAAAACCGGATTTTTTAATGTTATTGTTAGGCATCTGTCACAACTGTCAATTCGGGTCCAACAAAATTACTTGATTTTAGTTATTGAGACACTTATTTCCACAAATTTATAATTGTTCTAACTATCGGCTGTGTATAGCTTTAATACCCTAAACTATAGCGTATAATAGCCTTCGGCTATGCTTACTTAACGGTCTTGATATACACTTACCGGCAAAATAACCGGCCACTAAAAACTAGCCCCAATTTTAAAGTTGGCTTCCTCGCGAACCGCTCATTTGATTTTGATGATATTTTTTAAATGGTATATTAATTTCGCAGGAATGAATGCTATGTCAGAAATTTTTATTCGAAATTTAATTTGGGTATATACGGGGCGCAATAAATATATATGAAAAAATTTGTCACTTGGCTAGAGGTTTTTCGCGTACTACATAATATGGAGTTCATGAAAACCGCATTTGTTAATATTATTGCTAGGCATCTGTCACAACTGTCAATTCGTGTCCAACAAAAATACTTGATTTTAGTTACTGAGACACTTATTTCCACAGCTATGATGTATAGAAAATTTATAATTGTTCTAACTATCGGCCGTGTATAGCTTTAATACCCTAAACTATAGCGTATAATAGCCCTCGGCTACGCTTACTTAACCGTCTTGATATACACTCACCGGCAAAAAAACCGGCCACTAAAAACTAGCCCCAATTTTAAAGTTGGCTTCCTCGCAAACCGCTCATTTGATTTTGATGATATTTTTTTAAATTGTACATTATTTCTCAGGAATGAATGCTGTCGGAAATTTTTATTCGAAGTTTTTTGTTGCGCCTCGTATATACTCGTATCAAATTAAATTCCGAATAAAAATTTCCGACAATCCGTTCCTGAGAAATCAATGTACAATTTAAAAAAAGATCATCAAAATCAAATAAGCGGTTCGCGAGAAAGCCAACTTTAAAATTGGGGCTAGTTTTTAGGGGCCAGTTTTTTTGCCAGTGAGTTTATAAATAACTAAGTATTATGTAACTATTGCATAAAAAATACTTTTAATAAAACCAGAAATCATTGTGTATATACACAAAGTTATAAAACACAAAAAAAACCGTAATGAGAAACGAATACACCAACTCCACACACGGATGATAGAAAGAACTTTGGACATTAATATCTCCTTTGTATGTGGGTCTATCAATCTCTTTTTTTTTTTCAATATATGCTTGAATTGATTAGATCTATAACAACATTGACATATTTAGATAAAATTTAATAATATCAAATGACTCCATTGTAGTTCATATAGGTCCAAATACAAATTGCCAGGCCTTACTGCAATATTATTAAAATGTACTACCTATGTATTTACTACGATTTGTCTTTACATTCTAGTAATATTCTAGCAAGGTCTAACAGAATTTTTATTTAGCCCTATATGAAATACAATTGTGTACATTTTCCCGACACATCTTATTTCCGTGTATATTCGTTCGAGTTCCTAAATACTTACAAGATATTGTGAGGAGAACCCAAATCAAAATTTCTTTTCAACTTCTTTTCATATATATCTATGGGTTTTTATATATATTTATTATGAAAGGACATTTAACTTTGCTCCACATAAGACCAAATCATATATAAAAAATGTACGTGAAACATTCAGGTTGCAACGAATTAGCAACACATGCAAGTAGATTCGAATCCCGCAATAAAAATTGGCAGGCAAAAATACATGACATTTTTATAATTGTCAAAAGAAAAAACACTTGGCATAAACAGATGTACTCTTTGTAACTTCAAAATAATAATTCACGCTGCTCTTCAGTTGTCAAATTAAATTTAGATATTATTCAAATTACACTAATGCAAGTCGACCCATTAAACACTTAAAAATAGTATCAAAGCGAACGAAAACACGTAAGTCATTTTTTAACCACAATCGGATGATTTACTTTACCTATGAAGTTATGGAGTTCTTTCGTATACCTATATATTTGGTATCAAAGAACATACATAATTCGATATGAGATAAATTGTTGGAAAATTTTATTTACGAATAAAACTACGAGTAAATGCAATAAGAGCTAATAATAAAATATGTTCGTGATCGATGGATTACTCCATAGAGTAGTTGTTTTTAACAATATCAATAATAAATATCTAATAAAAATAGTGTCAGGGTGATTGGGGGGAACCCCAAATATTCGAAAGAGGTATTCAGAAGCAAAAGTGAACAAAAAAGCCTAATAAACAAATGGTCGAATATCAACGGTTACTGAGATAGTAATGAAAATATTCTTACCCGAGTTAATTATTGTAATGCACCAGTAGAGAAAAGTGCTTATTCTGTAGGTATTACAAATTATAACATTGATTAAAGATCTAATATAAACTGAAATTAATGAATTCAATTTTCATTTTCAAATATACCACCGTCCACCTTGATCAATTAGCTTGTTTGTGGATTGTACGGGTAGCTCGTTGAAGTGCGTGGTGATTTTTTCTTATGAGTGGTGCACAATTGTCAATCCCATCAAATAGCGCCTCTCTTGTGTTCACTTTTGTTGTATCTACTAATGATTTACACCATCCCCAAAGGCAGCAATCAAGGGGATTCGAATCTGGTGACCTTGGTGACCAATTTTGAAAACCACTTCGGTCAATATAGCGTTGTGCAAAGCGTTTGTTAAGATGATTGAATACAACACGAGTAAAATGGGCAGGAGCACCATCATACTGAAAGTACATGTGTTGCCTAATATCCAAAGGAACATCGTCCAGTGGATCTGTCAAATCATTTTCTAAAAATTCTACATATGTAGCTCCGGTAAGGCGACCATCTAGCACAACTGGATCAAGTAATTGATTATTACTAATACCACACCACACGTTAATGCTGATCCGATGCTGAAAGTAATTTTCCACCGTGGCGTGTGAATTTTCGTCTCACCAACGCTGTTCATTGTAACAGTTATCCACTCCATCACGAGTGAACTGACCCTCATTAGTGAACAATATGTATTTGTAAAGTGTATGATTTGCGTTTATTCAATTGAAAAAATGCAACCGCAAATCATTATCACCGTCCTGAAGATTTTGGACGCGCTGAATATTGAAAGGTTTTAAACCATTTTTGTGAATGACTTGCCATGCCGTAGTTTGATTAATTTGGAGACGGGTTGCAATTCGTTTTGTATTTATAGCCGGGCTACGTACTACCATATTTAGAATTTCTTTCTCCACTGCTAAACCAGGACCAACTTGCCTCTCAGATGTAATTCTCACACTGAAAAATATTCCAGTTTCACGTGCATTGTTGAAGACTGTATACATTTCTATCTGGCGCTCTTCTGTTCGGGAAGCGACGTCGATATTCAGCAACTGCATGATTAGCGCTACCGTTGCTATACCCATAAATAAAAATAAAATCAGCATATCCTCGATGACTAAATGTGACAGGCATTAAGAAATTATGTGTGTACAATACCAAATAAACAACGCACATAAAAAAATAAATGCGACAGTTATAAAGTAAGCGTTTAAATGATAAACGTTAAAATAAATGTGACAATTATTAGTAATCACTGATCTGAGTTTGGTTTAGAATGCATGACCCACTCAAAATAAAATATCAAATAATAACAACTTTCGTAAAAATAGCAATAAAAATGTTTTCATTATTATCTCAGTAGCCGTTGATATTCGACCATATGTTTATTAGGCATTTTTGTTCACTTTTGCCCCCTGAATACCCTTTCCGAATATTGGGGGTTCGTTCGCCCTCAATCACCCTGTATAATCAAATACTCCTGTTATACCTTTAAATATGGGAGTAGTTGCTTTCATTCATTTAAGAATGCACTCCATTATTTCCTATTTTGTGTAAGATCCTTTGCCTCCTTCCATGTTTTGTTCTTGTTTAGGGTTTTCTCAATTAAATTATCTCACTTCTTCCTTGGCCTTCCTTTCTTCTTTGTGGCAGCTATTTTTGCCTCCTAAATTCTCTTCGTCGCTCTGCTAGTGCTAATTCTGTTTAAATGTCCCCTCCAGCTCAATTGTCTTTTCTCTTACTATCTCATTTCTAATTCTGCCAAGTCTAGTTGTTCGCTTGACCCTTCTTAAATACATGAAGTATTCCACTGCTTGTATCTTACTGTCTTTGACTTTTAGTTAATACCTACTCATGATTCACACCCATGTACAAGTCTGTATATTGATTTATATACTTTAATCTTTGTCGCTTTTGTTACTCTCCCTTTATTTATAAAATTATTATTTATTGTGTACATCTTTGACAAGTTGTCTCTATTCTTTCTTTAATTTTCAAATCTTCTTTTACTCGGTCATCAATTATTTCATCTAGATACTTGAACTGATTAACTTGTTCTCTTATTGTGCCATATATTACTCCCTTCGTCTTAAAGTCCAAGTGCCACTGTTTTTAAATGGTACATCGTACAATACAATTAGAGGTTGGTTATTGCACTAATGAATCCATTCATAAAATACGTCCCTCTGAAAACAGGTCCTAGCGGTTTTTTTTAGTTTTTGCATAAAAAAAAATATGGGCCAAGTTTTTGGTATCTCATTTAATATCTGTTGTAACAGTTGTTTTATTCATTTTTGTTAACACTTTATCTATCTCTTTTTATTGTTTTCAAAAACCTTTATGTGGAAATGTGGCGTTTTCTCTGAGAAGTGTCTTAAAAGAGTGACTACGAGACTGTATTTAAAGCCCAACATGAGTAAGTAAGAACAACTAGATAAATCTCTACAATATTTCAAAGACATCACAGCTGACAATAGATTCAAATTAAATATAAATATTTTGCCCCCTTTCAACAACAATTAAGTAACAACCCCCACGTTACACTATTGTCTTGTTTTCTTAGACAAGACGGTTTCAAATTTTGCAAGATTTCTTGTCTCAGCCTATATGGAATCCTGTACGAATTTAATATAAGTAGTAATAACTACTAACATTCTAGAGCAGTAGATTTCCTAGAGATTAGGTACTAATAAAGTATTTCTCAATACTCTTTTAAATTGTTTTCCGCTTCGTGTCTTGTTGTTATTAAAGTTCGTACATTTCACGATATCACTAACTTAAATCAGCTTTGGAATTCTCCGGAAAATCCGCTTCCACCGTCAAATTTAGTTTAAACGACATTACAGGAACGTTGACCCTAACATGTATTTAGTACTAACCAAGGATTATAGCTGGATCGCCTCGAGATACGAGTAAAGCTAAGTGCGACCGCGGACAACGCATTTTTCCTTATTTGCAGTTATTTAATGTGGCCTGCTCCGAGTTCCGGAAAATCCTTTGCTGAACTGATAAACCGCAACCAATTACTGTGGTTAAAGTGGAACTTCTTCGGGTCGTTGGCCTCTCTCTAAAAATAGAGGGCGTTGTAGGTGACACAGTCATCATTTTCAACACGAAAGGTTGTTATAGAAATAGATACATTTTTGTAGCGAAACAATAGAGCAGTAGTTTACGTTGTTCCAGTGACAGCTGGTCAGGATGGGCAGGATGGCGAATTTATTTCAATGTGCAATGTTTGAGGATTACGTATCTGTCTAACAATGAATTACTAACTGAATTCTTGGAAACATAAATAAATGGTTAGAGAATTTGCAGGTCTAAGAACCGTTTTACACACACAAGAATTATAGCAAAAATTTATCTCATAATTTAGCTAAAAATTTTCGTGAAACTTTTTAGCTGTTTTATACATACGAGAATTATATCAATAACTTAATGGACATTTTTATTGGTAAAAATATAGAACATATTTGCAAAAAATTTGCCCATAATTTTCGTTATAATTTTCGGAAGAAATCTCTTGTGTGTAAAACGGTTCTAAAAGAATAGAAAATGTTAAATTTTTATTTGTTTTTGATGTAAAACTAAAATTCAAAATTTCTTATTAATTCTGAAAAATTTTAGAAAAACTTAATGAAGATATTAAATTTCATTATTTTTTTGTCATGTGACACATATCACCCAATCATTTAAACATTTATCTGATTAATAATAATGATAATGATAATGATAATGATAATGATAATGATAATGATAATGATAATGATAATGATAATGATAATGATAATGATAATGATAATGATAATGATAATGATAATGATAATGATAATGATAATGATAATGATAATGATAATGATAATGATAATGATAATGATAATGATAATGATAATGATAATGATAATGATAATGATAATGATAATGATAATGATAATGATAATGATAATGATAATGATAATGATAATGATAGTGATAATGATAATGATAATTAATAAAGTCTTAAATTTCCTATCAATAAATTCCGAAACACTATAAAAACATCCATCCGACAAGAATTGTCTCAGTTTACGTTTAATACCCTCCAATTTCACACACTCGAGCAGATGATTGAAAGTTTGATACTCATATAGACTAGGCTCCGTTCATATAGACCAGCAGCATGTTTAGGTGGCCTAATAGAATTATTACAGGCCTTAGTAAAATGATCATGATAATCAGATAATAAATCTAGATAATGACCCTTTACAGATAAAATACACTTGTATATGTATATAGAATAAAATGTGAGGATATTATATATTTTTTAAATGTGTTCTACAGGTTTCCCTATATTTTAAATTAAAAATCAATCTTAGAATTCTCTTTTGAGACACGAAAACTCTGAAGGCAGTCCCTACACTTCGCCACAGAATAATATTTTAAGAAATATGAGGGTAAACAATGGCATAATAAACATTTATTAACTGAAATGGATTCAAAATATTCTTAAGTTGTAAAATAGCATAGTAGCTGCGATTTAATTTTGTACATATTTGATTTATGTTTGTACTCCAGGTGATACTGCTGTCCACAACCAAGCGTAAAAGTTTTATATATTTTGAAAAATGTATTCAAGTATTAACTAATATTTCTCCACAGTCATAAAGTTGTCCCCTGGCAACAAATTGCATACAAGTAGTTTTATTTACAATCAATGAATTCCTCGCACCACGAGGTAAATTCCCTGGAAAGAATATTCATTTTTATAAAAATATCTTCGTAAGAATCAGCATCCAGTATGGTATCATCAGCATATAGGACTAAGAGCTTTGTACTAACAAACTTTGGTAGATCATTTACATATAATAGAAAAATAAGGGGCCTATTATTTTTCTGACCTCAAGATAAGAGGCAAGCAATGTCAAAAATGTTCCCCTAAATCCCAAATCCTTTAATTTATTTAGCGCGATATTAAAGTTTACTCCATCAAAGGCCTTTGAAAGAGCGAAAAACAGCCCACCAACACACCTCCACTCATCCAGTGCAGTGCTGATACGTGATACCTTCCAGGCAAAAAACCATGCTGATGCTCAGCTATAATATTGTACTTATTAATAATAGATAACATCTGACTATAAATGCGCTTTTCAGTTATTTTACATAGAACACTTTGAGCCGTTATTGGGTGATAATTATCTAAATCAAGATGGTTACCCTTTTTAAAAACAGGCGTTACAATTACCACTCTGTGGTCAGTAGGGAAGCAACCGCTTTCCACCGAAGCATTAATCAGATCGGCCAGAAAACATGCAACATTAGGCCCGAACAACTTTATCACTTTTGTAGGAAAACAATCAGCTCCCTCAAAATTCACATGTCTCAAAGAGTTCACTGCATCTAAAACATCCATATACATAATAGCTTTAAAATATGTTTTTAGTTTAGTTCAGTTAAGTTATTCTTTGTATTTTTTTTCTTTTACTTTTTTACTTTTAATTTGTCTTTTTATAGGCGTTTGACGCTAAACACAATCTGTAATTGAACCGTATTGGTTTGTTAATTGTTACAATAAATAAATAATACCTCCATTTGTTTGAATGGACTTGATTGTTTCATTTTTTATTTTCCCAATTTTTTGTTGTACAACACGCCAAGTATGTTCTTGTTTTCCAAACACATTTTTATTTTTAAGGTATTTTTGATAGAAAGATTTTTTGTATTATTTATATTGGCTATATACTATTTTTTGCATTCTCTGTAGTAATCATGATCATCAGGATTTAAAGACTGCTTAGTTAACCAAAACAAGTTCCTAAGTTCAATACTCATCTGCCTTACATTGGAGTCAACCCATCTCTAATTATCAACTTTACAGATATTTTTCACTGCAACAGGACATATTAAATTAACATAATAAGATAGGATATTCACAAATAAATCATATGCAGGGTTAACCCCACCTCTGTTTGCAACATCGAGATATTCATATACAGAGATAAAATTTTCCCTTGATAGGTGGTCACGTAAACTAATTAATTTATGTGGAGACATATTTCTATACCTAATATTTTTACAACCATCTAAGTAAGACTTTTGCCCAGAAAAAGAAAGTGGATACTTAATTTTAACATCAAGACCAAGGTGATCTCCAAACTGCAAATCAAAAACTTCTTCAGAATATTCCCATGAGATGTTAGATACGAAATAATGAACCTTGGTTTTTGTCGTTGTCATATTTTTATCAGTAAAAATCCTAGTAGATGCGAGGTTTTGTAGACGAAGATTAAAACTCTCTATTAAGTCAATTAATAGCGATTTTTCAGGAGATTCACTAAGAAAATCGTATTCCTATTTCGTTTGTTTGTCAGAAGTAAAACCGAATAATATTTTTCTAGAATGAAAGTACCCCTGAAGATCTTATACGAAAAATTGTACCATATTGTTGTTGCAGAATTAGTGTAGAGGGGAGGCAAGGCAGTTGCCTGTGTCTTGTTTTTTTTTTCAAATTGAGAAATCTATGATACATCTGCATCTTTGATTTCAAATCGACTAATATTCGCGATGAGAACAAATTTACTATAGTCCTAAATATGCTCCAGTTCCATAATATTTCCGACTATTACTGTTTTTTCTTTAATATGAGGTAAATAAGCAAAAGATCAAAGCCTCTGTTAGGTCATTCTTCAATAATAAAGAGGATTAATTTACACAAAAGTATTTGACACTTTATATGAACACTAATTATTAAATAAATAGACGTTTATTGATTCTTTTCTAGCCCTCAAGACATAATACAAATAATTGTGAGATGTCAGTAAGGTTATACCAGGTTTTGATTAGCAACTAGTTTTAATTTCATTTCATTTTCTCTCATCAGCAAACAGCTATATAAAATACTTTGAATATATATTTTTAGGGTAAAACTAAATTATAATATTTGCATATATAGTACTCGTAACCCTTGCTACATAAATCTTCGGTTAAATAGAGACTAGGCAGATCAGTGTCCTTCCTCACAACAATAGTTATTGAAATCTTAACAATGCTGGGAAATTCAGGAATTTCAATAAAACCAAAATTTGAAAGTACCGCTACAATATGTTAAGTTAAATATAATATATTACGAGGGGTAGCATTGTGGTTATATTGATATAGATCCAGCCGAATTGGAAACTTCAGTGGCGTACAAAATTCTGTATAGAAAATCTTTTTGAAATTAAAGTTTCACTAATTTTTTATAATTTAGTTACCTACTTAATTTTTTTATACAGGGTGATTTAGAACTTAAGGAAAAAAATTTTAATGTACAGAAGACTCGTACAAATACAATTTTTTTTCTTTATTACACTATTTTACAGGAAAAACCCAATTACAGAACAGGAATACAACACAAACATTATAACTGAATATTCATAAGAACTACAATACAATAAAAACAAAAAATATAAATATAAAAAATTATGTTAAATCATAATATAATAATAATAATATCTCTACCCCTCATTCTAATCACAGGGATTAGCCCAGAAGTCGGAGACTTGTGCGGGAGAGGGGGCGGCATATTATTATTAAGCAGGCCGCATTTGCGCCCAGGAACGACTTACGTTGGTAGGCCCTAACCACTATTCAGTGCAGGAATGAGGAAAACCTGGAAAACCTCATTAATTAGGGGGTGGTCAAATATCAACCGGCATCAATCTCTCACATTGACCCAAGCTAACATTATTCCACCCTACCATACCCACAGAGAGGGTGCCAATCCTCTCCACAAATATAGCTAATATACGGTCTACCGGCAGCTGGGCTCGAACCAACTCCGTCTAGTCACCTCGATTCAAGTACTAACGCCTTAAACCGCGCCACCACTGACCGATTAATTAACATTAACATTAATATATCAGAATATATTATATCGGGGGCAAAAATTAACTATAAATAGTATTTTTAATGTAATTAATATTGCAACTGAAAATGTCCACAAAATTGTGAGTTTCATTGTACCAGTTACACATTTTGTAAAGTGGAGAGAACAGTGTAATATTTGTTCTAGGCGCGTCAAGGTAAAACAGCTTTGACGTGATACAGGTCTATTTGCATGAAAATTGAGCAATTGCAAAATTTCACTATAGTCAACTGTGTGCTATGCACTAGCTTGTGAAGAAAAACGAGGTAGGAAACTTTGCGACGATCATTTAAAGACTTAAATTAAAATGGTGAAAGGAATTCATTATGAGGCAAACCAATAGCAGGATAGGTACCATTTGTTTTATAAGCACCGAATTTCAGAAAACGACGTTGAATCCATGCAAAACTATCGATATGGATTCCATAGTGCCGGTACCAAATGATGGAAGCATATTCCAAATTAGAACGGAGAAAAGCAAAATATAGTAACTTTAATGCACCATAATTTATCAAGTTCTTCGAATTTCGTATTACAAATCCATGATTTTTATATGCTCTAGAAATTATGTAATTAATATGAGGTATGAAGGATAATTTTCTATCAAAGTAAACGCCTAAATCACAAAACGTATCCGGCCTAGTTAGAATAGAATTTTTGATAGTAGTGATAGTTTTTATAGTTATAGGATAGGAGGTACGTTTTGTAGATATTGATAACACATTGCATTTTGCTATATTTAAATTGAATTTATTATTCATACACCAATTGTTGATAATATCCAAATATACAATCTGATTTGAAATTGTTGAGAATATTTTCAGATCATCAGCATACAAAAGATAACTTACGGCGAGATAATTTACTAAGTAATTTATGAAAATATTAAACAGTAACGGGCCCAAATTTGAACCCTGGGGAACACCTGGCGTAGGCTTAACCGCAACAGAATTATGTCCACAGTATAACACATTTTGTGATATGTTACTTAAATATGACTTAAACAATTCAGTAAGTTCTCTACAGAGTCCAAAATTAACTAGTTTGTGTAGTAAAATGTTGTGGTTCAGTCTGTCGAAGGCTTTGGAAAAGTTTGTATAAATGATGTCCGTTTGCATACCCTTATCAAAGGCCTCAGATATACAGGGTGAACCTTAAATAAGTACAAATATTTTAACCAGCAGTATAGTTCACTGTGTAGAACACATAATTAATAGTTGTTTTACAAAAAAAATAGAAATAAAAAAGTGAAATTTTAAATAAATTTTGTAATTTTTCTGTAGAAAACTTGTTGAGGACCGCTGACTTTCATACATTTATAAGTCATAGCGCTTCAGATTGAACGTGTAGTTCACAGTGTTGCCAGTGTTACACAAATGTCTTTGCTTGAACAAACTTTTAAATTTAATATGTTGTGTGAAAATCATAGTTTTTCGTTATTATTCATAAAGTAACTTAAGGAAATTGTGTCTTGTGTCTCTTTCTAACAGTGTACAATGGCATTTAACTTGTGAAATGTGGATTACTTATTAAATAGTTAATTTTTGAACAAACAGGTAAGCTTGTGTGCACGTTTATATATAATGTTTGAACATTAGACATAGTAATATCACGTAATATCTTCCTAAATACTTTACGGTAGTATTTAACTTGCGGAAATTCATTTTTAATCGTTTATAGTAGGGTCAGTTAAGCAGTTAAAATGTATGTTAATATTGCTGTGTATCATACTACATACTCAACTTTACTGTACTTATGCTTCAAACAAGTATTTTTAAAATAGAATTAACCGTATTACTTTACTATTACGTTAAGGGAAACGTAATATTTATATTAGAGAAGATATGGCAACCTCGCAACAAATCATATGGGTTCATTAGCTTGGTTAAGCAGCGGTCCTCAAAATGTGGGTATTTTAAAAAAAAATTAATATCTCCGTAAATATTAGAAATTTTTAAAAATGGCTTTCACTAGACTGATCTATATGACAAACTACACCAGGAGTTAAAATATTTGTACTTATTTAAGGTTCACCCTGTATAATTCGTAACACAGAACAAATTACTGGTGGTAGATCTGCCCTTGTAGAAACCATGTTGCACTGGACTTCTTTGTTTTTTCAGAAATGAAAATATATCTTCATGTAGAAGTACTTCAAAAACTTTTGCAAAATTGCTAATTAGAACGATTGGTCGATAGCTTATTGTTATATCGTCTTTTGCTTCTCTTTTGTGAATAGGTACTCGTATAATCGTGAAATCTAGATGACTTTAAGGACTAATTAAATAATACTGTTAATGGTTTAGCAAGTACTGGACAGTCCCGTAAAACAAAAGATGGAATATTATCGGGCCCGCTTGTTAATTTAGGTTTTAATTTTTTGAGTGCTATGGTTACCTGCGCCTCGGAGAAACTATGGATGCTCAAGCAAAAATTACTGTTAACCCCACACTCAAGATCGTCATACTCGTATGTAGGGTCAATTACGTTGTACGATTTTTGGAAGAAACTAGCAAACAAATTGCTTATAATTTGTGGATCAGATATTAATTTACCATCTACAACCATGGTTTTATTGGGAACATTCATTTGCCTTTTAACATTTACGTAACGCCAGAATGCAGTGGGATCGCGAGAAATTGACAATTCTAAAGATGTAGTGTAATCTTTATGAGCCCTCTCGGAATCAGCTTTAACTTTTTGACGCAAGTCTTTAAATTTATTGTAAGATTCAGCGTCTTCTGCATTTTTATAGGTTTTCCAAGCTTTATGTGTTAATTTAATGTTAATAATCAATTTACTGTGAACCAAGGCTGATAGATATTTTCGGACATATACTTTGTGGGACGCAATGGTCAATTATTGAACTCATTTTTAAGTAGAATTTTGTAGGAAAAGGAAAGAAATAAATTAAATTTTACAACACCTATTTTTATACAGCAAAGTATGCTTTTGTCGCTATTAACACACCTGCGTTTACACTACACTTGTAATCACTGGACAGCGTTGTAAAAGTAGCTACATTTGGCACATGTTTACCGGGATATCGTTCTTCTAAAGAATTTTTACTTCAACATAAATTAAAACGATATCAATCAACTGCGAGTTGCTATCCACGTATGCATTTTTGACATTTGAAATACTAATGTAAATACTTGGATCACAAAAAATTAATGCAATAAGTAATCGGATATTTGTAATCGCCTGGCTAGAGACTATAGCAGTTCAGCGATGTAAAGGTTGAAACTACTAGAACTTCCATAATTTTTTCTCAAAATCTATAAGGATTTTACAAAATTTTTTTACGATATTGACTCTATCTCTCATGACGCAAATAGTCCCAAATTCTTTTAGATAATTTCTGAGTCACCCTGTATACACTTCAGTAATTTGTATTTTTACTTTTTTATTTTAACTTTAAAGGAGTACAATAAGGTTTGCATTCTGGTATCAAGGTACCTAGTAACATCTATTTTGACCTCTAAATTCCACCGTACAAGTATTGCTGCATATGTTAGCATCACCCTGTACAATATTCGCATAGCATAAATTGTCTCCTATAATACAGCCCCACAAAAAAAAAGTTCATACACAAGAGAGTGACATATGTATTCCCATGTATTTTTCGACGCTGAATCCGATCCCGAGTTCAGGCAAAGTAGACGCTGAATTTTGGAGCTAAAGCCGGATTTGTGCTCGAAAAGTTTATGGTCAACTGAAATTCCGGGTTTGGGTCTGGGAAAATGACCACTTGGGGCGGGAAAATCCTGTTTTGGACGTCCCGGTCGCGACTGTGGTATTTTCGTGTGTTTTTCAATTCTGGACCTGGGACTGGGTGTGAAAAGTTTTTGGCCAGCTGAAATTCCCAGTTTGGGTGCGGGCAAATGGCCCATTGGGGCCGGAAAATCATATTTCGGACGCACCAGTCGCAAAAGTGGGATTTTCATGTATTTTTCAATCATGGTCCTTAGAGTATGCTCAAAAAGTTTTTGGACAGCTGAAATTCCCAGTTTGGGTACGGGAAAAAGGCCCATTGGGGCCGGAAAATCATATTTTGGACGTACCAATCGCAACAGTGGGATTTTTATGTACTAATTCCTGTAGCTTAGACTGTGTTTGACAGGTTTATGGCCATGTAAAATTCCCTGTTCGGGACCGGGAAAATGACCCTTAGGGGCCGGGAAATCGTGTTTTGTACGTCTCAGTTGAGACATTGGTATTTTCATGTACTTTTAAATTCCGGAACTCATACCGTGTTTGGAATGCCTTTGGTCGATTGGAATCTCTCATTTACTTATATATATGTAGCATAACATGCAACAAAAAAACAATATCAAAACATGCAAACAAAAAAACAACGAAATATGTAAAAAAATAAGAAAACTTGCAAAAAATACATCCGACAAGAAAATTAACAGTGACAAAACTTGCATTTAAAAAAGTGTACATTGTAACAAAAAAGGGATCAACAAGGTGCAACCAAGAACAATCAAGAACAAGAAAAATATGTTCATACAGCAAAACAGGACAAAATCAAATACAAAAACGAAACAAAAGAATATCATGCAATAAAATAGAAGGAAATCATATACAAACAAAAATACCACTGACTACTTCCGAAACCACAAATACCACTGTTGCGACTGGTATGTCCGAAATATGATTTTCCGGCCCCAATGGGCCATTTGCCCGCACCCAAACTGGGAATTTCAGCTGACCAAAAACTTTTCACACCCAGTCCCAGGTCCAGAATTGAAAAACACACGAAAATACCACAGTTGCGACCGGGACGTCAAAACAGGATTTTCCCGCTCCAAGGGGTCATTTTCCCGGACTCAAACCCGAAATTTCAGTTGGCCATAAACTTTTCGACCACAAATCCGGCTTTAGCTCCAAAATTCAGCGTCGACTTCGCCTTATCCCGGGAACCGCATTTCAGACCATTTTCGGCCCCTGGGGCCAATTCCAGACGTGTAGGCCCAATTCTGAGCTCCGGATCGGATTCAGCGTCGAAAAATACATGGGAATACATATGTCACTCTCTTGTGTATGAACTTTTTTTTTGTGGGGCTGTGTAATTTATGTTTAGAGTTTACATCAAAGAAATTAAATAAATAAAGTAAATAAACAAAAATAATTTTGTACACACCTTTCTCAATAGCAGTTTATTTCGCCAATAATAAATTTGAGTTTAATTAAAAATCAGCGTAGATCAAACACCAAATTATTCGGGTAGGTAAATAAAAAACAAAACTTCGCGAAATAAAACAGAACGTAAAGAATTACAAATCCACTTACCTCTTTTATCAGACTGTTTGCCGACGGCCCTTATAATCATGCCATTTCAATCTTTCAGCTGGAACAAAAAAAAAGTTTAGTCAAAACAACCCTGCGAAGTTGCGCAGGTCGTTTCGTGAATCTAAACTCGAGAAGGATAAAAGAAAAGCAAGGAAACACACGCCTGAGAGCAGTTCAGGATTCACTACGGAGTCCAAAGTAACGGGAGGTCAGGATTCACATAATTAAAAAACAAATTACACCAATAAAAGTGCTTTGATATCGGGTCCTTCAGCGTAAAGTCTTAACGAGGACTGCAGGATGATTACTGGATGGATGGAAAAGTTTTGCTTTAATACGGAGCAATGGGATTGAAGTGTTTTTATTTCAAATGAATGACAGAATTCCTAAAGCAAAAATAAACCGGCTTCATAAATTTTATTTAACAATGCTCATTTTTTTCTCTATCCTATTTTTCTGCAGATATAATGAAGTATGTACTATTTTAAATGTCTATATAAATTAAAATAATGTTTATGTATCTTATACAGAACTGGATGCAGTTTTCAATAAAAATTTCTGACAATATATAGTACACAGTATTACAAACACAAATTATGTGTGTTTCTCAAATTCCATGGTGAAGACTGAATTTTTAATTTTCTATCATTTTCTCAATTCTCATACGCTGAACAGATTAAAGCGGGTGGGCTCATTGCTCTGATGCCACGCCACTCGACGTGATGTGAAATATACCGGGTGGTCCACCTTCGAAAGCGGAAACTTTAGAGGCAGACAGAACCACAAAATAATATCAGTTTGTATTATAAACTATATTCGAAAAATGCTTCGTTACAATGATACAAGGTGTCAAAATTTGTATCAAAAGTTCCAAATTTATTAATATCTTTAAGACTACTTTAGATACTTAAATGAAATTTGGAACCTTTGAATAGATAATCTAGATACATATTTTTACGTAGAAAATATTATTTTTCTTCCATCAGTGGCCTGCGTACGGACAGATCTTCGGGAAATTTTAATGAAAAAAATTGTGCGCCAATGTTTTTTTAGAAACAAAAACTATTTCTACAATCCTCGTTCAATTTACAACAGAAAAAGGCTCCTTACTTTTTTTCGTTTGACACACCGTTTGCCAGTAAAAAATTCAAATTCTTTAAGCAACTGGAATTCAACAAAATTTGAATCTGTCGTAGTAGGCCTTGAAACAAAAATGACTACTACTGTCAGTGTTTTTGCATTTTATAATGACAGTTAATTAAATGGTGTCAGGTAATTTAATATCGAGTTATTATTAACATTGTTATTAAAGTGTTGTGTAAGTATTAATCTGAAAAATGCTTTTTTCTAACAACGAATACGCAGATATTCATTTTTGTTACGAATTTTGTGATGGAAATGCAGAAGCGGCAGTTCGTGAATATCATAGACGCTATCCAAATAGAAGAATTCCAGATGCTCGCGTATTCATTAGAACACATCAGAATTTTGGTAACTTTGGCCTGCGTGTTAATAACGAACGAAACAGAAAGCGTCGATATAATATTCATAATAATCGTATACTACGTACTTTTGACAACAATCCGAGGCTGAGCTTTCGGAAAGCAGCTCAGCACATTCACATTCCTAAATCTAAAATATTACAAACACTACACGATGTCCACAGACATGCACATCACCTACACCCTGGTGATGCTGAAAAAAGAATAAGATTTTGCCAGTGATTTTTAAACTCGACAGAAGAAAATCCTGATTTTTTAGATAAGATTCTTTGGACGGACGAGTTCTCTTTTACCAGACGTGGGGTAACAAATTACCATAATATCCATATTTGGGCACATCATAATCCTCGATAAATTCGGCCAAGATCATTTCAAAATTAATTTTCCGTAAATGTTTGGTTGGGCGTTATTGATGGTAATGTCTGTGGTCCACATTTCCTACCCCCAAGGTTGAACTCGGAACTGTTTATGGAGTTTCTTAACAATAATCTGTAAGGCTATCTAGAGGATTTACCCATTAATTTAAGGTATGCGAGTCGGATACAACTGGATGGAGCTTCCCCGCATTTTGGAATAGCTGTAAGAAAATGGCTCAATACCAATTATCCTCAACGAAGAATTGGCCGGCTAGATATGAATGACATGAATAATGACGTGGTTAATGGTATTGGCCAGTGGCCTGGCCACCCAGCTCATTGCATCTTAATCCGCTAGACTCTTATGTTTGGGGCACTATTAAAGATAAAGTCTACGCTAATCCCGTATTAACAAGGGAAGATTTAATTTTAAGAATTCACTAAGCCTGCAATGAGATGCGGCGAAATCCGCATGAAGTATCTGCTGCAATAAATGCGTTAGTGAGAAGATGTCAAAAATGTATTGAGGTGGGTGGACTACATTTCGAGCAATTTTTGTGATTTTACCCTTAATTTTCTTTCTTTTTGTTATTGTTGTTGAAAGCCACTAATTAAACTTCTCATTTTCGTTTTTGTTTACTTAATTATTTTTTAAAATCATTAGGTAATTTATTTTATTGTCAAACGGTGTGTCAAACGAAAAAGGAAGCCTTTTCTGTTATAAATTGAACAAGGATTCTAGAAATAGTTTTGTTCTACAACATTAGCATACAATTTTTTGATTAACATCTGTCCGTACGCACGCCACTGCAGGAAGAAAATAATATTGTATACGTAAAAGAATATATCTAGATTACCTATTCATGTCTGTGCTCCCAAAACGCTGTGGCCAAAAATATTGGTCATCTTCGTTCCTGCTACCTATTCGAGCAGTCGTACAGCAGTGTGCATGCAATTTCAGAGCTAGAAAGAAATTCATGGAACCAACGGAATTGGGTTGGAAATGCAGTATCAACGGTTTACTGCCAGTAACCACTGAAAATGGAGCAGCGCTATCATCATTGCTCAGATAATCTCTTGCAATTGTCGAAGTGTGTGCAAAAGCAACTGTGGCTGTCGTAAGCTTGGGCTAAGCTATTTGATCACTTGCTAATTATAGAACTTGAATCGTTGATGAACCTATTGACATTTTAGAGAATTTCCTAACAGTTGATCTATCAGATGAGGAAAATTAAGAAGCAGAAGAAACTGGAGACACTGAGAAATATGAATAAAATAGAGAAAGTAGAGAGCCATCAACACCATATCATCTTGATGAGCACTTCAAATGTAAAAAAACGGATATTAATTGAATATAGTTCATGTAATATAAATTTGAATAAATAATGATGATGATTTAAGTATTCCACTTGATATCGTATAGTTACAAATCAATTATTTCACTATTCTACGACATATCGACTTTATATATTTAAATGTATCTATTCCTTATGTTATCTTATAACAAGTCATTCGTTCAGTGTTTGAGACATGAAAAATAAAGATTTCTCCATCTAACATTAACAAAATTTTATCAATTTTGTCTATCATTTTATGTGTTTGACATGAAATTCAGATGCACACTGTTACCACGCGATACCACGTTACACCATGCGACGTGATGAAATTCTAACAAGTCGAATTCGCAACACGATGGATGGCGCCTCTTTGCCACTCAAATTACTGTACACCAGTTAGGGTTGGGCCGTTTGAGGTGATTTTTTTTAAAAACGTTCGTCATAAAATTCCCTATCGATCCCTCTCTCTCAATTTTTGCTTTGGGTCTTCATTTTCGCGGAATTTTCCTCCAAAAATGGGTTTGCATGGAAAAAACTAGATAGACAAAAATGACCCTAAGAAACACGAGATTGAAATTTTGCCGGACTTTTTTATAGAGGAATGCTTGTCTTGGAAAGCCCTACAAGACTGTCAACTTAGATTTCGGGGAGACATTTTCCGTTGCTCTTAAAATGGCCACAATCATCAAAAAATGTTCACATATCAGAAATCGTTCTACTGAAAACTGGGAAAGTACATATTGGAAAAAATCTCATCTACAAAAATTATTTGTACACATTCAAGGAATCCGCAAAACTTTTTTCAGAATTTTTGGACACATTTTTGGACATTCACGAAAATGGCTATATACAGAGATTTTCCGAATTTTCCCGTAATTCTGAAAAAGGTCAGAAAGGTTCCATAAATGATTTTGGGAATTCAATTTTTTGACAAAAGTGGCCATTTTGGATACAATAGTTCTTTGTTAATGAGAAATGATTGATTTTTCCTGGAACTGTTCGGATGGAAATGTATGATGTAAAATTTTCTCCCCGAAATCTAAGTGGACAGTCTTGTAGGGCTTTCCAAGACGAGCATTTACTCATAAAAAAGTCCGGCAAAAGCTCAATGCCGTGTTCCGTAGGGTAATTTTTGTGCGAAAAATCTAGTTTTTTCCATGTAAACCCATTTTTGGAGTCAAATTTCGCGAAAATGAAAACCCAAAGCGAAAATTGAGAACGAGGGATCGATAAGCAATTTTATGACGAACATTAAAAAAAAAATCAACTCAAACGGTGCAACCCTAAGAGCAATGTGCACACAATATATAAAAATACAAAAAAAGACTTATTGCCAGATCCTTCTGACGTTGCATCACATGGCATGGAGTGGCGTGGTATCAAAACAATTGTGAAAACTAAATTTTAAAATCTTCAAACATTATTTTCTTGTAATTGTTGTTATTTAACACCATAATTTTTCATGTGTGTATAATGATTCACTCTTTCAAATGGCATGGTCAAAATTGGGGGATGCCATTTAAAAAAATGTCGATGACGTCATATCTCGAACAACGATGACGTCAAAAATATGGGCGTATGTCAACCAGTGCCTTTATTTAAAACAAAATCGACGTGTCAAGGGATTTTTTCGAAAACTTCTCAATTTCAAAAATAATGAATTTATTCGTTACCTTTCGAAAGCACGCATGTGACAAATGAGTTTCTAAATCATTTAAAAACAAAATAAAAAAATAGACATAGTTGACGAAGACCTATAATAAACCTAAATCATACCGAATTTGGTTATTTCAAGTTATAGTAATTCATAAGTATATTTTCTTTCGAAATATTTGGCATCACTTTGAAGCCCTGTAACTCCACCTGTCCGCAATTTTGTGTATAGGTATGTCTGATTAAATTGCAATATTTTGGGACTGCCTACATGCACCTGCTCTGTATTGGTTCTTATTCGGAACACCCTATATATTCCCCATAAAAATCTTTTGCACGGACTAAAAAGTTTTTTCTTTCAAAATAAAATCTATTAGAACACATTGTTTTTCTCGCTCTTAATAAAATAGTGAGACATATTTTTGGCAAGAAAATATAAAACTGCATTCATGGAAAATACAAACACAAGGATATATGGCAACTTCTTTTCTGCGCCCATACCTATTTATCGAATCGGTAAAACTGCATTGTGCATCAGAGTTAAACGAAGTTCTGACGTCAACAAAAACTTATAATAAAGCAATGCTCGTAAGTAATGAACTTCTAAAATGTGTTTTCGACGCAAATAGTATACAGCGACTTAGATAACAGCTTAAAGTAAACACCGAATATTTTAAGAGCATAATGTAATTGCAGAAGCATACGTACATCGATTTTTCTTAAGAATTTATTAATGTAATCAAACGTTAGCCTATCTGTACAATCTTATGTGTTGCATTTAGAGACAGGTCTATATAAAGGGTGTTCTACAAGCTCGGTGACAGACGGTAGCTGTGTCAGTCAAATATTTTGTCTTATATTTACATATGTCTAAAACATATAGTTTTCTACAAATACATTTCGAAAATAAAAATGCAACTGCAATAATATGCAAAACTATGTTACGAAATTACAAGCTAAAGTACAACTAAGGTTAAGTAAAAACGTATGTTTGATTTTTGAATCAGTATTAATGAAGTAAACAATTGTTGCTGAGAAATTCGTTAAAACTGTAACGTACTTTAACGTTCAGCAATGTTACAGTATCAGTCTGCCGCTAATAACCTAAAAGTAACATTAGTAATAGTGGTGCCTATAGCTATTACGTTTAATTTTTCTCTTGTTTTCCTTGGACGTTTATGAGTTTACATAAATAAAAATGGAATAATTTATAGTAACCATAACCAGCTGCATGACATGTTAATTTACGGCGAATCTAGGCAAAACACTCTAGGCTTGCAAGAAATCAGGAGTCATTTTAAACACTTGTAACTACTATTCTGTGTTGTGAAAAGAGCTCTAAGAAAACCATTCACAGTACTCAACCTAAAGGAGGCTTATATATTTATAGAGTGTTTTCATTAAACCAGGTTAATAAATTTAGTTAGATTATTTTTTTAGATAACTATTGAATAGAATTTTGTCTGTGGAATTGTTCATTAGCATACCTAGGTGTTCAGTATGAGAAAGCATACATATGACTACATTGATAGGAATTGTAGGAGATTTAATATATATTAGCTTAAAATACCTTTCTAATACAGTAAAACAAATTGTATATATGATCTACAATGAGATTATTAGATAACATAATAGAATAAGTAGATGTTATATTGCATATCGTCATAATCACGGTTAAAAGCATGGTTCTAAAAAAATCGAATCGAAACTTTTTTTTCTCCTGGCTCTACTTTCTCCACCTTAATTTTTGTACAAATTTTTCCAAAAACTCTGTATAACCATCACGTATGACTAATTACGTGATTACCTGATACATGTAGCGGCATCTACGAAAGCGGCAGGATTCTAAAGTAATTTTCTGGTCTCTGTTGTCAACACTACTTTAGGTAATAGTTTTTTCATTTCATTTTCAAAATATTAAGAAAAAAAACTAAACGTGTTCCTAGAAGCATTAGACCCAAATTTACTCTATTTCACGTAGCATTTCGAATTCAGAAATAGATACAAAATTCTTTATTATAACTGAAACAATGAACCCGTGTAGTACTGACATCACATACACCAAACAATAGACAACATAGAGTACACACTGTCACTTAAAATATCTCTATTTTTTTACTAGATCAATTTTCGACCATATGTACATTGGTCATAAGTGTCAAAATAATGTATTCTTTAAACGTTTAACGTTCCATAAGTTTCATTAACAAAGTTCATATCGAACGTGTATCATTCAAAATTTAATCTGCAACGGTCCAAATAGATTCTATTTGCAAATTCTATTTATCTTAAAGTATCAGAAATGATTTCATAAACTGAAATTCAAAATTATTAATTATTGCTCTGATTTGACGTCATTATAGGCGTCCAATTTTACACTATAAGTTCAGTTTTAGTAAAAAAAGAATATGAATATTGGTGCTTCTGATTCCGAGAGTGTCCCTTCAGATATCAAAGATATTGTGCAAAGCGCTGTGGATTCTCTACTTCCCGAAAAATTAAGATGGACGTACGAGCAAAGTTATGCAAGAGTTGAAGATTTGTATAAAGGGAAAATAATCAAGAATAGCAGAAATGAAAACGTTCTTCTGGCATATTTAGAATATCTTTCATAACATGGCACGTCTTCATCGCTTTGGGTGTATTATTCTATGTTACGTTCAGTTATATCAGTGTTTATATAAAGTATAGTTAGTCAACCGGCCTTAGTTGTGGACCATGTCGGCTAGATGGCGGGACTATAATATGTGCAAAATCTCTTAATCTGCACCTACAAAATGTTAAAGCTGAAGGGCAATTCCATTCATATTATTATTCTGCTTACGAAAACAAAGACATCTCGAGATTTTTTTGTCATAAACGGAAACATTGAAGGAAAAAATATGGTGGAAATGGTTCGAAGATATATAGCGATCAGGCCAAGCAACACAGATTATACTCGATTTTTTGTGGGTAATGGAAAGTGCATTAAGCAGCCAGTTAGATTAATACTTTTGCGAAAATGCCATGCAATATAGCGTTGTCCCTGTGGCTTCCAAATCCTCAAATACTGGATATTGTTTTCGTAGATCATCTACATCGTTACTTGCAGATTCAGGAGTCAATTTATTAACTGTTAAGAGGCATGGTGGTTGGCGCTCTAACACAGTGGCAGAAAGCTATATAGAAGATTCTAAAGAAAATAAAAAAGTAGCCACTAATATTTTGGACAACATTTCAGGCATTGATGGTTCTTCAAGAAGTTCAAGCACTCGGGAAATAAACATACTTTATAAAAATACATGCACTTCATATTCTGGAATTAATTTAACGAATTGTTCAGAAGTTGTAATTAATGTTGACAACAAATAAATATTGTTAATTTTTTTATAGTTAATAATAAGAAGTAAAAGTGGCGACTAACTTTGTTTATGATAATGCTAAATGTATTATAATGACACCATCGTTGATATTAAAGATTTAAGAACTTTTAAAACTTTACTTTGTTTAAAATTAGGAATATTCTTTTATACCTTTTTTAGGAAGATTTAAGCACATTAAGAGTATCTATTGTATGAAACAAATATTGGTTGTTTTTAAATTATCGTAAAAATAAACTAATTAGTTGTTAATTTTTATAGTTTCTGTACATATAAATAATACACAAAGGTAATTATGGTCTATACTCTATACAATTTCAACTTTGACGGTTTGTTGCGGGTTGCCTAAACGAGACTAATGACTTCCTTACACAGATATTTGTGCAAGCAATACACATTTCTCCTTACCACCATCTATTGCGTTGTTAAAAATGCTAATAACATATTTACACCATTCTTTGTGTACGTAATCCGTCTGTGTAATGACGCAAAACGCTCCCCCTACACACAACAATGCTTTTCTTCTGAAGGATTAGAAATTTCTCTCGAGACGTCTCTGAAGCTTTAATTTTCAATTACGTATAATCACTGCTATTATACTCCCGCGAAGAAAGAAGGCAAGACATTCTACAAACAGATCTCGTTAATTTGAGTAGTACGTCAGAGAAAATTATGCCGCCAAAACTCAATGAACTTGAGCTACCGGGCACGAGATGTAATTATCTTGATGCAAACAGGTCAAGACCAGCGTCAAGCATAATGGGAAAGACTATTTCGAGCTGATTAATGTGCCATCTTACGTATCTGATCCAGGTTTAGCAACTCATAGAGAACGGTTGCAACACAACGAACTGATATTAATTCTTGTTGAATGTAATTCGGTTAGTTGCAGTTTAACGGAATTAAGTCGAGAAAAGAGAAAATTTCTAGATAATGGGAAATAATGGGTTGAGTGCAGAATTAAAGAGCTGGAAAGATAGCAAGTGATTTATTCTTAGCAGGTGTTGATTCAATATAATACAGAGTAATTCACAACTTATCTAAAAAAATTGGGAATACATGCGTCAGAAAAAATTGAGTCAATCGTAAAAATTTTATTTGTAAAATCCTTATAGTTACCAAGAAAGAAATCATTGAAGTTGTTTGTAGTATTTTCAACCTTCACGTTGCTAGGCTACTGTAAGCGATTCCGAATATTGCAATCCGATTTCTTATAGCATTAACGTTTTTGCGATGCGAGTGTTTATATGCTAATGTGTTGTTCAAGTGTCAAAAATGGCTTTTAACTGTATAGCAACTCGGAATTGATGGATATCGTTTTAATTTATGGTGAAATGAAAATGTAGCAGAACAATTTCCCGATAAACATGTGCCAAATACATCTACTTTTACTGCGGTGTGCAGTGAGTGCAAGTGTAGTGTAACGGGAAATTTGCAACTGAATCGTGAAAGTGATGGAGGTCCAGGACGTCCACGGCATAATGTAGCAGTATGGCGTATCATACACGAGGCTCAATTATATCCATACCATGTACAGCGGATCTAAATATTAATATCAAGGGATTGGACGAGGAGGACCGGGTACCATGGCCGCCATGATTTCCTGACTTTAAATCATTTAGACTTCATCTTGTGGGGATAGTTAAAAAATTAAATGTATCGCACCAAAGTGGACACTATTGATGATTTACGCAAACGGATCGTAGTTGCTGTCAATAACTGAGAAGTTTAAAACGAACAAGAAGCAGAAATATTTATTTTTTTTTAAATAAGTTCTGATTCACCTTGTAGACCGTAAGGTTCAGCACGTGACCACAAGATGTAGCCATATGCTACATCACGGTTGCCTCACCTATGGCATACTGAAGAGAGCTAACAAGCGCTTTAAATATACAGGGTGTCCGCGAAAATGTGGGAAATATCTGGGGTGCGTCTAAAACATGATGAATAAGATGGCAAGTTCCTATAACTTTTTTTCTCCGTCCTTGAAGAACGGTGCTGGAAATCGAATTTTCTTGAATAACTTTTAAAGTACTGAATATAATTTTATAAAAAATTAATGTGATCGACACTAGTAAGGACCTCTTAAAATAATGTGCTTGGAACATATTTAGCTTTTTTAGTCGCCGCGGAAGAGAGTCCAGCAACTACTGTCAGGGTCTCAGCCAGGAAATATACAAGAAGAAAAGGAGCTTAATGGATCATAATCTTAAAAGAGACAGGTGGATTTTAAGGGCTAGATGGATCCAGAGAAAACATATGGAGGGAACAACGTTGTTTCTGGGTTTTTGCCCTTCATCAGCGCAGTGTTCTCTTGTGTTCGTCGAAGGTCAATGGACACCTTCCTTCTTATTCCATCGTGTTTTTTAAGCTGCATTGTGCTGATGAAGGGCAAAAATCAAAAAACAATGTTGTCCGCAGTTGCTTCGTTGTTCTCTCCATCTGTTTTCTCTGGATCCATCTAGCCATAAAAATCCACCTGTCTCTTTTAAAATTATGATCCATTAAGCGCCTTATCTTCTTGTTAAAAAAATATTCTTGCTTGTAAACATTTATTTTTTTATTTTCGGTTTTGAAAGAACTCTGTTGACTAAAGTTTTTCATAAAAAAACAAAAAATAAACGTGCATATTTTTCGAAATTTCTGATTTCTGTTTTGTATTGTGGATGGCCAAGAACCCATAGTCGAGTTAATGAGTGATACTGAATGTTAGCACTCGCAGCTTTGGTGAGAGCCCTTTCCTATATCTCACCATATGCCATTGGGGTCGATATCGATTTATGGTAAGTAGTTCATTTCAATTAATTCAGTCTCAGTGTTTTAACGCTTTCTAATCTACAAAGTATTTAACAGGAAACATTTAGACTGGCAAAGAACGTTGCAAGGCGATGTTTTTCAAATTGCCACATGTACTCTAGACAACAGGACCTGTTTTTGAAAATTGTTTATTTTCAAGTTTTCTTTTAACTTTTTGAACAAATTTATATACGTACCTACTGAAAATAAAGGAAACAATTTCATTGCTATAATTATATATTTTGAAATTTATATTTTTGATTGATTACTTCCGTTAATTAAAATATGTTCAATATATTTATTTTTCATTATCAATCTATCTTTATAATTTGCCATAATTCCTCAATTTAATGGGTATAGGCTAAAAGTTGAAAAATATTTTTCACTTCGTCAAGTAGTTTCCAAATAAAAAGAAAATCTAAGGCACGGAAGGGCGTATACATTTTATATTGAGCTAGTAGCAAGGAAAAAAACTTATTAGAGATTTTACACTCCAATGTAATGTCAGTGATGGCCTAGATTTTAATGAGATTCGAATATCAATATCTTGACTTTACAAGTTTCTTAATAAATGTAAGCTTGATACTTCCTACACAAAATCAATTGCAAAATGTTCATAAATACAATTCCCACAGATGGCTGGTATTGGAAATATAAAATCAATGAAAGTTTTGTACCAAAAATAATGTAAAAGTGAAGTAATAAAATTAGTTATGAGTTAATATTAAAAACCATATTTTTTGTTGTGTGCACTATAATACGTCAACGATATAAATTATAAAGCATGCTGAAGGATCAAGCTTAAATAGTCTGTTTGTAGTTTCAATTTATGAAAAAAAAATGGTTAATTAAATAAATTATACCATAAAATCATCATCATTGAATAAATGAACTACTTATTCATTTATCATAGTAGTCTTTAACAAGCTACAGTTTATCAATATATTTTTGCTTATTAAAATACTGTTACTAGTGACACTAATTTTAAATTGCTGTGCTAGGTATGTATTTAACAAACTCAACTTGTTTCATCTTTATACACTGTAAAGCTAACAAAGCCATTAATGACATTGATTAAGACAAAGTTTCCAATTTCAATCGTTTCCGGGAATGGGTGAAGATCTAAGGAACCACATCTTTCAATTAGTGATGATAATAAAGCTAGTATTTAATTGATAAATACAGGCTATATATCAGGTGATGGCCTTAACAAAGAATTTTATTTTCGTTATTTGTAATTAATCTCGTTATCTAAATTAGTTCATTGTGGCAGCATAAGTTACATGGATGAATTAGTACCTATCCCGATTTGATATAGTGACTGCAAACGCTTCATTAATATAGAAGTGAAGCAAATGTTCATTGTAGCTTTAGTTCTTGTGTATTGTATCCAGTTTCCTGTTGAAAGTAATCCTGTTTAGGGTATAACTTTTGAAATAGAGTAAAAATAGCGTTATAAGACGTCCTCCTCTTCCTGACATAACACCTTCAACATCATTGGTGATCATATACACGATCGGAAAGTTCAAGCCTTTCCATTGCTTTTCGTAAATGTAATTTAGACTGAGCACAAGCACAACAAAATCCCTCGAGTAAAACAATAGTCGCGTATAGCAGTTCGCGCATCCATTTCAGGTTGCAGAGAGCTCCGCTAACCATCAGTTTGTCTCAAATGTTGGCGTGCAAGCGTTGTTTGTACAGGGGTGGACTAAAGTAGAATAATAATAATAATAATAATATCTCCCTCATTCTAATCACGAGGATTAGCCCAGAAGTCGAAGACTTGTGCGGGAGAGGGGGCGGCATATTATTATTAAGCAGGCCGCATTTGCGCCCAGGAACGACTTACGTTGGTAGACCCTAACCACCATTCAGTGCAGGAATGAGGGAAACCTGGAAAACCTCATTAATTAGGGGGGTAGTCAAATGTCAACCGGTGTCAATCTCTCACATTGACTAAAGCCAACATTCTTCCACCCTACCATACCCGCAGAGAGGGTGCCAATTTCTCCACGAATATAGCTTATATACGGTCTACCGGCTGCGGGGGTCGAACCCACAGCGATCCAGTCACCTCGATTCAAGTACTGACGCCTTAAACCGCGCGATCACTGACCGAGAATTATGAGTCAAAATCGAACAATGAATCGCTGTAGCTATTAAATGTTTAAACACATCTTGCAATGACAATTTGAGTTTCTTGAATTTCCTGAAGATATAGATAGGTCATCTGTAGGTATACTGTAAAAATTCTAGGTGATGTTTTACTGCTGTTGCCATACCAGCGCATTTCGAGGTTACTGCAGATGCTTCTTTACTTTTGAAAAATAAAACTAGAAGGCCGCGACTGGCAGAAATTGTTTTCATTTTTGACGGATTTTAAAAATTGTTGTATCACAAAATTCAGAAAAAATCCTTTATTAAAAAATCACTAGGGCCCACCATCTTTACATTTGAAAAAAATTAGTTTTTAAGGAAATACAATAAATCAAAATTTTTAGTGGTAAAAACTACAAAAATATTCAAATTTAGAATTTTTCCCATAATTACAAACAAAAAAAACAATTTCTGCCAGTCACGACCTTCTAGTTTTATTTTTAATAATTAAAAAAAATACTTATATCCAGAAAATGTTTCAGAAAATTAGTTCTACCATACGTAAAATGATCCGCTAATTCCAAAAATGTCAAAAAATACAGGGTGTCCTATTTAAAAATATAAATTTACTGTAATTTCTGGTCAAACCGGAAATGTCATGAAATGCGAAACGACCTCAAAGAATTCATGGCATCATCTAGTATAAACCCACGTAATCTCAAATTTTTATCAGCAGTCATAAAAAAGTTTCAGCGTGTTCCCACTTTCCGTTGTCACCCGGTATATCCAACACGTCATTAAAAGTTATAGAATCTTAAATTTACTATTAAACTGTGTTCATTAACGATAGGTAAATTAATCAGAACAAAACCTAACTTTCGTCATTTTAGAACTTAGTATGTTCAGGGATATAAAATATTGCCTCAATTTAACATCAGCTGGGCTGTGGCCCCTAATGCACCAAGCAGGCATCTCCAATTACCACTTATAATTGGAATGCTTAATTTATAGCAAAGCCAAATCGATAAAAACATAAATTTCCGTGACCACAACCATCTGGACCTCTAGAATCAAATGCTTCTGCTACACATGTATATAAACACATATTGATTTGGTAGGTATATCGTATGTTTAGAGATCAAATGAAATTTTGTTTTTTAAGAAATAAGATATGCGTAATTCTTTACTTCACAGGAAAATTTCTATACGAAAACATTGATACCCGAAAACAAATTTGATAACGCAGAGCTCTGCTGCTTATCTTTGGCTACCACTATTGTGTTATTTAACAGATACTGCTACAAAGAATCAAATTTCAAGTGAATATAAAGAAACTGGGTTCTCATAGATTATTGGAACACTTACTTCTTAATGAAACAATACCTTGTTATTGGAAGGTTAGTCATTTCTCCTGTACTATTTAGAGATACATCGAATTTCATCAATTTGTTAATTTTTGTTTGAGGCTTAAACTGAGTATCCAAATCACGACATAAACAGATAGTAGTATAGTAAAAAAGTTAACTGTAAAGATTATGTCAGACACAGCGGTTTGTGCCTTCTCGGCAACCGAAGCGGCACATTTTATGATAGATGTCACACAGCTGTTTTGACAGCTGACAGCGCTTGTCTTTTATAATTAGTCACGACGTTTTAAAAAAAGAGGTAGCGAAAACCGCTCTGCGTGTTTTGGTCTAGCTAACGGTTAGTAAACAGGAGCCGAATCGGCTGCCGAGGCGCCACAAACTGTTGTGTCTGTCATCGCCCTAACATACATACTAGTAAATTATCTCAGTAAGTAATCCATAAAAAATAAAAAACAGGGAAAGATGTGACTGCAAATTAGTATAAACGGAAGAGATATTAGTAAATCACGAATATTTTAAGAGCATAATGTAAATGACAAGAGCGCACTTCCCATGCTTAATTTTTTAATAAAAATTTAATGTAAATTGACGGCTTATACAATTAGAGCGTAGAAGACTAATTTTGCATTATACCCTACTATCTATCGTCGCGGCAAGAATTCAGACGATTTACGTCACACGAACAAATGAATAATTCATTATATTTTCATTATAATATTTAGACACTGCAACTGAGAATTTGTATATATTGCACTAAATTACAAACAATGATTGTTTTTAACTCGACATAATATCAAAAATTGGGTCGACAACAAAAACAATTGCGTAACGTCAGTCGTAACATAAGACGTATGAATTATTGCCGCTACTATATTATGTCTCACCGGGAACTGCGTCGATCTGGAAAATTACTAAAAATTTAGCAGCATGGTAACCATGGTATCCCTGGGGCGAACTTTTGATTATATGCTGAATAACGACATATATCATTTTTTTAAATAGGGCACTATCTTAGCATTGAACTTTTAAATTGTATTGAAAATTTTAGGGTCGCTCTATATACTTTCTATAGCTACAAGTTATAGATTTTGTGATGACAAATACTAACCGTAAGTTTTTCCTGGAAATAGTTATCATGTTTTAGTATTCGTAAAGAACTAAATTTTGGTATATCAGTATATTGAAAAATATTACACTAAACGTTGTATTTTTGTCATTACAATTTGACAACAAGCAGCTATATATTTTTTTCTCAAATGCAACATGTATTTTGTCACTATGTTTTGTACAAATTGAAATTGTCCAACCCATATAAGCATTGTTAAGGTTGTTATTACTACTTTTGAAGATGTCTGAAAATTTCTACTCTTTTGGGAGGCTTCTTCGCATCTAGAATATTGTCAAATTTGCTACAGACCTAAACATTAAAAAAATAACAATACTGGCTTAGCATGTGTTAAATATTGTTATGTTGCGTATTCACAGCTTATCTTAGCAAATTTGATAACATTCCAATTATGACGAAAATTGCTAAAAAGTAATAATCACAATCCTAACAATATATATTACAAAGTGTTCCATTTGAGGTAAAAACGTTGTGACTGTTTGAAGTTTTCAGAATGTAACACCAAAAATAAAACGCTTGGCATATTTTTATAATAACGAATCATAATTTAGCGTCGTTTAAGTTCTTTCTTTAAATACAAAAATGCATTAATATACAGGATGATCCATTTAAAACAACGAAGTTGATGTCGGTATAAAGAGAAGCGCTAGAGAGTTCTAGATATTTTAGTAGTTAGGAACTTTGCCATGTTGCCAAATTTTCAAACTTTTCGGATCAGTAGTTTCCCAGATAATGATCCAGTTCCCTGTGGGAAACCCTGTATACTGTTAATTATAACCAATAATTTATGAAATATGTTAATTTTAAGTTAATGCCATAACATAATTCAGACTGCATCATCTTTTTTTAATTTGGTACCAAACTGAAACGATTGATAAAAGAAGTGGTCCTCGAGCTTGACTTTGTTGAGGTTAGATTCACTATTAGAATGCGTCCTTAGTCCTTACACTCCCCTGAAAGACTTTACGGGTGACTCCTGTAATAACTTCCTACCACTATAACACAAAATTATAGCTATCAGTTCAGTTCTATAGTTTCTCAATAACTACAAATACTTGAAGACAATTTAACCAAGATAGTGGACATGTAATATTCGAACTCTGATACGATAACGACCACATAACTTATGATTGTTTAAGTTTTCGTAACCTCTGATCTTTGATCTGTAGGGTGGATTTTGTTTACGTATCTTTCTTTTCATAAGCATTTTTTCCCTTCAATATCATAACCTAATAATAACATTTCATTTCCTTGATGAAATTATTCTCATTACTCTCCAGTGTAGTCTCCAAGATTTTATAGAAAGTAGTCTAAATGCAAATGGAGAAACTGTAGCTTGTAATTTATTAAGTAATCCAATTGCTAGCAGCAACTAATGAGCAACATCAACATCCTCCTCTAAACTACGTGTTTATCGGGAGGCTAGAAAACTTTGAACAAGGTTTATCATGCAGAGACAGACTTCCTAATCCAAATAATATTAACTTGTTTCAATCATTATGCTGCAAGGGAATTATTTGATGCCAGAAAACTTCAGAAAAGGTCACATACTGGTTCAGTTTCTAAGTCCGAAGTAGCTAGTTTTATGGATTTATTGATTTTCTCGAGGTGTGTTTGAATTCACAGAAAACACATGGGAATATCATGGAGTTATCCCAGTGCAAATAACTTTGTTGTTTATGGAATGATTATGAGAACTTTTAATATGACAGTTATTCATTAAATACAGGGTAATTCAGAAATTCAGGGTGTCAAATGCAGAGCTACTTTACCGCGGTGTGCAGTGAGTGCAAATGTAGCGAGAGAAATCAGAAACCAAATCGTGGAAGAGATGGAGGTCCAGGGCGTCCACGGCGTATTGCAGCTGTATGGATATACACAAGGCTCAATTATATCCGTACCATGCACAGCGTATCCAAACATTAATATCAAGGAATTGGACGAAGGGGCCAGCACCAGGGCCTTCAAGATCTCTTGACTTTAAATCATTTGTACTTCTTTTTGTGGGGATATTTAAAAACTGAAGTGTGTTGCGTCCAAAGTGAACACCTACTATTGATGATTTACACAAACGTCTCATAGTTGCTGCTGACAACTTACCAGTTCAACACGGTCCAAATGCAGAAACATTTGTGTTAGTGTGTAGAAAAAAATGTTTTCTTCTGGGTAAGACAAAATTTCTTTCCATTTTTTGTGCGATCTCTGATTGCTTTGTTGCCATATTAGGTTTTATAGTGGACCAGTGCAGGAGTGTATTATTGAATCATTTTCAAACTGCTCTTTTTGATTTTTTTTTTAAATTGTGTTTATAAAAATTCCCCGTACATTCAATTTTTTTGTTCCTCATTTTCTAATAATAGGTGAACATATAATATATATCTTTGTTGTTTTCAGTAGTTAAAAACAATTAAATAATTTCAACTGACTATTACACTCTCTGCTCTTTATTTGTAAAATTCATTTTTTGAGTAATTTAACGGCTTCATTACTAGTGCAATGTTAAACTTTATAATACACTGATAACAATTACTTGTAATAGTATACAGTGGCTTGTTGAATATTTATTGCCCAGGTCAATAGTGTGAAATAACATGCCAAAATGTAGTATTACGAATCTAATGGAAAATTACTATTTGGAGTGTAAAGTACTGTTACCAGTTGTAAAATTACTATATAATTTTTATGTAAGATATATATTTATATTTCCAATTCCATTGTACATAAGAGTTAGTATTTAATTTATTTTAAATTATTAATAAAATTTCAAAGTAGGTAATTAAAGAAAATTGAAAATACCTAAATTAGATACTTACAGAAGAAAATATATTACTATTGCAATAATTTCCGGAAAGATTTTGAATGGAAATGTTGGAGCGTTACTGCAACCTCATCCGGAAATTTAAAATTCAACATAAAATAAAGATGAAGTAATAATTCTGTCTCTGAGAATCTATTACACGTTGTGACATTGTTTCTTTCTTACGTACTTCCTAAAACTGTTGTTTTCTAAAAGTACAATAATGAATAAGAATATAAAATAATATACAGGGTGTCCCTAAAAGGTATGTACAACGCTCCACCAGATACAGATGGGTCAAAATAAATCAATTTAGTTAAACTTGCCTTAGTTTAAAGTTACCACGTTTAGGCGCTATACGACCCTGAAGTTGCAATTTTGAAATCGTTCTTTTTAATAAATTTAAAACGCCTTATACATTTTGTTAAAATTTCGTAAGCTGACCTTGCTCTATAGGACAATAAACCCCATATCAAAATTATTAGTAATATGAATCCATTGGCGTGGAATTTGTCTTTTTTAGTAATTACACCTTCGATAATTCTACGCCAATGGAAGACAAGATTTTTCAGCATAAAATTTAGATTAAGTAAATTATTTCCTAAAAAAAAAGGATAAGACTCGATTACTCTCGTGATTTATTCGAATTTTGAAATTTGAATCTTTGGCAGCAATTTTGGCATAAAAATTAAGTTAGGAAAAAATTATTTACAATTGTTCCTGATATTTTGAAATAAAAATGAGATGTTTTACCAAACACGTTTATTCGTTTCCGTGTATTACATATGGCATATACGGTATTTTTCACAAGTTTCCAGGTACTTGTCTTTATTTTTTATTTGTTTTATTTACATTTTTCATTAACTGTTCGTAATCACTTAAATCAACGGTGCCCAAACAAATGGATAGGTGGAGGTAATGACGCTCCTGTAAATTGGCCACCACGTTCTCCAGATTTAAATCCATTAGATTATTTTTATGGGGTCATCTTAAGTACGTGGTTTATATGACATCGGTAGAAGAGCAACTATGGCAACGTCTTCAAGATGCAACAAATACTCTTAGAGGCGATGAAGAAATTATGCAAAGAGTACATTTCAATTTTCTTCGTCGTATAAATCTTTGTATGCGTGTAAATCGTGGTCACTTTGAACAGCTACTATGACATCTTTATTTATTTGCATTCATGTTTTCCTTATTTAATTTTTGTGTCAAAATTGCTGCCAATAATAAAAATTACAAGTATCGAATAAACCATGAGAGTAATAGAGTCTTATCAAGAGCATGTTTTTTGTAGTAAATAATTTACTTAATCTAAATTTTATACTGAAAAATATTTTCTTCTATTAGCGTAGAATTACGGAAGGTGTAATTACTAAACGAAAACCAATTCCACGCCAATGGATTCATATTAATGATAATTTTGATATGGGGTTTATTGTTCTATAGAGCAGGATCAACTTACCAAATTTTAGCAAAATCGCATAAGGCGTCTTAAATTTATAACAAAAAAATTCAAAATTGCAACTTCAAGGTCATATAGCGCCTAAACGGAGCAACTTTGAACTAAGGCAAGTTTAACTATATGGACTTATTCTGAGTCGCACTATATCTGGTGGAGCGTTGTAAAGACCATTCAGAGACACCCTGTATATTAGATCATTGGTACATACTGTAAAAATAAAGGGTATCCCAACGAAATGGTTTATTCTATCGCGGAAAGAGTAGAAATTGTTGCAATTTATTATCGAAATCACGATTGCACTAAAGCTACAGCACGAATTTTTAATGCCAATCATCCTGAAACAATGTAAACCACCGTTAAACACCTGATTGACAAATTTGTTGCAACAGGTTCGCTTTTAAACAAGAAACGTGAAGTAATTGGGCCAGTTCGAAATGAAGCAGTTGAAGTGGCAGTTTTGGGTCATGTACAGATGGATAATAAGCAATCGATTACAACTGTGTCTCAAGCTTCTGGCATATCCCGTTCCAGTGTTCATCGAATTTTGAAAAAACACAAGTTTTATCCATTTAAGATGACGCTGGTTCAAGAGTTACATGAAGATGACTTAGATCGCCGTAACCAATTTTGCGAATACTTTAGTGAACAACTTCTACTGAATCCAAATCTTCTCTACATGTTTCTCCGACGAATGCACATTTACGTTGAATGGCAAAGAAATAGACACAATTGTCGTTATTGGAGTGATACTAATCCGCATTTAATCAAGGAATTTCATACTCAGACACCTCAAAAATTGAATGTTTGGGCAGGCATTTTGGGCGACCATCTTGTTGGACCATTTTTCATCCAAGGTAATCTCGATGGAAACACCTATCTAGAATTATTGGAAAGTACAATTGATATTAGGATAACAGAGATTTTAGAAAGTGACGACAATTTACTAGAAAATGAAATAACCTTCCAACAAGATGGTGCGCCCCAGCACTATGCTGCTGCCGTGCGACAATTTTTGGATGACCATTTCCCGGGGCATTAGATTGGCAGAAGAGGTCCCGTCGAATGGCCACCAAGATCTCCGGATCTGTCCCCTTGGACTTTTTTCTGTGGGGTCATTTAAAATCACGAGTGTACGCCACTCAGCCGGAAACATTGCAAGTGCTACGTCAGAGAATTGTAGAAGAATGCCGATTAATAACTGCGGATGTCTTTAATAATGTTCGAACAGAATTTGAAAACAGACTGTATTATTGTTTGGAAGTTAACGGGGGAGCAATTCATCAAATAAATCTGATTTATTATTTGCTTCAGCTTTTTTATTTCATTTCTGACTTTTTTGTAAACTGATAGACACATCAATAACAATTAGGTAATGCGGTCATGTGTAGTAGATGAAAACTTATTAGTGGTGGGCATTTGTGTAGAAATTACTACGCGTAAGTTGGTTTGTCATCTTTCGTTTGTAACCAACAATTCTGTCAAATCTCAACCGATTTCTAAAACGGTACGTCACTGTATTCGCAATGAAAAGGGCTTTAAAATGATGTGCCACAAGTGGGGTAGTTGCATTTGAAATTTTTAAGTTGGGGTTGCTAGGCATTAGGGGATGAACATCGAGTTGGCTTGACTGTCAAAAAGCTCCCCAAGAACAAAATTGACGGGTCTCGGCGAATTTTGAAATATTATTTGGTTTTCCAATTATAGGGGGTCAAATTTTCGTTGGGATACCCTGTATAATATAGTAGCACAAAAAACTATTACAAATATGCTTTCTTGAAAATAATATATACGCAAATGTAACTCATCCTCTCAAAATATAATTCTGCTGTATTTAATTGTTGTGTTGCTTTATGATATTTTTTTACAGTAATACGTGATGTGCGCAACATGTAAATTTTGATCAGTGTAATATTAAAGTTGTTATAATTAATTTTTCAATTGTTTAAGAATTTCTGCATAACTAGTTTTAGTAATCCAGTAATATTTTCTATACTATAATTTCTCACCGTGCAATAGTTACTTGTAATCTGCAGTTTCAAATTAACGTATAGATGTCTTATTCTAAATTATTTATCTTAAAGCTTTCAAAACTTGATTTAATAGTTTTCCTGTGCATGCCAGTGTAAGCAAGTACATATTAGGCTTGTTTTTGCAGCAGTTGAAAACGGTTTGGAGACTGTCAGAAATATTCGACCAAGTTGAGAACGCGTTACCATTGAATTTGACGCAATAAATAGTTGGACGGACATTTCTGATAGTTTCCAAACAGTTTTCAACTGCTGCTAAAACAAACCTATCAATTATACTTAGCATTTCTTTACTTTTTAGACAGTATCGTGAACAAAATAAAACAAATGGGGTCACGACACACTGGCGATACCTATAATAAAATAAATAAAAGATGTCTCTGACATATATAAAACAGATTTTTCCTGCTCGTCTATTTATACATTTTGTATCCACTTGAAGCATCACTTCGGTATATTTTCACACCAACAACATAATTAATGTGACGGTTCTGTTGCGGTTTCCACCCACATATTCGCTATTGCGACTTTTTGTATCGACCAGATTAATATTTCGAATAGCTAAATGTCCAATGTTATCTGCTGGACATTTCTAATAAGTTTTTTGGCATCTGTTAGGAAGAAATGAAATCATTTGTCATAAAAATGTAGGTAGCTACATCGAAAACTCAGTGTTTTCCAAACCATAACATGTTACATTATCTCAAAGTGTTTTAATTTATCTGCTTTAGTACACTGTGCATATACATAGTAAATAAAAGCAATACATATCCATATGACAATGTAAAAGTTAAATTCGTTTTAATAAGAGTTCAATATATACCGGGGCACTACAAGAGTTAGTGGTAGCTGCCAAAAAAGTAGCATTACATTTATTACCGAATAAATGTAGGGAAAAGTAAGAATTCGCTTACAAACGTTTCCAGCCTGATTGACTTGAAAAAATACGATCTTTAACTGCATTAGAAGCATTGAGGATTGCAATCTTCAAACGTTTCGGAAGGATATATAGGGTTAACTATGACTAAGTACAAAAAATTTAACCACGTGCTCAGGGAAACCTAAAAGACAATAAAAAAAATTATTCCAGAATTTTAGCTCGATATTTAAAAAAGGGGCAAAACCCTTTTTTCCTACGGAAAGTCGGCGCCTATGATAAGAACCGACTGAGATTGCTTAGATCCATAGATAAAACTTAAATTTGTCAACAATATCTACTACTATCGTCGTTTTTTTGCAGCATTTCTAAATGTAGAAACGAAAATTAACATTCTTATTAGTAATAATACCTGATAGATAGGTAACAGTTAATCCACTTAGCTCCAGTATTTTGCATTCGTTTTCCATTATTTCGTTATAAACTGGTAGAAATACATATTCGCTCATTACAGCCACTCACTACCGATAAAAGATACTTCCCTTAGGTACAATTAGATAAAATAGGCATTTATTATTACAAAATCGAACGAATAAAAGTTTTAATGTAATCGCGGCACGCGACAGTCTTGTCCCATAACCTAGAAAACCAAACCGGCGAACTATATTGTGGGAAAGTATCTGCACCCAACACAAATGTCTTTATTTAATAACTATAAAACGTTTAAAAATTAAAATAAGGCACTAAAAACTGAAGAAGAACACAAAATTACAACGTAAACACAGAAATTCAATTATGACATGACAGCGATACTGACTACATACTGACTGATGAGCGACATGATTGTAGAGTATGCAACCAACAAACCAGTTAACATTGGCGGCGTTAATTATTTTGTACTAAGTCATAGTTAACCCTGTAAAGAATTTTTTTTTACAAATAAAGTAGACATGGAATATAAGATAGTTAGAGGAGGGGAGAAAAAGAGAAATTTGCTAATAGTAATAATATTGTCGAAGAACAAATAATTAACAGCAATAATAATATCGCCGACTTTTCGAGTACAGTTCAGCCAATGTTTAATAGTTGTACAAACTACAACATAACTATAAGCAAATAGTTACAATAAACGTTCAACATGTGAAATGTGTCTTAAAAATGTTATAATTACTAAATAATGCATTTTTGATAGGAGTTGATTTCCCTACGTGTATTTACGAGTATTTACTGTATAAAATATAGATAAAAAAATATGACTTTCCCGTACTGTTTGCTGGTTGTTGCTTAGCATTGTATTTCTTTTGAATTTTCCCTGACCTTCGTTCTTAAAACAACAAACATTAATAATGCTTTTGGTTATCTCAGTTATTTTACTATTAAACTGTTAATGCAAAGAATTTGAATATTAATTCAGTCTTTTCACATAGAAATACGTTAATGTCGTGACTGATTCAATGATAAAATATTTACTGTTTTCGATTATACACACGAAAATCATGTAAACATTATAAACTTGATGTTTATTTCGAAGTACATACTAAATATTTAGCTAAAATTATATTTCTGAATTAGTAATGTCTACATCATGATTGCTAGTTAAGTAGGGAAAATTTGTATATGTAAAAAAATGAAAAATGTATAAATATTCATTTACGCTATTTTTTTATTTTTGATAATGTCGACAAACTTTTTGCATAAAACTACACCGTATATAATTGCAACAAATTTTGATTGGTTGATTCAGTTTTTGACGTGTAGAAAGAAATGATGTATGCAAAGCTAACATCGGAGCTTCATTTGGATGACTAAAATACGCGTATATATCCTATGAGCACTATGTACGACAGTTGGCAAAATTTGAGGAATGAAACCAAAAAATTGTGATGAGGTCCTTCATTTTTGTTATCCTATGGAGTTTCGTCTGGCGACCGAAAGTCCAGCAGACAATATTACACAAAAGCTCAGCCAGCTACAAAGAATCGTCTGTCTGAGTATAACTGAAACTCCTAACAACACCTACCGTAGTAAAGAAGGTGATGCTATGTCTGCTACCTTTGCATATCTATCTAATTATCATCAACATCATATTTGTATGCTGGGTCAAAGGACATGAGCGGTGCCATGATAATACAGATGCTCGAGTTCAATGAACTTTCAGTATCTTTAAACTCAGTTGTTACAATGTGCTTCCATTGTTAGCATTTGATAAAATAATCAAGGAAGACATCCACAGAGAGTGGAATCAAGCAATCAAAGTTAATTCACGAAGGAATTCCTAGAATAGCCTTGTAAGGATACAGCTAAAAAGTATCTTGCTATATCTGGAACAAGACTTCATCTGGTTATGGGTAGTCAAACTGGACACTGTTGGATGAGGAAAGTCTTTACTGTATTAAGAAGTGTGAAACAGGTAAATGAGAAAGCAAGTCTGCAAGTCGAGCCGCTTAGGCCGAGCAGGAAGTAGCAGACCAGTTACATCTCACCTGCACTCGATTTATATGTGGAACTACATATGAAGGAACAGCCAGTTCAATTGTCGGTCATCTCACCTATGGCATACTGATGAGGGCTAACAAGCCCGAAACCGGTCTATGTCTGGTGGAGTGGCCGACAAGGGTTCTTGGCTGTTTCACACAGATGCTGCAGGTATAATTCAATGCCGGTCGGGGCATTAGCCCGCGGAGTAGTTGTTTCCTGCAGTATCATTTATAGATTAAATGAGACAGCGTTTTTATGCACTCTGTGAGTCGGATCTCAACAGAAAAATTTGTGCAGGGAGAACGAAGGGCCTCTATGAGCAACATCCTCGCCCTTTTCTTCCTATACTCGAATCAAGAATTCAGACGTCTTACGTCACGGCTGACGTTACACATTTGTTTTTATTGTCAACGTAATTTTTGATATTTGGTCGCGTTAAAAACAATGTTTTATTGCAATTTAGTGCAATACATGATGCAAACTTTTAGTGTAGTATATAGTTTTATTACTATCAGTTGCAGTTTCTTAAATATTTTGATGAAAATATAATGAATTGTTCATTTGTTCGTATGACGTAAGTCGTCTGAATTCTTGTCGCGAGTATAATAGGCTAGCAAATGGTTGAAATGGTTTGATCTCTCGAAGGGAGAAAGTACAAAAAACCCAATGAGGACTAGGTGCTGTAGCAATTAAAGCTACCCTTCCCTCAACTCCAAACTTCAGATGGGTATTCAAACTCAACGATAGAGAATACTGGGATGAGGATTTATTAAACTTCACAATAACTCACGTCTGTATGTGGTTGCCCGTATCAACAATACAAATTGAAGATGATAGTCTTAACTAGTGACATACCAGCTCTTCCAACACCTCAACATCCGAGAAAATTGAAAAGTTAAGAAATCAGAACAAAACTAACTACGATCCTAGGCTGCGGAATATATACCAAAAATTTGTAATAGCCTGTTATACAATATCTAACGTTTATAACATAGTGACGCTGTAGACAAATAACTATAACTATGTAGTGAGAATATTTCTACAAGCTTCATTTTATTATTTGTTTTTTTTTATAACCTATCGACCGTTTTAAAACATGCTTCTTATTTTCAGACGCCGCATATACTATTTGTATTTAGAGATGACTAAAGTACTCATCATTCTCTGTAGGCAAGATTTCAGTCAACATTTCGTCGCATGTTCCAAATTATCATCAAAGCAATGATGACCTGTTATTTTTGGCGAACGCATATAGTTTTTTTTTTACCGATCTTTTAAAAATATTTAAGGTAAGGAAAAAGTTACAAATGGGTTATTCTTACAACGTTCTTATTTCTGTGGAATTGGATTTTTTTTGTACGTATGCTTGACATTTCCATTTAACTTAGCAGCATTTATTTTTGATTAAATAGTAATTTTTAATATTATAAATACAATTTTAGCTGATTTTATTAATAATGTTTTTTATTCAAGGAATGAATAACGGCATACTTCATAATAAAATGAAAATCATTTATAATTAAACACTATTTGTGGATAAATGTAAAATGGTAATGAACAGAACAATTATTATACCTACATACAACCTGATTATTCGTTTTGATGCAAAAAGTAAAAACACCTTTAGACCTGTCAACTTTTGTTTTGAAGGGGACACATTTTATAGATCTACTCATTCTCCAAATGTCTATTCCTAAACTTGAGGATCTTCACCCTTAAAACCTTAAATAAAAACTAAAATTGTGATGACCTCATTGTAAAAGGTTTTCAAATTATCTTTTCCATCTAGTTTTTTAATTTTGGTATCTGTTCTCGGGAAATTAAAAAAGTTTAGACCATCACACTTATTTGTCATTAGTTTTACTTTATTAGATATTATAAAATGTCCACAACCAAGCTCCATGTTAATTATGAGCATAATCATTAAATTTCAATCGGATTCTCATGATTCGTTCAATAACCGGATAGATAATCTAATCTGCAAACTTATGCAACCAGGACTACTGAAGTGAGCTGAATAGGGTGTAACGTTAACCACGTAGTGTAGAAACTATTGTCGTTACTCTTCCAAAATGCGACGAAAAAGAGGAAACAATGCTAATGTCGATGAAAAATAGATCCAATGCCTCCTTTAGATCAGTAAATGATAGAATCAACAGACAAACATATAATGAAGACATTGAAGAAAATGGATGAGAAAGAGAATAATAATACTGATCCTGATGATATCAAATTCGATACTATGGGCCCACTGTAAAGATAGAAAAAACTCGCATATAAAAACCCACCGCTAATGTGATTTTTAAGTAATATTTCCTTTGAGACTCTTTAGGACAATATCACCAAAGTTTACAGAATAAATATATAAGTTGTATCACTCTCGAACACGCCCCGGTCTACCAATTCCGCTCTCCTCACCCATCTCGGCGATCGTTCTGTGCCCAGGCACTTACAAGATGGCCGACGCTAGAACTGTAACGTGTTGTGTGCGATCGATACATTGTGAGGCAAAAAACTTTAAATATCTGTTAGTATTTATTTTATTTTTCCTCTAAAATTGCCCGTGATATATTGTACTGTAAATAATTGTTCATCAAGACGTAATTTTTCCTTTTTCCATTGTCCAAAGGATAAAGCAAGGCATGTATTTTATATTTCTTCAACTAATATAAAGGGATAGGTCAAGATATAACATTTTACGCGGTACGCCGATAAAAATTAGAATCTTCATTTGAAACATTGTATTTGGGCGTTATTTTTGGTTTTGGTTTAAACCTTGGTTTTATGAAGATTTTGTTTAAAATAATAGATAATTGTATTTTTCCTTCTTGGCGCATATTTACGTGTTCTTGAATTTTTTTACGGGAAATTTGACATACCCGGTTAGTATACATATTAAGTAAAAAGTATGCTCTTTGCAGATGCCAGATTTGGAAAAATCAATTAGAATTTACTAGAAGTCATAGTTAAACAACTATTACTCCTGATCAATGCTATGCTATTTAAATTTTCAAATAAAACATCAAACATTGTTTTTGTATGAATCAACAAGTAAGTTCTTTGTACTGATATTTATTAAAAAAATGTAATGTGCAATAATTATGGAAATAGGCACTTAATTGTGCCATGTAAATTCTAGACTCAATCATCTTTGGTTCAAGCAGAGTTGTTGATACCAAAATTTCAAGATACTGAAGTTCAAACTGACACACCGATTCTAATTGATACATATGCACAAACAGTATAATTAAAATAGCATGTACAGTAACATCTTAAAATAAATTAAAATAATTTGTCTCAAGTTAATTAATATACGTATAGAAATACCCAAATCACTTATATAATATTAGGTATTAAAAAATGACCTGGATATACATTGAGTTTTCGCTTTAGTAATTTTTTTACTGAAAATAGTATATAGTTTATTAAATTAGAAAACAAGAATATAATGTTTTTTATTATATTTCAAATCAAGACTGCCAAACGTCACAAACGTTTTCGTGTAAGAGCCCAAGAAAAGCTGCATTAAAAGAGCAAGTAGGAACCTATATTGCAGCATTTGTAACTTGTAAACAATATAGATTATATTATTTCCTATTTTATTTGTTTTTTAAATATTTAAGTAAATATTTTATTGCAAATTTTTTCATGGCTACTTTAGTAGAGGACACATATACTTTATACATTTACCTATAATCGTTTTACAATATTTATACTTATTACATTACAAATATTTTATTTATGCAATAAGCAGCCTTACATCACACTTTTGGAATATCTATAAATATTTCCCAATTGTAATGAAACTACTTTTTTAAGTCCCTCGTAATTGGCCATTTTTGCGACAGTATTTACGTGCGGCGGTGCAACTTTGATCTCAAAACATCAAAGTGCCGACAGAGAGTGGTATAACTTATATTTATTCAGTAAACTTTGTTATTGCTTATGACCTTTAAACGGGAAGTAATACAGAAAAATATATCGTATCTAACAAAATTTTATTAGAGGAAAAGAGAGCTATTTAACAGGAAAAAAATGTGGCTGTGTTTCTGGAAAAATATAGTTGATGACGTTATAAGTCGTTTCTGTCAAACCTCAAAGATAATACTTTCGATTGAAAAAGGAGCTTACCTTATCCCACTTAACACCACGTATCCTAAATTTTTTTAAATATCCTCACAGTAGGCCATACTATCGAGTTGGAGAGACCCTGTACAATACCCTCAACATGAACTTTATTTTTAAGGAAAGGTGAATATTGCATCATTATCGCACATTTTACAAAAAAAAAAAAGAAAAAGAAAACTGCTGAGTCCAAGAAAAAAGTATAGGGATTCTGTCTGCGTAGAATTTAATAAACTATTTCCTCAAAAGTTTATAATTGTTGAGATAATTCTTAATTTTAATAAGAGAATATACTGAGTCATCTAAAATACTCTATTTTGCCTTTGTTAACTAATACATCGACATAAAGTAGCACTACATCAATAAGGACTGTACGTAACATTACCCTCTCAAAATATTCTGGCATCGTTTTCGCTGCCAATATTTGCTTATTTCATCATTTCTGCAACGTTCCACAATGTTCAATCCCCATTTAAGTTGTAAACTGCACTTAGCTTCCTTGCAAGTCATACGAGACAACTAATTACGGTTTGTCAATATTCTCCAAGCGTACTGGAAGTCGGTAAGCTATTAACTTAGCAAACGTCACTGCACATTACATTATATGAGTTATAGTAACTTCCTCTAGTTACCGAAGAGTTAAATACCAGTGAATGTGCTCTCGTCTAGTAACAGAGCAATACAGCAGATCGTACAGAATACTCGGTTTCTGCATAAAGCAAGTGCATCTTTATTTAGAAATAATACACACAGCTTCAAAAGTCTTGGACCCCGTATATAAAATGATTCGATTAAACCTAGTGGTAAAAAAGTACATGTACTTAGGGAACAAAAAAGACAATAAATAATTGCAGACCATGAGCCTTTACTTTATTACCAATGGTTTTACAAATCTGATCAATTTGGCAGTGTATTCAGCCAATCAACCGTTCAATGAATTTTAAATACCAATGGGTATCATGACTACAAAATTCACAATTTGGGGTTTTCGCTAATTAATTGTAATGCTGTAATTTTTAGCTCAAATTGTAGTAAATGTAGAAACTGTTGATCAGAACCTTTTTTGGCACATTCTTTGGAATGTCAAAATTTGGTTTGTCAGTAATGGTTTGCCAAAAGCAACGAATACTGCTGGTCCACTGAAAATCCCCACATTGTTAATCCAGTCCAAAACCAGAACCAATTTGGAGTAAATGTATGTTGCAGCATCATCGGAAGGCATTTAATTGGGCCTTATTTTTATGAACATACATCGAACAACGTGAGCTATTTAGATTTCCCACAAGAACTTCCTGCACTTTTGGAGAATGAGCCTTTTGCAACTAACGAGTAACCTGTGGTTTCAGCACGACACGAAGTTCCACTCCACAAGGCCAGGATTGTGCAGCAATATTTAGATAACACTTTGCCTGAAAAATGGATTGGAATTAATAGACCTATTCAATGGTCCAGAAAGACCAGATCTAACACTCCTCGATTTTTAATGGGGTGTGGATAAAAAGTAAGGTTTACAAAACACCTTCGTGAGATATTAATAATTTGAAAGAAAAAATCACAAACGCTTGTAGTGAGTTAAACGGCGAAATTTTATTAAACACAGCCCACAAAGAAGTCAGGTGAAGATGCATCTTGAAATGACAGGAGGTCACATAGAGAATAGATTGTAATATGTATGTGGTGTGAGGGCGTTTGCCTCATTTTTTAAGTTTAGTAATTTATTTATTTATACAGTCAAGGAAACCCAACAGAATTCTTACAGAAATTCCAATAATAGAGTTACCCATAAAAACTGTGTAGTGTATACACACAGCTAATAAGTAAATGATAATATTATAAACTGAATTAATTCTAGCACTAGCCCAGAAATAAGTTTAAAAAACAACTACAACTGATATGGCTTCATTTTTCACTTGATTTAAGGATCTATAAAATATATCTATGTCATTAAAATATTCATTGTATATTTTTTGCATTAAATAAATTGGAAAATTAAGTAAATAATTTGTAGAACTTCAAGTGAAATTGATTAATTGATCTAGTTAACCACTGTTTAATTTTATAGTTAAAATTTTCTATGATATAGTTACAATCAATATTGTGATTAAATAATTTATAAATAAAAAGTATATAATTAATCAGTGTACGAGATGATAGCTTTCGTAAATTATAATGTCTCAATCTGATGTCATACGATTCAAAAAAGAAGATGTCTATTAAATCTATAATTTAAAATATTAATAAACTTAATCTGAACTCTCTCTATACGATCAATATATGTATTATAAGAAGGGTTCCAAACTATACTAGCATATTCAAGAACACTTCGACCAAGGGAATTATATAGCAAAATTATAGATTTGGGATCGGTAAATGCTCTAGTTGTCCTCATAATAAAACCTAAATTACGATAAGCTTTTTTGGCAATGGATTCAATATGTAAATCAAACGTCAATTTTAAGTCAAGTATAATTCCCAAGTCTTTCACCGAATTGGTCTTCTTAAGTTTACAATTGTCAATGAAATCACAATCGAAATTAGCAGGAAGTCGTGAAAATGTTATAGAGCAGCATTTATCTATATTTAACAATAATTTATTCCCTTGACAATATTCCTGAAATCTAGACAGATCCATCTACAAATTATGACAATCGATTAAATTTGTGATTGCACTATAAATCTTTAAATCATCAGCGTAGAGAGAGAATTCATGATGTGAAAATCAGTCACCAATATCATATAAAAATAAAGAGAAAAGAAGAGGTCCAAGATGCGACCCCTGCGGAACACCATTATTGTTATCATCACCTTTTATATTAACTGTATTAAAGATTTATCGAGTTTAATCCTTTTATTTATTCTTAATGGCATTTATGCATTTTAAACCACGAACATTCAATTATGTTCCAACGACTACTTGATTCTTCCACCGCTAATGTAAGTTTTAGGTGGTATTTCTTTTGAGACTCATTAGGACGATATTGCTTATAACTTTTAAACGGTATGTAATACAGAAAAAAAATTTCTAATAAAAGTCACACGCTGGATGGCTTAGTGTACGAGAATTTGGAAATTTTCCAGAGATTACTCTGACACATTTGCCACTGACTCCTTGACAGTATCAAAAATCTAATAACATATCAAAATATTTTTATTTATTGCCGTGTTATCGATATATTTAAATATTAAAAGTATTAAACATATAGATTGAAATTTATGTCAACGTACCAAATATCGGTCGTATTCAATCGATATCAATTTGAGAAACAGAAAGACATCATCCATACTGAAAACATAGCACTAAGATACTTAAATATATTTAAATCGACTTTTTTATCCAAAGAATATAATAGAATTTTGCGGACTCCTTGTATAAACAATTCGATTGTTATTAATATCGGTCGTCAATTGGTTATCATTTTCAAATGATGTGAATTATTACCTAGCCAGAACTATAAATAGATATTTAGGTTCATTAATTGTTTTATGAAATAACTCCGCTAATTCTCCAATTCTTTGAACGACATATATCCACGGCGCATTCAATTTTAATATGAAACAGCTGAATTACGAAACACTATGTGTATCACATTTGGAAATTAAATTTCTGGCAAATGAAACACGTACCTAATGGTAAACGCCAATGTATTTTATGTAATTTTGTAAATTCGGTGCAAATCTTTTAACCCGTATAGCATAAAGTTCTGAATTTGTGTGCCTGTTAACGAAAACTGAAATTACGTGTAGGTACATATTATACATGAATTGATCAAATCAACTAATGGAGGAATATTCAGCTTTAAATGTTTTCTCAAGTGAACAAACTATGCCTTCTCAAGGTCTCAGGATTACTTCCTTCATGATAACTGTAATTATTGTAATTATGTTGTGCCTAGTCCTACACGGGTGTATGAGGTTATAGTAGGCTCTGATATTTATCGCGCATGAATAATTCTTAATAAATTTAATTCGGAAAACGGTTTCGAGGATTAATTTTTGAACAATTAAGATCATTGTGCGAAAGAACTGCAAAAATCGATTTTCTCAAAGTTGCTTACCTTTTTTTATTATTATTGTGTTACTTTAAACATATACAGTGCGTTAGAAAAGTGACGCATAAATTCAATATTTCTTAAAGACGCCGTATTTTTGAAAGAGTGTTTTCTACAAATAAAAATAATAGAGTTTAGTAAATAACATGTTATCTCAAACCACGTGCTAATATTCAAGCTACCGAAGTAAAATGAATAGGTATAGAACGACATAAAGCGGTCTAATCGAATTTTAGGAACATAAATCTTTCAAAATACGTATTTTTTTAAATTTAACTGTAGATGTAAATATTGTGATAACATAAACTTACATAGTTCTCCATACAAAATTGTTAACTTTTGTTAAGTATTTGAAAATAATTGTTAAAATGTGGGGTTAGAATAGCAAAACAATGTTGTTCAAAATAATTGTTGTTCTGTTATTTGTAACCTACCGTAACGTTTTAGTTGTTATTCCATGCTGTTGAAATTAAATAGGTACTTTTATGTCAAATCTCAAATTATGTCGCGTTATAATTCTGGGGCACAATTTATATTCTGGCTACTTGTGAAATCAAAATGAAAAGAGGAAACTGGCGAATCTATTACTTTCCATAGTGTACGCCTTTGCGTTTCTTTTAATTAGATAACCAAATAATTTGCAGTAAGCATTTTCATACAGACGAATTTAAAGATTGTAGAAGAAAATTGACCGCCGCTTCAAAGAAATTGGCCTCCTTTGTTTTCAAATAGAAACATAAGGCATGAGGGGGCTCATTGAAAATCTTATAGAAAACCGAATCCAGCCATAACCAATAAACAAGTTTTATGTTTTCAATAGCAATATTTTTAGGGTTGTATAAAACATCTACTTAACAAGTGAAATAAAATTTAATTATCTTCAATGTTATCCTCATCCATCACTGCTAACGCAAAAATTATCTGTTTTTTATGTTGCGTTTTTTTGGTACCGCTTACTTGTCAAGCTTTCTGGTTAATTTCGCTTTAGTTGTAAATTCGAACTCCAAAACGTTAATATTGTGTTAAAATCAAGTTATTTACTGAATAGGTATTGTCGGAAAGGCAACGCATCGAAATCTTGATATTGCTTGGATGTGGAGACAAAATAAGAAGTCAGGCTGAAGTGCGCGATTTATTTAATGCGAAATATCCCGAAAACCAAATCTCGCAAGGGACAGCTAGTAAAATATTTCACAAATTTGAGGAACACGGTACAGTACAGGCTTTGCCTAAAACTGGACGAGCACGCTCTGAATGAAGAAAATAAAGTAGACATTGCATTAGAACTTGTTGAAAATCCTGACGACAATAATGGTTTTCAACGAGACATAGTCTTTTCGGATGAAGCTACGTTTTATTTAAGTAGAGTGGTTTACAGACACTACTATCGCTTTTGGTCCCAGGAAAATCCACACTAGATATGCGGATCGCACACGCAGCACCCACAGAAAGTTAATGTACGGGCAGGTATCATCAACAACAGAACCTTGGGCCGGGATGGGGTACAGTTGAATGGTCGCCAAGATCCCCGACTTAACGCCCCTGGATTATTTTCTTTGGAGAATGCCAAATAGTGAATGGAGGACATTTTCAGTATTTGCCGCATTGAGTTTATTTTTGTAAATTATCTAGATGTTTCAATTTCTACATGAAAAAAACTTGTAATTGAAAACATAAAACTTGTTTATTTGGTATGGTTGCATTCGGTTTTCTAAAAGCTTTTCAACGAGCCTCCTCATGCCTTATGAAAAAAAAGTAGTGATAGCTGGACGTTAGAGGGTTGAAGAAAAAATAATTATTATATAACTGAAAGATGGGAAAAAATCAAGATCAGTTGCGTTTTAAAAAAATTAACCCATTCGAGAGATATTAATTTTATTCCTTACTTCTGGCCATCTCTGTATATCCACAAAGAAATTATTAAAACGACTGAAAATTCAAATATAACTAACACCGAGTTGGATAGCAAAAATCAAAATAAATACCATCTATTGAATGAAAGTTTGTAGGCAATTTTATCTGTCTATGGATCTTGACATAAGCCAAGCTTTCACCCATCACTCGCCATATAAAGAAGTTAACTTGACTGGTGCATGGATACGTGTGTATCCTAAATTTTGCTTCACATTTATCCGAGTGTAAGTACGCTCCAGTTTGGCGTGACCCTGTACGTCCAGGTATAAATACAAACAACCAATTTAACGTCTCTATCAGGGACTCTCATCATAAATACTGATTAATTTTTTTATATGTTATCCTTACGGTCTGCAGAATACAAACAGGTGGAAATTAATGGTTGATCCTGCTCGTTATTATTAATTTCAAAGGATAATGTCCAATTAAGATCAAAAGATTAAACAAGTATTGCAAAGAGTAACGGCAAAGTATTGGATCATTTTTAATATCTCCGTAAATTACTACCCCAATACCGATATGTAAATCAGAAATTATGTGTAAAAATATGGTGATTCATAAAAGAAGTCACATTTACATATATATTGCTGCTGATCTTTTACAGCCATCATTTATATATACAACTTAGTAACTTGTTTGAAATATATATAGATCCTAACAATCATAGTGTGATCAATATTTTTTCATAATGGGTCATTTAAATGCGTCCACAGTTGTATGTATCTAGTATGTAGTATCTATTTATCTTAATCTCATACAATTTGGAAAGAATGTCGTCGAAAGCACGCTATTAGAATATAAAGTGAATTGCTTGACAAATTATTCAGAAGTTTCAATCAGTATGCCAATTTTCTTAATGGAATGCGGAAATGAGAAAATATTTAGCCATTAGGATTTGTCGATATACAGGGTGATAATTCACTACATTCCGATAATAAGGCGAAAAATCATATAATATAAATTTTTCCAATTATGTTACTTGTTTGTATTTATGTTACGTCAATATAAACAGCTTGTGATATGTTTTACATAATATTAAATGTAGCTATAAATAAATGTGTTCCATCGAAAACAATGTCCTTCCGTAGATATCCAGTTTGGTATAATAAATATATTGACAATAATATACGTATAGAATTGGAATGTTCTCAAAATATACAAATCTACAAATTCCAATGAATATTATCATGAGTAAAATTCTTTGAGCCTGCAGATTCAACATGATCATACCGTAAAATGGGGTTTCTTGCAACATTTTTCAACTTCAAGTGACAATAAAGATGAAACAACAAATCAGATACAATAGCTTTGTAATAGATAAAAAATATGTAGTATAATACCTATAATATTACAACATAAGAAAATAGAACACATCGATATTGTGCGAAATATATATACATCTAGGTATGCTTGGTATCAGAGAGCATACATATGACTTCATTGATAGGAATTGTAGGAGATTTGATTTATATTAGCTTAAAATACCTTTCTAATACAGTAGGAAATTTTAGGATTTTATTAAGACACGGGGTAACTTTTTACAGTGAAAATCATAAAACAAATGCCCCTGCTTCAAAAACAAATATGAAAAACCGTATCGCTTATTTGAAGATTGAAGTCATCAAGCTATAGTTATTACACTTTTTGAAAATATAAAACAAGTCTATTCTGGTAGTAATCCATGGCAGACTAAGTTCAAATATACCTTTTTCTGATTTACGGGATATATGTCAGTGTACTCAGTGTATTTGTTTCTAGAGAAATCAAAATGTGACGTCGATATGGAAAACAAATGGAGACTAGATTATTATTAACGACATCATGTATTTTTAAAATCGCTATAAATCCCAGATTAAAAATAGTGGTCGCAAAGGTACGGATTAGCACAGCTCGAACAAAAATACATTTTTTTCCGCCACTACGTTAATTGTACACCAGCTGTATTTTCTTGACAAGATTTATTTAAAGGATCTCAGCATCACTTAACATACTGTGTCTGGCACGCACCCACTGAACAGGTTTTTCACATTAATCATATATCACGTCTAGAATTTTTTTTGCCAATCGATGACAGAAATTCGTAAACGAGGCGAAGTCGAGTTCAACAAACTGTATAAGTATGGCACCTTAACGCTTCCAAAGATATTATAATACAGTGTTTCTCAAATGATGGAACAAAATTAAAATTTTCTTTTAATTGAGTTTTAAAAAAATCGCTAAAACAGGTCAATACGTTTGTCCACTATTTCTTAATTAGAATGAAACATGATCGTTCTAACACCGTAGAAATGCGTGCTAAGTATTAAAATGTATAAAAAAAATAAACTAAACATAAAAAGACCGAAACTAACAAGGCTAGCTAACGTTACCTGCAGCAAGACAGCGTTTGTGACGTCACATCGCGGAAGGGATCACGAGAGGTAATACGTATTTACCTGCTATAATTTCATTATCGTTTTATACCTTTTAGTTTTATCAAAAATATATTTTTTAAGTAAATAAAAGCGTTCACAATAAAACTTAATGACCACTTCAAACATTTTTTATTAATTTTGAATGTAAATCGTGTATATACTTTTATAAGTTATATAAGCAGAATAAGCGTCTATTTCTGCAGAATAATATTGTTTTATAGACAGCAAGCCTGAAAGTAAAAGTAAAATAGTTAGTGAGACACGAATATAATTTACTTATATAACTTTTTAGTATGATATAGGTCTGGAATCTGGAACCTGTAGGGAGGGTATGTTAAAGGATACAGCACTTAGGCTCCATTGGTTTTTTTGCACATCCTCCCATTAGGATATCAATCCACCTGAGCCACCAACCAACCCAATAAGGAGAAAAGGTGGTGACGTTGCTCAAAGGGATCCGTCTAATGTAGACCATGGAAGATCATCGTTTTCCCAACACGGATTCTCTTATTGACAAAATGGCAGTGCACTCTCAGAGTGCATGAAATACTGTCTCATCTTCCTGTTCGCGACCCTTACAAAGAGATGTTTCACACTTCCTCATGTAATAAAGATCCTTCCCTAACCAACAGTATCCAGTTTGAATACCTGTCACCAGGTGAAGACTTGTCCTAGACATAGCCAGGTACTTTTTGGCTGTATCCTTGCAGGGGTACTCTAGAAACTTCTTAGCAAATTGATAACCATTTGTTTGCTCCCACCGATTCCTAAACTCTTTGTGCGTATCCTCTTTGATATTTTTAACAAATGCTGAAAACGAACGCATACTGGAGGGACCAGGTCCCAAAATATTGAGACCCGATGCACTCCTAGCCAGCTTGTCAGACATTTTATTACCATTGTACCGGTCGTATCCCTTTACCGCTGGGTAGTACCTGTATGCTGATACAGATATGCTATTGTTCCCATGCTGATCTAATTCCTTCATTTTTAATCCGTCTGTGAAGATATTGATTACATCTTCGCTGGCGGTTTTCTCATTCCTGATAAATATCGTGTAGGGTTTGTCAAACACAAACTTTGGAGAAATACTGTCCCTTACAGGCGGACACAGACGACGCCATTCCATAGGCGACTCCTAACTTCTCCACATCCTACATCTGGTATAATACCAGTATTCCTGAAGCAAAGCATGGTTATCGCACTTCTTTTAGATAAATATCCAAAGGTGGCAGATATAGCATCACCCCCATTGCTATGGTGGGTGTTGTACACATAGCTCCCGTTATGCTTAGGCAGACAATCCTTTGTACCTGACTGACCTTTTGTTTAGTTGTCGTCTGTTGAACTAGACGACATCTCCATAGGCTAACATTGGTCTCACAATGGCAATGTATATGCACATAATTCTCCTTTCTATAACTGAATTGATTTTGGAGAAGGTTGTTTCATCAAATGCCCCCTCTATATCTATGAATACCCCCAGGATGGAATCTTTATTGTCCAATGATTTTTAGATCCTTTTAACCACTTGGTGTAAGGCAGTGTTGGTGGATCGCCCTGGAGTGTATAAATGTTTATTAGGGTATAACTGTCTACCCGTATAATATCCGTAAATAAACATTAATTAAAAATAACATAATTTTAGTGTTATTTGTTATCTTGTAGACCGAGAAATGTTTGTGATAGAAGTTATTTATTTTTCTATTGCCTCTTTAAAGTTAGAAGAAAAACGAGTTTTTTGTTGAAAATCAATTATATTTTAAAAAAAACTTTGTTAACTACAATGCAACTTTCCGCAAAATTTCCTACTATATAGGAGTACTAATTTATATAAAACAATACTTACAGTTTCACTTTTACCCCACTGAATTCAGTCTAATTCAAGTATTTGCATATGGCTAAAAATTCTGACATCATACTAACGCCCACAGTTGACAGATTATGTAAGTCAATACAGAGATCTTCTAAAGACAAATTCAGCGATATAAGGTTATAATCTAAATTAATTTCAGTTACACTTTGAATTATATCTGGTGTTATATTTTAAACTTCTTCTCTGATGCGATTTTCGATCCGAAAGTGTTCGATTTGTTTGCTTACACTTTGTTTTTGAGATAAATCCCACAAAAAAAAATAGTGGGGTTCAGATAAGGGAGAATGGTGACCATCTATTCTGCACATTCATAGAATTTCTTACATTGAGGCAAACCATCTTGATAGAACCAAAATTTAGTCTCGGACTGGAATCACCTCATAAAGTAAATAATGAAAATAAATACCGCTTGTCAAATAATTGTCCCAAAACTTAGACCAACATTATCTAGTCCCTCTTAATTAACTGTTTACAATGCTGAGCGATGCTGTTGAATTATTCTGTTCAATATACCTTATTCAAATCAAGAATGAACATGCGATTATGAGTTCTTGTTTGCATGCAAAAATCACCGAATAGAAAAATGCAAAAAACTACATATATTAAGACCGTGGACAAGAAAAATCGCAACATGTAAATAGTCAGAGGCATTTTTAGACCTTATTGAGGAAATCTCACAGTACCTGCAAAATTGACATTTTACATCACAGGTTGTCTAATGAAAATTGTCCATGTTCACGTTCTCTGTTATCCTATCAAGAAACGTAGTTATCTCGGATACATCAAGTTTACGAGTGGTAGTACAAGAGGATAATAGAAATTTATCACACTACTGAGAGTTTATATCAGTTTTTCAACAGAAACTGAGCATTGAGTCAAGTGCCACAATCAACTTAAGAGTTGATGATCATATAACACGTTTTTATTTCAACGAGAAAAAACTTTCCAATCTTTAAGACCTTTATTCTCTGTCAATAAAGCTTCTAAACCGACGATTAACACTGTTCTACGCTTTATATAAAAATGGATTTGTTAAAAAACTACCAGTCTATCATTGATTAATTGCAAGATGTGATATTTACGTTTCTAACTAGTAAATTCGTGTAGAAAAATATTTAATTGAAATCTTGTTCCTGACAACAGATTTATTCTATTCTACACACGATGACACACCAAGGATGAACACGATCGATATAAACAAAATTTATTTTTATTAAATATATTGGACTTATATACACAGGGTAATTTGTATAGATCAAACTTTAGGAGCAGGTAGATTAGCAAAAAATAATCATAGTGATTAGTAATTAAAGATATGTTATTGTTTAAAAATTGCTTTTAACAGAAATTATGCGGGTGCTTCACGTAACCTAAATTGTGAGTCTTAGACTCAGAGTCTTTATGAGTCTTATTAAATTCAATGGAAAATTCGAAATTTGCTTAATATTGTAACCTTTTGGTTCGGTTAGCGTTGAAACACCTCACGAAGACAAATGACTTTATTGTCACTATTGATTATACCAGAAGCATCCTTCAAATTAATTTCACAACTGTCAACGCTTTGCTTTGACGTTTGTCAATCGCGTTTGGCTGCTCAATATAAACTGACTGTGACGGCGGAATTGATCCGCTTATATATGTTTCTAAAGTTCTCGAAGTTTCTGCGATCTCAAGAACGTGTCGAGAAGCAAATAGAATATAGCCTGGAATATTCCGGAAAACATGAAAGTAAAGGTATTACAAAAATTATAACTTCTAGCATAAACAGAAACGTAATTTACAAACTAACGAGGTAGGTGAGCTTCAATTATAAATTATAACGTAGACCGAAACATAATTAACAAACTAAAAAGGTAGGTAAGCTTCCGTAACAATATTGTATATTACGTTCCATGGTTTTTAACTGCGATATTGATAATGCATGCTAGGATCGACCACTTTTGTAGGGCTCGATCTAGAGATATATACAGGGTTAACTATGACTAAGTACAAATATTTTAAGAGGGAATAGAAAAAAATAAGAATTAACAGAATTTCCTTTAAAAAAATTTCCAAACTTATTTATAAAGCGAAAAAAAATTGTTTTTGATATTATATTAAATCCTTATTTAACGCCGCCAATGCGAGAATCAGAGTATGCAACCAGCAAGCTCCCGGCATGCAACAGTCGGCAGTCGGTCCAGTCGAGTCGGTTCGCTGTCATGTTATAATTTAATTCCTGTGTTTACGTTGTAGTTTTGTGTTCTTCTTCAGTTTTTAGTGCCTTATTTTAATTTAAAACGTTTTATAGTTAATAAATAAAGGAATATGTGTCGGGTACAGATATTTTCCCACAATATAGTTCGCCGGTTTGTTTTTCTAGGTTATGGGACGAGACTGCCGCGGGTGTTAAACGTTTTCTGTTATCTATTAGAACCTACCTACTCATCCCTTTCTTCGATTTTGTTATAATACATAGGCATTGTACCTACGGGAAGTGTGTTTATCAGTAGTAAGTGAAAATGTAGTTTTACCAGTTTGTAACCAAATAATGAGAAACGAATGTAAAAATACTGGAGCTAACTGGATTAACTGTTACCTACCTATCAGGTATTATTACTAATAAGAATGTTAATTTTTGTCGTTTCTGCATTTAGAAACACTGCAAACGACCGCATGGAAGTTGTTGACAGATGTAATGTCAACTATGGATCTAAGCCACAAGCCCTCTCAGTCGATACTCATCATAGGCGCCGACTTTCCGTAGGAAACAAGGGTTTTGCCCCATTTTTTAATAATATCGAGCTAAAATTCTGGAATAACTTTTTTATTGTTTTTTAGGGCTCCTGAGCACGTGGTTAAAATTTTGTACTTAGTCATAGTTAACCCTGTATACAATAGCAGATTTTTTTTTAGTGCTAGTGTTTTTAGTGTATTCTAAAATGTCAGACAATGTAGATATTATTAACTGTATTATCCTATCTTTAGTTGAACAATAAACTGCCTCCAACTGCAATAGTGCACCATCAAGAAAAACTGTTAAATTTACACTGTCAGATTAACAGATTTTCACTGTGATATATGGCGAACCGAAAAACTACTTCACTTAACTTTCTAAAAATGTCAACAAGTATTTGTTACTTCAATATCCCATTATTTTATTAGTTCGACGTAAAAGTATTAGTTACAGGAATCTTAAAATATATTTATTCTATCTACGACGTTGATTCTATTTACTGAAATAAAGATTTCAAACAATAATTAAAGAACTGTTTTATTTAAACATCATATTGTTAATCTAACTTTCGAAAAGGTTAAATGTTGTATTTGTCTTAACTCTAGTTAGTAGTTTATAAATGTTATAGTATGCGCCAATATTGGCAGAATAAATGACGTCGGAAGTGCGCAGTTAAGAGGGATTATTATCATTCTTCCCCGCATATTGTTGTAGGCTCTAACGTCTTGTAGAGCTGAGTACCCCAGGGCACTCTTGACGGTCAACCTCGTCCCTCTATTGCGGCCCATGCCGACAGGTTATACTATTGGCCTCCTCCTCTTCTGACAAACCCCGTCGATAAGGGTTTATCTTCTGACGTTCTTGCGGTCTTCTTTCTTTGCCGACTATATTATTAAGTTAGTAAAAATAACTGCAAATTTTATCTTTTATGCCGACCAATATACTAAAAATTATGCCAAATTTGCCATAAAATATCAAAGGGTTTAGAGGTTATGAATTTTACTTCAACTTTGGATACCCTATATCCTACAGGGTGACGTCGTGCGCCAAGTACTAATTGTATAATAATAATAATAATAATAATGCCTTTATTAATGCGTGAAAAATATTAATACAAAAGAAAATAATTCAAAGGATGGCGATATTCACCATACGGTGCTCTTCCATATAACCATCCAGAAAATTAAGAAAACATAACAGAACGTACGCTACTGAAAAATTAAAGAATAACCAATTACAGTAATTTAACTGAACATTTTTTTAAGACTTTTTTAAAACTGTGAACAGACTTGAGGGACCTGACATCATTAGGCAAGGAATTATCAATTTTTATAGCGTTATAAGTAAATGACCGCTGAAACAGAGCAGTTCTATGCCTTGGAACACAAAACTTGTAACGATTACGAGTGGGTAATTGATGAACATTAAAATTTGTAATAAACTTTGAGGTTAGATATTCAGGTTTATGATTGAACAATATCTTAAATGTCAAGCAAGATAACTGAATCTGAAATCTGGTATTAAGATTCAACCAATTTGAATGTTTAAAATAAGTAGAAATATGATCAAACTTGAGGATTATAATTGAACCTGATACAAGGATTTTGAATCTTTTGATGACATTTTTTATCCCTGTGCACTAATGCAGGCCAGTATACGACCATGCAGTATGCCAAAGTGGATAATATTAACGAGTCACATATTTTTAATTTAATATCAGTGCTAAGAAGATCTTTATGCATGTAAAGAACTTTCAACTTACCAAAAGATTTCTGAGTGAGATAGTTAACATGTTTAGCAAATCGAAGAGAATTGTCTACCCATAAGCCAAGATTTTTGCAGTTATCAGAAGGAACAAGGGGATGGCCATTTAAATTGATAGTAAAATCTGGGTCACTTATAATCGTATTTTTCTTATTTCCAAAAATTAATAATTGAGTTTTAGTTTCATTTAAAATAAGGTTATGAGCCAAAGATATTTCAGAAATAGAATTAAGGTCAGAGTTGATTTGAACTACAGCTGAAGAAATGTCAGAAGGATTAAAAGAGAAATATATCTGAGTATCATCAGCGTACTGATGAGATTGACAATGTTTAAGGTAAGTACAAAAGTCAGCAGTATAAATAGAAAAGAGAAGAGGTCCTAGGACACTACCTTGGGGAACACCAGTGGAAATATTATTAAATCGAGATATATCTGCATTCAAAACAACCCTTTGACGTCTACCTGATAGATAATTTTTAAAGAATGACACAGCAATGTCGCTAAAACCGAAGTATTTTAATTTAGTACAAAGTGTGACATGATCTAGTGTGTCAAATGCTTTACTAAAATCCAGAAGAACAAGACAGGCACATTTATTCACATCAATGTCTCTAATTAGATCATCCGTGACTTTTAGTAGAGCAGTGCAAGTACTATAATGAGTTCGGAAACCAGACTGAGTATCAGGAAGGATATTGTTAGTGTTACAATAATTACTAACCTGTTCAGAAACCACTTTTTCTAATATTTTTGACAGTGTTGGAAGGATACTAATTGGTCGAAAGTTAGATGTAGATGTGGGGTTATTAATTTTCGCAATAGGTATAATGTTTGCATCTTTCCATGCAGAAGGAAAACTCCATCCGAAAGGCATTTGTTTATAAGAAAAGCAATATGATTGCTTAAATATGGAGTAACAAGAGATACCATTTTTAGGTCGATTCCATCACAGCCTTTAGCAGAAGATTTAAGTTTACTAATAATTCTATCAATTTTATCAGGGGTAACATCAGTAAATATGAACTTGTTATCAGAATTACAATAAGACTTATTTACATAATTGTCTGAGATGAGAGTACCGATATTCTGTGATGAGTGAGATAAAGGAGTAGCAAAAAAGGTAAGAAAATCATCAGAATTTCCCACATTAAAGGAATTATATGTAGGTTTTGAATTAATATTTAGAGTTTTGAGAAGTTTCCAAAAGTTTTTAGGATCAGTTTTGAATTTATAGTTTAAGAAAGCCTTTTTTCAGATGTCACAGATCTGTTAACAAAATTTCTAAGGACCTTGTATTCCGCCCAAGCTGACTCCGATTTAGAACGTTTATACTTTAAATAAGCTTTTTTCTTTAAATTGATCATAAATCTTAAGTTATCAGTGAGCCAAGGGGCAGGTAACTTAGTAATTCTAGCAGTTTTAATAGGAGCATGAATATCAAAAATTTTACTAATACTACTGCTAAGAAAATGTACAATAGCATCAACATTATTCAAATCATAGATAGAGTCCCAAGGTACAGAATACAAATCCCCCAAAAATGATACATAATCAAATTCAGAATAATCTCTGTAAGTTTTAAACATCATGGTCTGATGTGTTTTTTTAATATTTAAATTAGTTGAAACCAACCTGTGATCAGAGATACCATCCATCCTAATTACTTCAGTATTTGAACAAAAATCCACACTCGAGGTAAAAATTAAATCTATTAAAGTACTAGAAATAGAAGTAACACGCGTAGGTTCAGTTACAAGCTGATGAAAACCATACCTTACAAAAAAATTATTTAGTAGTAAGAAAGAGTGGCTATTTGTGTTTAAAAAATCTACATTAAAATCGCCTGTGAGAATAATATAATCAAAATCTGGAATAAGGGAGGTTAAAACATATTCTAGGTCATTAATGCAGTCATTTAAATTAGCCTTTGGTGGCCTATAAATGCAACCCAAGCAGATTCTTTTACCATTAATTTTTAAACAAATCCATAATTGTTCCAAAGGAGAATCAGGTCTGCCCTCCACTTTAATTAATTCAAATTTTATGCAAGATTTAATGTAAAATGCAACCCCTCCACCACGAGAAGGACGGTCATATCTAACAAGACCATATCCATCAATCGCTAAACCTGCATCAGAAACATCCATCGAGCCAAGTTTCCGATAAACCTAAGATGTCAGGCTCCTCAACTGTAATAAAATCAGAAATAAAATTGTATTTAGCACGTAACGAGTGAATATTTAGGTGAGATAAACTTAATAAATCTTTCATTTATAACTAGCCTATAATATATTATTAGCCTTATTTATAGAACTCCTGTAAATGAAACAACATTTATTTCACAAATAGTAAGAAGAAAACATTAGCTATGTAAAACCAAAAAATATATTAGACAGTAAAAAATAGTAAGATAAGCATCGCACGAGGTCCTAAAAGATAGTCGAACCAAAGCAATAAAATCATGGGTTAATATCGGCCTCCGACTTTATCCAGCGGCTTTTGTTTTCCTCTGCACACCAAACAAATATTCTACCTCCAGATGACCAAGCTGATTTGTTTCCATATTTTTTCTTCGCCATAGCTAGAAGTTTGTATCGAGAAGGAGGAAGATCTTCATAAATAGATACATTTGTTCCTTTTAGTTGCTTTCTTGCACCATAAATTTGGGTCTTTTTTAAATTACTAATAAACCGCACAACGATAGCTCTAGGATACCGTGGGTTAACAGATTTTCCAACACGATAGACACAATCAAAATCAGTGGCAACACATGTAATATTAAGCTTATCCTTAACTAAACAGCTGATAATTCCCACTAAATCTTTGGAATCATCCTCAGGAATACCAATAAATCTTAGATTGTTGAACTTTATAAACGATTCCAGCATTTCACATTTATTTTCAACAGATTTTATAGTATCAGTATTCGTGGAAACTAGATTCGACAAGCTTTTAAAAGAATTATCCAAGTCACTTAGTTTCGAGTCAAGCAACGACTCAAACTTATCAAGCTTTTTATCAATTTTTGCTTCAATTTTGTTAGCAAAATTAGTACACACCTTGTTGATTAGATCATCATCCATATCAGTCTTACTGGTTGTACCACGAGTCATCATGACCACAACTTAATCGGCACGGTTATTCAAGTGAGATTACAGTTCAATATGTACAATTCAATAGCTTGCACAAATGCAAATCCAGAGACTAATCAAATATTGTTGATGCACAGCATATACTTTAACATTTAAGATTGCCAATAGTTTTTCAAAAAGGATTTTCGGCGAAAGTGGATTCGATTCCAAAAGAGAACGACTGACCGCAGGTTCCGTAAAGACGGTGTCGCCATTATTCTTTCTATGTATGTACAATTATAAATTTGTTGAGTGCCAAACAAATAGGAAAAGGCCATTCTAATTAGAAGGTACGTTTCTTTATATTGTGTTCAGTTTTTTGCAGTCCCTAGCAGTAAAATATATGTTAAAATGCATTAATTCTCTTATAGATTTGTCGGCCTTATTTTTATTGGTTACCTTACTTTTCCGAATAATTCAGAACCACATGTGGAAATCGAATCTCACGAAGCCGTTTTACTTACGATATGATGTCATACCCTGTACCGATGCACCTTTAATAATATTTGCTGCGTTGCATTGTCCTGCTGCACCGTAAGAGGCAGACCGTTTCCAAGGCAGTTAGGCACACACCCTATCCAGAGTGGCGTAATTCCAGGTCCCAAAAACCATTTTATGTTGCGATATTTAAGGATATCACCAGGTCAGATCTACCCTTTATTTTTATGCCAATGTTTCAAAGTTATGAAATTCCAAAAGAAGTGCAGGGCCGCTATAAATAGAGTCTCCAGAAACTTAATGTCATAATCAACATTTGTTATAAAAACTTCAGATATCTACCTTCCATTTTATTACTTTTTAATTTTGCCTAAAATGTGAACCTGAAGTAGTACTATTTACAGGGTGATAAAAATTCAAGTGTTAACTAAACTATACATAAACAATAATTTATCATTGGACTATTCTCACATCAAAAATCACTTCCTTTTTATTAAATATTAGGTACTATAATTAAATATTTATCAAATTAAAATCCTATTGAATCGCATCTGTGTATTTGTGTAATTTCTTAGTTTGAATATCAAAGACCTAATTATAAACTAAGTGGCGCCCTTATATAACCATCAGAAAGTAGGTAATATATATACAGTGATTTTTGATACACAAATTTGCAATCCTTACACCCATTGTTCACTGACCGAGAGCTGCCGCCCCGCATGTGTAATTTTCCTAAGAGAGTCACAAAGTATTATCTTTAGGATTTGACAGAAATGACTAATGACGTCATCAATTATATTTTTTCTAGAAACATACTTAATTTTTTTTCCTGTTGAAAAGCTCTCTTTTTTCTAATAAACTTATTAGAGAAATGTTTCTGTATTACTTCCCGTATTAAAGCTATAAGTAATACCGTTCTAAAGAGTCTCAAAAGAGATAACCACCTAAAAATCACATTAGCAGTGGAAGGATCAAGTAGTTGTTGGGTAACAATTGAATGTTCGTTGTTTAACGTGGCTTAAATGTCAAAAACTTATCAATACTCAATACGAAAGTCAAACGTATAACTTTTGTGCTTACAAAATGTTTTTTCCATTCAGAAAATGTTGATATGTTGATAATTTATGGCGAGTTACAAAAAAATTCAAGAAGAGCTGTATAATTATATCGAGAGAGATATTTAGAGCGCCTCATTCCCGATCATAGAATCTTTAAAAGATTAGAGGCGACAAAATGAAGATGCATTTTCTGTTCGGAATGCCGGGTCCAGACCAAGCAGACAAAAAGTGAATACGATTTTGAGGCAAAAGCACGACAAAATTGCCACAAAATTAGACAAGACAACATTGAGATAAACTGTCCACACCACAAGGACAAATGTGCAACAAAATTCAGTTGGTGCGAATCAGTTGTTAACCATGTGGCGTTTCCACCAGGAAGAAAATTTAAAAAATGAAAATTTATTGCTAGCCGCCAGTTGCTATATTTTTCTCTACTCTTCATCCAATGTTGGAAAAATGAAACGCACACGTTTTTGGATGAGATCAAGTTTAAAAAAGCGAGAAAGTTTTTCCATAAGTAAATTGTTAGTTCAGTTACGTGAGGATGATATTGGACTAAGTGGTGAGATTCGTTCAAGCTTTAAGAATTTTTTAAGAATGTCCACGGAAGATTTCGAGAATCTGATATGCCTTGTTGGTTCTGCAGTTGCCAAAAGACATACTAAGTACTCCACTACAACAACATAACAGAACTAAATATGTGTGATTTTCCACAGATTTATTGGTCTCCTACATTTGTCAGCGCACACCGTTCACACTGCGCCGACAACTTGTCGTAAAATATGCAGACAAAATTGAGGCCCTTTGATCTTTACCGACTCGAGACGGGGCTTACAACTGTCTCCGAATTTGGAAACAAAACAAAAATAAGACAAAAATGTTGCAGAAATGTATCGTATTTGTCGCCACTTTGTCGCGAAACATGAATGTCTTTGTCTTGTAGTTGTTTTGTCTGCTTGGTCTGGACCCGGCAGAAGAATCAAATATTTGATCAAAGGCTAAGACTGTTACAGTATTTCGATCAAAATCTACGAAATTATATACGACAGGCTAGCCGAGAATAGAAAATGGATAAAACTATCGTTCAATGAATTTTAAAGATAATGGTATGACTACAAAATTCACAGTTTGGAATATTTGCTTGAGCGTCACACTGAAAGCAAATTTTATCGCTCAAATTGTAGTAAATGTAGATCAGAACCTTCTTCGGCACGTTCTTTGGACGGACGAAAATCGGTAGTGGTTTGCAAAACTGGCTTAACGAATGCTACTGGTCCATTGAAAATACCCACATTGTAAATCCAGTCCAAAACCAAGGCCATTTTGGAGTATGCGGCAGCATCGGTAGGCATTTAATTGGGCCTTAATTTTAGAAACCTACATAGAATAGCATGAGTTACCTAAATTTCCTACAAAAAGAACTTCCTGCACTCCTGGAGAATGTGCCTTCGCAGCTAAGGAGGCCTATGGTTTTAGCACAACGGAGCTCCACCCCACAAGGCCAGGACTGTGCAGCAATATTTAGATAACACTTTCGCAGAAAAATGGATTGGGATTGATGGACCACGGGCGTAGCCAAGGGGGGGAGGTTGGTGGGTCCAACTAACAACCTCCCCCCCTCCCCGAAATAAGCAAAATATTACATAATATTATAGCGAAAAATACGAGGAGTGAAAGAGAGTTACATTATTACATTTCAATATATATATATAGTACCGCCTAGCGCCATCTTTTGACGAGAGGCAGACGCAGTTGCAGCCGAACTATAACCGGACTACAAACATAACTGCATTCAACTTGAAGTATGGAAAACAGTGATGACAAATATCTCGCCTGCCCCAAAATTTAGTTTGGAATGCCTAGATATGTGCGATAAAAATCTTTATCCTAATATTTACACATTACTACAAATCTTGGCTACCATTCCTGTATCCACTGCTACCCCAGAAAGGTCTTTCTCCAGCCTAAGGAGACTGAAAAACTATCTACGAAACACTACAAGTGAAAAGAGACTTAATGGTTTGGCTCTCATGAACATTCACTATGGAACAGAAATTCATGCAGATGAAGTAGTGGACATATTTAAAAAAAAGCCGAAGATTTTTTCTTTAATGGTTTTAGATTTAGCGCAGAGGAACGAAATTAATTTAACCATTTCATTTAAAGTTAAGAACTTTCTTTATAAATACCTATGTCGTAATTTTTCCAATGAATATATAGATATTAAATTTCATGTAAGTATATTTTTTTGTCTTATTTACTTCAAACCAAACCCCCCCCCCCCCCAAACTAAATCCTGGCTACGCCCGTGTGATGGACCTATTCAGTAGCCCGGAAAGTCACTAAATCTAACCTCTCAATTTTTTTATGGGGAGTTTTAAAAAATAAGGTTTACAAAACACCTTTGCGAGATATTAATAATTTGAAAGAAAAACACAGTTAAACGGCAAAATATTAATAAACGCAGCCCAGAAAAAAGTCAGGCGAAGATCGGATATGAATCTTGAAATGAAAGGAGGTCATATAGAGAACAGATTGTAATATGCACGTAGTATGAGGGCGTTTGCCTCATTTTTTAAGTTTAGTTATTGTTATCCTCGCCTTTTGTCTTAACTGTATTAAAGAATTGTCGAATTTAATCCTTTTATTTATGCTTAATGACATTTATGCACTTTAAACAACGAACATTCAATTATTTTTCAACGACTACTTGATCCTTCCACCGATTTATTCTTCTTTATTTATTTATTTATTTAAATACAGTGTCCAACGGGACGAATCCCAGTTACAGGACAAGGAAAAAAACATTTCAAAATACAAAATAAACAATGACAGAAATAACTCGAATATGAACAAAATATCAAATAACAAACAAACAGTAATTAGCAAAAATATAACATAAACAATAAAAAAACAAGCAATAAAATCACAAATATGTCTTACAAAAAAAAACAGACAGCTAAACAAATCAAGATTTAATAAAATTAAGTGAGTGGAAAAATATGTCAAGTTGATCTTCATACAATTGGTAGTTAGTAATCATTTGATGACGAGGGGATGCCGTAAGTATATTAGTACGAACAGTTGGCAACTGTAATACAGAACTAGATCTAGAATTTAATCTAGGAACTCGATAACAAATTTTAGATACCAGAGAAGGGGCATTTAGAAAATTATTAACAATTTTGTGTAGAAACATTAGAGAGTACATAATGCTCCTCCGCTGCAAGCTAATTAAATCAAATGTTGATAACAAAATATCTTCTGAAATGCCACGAACCGGATAAACACCAAAGTTGATGAAATGTAGTGTCTTTAAATATCTACGCTGTACTTTTTCTAATAGGGTTATATGGATGTTATAAATAGGACACCAAAAAATAGAGGCGTTTTCAAATTTGCAGCGAACAAAACAATTAAACAGTGTATTCAATAATAATAATAATAATAATATCTCTACCCTCATTCTAATCACAGGGATTAGCCCAGAAGTCGGAGACTTGTGCGGGAGAGAGGGCGGCATATTATTATTAAGCAGGCCGCATTTGCGCCCAGGAACGACTTACGTTGGTAGGCCCTAACCACTATTCAGTGCAGGAATGAGGAAAACCTGGAAAACCTCATTAATTAGGGGGGGTAGTCAAATATCAACCAGCATCAATCTCTCACATTGACCCAAGATAACATTATTACACCCTACCATACCCGCAGAGAGGGTGCCAATCCTCCCCACGAATATAGCTTATATACGGTCTACCGGCAGCTGGGCTCGAACCAACTCCGTCTAGTCACCTCGATTCAAGTACTAACGCCTTAAACCGCGCGACCACTGACCGATCCACCGTGTTGCGAAAAGCCTTAGAATTACGCAAAATAAAACCCAGGCTTTTAAATGCAGATTCAGTTATCAAATGAATATGCACGTCAAAAGACAGATTATCGCAAAATGTTACACCAAGGTCCTTGAACTGCGACACTATTTAAAATAGTATCATCCAAAAGATAATCAAAATGTTGAATCAGTCTCCGGCGGCTATACGACATAATATTACATTTACTGATATTTAAAGGTAAATAGTTATCTTCACACCAACGGTGTACTTTTGTTAAGTTATCTTGTAATCTATAACAATCAGATAGTGACTTTATCTCAACAAATAAGTTAAGGTCATCCGCATACAGTAAAAAATTAATATTTAATAATTGACTTCAGTCATTGATAAATATATTGAAGAATAAGGGCCCCAAAATAGATCCCTGAGGAACACCTGAAAATTGAGAAAATTTATTTGACTGAAAGCCACGATACTGAACATATTGGAAACGGTTTGTAAGGTATGAACGAAACACTTAAGTTAAGATAGCACCAGCAGAATGCAGTTGATCAATCAATAGATCATGGTTAAGACGATAAAACGCCTTAGAAAAATCGGTGTATATTACGTCTACCTGACTGCCCCTATCTAATACCTCGGAAATATATTGTACCTTGTAGACTAGGTTTGTTGTTGTAGAACGTCCTTTTACAAATCCGTGTTGATGCTGGGAGATATTTCTCGACATGATTGTGGATAACTATTTCAAAATTTTTTGAAAAATTGCTTATAATTGCAATAGGCAAATTAGTTACGTTATTTTTCGAACCTTTTTTATAAATAGGACAAATCCTAGAAAGTTTCCAAGACTCTGGAAAGACACTATTTAATTATGGCATTAAATATAATTTTTAAAGGTTTAGCAAAAACTATTGCACAATCTTTTACTAAGAAAGCTGGTATTAAGTCTGGTCCCATTGTAAAATTGCCTTTAATTTTCTTGATAGCATATATTATATCATATTCCGATATTTCAGGAATGTACAGTAAGTCATTTAGGACGATATTGCTTATAATTTGTAAACGGGAAGTAATACAGAAAAATATTTCTTTAATAAAAGTTTATTAGAAGAAAGAAGAGCTTTTTAACAAGAAAAAAATTTGAATATGTTTTTAGAAAAAATATAATTGATGACATCATTAGTCGTTTCTGTCAAATCTCAAAAATAATACTTTCGACTGAAAGCGCTTGGAGCTTACCTTATCCCATTTAACATCACGTGTCCCAAATTTTATTTAAAATTTTTTGCATCCTCACAGCTGGCCCATACTATCGAGTTTGATACACCCTGTACGTTGTAGTTGTATTTTTATTTTTGAAGTAAATTTCTTCCTAAAAGCCTTTTGTTGTTTTAGTTAGATATAGAAGCCCTTTCAGTATTGGCGCTCATATTCCGGGCACCCTGTATGGTTGCACTAATATTAAAGACATACAATTTTCATTTGATAAAGACATCACTTGCTCAGACAAATTAGTACCTAGTTTATATTTCATCAAACACGATTTTTGGGCCATAGTCCCCAGTCAGAAATAAAATTACCGTCTACATTACACTAATAGCCGACATTAAATTATAAACCACAAATCTACATGGCGATAATTTAATCATCTCCCCCTAGGCCTTAATAAAATTAATTTACTGCTGCCTCAGGCTCAAAAACAAAAAATTAATTCCCATTAGAGCCGGAAAACAATCCTACATTTACACCGCCGTGATATCTAAATAGATAAAGTGGACGAAATTGAAATTTATAGTGTTACAGGACGACTCAGTTTTATTCTGTGAAACACATCAATATGACCACCGAAGTATCGTATAAAATATGGTACCAAACAACATTTCCGGTTAAGTACTTAATAGATGTAAGAATCGCTTAAAGCTGGCGTTTCAAGGATAAATAATCATATCTAAATATGCACATAAAAAATACACACAGTAGGTCCTTATTAATGTAGTACTAAAATATAATGCTGAAATTGAATCATTTTCTTTAACGTTTGAAGAAAAAATGTGCTAGAGAACATAAAAAACCGTCAATTTGTACCTTATCACTGTGTTCTATACACCGTGAAAAATACTTGATAATTTACATAAATTCAAGTGTTACTATACTCTATTTTTAAACTAGGAGGAGCGTTTTGAATATTGCGCGCCAAAATGTTGGTTTCTTATTGGTTAATTTCGAACCTACTTTACACTGCTAATAAATTATACATTTTGGCATTTGTTGACATTTTGCTTGTTAGTTGTCATCAGTTCGTTTTCATTGTGTTTTTACCTGTTTTTCTATCTATTTATTATCTCACTTACGTATAAATCAGTTCTTATCAGAACTAAACAACTTATTATATTGTTTGCCATTCGTTTTTTCCAATTTTCCATTGGATATGGATGATAGTGTGCCGACCACAAGTAAGGCAGGCGCGGGAATTAGATCGCCGTCGCCCCCAAGGAAACAAAAACAACTCAGTTTGGGGCATCTATCTCTGGCAGAAAAACAAGCAATATTGAATTTGTACAAGAAAAGCCTAGATGATGAACCTACTCTTAAAACTGTCCAACTTGTATCCAAAATAGCGATGACATTAGGTAAATTTATATTAACATTATCTACTGTTGAACTATATTACACATTATACTTTTTTAGGTGTTGCAAAATCAACAGTATATCGAGCCATAAAACAGTATGAATCTACTGGATACTGGATGGCAAAAAAAGAAAATAAAGTTGTCTTACGATTACCGCCATTTCATTCTGAATTAAACCCTATAGAATTGATTTGGGCACAGGTGAAGAATGAAGTGGCAAGCAAAAATAAAACATATACATTGAAAGACGTAAAGGAAGTATTAATAGAAGCTCTTAATACTGTTACAAATATGAACTGGAAAAAGTGTGTAGAACATGTGATTAAGCAGGAAGAAAAATGAGAACACTTGACGGAATTATGGACGATCTCATTGAACCTTTAATCATATTAATTAATAATAGCGAGAGTGATATGGATACTGACTCGTCAAATAATTCAGAAAATTATTAAAGACATGATTTGTCCTCATTTTTTACCAATAATATTATAAATTATAAAACTTATTTTGTTACTTTGAACACCTGCAGATGATATATTACGAACGAAGTTCAGTTATCAGTTATTTAGCAATTATCCGGTAACTTAATAAACGTAGTTCGTAGAAGTGCAACAATTCAAAGTAACAAAAACACCATTATATGATTACTCCAATGCTAATTGTAAAAATGTGTATCAATAAAAAAAAATTTAAAGTCAAAACTGGAATCAATCATTTATAGATGTTTGGTTTGTAGTACACTATTTCATTAATATTCAGTTTTTCAATGTTATGTAGGAAGTACCTACCTACCTACTTTAAAAATATTTATACAAAAGCTAAATAAACCTACAATTAGATATTTATTCATTGTACATTATTTTGAATGGGTAGTTAATAACCCCATTTGAAAGCAATGAAAGCTTATTGTACTCAAATTGAGGTTAAACACTTGCAGTGAGTATATACTTGATAGTCTGATGCTATCTAGGGTAGTTTTTAGTAAATTTTGCAGTGTAAATTTGTCTTTGGCATTCGCTCCTCCTAGTTTAAAAATAGAGTATAGTTTTTAAAAGAATTCTGCGGGATGTGATAATGTTTATAATGTTGTATACAACTTTCTAAATGTGCAGTTGACTTGTAAAGTTCAGTGGATTTTATGATAAAACGTAATAGGTGAAATGATGCTCTTTTTTCTTATTCTAAATGACTTGTCAGCCTGAAAATTGTTTTATATCCCGGAGAAAACTTGTATAATTGACATAGTGAAGATTTATTATTTCTAACTTACTCAGATTTTTTTATACTGTCTCAACAAACAGCTATGAAATTCGTTGAAAATTTACCTATAAAACGGCGCCCTTTAAAAGTTATTTTCGATACAAGCTGCAAAGTAATGGTGTTTTTATTTTGCAACATGTATCGAACAAGACTTTTTTTGACTGTCGTAACTTCAGTATAATATAGATAAAGTATAATTGAAAAATTATAAGGGTATAATAGTATAAGGGCATAACTCAAGCTATTCTTAAAATAAGAGTTATTATTTGGCCAGATGAACCTGAAAATCAACCTTCGGTCATGGACTGGCGGAATGCTAACCAGACTGTTACAAAAGACAAAATAAGATGGGCTTTGGAAACCTTTTCACTTTTCAAGTCACTAGGCACTGACGGCATATGTATATCCAGCCCTGTTACAATGGGGCTTGGATGTTTCAAACATCATATATAAATCACTGTGGCTGATGCCTCTGTGGGAGGAATTGTGGCAAGAAACTGCCCGCAGGAAGATTTCATCACTGCTATGGAATTTGGTTCTGCACAGTCTCCTGTGCTGCCTCAAGTCGGAAATTAATATCTATACCATCGCTTATGCCGATGATCGCACTATGCTAATTAGTGGAAAGTTCAGGGTATGATTTGCCAAGGAATGCAAACGGTCCTAAGAACCATCGAAAAGTAGTGTAAGAACCATGCCCTGTCTATCAACCCCAGGAAGATAGAAAAGGTTCTCTTCACAACGAACAGAAAAATGGCGGCAATAAGGGCATCAACTCTCCTTAACACTACGTTAAGCTTTGCATTGGATGTGAAATTCCTTGGAGTCATATTTGATGCAAAGCTGATATGAAGAGAAGACTAAGGCGTACATATCCTATTAGCAACGCCGCAGGACTGTTGGTGTTGGTAAAACCTGGGGGATGAAACCAAAAGTAGCGATGAGGATATACGCTGCCATTGTGAGGCCTATGGGGCTGTTGTCTGGTGGCCGATAGTCCAACAAACGATAGCTAAACAAAAGCTCAGTCAGGTACAAAGGATGCGGCTTGAGCATAACTGGAGCTATGGGAACTACGACCACCATAGCAATGGGGAGGTAATGTTATGTCTGCCACCTTTGGATATATATCTAAAAGAAGTAGCCATGACAACTATGCTTCGCCTCAAGTATACTGGTATTATACCGCAGATGTAAGATATGGAAAGGCTAGAAGTCGCCTGTGAAATGGGGTTGTCAGAAGGATGCCCCTTCTGCAGACAGACGCTGACAGTATTTCTCCCAAGTTTGCTTTTGACGCAGCTTACACGGTGATTATCAGAACCGCCAAGTCCGTAACCATATAACGGCCAAAACCATCAGAATCTACACAGATAGTAGACAATCACTACTGATCTTACGTAATCATAACAACTAAATTAGCATGGGAGTGCCATCAAGCACTGGAAGTGGCCTCAAATGGCAACACCATATATGTATGCTGGATAAAGGGACACGAGCGGTGCTATGGCAGTAAAAGCTAGGAATGCATTGAGTCTCAGTATCTTTGGATCTGGTTCCCCCAGTATGCTTCCGCTATCAGCATTCGTTGAAATTATTAAAGTGAACACCCACAAAGAATCCAGTAGTACCCCAGGAAGGATACAGCAAAAAAATACCTGAGTATGACCAGGATGATTCTTCATAAAGTGACAGGTATTCAAACTGAACACTGTCGGCTAAGGAAGCACCTGGATTATATGAGGAACACCTCTTTGTAGGAGTTGTAGGAAGACGAGACCGTACTTTGTGAGTGCACAACAGTCTCATTAACAAGACAATCCGTTCTGAGCAACCACCTTTTTCTTTTTATTAGGTTGGTTAGCGGCTCAGGTAGATTGATCTCTTAATAAGAGAAGGCACAGCCGCCTCTGTGACTCGTAGCATCCCATGCTTACAAACGTTTCGCCGCCCTTCACTGTCGGCATTCTCAGTAGTGATTTTGCAAAAGTTTTGCCGCGACTGAGGACTAAGTCTGACTCACTACTGAAGATACCGATAGTGAAGAGCGTCGAAACGTTTTGTCTCCGAAGACCACCATTACCTAAGAAACGCTCCCGACCGTATCAGTTGTAATTGTATCAGACTAGTTACCGAGGTCATGGTATAACAACCTACAAAATCAATATATGTATATTAAATAACAGCACCGACCATTAAAACCTGAAAGCCACTAAATGAATAATTGTTACGTCCATCGTATCTAAACAATATCGTTTTTTAGATATCTTGTAAAGTTTACAAATTGCTAGATACACCAGTTCGTGTTTGGGAGAACGATATAATTATAGCATAAAAGCTGTCCAACGTCCAGTAACACATAATGTCCAAAAACATTTTTAAAACATCTGCAACCGGATAAAAGAATGACGAGGTGAATTCTGAATTTATGGACCAGTGATAAGTCGGCGGTGGGTAGAGAGTTATGGGGGTTGTTCCGTACAGATACTAAAAGGCTTACTCGAAGTTGATTCTAATTTATTTTCAACTCAAAAAAGTAGAACTAATGGCCGCCCATTTGTAGTCCGTCATCATAAATGGAGTAGGCGTGAATGGAACTACTATAGCGAGCAATATGAATATCTTTCTGTTGAAAAAAGTAAGTAAAAATCTGAATATAGAAGTAATCATGCGATAGAAGTGCTAAAGTCAATATTAAAAAAGGAAGCTTAAATTGCTTTTTTAAATGTTGTTAATTAAACAGGGTGATTTACAGTTTGTAGCTTGTAGCTATTATTTAGCTTGTGTCAATGTAATTTGACAAAATACAAATAATAATAAAAATTTGAAATTAAATACACTTTACACAATTTACAAAACGATAATTACTAACTCAGTACAATTAATATTAATGTGACAGGCCTTTGATCAAATTTTATTTAATTTCAGCGTGTCAACGTCAGTTTGACAAATGGTCTTGATCGACCTAGAAAATTTAATTAGAAGTATTTTAATGTGTTTTATTATTTTCACGGGCAGCATTTTTCTTTTAAGTGTGTATTTAATTAATATTTTTGGTGAAATACAGTGTAATTAAGTAAAATATTGCACATTATTCAAACAGTGAAAGTGTTGACATAGAATGCAGGAATAGTGATAACAATTGTATTATGATAAATCATTTGCAGTCTAGTAACATGGGTAATGATCAAATTCTGGATAACTGTAAGTAGAGAATCAGCTGCATGTTTTCAATTCAATATCACGTACATACATAGACATACTTTTTTTGGTGAAGTATAAAAATGACAAAGTGGAGGAGGTGGCCAGAAACGTTTTTATAAACATATCTCAAACATTCTTTGACATTCTGTAACACTGACAACGATGTGGAATACACGTCCAATTTCCACAATATTATCGCCTTACAAATCTTCAAACATTATATGATATTTGCTTGTGTTAGAAAATGTGCAGCACAAGGAAAATTTTATGTTTCTTTTGCAACAGAAGAACTTCAATAACGCGTGACAGTGCCAAATGGGATAACCGTGGCTGCATCCGCCATTTACAGAAAGTGAGACTGTAAATATAAGACCTGAGGGAATTCAAAATTATTTTATATGCTATATTACTCGAACCCTATATTGAAATTAAGCTCGCAGGATGTTTACTTAGGATTTATTTGTGAAGACAATGAGGGTTATGATTTTGAGCTAAATACAGTTTGCCACGATGAAGAATTAGAAATGCGATCAAATCCTTTTAAAACCGTAAGCGAAAGATAAGGGAAAAATATGAATATTTAAGTTTTACATGGATAAATATTTTATAAAACGCTCTAACTTTTCAAAAGACTGGCTATAGAAAAGGGATACATTCCAAAGAAAAATTAATGTTAAATAACAGCTATTAACATACTAAGTTTCAGTTTAAAAAATGCTTACTGGTACAGTTACAAAACTCCAACAGATCAAATAATAAAAATTTATATACAGTATGCGCCAAAAGTATGGAATAAATTCAATAAAGACGAAACAATTATTTTTTGGGTAAAATCCTCGAACAGGTCAATTTTTAATTTAAAAAATACATATTTTAGCGTAAAATGCGATTTTCAAATGTCATTTGTTTTCGAGTAATGACGTCATCGATTTTTTTTAAACGTCAGCACCATATTTCTTCCTTGATTCTGAAAGATCGTTTAATTCTCTATCAGACAGTACTAAAATTTTGCCCTCTTACATAGGAAAGTTTTCGAGTAAATGACGATTGAATGTTAGAAAACGTAAATTTTATCCATAAGGAAGTAACAATTCTGAGGTATGTAAAATAATATACAATTGATTAAATTTTATACTTAAATTAAATGTCTGAATTGCCATCCACCAACTTCTTGACAATGCGCAAGTCTGTGAAGAAATTCTTCTTGCACATTATGAATGATTTCTGGGGTAACTCTGCGTATTTCGTCCCGAATGCGATTTTGAAGTTCTTCTAAATTACGTGGTTTATTAATGTACACTTTTGACTTCAAGTATTCCCATAAAAAATAGTCAAGAGGTGTAAGATCTGGCGATCTTGCAGGCCATTCTATCGGTCCGCGTCTGCCGATCCACCTCCCAGGAAAACAGTTGTCCAAAAAATCTCGTACAGGGCGCGCATAGTGCGGAGGTGCACCGTCTTGCTGAAACCATATGGTATCGTCAGGAATGTCAGGGTCATTAACGTTAGGAAAAATTACTGCAAGGGCTGGAACAAGGTGATTTTCAAGAAACTCTAAATTTCTTTGTCCTGTAAGGGTTCCTTCAAAGAAGAAAGGCCCTACTATTCTGTCGTCAACTATTCCAGCCCACACATTTAATTTCTGAGGGTGTTGGGTATGTGCCTCTGCCTTCCAATGAGGATTTTCCCGACTCCAATATCTGCAAGTTTGACGGTTTACTGTACCATTCAGACAAAATGTGGCCTCATCTGAAAAAAGTAGCGATCGAGATCATCTTCAATGAGTTCCTGCACAAGTTGAATTTTGTAGGGATGATATTTTTCCTTCCTCAAGATACGTAGCACTGTGCTCTGACTAGTGTCATTGTTTAATGCAACCAATCGTGAAGAATTATGAGGATTATCCACCATACTTATCAAAATGTTCTGTTTCTGATTTTCATTAATGCTTGAACGTCCAGGTTTTGAAATATTTACAACATTGCCAGTTTCTCTAAATTTAGACTCTACCTTACTGACTCTTGATTGGCTGATAGGGCGATCTGGATATTTTTCATTAAATAAATCGCAAACTTCCTGCTGAGTTCTAGTCATATTCCCGCATCCGATAAGAATTAAAATTCAATTCAATTCTTTGAGTAACAGTTAAATGTGCCATAATACTTTAAATTGAATAATAATTTCTATGTCGCTTACAATACTTATTAGAAAGTCGGTGTGACAATGACACTTTGCAAAGATTTTCACCTACGTGATCCATAAAAGAACTATGGAATTCGAAAAACTAAACTTGATAACGTTTTTGCTTTATTTTAATTGATTTACGTTTTCTAACATTCAATCGTCATTTACTCTAAAACTTTCCTATGTAAGAGGGCAAAATTTTAGTACTGTCTGATAGAGAATTAAACGATCTTTCAGAATCAAGGAAAAAATATGGTGTTGCCATTTAAAAAAAATCGATGACGTCATTACTCGAAAACAAATGACATTTGAAAATCGCATTTTACGCTAAAATATGTATTTTTTAAATTAAAAATCGACCTGTTCGAGGATTTTTCCCAAAAAATAATTGTTTCGTTTTTATTGAATTTATTCCATACTTTTGGCGCATACTGTATAATAAAATGGTGAGAAAACTAATACTCAGGTAACTTATTAAAAGAAGCTGAAACATTTTTTTGATTTAAATACTTGTGTATAAAACCCTTGAGTTGTCAAGAACAGTTCGAGACACTTTCAGTGATAAATAATACGGCAAGAACCAGATACATGAATGAATGATATTTTACCTTATATTTATTTACTTGTTAATAAAAACGAATAGATAAAGCGATACATGTTTTTGATTGTTAGGTTATTAGAATTTGTTATTTGTAATACTTCATCTTTTCGTATTTATAATTGAATGTAAAATTTTAGAATTATGTTCAATTGCCTATGTGCCTAGAGGTACTGCTAATGAATGAGCTGTTATCGTGCTATCCGTCTACTATAACTTATTTTTAAAATTTTGGGAATGGATGTGTCATGAAAAATGGATTCAATGTCGTAAAAAGTTGTAGTGTTTTCAAGCTTTACATCGCTGAGACGGATTGCGAATATTGAAATCCGATTATAGTATTAACGTTTTTGTCATGCGAGTATTTACATTAGTTTACCAAAAATGAAAGCAACGTGTATAGTAACTCGGTGAAATGCTTTAGCAGAACGATTTCCCGGTAAACATGTGCAGATACTTTGTAAAAACTGGCATCACAAAAACTTAAATACCTACCAAAAGTATTCGGATTTCAATACAGAAACATGCAACACACACATGGAACATTCCTTAAATGATTAATAATAGTTTTCAGTTTAAAATTTTGCAGCAAATCATGTAGTTTACCTTTAGCTGAAAGAGGTATGCAGGAATCCCGTTTCCTGCTACAGAGATTTAGATTTCAGCGGAATAGTTTGACGGGAGGGTTCAAAGTTCTCGTTCCTTTTTGTAACCAAACGGTACATTCCTGCTTTTTACCCGGAAATTTCGGTAAATAAGGAAGTTATTCGAGTTATGCATCCCTCATAGTTATACAGATATACGCGCAGGTACGTGTTTCGGTTTGCCATGATCTGCATGAGCTATGGTCTGCCTTTTTAACAGGAAAACCTTCAAGTACTGAAATCCAACTGGGGTTAGTTATTCCCGAATTCCAGTGCTTTGATGAACATATTTCCGGATTGGACCATACATACAGATAAAATGAATACAGGGTGTAACAAAAAAGCAGGTCATCCCATTAACAGCATATTTTTGACGACAAAATATGATTACTTACTAATACAGGATGTTAACGAAAACGTGGGAAATATCTCGAGTGCAGAGAGAACATAAAAAATAATATTACAAGTAACTAAAAAAATGTTTCCTACATGCCCTCCCTACGGACACAGTTCCCCTGAAGGACGCTGCTGGAAATCGGTTTTTCTTGAATAATTTTTAAAGTACTTATAATAATTTAATAAAATTGAATGTGATAACCTCTTAAGAATGGTGTCCTTGAAATATATTAAGGCGGGGTTTTTGTAGAAAAGGAATTATTGCACAGCCTGAGTGAGCAAAACGACGAATCAATCAGATCTATGAGACAGTATACAACCCGTATAGGCCCGAACCGCACGTTCTCTGAAGTTTATCGTGTATTTTGACGTACTATCGTTTGCAATAATAATGACACTCACTAAAATGAATTTTGCGTTTTCTTTTGAACTTCTGACGTATTCATATTGAAATCTATATTAAATTTTTAACATTAGTTATTAGTTGTTTCACTCACCTAGAGAAATTTAATGATATTTCTATTTAGAACTTCCAGAAGTTCAAAAACTATTTTAAGAGAGTGTCATTATTATTGCAAACGATAGTACATAAAAATGGAAGCCGTGATATATGTTATGATATTACTCGAGGACACAACATGTAAAATTACCAATAAATATTAATCTGAAAGTGAAACATAAGTTGTCCTATATGTCCTGGCTAGTGAGTGAAGTAATTTGGTGGCTGTGGCTGTAATAATTTTGCCGTAATTGTGACATATTGTCGTAGTAACTGTGTGGCTAAAATTGAGGTATTTTAACATTTATTTTAATTATTCTTGTGATTTTATGAGCAATGAAAATTATCTCACGCACTAGCGGGAAACTTTGTGAATACGTTGATATTATAATAATAACCAATTATTTCAATTTTCTTGGAGTTATGTGTCCTCGCTTGAAGCCCTGTTAGACGGTAAAAATATGTATACAAAATCCCAGCCTTAAGCTCTTTTAGTTTACCATAGGAGACTTTGCAACTTCACCTAATTTTTTAACACCCTGTACAATAAAGACTTTTAAATAACAAATCTGGGTAGCTTCAGTCGTTTCCGAAAAAGAATAATAAACGAATTCATGTTTTATTTTTGAGAAAAAGGGCCATGATTTTTTTTTCTCGACAACACAATGCGATACGAGTCATTCAAACAACAGAAAAGTTTCATTTTAAGATGTTTAATCCGAAAAAATACAAAATTTAAAAAAAACGCTGTGGTGTCTCAGAAGGCACCTTACCGAAATTATTGGAAAACTTCATAAGAGAGTTCAACATGCGAACATAGGTCGAGCTTTTTCTCGTAAACGGTTCATTTTATCGACAATAAAAAAGAGTACCTTTTTTAGTCTAAGGTTGAAGCTACTCAGATTTATTATTTTAAATAGTTATACTATTTAAATTCTCACCAAATATAATAATAACTTTTAGAAAGCGTCTGTAAAATTATTTTGCTATTTGAACCTAAGATTTTAGCAATTATTTTCACATACTTATAAACAAAAGTCAACAATCTTATATGTAGAACCAAGTAAGTTTATGTTATAACAATACGTATATCTACAGTTAAATTTAAAAAATTTGTATTTTGAAATATTTCTGTAAGTATCTACGAATTTGTTGGTTGGCCACTTTTTGTCGTTATAGATTCGTTTTATGTCGGTTCCTTTGAATATTCGCAGGTGGCATGAGATAATATTCCTGTTATTTGCTAAACTCTATATTATTCAGTACTTAAACGTCTAAAATTATTTGTATGTGTAGAAAACAATATTTCAAGAATACGGTGCCCTTAACCAAATCCTCAAGGGCATTATTGTAAACGACACCTAATAAACAAACGTACAAACTCAATAACGTAATATTTTATTAGAGAATACTTTATCGTGCTTGACAAATTTTCGTAAAACTCTTTTTTTTGCAAGATAACCTTGATTTTCGAGAATGAAAGTTATGCAATGTTATGCAACGCCCAAGGAACAATTTATAGATAATTTACCTAGATTCAAAGAAACAACCACTCTGCGGGCCTTGATTACGCCTGAAAAACCTTTAACACTTGTCTCTTAGTTTCTCGTGTGAAATTTTAATTGGAAAACAAGTTCTCGCCAGATTATCTTGACAGTTGTTCGCATTAGCAATCATAATCTCCTTGAATCAGATGCCACAATATTCTGTTAGTCGCCAAAGTCACTCCCACCTGTTTTACGTACACAAGCAGCCGAAAGTTCTTATAATAGATGTTGTAAATGCTATTAAACTATGCTCTAACTACTTCTGAATGAAATTAAAAATAATCGAATAATTTCCCAGAATTCAGCATGCCAAATATTTTTTGACTTAAACAAACCTTATTTAAATAGTGTTTCATATAAAGACACATTTCTAGAGAGAGGGAGAGAGATAAATCATTAATAATTTTCACAACTAAACAACCGAAAGCAATTTAATTCTATTATACGCAAGGTCGTCATCCTTATAAGAAATAAGAACAAATTTTTTCAAATTATAAATGAAACGAACACAAGTATTCTGATCTTTCCTACTACGACGCTTAGCATAATTCTAATATCTAAATAATAATCGCAGATAGAAATCACAATAATTAAAATTAGGCAAAACTTGAGATTCGTAAAGTTGTGTGTTATTTTTAAGAAGTTTCAAATATGTAAGATATTTTAAATAATTTGTACAACTAGAGAAACTATTACTGCTGTAAACCTTTTTAAGTACATCCGCTAAGAATTGATTAAAAAAATTGAATTATCTGAAAAACTATAAATTTCTTTAGCAATATCATTGGTAACTTTGGTTAAAGCCATAAAAATACTCAACATTATTCTATAGGCGCACTGGTGTTAGGTAAAACAAAGTTTTAAACTACAACAAGGACTTAGTAGGTATAATGGGTATGTCTTAAATTGGGAAATAAGAGTGGATTACTATTTTTAGGAATGGTATACCAATTTCAGTTTTCCAAGAAATAGCAAAATAATTCTTGTCTATGCAACAATTTATAGAATGCGTAATGTATTAATCAATAAATAGGGTACAGTACATTAACATTAATTTGGATATCCATCAGTGCCAAAAGCATTTTTTAACTATTTACTGTTAGTTTTTGAACTTTTATTCAGAGCTGAACAGACATAAAAAGTTGCAGACCATGAACTTTAACTTTATTACCAATGTTTTTACAAATCTGATCAGTTTGGCAGTGTTTCAGTCAAGTGTTCTTTTGAATTTGTGTACATTATAATGCCAGGACGTAAAATTTCTGCGTTTACCCGAGCAAAAATGACTGCTTTACATGATGTAGGACATTCTAATCATAATATATCGGACATGTTGGGAATTCCTAGATCATCTGTTGTACGAATAGTACACATGTATGAAGAATTTGATACAGTGGAAAACAGACCACGTAGTGGACGTCCTCGAGTATCTAATGAAAGGGAGGATCTGTATTTGGTGCAATATGCCCATAGACACCGCACGTCTACTATTCGAAGACTACTCCACAACGCAAATTTACATGCTAGAATACTATTACGGGTCCCCACTCTACCTCCAAGGCATCGTGCTGCCCGTGTCCAGTAAGCGCGAGAGCATAGGGGTTGCCTCCTATGAAAACGTGGGATTTTGTTGCTAGAGCCATTCATAATCATATTCATCCACCTCAGATTGCAGATGAGTTAGACATGGCGGCAGAAGAGCAATTAAACAATATTCCGCAAGAGATCGATTGATTATCTCAATGCACAGACGTGTCAATATGCTATTGGAACGTGGTGGAGGTTATACCGAATATTAGTCAAGTAGAGAACTTGCTTTGTTACTACTTTTTTATTTATCTAAAATATACTGAACTCGTCATCCTAAAACAACCCACACACGATTTTTTCTATTCTACAGACAAAGAAAATTTACCTATTAGCGTATCGGAGTTAATACTTTTAGACGTATTCCAAAAATGTTTGCAACAAATCTTGAATTGAGAATTCCGAAGAATACACTGTACACTGTTTTAGATGGTCCTGTCACGATTCTGGTTGATGGCGGTGCAGTATGCAGATGTGAAAGCGTCGTGGAAGCTGAAAATCTTCTTTTACGGCAGAAGCCTATATTGAGAATAAGAAACAGCTCATGGAGTCAAACACAGATTTAACTATTGGAAATTCGATCACAACTCCATCTAGTATACAAGTTTTTAATTGTAATTATTAATGTTTATAATAAATCTATGGTTTATAATAATTTTTTAATACTATAGCCTTCTTCTAAAATGCGGGATTCTAGTTAACAGACGAATGTTAATATAAACGTTTCTTTTTCATTACAAAATTAATGCTGTAATAGATATCCTTAAGAAACTATTTATAGAACTGTATAATTCTTATTACCAAACGAAAGGAGATACAATTATTTACTAATATTGTCGACAACTTTGGTGAAACCTATAAAAATACTCAACACCGCACTGACAATCAGGTAAAATAAAGTTTTCAAACTATGTAATGATTAATTTGATCATAAAGCAACTTTTCAAAGATTTAGAAATAGTAGGTAAAATACTTATAACTCTTAAATCTGAAAATGAAAGTGAATTATTTTTAGGAATGGTCACAGTTTTCCAAGAGGCAGGAAAATAATTAATTTCTAAACAATACATCATATGCGTAATATATTGATCAATAAATAGGATACAGTACATTATTAAACTACATATGTATCACTACCAAAAGCATTTTCATACTTTTTCTGTTGAAAGGATCGTATAAAGTTACTTCCGACTTTTTCATGTTTTGATTACTTCCTTTATTAAAATTTTATATTTTTCAGTATTTGATATATTCGTACTCCTGATGTCTTTCAATCAAATCGCAAATTGTGCTCGCTACACTTCACGAGCAGGTCTGACGAGTCAACTTTGACTTCTAGAGGATCATCTATCCCCATTAATAACCAACTTAAGAGACTCAAACAACTTCATAGGCACTCCTTATAGAGATTTTAACAATAACTTCTGATAATGAAGGCTCTCGTACCCTTGTTCGTGCAGTGTCATTTGCGGATATCCTTGTCTGACAAATTTAATTCCCGAACTATTGAATTTAGCCACCGCCAATGTTCCTAACGGTGTCCAGAGCAGTCATATAATCGTTCCGTTTATAATTCACTTGAGCACAACGCGACGGCGAGGACATTTATACAGGGTGTCCGGAATATGAGTGGCTTAATCTTGCCATATGATAAGTTGTACTAAAAAAACATATTTGACTTAACAATTTTTTTCTCTGACCAACAGTAACAGAATTATGACAGCAAACAGGTCTTGAATATGTGACAACGTCGCTCACATGCTATCTTAGGATTGTTATGTTTTATACATAATAATTACAAATAGGTACACCTCAACATAGGAAGGTACTTACTGTGAATGGTTTTCTTGGAGCTCTTTTCACAACACAGAATAATAGTTACAGGTGTTTAAAGTGACTTCTGTTTGTTGCAAGAAGTCCGTACGAAAGTCAGCCAGAGAGTTTTGCCTAGATTCGCCGTAAATTAACATACGATGTACCTGGTTATGGTTACTATAAATTGTTCTATTTTTGTTTATGTACACTCACAAACATCAAAGAAAAACCAGATAAAAATGAATCGCACTAGCTGTACGCACCATTATGACTAATATCTCTACATCACCAGCAGCCTGACACTGCAAGGTTGTCGAACGTTACGGTACGTTACAGTTTTAACGAGTTCCTCCGAAACTTCAGTTGTTTACTTCATTAATACCAATGTAAAAATCAATTTCTGAACAAATTACGTTACAGGTGCTTTTACCTAACCTTAATTATACCTTAGCTTGTAATTTCGTAACATAGTTTTGCATTTTTTTACTGTATTGGAAAGTAACCTTAGATATTTATAGAATGTTTTCATAACCCAGGTTAGTAAATTAAGCTAGATTAATTTTTATTTTAGATAATTATTGAATAAAGCTTTGTCTGTGGAATTGTTCATTAGCATACCTAGATGTTTGGTATCAGAGAGCATGCATATGACTTCATTGATAGGAATGTAGGAGATTTGATTTATATTAGCTTAAAATACCTTTCCAGTACAGTATAAAATTGATTTGTTTATTTATTATGATATATGGAATACATAGGTCGGAAAGACCTACAGGAGATTAAAAAAGTGCATATAAGCATACATTAAAAGAAAATGTTATATACAGGGTATTACAAATTAGTAGGTCAAGCCGTTAACTCACACATTCTTTGGACTAAAATAATAGGACTTTTCATACGCTACTTTTCATTTGGGAGCTGCATTTTCAAAATAAAATCGGTACACTTTCTGTGTAATTTTTGTCTAAAATATCAAAGCACGAAGAGGGTACCCACTAACACCCGCAATTTATTTAGCATGGCTATAGTTTCAGAATTTTCTTTTTTAGGTAGAGCGGGTTTTTATTCGATTTTCTTACTCTTACAAGATGTTTATTTGAGGCTTGGTTTACGAAATATTGCGACCTTTTTGGCAAAAATTAAATAAATAAGTTTTAAATGGTCATTCCCATTTTATTCAGTTAATTGAAATAATATAATGTTTCTGTCTCTATTCTATACTATTAACTATTAACGCTGTCCACTCGAATGTTTGAAAACATTCATTGCGGTGTTCTATTCAGTGTCAGTGGCGTCACATAGCCTATGTATATTATTTTATTTCACCGTTGGTGTAGGAATGACTAGCTATATCAATTTGTACTTAAAGCTACTCGTAATATAGTGACAAATTTGAAGATATTAAACCAAAGAATCTATTTTGCTTAATTGGTGCACCCTGTACTTCGGCAACCATGTAACACAATAAAGAATAACATAGGTATTCATTGGAAAAATAATTTGCATTATACAGTTTATTACTATATTCAAGAACGTACATCGTGAGTAAGCAGGACTACAATTTGGGACATGAAATTTATTGGGATCAATTTACATCGCTCTGAATTAAATCATCGGCATGTCCAATCAAGTGACCTGTTTGATCTTTGGGACCCTACTCGCCTCTCCGCAGGTTCTTTGTGTGAGTTTGCACAAAATACACGTCAATTAGGGGTGATTAATAAACACAAATTTGCCGCACTGAGGTTAAGTGTCGGCAGCAGCAGGGCAATGTTTTTTTCGACTTTGAAATATTACTACGACGCCAGTTTAATATAACTGTGCAGGGAAAGTTAAAAGTAAGATGTTTTTTATTAACAAATAATTTGTGCGAAAGCTAAAAGCTTGTCATGCTCTAAGCACAAAAGAAAATACATCCTATAAATAATAATAACAACTGTATTTCATAAAACTTTGTTATACACAGTATTGAAAATTGTCTAATCGTTAACGTACCCTTATAATAATATGCTTAAACATTCTCATCATAAGGTAAACAGTACAATACAAGTAAGGTAAAACAAATGTATAAGTACAAACAAACTCATAAAAGACAAACATATACAGTATGCGCCAAAAGTATGGAATAAATTCAATAAAAACGAAACAATTATTTTTTGGGAAAAATCCTCGAACAAAATACATATTTTAGCGTAAAATGCGATTTTCATATGTCATTTGTTTTCGAGTAATGATGTCATCAATTTTTTTTTAAATGGCAACACCATTTTTTTCCTTGATTCTGAAAGATCGTTTAATTCTCTATCAGACAGTACTAAAATTTTGCCCTCTTATATAGGAAAGTTTTCGAGTAAATGACGATTGAATGTTAGAAAACGTAAATTTTATCCATAAAAAAGTAACAATTCTGAGGTATGTAAAATAAAATACAATTGATTAAATTACAATTTTTTATGGGGATACTTGAAGTCAAAAGTGTACATTAATAAACCACGTAATTTAGAAGAACTTCAAAATCGCATTCGGGACGAAATACGCAGAGTTACCCCAGAAATCATTCATAATGTGCAAGAAGAATTTCTTCACAGACTTGCGCATTGTCAAGAAGTTGGTGGATGGCAATTCGATCATTTAATTTAAGTATAAAATTTAATCAATTGTATTTTATTTTACATACCTCAGAATTGTTACTTTTTTATGGATAAAATTTACGTTTTCTAACATTCAATCGTCATTTACTCGAAAACTTTCCTATATAAGAGGGCAAAATTTTAGTACTGTCTGATAGAGAATTAAACGATCTTTCAGAATCAAGGGAAAAAATATGGTGTTGCCATTTAAAAAAATCGATGACGTCATTACTCGAAAACAATGACATTTTAAAGTAGCATTTACGCCGAAATATGTATTTTTTAAATTGAAAATCGACCTGTTAGTGGAATTTTACCAAAAAATAATTGTTTAGTTTTTATTGAATATTATATTATTCCATACTTTTGGCGCATACTGTATAACACAGAAACTTATTTTACTATAAAATGCATTTTCGACTAGAATGCTCTTAACTTGATTAAGAAGCATAATATGTGTTCAATTGCTTAATACGGATCAGCAACTTATAATACAATTTAACGGACATGACAAAAGGACCATTACCCGATAAAGCCGGTCGATGTTGAGGAATATTAAAACTATTTGCCTCTAAAATTGTAGTCAGAAGATTGAGCCTTATCAGTACGTGCACAAAACTTGAAAATGTGGAAAAAATGTGGCTCTTCACATACGAAACACAACTCAGTAGACTGTAAAGACTCAGACTGTAAAAATTCTCAAATTTACAAATAACTTACAACCAAAAATTGTGCATAATTGTTTAAATAATATGGAAAAGCGATATAAGTTTTTATATAGAAAAGCGAGAAAATGAGTTTAACAAATTATTATAAACTTTATTCTTTAAATTGCTCCATAAAATAAATTCAAATATAGTTTTGCATTCTTTATAATAAAAAAATAACATTTTAATTATGGAATTACTTAATCATTACTTGTTTAATTAATGCAGTCAGGAAAAAGTGGAGAATCCAAAAATATAATAATATCCAGGGTGTTTTATAAGAAAAAACGAAGTTGACATCAATATCTCAGTAGTGCGATACTCGAAAAATTTAAATCCTTGTGAAACACTAGTTAATTAATCCATGTTTCAATTTTCTGATGTCTCCTAAAATAACATCAGTTGATTCTAACGCTTACGCATGTACTGTACTTAAATAACACCCTGTATAACCCCTAGCTATTTCTATTCCATTAAAGATGTATACCTCTCACTAGAGGTGGCTTTTAACCCGCCCCCAATAGGTACGCAGCTGTGATTCTGCCAAATAAACAAAAAACGATCTGTGTTTTCAATAAAGCACTTGATGAAGACATTCGGTGCTCCCGGGAATATTTTTTTCTGCACCGAAATTAAATTCTAGGCGGTACAAACCGCGTCGCGCATTAGCAACAGCTCACAAGAATGTTTTCTCGCCTCCCCCTGCAAGAGGAGACGGAAAACCCATTACGCGAATATATTTATTCACCCCATATCAACAGCAGCTGGTATTAATCTCGCATCTTCTTCAAATTATGTCCTACCGAATTCGACGATAGAGTTTACAATTATTATTATTTCGTTAATATACGCGGAAGTTCCATATTCCCATTTCGCGGACTTGGCAGTAAACATGTCATACAGTGGCGGCTCGTAACTTTTTGAGGCAAACAGAATTGTTCTCAATACAAACTAAACAGGGTGAGTCAGTCATAATGTCATTAATTATAACCACGTATTTGGAAGGCCTAATAAAGGCAGAATATCGAAAAAGAAATTTACCCGACCTTTAAAAAATAAACAAATCACCTTATAAAAATCTGTAACACGACGCTCCTGGTACGTTACAAACTTTCTGATGACACAGCCATATGACAATCGAATGTCGAAGGAAACATCGTTGCCACATAAGAATTACATACATAATATAACACTTCAGCATGTTATTCAAATTTACCACCATTTAGTCGCACTTTCTGCATTTCCCACATTTCTTTCCCCTCAAATTTGAAGATCACACCACACATTTGGAGGGAAGATGGAGAAAATATAAATACAAGTACTAGTTTGTTTATTTTGGTCTCGTTTATTGGTCGTAAATTCACAATGCCTAATTTTACAAATTTTGAATATGCGGAAATGGTAGTTTTATACGGAGAATGTTTACGAAATGCGAATGCCGCTGTCGAGGAATATCCGAGACGTTTCTCTAACAGACAATATTTTCCAGATGCGCGAACTTTGTGCAAGTGCTTCACAGCCATATGACAATCGAATGTCGAAGGAAACATCGTTGCCACATAAGAATTACATACATAATATCGTCTAACACTTCAGCATGTTGTTCAAATTTACCACCATTTAGTCGCACTTTCTGCATTTCCCACATTTCTTTCCCCTCAAATTTGAAGATCACACCACACATTTGGAGGGAAGATGGAGAAAATATAAATACAAGTACTAGTTTGTTTATTTTGGTCTCGTTTATTGGTCGTAAATTCACAATGCCTAATTTTACAAATTTTGAATATGCGGAAATGGTAGTTTTATACGGAGAATGTTTACGAAATGCGAATGCCGCTGTCGAGGAATATCCGAGACGTTTCTCTAACAGACAATATTTTCCAGATGCGCGAACTTTGTGCAAGTGCTTCAACGCCTTTGCGATACGGGTTCTGTGAAACCGTGTCGGGAACTTGCGGGACATCGGCAAAATGACTTAAATGTGATAGAAGCTGGTTTAAATTTAGTTGAGGAGCAGCCTACTATTTCTACAAGAACCATTTCAAGACGATTGGAGATATCCTAAAACAAGGTCTGCAGAACATTACGAGAAAACTCACTGAACTCGTAGCATTTTCAGAAATTTCAAGCTTTAGAACCTGCTGACTTGCCCAGCCGTCTTGAATTTTGCAATTGGCTTCAAAATCAAATTACGGCTGACCCTAATTTTATTAATAAAGTGGTATGGACGGATAAGTGCAGCTTTATTCGAACTGGCATTTTAAACAGGTTAGTACCCTACTACTCAAAAAATAATAAATTTCTAGGCTAGATGTACGTAAGCACGTGGTTAAAATTTTTGTACTTAGTCATAGTTAACCCTGTATACATATACTTTACTTAAATTAAAACAAATTTAATTTTATTCATGGCAGCTAATCAACAGGCACATCCGATTTATTTACCTGCAAGGGCTCGATTCTACTTGAGTTCAGTTCAGAATACGTTTCCTCCGAAAATGACCTAAATTTTCATGAGAAAATACCATATCTGTATTCTTGCCATACTCATTGTAGTTATTTTTCATAAAAAGAATTGGGGAATTATTTCGCATGGTTTTTGCTAAAGGAATATGAGGAATTGTAAATATACACATAGATAATAATATACTAAGAAATTTTTTAAGTGGAATGAATTTCCACTAGAATTTATTTCACTGTATCCGAGAGTGTTGTTTTTATTTAGATATGTTTAGACTTACAGCAGGTTACTACTCTTAAAACAAAACAGTTGCAATGGAACCGTGCGTTGAAATACATAGTTATAAGCAATGTTATTTTACTACGTTCATTTTGACGGCATTAAAAATTTTATACAGCGACTACACTCAAGTGATGCTACTTCTATTCTATATGCTCAGCTGATATTTAACGATCCTAGAATTCGCGAGGATTTAGTATACAGTGCTGTCGAAAAGTAACGAATAAATTTATTGAAAAGTTGTCGAAAAAATCCCCTGTCACGTCGATTTTGTTTTTAAAAAAGGCACTTTCTGACATACGACCCATATTTGTGACGTCATCGTTGTTCGAGACATGACGTCATCGACAATTTTTTTAAATAGCATCCCCTAATATTAACCATGCCATTTGAAAGAGCATGTCATTCTGCATACATACATCATGAAAAATTATAGTGTTACATAACAAACATTTCAAGAAAATAATGTTTGAGAATTTTAAAATTTAATTTTGACAATACTGAAAATGATAATTATGTAAAAAATCGACTAAATTAAATGTTCGAATTGTGCACCGTTAGCTGCCTAACAGTAGTCAAGATGATTAATAAATTTTTTTGGACATTATCAATAACTTCAGGAGGTATACGATGCATACCTTGATTTCCACACAAGAAATAATCTAGGGGTGTCAAATCAGGCGATCTGGCTGGCCACTCAATTAGCCCCCTTCTCCCTATCCAACGATTCGGGAACAGCTCATCTAAATAAGCACGGATAGGTGTTGCATAATGGGGAGATGCACAGTATTGTGAAAATTAAATTTTAAAGTCTACAAACATTATTTTCTTGAAATTTTTGTTATGTAACACCATAAATTTTCATGATATGTATGTAGAACGACACGCTCATTCAAATGGCATGGTCAAAATTGGGGGTTGCTACGTCACAAATATGGGTCGTATGTCAAAAAGTGCCTTTTTTAAAAACAAAATCGACGTGCCAGGGGATTTATTCGAAAACTTCTCAATTTCAAAAATAATTAATTTATTCGTTACTTTTGGAAAGCATTATATACATTTTAATTGTTTACAGATACCTTCAGTTATCGCTGTCTTGAAGCAAATGTGACAGCATCAGAATATGCAATAAATAACGCAGTAATTAATGTTTTTTATTTGCAACAGTTTATTTCCCAGTTAGAAGGATCTAGTGCTGAACCTGTGAAGAAAACAATAATTATTGATAGATACCGTTGTGCAGTACAATCCGGGATTTCTTGACATTATGCTGTATCGTAGATCTTTTTGATGGCAAAGAAATAGACTCTTCTGAACCCACCCTAAATGTCCCATCCATGCAAAATTATATATACTTTAAATATGTCCAAATGACATCTGTGGACGTTGGTTTTCAAAATCGAAATAGATTATTAGCAAAGAAGGCCACAGCCTAACACCTGAACATTTACAGCAGTTGCTGGTTACTCAATTTCATTCCAATACTACAAGTAAATAGTTACTTAAGTATTTTGTAAATCAATAAACTTAATATCAATAATGTTGGATATTATAAATTACTAGTAAAAGGTAAGGTAAGTAAAAGGTTACATTTAACTTTTAGTATGTATATGTTTGCATCTCAGTTTCTACAAACATTAACTTAGTGTGGGCTTTAGTAATTATTATTATGTCTCCCGATTAAGTTTGATTAGGAAGCCCGCTTTTGGTAGTAAACGTTGGTCAACATTTCTAAAAACAATTTGGTTTTATGGTAAAATTTCACTTAGTCTTCAGACAATTTCCTTTGCCCACTAGTCCATTATTTTAAAACATTCTATATTTAACTTAAAACAAAAATATATAGAAATGTCCACTCCTAGAATATAAATAGCTAATGACAATGACATAAAATCTTTCAAGGATCTGGATCCAAATAGAAATTAAATTATTTATTTATAAAGATTCCGTGATAAATTTCACCTTCTGGCATCTGTTGACAAGGGTCTTCCAACTCATTTGGTGCGGCATTACCTTGATCTTCGCAAGGGGAGGAAGTAATTGAATGAATAAAAAATTGGAATCGCAATACAACGTAGGGTTTGACATTGGTGGGAACGAAAGGAATTAGTAATGGAATGTAAGAAATAGACTGCTATAAATAACTCGAATGGGATGGAAGTTAAAGTACTTGTATGTATTTTCGAACCGTCAACAAGTGGATAAATAAAATATTCCTATTTCCGTGTAGAGTCAAAGTAAATAAAAAAAGTGAAATTTTTTGCTTGCTGTTCCATTCAAGTGACATCATATGCTCTTTGATATCAAATATCTAGTATCAAAGGTATATACAGTGTGTATTTGATAGGAAGGTTAATTCAGTAATCACTGAGTCCTTGAATCAATCAAATATGACTACACTTTATCTAAAAATTATAGTAAGTTAAATGTCCTGGTAAATCAGTAAACAAAGTTGGCACATCTACTCCAGAAATTACTCAATAATTGGATAATGTGTAAATTTTATTGCCAATTTGATGTTTACCTAAAAAGTTTAATATTACCAAATAAAAGTTAAATTTAGGGTTAAATTCACTTTTTATTCAGTTTTGTTCTTTAAATAGTATTAGTATTAACTAATAGAGATATTTTTACTTTTATAGGAAATGTGTCAACGCATGTGAACAACTGATTTATGAAGATACATTGTTATCCCTGTTGTACAAATGCATATGTATGTCTATCTCTCTCGCACGTGTGCTTACCTCAGCGAAGTACATCCTGACATTCCATACCATTGCACTGTGTAGGATTTTTTCGCTATACAGGCGATTTAAATAGGTAACTGTTGAAATATACAGGGTGAGTCAGACATAATGTCATTAATTTTAACCACGTATTCGGGAGGCCTAATAAAGGCAGAAAATCGAAAAAAAATTTTTTTTACTCGACCTTAAAAAAATAAACAAATCACCTTATAAAAATCTGTAACACAGCGCTCCTGGTACGCTACGAACTTTCTGATGGCGCACCCGACAAAAATCTAATGCCACAGATTTGCCGTATTAACCATAGATGCCACATTTACATACATAATATCGTCTAACACATCAGGGTGTTATTCAAATTTACCTCCATTTAGCACTCTGCATTTCCCGCATTTCTTCCCCCTCAAATTTGTAGATCATGCCACACATTTGGAGGGGGGATGGAGAGAATAGAGAATACAAGCAGTAAGCAGTAGTTTGTTTATTTCGGTCTAACCTCACGTATTTGGCGTAAATTCACAACGCATAATTTTACAAATTCCGAATATGTGGAAATGGTAGTGTTATACGGAGAATGTTTACGCAATGCGACTGAATTTTATTAATAAAGTGCTATGGATATGCTACGGATAAATGCAGTTTTACTTGAAATGTGGGCTGTAAACAGGTTAGTATCATACTACTTAAAAAACAATACATTTCTAGGCTACGTACATGTACTTAGTATTTAAACATAAAACACTTTTCAGCTTCTCAATAATTTACCCATTGGGTATAGGTTTTTTATGTAATGTACGTAAATGGTTTATTACTCAGTTTATTATTAGACACGTTGGAGTTTTGTTGCAGTCATAACAGCTACATTTGCTCAGAGAAAATTCGACACGCGAGTGTACGGGTATCGTTTGATTGGGCCGTATTTTCTACGGGAAAACCTGAGTGGACCGCGTTACTTGCAATTTTTAATAGAATTATTTGATTATTATTATTTGATTTTATTGGGTATTAACATTTTAAATTATTATTGGCTGAAGTTGAACTGAGCAAGAAAAATGATATTCTAAAATAGTCAGTACAACCGTTTATTTGTGATGTCTAAAACCTAGGTGGGTAGGTACTATATAGAAAAATATTACAACTTGACAACATTGCATCAGGTCGATATCGAGTTGAACTGTGAGCTGTAAACGACCAAGGCTGTGACCGGTCAGTGACAGTCTGAAAAGGGGGTTTAAATAATGATTTGAAAATATTTTTTTTCGGCGTAAATATGCATTTAGATTTTTTTTAATCACGTATTCGCATTATACTCATTATTCCCTATCTCCTCTTAAAATTAATGACATCATGACTGACTCACCCTGTATATGAAATAAGTGTTCTTTTAATCGTACATTTGTGAATAACCGAAAGTGTAATAATTTTATAACCCATATTATAACAGGTTATAACTTTCTCGTGAGTGTTTATTGCTTTTGTGGTAGTGATCTAGATATATTATACGAATTTGAAGAATTAACTAGAAAGTGAATTGTATACTTTTTAGTATATAGTAAGTATTCAGTTATAACGTTATTGTGATAGTGTATTGATATTGAATGACGGAAAATATTTTGGAACCCCCAACGCCTCAAAGCAAACAAAGTTTTCGTATTTCAGTTAGAGAAAAAAAAATCATGTTGCAAATTTGACAAAATAGTTTAAAAATGTTATAAGAAGCTAGGTGAATAAAATTACATCAGCTAATTGGAAGAAATGCGTCAAGCATGTATCAAAATTGAGGAAGACTATAAAAAAGCTTAATCAATTGATTGGGCTAAATTAAAGTGATTTCATCATAACTGTTGATAAAGAATCGAATACAAGTGATGTTAGTAGTGACTCTGACGAATGTTAATACTAGTGTATTTTTTATTATGATGTATAAGTAAATTTTTTACTGTTTTTTTGCTGTCATTGTTATGTAATATATTAAGTATACTGGGAATATATTATTTTTATTACATATTGTGTCTATATATCAATAGGATATAAATACATCCAAAAATAATTTTTTTTAATTTGTTTTTATTTGGTATACCTACCTTATATACTTTAATATTTTAATTTAAATTATTTTTGGCAAAATTGAGTAAATACTGGTATATAAAGTAAATACAGTCCTGCCTACTTCTGACCAGCTGGATGCGGAACTCTTCGATGTTTTTTATGTCATTTTCTTTATTCCATTATATCGATAATATAGACTATATAATATGATACATTTTGTAAAGACTCTTAAGACTGTAGAATTTAAGCATCGATACATATACAGCAGTGTTATGTTTTGTTAAACCTAGTGCTGCTGATTTAATAAATGATGTAATAAAGAAAAATAGAGCGTAGTTTAAGAAAAAATTAATGAACCGCGACATCATAAATTTATGTCGACACGGAGCTTAATGAAAATATGAGAATGCTTCGGTGGTTTTTTTAAATTAATCATTAATCATTCTTCGGTGGCTCATCGAATTCTATATGAAACCGTCTGCATATTTATAAGAATTTCGTCGCGAATCTTGTAACCTCAACACAATCGTGTGAACGGAATTCTGTAACCTCCTCACGTCACGTCACAAAGAACATAGATGTTCGTATTGATAGAGATAGATAGGTAGAAATATACAATAATCTCAATGGTATGTATTGATATAATGTGGTTTCTCGGGTTGTTATTCCGTGACATCGGTAACAGGTGGCTGCCAGTAACGAAACTAAATTGCACACTTCAAATTTAGCTGGAATTATTTGACTTGGGTTTGTTGTTCTCGGGCTAGACACTGTAGGGATCGAGGCGCTATCAGTATCTCTAGGCCCGCCCATATATTGATTTCGGTTCCTGTTGTTGGCGTTACGACTACTACTGTCGCCATCTTTAATGGTAGTGGTTACGTTACTGATTAATATTAATATAAAGTTATAGATTCATTTTTCGTATATTTTCTTATTAAACATTCTTAAACTTTCTTCATACAATATATAGTTCCGAAAAAATGACCCATGATCTGCTATTTGCGTAACCTATAGCCTTGGTATTAAGTTCTTTTGAAAGACTAATACATATAGTTACGAATTATTCGTGCATTTACAAATAATAATAGTCTAATAGTGCTAAAAGTAAGTCAGCAACTGCAATTCTGATGAAATCTACCCTGATCTATAATTTGTCTAATATGTAATCTTGGTATTAAGCTAGTTTTTGAAAGACAAATAAATATTCGGATTAATAGTGCGTTTACGAACAATCCAAGTCTAATTTTGAGAAGAGCAAGTAAGCAACTGTAATTCCGAAGAAAGGACCCATGATCTGCAACTTGTGTGACCTGGTGACCTGTAGTCTTGTTATTAAGCTACTTCTTGAAATACTAATATATATAGTTACGAATTATTCGTGCATTTACAAATAATAATAGTCTAATAGTGCTAAAAGTAAGTCAGCAACTGCAATTCTGATAAAACCAACCTTGGTCTGTAATTTGTCTAATATGTAGTCTTGGTATTAAGCGAGGTATTAAGCTACTTTTTGAAAGGCGAATAAATATACGGATTAATCGTGCACTTACATATACTCATAGTCTAATCATGAGAAAAGCAAGTCAGTCACTGCAATGAAATATAAATAAGGTATGAATAACTCTGAAAGAAATGATCATCATATATACCATTTTAAAACAGTTCAAAATTTACATATTAAAAACACGCAGAACTGAATGAATTTTTTCAAATTGTTGATAAATAACATTTAAAATTATTCCAATTTCATCGACAAGGTTTTATAGATGAGCGAAGAGTATTTTACGAAAGAAAGTATAATTTGATACATAGTGATTTTTCGGGTTGTTGTGCCGTGAGCTCGGTAACTGGTAGCTTCCAGAAACAGAGTTAAAATGCACATCCCTAGCATTAGCCTTCTTAAGGGCGCCGTTTTATAGGCAAATTTTCAACGAATTTCATAGGTGTTTGTTGAGACAGTCTAAAAAAATCTGAGTAAGTTAGAAAGAATATCTCTTCACTATGTCAATTATACAAGTTTTCTCCGGGATATAAAACAATTTTCAAGCTGACAAGTCATTTAGAATAAGAAAAAAAGAGCATCATTTTCACCTATTACGTTTTATCATAAAATCTACTGAATTTTACAAGTCAACTGCACAATGAAAAAATTGTTTTACGACATTATAAACATTATCACATTATCGTAGAATTCTTTAAAAAAAACTAGTAACACTTGAATTTATGTAAATTATCAAGTATTTTTCACCGTGTATACAACACAGTGATAAGGTACAAATTCACAGTTTTTCATGTCTCTAGCACATTTTCCCTTTCAAAAGTTAAAGAAAATGATTCAATTTCAGCATTATATTTTAGTACTACATTAATAAAGACCTCTACCTACTGTTTGTATTTTTTGGGTGCATATTTAGATATGATTATTTGTCCTTGAAACGCCAGCCTTAAGTCACATACTTGTAACACTACGCAAGACCAGGTAACCTTATTACTTGACATTACAGAGAAGATTTATATTCGCCTCGAGATTTGCAGCATTACTAAGTCTAGTTCTAGTACCCCTGAACTAGAACTAATTATAAATACACTGCCACTTGACGGAAAGAACTCTGATAATATTTTGCCTATTTCGTCCATTACTTTCTACTTATGAAAAACTGGCCATTTCTACACTTTATTAAGACAAGACAGGAATTTTGCCAATACTAGTCGGAGAAAATGTTTTCAACATAGCATTGCGCATTATGACGACTTAATCTGATCCTGTTTGAAACTCAGTTGCGCATCAAAGTTATGTTACAAATGCGTATGCGGCATAATACCCTATCCGCTTGGACATACCCTTGGATTAGCTAAGTACACATAAATCAGGTGGACCTTCAACTAGTGGACTATTTATGTAGAGACAACAATAGCGTTAGCGTTACTTAAATTTCAGAATTCAGAATACAGATTTATAAACAAATAAAACACTAAAAGAAATGACCGTGGCAAGCAGTCGAACTGACGCCAAATCGGTCTTATTGTTCTATATGTGACCTAGTTTGGACGCTGTTGCAATGATATATATCAGAAGATGGGCAAACAGCACCTCAACTGAGAATGTAACAACATATGTGACGAGTGTACAAAATTCAACTTTCTATACTTGTTTTTCCGACGTGTTTTTGTGAATTAAAACATTGCCTCTTAAATGAAAGTTAAGTTCTCAAAAACAGAAGCAAAAAGTTATTTCGTCTTATTTTGATTCACCTAGCATTTCTCTTAAATTATGTCACTAAGTTTAGGGACAACTTGATTTTTGTAGTTTAATAAAAAAATATATACCTACATGGCGCTATTACTTGCTAAGGTATCATATCTAAATTTGGACACTTACCTTCTATGCAAACTTTACTTTTTTTAAGGTGATTTTTAAATTAATTATATTAGATTCCTAATTTCAAAATACAACCATTTATGATACATTTTTGAAAAAATGAATCAAATTTCCTTTTTTATAAGTAGGAAACATTTTTTAATTCAGCGGGAATTACTATTTCTAATTTTCCGTTTATTTTATAAAAAAAAATTGGTATCCCTTACCGCTCTATGGTGCATTTTTGTATATATAAAAATCAAGGGTCGCTCGCTGGTTCTATCGTTTGCAATAATAATGACACTCACTAAAATGAATTTTGCGTTTTCTTTTGAACTTCTGACGTATTCATATTGAAATCTACATTAAATTTTTAACATTAGTTATTAGTTGTTTCACTCACCAAGAGAAATTTAATGAAATTTCTATTTAGAACTTCCAGAAGTTCAAAAACTGTTTTAAGAGAGTGTCATTATTATTGCAAACGATAGTACATGCCTATCAGGCACATTCTATACAATTTCAACCATGTATTATATTTATATATTCAAAAATGGTCAAAAATCTAGTTAGTTGCTCACAATTTATAGTAGTCGACACAAAGAAACATACATGCAATCCGTATATTTTTCCTATAAAATCGTCGCATATCTTTGAGAGCATACCCAATTGCACAGCTTCTGCTGCAGAAAGTACGCATACTTTGCAGCTTGCTGTTGGCTGTGACGAATTGACGGATCCACCTGCTCCATTTCTAACGCTATCATGGGCGGGTATATCGTTCGGGTGGGCAACATTTCGGGTATATCTCTTCGCTCATTTCATTATGAATGTAATTATTGTTTTTAGTGTTTTTGTGTTCATAAGAATGAAGAATAATTCAAGCTCTACAGCGTATTCTCAAATTCGTGCTAATTTAACAAGTGAGGAATATGGGATGATGACATGTATGAAGAGTTAAGGGCGGAGGTCAAAATATGAGTGTACGTGATGTTGAAATACGTATTTAACAAAAATGTACGTGGGTACCATATATGTTCAGGTCAAATAAAAAAGTGGTAAAGAATTGCAAACTGGAAAATAATGGAAACTCACGGAAGGAAGATGGTATTTTTAAAATGAGTTTTCGACAAAAAAATGGATTGCTATATCTTATAAGATGAAATTTTGCTTAGAATATATACAAGGGTGATTTTGCGACTTACAGTATCGGGATATGGCAAAGAAACTATTTAAAATAAATATTAAAAGATCTGAATCTGGATCGAAGAATATATTAAATTTTGACGAAACATGGATGCATGAAGGTCATACGGAAAGCGGTAGGACATGATATAAGTGTTGTACAATACTTGTAACAAATTTTGTCAACATTTTCTATCGTTTTCATCATGAAACTGCCATGGTAGATTATCAAAAGCTCAAAATAAATTTATTAACACCACATAATAATGAAAGTCGCAATAATATTTGTAGTGTTTTACTGTTTCGCAAAATTTGTCAAAAGTTGAGATTTTCCCACCATACATAATTAAAACAGAAGTTGTTAAAATCCTGCAAAAATCCGTGAATTTCACGTCCATGAGAACAAGGTTCAAGTGTGATATCCGCGGAGTGCGCATCAGGTAGGTGTGAGTGGCAATCGCCGTCCAAAACGATGGCATTCGAATTTGTAGAGAGGATGACACAGGGGGCACATTTAAAGTAAATTGTTAATATGCTAGGTTCAGTCGACGTCAACTTATTTTTGATAATTTTGTGTGCTTTAAACTCTTCTCAAGTGGCACGCTTAGGTAATCATGCCACCTTCATCTTCCATACTCATCTCAGTGTTGTGAATTAGTCACTCTCTATTATTTTCGACCTTGGGTAATTGATAATATAATTTAAATTTGGAAATAACTTTATTATCTAACGCCTCGAAATTGGTAAAAACTGTTATATGACTATTCATATTTCCTATGTCTATGAAATGTTGCTACTCGCACGCTTCGCCCTTCTAGTTTTTCGGCCATCTAGTATAGCAACTAATTCAAAAAAATAAGGGTGTCTATATTTAGATATATTATTAAATCGTTATATGAACAGAAAGTTGATATTTCTTATCTGCAACCTCCCTACGAGACACGAGGCTGTTAAAGCACAAAATATGATTTTTTAAGTTGTCCCTTTGGGACTTGAAAATATCCACTTAGGATAGGAACAGTGCGGTCGAACAAACAAACCGACCCTTTTTCGAACATATATCGCCCTAAGCAATCTGAAATCGCCGTTTCCCAGAGTTGGTCTCGTACAACTCACGCCGTGGGGTGCAAAATGACTTAACAAAGGGAGAGTAGACCAATATTGTATCGTTCAGGAAAAAAATGTAAATCTTATACATATAGGCCCAAAATTCATAAAAGCCCAATAGACCATCCGTACCAAGGTGTGCTTTTTATGTAAGTATGGAGAATTAGAGTCAAAATATCCTAAATACAGGGTGTTTAAAAAAGAGTGTAAAATATTTTAGGAGGTAATAGTATGAACCAAAATAAGCAGAAAAGTCTTAATAAACATGGGTCCGCAAAGTAACAGTTGCGGAGATATGGACCACTATTCGTTTTTCAAACATTTTATTTTATTAGGAATAAACCGACAAAGGAAGCTTTTAACAAACAAAAAACAATGTTAGAGAAGTTGTTCAAAGTGCCCTCCGTGTATTTCCAAGCAGGCACGACATCTTCTTCTCAACGATATTCGAACTCTTTCGAAAACACCCTCCTTGGTTTGGATTTCTTGACACTTTTGATTAATCCGTAGCTGCAGCTCTTCCAGGCTATTTACAGGAGTACCATACACTAATGTCTTCAAATATCCCCAAACAAAGAAATCTAGAGGGTTCAGATCAGGCGATATTGGAGGCCATAAAACAGGTCCACATAGATGGATAGGAAGGGGTAAATAGCCTTACCAACATTTAGAAAAATAGACAAAGTGCTCCTATTATGAATAAGAGTTCTTTATACAAGGTATATATTTAAGGTGGAAAATCTCAGAAAAGATATATCTCGTAAATTGGAATAAGAAGTTCATTGTAAGACATATCCTAAGATATATCGTTAAAGACTACACAAGACTTATTTGTAATTTTAGAAAACTGTAAGCGGTATACATTACGTTTAGTAAAATATACAAATCGATTTTTTGCAACATACTAATAATAAAAAAAACGGCTAGAGGGAAAAACTTGATTCACTTAATGACTAATGAATATCTGTTTTTAAAAAAATTATCAGTGATACTATGTTCTGAAAAACAAATAAAAGTTACACTGTTTTCACATTAGCTTAAATAGTAATAAAGAATATTTAAATTTAATGCAACACCTTGCCAAGACAAAAATGATAATAGTAAGGTAATAAAACTAACAAATAATAATTTGATAGGTGCTCCAGATACCTTTTTCTTGATTGTTTGCATATTTCAGCTCATTTTGTGGAAGATCGTCTAACAGAGTCGAAGTTCTTTGAATCATAAAGCTCCCTTCTCGAATTCCTGCACAAAGCTCTTTAGCTTTCGCCAAACATAAGGATCAAATATTCATACTATGTTTCTAATATATTCATAGTCAAATTAACTGTACAATTAATTATTTGTATTCTTAATTTTATTGTTTAGCCTTTAAACATCTGAAGTACGCAGTACATATCTAAGAATATTGTAGCTTTACAACAAATAAAGTCACAATGCATATGTAGGTAGCATATGCCTTAGGCAAGATATGTTGAAATAAGCATTTTCTAACAGTTATTTTTTATTAAGGGCGTTAAGTAAGCGTTTAAGACTCGTACCGTAAAGATAATAGTCCTCAGCTTAAGTCCCGGGCTATTACATGCACTAAAGGTATTATGATGCACGAGATTTATTCAAAATTGTATACACGGCCGGTATTTATACTTATACATTTGTTAAACATCATATTATGTACTTATGGAAATAAATGTCTCAGTAACTAAAATCAAATAATTTTCGTTGCAGCCGAATTGACAGTTGTGACGGATACCTAGCAATAATATCAACAAACGTAGTTTCATGTACGCCATATTTAGAACGCGATAAATATCTGAGAAAGTGACAAAATTCTCTGACAGAGTACGCTTCCTGAAATTTTTAAAGAAGCGAAGGAAGCCAAATGAAGCCTGTTGCCGGGAAAATAAAAAAAAACGTTTTAACAAAACTTACGATGATTTTGATAAATAGTGTTCCTTTAAAAACATAAAACCTCGCATAAAACATTACGCTGAAAATGTGCTCCTAGCACATTTTTTGGAATAATGTGAAAACTGTAAACTATCTCTTTGTGCTCGTATTATTCCATGTTAAAGTCAGCGGTACTTTTACATCATAACAACGGCATTAGTAAATATTCAAGATTAATACCAATTGACACTTTTCTAAGAGATGCCCCCGATTAAATATTTTTAATGATCAAAGTAAGTTGTCATCTTTAAAGATAAAATGTAACTACATTATTTTTATAATTAGGTGGCACTAATTTTTGGCATAGATGGAACTTGCCGTAGAAAACAGCTATGTAACAAAACAATAGACGATATTCAGGATTTAGATAAAACTAGTAACTTTAAAAAAATCCAAGACTAAAATACAGCATAATTCATAATGAAAACAAGTCACCAAGATGTTAGAATATATACAGTAGATCTGCGTCTCTTTGTCAGCCTTAGTAAATTTAGTAACTATTGCGCTTTTCGAAACGGAATTTAAAATAATTACTAGAAAGGTGGCAAGTCGGCTATCGCCGACTTGACCTTTCTTGGGTAGGGTTCGTTTTTTTAAACACCCTGTATTTTTTCGATAATTAGTGCGTTAAGAGACCCCCGATGGAAGTTGAGTAAAAAAAATTGTCAGTTCTCTTAATTTTGAGATTTTTTTAACGTTCAACATTTTTCCAACACTTTGTATATAAAACGGTCTGTCGTACATCCGACAACCCATCCGAAGCAAAAAAAAAATTATTCCATGAATTTTGGGAGTTTCAATATTGGTTCAGTTTTCTTAAACACCCTGTATTGTTTTCATTAAAATAGTTTCCATATAGACCATTGTTAAAAGTTTCATCAAAGGAATATTATACTTCCATGAAGGTTTCTAGAGAACGGTCGGTTTTTTTAACAATTATTACAGCTTGGAAATCAACAATTACAGTAAACGAAAGTGCACGCAATTACAGAATAAAAACGGTTCCTTAATGATTTTAATTTTGACATTTGAAGATAGGAATAAGCGTACTTGATATGTTTAAATAAGCTAGCCATTAACTTTTAATTACGAGATAAAAGGTGATAAGGTAAAGTATTTCACTTTAACTTAACTACTGAGCTGGATAAAAACATTTTGCTAAGTAAATGCACAGTTTTCTCAATAATAATTAATAGTAAAATACAGCGTGTAACGTTTATTTGAGCGGTTCAGCTTCATTGGGCTTAAGTCGCAAATATTTCAACGTTTAAATATTTATTACTGGCGGCCGTTTAAACTTAGCTCTCAAGAATTGGATGCGCAGTGGCCTTTGCACGCCCTTAAGTATAATTCATGTTTTAGTGGAATAAATACCAATAAAAGAACCCTGTATTTAATTCATTGTCTACTCTGCTCAAAATTTAATTTGTCCAAAACTGTAACCGTAAAAAGATGATAACTAAACATGTATTCCGAACTTGTCTACCACCTTAATATTTATAATATATAATATTTATACAGGGTGTGGCATTTTTAACACAGAATATTAAAAAACCTAGATTCCGGACAGCAAATTAAATAACATATGTCCATTGTGAACTTTTAATATTAAAAATATTTTATAGAAAATTATAAAAAGTAACAAAAAGTTTTCGCCATTTCTGGCCATATTATGTGAATATTTTCTTCACATTGAATAATTTTGACTTAATATATAATACCCGTTAAGAAAATCAAACTTCTTCAAATCACTTAAGATGTGAATAATTTTCTTTTTACAAACATCTCGGATCACACATTACAGTGTCTCTTTGTTAAAACAAGTATTGTTTTAATTGGCCTAAAATTATTAATTAATGTCCACTTTTATACGGATTTTGAACTGCATTTCTTACGGGCGTTTAAGCTTGTTGTTGAAAAAAACACTTGTTTTAAACCTTGCTTTTCTTTCCAAATTAATTTTTATTGATTCTAGTCTAGCCTTGAAGAAAAATGATTGTGAGATATCAGTAAGGTTATACAAGGTTTTTATTAAGAACTAGCTTTCCGTAAAAAACCAGTACAAAACTAATTAGTGCATGAAAACCTTTTATCTCTTTATTTGTTTTTTTTTTTTTGCAAATTTCCGTAATATTATACCATCTAGCAACACTGACTCGGGATTTGGATAGGTAACCGCTGAGCTCTGTAACGGTCACATTTTGACCAGGACTGTACTAGGATTTATCTGTCCACTACAAAATTGAAGTTCAATTTTCTTGACAAAACGTGAAGATAGGATTTTTGACAAATATTTATTTCTCCATAGTGACAGCGCTTGCTATTTTTCAATGACAGTCACCAACAATGCTTTTTTATATAGGTATAGGTTTCACAGATTTGCATGTCTGTCAGCTAAAAAACCGCTGGACAAATGTGCAAGGGAATCTTTTTGCTCTAAAATAAATGCTGTTCCAAAAAAGAAGGTAAAACCCAAAAGAAAAACTCTTTTAGCGTAGATTTTCTGGTCAAAAATCAATAAGTAATCCCCCATATCTATACCCCTGTGGGATCTGAAATGCAATCGATTATACCAAATTATAACCTACGTATCATAAATTAATTGACTCAAATTTAAATGGTTTCCAATGAAAAATTTGGAAATTATCAATGAGACATGTTTTTTAAATTTTTTTGACCTAGCTCATTAGAATTTTTTCGTATTTTTGGATGTAGAATCTGCTCTAGAATTCTCTGAACAACATTTTACATTACCCTGTATATGCTAACAAACGATTTGTTACATTCAGTTACATTTCTCGCAAATAAAATGAGATGAGATCAACTTATTCAAAAGTAATGATTTGCCGATCACGAAACATCTTTTATAATTAATAATTATTAGATATCCCACACAGTTACATCTGCTATGAGAGCTATTTGTAGAAAAAAAAAGCAATGTACTTCCTTGCAGTTCAGTGAAAATAGTTAAAATCATTGCAAGCGTAAACTACAACATTAAAATTTCAATTATAATATCAAAAAAAGTAAACACATGAAATATAAGTATTATTCTGTTTTTATTTCTTGTTCCTTGATACCGCAGCTTTTAAGCAATGTATTTTTAAGGTTTTTAAATGTGAATGGTGTTCATAAGTTTTATTTAATTATACAGGGTATTTTTAAATCACAGCGATATTAATATCAAGGCCAAAATAATGCCACTGAGTCATACATATGGCAGTCAGAATTGTATTGTTGCCAAATTATGTGGCATTTAAGTTGACATTACAAATATTATTTTTGGCTGTTTCTGTAAAATGAATAAATCGATTGTTTTCCACGTTTGTTACGACGAATCTCTGTTATTTTATGAAATTTTAGCGAAATAAGCATACAATTGCAACCATAATATATTATCTAGGACATAAATTTATAGTACAGCACTAATTTTTCGTATAAAATAAAAATAGTAGGTACTTATATAACGATTTTATAAATAAATTTTCATTTTTGTTTTAGTATATGTATGTACTGTTAAGAATATCAAATTTTGAATTCAAAATTAGTTAAATTATTAGAAAGTTCTTTAATAAATTGCTTCGAAAATTTGGATTTGGGGGTTTTCTGGGACGAAAAAAATGAAGCCGTGCTTAACTTTGGTCTAAAAACTAGAAGGCTCCACAAAATTTAATATTGGTGGATACAATTTTGCTCGCAATTTTGTCAGATTTTTCTGACATTTTTCGTATATAATTTCTGTATAAACCTTTAATGATATCATCGGTTCACCTCTTCATAATTAATTTTCTAATGAATAACTGTGGGATATGGTATGCATTTATGCAAAAGAAAATGTTGAGTTCAAAATTTTTACTTTCACATTCATCATTTTTTGCACGAATGTAATGGCTACTTCATTATTTTTGAAATTGAGAAGTTTTCGAATAAATCCCCTGGCACGTCGATTTTGTTTTTAAAAAAGGCACTTTCTGACATACGACCCACATTTGTAAAAATTTGTGTTTGTTTGAGGTAAAAATTAATGATGTACTTTTAGAGCCAGCTGATCATTGTAAAAGTATGGGTCTTATTATTGATGGTAGTCTTACATTTAACAATCATATAAACAGTCTAGTTCAAAAATCGTACAATAAACTAAAAGTTCTGTATATGCAGAGAGATTTTCTTAATACTGACACAAAGCTACTGTTGTGTGACTCTCTAATTCTATCTCAATTAGTTTATTGCGATGTTATATATTGGCCTACGTTAACTATTAAAAATAAAAATACGCTCCAAAAGATACAAAATTCTTGCTTACGATATTGTTTTAATTTGCGGAAATTTGACCACGTTTCGGCTGATTTTGTACGCTCCAAGTGGCTTAATCTAAGTGAAAGATTTTTTTATCATTTATCCTGTCTTGTCTTTAAAATAAATTATTTTCACCTACCTACTTATCTTTACGAGAAGTTGATACGTGGTTGTGATACGCATCAATTGCCTACTCGTGGAAGGGATCTGTATACCGTACCTAAACATAACACTGCGCAATTTGAAAAATGTTTTACTTATAACACTGTTAAAATTTTCAATGACGTTCCTGTTTCTATTAAGTCCTCATCTAATATTCATTTGTTCCGAAAGCGAATCAAGGCCTGGATTTGTTCTAATCGATAACTGTTGCGTTATTTTTATGTATGTTAGGTTAAGTACAATATGTATATATTGTTTCTATGGTTTGTCTACTACTTTTTCTATGGCTGGTTGGTTACGTGGAAGAGCGGCATGTTGCCGAACGGCGCCAACCTTGTATCAAGTATATTTTTTTTGTATGTACTCTTGTGTATGAATAATAAAGGCAATATTATTATTATTATTATTATTTGTGACGTCATTGTTGTTCCAAATATGAATATCATCGACAATTTTTTTAAATAGCAAACCCCCAATTTTGACCATTCCAATTTAATGAGCGTGTCATTCTACATCATGAAAAATTTACATAATAAAAATTTCAAGAAAATAATGTTTGAATATTTTAAAATTTGATTTTCATAATACTGTGCACCTCCCCATTATGCAACACCTGTCGGTGCTTATTTAGATGAGCTGTTCCCGAATCGTTGGATAGGGAGAAGGGGGCCGATTGAGTGGCCAGCCAGATCAACTGATTTGACACCCCTAGATTATTTCTTGTTGGGACACTTAAAAAGCAAACTATACGTTACTAGACCGGTTAATTTAGAAGATTTAAAAGCAAAAATTCGTCACGGGTTACATCGTGTACCTCCTGAAGTTAAATATTAATAATTTCCAAAAATAATTTATTAATCGTCTTGGCTACTGTCAGGCAGCCAACGGTGCACAATTTGAACATTTAATTTAGTCGACTTTTTACATAATCTTTATCATTTTCAGTATTGGGAAAATTAAATTTTAAAATCTTCAAACATTATTTTCTTGAAATTTTTGTTATGTAATACCATAATTTTTCATGATGTATGTATGTAGAATGACACGCTCTTTCAAATGACATGGTCAAAATTGGAGTTTGCTATTTAAAAAAATTGTCAATGACGTCATATCTCGACCAACTATGATGTCACAAATGTGGGCTGTATGTCAAAAAGTGCCTATTTTAAAAACAATATCGACGTGCTAGAGCATTTTTTCAAAAATAATTAATTTATTCGTTACTTTTCGAAAGCACTGTATATATCGTCATCAGGTATCAACTCTTGCCCTGCGCCTCATTACTTTTGGGATACCCTGTATACCTATAATCATAATAAAAGTTTTCGACAATTATTATGGTAACCAAATATAGGGTGTGGCATTTATAATTTATAAAATATTTGGAGTAACAAAGTGTTATACAAAAAAATTCGATTTTTATGTAAATTAACTACCACAATTCACAAAAAGGGCCAAATTATGAACGCCGGTCTTGTTAATTCAACAAACATGTAGGAGACGACTGTTGTTACGTTTAGCATTCCTTAAAAAGGCCATAAAACACGACAACAAAAAATAACCCGAACGTTTTATACAATCTTGTTTAGGTCAGTCAAGGTAACATTATTTTAAAAAACATATCTCGTAGTTTAGCGTAACATTGACCTATGCTATAAAGTGTGTAAGAAGTTTTTTATCTAATCTATCAGTGCATTTTGACATAGTGCAACAGTAGAAAATGTGCATCAGACCCATGCCTGCCTCCACAATCATGGAGGTCCATTGCAATATTTTCTGTAAGAAAATAAGTTTTTATTTCATTTTATGCCTTGATATTTTAGTACTTATAGATGTTGTGTTGTGTTGCCATTACTATTATTTTGTGCCTAACGTCCACAAATATCTACTTTAGAGTTTAAGAGCCCACTACTGAGAATAAATAAAAATGACGCTTTTGATTAAAAAAAAAATTCCCCGAAAACGCCCATCGCTTACACAGCTAATCAACTATCAACCAGTACAGAAAAGATAACCGCTGGCTGCAGTCAGGACTTTACTTGGAATAATTTTTCGTTGTAAAAATTAAAGTTTAATTTACATAAGAATACGTAAAGATCGAATTTTTTTATGTAAGATTTTTTTATTCCAAATACTTGTTGTCAAGAAGCTGTCATATAATTGTTATATATTATAAATGCCACCCTGTATAGTTATCACTCGATTTCACGGTAGTAAAATTAATTTGTTATAGTTATTATAGACTATTGCAGTTTATGAATAAAATGCAATTTATAATAACAATTATAGGTTTATTAACAGTTATTGTAGAAATATGTACAACTCATGTATTCTTATAGCAATGAGACAACGGAATGGAATGAAAATACCAGCCAAAAACCTTATCCTACAATATAAGAAATGTTTATCGATACATGACGCGGCCGCTACAAAAAGGTCCACCAATTTACAGGGTGATACGGCGGAGCCGCTCAGTACTCGCTACATGGTTAGCATTATAGAAACTGATAATATAAAAATAATTAATTAAAAAAATAGTAATTATTTTATTTAATTTAATTGGGTATTTTGCCACATTTCTAATCCAAACAAAGAGTAATTGAATAAACACTTGCGTCAAAAGTATCAATCAAGGATTATTTTTGGAACTAAGTTTGCCTAACCAAAAAATCTCACACTGAAAAAGCAGACATCTTTATATTAAACAACAAAAATTGCATCACTATCGCGTATTTTTTGACGTTTCGAAAAACTCTCTGTTTTTGTTCTCAAAAATTGCAATTGTATTAAACGTAAATTAAGTTTGACATTTTAAAATTTGTTTGTCTGGTTCCATAGATAATTGTTAACTGATTTTTATTTTATTCGTACTTCTTCTTGATACAACTGTAGCCAACAATGATCAATGTTTATTGAATAGTTTGACACACTTATCTCCGTTCAACAGAGTAATAGCATTGTTGGTAATCGCGGTCTCTTTTAATTCTCTTCTTGCTGCATCCTCTTTCTCTAATATTTTTGCCGAACCCCGTTGAATCAAATGACCGTTTTCCCAAGCGTGTTTACAAATATTTGATTTCTTATATAATTTTTATGTTCCTCAACACTAACATTCATAGGCAAACATTTTAAAGGAGGATAATGCAACACAATGAAAATTGAAAGAGACCACGATTATTTTGTTGAACGAAGATAAGTGTGCCTCAAACTGTTCAGTAAACATTAATCATTGTTGGCTCCAGTTATATCAAGAAGAAGTAAGTAAAAATAAAATGAACATCATTTAACATCTCTATGGAAGCAGATAAGCACATTTTAAACTCTCAAAATTTACTTTTAATACAATTTAACAGCTTAGATGAAAAGGGGCCCAACTTTCGATAAGCAAATTTTACAAGAGAGACATAAAACTTAATTTCCTTAAACAGGTAAACTATACACAAAAACCAATACACATTAACTTAGATCACTTTTTATTGTAGAATTGTTCATAAATGTTATACATATGTATAAACGAGTGAATAAATAAAAAGATTTAAAAATGAAAAAAAAACCTTTTTCTACCAAGCTGACACACACATATGATTAGGTACATGGGCGTAGCCAGGAATTTTCCAAGGGGGAGTCGAGAACCCTAGGGTGGAGACGAGAGTTTATTAAACAAAGGGTATGTGAAATTATGGTTCTCCTGACGGTAGATGTTCCCGCTGTTGTAAAATGGATAGAAAATGCATTCAGTAATAATAATAATGTAATTTTTTAAACTTGCATTATGCAGCAAGAATTAGGGAAGAGCCGTGGCCCACCTTGCCCCCCTGGTGACGCCCATGATTTAGTATCTATTTTTTAATACTTTTAATATTACTAATCTTCGTTTTCAGATTCTTGTGCACACAAAGCTACTGACAAGATCTCATCGAATGCGATGCGATTGTTTCTTATTGTTTTAAAAATTTGCAAATAATTTAGATTCATATTTTGTTATTTGAAACTAATGCAAAAGGTTTTTTTTTAAATAGGGTTAGGTCAGTCCGTTGACAAAATCCGTCTAATAATATACTTAATATTACTTGGAAACACAGCCAAATATTGTATGTGGGTTGTCAATCAGCAATAATGAAATAGTTGATTTTTTCTATATTAAAGAAACTTATAGGACCTTTATACAGTGGTTTCGAAAAGTAACGAATAAATTCATTATTTTTGAAATTGAGAAATTTTCGAAATAAATGCCTTGGCACGTCGATTTTATTTTTAAAAAAGGCACTTTTTGACATACGACCCACATTTGCATTCTACATACACATCATGAAAAATTATGGTGTTACATAACAAAAATTTCAAGAAAATAATGTTTGAAGATTTTAAAATTTAATTTTCTCAACACTGAAAATGATAATGATTATGTAAAAAATCGACTAAATTAATCGACGTGCCAGGAGATTTTTTCAAAAAATTCTAAATTTCAAAAATAATTAATTTATTCGTTACTTTTCGAAAGCACTGTATAGTAAGTGCCTTCTTGTCTTCTTATAACTGTTATGCGAGAAAATATCGTATTTGACCAAACCACACAGATGGACCCAATTTTTGAGAGCGAATACAGAGTTTTTCGAAACGTCAAAAAATACAGAAGTGCGCGATAGTGATGTGATTTTTATTATTTTTTACTTATCTGCTTTATTAGTGTGAGATTTTTTGGTTAGGCAAACTCAGTTTCAAAAATAATCCTTGATTGATCCTCTTGGCACAAGGGTTTATTCAATTAATCTTTATTTTCTTCAAAAGTGTGGCATCTAAAGGAAAACTAGATCTATGCCAAAAATAAATAGCTTCAGAGAAAAGGAATCTTTATTTCAAAATTCACCTTGCCAAATACCCTTCCTTATACCTTTTTATTTAATTTAATAACTTATAAAATTTTTAAAATGGTTTTAATTTGTACTATGCCCTTTTCTAATATGAAAAAAAGATTTTTTAACACGAATTATGAATTTTTTGTTGTATTTTAAAGGTATTTTAAGCTAACATAAATGAATTCTCCTACAATTCCTATCAATGAAGTCATATGTATGTTTTCTGATAACAAATATCTAGGTATGCTAATGAACAATTCCACAGACAAAACTGTATTCGATATTTATCTAAAATAAAAAATTAATCTAGCCAAATGTACTGGAATCATTCTATAAATACTTAAGTTCACTTATGAAACTGTGTGAACTTGAAAATTCGTAATATATGAGAATTGATCTATTTCTGCAATTTTAGGATTGCTTCTTCTAACTACAAAAATTATTATACCTATAAATTAAAATTATTTTACATTAATAAGGTTAGTAAATTTAGCTAAATATATGTTTTTTATTTTAGATAATTATTAAATACAGCTTTATTTATGGAATTGTTGATTTACCTAGATATTTAGTATCAGAGAGCCTACTTCATTAATAGGAATTGTAGGAGAATTCATTTATATTAACTTAAAATACAATACAGTAAAAAATGTACAAAAGCTAATAATAAAGAGTATATATTGCAGATGTAATTCAATATTAGTCGGAGCTTTAGTCTACTGAGTAGTTAGTTTCACACAATATTGTTAATACCTAAATATATACAGGGTGTCCGGAAATTATGCGTCAAGACTTCAGGAGGTGATAACAAAAAATTAGGGTTACAAAGTCCTATAACAATTTTTTAAAAACTCAATATTAACGAAGATACAGGGTGTTAAAATTAAAATTTTATTTTCGACATTTGTAAATAACTTCTTAAGAAATCCAAATATTTACATAAAATTTGTAAATCGGGGGTTTTTGCGGACGAGAAATTCAAATATATTTCTAATTTTGACGTCACTAGTAGAGGGCGCCACTTGTGGCACATCATGCTTCTTTTAAATGACAGAACTTTTTTGCATCTTAATGTATCCATTTGACTATCAAAACAATCGATTTTCCTACCAGTTTTATTTGAAAAAGGTATACCTTGCTGAAGTCGATAAGCGTAACCATTTTTGAAATAATCCTATTTGGAACGCTCAGTGCACCGAGTAAAAACGGTTTTGGTTTCAGGTAAAGTACCTTTTTTGTTGAAAATACAGCAAAATATTACTTGAAAAAGTTGTTCAGGCTGTAAATTATGGAGACGTGCAAAATTTCAAGAAGATCGGCGAGGTTTGATGAAACCATTTTTCAACAAAGCACAAAAAGATGTTATCAAAGCAGGCCGTTTTTCAAAAAATTTTGCACATCTCCATGATTTACCGTTCAGTACAACTTTTTCAAGTAACATTTTGCTGTGTGCAGTAGAAAAGGCACTTTAACTGAAACCAAAACAGTTTTTACCTGGTGCACTGGATATTTCAAATAAGATTATTTCGAAAACTGTTACTCCTAACGACTTCAATAAGCTATACCTTTTTCAGATATAACAGGTAGGATAATCGATTGTTTCAATAATTAGATGGATACACTATGCAGCAAAAAAGTTCTGTCATTTGAAAGAAACATGATGTGCCATAAGTGGCGCCCTCTACTAGTGACGTCAAAATTAGAAACATATTTGAATTTCTCGTCCATAAAAACCCGCGATTTACAAATTTTAATTAAATATTTGGATTTCTTAAAAAGTTATTTACAAATATCTAAAATAAAATTTTAAGTTCTCCGTTAATATTGAGTTTTTGAAAAATTGTTATAAGACTTCGTGACCTTAATTTTTTGTGAGGAATTACCTCCTGAAGTCTTGACGTATAATTTCCGAACACCCTGTATATATAAAATTAATTTGAAATCGTTAATGCCTAAAAAAATAAAAATTATTATTTAAAAAAAAATAATTTCGTAGACGTTTATCAGTATATTAAATAGATTAAAAGAAAGAAAAGTGAAAAGAAAAAATTAAAAATGGTATCTTAATTTATGGTTTTTTAATTTGTATTGTTTTATTTTACTATCTTTCTTAAATAGATTATTTTACACATTTATTTTTCATGTTATAATATATTTGTAATGTTAACATATTTTAATAACTATTACCTATTTTCTTATATATATACAGGCTATCTCACATAAGAGGGCCACTCCTATGTATCTCGCTTAATATGCGAGATACGTCAAAAATCTTCGTAAAAACAAATTTGAGATCCATGACCAACTTATGAGTAATAACAAAAAAACCTGTAAAGTACCCAAACTTTAAGGCTGTCTAACTTTTGTTATTTTAAGAGATAGAGAAAACTTATTGGTAATAAGTTTTGATTGCAAAATTGATACCTTTCACCTGATATAAACAGATTTTTGAAACATCGTATGTGATTCGTTGCGCCCTCCAGGCGAACAAATAAACATTCTATCGAAGCAGGCCACAAAAAATTGCCTGTTTTTTCATCTTTCATGCAATATACTACATGTCGCCCGTATCTGCTGTATTTATTACAGTTTTTTCAATTTTAGTATAAAAAAATGTACCTAAATATGTTCGTGTTGCTCAAGATAATGTAGAAACTGTTTTAAAGACGCCAACTGCAAAAAAATAATAAACAGAATGTACCTACTTTTTTATGCAAAATGCAGATTTTGTTATAATATTATTATTTTATTTGTTGTCACATTAGAAACAATTGGGTTTTTAAAATTGTTCTAACACTGACAATGTAGCATACGCTAAGTGTTGCAAGCTATGAAAACAAATGTTTTTACCCCAGTAATGTCAGCATTAGACAATTTGATTATTCTTGTGATAGGTTATGCAGATGGTGCTTGAAAATTCTTACAGTTTCTTGTTATTTAAAAAAATATTTAATTTTGAATAACAATGGGGTTTTCAAATATTGAAAAGTATAATATGTTTGTGTTGTACTGTCTGACGCATCAGAAATTGAGGTGGTCAATTTGAGCATCTCACTTAACTCATTATTACTTGTCTGTATCAATTATAGGTACTAGTATTAGCTGATGTTATTAATATTTTCGGATTTTCTAGTTTTAAGTTTACCTTTTCTGTTTAAATTTAAATAAAATTTGTTTCTAATTCAGCACTGCTTATTTCAGTACTCAATTAAATCACTGAATCAATTAAATTAATGTTTCAAGAATTAAGAGCATCTCAATTCAAACGTAAAATCGCTATGGAGAATCTCATTGAATGTGTAACCCTCTTCCTCAAGTTATAACACATTCAAAATGAGTTTTTAAAACCACAATGAACTTTAACAATTTTCAAATGAACGGTTATGTAAAAATTATGACTATCGAGTATAAATACTATAATAAGAACAAACAGTTTGTCAAATGGTAATTTTACTGAGACAATACATTTATTTTCATAGCTTGCAACATTTATCGTAAGCTACTTGTGTGTGAATAATTTTAAAGACCCGATTGCTTCTAATATGAAAACCAATAAAATAATAATTTTATAAGAAAATTATGTTGCATTAAAAAGTATATTCTGTTTATTATTTTTTTGCAGTTGGCGTTTTTAAAACAGGTTCTACATTATCTTGAGCAATACGAAAATATTTAGGTACATTTTTTTAACTAAATTTAAAAAAAACTGTAATAAATACAAAATATAAGGGCAACATGTAGTATATTACATGAAAGACGAAAAACAGGAAATATTTTATGGCCATCAGGTGAAAGATATCAATTTTGCAATCAAAATTTATTACTAATAAGTTTTCGCTATCTCTTAAAATAAAAAGACAGCCTTAAAGTTTGGGTACTTTACAGGTTTTATTGTTATTATTCATAAAATTGGCCATGAATCTCAAATTTGTTTTTACGAGCATAAATGCCTCCAAAAATTCAACAAAAAATATTTAGATTTTTGACATGTCTCTCATATTAAGGGTGATACATGGAAGTGGTCCTCTTATGTGAGACAGCCTGTATATGTGCATCTTTGAGTTGTAAATTTATGGTATATCCATGTGGATACATGTTTTGGGTTTTTACCTGTTTTGTATCCCTTTTGAATAAATAAATAAATAAATAAAAAAGCTACTAAATATCTACTTTAAGATAAGAATCATCCCACTTTAATTTAAATGTACTCATATATTCAAAATTTGTAACGTCAAAATATTTAAATGACAGAGTAAACATAATTCATTTTTATAATTGGCTTTAGTTGGCTTAGTCCCCTAACTAACAAAGCATCGTTTTTTACTGATCAAAAAAACATTTGAAATTTATCGTTTCTTTATAATAATTATTAAACCTTTTTTGCCACTTATTGTATATCGATATTAAGTTTTATTATTTAATAATAATGATTACCAGTAAAAGGTTTATAAAAATAAGCGTGTACATTTAAAGGTGAAGTATTATTTTTATCGCATAATTAACGATAACTTAAACGTTTTACAAGATTATTTAAAAAACATAAAGCTATTAAAAAGTTTGAAAAACAACATGTCATTGAACACTATCCAAAAATTGCCATCTTTTTTTCAGTTTCACTTTCTTAGTTAGTAATAATTACAGGGGCAAATTCTTTCGTACGTAAAACATCATTCGTGAGGAGACAAAAACGAATATTTATACAAATCAACAGCACGCTTTGACACAGTTAGGAAAATAATAGCACTGGATCAACTCACCTGTTAAATATAAAACAAACGGCTTAAAATAAATCGAGCGTCATCCCATTTCTTAACACTTCACCACTCGGAAAAACTGAACAGTAAATAAACGCCACATAGAAAAAATATTCGAAAAACTCGCGAGCGACAACTTATAACAACAACCTTACGCGAGACGCTCAACTTTTCCGCACTTCAAAAGTTAACAATAGAAGAGGTCGAGTATCGCGGCGCACAGCCAACTCCGCGTTTCGAGCGTGCTACTGCCGGCAGAGTCGTATAGCGCCGCCAGCGGTTTGGTGGGTACTGACGCCCCCAGACGGTCTAGGCGGCGGTGGTCCTCGATTACATGCATCTATTTTGTTATCCGGCATCAAAACCGTGGCAAGTTTAAGGCAAGAACTTCTGGCTGGCTAGTTTGGACAGTTTTTGTTGTTCGTCGGAGGCTTTCAAACTAACTTCGGAATTTATCGTCCCAGGAAGATTGGAACTTTGCTGATTGGGCTGCATTCTAGATGGAAGTCGAAATATATTTGCTTTCCTTTGACTCCTTCCAACTTCAAATTTAATTTCTGATTATTTTTCTACGACATATTTTCTTGAATTATACTCTGAAAGGAAAAAATAGCAAACACGTATACCATTGTGGCCCTGTGTACTACAATTTGTTATGTTTATAGCTCCTGACAAAATTTGTAGTATTATTTCACATACTATTGTGCTATAGTAATAATCTCCAAACAACAAAAGCTTGGAAAGGTCACGTTTTTTAATATACGTTTTGTTATTTAATTTCGAGTATAAACATGAAATTTCGAGTTTGAATACAAAATGTCGGGTTTATACACGAAATTTCGAGTTTGGCATTTATCGTTCCAGACAGATTGAAACTCTACTGATTGGGCTGCATTCCAGGTGGAAATCGATATATACAGTGCGTTCATAGGTAAATAAATAATATTATTAAAAATTCCCGACCAGGAAATAATAACTTAATATACAGGGTGACCTATCTTCGAGTCCCCATTTTGTTTCTCATTTCCAAACTTTCCTTGCTGAGCTGACTCCAAAAATGTATCACATAAGTTGCTTCAAACTGGCACAGGGCAGACACCAATGCTAAAGGTATTTATAAAAACGTAATAGAATGTTATACGTTACTAAATTCCTGTTCCTGTTAAATTTTAATCAAAAAAATATGGACCAACAATTGCATTTCTCAAAATACCAGCCCACACATTGACCTTTTGTGTTCGTTGCGTATGCTATTCTTGCATCCAATGTGGATTTTCCTGAGACGAATAACGGGTGTTTTGCCCGATTAACATGCCCGTTCAAATAAAACGTTAACAATGGAATTGTTGTTTCGATTGTTGTGGTGCATCATATACGCACAGAATTCAGTTCTTGGGTCAACGTCGTCTTCAGCTAATTCATCCATCAGACATAAGTGTGTTTGGGCACGCAAAAATCACTAACAATCTTCCACCCTGTACAAATTTGAAGCAACTTGTGATACATTTTTGGAAGCAGCTCAACAAGGGAACTACGAAAATGGGAAAAATGAGTTGTTCCATTTAAAGAAACCGGTGATGACGTCATTATTTGAAGGTAGGTCATCCTGTATGTTAAATTATTATTTGAAAAATCAGTAAATTAAAATCAAAAACCGACCTGTTTCAGGAATTTTTAATAATATTGTTTATTTAGCTAATAATGAATGTATGTGTTACTTTATGAACGCACTGTATTTCATTTCCTTTAAATCTTTTAACTTCAAATTTCTGATTATTTTTCTTGGGTAAATTTTCTTGAATTATGCACTGAAAAAAAAATACTAAACACTTATATAATTGTAGGCCTGTGAACTGCCATTTGTTGTAATTTGACCTTCAGAAACAATTTGTAGTTTTATTTGACACACTACTAGGCTTACAATTTTGTAGTAATAATCTTCGAACACTATTTTTTGCCTTCGCTCCGCCCGCCCGCAAACTTACGAGTGACGTCAGTGGTATTTGAAATTAAAATTTCAAATATTACTTGCTAATAGATTTTGGATTTAATTTCTATTTTCAAAATATCCCTGTGTTCCGTGTTATTATTTTTGTGTTACTGGAATTATTTTCGTGTATTGGCGTAATAATTGTTGTTTTTTGGTATTTGTTACTGTTACGTTTTGGTTGCTATTTCAGTGTTTTTATGAAAACATACCAGAAATTTATATAAAAGATATATAGCGGTTACATGACAGCAATTTCTTTGTATTATTGTTCCATTTGGGACTTTTTGATAACAGCCGCTATTTTGCTGTTTAAAGTACCTGTGAGAGTAATGTAATCCCAACAAGAAAAACGTTTTATAGAAATTATTTAAACTATTTTCTGAACGTTCTTGTGTCTGCACTTATACAATATTTTTGCTTCAGGAGATCAATTTCATTATTTAATGCAGATATTTTGCTGTATTAACAATGGAAAAAAAAAAGAATTGGAAATATTTAGGTATATAATAATAAAAATAATACAAAGGCGAAGTTATAGCCTTGGACTACTCTTCCACTTAAACCCTATACATATTACATCAAACATACAGTCATAAACATACGATAAACGTACGAATATCTATAACACAATTACGAAACCTTATAGAAAAGGAGTTTTGAATGGAAAAACAGTTCCTGCAACTTTTATAACTTATCTTGAGAATATGGCTACTACTATCAAAAATATTAAGACTAACTGACTGACTATTACTGAACATCGATTTGTTTGGATTACTTTGCCTTCACGCGTGTATGTCTATGCGACAAGGTTGAACTATATACAACTATACATATATGCATGTTTTCTCTTCTATATCTTAAATACAAACCTAAAAAGTATCAAAGAACGTAACAGCATGCATAAGAATGTATTGATTTATATATTAAATATTTAATTTATTATTAATTTAATTTTAATAAAATTAATTTATTTTAAATACTTTTATCTACTACTGCTTTATAAGAGCCTCATTATAGCATTTATTTGGCACTGTTTCAGTTGAATAATGAAGGTCATAACACCACTAGTGGAGTTATGTGACATATTACCCCACTAGTGAAATATTAAAAAAAGATCACTGCTAAATGGTTATTTTTAATAAGAATCAATTTGACAATTAATAGATAATTTAACTTGAATTACTTGTTATAAATATTAACAACTTTGACAATTCGTAAGATTAATACCAAATGAATGCAGCTGGTCTGTATTTGTATTAACAATGCTTAATTCTTTGTAAGCTAAGCACTTGAAGTAGCTGCAATGACGGCAATATCCCCTCTAAGAACTTTTGTGGCGATTTTTTTCTTGTTTTCAAGAGACGTATCAATATAGCCTTCACACACAGTGTTGGACCAACCATCATGTCGTTTTATAGTTAGGTCTGCTCCTGTGTAGGCTAGAAGTGAAGTAGATGATCGTCAAAAACAATGCCCTGTATATTGTTGAGTATGTGTGATAAATTGAGAAAAAAAGCAATCTTCTTTGACATTAAACTAAAAGTATTTATACCAACAGGAAGTTTCATGCATTTTCCACCGCTATAACAAAAATCTTGCATAAATTGGCATGACTAGGATGCAGAGCGAGGTGTTTTTGTATTACTTGGACCATATTCACATCATTCGATTTCCCCGGCAGTGATAAACAATTTTCGAGAAAATTTGGTTTTCGTATCCGGTATGAAGATATTAAAAAGGTTTCCTTTATTTTTTACGCTTCTACTAACATAAAATTAGTTAACTAGTCCACTGTACATGCACCTCCAATTCCAATAATTAAGGCAACCTTAAATTACACAATTATGAATTTCAAATAACATTTTCTTGTTCTTACCTTTGTTAGCAAGAATTTTATGTCGTCGGCATCTTATAAAAATTTGGAAACGTCCTTTTTCATTAATATTTTTGACTTTTTTGGTTTGTATTCCACTGATTGCTCTTTCAGAAAAGCAATTAAACTGTTAAATTTACTGATGTCAACATTGCTAATAATGCTAATAATACCTTCACTTTTACTTCATATTTTATAATCTTAGATGCACACCAATCAGTGAATCGTTTATAAAGTTGTTCGTACTTGGTGCTCGATGTAGGTATCTGGTAAAAGTGAAGCTACTACAGTTGCAGCAGCTTTTTCAATTTCAAGAGGCAAGTTTTTTGTTTCTGAATCACTCATTATTTTAATCAACACCACAGTAGTTATAAGACAATGTAAAAACGAAAACTAAATTTTGTTTATAACAAGTTTTTTTACTGTATTAGTGTTTTGTTTGCGTTAAAAATAAAAATATTAATATCAGCGAGAGAATAGCGGACTGCCCGTAATTTTCCAAAAGAATGAGTGGGTAGTAAAAGCGACTTACCAGGAAATCTTGCCGTGGGTACGTCGGAGAGGGCCCTCTGATGTCGTCTCGATCGTTCTTCGAAGCAGGGAAAAGGATTTAGCGGAAATAGAAATTGCGTAAAGCGGTGGAAAACACTGGTTTTTCACTAAGAACGGTTAGACTTATTCAAATAGTCATTAACTACTCACTGGGAATTTTTGGAAGGAGGTCGCAAACCAGCTCATTCTGTCCGCGCAAATAAAAGAAAAAGAGCAAAAGTAGATAAGTTTTTACTTTGAACGGACATACAGGGCGCGGATTATTTTGAAAAGTAAACTATTAATAATGCTCAATATAACAAAATACTAATTAACTTATAATTAAACTAAAAATAAGACAAATACGTAACAATTAGAAAGGTACTTATTTTAAGCTAATATAAATCAAATCTTCTACAATTCCTATCTCTCTGATACTAAACATCTAGGCATGTTAATGAACAATTCCACAGACAAAGCTCTATTCAATAATAATGTAAAGAAATTAATCTAGCTAAATTTACTAACCTGGTTTAATGAAAACACTATAAATTTCTAACTTCACTTTTAAAGCAGTGGAAACTCGAAAATTCAATCACAATAGATGAGATTTGACCTATTTCTGCATTTTTAGAATTGCTTCTTCAGGTAGTCTCCTTTAAGTTGAGTCAACTATAAAAATTATTATATAAATTAAAATTATTTGAAATTAAATATCGACAATGTCAAAAGTGAGATTAGCCTGTCAATGAATTTTAAATTAAATATGACAAATACCTACGTAAATAATGTTTACCCTTTGTGTAACCTTTTTTTATATATATTTTTAGGTATTAATAATTTTATATTATTGTGTGAAACTAACTACTCTGGACTAAAGTCCCAACCAGCGTTGAATTACACCCACAATATCTACCCATGTATTCTTTAATAACTTACTGATATTGTATATTATTTTCTATTAAATGAAATATCCTCAAATGAAGAGCTAAAATATAAAAAATAGTTCACAGTCCATCCACTAGGAGCGTTGAAACTTTTATACAAACTCGATCCTACAGATTCAGCTCTATCTAGTTTATACTTTCTGATTTTGAATTAAAATTTACAAACTGGATCTGATTTTGGATTTTTCTCAATTTAAGGTAGTTGTAGATAACATTTTTTGCAGTTCTAGATGCAATTTTATATAGTACACGTGGGATAACGGCATTTTTTAGTACATTCGTGAAATTACAGGACTAGGATTAAGTCTTGTCGTGCAATGTCTCACTCATGTATAATAATGCCTATATCCCACTTGTACTATAAATAACTATTACAATAGAGTGCAAAATTGCGTATTTGTTTAATTTCTTTGGTGTCTAACTCAAATTATTATTTAAATTTTACCACCCCTCGTACGTACCTATCATATATCTGTCACAAAGACAGTGACACGCTCGAAATAAATGAGAACGTGTTGACAACAACCTCTTCACTCATACCAAACGAGTTAATTTGCACCTGAATCGATAACGTTGACGTTATTCCAGATTTTGAATATATTCATAACCACAACTTCAGTCCCTTTCCCCTTTATCCGTAGAGTTTATGATAGGTAATTTACACGAGAGACTTGATTTACATACTATGACCTTGATGAAATAGTGATAAGTTTATAATACAAGCGTAACTGATTCAAAATTATACGTATATTCGATTAAATCACTGATTATACCTAATCAATATGGTAGTTTTCTATTTCAGTATATTTTGCATATTGCTTTAAAAAATGTCAGTACTGTCATGCACAAGAGACATGATATTCTAGCAAAACTAGATGGTGCTATCTTTTCAAATTTTGAATACTTATACAGGATGATGTTTCAGTTAACTATATAATTTTAACCGTGTATTGTATTCATTAAAATTGGTAAATTTTCTTCTAATTTTTATTATGTATTCCATTTCGAGTAAACAAAGCTTCATCTTTATTTTTCCACAAACAATTTGGTTTTCGCAAAGGGTTACTACAACATCAGCTATAGATAATTTTATTAATTACACAGCGTCATGTTTTGAGGAGGGGTTATATTAGCAATCTAAATTTTTAGATCTCAGTAAAGCCTTCGACTGTGTTGATTATGTTGCATATGGAAATTGTCTAATTTATAATTCGATATTCGATAACTGTGCTTTAAAATTAGTTAACTCATATTTATCTAATAGAAAACAAATTGTAGACATTGATGGAGATACTTACTATCAAAATTAATATCTAAATGTAGGCGTACCTCAAGGTTCTACGTTGGGGCTATTCCCCTATTCTTTGTTATATTCATCAATGACTTTGTTGACTATATGCGTTGAGTGAGAAATTATAATTTCTCACTCAACGCTATATGTCACTAACTGACTGTGAGTGTATACTATTCGCGGATGATACAACAATCTTTGCAGTAGGTGTTAATTTAAATAAGGTGCTGGAAAGAGGAGGGATTGCACAGTCGAGAGCAGCTGATTGGTTTTCTTGTAATCATCTTTCTTTAAATCACACTAACACTGCAAAAATGTTATTTTCCCTTAGAGATATGGATCATTACAGAAACCCATTGAAGTTAAAGTTTTTAGGAGTTGACTCTCATCTCTCGTGGAAACATCACGCAGATACCATATCTGCAAAATTGGCGAAACAGGTTTTTGCACTTAAACGTTTACAAAATACAATTCCTCACCGCATATCACTCACTTGTGGGATCTAATCAACTATGCTGACATTATGTGCGGAAATTGTTAAGAAAGTCGGCATTTGTTCACAAGATTAAATATTTTAACTTGTATACTCTTGTATACATATTTTGCAGTGTCTTTTTTCGCAAAGAAAAACTGTATCAGGAAAGTGCTACACAGTGACATTCATGACTACTACACTCGCTTTAAAAATAATATAAGACAAAGCTATTATCGATTGGTAAAATCAAGAACAGCAACAAACTATTTAGCATTCGAATTGTTTAATGCGTTGCCTGTGACTATTCGTAATTTAGCTGATAATGTATTTAAAAGTGTTCTTAAGCGGTTTTTGGAACAAACGTTTTATAACCTAAATGAATTTAAGATCTATTTTAATGGAGAACTAAGTCCCCATGTAATTGCGTGAATTATTAACTATTTTATTATAAGACGCTTTTTACATGTGGTGCCTAATGCTGTTTTTTACGTTAGTTTGTCTAAACTTTTTCATACTTTTGTATGTGTTTTATAAAACCTGACTTATGCAAATAATTTGTAATTGTATTTAGCACCAATAAAATTACTACTACTACTACATCTCTATCTAGTACATCAGCAGTATATTGGAGATTTTCAGCATTTTGCTACAACAACTCACAAATCCTAACTCATAATTGATAATCCGCTGGTATGATTGCTTGGATACGTTGGATATGATATGGATATAACTGATCTTTATGTACTAAGTAATAAGTACAAGGCAGATTGCTGAACAGGGCTGAAGTAACTTGTGTAGCAATTTGCTTTGTACTTATTCGCAAATTTTCTTGTTCTTCAGCTGATAAAATAGGTTTTGGTCAACCGGGACCACCATCTCGCCCACGATTTGCAAGTAAATAACCCGTATCACATCCACGTTGCACCACTGGCGCAAAGAATTTCATGATTTGGCGTGAGTCGATCGGGAAATCCATCCCCTTACAAGCGCGAAGCTGCCAATGCATTTTGTCTAACTTCACCATAATAAGAATCATGTCCATTAACTCAGCATTGCTGTACACATGAGTCATTATGAAAATTTTAAAGATTGACACTCCCCAGAATAAATTAAACAATACGATTGACCTCGTTAGTTTACCAGCTAGAGAGCATATTTCCACTTCAACCTTTTTCGCCAGGTAGCCGTGTTGACAAGCGCTCCGAAAAGACTTGTTCACTTTTTCTTAAAATTGTCATGAATCTTATTTTATTACCGTTGACTCAATTAATTAATAATTGTATAACAAATAATATTTTTCAAAAGTGTTGTACCAATTTATAAAAAAAAGTATTGATCCGTCCAACTATCGTCAAATATCATACCTCAAGCCGCTAAAGTTTATGAAGGAGTGCTTGAACTTCAAATTACAAACTATTTGTATATGGAAACTTTTCAATTATCTAGCTCTCAACAGTTTGGATTTCACAGCAATGTATCAACAGTGTTAGCAATTGATAGATTGGTTTCGTATATAAATAGTGGCTTCGAGAGGGAAAAATTTGTAATCTCAAAGTTTTCGGACCTGAGTAAAGCGTTTGATTGTGTCTGTCATAAAAATGTATTAAATAAATTATACTACTATGGTTTCTCTATCGAAAGTATCTGTTTACTGTCTACTGCATTAACAAATTTCAATGTGTTGCTTATAATTCCACTAAATCTCCTATAATAGAAATAAATCATGAAGTCCCAAAAGGTTCGGTCCTGGGTCCTTTATTATTTACATTAACGACTTTCCTAATATTTTTGGAACCGATATTTTGAGTATTCTGTTTGCAGACGATACTAGTGTATCTGTATCTAATTCTAATTTATCTACTTTACTTAATATTATGCCTGAGACACAGTTGTTGACAAATAATTGGTTTCATACTAATAAACTGACCATAAATGTATGTAAGACAGAAACAATGATCTTTAGCCTTCGCAGCCTGAACGATATAGACAATCCTGAAAGTGTCAAATTCCAAGGCGTTTATTTGGATCCTAAATTAACTTGGAATTAACATACTGTTTATTTTTGCAACAGAATATCTAAATATCTTTAATTACTTAGGAGCTTGGTTCATCAAGTCTCCTATCTACATTAAAAACTGTTTAATACATTCAATTATTTCATATACTATTCTCCTTTGAGGTCATGCTCCTTTTAGTGACCATGTTTTTTCTGTACGGAGATGACTGTAGAACGTCCTTCACTAATTTAAATATTCCTACTGTTCCTTCTACTTGCATATCCCAGTGCCCCCTTATTGAAAAAAAACATGCATAGTTTCCACAGCAGAAGTCAGTATCACCATTAAAATATTAGAAATAAAAATAACTTTAACTGTAGCGACTTCTGAAAACTAGAACAGGGTCTAATTATATGGGAGTTTAGTTTTTTAATAAATTTTCTCCAAATATAAGAATATTTTAATGCAAATTTTAATGATTTCGACAATTGATATTTTGATATTAGAAATGTTCTGTTTATATCATTTATTTATTGTTTTTAATATACACAGTTTATTTGTTGTTATGTATACTAATGTTTGTAATGTTTTAACTTTTATTAACGTTTGTTTTCCTTTTATATGGTTTTATCATTGTCTTCATAGTGTGTATTTTATTAATTTTTATGAATTTTGTATTATTAATTTACTTTATTAAAGTCTGTTCTTTTTTCTATAGAATTTGTGCTCATCTTGTTAGACGTGTGTAAACACTTTGATGAATTTTTCATATATTTTCAGGTATTAACAATATTGTGTGAAACTAACTACTCAGTGGACAAAAGCCCCAACCTGCGTTGAATTACACCCACAATATCTACCTATATATTCCTTATTATTAGCTTTTGTAACATTTTTTTACTGTTTAAGAAAGGTATTTTAAGCTAATATGTATCAAATCTCCTACAATTCTTATCAATCAAGTTAAAGGAGGCCACCTGATGAAGCAATCCTAATAAAATGCAGAAATAAGTGAGATCTCATCTATTGTGGTTGAATTTCGAGTTCCCACTCCAGAGGTTAGTAAATATATTAAATTCTTTAGATAATTATTGAATAGAGTTTTGTCTGTGGATGTTCATTAGCATACCTAGATGTTTGGTATCAGAGAACATACATATGACTTCATTGATAGGAATTGTAGGAGATTTGATACATATTAGCTTAAAATACCTTTCTTAAACAGTAAACACTTTGATGAATGTAACACGAAAATTAAATAAATTTTTCAAGTTCCAACTACTTGCAACTTTCTACAAACCAATTAAAATTTTACATGGATTTTTTAAAATAGATTACGGCTAGTCTCCAATACCTATGTGATCTCGTGGACCTATTGCACATAATATGTAGAGAAATAAAATGCAGGCACTGAACGATCCGTATAACTTCTAAAGGTCAAATAGTAACGTTATCAATAAATTCAAGAAGCAGAACATAACATAAAAGATAATGTAAACGTTGACTAGTTTAATATCAGTTTCGCTTCGATTTGAAATTCGAAAGTTGCGTCAATTCGTAAAGTGGAAGTCTAAATAGCCACGTCTATTTTCTGATATGATCCGAATAAAGAAACGTCATTTCAGTTATTTCGTTCATGTTGGCACAGCGATTTTCAAATAAAATGAGAGTAGGTATTCGTTTGGATATATAATATAACAAGGTTTGTGCCTGGTTACACATCTTCAGATATTTTACGAAATATGTGGAAATAAACTATAAAATTTCAGTCGAGCTTCTATTCTGATTTCTTGTGTCATAATTTAATTTTTTTCAAATAATATTTATTTGAGACAACTTTAATTATTCTCATAATTTTGTTATAGAAGCTGTAGCCGCAATGATCTTTCCAATATTTAGGAAGGTATACTAATGGAAATAGACACATAATTGTTGCCATTTTTATTAAGAGTGTTTGAAATAATGTTTTTTTTAAGACAAATAAGTTTAATCATTTAATGCCGGTAATTATGGTTTAGCAATTTAACGGGAGTGCTGTCTCATACTACTTGGGGATCTTCAAGGATACCGAAGAACATAACATCAAATAAAATACTGTCACGGAATTTGCCCCACTCACTCCCGAACCGACGACTGTGGCACCGCGAATTGCCTAAGATTGCCCCTATCGCCCCTACGCCATTCTGGTAAACAAACAACATACCGTGAATCGAGGCGTTACTAGAAAATTGTGGAAACAACGAGAAGCGTTCCAGTCGTTCGAGAAAATGGGTCTAGAAATGCTAGAAAATACCTGGAACATTCGTTGGGTCTATAAAAGAAGAATAAACGGCCGAGTTAGTTAGTCTTGTATTACAGTCTGAATTGAAGTGTTTAGTTAGAGAGATCAAAGTGATTTAGATAGCGATTAATTAAATAAGTGTTTAGTTGACCTGTAATTAGTAGTGTTCAGTAGTTAATAAAGAAGTAATTAATTAACAGATTGTGTTTCTGGAAGTAAGAGAATAGACGGGTTGGGAAATCCGTGACAATACTGAAATCTATGAAAATTCATTTTTAAATGTATCTCTATATCTAATTTTTTTTATAAAATAAATTTAGTACTAAATATGATATTATTTAATTTTATTTATAGTTATAAAAAAATGATGCTAAAACGAAGCCATATATACAGGGTATTCTACAAGCCCTGTGACAAACTTTAGCAGATAATAGCTGGGTTAATATCAAACATTTTTTCTTATATGACAAAACTCTAATCACTGAGGAGCATCTCCAGCATGCAACGCTTGTACATTTAGGTGATGAAATGGATGTAACATTCCTCTGTTCAATACACACCATTCAAAATTCGGTGATAACTGAAGATTACTTGCTACACACCGACACACTAATTGTAGAGTTGTCATCTATTGTATATTCTTTCAGTAGGACGAATGATCTTTTTGGAGCGGGGATATCTTCTTCTTAAAGTCTACGATATGATGCACCAAATACTGTGTAGGCAGGTTGATATCTATTTGGGTATCTTCTTGCTTGTCTGGCGTTCCCATTGTAACATCCATATACAAAGACAATATCTGCACACTCTTCAGTTGAAAATAAATGCATTTTTAGCACTTTAAAGCTAAGTGTCAAATGAATAAATAAAATGACACAAACAATAATTACTGTTATACAGGGTGATTTTAAATGAAGTAGCAAAAATGAGACCACAGATTCCTTAGGTGAAAATAAATCAATTTAACCTAACATATCTATATCCCAAGTCGCTTAATAAAGAAGATACAGGGTATTAAAGTTAAAATTTTGTTTTTGATATTTGTAGATAACTTTTTAAAAAATCCAAATATTTACTTAAAATTTGTAAACCAGGGGTTTTTGCGGGTGAGAAATTCAAATTTGTTTATAATTTTGACGTCACTAGTAGAGGGTGCCTGCTATGGCACATCATGTTTCTTTTAAATAGCAGAACATGTTTGTTGCTTACTGCATCCATATGACTATTGAAACAATCGATTCTCCTTCCTGTTATATCTGAAAAAGATATACCTTGTTGAAGTCGTTAGGAGTAACAGTTTTCGAAATAATCCTATTTGAATTATTCAGTGCACCGATTACTGTTATCGATTCAGGTAAATTGACTTTTCTACTGAAAATATAGCAAAATGTTACTTGAAAAAGTTGTCCAGAACGGTAAATTATGGAGATGTGCAAAATTTCAAAAAGATCGGCCTGCTTTGATAAAATCTTTGTGCTTTGTTGAAAAATGGTTTCATGAAACCTTACCGATCTTTTTGAAATTTTGCACTATGATTTTTATTTGTCAGGCTACTTTGATTGAAATATGAAATTATATTTTTTTTAAATGTTCGTAAATTAAATTAGAAAAAATGTTTGATATTAACCCTCTATAATCTGCCAATGTTTTGTTGTAGAGCTTCTAGAACACCCTGCATATCTGCTAATTCTTTATTTGAGGAATATTTAAATAAAACAATGTGAATCAAGTTGTTGTCAGTAGACTATGTTTGTCGGAAAACTTTAAGTACCTGAATGCATCCAAATTATAATACTATGGCAGAGAACAGTAGACTATGTACCTATAATCTTTCAAAATTAAAAATTAAACCTGTTACTTTGTTATGCTCTTATTTTGCTTGTTATTTAATTATGATAGAATAAGGTTTCTTATTTGGGTTCTAATGACTTTGTTATTTGGCAGTTACGTTTTATAAGGTATATTAATAGAATAATGATCGTGATTGATAATCTTCCTTCCATGTGTTTTGACAACATCTTTCGCCAGATCACTTTACTCCTATTTATCTTCCACCGCCACTAAAGTACTTGACATATTAATATTTTAAGTTAATATATTTCTACACGATGCGAATGGCCTATACAACTTTTTGAACAGAAGTCCACATTTTAAGTGATGAAGTCACGGAAATACTAACATTATATTGAATGGTATCATTAAGCATACGGTAAACTCATTCTGTACTAAAATAATATAATAAATATCTTTCCTCATTTTAATCTAATTAACCCATAAATAGAAAACTTATTTATTATACAGTATGCCGCTATTTGTGTTCAAGGATAATTTGCGTTGCTAGGCTATAACCACCATTTAGTGCAGGAATGATGGAAACTAGTAAAACTTCATTAAATGATGGTCACACACTGATCGAGATCAATCTCTCATAATAGAACCAAGCCAACACTGTTGCCCTAACGTAACCATGACTGTATTTTTTGACTCTCTGTTTTCGTTCTCAAAAATTGTAACCATATGAAAAGTAAGTAAAGTTCGATAGTTTAAAATTTGTTTATCTGCTTCCATGGAGATGTTAAATGATTCTTATTTTATTGTTAATTATTTCTTCTTGGTGCAACTGTAGCCAACAATGGTCAATGTTTACTGGACAGTTTGACACTCTTATCTCCAACAAAATAATCGGGGGTAATACCATAAGAGCTCAGATTTAGCCGGATATTTTTTATGTTTCTTTTCGAGTGGCAATTTAACGACAGCTGTTGTCGAACAGCTGGAGTTAAATTATGTACGAAAGTAAGTAGGAGAGAATAAACATAAAAATATATCCGGCTCAAAATCTGAGCTCGAATGGTATTTGGTAAGACAATTTCATGAATGGAATAATGATAATTTAATCAAAGCTTTAAACACAATTATTGTAAATAATTTGCCCTGTTGATGTTGACTCTATTAATGATTCTCCTGTGGAAGCTAACTGTAAAGCTGATTTTGAAGGATCTGTTGATATTAACTTGTTATTCGAAGGTTTATTTCGGAGATTTGTTACAATATTTGAATGATAAGCGTTGTCGAGTTGTAAATAAGGTTTTATAGAATTTGCTGAAAAATGCCCAGTTATCTTGATTAATTATTGTGATTAACATCTGCTTTAGCTAAATTTGGTACTGCGCTGGAGCGATGTGAATTACATATTAGAATTTTTTTTATTTTTCGTGTCCAACTCAATTTTCTCAGCTGATATTTTAGTCCACTTTTGACATATAATTTTGTCAAAAAAGGATTGGAAGTTGGAAAAAATCTGTCAGTTGAAATATAATCCGTTCTGTGTGATAAAATTTTATAAAATAGTCTTACTGGACAGATATAAGGATATTGTATATTTTTCGTTAACCACCTACTATTGCAACACTTTCTTGAACCACCTTGACATGTTTGTGAAAACACTATATTATATTCAATGCGGCCAATTAACTCTCCATTACTAGATTTTTCTTCCTTAAAATAATATATTTTGCAATTTTCTGCTTCCCTTCCTCGCAAAACTACATAGTTTGTATGCAATAATATGAAAAAATTTTTACAAAGGGCGTATGGGAGTATTTTCATCCCATATTAGCGCCATTTTAATAATCTCGCTTTGTGATAATGCAACAAAATTCTCTTTGCGTTTTTCAAAATTACTTTGCAACTTCTTTCGTCTAGAATTGCACGCGTCACGGGCTTTCTTGAAAGCAGAATCAGTAAATGAGTTGAAAAGAGCATTAAACTTTTCAAAATACATATTTTGCAGCATTTTTGCTGTGGTATTCCACATTGTTTTCACAACGTACTCTTTATAGGCTTCGCCATTTTTCGTTCTCATGTTGAAACCCCAATCCATTAATAACTTGGCCATATCCTCAATAGACTGCTGTTTGTCCAAATCAAAATTTCTTTCTACAAAATATATTAAATTGCTTCCAAATTGATGATTGGCTTTTCATTTGGATAAATTTGTGATTTTGACATTTAACAATTTTAAAATGACGTTATTTTTAATAAATAAAATGTACATTGCGTTGCTATGATAACGTAATTTATCTGCTTTTTTATCCAGTTGAATTTTCTCTTCCTTCCTATTTATCCGATAGCAAACCACGATTTTTGCGTTCGTAAATGGTATTGTTTATACATGAGTGGAAATGTCGCCGTAATTTTTCTTTTGTTGCATTATCCTCCTTCTTTAAAATTTTTGCCGAACCCCATTGAATCATATGACCGCTTTCCCAACCGTGCGCAAATTTTTCAAATTCCCGTTTTTTATCTAATTTTTATGTTCCTTAACTATAACATTCATAGGTTGAGACATTTCTCCAACATAATGTTTATTGCATTCACAAGGTATGCTGTAGATGCAATTTTTGAATTTTTTATATCATTTTTTGGGCATTTCTAATATCAAATTTGTTATCTATTCTTCTTTACCTTTCTGATAATATAGGAACATATGTAATTTTTATTGTGTGAATAGTTTCTCTTATTTGTCTTAAAGTGTTTGCTGTTATATTTTTAAATTTTCTATAAACAAAATTCAAATTCAAATATTCATTATTTATTACATTAATATTACTATGCTTGATTGGCTTCGAAATTACGTGGATTTAATGATTTTTTATGTATTTGAAAGTATGACATTTTAGAGCACAGGTTGCATTAGATGTGATCATAACAATCTGTAAGAATAATAGTGAAATATTGGAAAACCTGAAACATGATTTAATAATTTCAGGAATTTTATGTATGTTTAAAATCATCGTCAATATTCTGAAAATGTCTATGGAATTATTGTTTTAAATACCTAGATATTGGCTATCATAGAATGTACTTACATAACTTCATTTGATAATACTAGCAAAAAAAAATATTATGATTTGTTCGCACCATTATAGACGTAAAAATATTTTCGGAAATTCATAGAATTGATAATGCAGTACTGTACTGTGGAATTTGGTTGCACTATAACAGAGTAATAGCGAACTGACAAATCTGAAATTCACAAAGGAGGATACTTTGCTACGAAGATTTAAACAGCAAGAAAAGGTACACAAATATTGTGCTCAAAAAATGTGTTGCTTAAGTTTTAAGTTAAATTTTAATGAAAAAATGAAGTATTTATATTATTATAACGAGTATATTATTATCGTGTTGGCCTTCGACTTTACAATTATACCGAGTGTCTTATTTAACAAATTAAAATACTTTTTATATATTTTTAGGTATTAATAATATTGTGTGAAACTAACTACTCTGTGGACAAAAGCCCCAACCAGCGTTGAATTACACCCACAATATATTACCCGTAATAAGGTAATTTTTTTTGTTTGTAATACTGTATCTATCATCAGCAATCAAAAAAATATATCAAGTGAACCGTACACATTTTTTAGCGTAGACTCCAATTATGCAAGAAAACATGGAGGTTCCATTTGAATTTTGCAAGTTAACTCCTACATCCTCACGGATAGATTGAGGGTTGATTTTATGACCATTTATTAAATTACATGGAGCTAAAAAAAGTAAATGATTCATCTAAATTAGGTAAATGTAGGCTAGATCCTCATATTGTAGTAGAACCTCTAAATTGGGTTAGCGTAGAAACACGTTACGTAGACAAACACTTTATTGTCACTCTTGATTATATAAGAAATATCCTTCAAAAAAACTTCGCAACTGTCAACGCTTTACTTTTATGTTTGTCACTCGCGTTTGGCTGCTCAATATAAAATAACTCCAGCGGCGAAAATGATCCGCTTATATAGAATTTTAGGGTTCTTGAAGTTGTTGGCGGTGTGGAGAATCAAATAGAATGTGGCCGAGAATGTAACGAGGTGGGTCAGCTTTAATTATAAATTCTAACGTAAACAGGAACACAATTAACAAACCAAAAAGGTAGGTGAGCCTCCGTAACAGTAGCTTCAGGAATTTGTGCTAGTATTTTGTACAGACATTTTAGATATACCCTATATAAATGCTCAGCAAACTATTAATCTTTCCTATAATATCATCACACTTTTGTCAGAAGGCTACAACAGTTTTTTTATACCTACCTAATATCAATATCAAGCCATACGACATTCAAGTCAAAATATGAAAGAGTTTAGCAGCCATGTTTTTTATCTATTTTAAATATTTCGTAAATATACCGACTACATGTAAATTCTTGACATCATCTCATATAGCTGGAAGGATCGCGCTTCAAAATGTTACCTGTAGTTGACATTGTGATTTAATATGTCAACGAGAACATGATCGTTTAACATTTACATTTTACCCGCTAAAAGCAGGACCGATATCTCTGTGTTGGTATATGATAAGAAAATATTTAAAAAAATACAATGAAACATTCCCCAAAGTATCTAGTTAATATTTGAACGTAAACATTTCATTGTAAAAGTAGATACACAGTGTGTGGCTTAAAATTAGATAGAAAATGGTGTATTCAACAATTCAAATGCAAAAATAAAATCAACAGTTTTAAAGAGTTAGTTATCAGTTATCAAGAGTTTAAAAAAATAAAAATGCAGAATGCAGAAATTATTATGCTTTATGTTTTGAGAAACGTTCTCATTTCTAGTGAACTTTAAAGTAAAAATAGAAAAAAATACGTTATGTAGTAATGCTTAGTTATTTTTCTACGTTCATGCAATCAACAAAACTTGAACTATATTTAGTGGAAAAAGTGATTCTTTATTGCACTAGTGCAATAAAATGTTGCATTCATCTGTAATTCTACTGCAGCGTTTTGTCATCATGCCAAACATAAGAATTACACATTTATTGCTCCTTTGTACGGATTCTGATTTCGGGGGCTGTAGAGGTCAAGAACTTTTGAATATGAAGATTAATCATATTGAAGATAGGGGCTCGATTATGGTACTTAACATTCTCTAAAGCTTTTTTATATATTTTCAGGTATTAACAATATTGTATGAAACTAACTACTGTGTGGGCTAAAGCCCCAACCAGCGTTGAATCACACCCACAATATCTACCCATATATTCTTTATTATTAGCTTTTGTAACAATTTTTACTGTTTTAGGAAGGTATTTTAAGCTAATATATATCAAATCTCTTACAATTCCTATCAATGAAGTCATATGTATGTTCTCTGATACCAAACATCTAGGTATGCTAATGAACAATTCCACAGACAAAGCTCTATTCAATAATTATCTAAAGAAATTAATCTATCTAAATTTACTAACCTGGTTTAATGAAAACACTCTATAGATATCTAACTTCTGACAGTGGGAACTCGAAAATTCAACCCCAATAAATGAGATCTGACCTATTTCTGCATTTTTAGGATTGCATCATCAGATGGCTTCCTTTAAGTTGAGTCAAATATCTAACTATAAAAATTATTATACCAATAAATTAAAATTGTTTGAAATTAAATGTCGACAATATCAAACTGGCTAACAGCTTCTTCGATTTGCACCGGGATAAAATTTAAAATTTTCTTAACCACTTTCAATGTCATGAGATTTGAAGTTAATTGTCAACAAATTATCAAACTTTCGTTATCTTAACACAAGGAACTTCATGGACAATAATTGAATTTCAAAATGATATTTTACAAAAATAAAGGAAAAAATGCGTCGATTTGTACTTTTAATGGGGGGGAATTGTAGAAAAAATAGTATATGATATACATCACTATTTTAAACTTTCAGTTAACTAATTCAAGAAATTGTCGGAAATTTAACTTCGTATATTGATTTGAAGGAAGTGATGTAATGAATGAATGCAAATGAAGACATTTAACATACAATTTAAAGCATTTCTGTTAGCAAATTATTCATTAAAATTTGCATGACTGCAATGAAAAATGGAAATTATTCTGTTGTAGCTAACACAGAATAATCGTTATATCTTAATTTTACATGCAATCAGGAAGTTAGAAAATTATATAATGAGGTCATTTAGGATTTCTTTTATTACATCTGCATTTTTTAAATTTTCTGATACCTTTAAAATAATTTGACCGCGGTGTGACGTCACTACCTCCTATAGAATGCCGGGTTGCGCTTGCTACCGTTTTGCATTTAGAATACAAAGCGCAGGAGAGCCTTCGGCGTCGTTAAGATTGCGGTTTTTATTTCAATAATGAAAAATTCAAATAATGAAGGGGATATACACAAAAGAAAACAATCAAACTTCAGATATTGTATTGCACCAAAATATTCCAGTACAGCGATAAAATAATAATAATAATACCTAATAATAATATCTCTGCCACTCATTCTAATCATGAGGATTAGCCCAGAAGTCGTAGACTCGTGCGGGAGAGAGGGCGGCATAGTATTATTAAGCAGGCCGCATTTGCGCCCAGGAACAACTTACGTTGGTAGGCTCTAACCACCATTCAGTGCAGAAATGAGAGAAACCTGGAAAACCTCATTAATTAGGGGGGTAGTCAAATGTCAACCGGTATCAATCTCTCACTTTGAGCCAAGCTAACATTCTTCCTCCCTACCATAACCGCAGAGAGGGTGCCAATCTTTTCACGAATATAGCTTATATACGGTCTACCGGCTGCGGGGATCGAACCCACAGCGATCTAGTCACCTCGATTCAAGTACTGACGCCTTAAACCGCGCGACCACTGACCGATCCGAAATGCCTAGACAAATTATTTATTATTATTTGGCTGTTCACACAGATACTGCAGGTGTAATTCAATGCCGGTTGGGGCATTAGTCCGCGGAGTAGTTGCTATCTGCAGTATAATTTATAGATTTAATGATGCGCCACCCAAGGCGAAAGGTCTGCGTTTGAGTACCTGCTGCAATGTATTTAGATCGCTTCCTGCAAGTCGAGCGGCTTAGGCCAAACAGTAAGTAAGCAGGCCTCTTATATCTCACAATTATTTATTTGTTTACCGCAGAATCTTCATACGCGAAATTTGTGGCATATGAAGCATGATATATTTCTTGGACAAATAAATATGTGTTGCATAATAAGATTTATAATAACATCAGTTTAGTAGTAATTTATATTAATGGTGCAAAAATAATGGCCGTTTCTACATTGTTTATTTTTATGTATGAATTTATGAATAAATTTTTTAATGAATAAGGTCATGTTATATGTCGTTTTAAAGCGAGTTTTTAGCTCTATATATTAGTTTAGTTATCTTTTTATTATCGTAATACGTCTCTGATTTCAGATAATTTTTACGATGCTCTCAAAGAAGGAAATTCGCATTATTTTGCTTCACGAGTTCAAACTTGGCCACAATACTGCGACGACGACACCAAATGTCAATAAAGCATGGGGCGAGGATACTGCTTCCGAACGTACCACACGTAGATGGTTTGAAAAGTTTCGTGCAGGTGATACCCATCTGAGGTTGACAATGACGAATTGAAAGCCTTGATCGAAGCCGATCCTCGCAAAACCAGACGAGAAGTCGCACAAGAACTCAACGTCCATCACTCAACAGTCCTACGCCATCTGAAGCAAATAGGAAGTCAAAGAAGCTCGATAAATGGGTGCCTCACGATTTGAACGAAAATCAAAGAAATCGTCGTTTTGAGGTGTCGTCAGCCCTTCTCAAACGATTACGGCAGAGAGGTACTGTCAACATATCAACGATATGCACCAGAAGCTGCAGCGTATGTGCCCGGCATTGGTCAACAGAAAGGGGCCAATTCTGCTCCACGACAACGCTCGTCCGCACGTCGCACAACCGACTCTGCAGAAGTTGAACGAATTGGGCTACGAGACTCTGCCTCATCCGCCATACTCGCCGGACCTCTCGCCCACCGACTACCACTTTTTCAAGCGCCTCGACAACTTCCTGCGCGAGAAATGCTTCAAAAGCCGAGATGATGCCGAATCGGCCTTCGACGACTTCATAGCCTCCAGAACGCCTGAATAACACTTGTTTATCGTTGGCAAAAATGTATTGAATCTAATGGTTTTTATTTCGATTAATAAAGTTTATTCTGAGTTGAGTTACGTTCGTTGAAAGTAGCTGTTTGAAAACGGTCATTATTTTTGCACCAACCAATAATACACTTCTGTAGAATTTAGTCTTGATTTACAGTTTAAATTCTTAGGAATTTTAGATACATGCACCTACGTGTCTTTAACTAAATAACATACGTACGTATTAACTAGGTACCTTATTAATGTTTTACTATCCCGTTTATAGATTGCTTAATCTTTGGTTTTATAAAATGGCCAAATAAAGAAATCAAACTACTAAATTCTAATAAATTACTACTAAAATTAGTATGTAATTTAAATATTTGTTACATAATAAATACATATTTTTTAGTTTCTTAAGTACCTTTTCGCATTATTTGAAAAACCCAAAAGCTGTTAAAGATTTCGTTTTTTTCACCTCTCATTTCATCACTTACAAATTGGTGATTTATATTAAAATCGTCCATCATCATAATTAAATCTACAATCGGTAGATTAAACGAATATGTTTTTAAATAGTATGTTGTCAATTTTAAATGTAGTTAGCTTTTTCGGTAGGAGGTAATGGCGTCACGCCTCACGATCGTTTAATTCCAATTTGATGTCATACCTATTCGAAAACTACTTATCAGATCAATTTAAAATTTTCTGGGTTGACCCTACGTCATACATACATATAAATAGTGTAATTTGAAGTATGACCAAAGTCTAGTTGTTTATGTGAGATTATAAAATAAAACAAAAGTAAATAGTAATGTGACTAAAAAATGCAATTTGAAGATTATCAACTTCATTTATTTCATTCGTTATAATTTTCCAAATTTTAGGTATTTACAACTGTCACATCTTTATTTTGAAGTTTCAGTCATTCACATTCGACTGTTCAAACTAAACTGACATAAACTGAAATTCCTAAAAAGCGAAACCGACTCGCTCTTCGAGAACGCAGAACTAGAGCTATTTTTTGCGACGAAATGTGTTCAACCCGGTTTAAAACATTAAATTTTTGCGTTGAAACAGTGACGTCACACACGTCGCCGTGTGTAAAACGTTCACTGAGTCCGGTTTGAACTCATTAGATGCTTTGCTATTGGTCTATGCAGCCTAAAAAGTAGAGATTTGAAAATCGGAGAAATTTAAGTTTTTAGATTAATATTTAAAATGGATGTTATTTTGATACTTCTTATTCTTGTTTATTTAAAAAGGAGTTGGTTGTGGACTATTGTATGTACTTCTGCAAATTTAAACGTGTTTTAGACAATCTGAATTACATAATCCAAAACCATAATCTAATTACTTTTTTATCTAAATTTCATAAACCTGTCACTCATATAAACATGTTAGATATTTGTTTTTGATTTCCAGTTGCTAAAATCAATATATTTTCTATATTTTTGTTGCAAAATTCATACATTTTAAAAATATATGTACAAAAACATGCGGAAATAGATATTGTTAATAATTTCTACCACTAATAATCGTTCTATTTTAATCCAAATCTAGTGTAAACAATAATTAAAGTGTGAGGGTGATATCAAAGAGAAACAAATATTTGATGACGTTGCGTTTTGAAACTATACATTTTCTTGATGCAATACGTCACCATTGAATACGTTTTGAAACAGTCGATGAATACGGTTTCTCACAAAAAAACAGCTTAAATCGAATATAACCTGGAATGTTCTAGAAAACGTCAAAACAAAGGTATTACAAAAATTATAAATTCTAACGCAAACAGGAGCATAATTAACAAACTAAACAGGTAGGTGAGCTTCCGTAACAGTATTATACAGGGTGGTCCACTTATGAAAGCGGAAACTTTAGAGGCAAACAGAGAACTACAAAATAATATTAGTTTGTATTATAAACTAAATTCGAAAAATGCTTGGTTACAACCATGCCAGGGTGTCAACATTTTTATCAAAAGTTCCAAATTTATTAATATTTTTAAAACTACTTTAGATATTTTAATGAAATTTGGAACCTTTGAATAGGTAATCTAGATGCATATTTTTTCGTAAAAAATATTATTTTTCTCCACGCCTATGGTTCATAAGGACAAATTGTAATATTTTTTGAAAATCTATTAGGTCCTGAATTTATGCTAGTGTTTTTCAGAATATCCTGTATGTTAGTCATTTTAAACAGAATACTGTGTAAACTTCTAATTTTTGGGGAGAACAAATTTCAGCACTCTGTTTTTATTTTCAATCTGTTAGCACCATCTAATGTATATTCTTGAGATGCATTTTAGCCGATTATTGGCGATTTTCATGTTTATGTATTTTCCTGATGTATTGAATATTTGTCCACCACATCCCACTAATTTAATATGCTTGCGTTGCAGAAAATTACTTCAAACAAAATACTTTGTAAACTTTTAACATTTAGGAGGCATACAAAATTTCGTCACTCTGTTTTCGCCAATCAATTAACACTATCATATACACATAAGTATATTTTCTATTTTATGCATTTTAGCTTATTACTGACGATTTCCGCATCTTTATGTTTCTCCTAATGCATTTAATATTTGTAAACAACTATAATAATAAATAATTGTTTTATATTCCTTTTAGACAAGTGTGTAAATAAATAATCAATTTGCTTATGTATAAATTGCTCCTTTGCATAATAAAACGTATTACAATTACATCAATTTAAAGTGCCACAAACTTTGATTATATTTAATTACAAAAGAGGTATACCACACTGAAAGAAAATTATACATTGTAATACAAAATAACACAATTCTGTGTTAACCGAAGTCCACACGGGATTGTGTATATTTATGTATGTACTAGTGTGTTAAATTTTTAACACATTCCACTGTGTTAATATAATAAGTGTTATGAATAATTAGTTAGAATTTACGCATTAATCTGTTAATTTTATTGTATAGTATGCAATGTGATTCATAATGTTGTTATATTTCAGTCATTTTTTCACACATGAACCTAAAAGTCGTTACAATTAGGTGTTTTGACGTGACAAAATCGAATACCGATGCTAAAAGTAAATAGCCTGATTTATTTTTCAAAATGGCGCTAAAATAGAAAACAATTAAGAATCTTTAAGTCAAAGAAATATTTATTTATTTAATTAAATGTACAGTTAGGAAAACTACAACTAGAATAAGTAGATCCATGGCCAATCTCATTAGTAGAGTAGTAATTATTTCTGTGAAAATAGTATCAGAGTTGGAAGCAATGTTATCCGCCGAATTTTTTAACCAAATTTGGTCCGCGTTGATCTTGATTTGTAAGGAGTCTTCTAATAACCCTCTGCTGCTGAGTGGACTCCCATCCACCGTATCCTTGAATTCTTATTAAGACTGGCTCCAGAGTCTGTCAACAAATTAGCCGAAGATCGCAGAAAACAATGTCCAGTATAAAGATGAGAATCAGACAAATTTATAAATTCAGCAATATTGGCAGGCATCTTACCAAATATGTTGATTCCAACTGGAGTTGTGACACATTTATTTGAATGTATTTCGTGAAAATTGTATATATTATTTTATGATTAGTGTTCACTGGACGATGGGCTATAAACTTCCAGTAATAACGAAAGTTGCGTTAGTTTTTGTATCTAATATATATGTTATGGACCAGGTGATAAAACGGGCATTATACATAATGCCCGGGCAATTTGATAATAATTACTCAACTTTGTGGAGTAAATATTCGATGCTCCGCACCATGATTTACTTGAACAAAAACGTAGATATTAGCATATTTACACACCCAATCGCATTTTTAAAAATGAAAGTTTTCGGATATCAGCCAAACAAATCAAAAATATTTACCAAGCTGGAAATAGAACGCCTTATGAAACAAGCCTAGATAAAGAATTCCTTTTTTTGCCAAAGTTGTTTTAATCGTTGTAATATTTGAGCATGTAGGAAGAAAGAAGTCACATTTTTGACAGTAGGTGATATAAAAGATTGTCAGCCATTGATTATTGGTAAGCTGTCAAAATTCCGAACACAAAAACTCATGTTCCAAGAAAGTTTACGACTTCTGAGGGATCAATAGATGGTATAATTTTTTTAGATATATGTCGTAAGTTCGCAAAACCTCGTTCACTCAATACGACACATCAGCGATTTTTATTGACATATCAAACTAATAAATGCTGCGTCTTATCAGTTGGAATCAATACAATTGGAGGTATGCCAAAAAAGAAGGGGAATTCCTTGGACTCTCCCACGCCAATGAATACACTGGCCATTGTTTCCGGCGCAGCTCTGCAACAAGTTGACAAGTTTTGGAACGGACATGACACTATTAAAACGACATGGAGGTTAGCGATCGTCGAAGTATGCCAAAAGCACTTTTTCAATGAAATGAAAAATGAAAATGAAATGAAAAGATTTGTAGTAACAGACGATTGAACAACATGTGTTAATCGTTATATGCAACTCCGACCAAAAAAGCCCAAGATGAATGCTTCTTTTATCGGTATGAGCATGGCAGATGCGTAAATCAGATAGTTGGAAAGCATACAATTTCAAAAATTCCATACGACATAGCTAAATTCCTTAAAATTTTAAACCCAAATCAGTACTGCGGCCACTCGCTTCAAACGTCCTCTACATTACTAGCAAATACCCCAGGTGTGGACATTTTAGATATGAAATGGCACGGGGGGTGGAAATCTTCAGAGGTAGCGGAAGGATATATAGCAGATTCAGTGACCCATAAAATAGAAGTTGCTAGTAAAATCATGCCCGAAAAAACGATATCTATTCATCAAAGCAAACATTCAGAAACAGAATTTAATGATCGTGTTTTGTAAATCGACAAACCAGTCAACATTTCCAGTGACGCTGTTTTAGAACAGGATTTTAATCAACATTTGCCGTTAAATCTTTCAGGAACATACAACAATTGTAATTTTACATTTAATTTCCACTTTAAATAAACATTTGACATTAATAATTTGACGCTTTTAGTTTTCGTCACCCAGGACACGAAGTTTTTCATACTTAGCATGTTTTATTTTCGCTTTCGCTTGCCTCTTTAAAATAAAAAAATTACACTTTTGTATGGGAGAAAATGATGTTTCTGGTATTTTGCAAGCCCGCATTCCCCATTAGCATCGAAGAGTCTATGAATCTTTAAGTCTATGTTTCGATTAACAAAAAACTAAAACAATCACATTTGCATCATCATCGGTGGCATACGCAGAAATAGTTTTATAAAGTTTCTTCCAATGTACATTAGCTCTGGATATGTTAACCCGTTGTGGCACTTAATGCGTAATAAACCGAAATTATTTCGTCTGATTCGCAGTTGATTAGAATTCGAGTTTAATTAAAATTGGTAACAAAGGAGCCCAGGACCACCTTTGTGCAGAGAAATCTTTTTAAAACGTGAGGTAAGTGTGTTGTATTGTTCGTTGTAATTGCAATTAAGGATGTCGTATTGTGAATTACGAATGAAATTACTAGATATTCAAATGTAAATTTAGTTTCTTAAACGCAATGAATGTTTTTGAAATGATTTTATTTCTAACCATAATTTTAATATATATTGTAAAAACAAGTGCAGTGATAAATTTAAGAATAGACTTCAATATTTAATAGGATAATGGACAAACTATATAAAGGGTTGGGTGGCGTCTTAGGACAGCCATCGTCCAATTTCTAATTTAAAAATTCATGAGCAGTCAAACAAAAATGTGGGGGAGCCCCATCGTGCATAAACCACATTCTTTGCCTTAGGCATAAGTAACATCATCAAGTAGGAGATACCGGTTAAAGTTCTTGGTAAAAGTAAGGCCCAACATGAAAATTTCCATCCGTACACTTTAAGAAAATTGATATTGACATCGAAGTTCCGTTACGGGCAAACGTGTTTATGGTGGAAGTTTATTATAGCATCTTTGGAAAAATTTGCTTCGTCGGTAAACAATATGCCAGCGGTAAAGTCAACATCTTGTTCAATTTTTGCGGCAGTAAGGCTTGAACTCTTTGCATGTGATACGGGCATAACTGTTGATGCTTCAAAACGGACCGAACTAAGTAATAATTCACATTCAAATTTGCAGCGATCTACTAGTACTTGAGTCTTTTTCAATTTAGTGTAGAATATATTCTCCCAGCTCAAGCCTTCTAACACTCAAACGTTTTTCAGGAATTGGACCTTTCTGAATATAATAAACCATTATTAAATCTTAATTTAAAAAAGCTTAATTTGACAATAAGCAATATTAAAAAAAATTAGGGTTATTATGCATGACCTTCTTAAGATATGTTTAAGTAATTTAAGTAACTATGTAAAAATTCACTTGACCAAATAAATAAATTTTGTTGTTAATTAGTTTGGAATACAAAAAAGTATAAAAAAACAAATAGTGAAGATAATACCATGGCACATAAGATGACCTATTTGAATATTACAAATGATGAAATATTATTTTTTTTAAATAATGATCGCTGATGTCCACACCTCCGCCACTGATAACTTTCTAAAGTTGGTAATTTTTTGTGAAATACCTACTGCCATTCTAAATATGCAAACCGAATTTGGTTAAATTAAAATTTTTGACCTGTACTTAAAAACCACCCTGTATAAATGAGTTACAGAACTGTTAATTGTAAAGAAATTTCAGATTAAAGCCTGCTTCAGAAAACTAGTGTTACTGGCAACATCCCCACATTTAATTACCACAATAAAAGCTGATAAGAACTCCATTGTCAATAGTGATAATAACAAAAAACTATTTATGAAATGAATTTAATGAACCTATCAATGACTCTCTTCCTGTTAATTTGTGCTCTTTGATATCCACTTTAGACATAATAAAATTGACTCCACAGTTAATTAGAAAATATCTATTAAAACTTAGGAAGTTTACTTCTCCTGACCTAGATGGGTTAACAACCTCTTAAATAATGTACACTGTCACTATCCATCATAATCTCTATCTCTTCTCTATCTAGATTTTTAGATTGATTCTTTTTTCATATTTGTTTACATGTGTTATGTCTAAGTATTGTGTAATTTACTTCATGTATGCTTTTTTTTGTGTTTTCCTATTCTTTAACTGGGTCTTTGACCTGTTGAAGAGTGTAAATAAAATAAAATAAAATAAAATAATCTCGCAATCCTTTTTACAAGGTTACGTCCCGTGAGTTTGGAAATTGGCGTCCATCACTCGAGATAAGCTAGGTCCCAATAATTATCGTACTACAAATCTACTTCCTATTGCTTGCAAAGTTATGGAATCCGTAATTATCACATCTATAATGGAGTTTCTTTTACGGGAGTACATCATGCCGAACCAGCAGCATAGTTTTGTTCCGGGCAGATCAATTCTAATGAACTTGCTTCACTTTGTTAACGACTGGTCTCTATGTTTAGATATGAATAATCCAGTTCATATGTATCTGGACATCTCAAAAGCAGTTGACAGGGTACCAGCAAGAAGACTCTTACACAAACTTGAATATCTAGGAATTCGAAGAGACTTGAACTGATGCATTGAAAATTTCTTATTTGGCAGATTTTTCAGGGTTAGAGAAGGCGATATATATCATCAATTAAAACCAGTTACAAACGTGTCCCGCAAGGTTCTGTGCTAGGTCCACTACTTTTCCTCATTTAGTCTAGTGGCTTCCAACATCTCTTAGGAAACAAAACATCTTTTTACGCTGATGCCACCAAGATATACACGAACCCTATCATTCATCATCAGTATTTTCAAAATGATTTAACTTCCATTAGTAATTGGTGCAGTGATTGGCTTCTTCCATTAATATATCTAAATATTAGCAACAATTCTCTCCAATTGTATCATGGTCAACTGCTTAGCAACATATAACGATCTAGATGTTAGAGGCAACTCTAAACTGTCGTGGTCACACCATATCACCTCACTGTGTAAAATGCTAGTATCAGATTAGTCTTATTTCGACTTTTCCCCATATATTTTTTTGAACAAAATTTATTAGAGAATGTTCATAGTGCAGCAACAAGGCTTTTATTTGGATGATTGAGGCCTTCTAATGCTGAACCAATGCAATGGCCATGGTTACCAATTTTCAACAGCGCCGTCTTCGTGGTGATTTAACTTTTAAATGAGACACAATTTTTGGAAATCTGTATCTGCTCTATGTACACTAACTGCCGATTACGTGGTCCTGAATTGAAATTAAGAAAAGAAAATTTCACACCAGGACAAGGCAGTTTTGTCAATATCGATAGTAACTGCACCATCTGTGAACATTTTTAAAAACAGATTAGATGCATACTTGTCTTCCAACATATTTAGACTATGGCCTTATTTGGTTCAGATATCTTATACAACAAATTGAGTAGTAATATTTTAGGTTTATGTTCAAGTTGAGGGACTATTTACTTCTAATTATGGCGATATTTATTATGATGGACAAGTGTGTCACTATCAACAATATTATTACAGCTAAATTTTACAATCGTTCCATAAAATGTTTTATTTCGCACGTGTCATAATTACTCCTCATTATCTCTCATTCTAGTTGTGTTAACTGCATATTTTTAACTGTCAATGCATATCATTCTTCTTTGCAAAAGTGCGTATAAGTATTTTATGTATCAATTTTTTTCTTAGTAATAATGCAGGCTTTTAATTATTATTCTATTCAAGGTACAATTATTCTAGTTGAATATGTGCAATTGCCAATTTCTGTCACTGTTGATTATTATACTCGTATATCGAGAAAGACATAGATTAATTATTGTACAAGTAATTTATACTGTTTTTCTGTTTTCATCCTATCATTCTATATGACATTCAGTAATTACACAAATATTTTCTTAATTAATAAAATTATTCTACTAAAAGAAACATGGTTATTTATGTGGTTCATTGAAAAATACATTGCATTCTAATAAAAAAAACCTTTATAAAGTTTTCACTCGATAGAAAGATATGTCTACAATAAGATATGCAAAAAATACATTATTGCGTTACAGATATATTTAATTGATTAAATAATATTTAGTAATAGTAACAGTAACAGTGTAACAAAAATAAAGAACAAACACATTCTTGCGTCTTACGTCTTACGTCTAACGTCTTACGTCTTACGTCTTACGTCTTACGTCTTACGTCTTACGTCTTACGTCTTACGTCTTACGTATTGCGTCTTACGTCTTACGTCTTGGGTCTTACGTCTTGCGTCTTGTGTCTTTCGTTTTGTGTATTCCGTCTTGCGTCTTAATATTAATTGTATCAATAAAAATATTTCCAACGATTTGGAAAGTTTTTTTTTTACTGTTTAAGAAAGGTATTTCAAGCTAATATGTATCAAATCTCCTACAATTCCTATCAATGAAGTCATATGTATGTTCTCTGATACCAAACATCTAGGTATGCTAATGAACATCCACAGACAAAACTCTATTCAATAATTATCTAAAAATTCAATATATTGTCACGGAATTTGCCCCACTCACTCCCAAACCGACGACTGTGGCACCGCGAATTGCCTAAGATTGCCCGATCGCGCCTACGCCATTCTGATAAACAAACAACATGCGTGAATCGAGGCGTTACCAGAAAATCGTGGAAACGACGAGAAGCGTTCCAGTCGTACGAGAAAATGGATCTAGAGATACTGGAATATACCTGGAATATTCGTTGGGTCTATAAAAGAAGAATAAACGGCCGAGTTAGTTAGTCTTGTATAAGTCTTGTATTAGTCTTGTGTTACAGTCTGAATTAAAGTGTTTAGTTGGAGATATCAAAGTGATTTAGATAGCGATTAATTAAATAAGTGTTTAGTTGACCTGTAATTAGTAGTGTTCAGTAGTTAATAAAGAAGTAATTAATTAACGGATTATTTTTCTGGAAGTAAGAAAAGACGGATGGGAAATCCGTGACAATTTGGTGTCGGAAGTGGATTTAACTGGAAGTTTCAAGAGCTTTCTGGAACCCTGTCCACAAAGTGGGATTTAACTGGAAGTTTGAGGAGCTTTCTGGAACCCTGTGCGTGAGTGGGTTTAAGTGGAAGTTGGAAGAACTTTCTGGAACCCTGTGCGTGGGTGGAATAAAGACCCAAGTGTGATATATCACCGCACTCGTCTTGTCGAAAGGAAGTGAACGGTGGTATTCGCGAAGGACAATCTCGAACATTCTAGAACTTTGTACGGGAGTGCGACAAAGACCCAAGTGTGACATATCACTGCACTCGTCGTGACTCAAGGAAGTGAACGGTGGTATTCGCGAAGGACAATCTCGAACATTCTAGAACTTTATACCGAAGTGAGACAAAGACCCAAGTGTGGCATATCACTGCACTCGTTTCATTGTAAGGAAGGCAACGGTGATATCTAGAAATACATTCGTGAACATTCTAGAACTTTCCAAATAGAGTGCATGCCTGTAACTAGAAGCCAAGTCAATATGGATGCACAACTGGCAAAACTATTAGAAATGATGCAGACAATGCAAAAGAAATTAGAAGAGCAGGGACATAAAATGGAAGACCAGGCGAAGACGATGCAAGAGAAATTAGAAGAGCAGGGACATAAAATGGAAGACCAAGCGAAGACGATGCAAGAGAAATTAGAAGAGCAGGGACATAAAATGGAAGACCAGACGAAAACAATGCAGGAAAAATTTGAAGAACAAGGGCATAAAATGGAAGATCAGTCCCAGATGATGCAGGAGAAATTAGAAGACCAGACGAAGACGATGCAAGAGAAATTAGACGAACAAGGGTATAAAATGAAAGATCAGATACAGGCAATACAACAGGAAATGAGGGATCAGACGAAAGAAATGCAGACAAAGTTAGAGAAATTGGAGAATACACTAGAAGAAAAACTAGAGGAGCAGTCATATAAAGTGACACAACTAGAAGAAAAACTAGAGGAGCAGTCACATAAGGTAGAAAAACAAGTAGAAGAGAAAATGTTAGCACAAAAACAAGAAATAGACGAAGAAATAAACTTGGTTAGAGAAACCTGCAAAGAGCTTCGACATAAATTAGACAAGATAGCAAAGGAGGGCGTAATCAAATCAGAAGGACCTGTTATCCGAACTCAGAAAACGAAGCCTCCTGAATTTGACGGCAAGGTCTCCTGGAATGTCTATCTACGTCAGTTCGAAGCAGCAGCTGCGGCAAACGAATGGTCTGACTATGAGAAGGCTACAGCTCTGATAGTTGCTTTACGAGGGAAGCTCTTGACGTCTTACAAGGAGTTCCTGCTGGGCAGCAGAGTAACTATGACCTTCTGAAACAGCATATGGAAATGAGATATGGGGATAAGCACCTGCAGCAAGTGTACCAGGCACAATTGAAAAATCGTCACCAGCAGAGTGGAGAGAATTTACAACATTTTGAGACAGACGTTGCCCGACTGGTTCGATTGGCTTATCCAACAGCCCCGTCCGAATTTGTAGATCAGCTCTCCATCCAAGTTTTTATCGACGGCCTAAGAGATTGCGAAACTCAGCAGGCACTACGACTCGCCAGACCTAAAACATTGAACGACGCTCTTTCGCATGCACTGGAATTCGAGGCAGCAAAGATGGCATCCGGTAGACATGTTAAAGTTCGGGCCATCAGTGATAACAGCGATAGTATGGCAAATGGAGACCTAATAAAGACGCTAAAGGAGATTATTGAGAAACTCAGCCCAACTACCAATCCGAAGAGAGAACAATCTGATAGTCGAAGGGATCGCCTTGTTCAATGCTGGAACTGTGGGCAGATGGGACATCTGAAGAGACAGTGTAGGGCCCCAGTCGCAGATCAGCAAAGGCGCGACTCCCAAGCGGCAGCCTCCAAGGAATATGTTAAAGTGCGGACCATCCGTGATAATAGCAATAGGATGGCAAATAGAGAGATAATCAAAACAATGAAGGAGGCCATTGATAAATTCAGCCTAACTACCGGACCAAAGAGAGGACAACCCGATAGAGAAGAGAACGCCCACTTCAATGTTGGAACTGTGGGCGGGCGGGTCATTTAAAGGGGCAGTGTAGGGCGCCAGTCGCGGATCGGCAATGGCGCGACTCCCAGGCAGGCAAGGAACATGGAAACTCAGACGCCCTGTCTAGACCTTGTCCTACCAACAACAACAAACACTGTAGTAATCTCGAAAGACAAGAGGACATATCATGTGTTCCTTGCAAGATAGTAGTAGCCCGAACTGAAGACAGTTGGAGTTCAGCGGCGATTCGGGAAGACCAGCAAGCTGACTGTGACATCAAACCTTTACTGGACTGGAAAGAAGCCAACAAGCGACCGTCTTGGGCTGAAGTCAGTAGTAAAAGCCCAGCATTAAAGAGTTATTGGGCTCAATGGAATTCTCTGGTGTTGGAAGACGGTGTCCTAAAAAGAGCATGGGAGAACAATGACGGAACGGAGGTCAAGAAACAAGTACTACTCCCGAGGTCCCGGGTCAAGGAAGTGCTGCAGGAAGTACATGGAGGTACTGGGGTGGACATTTCGGTATCAATAGGACTCTACAGAAGATTAGGAGCGTTTCTACTGGTTGAGCTGTAGGACGGATGTAGAAGATTGGTGCCGAAAATGTGACGTATGTGCAGCCAGCAAGGGACCGAAGACCCGTTCGAGAGGCAATATGCGCCAGTACATCGTAGGAGCACCGTTCGAGAGGATTGCCATTGATATCGCTGGCCCATTTCCGAAAACCCAAAGTGGGAACCGATATCTGCTAGTAGCCATGGACTATTTCAGTAAATGGCCGGAAGTATACCCCCTTCCCAATCAAGAGACCACGACCGTAGCAGAAGCCCTAGTCAACAACCTGTTCTGCAGATTTGGTGTGCCCATGGAACTGCATTCAGATCAGGGCAGAAATTTCGAATCAGGTGTGTTCCGAAAGGTCTGCGAGCTTATGGGAATCCGGAAAACCAGGACCACCCCACTGCATCCCCAGTCAGATGGTATGGTGGAACGCTTCAACGCCACACTAGAAACCAATCTGAGGATGTTTGTGAACGAAAACCAGACAGACTGGGACAAGCTCATTCCACTCTTCCTGTTAGCTTACCGCTCAGCTGTCCATGAAACTACTGGGAGGACCGCAAGGATCATCTTTGGAAGAGAGCTTCGCCTTCCCGCAGATTTGGTATTTGGTCGTCCTGCGGAACAGCCCACAGAGCCAGACACTTACACCCATGAGCTAGAACGAAGACTAGCAGCCGTACACGATCAAGTCAGATCTCGAATGCGACTAGAGAGCGATCGCATGAAGACTCGATATGACATCCGGGCCAATACAGTCGGATTCCAACAAGGTGACCTGGTGTGGCTGTACAACCCCACGCGGAAGAAAGGAAAATCGCCTAAACTACAGAACAGTTGGGAGGGCCCCTACACCGTCATTAAAAGAATCAATGATGTCGTATACCGGATACAGAGGACTCCCAGGAGTAAGATGAAGGTCGTCCATCTGGAGCGTCTGTCCCCGTATAGAGGTGTATCCGATCGGGACGATCGGTCCTAAGGAGGGGGTCAGTGTCACGGAATTTGCCCCACTCACTCCCAAACCGACGACTGTGGCACCGCGAATTGCCTAAGATTGCCCCGATCGCCCCTACGCCATTCTGATAAACAAACAACATGCGTGAATCGAGGCGTTACCAGAAAATCGTGGAAACGACGAGAAGCGTTCCAGTCGTACGAGAAAATGGATCTAGAGATACTGGAATATACCTGGAATATTCGTTGGGTCTATAAAAAAAAACAGAATAAACGGCCGAGTTAGTTAGTCTTGTATAAGTCTTGTATTAGTCTTGTGTTACAGTCTGAATTAAAGTGTTTAGTTGGAGATATCAAAGTGATTTAGATAGCGATTAATTAAATAAGTGTTTAGTTGACCTGTAATTAGTAGTGTTCAGTAGTTAATAAAGAAGTAATTAATTAACGGATTATTTTTCTGGAAGTAAGAAAAGACGGATTGGGAAATCCGTGACAATATTTACTAACCTCTGGAGTGGGAACTCGAAATTCAACCACAATAATTGAGATCTCACTTATTTCTGCGTTTTATTAGGATCGCTTCATCAGGTGGCCTCCTTTAACTTGAGTCAAATATCTAACTATAAAGATGATTATACCAATAAATTAAAATTATTTGAAATTGAATGTCAAAATGAAATATCGACAACGTCAAACTGATTAACTGTCAATGAATATCATAACAACCTACTAAAATAAATCAAAATTAATAAAAAAATTTACCTTTTATGTATAGTTTTTTCCCATATATTTTCAGGTATTAACAATATTGTGTGAAGCGATCCTAATAAAACGCAGAAATAAGTGAGATCTCAATTATTGTGGTTGAATTTCGAGTTCCCACTCCAGAGGTTAGTAAATATATTAAATTTTTTAGATAATTATTGAATAGAGTTTTGTCTGTGGATGTTCATTAGCATACCTAGATGTTTGGTATCAGAGAACATACATATGACTTCATTGATAGGAATTGTAGGAGATTTGATACATATTAGCTTAAAATACCTTTCTTAAACAGTAAAAAATGTTACAAAAGCTAATAATAAATAATATATGGGTAGATATTGGGTGTAATTCAACGCAGGTTGGGGCTTTTGTCCACTGAGTAGTTAGTTTCACACAATATTGTTAATACCTGAAAATATATGAGAAAAAAAAAGATTTGGAAAGTGCTGGTTCAAATAGTTTCTTACAATTATATAACTATGACTACGTGCAACATCTGATTGTAAACCATAAATATTTTCTAATTTGTAACGGAATATTCTTCAACGAACCTGCAAGCTCTCTAAGAACTGTAGAAACCTTTCACGTGTGTGAGTTTGTTCAAAAAATAAGGTCCTACTAAATTTTTTCTAAAATACTCTTGATTTTGGACTTCATTTAATCATTACGGATTTTCACGAGCCCAGTAATGGGTATTTCGGCGATTTAGTACACAATTACTGAAAAACTTACTTTCGTCGGTTCAATGGATATGACTATAGAAGTTGTTTTCATCCTCAGCAGTTACCATCATTTGAGTAATAAAATGAAACCTTCGATGACAGACATCATTTGTTAGCATTTTCACTTTTTGTATTTTATAATTATTATGAGAGCGAACACTGTTTACACTCGAATCGTCGATTTAGAAATACGGAGAACAGCCAAAGCCTGTCGAATTGAATTTTGTGGATTTTCGTCAAAATAGTCAATATTGGCAGCATTCTCATCATTTACTAAACTTCTTTTTATGTTTTTACATAAACAGCATCTTCATTATTTCGTAAAATTCTTGCCAATTTTGGAAATGGTTTATGATCTGACGTTACTTTCTCTGGATATTTCTGCTTGCTTTTCCAAATACGAGTATCATATCGAGTAAACATTATACATTTTTGATGAAATATTTTGAACATTTGACTTTCTAACCAGTGCAAAAAGGTGAAAATGGATAACGGTTTTTTATTAAAATGCTACGTATCTTTCAATCAACCATAGATATAAATACGTTTCTGAGAAAAAAATCCGTTATCAAGCTCACAAATTAGACACAAATAAAGCTTAGGTTGACTAAATAATATTGTCACTTATTTTCATCTACTAAACATATTTCTATCAGGAAAATGTCTGGGGAGGAAACTTTGGGATACTGTTACATATTATTGAGGTTTATGAATTTGCTATAAGTTTTTATAATTTGGAGAAGTACCCCCTGGTTTTAATCTGGATCCTTTTCTCTTGTTTTTATTTATAAATTAATAAATGCCGACGATTAAAACATATAAAATATAGAGATCTACATAATCTATAGTCTATATAAAAAATAGATATATCACCTACATTATTTAAAATTACTAAGTTTAAAGTTTAATTAGTTGATAATGCATCGTAAATTACAAAAAAAATTAAAAATACTGAGAAATCTATTAAATACACATAAATTAGTTTAGTTAATGTGTATGAAAAAAGTTTACAAAAAATTAAAGCAATAAAAAATGAATAGAGTAAATTTTATTTTACGGTAATGTCATATAACGTGTAATATCGTGAATGAGTGAATATTTTTCTTGTGGTAACTTTTTATAATTAACTGTTCTGTCATTTCCTTTTTTGCCAATTAAGCCTTTTTTCGAGTTACCATCTGAAATATATGTTTAGGGAGTGACTAAAAATGAATCAAGTTTAGAAAATGTTCGTAATTACATAAAAATTAAATTTTTATTACCGTTTTATAGTTGTCAAACAAATTGCTACATAAGTAAAATTATTAAATCAACAAATAAGATGGACGACAATAACAGTAGTTTTAAATGGGTTCCTATTTAATTCTAAAATGTTCATCTACAAAAGATAAATCTGAATATACATTTGCTACTATCATTCATTGTTATTTGAAGTTTTAAGTGAATTTTGGATAACGTAAATAATAACATTGCTTTAAGAAAAAATAAAACTGAAGTACATGATCAGTGTTCCAGTACTCCTTTTATATTATATTCCTTTCTATAGTAGTTACTACTCTACTCACCTTGTAATAATTATTATTATACATATAAGGAAAGAGAGATTTACAGCAAAATATAAAAGTCATTCAATAACGGCACACCAGACATACACCGCTTTTGAGTTTCACAATGTAAATAATACTATGCATTTTAACGTTTAGAGTAGGTACATCTATTACAAAATATTAATAATTTTAATTCGTGCTAATTTATAAAGCCATAATTTAAGGAAGAATAACCTATTCCATTAATATTTTAAAAAAACTCTTTAAGTAAATTAAGTGTCAATTTAAGAAAGAAAAGTGTTGAATTAAATATTAGAATGCTTGAATGTCGAGAACATGCAAATATTTATATCAAACATATTTTATTACTGAATCAATAATTACATTTGAATGAGGTTTAAAATTTTAAGTATATTATTTTACTTCGATTCAGATTACATCTTTTCCGTGCATTATTAACAAAATTGAACCTCAACTAATTTCCCTCATTCAATTAGTATTCGCTGTACGATATTTTAATCATACAGGGTGCGCCATTTAAGTTAGCAAACGTGAATATCTTTAAAATTAAGCATTTGAGAAAAACATGTTTCAGACAAAAATATCATCGTTTTATAAGCGGGATTTAATGGTTATACGTTTGATTCGTTTGGTTTAGAATGTTTGTTCACTTTTCAGAAGTATTCTGTACTTCTACGTTCAAAACATGATACTGTCACAGAATTTGCCCCACTCACACCCAATTCGACGACTGTGGTACCGCGGTATGCTAAGATTGCCCCGATCGCCCCTACACGATTATGTTAAACAAACAAAATGCCGTGCATCGAGACGGGACTGGAAACATGGGGAATCGACGAGAAGCATTCGAGTCGTTCGGGAAAATGTATCTAGAGATACTAGAAATACCTGGAATATTCGTTTGGTCTATGAAAGAAGAATAAACTGCCGAGTTAGTCAGTCTTGTATCACAGTCTGAATTGAAGTGTTTAGTTGGAGAGATCAAGGTGATTTAGATAGCGATTAATTGAATAAGTGTTTAGTTGAGTTGTAATTAGTGTTCAGTAGTGTACTGAGTAGTTAATAAAGATAAGTAATTAATTAACGGATTGTTTTTCTGGCAGTAAGAAAAATTCGGATTGGTAAATCCGTGGCAATACTTTTGTCTGAAACATTTTTCTTTCAAATGTTTAATTATCAAGATATTCACGTTTGCCAACTTAAATGGCGCACCCGGTATATTTAAAAACTATTTTGACAAAACAGTAATATATTTAAAATAAATTGCGAACTGTCAAACTGTTTAAAGTTGAATGATGATGGAAGTGTTTTGTTAACTACCCCAAAAACTCATTTTAAAATAAATGAAATCGTAATTTACCTTTATTTAATTAATCTACCAGAACTGAGTGATTCACCCAGTTACCAGCAACAATTTCGCTTACAATCTGATATATCTTTATATAGAATACACAAATTTGTATGCTTAATAAGTAAAACCCATTCCGAATATAACACAGGCTTAATCGTGTGAGTGTAATTAGTTCGTGTTCTTGTTTTCCTCACATTAACTAGGCAGTAATCATTTAAATAATTAGGCCCACAGTATGCCCCGCGTAAAATGTGCTTAAACACCTATAAAGTGTGTACATGTATTGAATAAATTCATTATTTCGGAATATGAACATATTTTAGAAAACCCTAAGCTGGTCGATTTCTTGAGCTACTTTTTTAACTGTGTCACTGCTTTTTATTTATTTTATTTATTAAATAAAGTTAATCCAACATAATTATATTCCAATTATAGGAGCACACTAACAATTATTACAGTTTGTGCACCTTATAATTAAATAATATCATATAGTGCTTTCGAAAAGTAACGAATTAAATCATTATTTTTAAAATTTAGAAGTTTTCGAAAAAATTCCCTAGCACGTCGATTTTGTTTTTAAAAAATGTACTTTTTGACATACGACCTATATTTGTGACGTCATCGTTGTTCGAGATATGACGTCATCGATAATTTTTTTAAATAGCAGCCCCCAATTTTAACCATGCCATTTGAAAGAGCGTTATTCCATTCTACATACACACATCTTGGAAATTTATGGTGTTACATACCAAAAATTTCAAGAAAATAATGTTTAAAGATTTTAAAATTCAATTTTCACAATATGTTCTATTCCTTGGAGCACAACTTACTTTGTAAGAGACTTAGTTATTTTGGATTTAACCTAAACAACGTTTCTTTTATACGTAAGTATTTTAGCAATCGTGTTTATAGTGTTTCAATGAATTCCGAGATTTCTAATCCGCTGTCGCTTAAATTGGGTGTACCTCAAAGTTCCATATTAAGGCCTTTGTTGTTTTCAATTTATATCTCTGATTTTCATACGTTCATAAATAGATGCAATATTCATCGTTATGCTTATTCTTTCCCTTTTGACTAGTAGATATATTGCTGGATTAATTCTGATCTGAACTGTTTGTATAATTCTGGAAAACTGTGATTGTGAGTAGATATTTTCAATTTATTGGTGAGGTATAGGAATGGCAAAGGGGAGGAGATGGCAGTTAATATTTTCATAAATTAACATATTTCAAACATTCTTCGACGTATCTAAAAATTTTAGTTAACATTGTTGAAGCCTATTCGAAGACATTAGTGTAACATTGGCAACGCTGTAGAATTCTCATCCACCATGACTCTTAAAAATATCGAAGTCGGATCAGCGGTCCTCAACAAGTTTTCTATTGAAAAATCACAAAATTTATTTTTGTTCCTGATTTTAAAAACTTTCAATTATTTATGTGTTCTACGCAGTGAACTGTACTGGTGATTAAAATATTTGTACTTATTTAAGGTTCACCCTGTATAGGTTTAGTCAGTAAGACAGACCACTTGTTTTGTGGTGATGTGTTAATGGTTTCATTTAAATGAGCTGTAATAAATCATCCATTGTGAAAATTGTATTTGTTTTTCCATGCAGATTCTAAAATTGCTGTATCTATATGTGTCGGTACGCAGAAATCATAATGTAAAATGGAAAGTAATAATCTCAACAGTTTTCATCAATTTAGTTGGTAATTTTCAAATTGTCAAGAACCGGCGCATCCGTCATTTTATCGAATTGTAAGACGTTTTCTGAATTTATTCCGAAATTTTAGCAAGCTGTCTTAAATAATCAGGAGTCTTAATAAATCGAAATTTATCGGGTTATAAATCCGAACAACATAGTCCTTAAATACTAATAAAAATGTTTTCTATTGCGTACGCCTTCTGAGGTACAGGGTGTTAAATTTTAAAATTAATAGTTTTTAGCCATATATACCAGTGTACCTATATTAAAGGTTTCTTTTAAGACTAAAGGTCTTCCATTAAACGAACAAAACGAAAACAAAACACAAACTCGTGTCGAATAAAACAAAACTGTAACTTTTTGCAAACTTTTTAAAGACTGGCGTGTTTTGCGACAGTTGGAGAAGCGGTCACATCAAAAGGTTTCGACGTGTTTTGAGACTCAAATCTGTTTAGTGGAAACGGTTGTGTTATGTTTTCTATTTTCGCTTAGTATACAAATAGTATAGGATAGTATACAAACTTAACTAACCAACCAAGTAAACACTTTTACCGTACATACAGATTCGGAATTTGCGGATCTTTACAGAGAAAGTAGAAATTGCCGCTTTATTCCAGGGAAGGTACGAACTTTAAGAGGGGCGGCGACGTGCATTGGTCTAGAATTCCCCACTACTACGGTAATCGGTTCCGTATCGCCAACGCCAATTCGCCATTGTAAATCTAACTGTCCGGTCAACTGATGCCAGTGTTGCCAGGTCTCATGCTTTTGCATGAGATCTCATGAATTCCGAGGAAATCTCATGCTTTTTAATAGACGCAAAAAGAAATAATAAAATTATTAAAATTACTTGAAATCTACCAAAACAAAGACCTAACGAGAAATAAAGTCAAAATCGAGGGCAAAATTGAATAGATAGAGGTAGGTATCTACAATATTTGGGCACTTGAAATGTCCTTTATTGTAGACTGCTCTCTTAATAATTAGCAATGAATACATAAACGGGTATGACAGTCTACTGATATGCGGTGTGTGTGTTGTATTCACGCAGTGATTCTTAACTCTATTCCGTAAGGGTACCTACATTTTCTGGAAACAACAGATTTTACGACCCGTGAGTCACCCTGCGTCACGTCAACTGCGCCTCAGCGTTCGCTCGGCCTAACAATAAAATAAATTAGAAAGGTTACGTGGTTAATAACTTTTAAGTAAGTACCTGTAACTACCTACTTACAATGTAATATTATGGTAAAATAGCAGAACATAATGCTTTTTAATGAAATAAAAATGGCATTACAAAAGTAATTAAAAATGAAGCTGTGTCAAGAGGTGTTTTTTGATAAATTAAGCCATCTCATGCTTTTTTCTACAAACCTCATGCTTCTTTGAAATTATTCTCATGCACTGAATTTTTCCCACCTGGCAATACTGCTTGATGCAAACACGCTGTGGTCGAAGTATGCTTGTAGCATGACATAAATACACGCAAGCGGCAAAATACAATTCACCATCAAGATCCTCACTTTCCAAATCTGTATATAGATATACACTTACTTTTTCCCAAGGACTTCAGTATAAACCTGCCACAGCCAAGAATAAAATATCTCCTCTAAACATGTTAGTTGGTTATAGTTCTGGAATCTGGAATTAAGGGGAGGGTAGCAAAACGGCTACAGCACTTAGGCCCCATTGGGCCTATTGTACCTCCTCCCATTAGGAGATCAGTCCACCTAAGCCATCAACCAACCTAACAAGGAGAAAAAGGTGGTGACGCTGCTCAGGGGGATCTCTCTAATGTAGGCCATAGAAGGCCATCGCTCTCCCAACACGGACTCTCTTATTGACGAGATGGCAGCGCACTCACAGAGTGCATGGAGCACTGTCTCGTCTTCCTGTTCAACCCCTACAAAGAGGTGTATCACACTTCCTCATGTTGTAGAGGTGCTTTCTTAACCAGCAGTGTCCAGTTTGAATACCTGTCACTAGACGGAGGCTTGTCCTAGACATAGCCAGGTACTTTTTGGCTGTATCCTTGCAGGGGTACCCTAGGGACTCCTTTGCCAAATTGCAGCCATTTGCTTCATCCCAGCGTTTCTTAAACTCTTTGTGGGTGTATCCTTTGATAATTTCAATAAATGCTGACAACGGAAGTATACTGGAGGGACCGGGTCCGAGAATATTCAGACCCGATGCACTCCTAGCCAGTTCGTCAGCTACTTTATTGCCATTGCACCGGTCGTGTCCCTTTACCCAGCGTACAGATACGCTGTTGTTAGCTGAGGCCACTACTAGTGCCTGATGGCATTCCCATGCTGATCTAGTTGTTATCTTATGATTACGTAAGATCAGTAGTGATTGTCTACTATCTGTGTAGATTCTGATGATTTTGCCCGTTGTATCTCTACGGGCTATGGTTATACCTGCTAATTCCGTTTGCACTACGGTAGCATGCCTATCCATTGCCCACTGACAACGAATATGCAAGGATCTGGAATAAATCCCACATCCTGCACCTTCCTTCTTTTTTGACCCGTCCGTGTAGATGTTGATAACATCTTCACTGGCGGTCTCCTCGATTCTGATAAGTACCGTGTAGGGTCTGTCAAACACAAACTTGGTTATAGTTGCGGCAAGACTTATGTAATAGCTTATGTTACGCTATTGTTTTTACATAATTTTCGATAGTTTGTCGTGTTAAAAACAATAAATTTTTGTAATATTTAGTGCATACAGTGCAAACATTATGTGTATATAGTTTTATTACTTTGTATATTTATTACTTTCAGTTGCACTTTCTTAAATATTTTGATAAATATGTGATAAATTATTCATTTGTTCGTATGACGTAAGTCGTCTGAATTCTTGATGTAACTTTATTGAAAAAATGTATTATGACCTCCTTGCGACAACCAGTGGAAAAGGACCGAAAGCAAAAACAAAACTCGAATAAAATGTAGTCCGCTTGATGGAAACAAGAGTTTTGGGGTTTGTTTCAGTTTCGTCTTTGTTTTTCAAGTTCTAGAAAACACAAATACAACATAAACTCAACTGTCCACATGCACTGAATATTTCAAATATAATTATTTCGAAAACTGTTACTCCTAACGACTTCAACAAGGTATAACTTTTTCATAACAGGTGGGAGAATCGACTGTTTCTATAGTCAGCTGGACAGACTAAGCTGCAAAAAAGTTCTGCCATTTAAAAGAAACATGGTGTGCCACAAGCGACGCCCTCTACTAGTGGCGTCAAAATTAGCAATAAATTTGAATTTCTCGCCCGCAAAACGCCCGATTTACAAATTTTATGTAAATATTGGCTCACTATTATTGGATAATTAGATTTATCTGTTGAGTGGCCTATTTTTGTCAAAATAAAAAAAAACATAAGACCTTCATGGAATAATAATTGCGTTGTTTATTTGGGGGAAATAGAATCGCTGCTACAATAATGTATCCTGACGTTTTTATGCAGGCATATTTCAGCACAGTAATTAAACAATGTAAAATGTTTTCCGTTTATAACGTAATACACTTAATGGCATTAACGTCAAATCTGGTTCTCCAGAAATATGTAGAGAGAAAATATGGCCGCCGCGAGTAGTCGTGTATCAGCTAGCTCCGTATGTAAAAGATGTAAAGTAAAACCTGTAAATGGTTTAAAGTGTATTGAATGTGATAATTGTTTCCATTCAAGTTGTGCCAAATTATTAAATGTAAAGTTTATCGACGATCAGACAGTAGTGTGTTGTGAAACAGTATTGAACTCAGATAATGACGAAACATTTTTTGATGCAGTGGTAGAAACAGGAGCAAGTGGAAGAAAAGTAGACATTGAAATTTTTAAATATATTGTTAAACAAAGGATGCCTTGATTCAAGAACTTAATGAACGAATCTCGGTTTTAAATAAACAAATTGATTTATTAAATCAAATACAATGTGCCCCGACCACACGAAATAAAAAGCCAGCGGAATTTCAAAGAAATAAAGGTCATGTAGATAAAAATCAGACTGTGATAGACAAGAAAATTGAAAGTGTATCGATCGAAGGTATGACGAAAAAAAACCAAAATAAACAAACTGAGAACGAAGTTATAAGTAAAAATGACATGACTGCAGCTATGTTACAAGCTCAGGCGCAGCTAAAAGTAGATAAATATATTAATATCAATGATGATATAAATGATGACAAAATTTGTACGACGCAGCAACAGGAATGGAAAGAAGTTAGAAATAAAAAGCGTAGACAATCTAAAGTTATAGGAAATAATAAGAAAATAATCACTGTTACTGGTGTTCCCCGATGGGTTGATCTACATGTTTATAGGATAGAGCCAAATACGACTCCCTCACAAATAGTTGACATGCTTCAGTCCCATATTCCAGAGGTAAAGTGTGAGGCTATTACTCCGAAATTTCCAGGACTCTATGCGTCATTCAAAGTAACCGTTTACGACCAACATTTCAAGACAGCAATGAATCCAGAATTGTGGCCAGTAGGAGCTTGTGTAAGTCGGTTTTTTCACATGCGTGTGATCAGTCAAAAACAAACGACATGATTTTTAAACCTACCATTTTATTATTAAATGTTAATACCCTTAATGTGGAAAAAGTAAATTTTTTACATGAAAATTTACGTGAGTTTCCTAGTCTAAATATTCTGTGTATTGTTGAGCCAGTTTGAGAAATGACAGTATTTGTTCAATAAATATTAAAGGATATAAATTAGCTAATTATTATTGTCGGTCAATTAAAAAGTGTGGGGTTGTGCAATTTGGGTAAAAGATAATCTTAGTGTAAAAATATTTCGTTAAATATAAATTGTATAGAACAAGACTTCGAATTTTGTGCAATATCGTGGAAAGAACTTGGTCATGACATTGTTATACTTAACTGTTATCGCTCTCCATCTGGAAATGTAGGTGTGTTTTTAAATAAAATATCCGATGTTTTAAATAGTTTATATAAACCTAAGTTAAGTATCTTAGTATGTGGTGATTTTAATTTAGACTCGTATGGTAATAATGAATTTTTAACTCTTTGTAATGTATTGGCAGGTTTTAACCTTGTTCCCCTAGTTAAGTGGCCAACTAGAGTTACGAATATGTCATGCACTATAATTGATCAAGTGTTTTCAAATTTTACTGACGAAGGTTTCTGTTGCGTCTTTGATAATTATATATCTGACCATAGAAGTGTTTATTTGGAACTTGATATTCCAAATAAGAATTTATCACAGACTTTCGTTAGTGAGCGAAGACATTTTAGCGAGGAAAATATGTTTCATTTTGAAACCTCACTTAAAAATGAAAATTGGGAAAATTTATACCATTTGAATGAGCCAGATCAGGCTTTTGAGTACTTTTATAGTATCTTCATGTATTATTTTGAAACTAATTTTCCAAAACATAAATTTTGCAACAATGTCGCACGTCGACATTGGATAAATAATAACATAAAAAGATCTAGTGCTGATCTTAGAAAATTGTATAATTTGAGACATATTTCTCCTGTCTATAACAATGTATATAGAAATGCTAAAAAGAAACATGCAAGTTTAGTAAGCACTACAAAAGAATTCTATCAAAATAGAATCAATAAAGCAGACAAACCTGATCAAGTTGCATGGAGGGTGATATCTGAATTATGTAATAAACAAAGGCATCCAAATAATATATGTATTAGTACTGATAATGGTGATATCTCAGAGCCTACGACTGTGGCTGCTGCTTTTAATAATTTTTTTGTGGAGGGCCCTAAGAATATTATTAAAAAAATTCCATCGAGAGTTCATGACTTGCCTATAGCCCCTAACAGAATTGTGGATGGTACATTATTTTTGTATCCATTTGTTGATGACGAGTTATATGTATTAATAAAAAATAAATTAAAAAATAAAAGATCTTCAGGCCGAGACGAGGTGCCTTCATTTTTAGTTAAAAATTATATTCATTTATTGATTCAGCCTCTCACTTATTTAGTTAATTTGTCATTTTTGACAGGTACCTTTCCTAGTAGCCTAAAAACTGGAAAGATTATTCCCATATACAAAAAGGGTAATTCTCATTCGATAGAGAATTATAGGCCAGTAACTGTCACCTTAACTTTTTCGAAAATTTTTGAATATGCCTTTTTATCTCGTTTAATGGCTTTTTTGAATAAGCATAATATTCTAACAAATAAACAGTTTGGTTTTCGAGAAAATATGACAGCAGTATCAGCTGTGTACTCGTTTTGCTTTGATGTTATGAAGTATATTGAAATGGGCGAGTGTCCTGTTGGGATCTTTTGTGATCTCAGCAGGGCATTCGACTGTATAAATCATGATATTTTATTGTCAAGACTTTCATTGTATGGCCTGAGGGGCAAATCTTTAGAGTGGATAGCCTCGTTTGTTAAACGTCGGAAACAATATGTATCTCTACAATATTTTACCAGTGAGAAAATTTCATATTATAATTCTAATGTTATAGAGACAGACTTGGGGGTTCCACAAGGATCAGTATTGGGTCCGATACTTTTTATATTATATGTAAATATGTTAGAAGAGGTTCTGCCGGAGAATTCCTTTACTATGTATGCGGATGATCTTTCCTTGGTTTTGTCGAATAAATCTGATGCACATTTGAAAGAAAATTGCGATAAAATACTCCTGTCATTAAATGACTGGTTTAATCGGAATTATCTTTATCTTAATATGGACAAGACAAAAGTAATGCGATTTCATAACTATGGGAAGGATTGTGAGCCTCTACTGGTAAATCCCGCTAACCCTATATTTACGGGGGATACGAACGCTATAAAATTTTTAGGGCTACTACTTGACGAGAAATTGAACTGGAAGTCACATTGTGGACACATAATTTCTAATTTAAATTCAATAAATTTTTTATTTCGAAACATCAGAGAAGTGTTAACAATTAAACAGTTGATAATTTTATATCATGCACAAGTAGACTCACGACTGCGTTATGGCATTTGTTTGTGGGGCAATTCCACTCTGGTGCATTCTGTGTTTATTGCACAGAAACGAATTTTGCGCACTATAGCTAATGTATCCTATACAGAAACTTGTAGGGGACTTTTCCCAGATTTTAATATTTTAACTGTGACGTCTTTATATATATTTGAAGTTTGCATGTATGTTTTTAAAAATAAAAATTATTTTATATTAAATAAAGACATTCATGATAAAAATACTAGACAGTTAAATCTGTTTCATCTGCCTTTTACTAAATCAACAGCAATGTCTAAACTGCCTAATTATATGGGATTAAAAATTTACAATAAATTGCCGGATGATATAAAGATAATTAATAACTTGCATGTTTTTAAGTCTACATTAAAAAAGTTTTTATTAGCTAAATGTTTTTATACACTCTCTGAATTTCTTTGTTGTACTAAATGACTATTTTTGTATGTTTTTTTATGTGTAGTTTTTTTTACAGTTTTTTTTAGTTTTTAAGTTTATTCTGACTATTGCAATACATTCACTGTGTAATGTCTGACTGCAAAATAAAGATTATTATTATTATTATTATTATTATTATTATTATTATATGTTAATCGGCAAAGCGGAAATTTCTGTAAAGCTTTATCTTGCACAGAATATTAAACAGCGTCCCTTCTGTTTTGAAGTGCTTCAGTTTTGTTTTCCTAATTATCTTTGAATTATATTACTTACATCTAGAAATATTCACTATTCGCAGATAAAAGAAGAAGGGAGCAAATATAATAAAAAAGGAGGGCTTGCCCAATCCCAGAAAGAAATAATGTTCCCAGCAAAATCATATAAAAGTAACGAAGATAAATTAGATAAAATACTAAACCTAATGCAAGAAATGTAAACAGAAATAATGGAAATAAGAACAGAACAGAGAGAATATAAAGAAGAAATTAAAATACTAAAAATAGAAAACCAATGCATAAAGAAGGAAAATGCTGAAATTAAATCGAAAATAAGTAGCTTGAGGAAAAGTGTAGAAAGATTAGAAAGAGAAAAGAATATAGTGGCAAATGGATGGGAAGTAGATACTACAGAACTGGCAAAAAAAATGGAAAATTTCATGCAAAACGGCTTGTAAAATAAATGAAAAGACCTGTGTGCTAGGTTTAGAAGGGTTAAGTGAGAAAAATTATATTATGAAAAGTAAGAAAAAATTTAAAGGATAAACTTGTATACATAAACAATGATATGACTAAGGAGTAAAGAAAGAAACACAAACTAATGAAAAAGAAGCCTGCAGAAGAAAGAAATAAAGGAAAGTCAGTCAAATTAGGTTTCAATAAAATAATAATTAATGGCGAGGAATGGAAGTAGGACAACATAATAAAACAAATAGAAAATACAAAAAACTAGTGATACAAACACAGAAGGGAGAAAATGGAACAGATCCGACGAGAAATATGGAAATGAACAGAGAATTTATATATAGAAATAAAGAAAATGATAAAAAGAAACAGAAAATCTGGAATATAGGAACATGGAATATCAGAAGCGTAACAAGCAAAGAAAATGAGCTAATTGAAAAGTTGGAAAAACTGGATATAGATATGTTGGGTATAACTAAAACAAAAAAGAAAGGAAGAAGAAAGATAGTTTTGGAGGGAGGTCATGTTTTACTATATAATGGCGTACAACAAAACTCAAGAGCAAAAGAAGGAGTTGGATGTTTAGTGAAACGTGAAATCTATAAATACGTATAAGATTGGTAGACAGTTAATGAAAGGATAATGAAAATAAACATAAAAACAAGAAAAACAATCAGAAATAACAATAGTAGTAGTATATGGTACAAATGAGAATGATTCAGCAAGGAAGGATAACTTTTGAAATAAATTAATAGAAGTAGTAAAAGATGTAAAGGAGCGATAGATAATATTGGGAGATTTAAATGGACGTATAGCAAAAAAAACGATGAGTCAGAAAAACAATATGTATAAATGGAGAAAATACTAAACATGCAAAAGGGAAGAGATTAATTGATTTCTGTATTATAAACCAGTTAATGATTTCAAACACTTTTTTTGGACACAAGAATATACATAAGTAGGTACACTAGAGTAGCTGAAAACAGGGAGAAAGATCAATAATAGACTACATAATAATAAACAGAAAATATGGAAAAGAAGTGAAAGCTATAAGAGTAAGAAGAGGAGCAGACAGACATACAAAAGTAGTTGAAAAATAATAGAGATAGTAACAAACTATAAACTATGGATTCCTAAGAGCTCTATTCACAGCACAGAATAATAGTGTTTAAAATATCGTGTATTCCTTGCAAGAACAGTAGTTTAGTATGGGCGACCTTTTATTTTCTTTTATCTTTTAATCGACTGTGGGAAAATTAATTAAAAACATCTTTGTACTCGGATAATAGATTATAGAATAATGTTAAATATGATTCGGTCAGTGGTCGCGCGGTTTAAGGCGCCAGTACTTGAATCGAGGTGACTGGATCGCTGTGGGTTCGACCCCCGCAGCTGGTAGACCGTATATAAGCTATATTCGTGGAGAGACTGGCACCCTCTTTGCGGGTATGGTAGGGTGGAAGAATGTTGGCTTGGGTCAATGTGAGAGATTGATACCGGTTGACATTTGACTACCCCCCTAATTAATGAGGTTTTCCAGGTTTCCCTCATTCCTGCACTGAGTGGTGGTTAGGGCCTACCAACGTAAGTCGTTCCTGGGCGCAAATGCGGCCTGCTTAATAATAATATGCCGCCCCCTCTCCCGCACAAGTCTTCGACTTCTGGGCTAATCCTCGTGATTAGAATGAGGGGTAGAGATATTATTATTATTCAGACATTTCCTTGTTATTTACTTTGATTTCCTCAATACTTAAAGCAGGAGCATCTTTTATATTTTCAGGGGTACATTATTTAAAAATATTGTTTGGAATATTTAATTATATGTATTACTCTAACTAAAATTTGGCGTTTTTGCAATTTTAAATGTTTTGAACTTAAATTAGTAACACAAAGATGATTTGTTTTGTTATATAAAATAGAAGACATTATGTGGTAATGTTTGTTGTTAGAATGATACAATAAATAATGGATTTTATTTGGAAATTACTGTAAGAATATTAGTATCCATGGAATTAATAATAATAGGTATCTTCATTTAAAATGATTGTGCAACGGTTATTAAAACTATTAACAGGTAATTTTTTTAATGATACCTTGAATTATTATTAAGTACAATACTTTTATTGTTTAGAATAGACTGAACAATTATAACGTCGGTACTCCCTAAGTCAGTATCGATAAAATGTAACTCCGATTTAACAGAAAATGTCTTTAGACAAATTCCACCCTACAGGAGCCTAAAGAAGGCATAATGTCGGTACCAACCCTTTTGACAAACATGCCAGAGGGTTTTAATTTAGTAGGAAATTTATTAAATAAAGCGGCGTGTGCTACATTTATTTGACTACCCGTATCTAAATAACCGTTACAATGTATGTCCCCTTCGTTTACAGTGGGAACATTCCTTGACGGTCTTATTGAAATTGGCAGTGGAAGAGCCAGCTATTTGCTGCTTAAAACTAGTCTCTCCTGACATACGGTCATTTGAGGCTTTTCTGAAGAAATATTGACTGGGTGGATGACCAGAGTTCTTGCAGATATGGCACTTCATCTCCCCCTTAGACTCTATTAGATTTTGATGTTTCTCCGTCAATTTTGCAGCGATAACCTCGAAACAGTTCCTCGGGATTTTTGAAATTTGCTTACTTAGTGGTACTCGAAATTCCTTCGGAAGTCCGTCTATTATACAGGAAATAGCATTTAAGTCAGATATGTCGCATTTGCGTAAAAGAACACATTTCGAATAATAATAACGCATCATGGACTCATTTGTTTTCTTCTTTATCTCTAGCATTTTTTTGAGATTATCCACAAAATGCTCCTGTGATGGGAAGGCCTCAGAAATGGCGCATTTTCACTCTTCCCACGATTTCTCACAGTTGCGAAGCCCATTGTAGCACATTTTGGCAATTCCGGATAACTTAGATTACATATAGTAAGACTTCGCTCATTCCAACCGTGTACACGTCCCAGTTGTTCGATTTTATTCAACCAATTAGAAGTTAATTCACCTGATGCTGGGTCGAATACTGGCACAATATCGGATTTAATCATGCTTGATGACGAACCGTTAATGGCGGCTGCGATGATGACTACTGTTCGACTAATCTCTAATGCTTTACGAAGCTTTTTGGCGATTATTTCATCAATCCTTGCTTTCCTGGATTTTATTGTGCTGTATCTGAGCCTTCGTCTCCGGTTTAAGTAGCACTATTTTCAAGGTTTTACGTCGTCCTTTGTTTGACCTTTCGGCCACATATTTATGTTAGTGGGTTTTCTTTTCGACATGGTAATATGGTTCACTATCACTACTCATTACGAACACACGAACTTTGTTATCCCACTTCTGAATTGTAAACGGCCCTTTTGGATTAATAACACTTTTCCAAGAACAACAATTTATTTAGACACACGTGTTACTCTCACAGCAGCAAAAAATATAAAAATCATATCCTGCTAAATTAAGGGACAATACCAAATGTACAAGTTACATAACATACTTTTATTGTACAAAAAAATTAAATCTAACAAAACATAATACAGTGTGTACTATATCATTACCTGAAATATTTAAACAAGCAATAGAGAACAGAAATTGACAGTTAGAATAGAAATTTACCTAATGTCATTGGTAGACGCAACACTAAGCTAATGGAAAAAGCAAAAATGAAACAAAAAAATAAGTAATTTTTTATTGCATATTTAGATTTTTTTCATTGTTCAAAATTACGTAAACATGTTAACTCACACGTTTAAGTTTAATGTTGACTTACCAATAAATAATCATCACCTTTTTAACTTTAAAGGGCTGTACCTTGAAAGGGATGCTAATAAGACGAATTCACAACAGTTACTTACCACATTTCTAGAAAAATACATGGACTGAAAAATCCCACTTGAAAGTACGTTAAAAGTAAGATATGTCGATAGGGTTTACAACAATGTACTGACATCAATACACCAAGACATTGCGGATTTTTTCGTTTACTTCATTATAAACGAAGCTACTGATGCTTGTGGACTTAAGTTTACAGAGACAAAATGATAAAGTAAAGTTTCAAAATCACTTCTGAGGAAGATAACGGCAAGGAAGCTGCACCGATAGCGTGGCGACAAGTCCGAAAATTGTTATAACAAGGTTTGTATAAATTAGTCTAGAATGTCTATTTTCTCATAAAAGGTTGCGTTTCTGAGATGTAACTGGTCTGCTACTTCCTGCTCGGCCTAAGCGGCTCGACTTGCAGAAAGCGACCTACAATATCGTAGGTACTTAACCGCAGACCTCTCGCCCCGGGCGATGAGCCATTAAATCTATAAATGATACTGCAGGAAACAACTACTCCGCGGGCTAATGCCCCGACCGGCATTGAATTATACCTGCAGTATTTGTGTGAAACAGCCAAGAACACTTGTCGGCCACTCCACCAGACATAGACCGGTTTCGGGCTTGTTAGCCCTCATCAGTATGCCATAGGTGAGATGGCCGACAATTGAACTGGCTGTTCCTTCATATGTAGTTTCACATATAAATCGAGTGCAGGTGAGATGTAACTGGTCTGCTACTCCCTGCTCGGCCTAAGCGGCTCGACTTGCTGAAAGCCGCTGCAGCATATAAGGTTTGAAATTACCGTCAAAGCAATATGACAGTTGCCATTCAATTGTTTTCAAAGTATATTTTGCTAAATCGCAAAAGAAATAGATTCATCAATATATCCAAAAAATTTAAATGTCGATTCTCTCGTAAACAGTTGGCATTTTTGACTTCAAACAAGAGTATCAAATATTTAGATAAACTTTCATTCTTTAAAGGAATGCCATTAAAATTTTAATAAAATTGAAGACAAAAAAGTTATGATCATTTCTTCACCTAACACGTGCCCTTTCTGGCCTTTAGGGCGCTACAATTTTAGAAATATTTTACCCGAAACTACCTCTCTATAAAAGTAACAAGTGCGCTAAATTTAAAAAAATCGTTCCGGTATTAAAAGTTATAGCCAAAAAACCAATTAAAAAAATAACTTTGAGGTTACGTAGCTCCGATAATACCATAGACTTTATAAATCATGGACGCGCCCAAAACCGTTTTCTGCCTATACAAATCGTTGATGCTCAGATGTGTGCGACAGAGATAGAGCTAGTCCGGGCAAAAACCCACAGATCATTGGCCGAAAAAAACAAAAACCGTAAATGACACACGTATGACATTTACGGTGACAGACCGACTCCACCATAGTCTTTATAAACTATTGCTAATAAACACACTAAACAGAACTAAATCACAAAAGGCACACAAATCATTAACAATATTAACAGGAAAGGTGTTGTCAGATTATGTTTATATATTTTCTGTCATAGAACATCTGTTGCCCGGACTAGCTTCATCCCTCTTGTACACATCAGGACACCGGACTTCTCTTTCTAGGGCCGGTCCATGATTTATAAAGTCTATGGATAATACTAATATATTGACTTATCGAGAAAATGTTACATACACTTGATACATTATTTTTTCAGCTGGTAGTATCACCCCCTAAATTTTCTGCGCGGAGTTTACGGGCACCCTGTATGTTCATTTGTAAACTGACTACGGTTCTGTTAAACTCCGCGCTCCACTATCTCTAAAAATGCGCTGCTACTGGCTGCCGCCCACAGAACACAGATTAGACAAGAACTGCTACCTATTAAGTGGCGTCAACATTACACTGTCTTTCATGAAAAGTCCAACCAAAAAGGTCGCGATGCTACAACCGGTCCGACGCAAATTGTTAAAATTTGCAACATAACATAACCTCAAAATCTAAAAATAAACACAGAACGGTCACGTTGCGAAAGTGTTATCGATTTTGTGCTTACTGTTCAACATGAGTGATGCAAAATTAAATGGCCACTCAAGAATGAACGGAACTGAGAACAAGACCCCTTTTTTGATAGGCGTTTCAGGTGGTACTGCCAGCGGAAAGGTATAACACACTAACTAAAAATCCGATACTTTTCTAAGCCTTTTTTAATTTTAGAGCACAGTATGCAAGAGAATAATGGAAAAACTCGGGCAAGTCGACATGGATCAGAAACAGAGGCAAGTAGTGTGCATATCGCAGGACAGCTTTTACAGGGAATTGACGTCAGCTGAAATTGCAAAGGCTGAAAAGGGACAGTTCAACTTTGATCATCCTGACGCTTTCAATGAGACTCTCATTTATGATACACTGACCGACATACTGGCAGGTAAAATGGTCCAGATACCTGCATATGACTACAGGCACCACTCCCTGTAAGTTCATGTAGTCGCTAGAAATAGTTAACGTATCTTAAAACTACAGAAAATTTGAAAGTGTTTTGTTTTTAGAAAGTCTATGTAAATGTACCGTTTCATTATAGGCGTAAAGACGAGATATTGACCATCTACCCTGCCGACGTCGTTTTGTTTGAGGGTATATTAGTTTTTTATTTTCCTGAAGTCAGAAATTTATTCCACATGAAATTGTTTGTGGACACTGACTCTGATACTAGACTTGCCAGAAGAGGTGAGACTTTCAATTTGTTTTTGAAACGAATTAATTATTTCCGTTATTCTTAGTTCCACGTGATATAAATGAAAGGGGGCGTGACTTAGAACAAGTTCTGAATCAATACATGAATTTCGTGAAGCCAGCATTTGAGGAATTTTGCTCGCCGGTAAGTCATAGTGCATAGAATTGTATAAGTAGCGCAATTTCTTTATCAGTACATCTGATATATATTTTAAGAATGTGTAAATATGTCTTCAAATAAACTTTCTTGATAAGGAAATGGTTATGTTTAGTATTGTTTGTTATCAGTTTGTCCTAACAGTTCTACAGATATATTATTTATTTTACGTGAAAATTTCAAAACTTGGATTATCTTCAACTAAGTAGTGTTGAAAAAGTTATTTGTAAATGCCAAAGGTTTTTTTTCAGCAAAATTCCAGTGAAACTAGAAAATTTACTACACTGCTTGTGCCAGTATTTCTATTTAATTTGGTGTGTTAAATATTATTAAATATAAAGACTGATCATCAGCGACCGGTGTGGGTGAGAGTAGGGGGAACTTATTTAGTGCAATATATAATGCAAACTTTTAGTGAAGTATATAGTTTTATTACTATCAGTTGAAGTTTCTTAAATATTTTGATGAAAATATAATGAATTATTCATTTGTTCGTATGACGTAAGTGGTAGTGCCAACGGTGTATTGAGTACAGGTGTAGGCAACAATAAAATCATTTCAGATTACGCGCACTACGCACTATTCGTATATTTGGAAAATATATAAGTATATTATTTCCAATAAAATAGAACATTATTCCAGAGATATAAAAAAAAAATAAAAAATATTATTTTCTTCCTGGAAGTGGATTCCTAACATATCATTTACCATATCTTCATTATTTTTTCTGTGGGTGCTCAAGCCCCGGAGCACCCACGTAGTCGGCGCCCCTGGTTGAGGACAGATAATGATGAATAGTGAAAAAATTTTTAAATATTTTTGTTTCGGAAGTTTATAAAAATTTATCACCTGAATTTTGTTGTTTATAAAAACTAAGACGCAAACATTTCAACCAGAGTACCATTTTTATGTAAAAATCCTTAGAGTTGTTATGAAATTATCAAAAAAATATATGCAAGAAAATTTGGGTATTTCTGAAGCACTGCCCCCCTTGTTTTACCCGCCCCTGAACAAACTGTAATAATTTCTTTTTAGATTGTCAAAACTAGTAAAAAGTTATAAGATTGTGTCAAAGTTCATTAATTTATCTCTACGCATTTGGGAAATAGGTACTAATTAAAAACTATCAAGAACGAACCTTTCAGATCCTGTACGTCGAAAACGAAATGTTTATAATAGATCTTTCCTCTTATTTTGTGGTCTAAAGAACACTGTCAAACTTACTCTCACTCTCACCACGTATAATTTTTTTTATGCACTGTATATAACACGATATAATAAACTTTTTATTACTACTGATAATGTATTGTTTTAGTTTAGTTCTAATTTGGATTAAATATTTTTTTACGTGGAAATTCATACTGTACGACTTTTTCAGACTAAAAAGTTTGCCGACGTGATCATTCCGAGGGGAGCAGATAACAGCGGTAAGTAACCGCACATTTATTTACAAATAAAACTCCTTTCCCATAGCGAACTACACTTTGTGCTTAATAATTTTGCCTCATCCCAAGACAGCTTATGGTGGATGGTAATAGTCACTGCAATACCATTTCCTTTCTCATGAATATTTAAAATTCATCATCACGTCATGCTGCGTCTTCTCTAAGACAGTCAAATTACTTGCATGAATGAGTGTCGTGGTCTTAAGTGTTTCCTGCTGGTAAATAGCTACCTGTTAAGTGTAAATAAAAATTTTGTTGCAGTGGCTATTGACCTAATAGTTCACCACATCTGGGACATTTTACATGGAAGTAACCGGCAAAATGGGTTCAAGCTAATGGCCGTCGTGCCCGAACAGCTCTAGAAGTGTCTTATTTGCAGGGCCTAACGTCAATTCGTAAAACATGAATTTCCTAACTGTATCTCACCAAAGATATGCATGATGAACTTCTCGGTTTTTGTTTGCTTTTTCAGTTTTTTTTTATACATTAACATTATATTGCAAAAATCCGGTAAGTAATCTATTACTTTTTTTTTATTCTTGTTTAGAATATTTTTCATGATTTCCTATGAATTGGCGATAGGTTTTTTTTTAAATATTTATAGCTAAGAAAAAAGCTTGATTTTTTGTAACATTTTTCTAATTGATAGGTTTAGGTTACTTATTTTTATAAGTATTTCATAAATTGTGATAATGTTGTTTTTCTCAATTTTTTTGAAGGAACATAAAAGGGTATTTAATAAACTGAATTGGAGAAATTCGGATATTAAAAATTATAATTACATTTGTAGTTCAAATTTAGTGGAATTTATGTGAATATCCGTCAAGTTCTTGCTGTACAGGGTGTTCCAGAAATAGCTACCAAAATTACACTTTAACGTATATATTAATGTTTTGGTTACCATTAAAAATTATAAATTTCTAAACTGATTTCTGGAACGTACTGTGTTTTAATGTAGAATATTTAAAAATTCGTACAAGGTTAAATGAAAATTGTGATGTAAAATAAAAGTGCATATTCGGATAGCGAGTTGAAAATTTTGATGTTCTATGGAATTCCAACAATTCAAACTCTCATCTGAGAAGTGGGATACAAAAATATAAAATACCAAAAAAAATATATATAAATATATATGGATATATCCAAAGCATTAGCCTTTAATATTTAGCATTTAAGCTGGTATAAGTTGATTTTCCATTTTATAAAAGCTTACTTGGTTGTTAAGAATATATATTATAATTTTTTATACATGTACTAATCCAGAATTATTTTGTGATATGATAAAAATTATCAATTCATCCCAGTGCTTGAATGACACAATCACAATAAAAGAAAGAAGCATTGATTTTGGACATTAAGAAAGTTTGTATGGTTGTTATGAACATATTTCCGTTATGTTGGTTTTCGAAGAGGGTTACAAAGAAATACATTAAATAATCACATTGAATATTTTGCAGTACCCTAGATCAAAGCTTTTTTCTTTTGCAAAATCGACTGACATGTTAATATCAATTTTACATTTACAGTGCAGTGATAAAAATTTTGTCTCGAAAATATACATAATATTTTCTAGTTCGTAATAAGACTGGCTGGAACACATATAGCACAATTTGTCAATTTATTCAACTGAACCAATTTTTGTACATTGTATTTTCTCAGAGTTGATTTTAAATTGGCTCGAGATCGAAGTATCAGTGATGATAAAAATTAACGTTATCAGGTGGAGATATTCCTTAATCGTGTATGTGCCTTTGATTTTCATAATCGTTTGAGTACTTAAAATCAACTCTAGTATATTATGTGTTAATAATTTGTGTTTATGTTAGGTAATGTTAAGAATGTTAACTGTGACCCTCAAATTATATGTATTGTCGTATATAATATCCAATAAAGATCTTTATAACTATTTTGGTAATAATTAATCAACAGAGTTAATAAATAAATAAAATTAGTATAATATAAAGTCTACAATCTACCATACTTTCAATATAGCTTCCTTGGACAAAAATAATGTGATTTAAATTGACTTACTATAATTTCGCTTCCTTAAGGAGCAACTTAAATAACTTTTTTTTATGACAATTTTCTTATTTCTTGGGGAATTGTATACTTGGATATAATCTGGAAAAAATGTTTTTTTGTTGATTTACAAGTTTAATAAATACCTTAAACACAGTTTTATCTAGAATGGTAAATTTTAGCTACACGCTAGTATTCAGTTTTTAAACTAATGAAAATAACTAATCGGTCAGTAGTCGCGCGGTTTAAGGCGTCAGTACTTGAATCGAGGTGACTGGATCGCTGTGGGTTCGACCCCCGCAGCTGGTAGACCGTATATATAAGCTATATCTGTGGAGAGATTGGTACCCTCGCTGCGGGTATGGTAGGGTGGAAGAATGTTGGCTTGGGTCAATGTGAGAGATTGATACCGGTTGACATTTGACTACCCCCCTAATTAATGAGGTTTTCCAGGTTTCCCTCATTCCTGCGCTGAATGGTGGTTAGGGCTTACCAACGTAAGTCATTCCTGGGCACAAATGCGGCTTGCTTAATAATAATATGCTGCCCCTCTCCCGCACAAGTCTTTGACTTCTGGGTTTATCCTTGTGATTAGAATGAGGGGTAGAGATATTATTATTTCCCAAAAATCTCTATCCTTAAAAAACATCTGAAAGGAATAATATATTGCCACAAGTGCACATAACCTCCTGTACATTTAACTCAAGAATCAATTGTATATTTGTTTATCTCACAAAAAAAATTTATTTCCCAAAATTTGAGTAAAACTACCTAATAAATAAAAAAAATATAAAAAAATGAAATTAAATAAACACTCAAACCTATAACTTCTTAGGGAAGTAAAACTGTACTAAGGTAAGCTGATTTAAATCACTTTATTTTTTGTCCAAGCTAGCCGTAAAGTATGGCCCATGCTTTAGTGGACATCCTGTATATTTGTAAAAAGTTTTTGTATAAAATTTACCATTGACGTTTGGAAAAGTATTTTAGCTACACCTTGTAAATAAAAAAATTTTATTATTGAAAAAAAATAATTCGTAAGATTTATATTGTATTTTTTTTATTTTACTCTTGTTTAAATTTTAAAATAAAATGTCTTGAAAAGTTTGGTAAAAGTAGCTAAATTTTTCTAATTGTTTGAAATTTTATGTTACGAGCTATAAAAACAATGAATTAAAGAAGTTGAGGTTCTGTATACAGGGTGGTCCAATGTCCAAGATGGAAAATTCAAAGGATGCAATAGATTCAGAATTCGTTATTTTAAAATACAACACCACAACTAAGAGATATTGTTTTACAAAAGTAAAAATCCATCAAACATCTTTGAAATAATTATTGGAAACGATTTGTTTTGAAGAGTTTTATTAAAATTAAATTTATTCAAAGATCTTGGTCTACGTTTTCTCGTTCTTGTTCGAAATGCATTGAGGTAGGTGGATTGAATTTTGAACAGTTTCTGTAATTTATATTTTTGTGTTATTGCAACTCTGGTTATTATCGTGAATCATGTAGGAGATCCCAGTTGAAACAAATTTATTCTTACTCTAACTCATTGTGATAGAAATTAGTATTTTTATTAAAAGCGTATTTTTTCATTACCAAATGTGTTTTAATGTTGTCGTTCGACAGATATTTAAAAAATTAAACTCAACACTCTGCGGCACAAAAAACGGTGCACTTTAGACACAAAGTTTACATAGGAAACTAATATTGTTTTTCGATGTTCTATCAAATTTCCTACCTTGGAAACGACCACCCTGTATATTGAAAATGTTTAAAATGCTTTGACTTACTTTAAAATATTCTTATCTAAAAGTGATAACATACATTTGGATATAGCATAAAAATATGAATCATAAAAAATTCAGTATAAATATTTGATTTATTGGGAACCTTAATAGTGCTATAGTTATCATATTTTTGTTTTCTTCAGTTATTTTACTTATTCAAAATGTGATTTGAATTCCCTGTAATTTTTGTATAATTTTTTTGCAGTGGCTATAGATCTAATAGTGCAGCATATAAGGGAAATATTGAGCAACAGGAGGAGTTCCGAAAGAAAAATCACCCCACCGAGAATATCGCAAGCCTCTCCCTTACAGTCCCCAGCAAAGAGGAGCCTGCTAGGAAGTGATGCCGTTTTTAAAAGGCCACATTAAGCCGCACAAAAATTGTTACATTAAACGCAGCTTCTTAAAAATTGTGTGATCAAAATTAGTTTATAGTGTAGGTAATTCATGTGTTTTTTTCTCTAACGGAGGTTGTAACGGAGGTTTACCTGGGAAACAGGTTTTCGTGGAAGGTGAAAGTAAGTGGCTAAAGTAACATTGCTTAATTTTATTTTTTCTTATGCGAAAACGACCCACACATGCTTATTTTGCTTAGAAGCACAAATTTTATTTTCTAACATCTAAAAACAGGCATAAAAACTAAAAATACAGGGTATTCTAATATTCCACAAAAAAAAATATTTTATTTTTATTTTATTAATTGGTTGATTGTTGTATCTTTTATCATTTTCATATTGAGATTTTTTTTGTATCATTAACTGTTTGTGGATATTATTCGTCATATCAATTAACTTCAAGCAGTTTTTTATGTGTTAGTTTATACAGTGTGTTCCGAAATTAATTCAAGAGTAGATTCTCGTCGACAGAATATGTGATGTAGCCAAATTTATCTTAGTTCAAAAGTTGATAATATTTTTAATCAGTCAAGGTATACTTTTTCAGATAAAAGAAGTAGGATAATCGATTGTTTCAGTAGTCAGATGTATACAATAAGACGCAAAAAAGTTCTGCTGTTTAAAAAAATAATTATGTGGCATAAGTGATGCCTAGGGATGTTCCTCGACTAAAAATGTATCAATACGTATCAAACGACCTAGTATCGATTCTTCTAAATATCGATGCCGTAATAAAAATTCTTGATATAAGATGCTAATCAAGAAAGAGACAATTTCAAATATAAAATTAAATGAATACGAAAACGAACATACATAACCCTAGTGATAAATCAAAAACCAACCACTACTAATTTTTTGAATTTGACCAATCAGGTACTCAGATCTCAAATCATGATTTATGAGTAAAAGAAAATGACAAAAATAACCAAGAGGCATTGCAACTAGCACGATGATAAAGTCACTGTTAATATAACGCTACATTTGGGTGAACGATTTTCCATTGCAATTTAACATAAACGGCCAAATATCAAGAAATATTAAAAATTTAACAGATATAAATTTTGATTCGGTATTTCCCGTATCGAAACGTTTGATATTCAAGATTTTTTTGTATCAATATTGCAACAATTTTTATCGATATAAAATATCGAATATGTATCTATATTCTGAATATCGATATCTATCAGAACATCCCTAGTGACGCCCTCTACTAATGATATCAAAATTAAAAACAAATTTGAATTTCTTGCCCCAAAAAACATGTTCTCTAAATATTTGAATATTTTAAAATGTTACTTGCAAATATCAAAAATAAAATTTTAATTTTGTTATCAGAGATCTACTCTTCCTCTACATTGTTCGGAACACCCTGTAAGTAAGAATGACTAAAACAAAATAACAATAATTATATCACCTTGTAACTCAAGAAAGACTATATACAAAAATACGTGCGGTGGAGTATAAGAACACCCTGTAAATAATTTTTTTTGTTATTACTTGCCTATCAAATAATCCAATAAGATGAACCATATCATATAAGATCCATATTTTTCGAAATTACACTGGAAACAAAGTTTTAATGTTTTTAAAATAATAATTTTGATATTTTTAAGGTTAAAAGTTTTGTCTGTAAATAAACATATTTTATGAGTGTACAAACGAAGTGATGTAAGATGCAAATCTAATTTTCACTCAAAATAAATGAGAAGCAAAGTTAACTTATGGTTGCATTTTTTTCAAAATCTGTTTTGTTAAGATTATGATTTTTCCTAAAATATTATGAAACTGTAATTCAGTTTGAGAGGGAGGAATGGAATTTTAAATTTACGATTGGATCTCTACTGAATCTAAAAAATCAACCTCGTGAATAATTTGTTCCGAGAGTTTTCCATCATATAAAATATACTCTTCTCTGAAAATAAATTAATGAGAACCTACGATAATCTGAACAAAGTACTTATTTTACTTTTTAACAATTGTAGGAGGGTTTCTTAATAGATAACATAATGTTAGCAGACAGATCAAGTTTTGTAATTGTGACTGAGAATTTGTCTTAAATTTACTGGAAAAACATTTTTTTTCTGCATTTTAAAAAATATATGGGTGGTACGCTAACATTATATAAACTTAGCAAGTCACTCGACCTAAATATAAACTATTTGAAACAAAGGGTGTAAACAATTTTTTTATCACTTTTTATATTTTTCGAAATATTCATGAAGCGTTTAACACATAAGAATTTTAAAAACTGTTTTTAACTTTGATGGGAAATAGTTTTTGCCAATTATTTGTGGCAAATTTACGGCATGTTTTGGCACAAATGGAATTTCAAAACCTTTATATAAAATTTACGGACCACCCAATTTTTTTGTAAAATTTATATGTAGTACAAAATAATAATATAATACGGCTAATTCTGATACAATCACAGTTTCAAAAGGGTTGTTTTTAGGTGGGTGTGGCTTGCTAACTTTGTTTTTCCAAAATAAAAAGGCGCCTAATAAATTGTTACCATTTGTTATCAGCAAATTCTAGTAGAACGGAATATCAAAAAACCTCCCTAATTTTTGTGAAAAATGCATGTCACAAAAATATTTCTACAATCAATGTAGGTATGGCAATATTATGGCAAATATTGACAGTAAAAATTACAAAATGTCAGTATTACCTGCTCAATTTGTACAGGGTGTAACATTAAATTTAGGTCGGATGTATATAAAAATAATCAGTGATCTTTACAAACCATATCATAAGTTACTTTTTCTAAATTCTGGTATAAAAACTGTTTTTTATTTGTATATGTGTTTTTTCAATTTTGACAATGTCACTAAATGATACTTCACTAAATACTACTTTATAATTTACTATAAAATTATAAAACAACGTTGCACCTTATAAATATATTAATTCTTATAAACTGAAAACTAAAATGAATGTATTGAAATGTAGTAACGTGTTGATCCATTATTGTTTTGCCTAATAATATTGCCCGTTTGTCTTTTGACTAACGTCAAAAGACAAACGGACGTCAGATTAGTATTCTAAAGAATACATAGTATTACCGCAAAAAAGGTTAGTTACACCCTGTATATATCTTACTAAGGCAGTTTGTTGTCAACAATAAATAATTATAAGTAATTAATAAATTATAAACAAAAAAATAATAATTTAAAAAATTGGTTCTTCCATGTTTCATTAATTTTTAATAAATGAAACCTTGTTAAAAGGTATTAAAAATTTAAACTGTGTATTTGAATCAAATATATATACTTTATTAAAACTACAACTGAAAGTTGTAAGTAAAATTGTTTACAAAACTATATCATTTGTTTGTATTTCTTTGTAGTATTGTAGTTTTGTGTACGTAGCCGAACAGTTTTCTTTAAATTGGATGTGATACTTTGCCAAATATTTATATTTTATGTTATTTAAAATTTTTATGATGTACTTTTGTGTTTACGTTATTGAAATAAAACTAATTTCTATAAACCAAAGTCGTTTTATTAAAGAAAAAGAATACTTAAAAATTAAATTATGTTGTGTACATTTTCTATATTACTGGTAGTATAATTCAATGTTCATCCCATCATGGATTTCATCTGAAGAATCCGTTAAGGAAAATGTTATGTATTTCTAAATTTAAAATTATAAATTTATTGTAGATGTCAGTTTATTTTGTTGTTTAATAAAATATTTAAATTAAACGTAAATCATTGTACGAATTGAACAAAATATCAAAACATATTTTGACTTGCGCAACTAATAATACAAAATAATTAGGAATATAAAAAGTAAACGCTTATATAAACTTTACAATGTACTAGATATCACGTAACCTAAATAACTGCAGACAAAAATCGTGAAAAGATAAATTATTCGTTTTAAACAAGGCAACTTAGTTATCAATAAAGCTACCCCCATGGACATAAAAGGATACAATCCTGCAATTGAATGTGGTCTTTAAATGTCGTGTACCATTTCTTTAAAACAATTTTATCCCATTTAGTTCCGGTTTGGGCAGCAATTAATTTCTTTAGGTCTCCTACTGTGTCATCTGGATTGCATTTCACTCTAACCTTTTTCCCCAGTCGATCGTTGCACGTAATCTCAATCATTTCGTATTTAAAACCGTAAAAATACTAAAAACATTGATATATAATTGACAATTATAAATATTATCTAAGATATATTAGCATTTTTACGTACCTTTGAGGTTATTCTCTTGACGATAGAAACGTCAGTTTTCTACTCTAGACTTTCATATATCATACAGAATTCTCATTACATCTAATAACCACTGTATTAAACACTTTATTATTTTCCTAAAATAATAAAGTTATTTGTTGTTTAACTAAAATAAACGTATGTCAACATATTTAACAAAAATGTTCTCTAATTTAATTGAAAAAGATTGATGGAAAATAAATAAATTTTATAAGTTTACACATATTTGTATAAGTATTGCTGAGTTATCAAAATTATATGTAGTGGAATTTCTATTTTACGTCGTTGGAGGGGTAAGTACACTCTCATTAAAATTGGGTGTCTGCGTGGAGCTTTTGCTCAAAATACACGAAAATGAATATTCCAAATGAATATATTTCAAACGCTGAAGATATAGCAGATGGGGTGAGTTTTTTATTAGATATACATAGAATTTAGTGTGCACTTTGATAAATAGTTTAAGTCAAAAAATTAACTTTTTTCCAAAAAACTTGTTTAAAAACTTAAATGTCACGTCACCTTTCCACTTTCTGTAACAAAGTTTTTACAATAATCAACAGGTTTGATAATTAAATTTCGATTTCTAACAATAATCTTGTTTACTTACAAAATGAATAATTCATTAAAAAAAATGTCTTGCCAAAAAAGTACAGGTTAGGTAGTTTTGTATGGATTAATAACCATATGGTTATTCTCAATAACAGCAATAAATTATACCATATATTTTAAAACTTTATAGGTCATGGAAAGGTATATATTCATATTTGTTTTTTAATAAATTTGGTGAGCCAAAACTGGGCAATGATTGTACTATAGAGAAGGGTCACACATTCTTAAAATAGCTGTAGGTTATCTAAGACATTTTTGCAATCATTTATTTTATTTTAGGTTATTCGAAAACTGAAACATATCTTGCCAACTTTAGCTCGAGTGTGTCTGATTTCAACTTTCTTGGAAGATGGTCTTCGCATGTGGTTCCAATGGTCCGAACAGAGGGAATATATGGACATGTCATGGGGCTGCGGCAAATTTTTGGCCACCGTCTTTGTACTCGTTAATTTGATAGGGCAATTAGGTGGTTGTGTTATGGTTATTATTAGGTATCGTGTGAATATCGCTTGTGGAGTTCTTTTCTTTATTGTCGTGTTACAGGTGAGTAAAGGTTCTTATATACTTATTGCTGCTTACAAGAAAGCAAATTTATGTAATTCAATTTTGTTATGTATTATTTGATGTGGCTATAATGCAAGGCAAAAGAATTGCTTGACTGAATTTGAATCTAGTTTTTACATGAATTTGCAGTTGACTTATTAATATCTACATATTTACTACCAATTCTATGAGAAAAAGGTTTTTAATTGAAAAAAAACACGGAGTGTTTAATTATTTGATAAACAATAATTAACATGATTAGTTGAAATAAGTATAAGTATACCATTAATATTAATTACAAATATGTAGTGAAGACTATATACATACATATAAATTTTTTTAAACTATAAACTCATCATTATTTTCAAATATTCATTGTGTTCAAGGTTAACATGACAAATTATAGTTATAAAGCTTCTATTAGATAATATTTTTGATAATCATACACAACAGATTTATCTCCAATTTGGCATGTAATGTTTATTATTGAAATTGATAATAATCATGCTGAAGCTTAATTCAGTCATAATCTATTTTATAAAATGCTAAAAATATATCTTACCGGTTGTTCCCAATTTTGTTAAAGTATTTATTCTTCTGAGATTAATTGTTATTAGGTCATTATTAACATTTAGCAATTTTTAATAAACATACTAAACATGAATTCAGCTGTACTCATATTTCTATAATAATCTAGGTAGGTTTATTTTATTTACTTTTTTTTATTTGGTATGTTATGATTATAATTTTGTGGGAGTAATGATAAGTCTACTTATATCTACTCTAATTTTACATTTTAAAGCTTCAGTCTCTGTAAGTTCATACATGAGTATTTACTGCTTAATGTATTAAATTTTATTAAGTAATTTTTTTTTATTTTTATTGTTCGAAAAGAAAAGCAGTAATTTTGTTTCCTATTTACCAAATTCATAACTTGATTCATATTTTTATTTTTTCACAATGGATTTATGTCAAAATTTAGATAAGACATTGAATATGTAAATCATGTGGAGGAGGATGAAAATAAAGTGAGTGATTATTTTTAAAGTCAAAATGGTAATTTATGGAAACCTTAATTGATATGCAAAATTATAGTACAATTTATGCAGAAAATAATTAATATTTAACGTCAAGCAAAAAATAATAAGTGACTTATAAGTAATTCTGTGTAAGTTTGAAAAGAAACTCATTATTATTAAATTTTTTTTTATTAACTCGATTATTTAGATTTTTAGAAATTTAAATAAGTGTTTCAACTGAATAAAAAAAGAAAAATTGCGATATTAAGAAAAAATTCACAAAATAATTGTTTAAAGTTGCTACTGATTGGAATATTGCTATATACCTCCTATAATCGTAATATAAAATGTTCTCTTTTGTTTCATTTACATGAATTGAGTAATTCTGTAGACAATTTTTAGGATACTTCTTGTTCAGTGATATGTTTATTTAATGTGTAAATCAATCATATTTTTAAGTGTCTATCATGGGTTTAAAAATATATGAACAATTTTAACTTAAAAAAACTCAGGAATTGGTTGCAAAATATGCAAACAGGCAGCACTGTGATGAATGTAGTCAATATATTTCCAAGTTGTACTTATTATGAAAATTCAAGTTGAAATTGCAACTTTTCGCACCCGTCTTTTTTATCAACATTCTATTGATACTTATTGTAATATTTTGAAGTAAAAAATCTAGTATGTCTCCATGTACCATTACTTACCGACATTCTGTACATTGTTTACATTTTAGCAGTTATAATAATGCCATTTTGTCCCAAATTAAAAGTCTTTCATTATATCAAGATTGATCTTATTTTGTACTTGGATGAAAATATTAGAATATGCACATTTTTTACATTTGGTGGTGGAATTAATGACGCTCAGAGTATAATTTTCTAAATAATCACAATTTGTTACATATTTATCAATGTACCGACAAACGATTTTGTAAGTAGTGATCAGTGGAACAAAGACTCAAATGAACACATTTGCAATCTGCAAAATGTTTCAAATTTGCTTCAAAAACTTGGAAATATCTGTGGTTTTTAGATTCCAATAATAATAATAATATCTCTACCCCTCATTCTAATCACATTTATATATTTTCAATATTCCTAGGTGTTTTTGTTTAAATGTAAAAAATCATGTTTTTTTATAATATATTAATTTACTTAGAAATAGTACAGGAGTAAGTATAGAGATATAGATACAATAATTTTTACTTTTTTATGTTTTGCTTATAAAGATCTGTATTAGACACAGGAAATATCAGATATCAGCTAATGAAATAAGCAACCTAATTCAGTCTGATGAATTAACTACATCTGTGAAATTCGAGAATCATTTATTCTATAGTCCATTTAAAAATGATTGAGAGTTAAATGACCTCAGAGGTCACAGATTCATTTTGAAAACTTTTTTTTATAATGTGGCAATAGCATTAATTCATTAAATAACATTTGAAAGAAGCCTTCTGTTTGCTTTGAATATTGCAATTGTACCACACTTCTGTCACCTTCATTTATCCATGTTTCTTCCAAATTTGAACCATTTAATATTTGCCTTAAATAGTTCTTTGCCATATCACTATTTCGTCTTTTTGTAGCCGCATACTCTTTCGATTTCGTTTTATTAAATGGAAATTCATGTTACGCATAATTCGCAAAAACATACTTCTAGGCAAAACTTCATCCTGTGAGATAACAATCAGAATTGTTTTTTATTGTCAGAAACTCGTTTTCAAAATACCATCAATCATTAATTGTTCTACGAATTGCGTGTTTTATGTCGTGTTTAACAACTATCTTCTTCCGTGGTATCTTTGTTTGATTGGACGACATTTATTTATTTATTTGCATATATTTGCTAAACGGGACAATCTTAATTTGAAAGCAGGGAAAAAGTATTTAGAAAAATAAAATAAAAATACATATACTTATACCATACAAGAAAAATAAATTTACTAACATGAAACAGTTACATTAAAAATAACGCTATGAATGTTAGAATAAAAAATATCCACTTCTGTTAATAAACTACATATTTCAACCACATCACTTACTCATATTTTGGTCTTGCGCCCCAATCCCTTCAGACACATTTTTATCATTAGATATTTCTCACTTTTTAGATTAGGGCGTATACGATTTTGAAAGCACATTGTATAGCTGGAATATTCTCTACTGTTAAGAATACAAAGACTAATATAAATCACTGATATATTAATTACAGTCACAATTAAAGTAGCGGAATGATATACTTGGACTTTTCCTGTGCCTACATTACTGGCAGCCGTTCAGCTGAAATAGGCCAATACAATGTTTTGTAACTGCACATTTGTGTCTTTGAATAGGTACTAAGTTTTCGAATATTAAGTTTGTTAGGGACTAGTTTGAAAACTGTCAAAAATGTTCACAGTCTTACAGTCCATTTACTGATGTGACATCTACAACAACTGGCTGAATATTTCTAACAGTTTGAAACCAGTTCATAACCCTTACTTCAACCATCGCCTGCTAAATCGCAGCAGCTGAGCTTTATCTAGGCTTTTCCATTGCCCAGTTGCAGTAACTCACCACGAGTGGTAGCACACTACAGTTCATATGACGTAGTTGTCAATTGTTTGTATCAGTAATTCGAATTATGACAAATTTCAAATATCTGTTGACGCATTATTTTTAAATGTATAAATTGATGATAACTTAAAATAATTAGGTATTTTGTTTTATGAAAGTGAAAGAGCATTAATATAATATAATATGTAACCAATTTTATTAAAAATGTAAAATATTTTGACAGAAACATTTTGTGTGAAGTATAGGAATGGTATTAGTGTATGGTAGATAAAAAATATATACATTTTTAATAAACCAAATTACATACGTAACTCTACAGTACATCACAGACTTCTATATTGAAATTCAGCTGATTAGACAGTATTCGCAGGCAATGCCATTTAGTAGACGATGAGTGAACAGACCTATTATCATATTAATCTTGCGTTGTTTTCTCATTTCATGTCATTGCATATATTTGTAATATATAAGTAGATACCTGTATGTATAAGTGTATATGTACTTACGTGTTAAGTTTTACTTTTTCTTCAGACGTTGGCATACAGCATCCTATGGGACATGCAGTTCCTCTTCAGGAATTTGGCCCTGATCGGAGCACTCTTGTTGGTACTGGCGGAGAGCCGAGGCGAAGCTAAGAGTCTCTTCGCAGGTGTACCATCTATGGGCGACAACAAGCCCAAAAATTACTTACAACTCACCGGTCGCATATTGCTGGCCTTCATGTTCATCACGCTCATCCGATTCGAATTTTCTTTCCTACAGGTAAAAAGGTGAAATGTATCTTTACGTAAACACTAAATTGAATACCCTTTTCAGATTGTGCTAGACCTGTTAGGATCGGCACTGATGGTTTTAGTAACGATCGGATATAAAACAAAGTTGTCGGCATTGATTTTAGTCCTGCTGCTAACGATATTGAACTTCTACCACAATGCCTGGTGGTATATTCCGGACTATAAACCGTTACGGGATTTCTTGAAATATGACTTCTTCCAGGTAAAAATAATTTACTTTTTGTTATACAGGTTCTTCAACTCGAATCTCACCAAGTCTGTTCTACAATTTTTGAAAACTGTTTGTAGATATTTTTAAGGTCTTCTCAATTAACTATTATTTAAAAAAATAAAAAACTACATTATGACAAAATCAGTTAAAAATTCATTTTTACGGGCTGATTTGATACATGGGTTGATAGTTATTCTAACCATATATTAGTGTTTAAAATTGAATACAGTAACATCGCTAAATTGAAAACTGTTTTGTTTTAACTGGAGAAGTTTTGTTTTTGAGAGCTTCTTCAAATTCAAATTTTTTAATAGAAATTCCAAAAATGATAAAAAAAAGGACTTACCATCTCTGTTCAAATATGGACTCAAGTGTTTTTTATATGATGTTTCATCTTTTAGTAACTATCATCACTTTAATTTTTTAAATAGAAATATATTAATATTGTCACCATTATGTACCTTTTTTCCCATGATGTACAATATCTTATCATCCAGTGATTTTGATGTGGAAAACATATCATAGATAGTACCTTTTGAGATTTAAAAATATGAAATTTTTACTTTTTGATTTATTGTTTGCCAAATGTATTTGAAAATGCACTGAAAAATGGAATTTAATTTTCAGATTTTCTTTCTGGTTTAGTTGCAAATACAGAAATATAAACAATTTCTTTAGGCCAGTTCTGCTCCTTTATTATAGATTCCAATTTTTCTGCAATACTTCAACTTCAATTATTTCAATTTTGTTTTTTTTTTCAGTACAAATGTATTAATAATTTTTCCATCATTGTCCTTTATTTTATTTTGAATTTGATGGGAAAACTCATAAATGTAAAGATAATCTTTAAAGCTATTTATTTATGGCATAATTCTAGTTTTTCTTTAGTTTAATTTATTTTGCCATATTTCTGAAAAATTTAATTGAATATAACCCTTGACTTATTCTTTTGCAAAAGTTTATTCAATTAATCTTTATTTTTCAGAAGTGTGACAGAATACCCAATTAAACTAAAGAAAAATCATCAACGTAATTTTTGAAAAAAAACCTAATTCAAAAGTTTTCGAATAAAATCTTTATTTGTAAATTTTTTGTAATTTTTCTAATTTATCTGATAATCTATTCTTTAACGGGATTCAGATTTTTTGTATGTGATTTTTTATCAATATTTTTACAGCTTTGTCTTCTTTATTTTCTTCGTAATTCAGAGGTTTTAGACTGCAAAATTAATCATCAGTGTAATTTGTTTCAGATAATTTTATACTCAAAAACACATAAATCAAAAAATTTCAGATATTAAAGAAATTTTAAGAGAAAAGTAAGAATTTATTACAAACATTATTTTCTCAACTTTCCTTGCTTTTGCTCTATACCTAATCGTTAAGATTTTTCTGTTAGTTTATTTACTGATAATTCAAGAGAATTTCTGAAATAAAATTACCATATTTTGCAAATGTACAGGAGAGTTCTATTTTCGTTTCAAACAAATCGGGAAAATTGTAAATCAAAATCTAAATATTGTATCTTTCCAGAAATCACAACAAGTAGAAATAATTTTGATTTATCTTCAGGTACCATTTAAAAAAAATAATTGTTTTTTTTTTAATAGTTAATTCAAATGGCTAAAAATTGTTGTACTTTCTAAAAAATTATAGGATATACGGAGTGTGAGAGTTCTATAGGTGCAGATCCTGTATAATGGTGATTGTTATTTCATGTATGGAATCAGTTCATTTTCTCAAATTATAATATTTTCTGAAAATGTGGATGCTTTTAATTATATTTTGTCTTGGTTTTTGATATAGCAAGTTTTTTACATATTATGGTAGCATTGCTCGTATGAGCATCTTCATAAAATATTTGTATATTTTGAGAAAATTAATCTGTTCCACATTTTTGTCATTTCTTGTACATAGTCCTAAATTTGAGGGTGACCATTGGTAGCTCAGAAACAACATACAAGAGCACTTAAATTGTGGTAAATCAAATGGCGTTGATAAATTGACGAAATTACTAGTTAACAATATCGTCCTACACTAGCGTCAAGAATTCATACGTCTTACGTCATGGCTGACGTTACACATTTGTTTTTATTGTCAACGTAATTTTCAAATTTGGTCGCGTTATCATTTTTGCAATTTAGTGCAATATATAATGCAAACTTTTAGTGTAGTATATAGTTTTATTACTATCAGTTGCAGTTTCTTAAATATTTTGATGAAAATATAATGAATTATTTATTTGTTCGTATGACGTAAGTCGTCTGAATTCTTGTCGCGAGTATAGCGTCTCAAAAGAAATACCACCTAAAAATCACAATAGCGGTGGAAAGAACAAGTAGTTGTTGGAAAATAATTGAATGTTTGTTGTTTAAAGTGCCTAAATATCACAAAATATTTGTCATTACGCAATACGAACGTCAAACGTACAACTTTTGTGCTTATAAAACGTTTTCTCGTTCAGAAAGAACTTGATATATTGCTAATTTACGGCCAATCACAAAAAATTGAAGAAGACCTGTAGTTTATATCAAGAAAGGTATCCAGAGAGCCTCATTTTTGATCATAGAACCTTTATAAGATTGGAGGCAACCTTGCGACAAAATAAAGATGCATTTTCTGTTAGAAAATATCAAATAACTGACCGAAGGTTAAGAAACAATGTTAATACAGCTAGACCGTTACAGTATTTTGAACAAAATCCACAAAATTGTATACGGCAGGCTAGCCGGGAATTGAATTCGGATATCCCCCGTTCAATAAATTCCTTCCATCGTTAATGTGATTTTCAGGTGGTATTTCTTTTGAGACTCTTTAGGACGATATTGCTTATAACTTTTAAACGGGAAGTCATACAGAAAGATTTCTGTAATAAAAGTTTAATAGAAGAAAAATAACAGGAAAAAAATGTATGTCTCTGGAAAAAATATAATTGATGACGTCATTAGTCGTTTCTGATGTCTATTACCCTGGCAAGCCAACATCAGCGGTCGCCAAGTATTGGATATTTTGTTGCTAATTTGTACCACCAGTTTCAATTTTGTATCTTGTGCCGTTTTCGAGAAAAATAGTGGCCGTTAGCGTAATATTACGCTAGCGGCCCATCGAATTACTCTGCAACTAACAACGATAGCAAAGCGATTTTTGTACCAGATTTTGTTGCTCGTCTAGTACGGGTTTCTGCCAGTGTATAATTTTTTAAAATATAAAATATTGCCCATTCCACTCAGACAGTTAAAAATTTGTTGCTGCTTTGCGCTTGTCTAAAATGAAAAATAATATACCGCCACCAAAAACAACTGGTGGATATTTTGTTGCTAATTTGTATCACCAGTTTTATTTTTATAGCTTGTGCCCTTTCGTGAAAAATCGTGGTTCCTAGAATAATATTACACTAGCAAGCCATCGAATTACTCCGCAACTAACAACGATAGCAAATTGATTGTTGTACCATATTTTGTTGTTGTACTGAGTACTTTCTGAAGGCAAAAAAAAAAAAAAAAAAAAATTGTCCACTGTCGCTCTTAGTTGCGGAGTAATTTGATGGACTGGTGGCATAATATTATTCTAGAAATCACCATTTTCGAAAAGCTACAAAATTGAAACTGGTGGCACAAATTATCAACAAAACAGTAACAGAATATTCACCACTTGTTTTTGGCAGAGGTATTTTATTTTCCATTTTAGACAAGCGCCAAAGCACCAACATATTTGTAACTGACCGCATTTAGTCGAATGGGCAATTTTTTCATATTTTTAAAAATTATACACTAGAAGGAAAGTACTGACTAGCAACAAAATATGGTACAAAAATCGTTTTGCTATCGTTGTTAGTTGCGGAGTAATTCGATGGGCCGCTAGAGTAATATTACGCTAGCAGCCACCAGGTTTCTCGAAAACGGCACAAGGTACAAAATTGAAACTGGTGGTACAAATTAGCAACAAAATATCCAGTACTTATTTTTGGCTGCCGCTGATGTTGGCTTGCCAGGATAATAGACATTCGTTTCTGTCAAATCCCAAAAATAATACTTTTAATTTGAAAATGAAGCTTACCTCATCCTATTTAACACCAGGTGTCCCAAATTTTATTTAAATTTTTTGTATCAGTAGGCCCATACTATCAAGTTAGAGGCACCATATACAATCTAACAAACTTTTGTTTTGTGCATTTCAGACATTGTCTGTGGTCGGAGGCTTGTTAATGATAGTGTACCTCGGACCAGGAGGCGTCTCGATGGACGAGCATAAGAAGCGGTGGTAGATTAGTGTCATTCCAATTAGTTTATGTGAACAAATTGTGGTGGAATTCAGTCGACGATTACTCATGAACTTATATTTTCTATTTCAAGTTTTTACACGTCTTAGAAACTGTGTTAAAATTACCGTTGTAAGCAATTTTATATGCAGTTTTAAATTTCATCTCCATTTTTAATTTATATCTATTTAAAAAATTGTGTATATATTTTTATTGTGTTTAATAAATATTCATATATTTTCTGACTTGGCCGTGTGAAATTTTAAAATCATGGAAAGTACAAGACAATGCATTATTTATTAGCAACTTTCATTATTTGTACTGTGTGCAATCTGCCGAGTTTTTTATATTGTGCGCTCAAATTTTATATCTCTTCCATATATCACGTGTTACAGTTATAGACTTTACGTTAAATGATTGGGTTGTTAATAGGACTTAATAAATACATATTTTTACAATTCAGACTTGGTTTTATTTAAAAAATTTACTACACTTTGAGCTATCTTCTTGTAGAGTTGACTGTCAAAACTCTCGGGATTATCCACAACGATCGGTACCCCTTTGTCAGTCGTAGACGATATTTCTTGATTCAAGGGAAAACTTCCCAAAATGCTGCAACTCAAATCGTCTGCCAATTCAGTCGTCCCTTCCCCAAATATTTTTATATCTGTCGAGCATGACGTACATTTAACGGAACTCATATTTTCTATAAGACCTATCAAAGGCACGTTTAATTTTTTGAACATCATCGCTCCTCTTTTAGTTACTTGCAAGGCAGCCGACTGTGGAGTTGTCACTAATACGACGCCTTTTAATAAAAAAATTGCAGTAAATTAACTATTTTTTAATGAGAGAAACAACGTTTACCTGATATCGGTAAATTCTGGATAAGACTTAAATGAGTATCTCCCGTGCCTGGAGGTGTATCAACTACCAAGTACTCAACTTGTCCCCAATTTACTTGACGCATTAACCTTTCCAAAGCTTGCATCACCATCAAGCCCCTCCATATTACTGGAGAATCTTTTCCAATCAAAAATCCCATTGACATACTAAAATTTAAATATGCATGAACTACCTAAGTAAATTGTAAAGAAATACCATTTAACACCGTAATTTAGTAGCGGTTCCATAAGATTATCTTTAGTTAAAAATGGTTCTTCGTGTAAATTCATCATAAGGGGTATCGATGGTCCAAAAACATCTGTATCTAATAAACCAACCCCTTTGTTAGGTTCAATTATTTTCAGTGCCGTTGCCAAATTTACTAAAACCGAGTACCTGTAAAGTGTTAGACGTGTGACTGTTTTAAAGCTAACCTGAAGCTGTACTTTTACCGACACCACCCTTGCCAGAACAGACGAGGACAATGTGTCTCACCCCCTTAATAGGTTTTTGCTTCGGTAATCCTTTGGCCATAACTTCTCTTCGCCGTTTCTCCAAGTCAGACTGCTTTATGTCACTAGTAAACCATTCTACAAACTTAAAAAAAATATATAGTTAGTTATCCGCATTTTATAATGATTATAAATCATTACCTGTAAATTATTACAAGCTGCAAATGGCTTAGGACAGATTTTATGAAATTGTTTAATTATATTTAACATAGTTTTTTAAATGTTTATTAATGTATTCTTAAACCATATTAATTTTTTTTCGTTTACCTCAAATGCAACTAATGACTAATGAAAATTTTAACCATGATTTTAATAATCAACTGATTCTTGTTTCTGTTTTCTGTATATGTCATGTAGTCATGTACATATGAACTACTACATCTTACATCTTGATAGTTGTTATATGCACTACCCACGCAATCAACTACACTACTCTACTCACAAGCTTTGTTCGTAAACCATGCACTGCTGCACTAGTGTACTTGTAGATTTTTCGTTTATTGCAGTGTAGCCAAGTGCAAGTATAGTCCAGGCGTTCAAAAATTTCAGTGTGGTACAATAGTGCAGACCCTACTACACTGTCTATCAAGGTGGTGTAAAAGTGTAGTGTAGTATATTTATGGCGCGAAAATGAAACTTTTATCACAAAACTCACTTTTTGTTAGATATTTTTACATCATAAGCTTAAAAGTACCTAATGAGCTTTCTGTTTTGTCGCAGAAATGGTTAATTCCGAAATATGCAAAGAGGCACATTTACCGTATAATAGGGGACAACCTTATTGTCTTGAATTGCAGGGATACAAATTAGTTTTTGGTCGTAATTATCGATGATACCAATGTATTAATTGATACCTACGTTAATTTAAAATATATGTACTAATAAGTTATTATGTATTATTTTCTTCGGTATAGATAATCCTGAAAAGGATATTTTCGTGCCCCAGTCAGAAACTGACATTTATTGTTAAGAAAAACAAAACAGGATTGGAAATTAGGTTATGCCAGTTTACCTTATTACTTGAATTTACGCCAATTTATTTATCTGTAAGTGGTGTAAAATTATTATTTGACTGCAAGGCTGAATTACAATACACTACACCCTGTGTAGGGTTTACGAATAAAGCTACAGATTGCGGAGAAATAGATCTACTAACTACTATTCCTGGTTTTTGATGCTTGTGGCAACAAAAAAAATTTAAATTTATGTACAATCTATTGCAATAATAATGGTACTCTTTAAAAGAAATTTAGGTGATTTATTTCAAATTACCGACATATTACTAATGAACTAATGAACATTACTTTCAACAGTTCCTTAATAGAAGTGTCATGAATAAACTTCTACTCAGAACATTCAGTAATTCAAAAAATACTGAGAATCAAGGTAAGGAATCGGATTCGGAACAGAATCAGGGTGCTATTGTGCAGTGCTATTTTCCTCTGGCTCTGGAGTCCCTAGGTTATTCTAGGGCAAGGATGGGTGATATACAATACTTGATTCTAGGGACTCTAAAATCGAATATCAACAGACGCCATCTCTTGATTATGTGTTTTATTTACTAAAATGTACACAAATCGAAATGGACGGTTAGCCTCCATACCATTGTCTTTGTAATGGATAAACAAATGTCCATACCTTTCATAGTCCATACTAGTAGTTCAGTAATCTGTGGTCCATAATTATTCTGTGCTCCATACGATTACGAATATTACGATTTGACATTCGACATTCGCCAAACTTACAAGATGAGTGATGTATGTAAACTTTGATATCTAATGAATAGCAGAAGAAATTATCGTTACTTTTAAATTCATTTATAATAATGTAGCACGTAAGTAAGATATTTGGGCATAGTTTTGTAACGATTAAGTTATAGGGAGTTAATAGCTGCTCCCTAGTTTCTAACCTAAATCTTTAAAGGGAGTTTCAAAGAATGGGTTATAAAGCAGCTGTACAAGTGTTAAAGTAAGTACTTAATGTTTTACAAAAACATAAAGTAATTAAATGTATCCTGTTTTACTAGGCAAGCAGATGACTTAAAGGCTAAAGTTTGTAAAAAGAGTGACTGGTTAAATGATGCTTCTGCTTGGACAGATCAACAAAAGCTGCAAACAATTTACCACCAGGTGTTGGTTCTAGACTTAGAGTACGCTTTAGATAAAAAAGTTGAACAGGACTTGTGGAATATAGGATTTAAAAATCACATCTCATGTTTACAGGAGCTTGCACGTGATAAAAAGGTATGGTGGTAATTTTTGTTGAATATGTATTCGTACTAATTGAAAAAATTTTTAGAACCCACATAGATCAGATTGTCAGGCACTTTTAACATGGGCCTTAGAATCCGCTTCTGGTTTTTATTTGACTCTATTGCAAGAGTTGTGCAATACTTTTGATATTGATTTGCCGTTTCGAAGAAGAGGCAATGTCTATGGTCAGATAAGTCAAACCCCCGAACAACTGGATTTGCCCCAAACATCTTCATGTTTATATATCTGTCAGTATTGTTTAGTTCATTTAGGGGATATTGCTAGATATAGAAATCAAAGAAAACAAGCCGAAAGTTTTTATAAGTGAGTATTTTTGGAATATTTACCTTCAGTCATTTCCATTTGGTGCTTCATTTATTATAAACATTGTTTGTTCAGTAATCTAGTAATAGAAATAGTAGATAATATAATCTAAACAGATTGTTTATTTCTTTTTTTATCATATCGTAATTTAGGTATGTAGATTAAAAGCAATAAATTGTTATCTAAGTCAACAATAAGACAATTACAATTGAGTAATAATATTTTGATTTCTATTTCTTTGAATGGTATTGTTTTGCACAGGGTATAAGAGATTTGACTGCCATTGTTTTATCAAATGATAGATTGGAACTAAACAAATTAAATAGAATGATATACTTTAACATATGTTTCAATGTGTTTGCATTGTTTACAGATGATCAGGCTATTAAGAAATCTAATAACTTTTATAAAAAGACTGTAAAGAATGAGCATATTTAAAACTAAAACTGAAAATTTGAGATCTGTTCTCTAGCTCATTTTAGGACAAAAGTTCATATTATAGACACCTCAAACACTTATTTTTTGATGTACAGTGTGTTCAAGTTTTTAATTTTTTAAAATGTAGTAAATTATGTGTAACACCAGTACCAAATTAGTAGAGTGGAAAAGTAGCCCGTGGTAGCTCAGTTGGGAGAGCAATCGCCCGGAAAGCGAGGGGTCCCGGGTTCGAATCCCGGCTGCGGCAACCGCTTTTTCATTCTACTACAAAAAGTTTTTTTATATAGTTCAAAGATGTTTAGAAATAACAGATTTAATTTTGTTGCTTTGCATCAGTTTGGCAAAAAGATTCTTATGTCTAAGTAAAATTTTCCACATCTAACAGTGGGGTTCGTGTAACCACATGAGAAAAATATTAAAAAAAGTTGTCTTAGTAATATGTGTGAAATCATTCTAGAATTTTACTGCTTTATTTCTTGCATTTATGATTGTATTCTGTGCGAGACAATATTAAAAAATTTAAAACTTTAACCCCCTGTACATTACAATGTCAGCTTCTTATGACACATGTCTATACGAACTTTTAGCTCTAAAATGAGCTACATAATAAAGTTCTATTTGATATGATAATTCTAATATTTTTTCTTCAAGGCAAGCAATACTAGTGTCGCCCACTAGCGGACACCCATATAATCAGTTAGCACTGTTAGAGGCAAGTCAGGGAAATAAACTGTCTACAGTTTTTTATTATATCAGAGGTATAGCTGTGAAAAATCCTTTTCCTGCATCGGCCACAAATTTATTAAGTACTTTAAGTTCAGCTATTGATAAAGACAGGTAATGGTATACAGTTTTACTGAAATAAATATGATTCTTTAGAGCGGTAATAGTGAAATGAAAAATAGACAATTTTCATTAAGCAACCTGTGGTTTAAAACAATTATATCTTATTTAACCGTGACATTAAAATACCAAACTGTTGGAGCCTCAAAGAGGAGCTAACTATTTAAAAAAAAAAAAATTGAGACCTTCAACAGAGTTCTTCAATCAATTATACAAAACCATGTCCAACTTTGTGTCCAAAACTGTAATATAATATATAATAATTAGGTCTCTTCTTCTTGTCCGTGAATATGTTTTCCATCAATTTGTTTTGTGCCTTTTCGTTGAGTGAGGACGAACGGCTCCAAGGTCACTCCCTTTAAATTAAAAAGAGAACATTTTAGAACTACAATACACCATAATTTTCTTTCCCACCGAGTTTTCTATCTATGGATCCATCTACCTGACTGTTGTTGCTGCACCATCCTTCAATTCATTCAAGAATGGTTATGACGGTCATCATGCTAGTATGAGAGGGTGAATTTGTTATTCCGTGTGAGGGTATGGCTTGTTATGATTATTTTAGTAATTTAACTATTTAGTGTATTTTTAATATATTCTACCTCGTGTTTTATTTATTTGAATTTTTTGTTTATACTGTTTTGTATGATTTTATTAGTTTGTTTTGTTTTTGCATTTGCAATTAATTTTATTTTATGTACCTAATTGGGCATAAAAGATTCTGCCCTTATTGTATGTTAATAATAATAATAACTATCTTGTGGCACCTTCAAATCTTGTTAGATTTCAAATTACCCATTTTCTATTGGTTTCTGCCTATTCCCTGAATTTTAGTGGGCTATACTTGACTAGATAATTCTAAATTCTTGACGCTATCCTTGTTTTCTAGAATATCTGCGTTGTTTTTTGTCTGCTAGTATTATCAAAAAATTAGTTATTCTCTTTCTTCGATGTTGCCACAGTGGCCGACTAGATGGCCTGATGGGCCTTTTAAAATACTTATTCTATTTTATGGATGATAAAACTGCTCTGCTGAGTGATATATTCGAGAGGAATGCAATAAATTTGTTAGAAAAGTTCTATTGGCGATAAATGTGTCATTTAATGTTACTTAAAACCTTGTTAAATTTAACATTTATTTATTGCTTTCTCTGACAAGCGCTGCAGAACCGCGAAATAATAACAGAAACTAGCAATAATTAACTCGGCACAGCTAAAAAGTTGGTAGTTCATATTACCGTTTAATATGTTACTGGTGGAATAAATCGAACATTGTTCAGGGTACGTTTTCCTATGCAGGCAAGCCCGCCATCAACTGCAACTGGAACACATGCACGTGATCTGACTTCGCTCCCTTCTTCATCCATCAGTTATTATTTTCGCGTGGTAGAGGTTGGTGAATGTTGTGTGTTTGTGTCGCCAGTTTTCTGTTTTTATTAGATTTTACGAATACGTAGTTAAAATTATTATGACTGAATCAAGAGCATTTTACCGGGCAAACGACACTTTGCTTAATGAAAATTTTTTAATTTCACATTTTCTATTAACCTCTTGAAGGAACATATCTATTTCAGATACATGTTTTGCAGTTTATTTTGATGTCTTGCATACTATTTTAGCCCAACGGAGAAAATTCAAAACAAAATGACTGTAAATGAATTCATCCAACTGTTTCTGTGCACACATGGTTACTTCCACACGATAACCGAACTGAAACAGGCCGAACTAGCCGTTAAAAGCTTGAATTCCATCATGACGGCATTGGTAGCAACGCAGAGCTTCACCAAGGACATGCTTATCAAAATAACAATAATCAATTTGTACGCTCTTAAACACGTTGGATCCGATCCTGCCAAAACTGAGGAATTGACGAAGGACGAACAGAAAGTAAGGGAGTTGATACTGGAACTCATCGGTGGGTCTCTCTGCGCTTTCTTAGTACCCGTTCACACTTTGAAAATGGACGAGGCGCTCCTCGACTACTACGCTCTCCCCGCAAGTAAATAAGTTTGTAAAAACTGTGTGTGTGATTTCTATAAAGAGTTTTTTTTTTCAGTAAAATTTTTATTATATTTTATTCAGAATGAACCGGATGTACTTAAGGAGAAAGTTTTTACGAATAGACTGCAGATATGGCCGAGTTTAGTTAAACTTCTGAATAGTGTCCAGAAGTATTTGAAAGTACTCAACTACAATAAATGTAAGTACGAATTTTTTTGTATATATACAGGGTGTTACAGTATAGTAGTAAAATTGTAAAATCTATATAAAATAAGAACAAATTCATATGAAATGAATATTTATTGAAAATTATTATTTTTTTAAACAACTATATAGTTGATAATTTATTTTTTAAACTGCACTCAAACTCTTGTGATATACACAAGAGTTTAAGTGCACTAGGATTTTTAAAGCAACTGTGTAAAACAATTACGTAGATGGTATGAAACTAACAGAATAGCAGAGAGCATAACTGCAATGCAAAATAAGTTTATAGTGAACACCTGCTATAATATAGCAACGAGCTGGTAGACAGCCATGAAAATAAACGACCAACGTTAAATTGGCAAAACAATAATGGTCGAATATGTCATTAGTTGATTTTCTTACATTTATTGTATATTTCAGTTTATGCAGTTGCTAGTGTGTATGAGGTTACGGTTATTGCTGTTTGACTCACACCAACCTATCCGTCGTATTGATCTGACTTCCATTTAAAGTTTCACCCGGTGGACTATAATCTCTTCAAAGTTACATTTTTTTAATATTTGTTGTGTAAAATATCTTCGAAACCATATAATACGAGATTTATTTGTAGATACGAAACTACCTTTATCAGAAGACAAAAAATTGCAAGGGTTCTTGCCTTTAACTAGGAATTTTAAGGAATTCGACTTCAAAGACGATTGTGATGATACCAAAATCGAAAGATTAGTGAGAATGAAACGTATTATAAATATAAGTGTTTGGTTGACTGAAATAGACATTAGCGGAAATAAACTGATTATGAAGTAAGTGGCAGAAATTACTTTAAAATGCAGTTAAAAAATAGCTGTCTAGATTAAAATAATAATTATGTTTATTTTCGAGCATTGCAACTGTGGATAATAAAAACCTTCCAACTTATGATCTTAGATTATCTTTTTGGTCCACAGCTGTATGTACATATTTTTATCATTTTTGTTCAGAGAAACCAAATTTTTGTAGGAGTGAAAGTAACGGAGAACTTATCTTTGAACCAGGCTGCATACAGCCAGATCCTACAAACGATTTACTAGAAGAAATGAAATCGTTCAGCGTAACCGAGAATTCAGAAACGACTAAACAAAAAAGTGAGTACAGAGAAGGATACAGTAACATGAAATATAATATTGAACATGTATATTTTAGGTGCAGAAAAGAAGGCGGGTATTCTGAAACCGCAGGGTTCCTTAGAGAAATCAAGGGAGGAGCGTGAGTTGATGTCAAATTCTTCGAATCCCGTAGACACAGTGGCGAGCGTTACAGTGGTGGCAACGACGAATAATAAATCGGAGACTATGAAGAATAAAAGAGGCAAGCAGAACGTTGCGTTACAGTCCATCTTCAAGAAGATGGAAGAGAATAATAAACAGGTAATAAAGTTAATACATTTAGTTTTTTTGTCTTTACATTTCTGCAAATTGAAAATAAAGTGGCTTCACTCTTTTCCATTTCACATTTATGTTATTTTTAATGGATATGGAAAAACTGGTTGCAACTTTCACATATTCCTTTTAGGTCAAATTCAGTGTGGACGAACCGGACCCCGATAAACCGGTAAAATTCGACTCTGCACCCCCACAGCAAAAACAGCAACAGAACACTCAAAATCAACAATTCAACCTACCGCTCAGGACGCAATCCTTCAACCAAAACCACCCCGCTTTCCCCATAACGCCTCCCGCCCAACCCGATTATCTAACGAGCCTTCGTAACGTGCCTAACATCCAACTAGACAAAGGGACCAATTACCAGTTTCCCAAAAATGACAAATTACCTCAGAACATTCCCACTTTGGGAATGCAGATCATGCCGCCTTACCAAAACATCCCCCACGCCCCTAACAACATGAACATCACCCATAACATGCCGCCCAAACCACCCAGCGGGTACCAGCAGAGCCCCATGCCTCAGAATTCGTTCAGTAACCCTCAGATATCCACTCCTTATCAAAATATCTCGTTTCCTTCATCACATCCTTTCACCGCCGCTTGGAAACGAGAGGAGATGCCGCCGTTGCCTAGCCCGTCCTGGTGGCAGAACACTAGTCAGCCTCCTCCGCCGAGCCAGAACTACCGGCAGGATAGCTACCCGATGAATTTTCCTGCGTATTCAAACAACGTGCCGTCTTATCTGCAACAGTCCAATCCTATGATGCAGAAGCACGAGTTTAATAAACCCACGAGTAATCAAGGCAGCGGTGATATTTTTGGCTCGCCTTGGGGCAATTACTCTGGGGGATATTTGAACGAAAGCGGCGAGAGTAATAGTAATCACGGAATGTCAATGAGGCAGGCGATGCTGAAAGAGGCGAATTTTCCTGGCGGACCTGTGGGGCCACCTAGCAGTGCAGTGGGAAGATTGCCAAATGTAAGTAATTTTATTTTTATTTTAAATATTTTCACGTTGTTTTGACAAAAAGGCATAAGCGGTAATTTGGTTCAAAGTGAAACTATAGAGTGGAAGATTGTGTACCTATCCGCCTTAAGTGGCAAAATTTTAAATCGTAAAATACTTGATATAATTATGCATGCTCAGAAAATACTCAATTTAGTGGTAGTAAGCGCCCAACTGCCCATGAGAACACACGTCTTAATCAGAGCACCATTAGTAATTAAAAAATAAATTGAAATATATTTGTTAATACCGTAAAACTTGTTAATTTTAAGAAGAAATACTGTTGTGGAAACTCATCGACCTTTTTAGTTTGTTAATTATGTTTGTGTTTGTTTTACATTTTATAATTTTTGTAATAACTTTATTTTGACGATTTCTGGAACATTCGAAACCATATTCGATTTGGTTCTCGTCACGTTCTCGAGACCACGAAAACTTTGAGAACTCTAAAAATATATATAACCGGATTGGTTTCGCCTCTTGAGTTTAGATTATGTTCAGAAGCCGAACATGAAGTCAGATATGCCAAAGTAAAGATTTGACAGTTGTGAATTTGTTTGAAGGATATTTGTTGTGTAAACAAGTAGTGACAATAAAGTTTGTTTTTCTACGTGATGTATTTCAAGGCTAAGTCAATGCAGAAGTAGCAATACTTTTATTTTGATATTAACTACTGTTTTAATGACAAAATAGCAAATAATAATAACCCTTTAGTAGAAAAACTGTAAACGATAGATAAATAAATTTGGTAAGTTATCAATGGCGTAAACACCATAGAAGAGGACTTAACAGTAAGTTGAACTACAGACGAGTTGTAAACGTAAGCCAAAAAATATAACTGTCAATTTTTAAGGTGAGGTTGTGGCAATTATTAGTTAAATTTTGAATTCTTAATTTTTTTTGTTTAAGATGATAATGATTTTGCTTTGCTATATACACATTAGAATAGGAAGAAAATATTTTTTCTATCTCCTATAAAATTTTATCTCGATGGCACTTGCACCTTTATGTCAAAATAACGTCGATTTGTTGGTGGGAATGATATGCCGTACCGAAAATATACTTAAATGATAAATAAATTGAATCTTTAAGAACGAGAACGAAACTACAGCATAAGTCTATAATAGTAATGGTATTTGTAGCAGTTTTTTACAATTTTTTTTTCTATATAAGAAGCTCTTATCATATTTTAATTTGTTTGGGTTATGTTAGTATTTCTTTCATTCAAGAAGTGAACAAAATCAAAAACGCGATTCTTTTATGTTGCAGTAGTGGTTCATTCTTCATTTTATGATTTGAAATATTTTTAACTCTTTCTCAATTTGTTATAGAGTGAAATTCGTCAGTACTATACTGATTTTATAACAAGTGAAAATGCTTTAGTATTCGTCTAATTTGAACGAAATCTGTTCATCACTGGATTTTTATAGGTTTCTTTCCCATTAGTTATTCTAGACAAGAACGCTTGCTGTTGTACCTGAGAATGATTTATATAGTAGTAAATTAGTAACCATGTAATTTGTATGAGGCAAATATCTTTTCTTCCGGAAAATTGGTGCCTATAACAAGCTTCGTTCAAGATGGCTTAGATCTGTCGTTCTATACAGTGTTTTCAAATGAAGAAACAAAAGAAATTAACATTTTTAATAATAATAATATCTCTACCCCTCATTCTAATCACGAGGATTAGCCCAGAAGTCGAAGACTTGTGCGGGAGAGGGGGCGGCATATTATTATTAAGCAGGCTGCATTTGCGCCCAGGAACGACTTACATTGGTAGGCCCTAACCACCATTCAGTGCAGGAATGAGGGAAACCTCATTAATTAGAGGGGTAGTCAAATGTCAACCGGTATCAATCTCTCACATTGACCTAAGCCAACATTCTTCCACCCTACCATACCCGCAGAGAGGGTGCCAATCTCTCCACGAATATAGCTTATATGCGGTCTACCGGCTGCGGGGATCGAACCCACAGCGATCCAGTCACCTCGATTCAAGTACTGACGCCTTAAACCGCGCGACCACCGACCGATCTAATAATATGTGATAGCTATGCAGTATGTTGCATTCGTTTTTCGTTCTTTCGTTCCAAACTGTCAAAACTACATTTTCACTCAGTACATGTCTATCAGGATTACACACACTCCATGTACAGTTAAATCAAATGTCCATTTATTCTAAGAAAATTGAGTGAAAGGAAAACTAATAGGTACTAGAAATCTAGTCTACCCGCGGAAGTCTGTACCCAACAGAAATTCTTTAATTTAATTACTATAAAATGTTTAAAATTGAAAAAATAGGCACTAAAAATGAAGGAAAACACAAAATGACAACGTAAACACACAGGGTTTCAATTATGAATGAATTTTACGTTTAGTGTTGCCGGTTGCCAAACTTTCTAAATATGCCGAACATGGCAAATAAATAACCTCACGGGGGACATGTCGCCATAGTCGGCGATAAGTAGGGGTTTAATATATATATTATATTTTTCTCCTCTTAAAATATTTGTACTTAGTCATAGTTAACCCTGTATATTTGTAGCCAAAAATCGATTTTCAATTATAAATTAGTAAACACGTTGTTTTAAAATCATTTCTAATTATCGATAGTTGTTTTTAAATACGTGGCATTCTGCATTTTATCGTTTTTTTCCAGCCACCTCAGGAAAACAAATTCTTACAAAACGCAACGACGACACCTGGATACTCACTGTTCAACACCAACAGCTGGACTCCCAACTTAGCTGGACAGTTGAGGAACAGCAAACAAACCGATAATTCCACGAATCACTTGCCACAGCAATCCCTGTTTAGCGGACATGGGCCCAAGTCTTTGGCGCAGCTGCTAGAGCACCAGCAAAGTCAATTAAACAAAAACGATTTATAGAGTTACCTTTCACACATTGCGACCTAACCTGTCTTTATTTTATTTATTATGACGATGTATTTAATCCTAATTACCTGGATGACTATCTTTTGTTAATTTTTAATTAAAATGTAACAGAAATGTTGTGTTTTATTAATTAACATGGTACATTACTGCGGTGAGGAAAATAACTAAGAAATCTCTCGTTTCTTCACTTATATAGGGTGTTTTCAACCGAGTTCAAATTATCTCTTCAGAATGATGCCGTTTGGGTTATTTTAGGCTCAACTTCTGTTCTTGGATAATGAAGTGTATTCAAAGTTATTGGTGTTTATATAAATTAAAAATGAGTCGATAAATAAAATAACTGCTTTGTCTTGTTTCACTGGAATTATCAAAATAACATTAATGAAGTGCGCTGATAACATTTCATAGAAGAAAAATCCTGGCAGTGCCAATAACGGCCAATAAGTCACTAGTTCTGGATAAATGTATGAAGAACTGTTAATATATTTCTATCGGAATCACAAAACTGTTTTTGTGTTTATCTTTAATTTTTTTCTTCCAGAATCAATTTAGATTGTCAGATTTGACATTTGACAATCAGTTGACATTTTGTTTCCAGTTAAATTAGTTTTGTAAAAGATTCTACAATTCTACTTGTGTTTAAATTGTTCAATTGTTCCAAAATTAATGCAACATAGAGCAAGAAGTAGATTCCCGATGACTAAATAATGAGATGTTGCCAAACTTGTCTTAGTCAGTAGTTGATGGATTTCCGATATTTACAAATAACTTATTTAAAAATCCAAATATTTGCGTTGCATGACAGCTGTCAAATCGCCATTTGGGGACAAACAATTGCGGTAGGTACTTACCCACTAAGCATGAAACATTACAGCATATCTGTGCAACGTTGCATACAGCTGAATTTGAGTTGAATTACGATACATAACTAATGAAAGTTGTGGAATGCTTTGAACAATGTTTCATAATATAATATTATTTAAAAATGTTGAGGGTAAATTAATTCTACAACATTTCTGCAACGGATTTGCATATTTTTTCATATGGTATTATTTAGTTTTTTTAATCTATAGTTACTCTCAGAAATATTATGCTTCAGCTAAAGGGGCGGGCCAGTTTATAAATATTCTTTAAAATTGTGGAATATGCGTTTTTATCAAAATCACGAAACGATTCAGTTAATTATATGTATATTAATAGCCGACAGATGGCGCCACTTATATCTCCTGATACTGTGTAATCGAATTTTGGTAGGATATCTACAAGATTTGAGCTTTGGCAATTGGCACCACGGGCAAGGGAATAATAGTTCCCTGATTTATGCTTGGTCATAAAATCCCGAAGAAAATATACCCTGTAGTGTATGTATACTGTAACTGTATATTTATTTAAATTAAAAAAATCAATAGGTAGTAGGTACTCCATTCTTACCAACATTCCAAATTCAGTGTCTGGAATGTTATAAAGAACATTGCACTGCGACTTGTGTGCATTAATAGAAATTAAAATGCAATTTGCTAGTAATGTGTTCCCTTAGGAACCTTACACTGCAATGTTTCTAGCCTGCAGAATAAAGGTCCCTGGGACATTGCATACAGTTAATTATAAGTCTGAGAGCAACATTACAGCTAGTACAGAAATGTTTCTATAACATTGAAGAAATTTAATTATGTTTAGTCTTAGATTAACAAAGTATACTTTGTTAATCTAGGAACCTTAGACTATGTTGCGCCATCTATTCATATGAAATGCAACTACAGTCCTATATCCTATCTACAGTGATGCTAATTGAAATTATTGGCCATTTTGCCAATAAAAACGTCACATTGTCGTCACTGTCTATACAGGGTGTCCTGACATCCATTAACTACTGACTATTCCAAGAGTCTGCCAATAAAATAATTAAATCTCAAATATTTCAGCAGTTTTCCACATACAGTGTGACCCATTTCATATGTACAGACCCTTTAAACTGGTAATTATTATACTCGCGTCAAGAATTCAGACGTCTTACGTTACACATTTGTTTTTATTGTCAACGTAATTTTCCATATTTGGTAGCGTTAAAAACAATTTTTTGCAATTTAGTGCAATATATAATGCAAACTTTTAGTGTAGTATATAGTTTTATTACTATCAGCTGCAGTTTCTTAAATATTTTGATGAAAATGTAATGAATTATTCATTTGTTTGTATGATGTAAGTCGTCTGAATTCTTGTCGCGAGTATATCCGATTTAGTTGGAGTTTATTTTAAAAGATAGAGCTGTAAAAGTTCTATTTTGGCGCAGAATATTAACATTTGTTTTCCATTTTCAAGGCCTACTGGATTCAGCATCCCCTAAAACGGTTTAATTCGGGAAATAAATATCACACACAATATTTTTTGCACTTTTACACTTATATTTGAATGTTGGTAGGTACAAGAGTGGCGGTTGATTGTGATACTTTATCAATCTAGATACTTTAACAATTTGCAAAGTCTCTAGATTGATAAAGTATTAGGCATGTTCGTAAACCCCCCGACTTTGCCCATGAACAAAGCTATTGCAACCGCAACTAAAATACAAGTTTAATACTTTGACAAAAAATTACATATTAATAACTACTCGAATATTAATATAACTAATTATTTTATTAAAATACAGTTTGGAACAGAAACCATTTGTCAAGCCACCATTTTCAGGTACACAGGAACAATGGTATTGGCTAACTCAAATTGGTTTTATATACAGGGTGATACCGAATAATGTGCAAAAAAATTGAGGGTAGATTTTGTATGCCCAGTATATCTAAGGGCAGGCAAAAATAATTATTGTTCTTGTGCTGCTACAACGATGTCAAGATGGAAGTCCCGCTCATTTTCAAATAAATGGCAATTTGAATTGACATTACATTTGTCTGCTATATCACAGCACCTGTGCTTTACCCAACCAACATGATGTTGCAGTTTAGGGACTTGACCATAGACCTTATAAATCATGGACTGGCCCTAGAAAGAGAGGTCCGGTGTCCTGATGTGTACAAGAGGGATGAAGCTAGTCCGGGAAAAAACAGATGTTATATGACAGAAAAATATATAAACATAACCTGACAAAACCTTTCCTGTTAATGATTTGTGTGCCTTTTGTGATTTAGTTGTGTTTATTAGCAATAGTTTTTAAAAACTCATAAACCATGGTGGAGTCGGTCTGTCACCGTAAATGTCATACGTCTGTCATTTACGGTTTTTGTTTTTTTCGGCCAATGATCTGTGGGTTTTTGCCCGGAGTAGCTCTATCTCTGTTGCACATATCTGAGCATCAACGATTTGTATAGGCAGAAAACGGTTTTGGGCGCGTCCATGATTTATAAGGTCTATGGACTTGACAGACAATATTTGACACTACTTCAAACACGCTGACTGGTTAATTCAGACATTTGCTGAAAAAATACGTTAAATCTAAACAATTGTGAAAAAGAAATTTAAAAAATATTGTAAACATTTCTAAAACAAAATAACAAATTTTAAAAAATGTTCAACAAAAAGTTAATTTCTCATTCACTGATATTAAAAGAAGTTTTCAAAAAAACTGGAAGTTAACTAAATGTTAGTAGAGCAGAACTTACCTTTGATATTAGCATACGATCCCTTCCTACATACCGAAACGGAACATATCAAGGTATTTTAGTAAATGTTACTAATATCAATCATTAAACATTAATAATAACTAATATAGATATAAATAGTCAAATATTTTATTAATAATTTGTATTTTACATATTAAAATTATATATGAACAATGTAGCATGTAACATAAATAATTAACCTACTAATAGCTATTAAAAAAAATAATTTAGGTAAAGATTTAACCCAACCTCGGTTGGAGCGGTAGGGGCTAAAATTTTTACAAATATTTCAGTACTGGTTTATTTATACTGCGATTATTATTTGTCCTATTTATTTAATGGTACAACCATTCTTGCGTTACTTTGAAGGAATATTGTAATTTGAATGTGTAACTTAAGAAACGTTAAAATGAAGAAATCATACTCGACACAATAAGTAGGTCCAAATCAGGTTAATAAAAAAGATATCTTCAATATATAACTACAAACATAATATATCCACTCAACAGAAGATTCCTTCAAAACACATTTAACTAACGTATTTCTCATCCACTTGAATACAATTTAAAAATATACACCATATTAACGTTTACCGTTATTGAAATTCAAACTTCTTAATGGGGTCTTGAATGTCGAAGCAGCTTGCTGCTGTAGTTGATATGCCAGAGGATGGATTTTAAAACCAAATAACCTGAAAGGAATGCATTTTTATATATAGAACACATCACATCATCTATTTAGTAATTAAAAAAACAATACTATATATTGTCAGATTGAAAATTGGATAAGATTCTTCGAATAATTGTTTTTGAAATTTTTTGATCACATGTTTATTCCCATAAGGAAAGAAAAATTTATTGGGCATCAAAATTTGATGTGCAACATAAAAAAAATCTGTTTCATAATGAAAATCTGTATCATACTACAAAAAAAAAACATAACCTCAATATACAAGTTTGTAAGTTGCAGCTTTCTGGCAGATGACAGACAGATTAAATTAACAGTTGATTTAAAATATTTTGAAAAAATATATATATTTTAGGACAACGAGCAAATATTTTCATATTGGATTAATGCAAAGAAACTTCTTACAAATGTCTACTAACAGAAAAATAAAATGAGTTAAAATGTCTCTTTAGATAAATAATTTTCATTTTAGATCAAGCAGTCATAGCAAATGTAATATTATGACACTAAGTCTGTGGTCATGCCAAATCGCATACTATGCAACTTCTTGTATATATACCAGTCGTCCCGAAGAGGCGTGTGTTATACACTGGAACTCAGCACCTTAAAGGTGGATGTTAAAAGTAACAGCAATCATATTACTTAGAAGTGGCAGTAGCTTTAAAGTGTTTGTAATAGTTTTGGCGACGTGTTGGGAACCTTTAACAAATCTTTAATGTGGCAGCACTTCCACATTTTACATGGGATCAAAATTATTACAAACTTGCTACTACCTTCAAAATCCACTATGGAGTAACTTTTACCCAATAGTGGCCTGCTTTCTACATGACCATCTAATGCTAGAGAAAATGCATTAACTTTATCCTGTGTGTGTCTTTTTAGCATTCGACTATGTTTTATAGAAAACTAAAACAACAACAGAAAATGCTACAACTCTTAACATTATTATTTTTCGAGTTGAAGGGTATCTTTAAAATTTTCTAATTCAGAAAATTTTAAAATGCACCTAAGCGAACAGTAAGTGTCTTTGAGAGCACTTGTTGGAATGCATCTTAAAGTTTCTCTTTGAGAATAGCTTAAATGTTCTGACCAGAATAATGTTCCGTCGTTTCCCACTGGTATGGAACGACACAGAAACAAATACCTATTTTCTCTTTTGTAGACACTATTTTAAAACAAATTGTACATATACACTAGATATAAAAATGCGTGAGATGTTGACATACATATATTGCAATTTTGAGGTTAAGGTAAAGTGGCAAAACAACATTATTGTACTGTTGCTACCACCTTTAAGTGACTGGAAAGTTGATGGGTTAATTTCATTGGCCACTTGTTTGATGAATGTAATTAAAGAGTCAGACATTTTTCGTTTATGCCACTTTAAGTATACATTTTAGATGTACATCACTTCTATTTTCAAAAGCAGGGTGTTTACAGTAGTACGTTTAAGGTCACCAATTTATAAATATAAATTTAAATATAATATTACTCGGATTAAACATATTTGTATAACATGCAAAAACGTCGTTGAAGCATAGCTAGCTGCCTCCAAAAAAAGTATTTTATTGCGATAGTGATTTTGGCAATTTACTTTAAAGTTCCATTCACTAATAATGCTACTTGGGATGTGCTCTACTAACATTCTCTGAATATTTTGCAACATCCTGTATAATTAAAATTTGGTGAAAAATTACATAAGTTCCAAATTTAAGGTTGAAATACTTAGAAAATATGAAAAACACATTTATTACATTTTGAGTACCTACCTAGGAACGAATTGATTTGTTGGACGTTTGGGCCTATATTCAGGGTGCACCATGAACAACATATGAGGGAAACCGGTGCCAAAATAGGCGCCATCTGTGTGGTGATGTCTAGAAGACTTTGGTGTGTAAACGTCCATACATTTGGGGCAATACGATTTTACCATCGCCTCTCCAGGTACGTCGGATAAACCTATGCAAATGGTTGGTAATATTTAAAGGTGCACGACACAACGACTTGATTGAACACAAAATAATGTACAAAACATATAGTTTAAGGTTATAAACCCGCTAACAACTTATAGCAGTCGGCACAAAGAAACATACATGCAGCCTGTATAATTTTCCTATAAAATCGTGTGCCGCATGTCTCTGAGAGAATACCCTATTATGAATGTAATTAATTTATTAGTGATTTTATGTTCTTAAGAATGAAGAATAGTTAAAGCCCTACAGCGTGTTCTCAAAATCGTAAAAGCTCTAATTTAGTAAGTGAGGAATATTGGATGATGACATGTATGAAGGGTTTGGGGTGCGAGATCAAAATATGAGAGTAAGTCATGTTGAAATATGTACGTTAGAGGTGGGTAACTTGATTCTTTTTGATGAATCAATTCACACGATTCAATTTGATAAAATGAATCGACTCTTACGATTCGTTCATTTGAACGATGAAATTTAATCCCGAGATCTAATGTTCTAATATATAATTATAATATAAATTATAATAATACAATTGTTTGAAAATTTAAATCGGTGACGGCGACATATTCACGCATGCAATATCTGTATTTATTCACTGGTTTTCATATTTAATACAATGTAAGTGTATAATAGTTAAACGTGCTTATACCTATGTGAAATATTTAATTTCAAATTTTATATCAAACTGTATGTAAAACTTAATATCTACATTTAAATGGAACATTCTGTAAAGTATAAAATTCTATCCTTACTTAATAAAAATTATTTTACTACAAAATATTGAGAAATGTGTAAAAATCAGATATCGTATTCTATCTTTTAACTACGATTAATTTTAAGCGAATATTTGTTGTAAATTATAAATACGAGAGATGCGCGAAATTATAAAAATGCAATAATTTATATCATGTGGCAAATGGCGATTCCTTTGAACAAATTGCTTCTCAAATATTGGACCGATAACACATACTACGATTCATTTCTCGGCTCAAGAATCTTCACAAGGCAAGTGGCAATTCATTTCAACGAGAGCTGCTTCTCAAATATTGGCTCGATACGCTACAATTCATTTCGCGACTCGCGAATCGTCTGACAAGTGGCGATTCATTTGAACGGAGAGTTGCTGCCCGATGCCATTACATTTCATGTCGGGACTCGCGAAACAGTGCATGGCGATTCATTTGAACGAATCGCTTGCCAAATACAGAGTCGATTCTTCAAATGAACTCGTTCAATCTTTGCCCATCTCTAATGTACGTGAGTAGCATATATGTATAGTGCAATATAGAGAGGTAAAGAAGTACATCTGTGAAACAAAAAATAGTGAAAACTCGTGTAAGGAAGATGGTATTTTAAAATGAGCTTTCAAAAAAAAACAAAAAAAAATTTGGGTTGCTATACCTTACAAGATAAAACTTTGCCTAAAATATATAGCAAATTATGGATGACATATGAATTATGGTAAGTGATTTCCATATAAATGAAATCAAAAAGAGTATACTGATGCAAAAAGACAAAACTGTAATATGGCGATATTTAAAATAAATGTTAAAAGGTCGAATTTTGAATAGAATATATTAAATTTTGACAAAACCTGGATACATGAAGGTCATAAGGAAGGTGGTACGATATGATATAATAAATGGTTAAGTGGTGGTGACCGTTATAGCGACAGTGCTAGTAACCAACAGTGAAGTGTGTATATATAGTGCAATGTATTCTAAAGCTTTTTGTCCTTATGGATGCGAAATTAGCAAATATTTGCGCAATTTACTTAAAGGTTTACTTAAAATCTCTATTTGTAACGAATTTTGTCAACTATAACATTTTCTATCATTTTCACTGTGCAACTGTCATGGTAGATTGTCAGAAGCTCAAAACAAACTTATTACCACATAATAATGAAAGTAGCAATAATATTTGTACGGTTTTACTGCTTTGCCAAATTTGTCAAAAGTTATGATTTTCCTGCTATAAATAAATAAAACAAAAGTTGCAAAATTCGTGCAAAAATCTGTGAATTTTGCGTTCATGAGGACAAGGTTTAAGTGTGTTAAAGTATGATATCCGCGGAGTGTGCATCAGGTAGGTGTTAAGTGGATGGTGGCGGGCTATCGACGGCATTCTAATTTGCGGAGAGGACGGCACGGGGGGGACATTTAAAGTAAACTGTTAATGTGCTAAGTTCACTCGACATCAACTTATTTTTGATAATTTTGTGTGCCTTGAACCCTTCTTAAGTGGCACGTCTAGGTAAAGATGCAACCCTCACCTCCAGTACTAATCTCTGTGCTGTAAATTTAGTCACCTTGTATTATTTTCGATTTTGGATAATTGATAATACAAGACAAAAATCATTTTTGTCTGTTCAATTTGTAGTACATGTCGTACAAGTGGCATAATGTGTAGGCTATTTAAGATATTATTATTAAGAAGAAGAATTATATTATTCAGAAAATGTTAATTGAAAATATTTTAGAAAAAATATATTTTAGTACAAACGAGCAAATACTTGTGTATTTAATTAATGCTAAGAAACTTCTAAATAAGTCTACAAACAGAAAAATAAATCGTTAAATAACTTTGCCCTTAAATATACATTTCATTACGATCATTATAACATTTGATTCAAATGTAATCCTATGACACTAATAGTATTTTCGATTGGGTTGCACTTTTGCACTCAATGTGAACTGAGAATAGCTTCATATTTTTTTTACCTTCTTTAATAAATAAAGATGAAGCTATTCTCAGTTCACATCGAGTGCAAAAATGCACCTCATTCGAAAAGTGTGTGACGTCATATTAAAATGGCCCACACTGGTAACTAAATTAAATATATGTGTATTAATTAATTATTACTCTGTGGCCTCGTATATCACATTAGACTGCAATGTATTGACAAACTTGATAAGGTCCAAACCCGAAAATCCCAGACACCAAGCTGGCGGCATCCCCGGACATTTTGGGCTAAAAATTAGCAGAATCCCGAATTTTCAAGATCCCGAGATTGACAGCCAAAAATTGGATGTGTGAACCGTTAAAATTTATTCCATTGCACTTTAGTAAAAAAATACCACCAATTTGTATTTTATTTTGATTTCATAAAATGCTTCTAAATATGATACATAAAACCAAAAACAATATTTAAGTATGTGACGAATTAAACATTTACTCAGAAAAAAAAACTAACAATTTTTCTGGAAAAATCAAAATTGATAACAGTAAATTACATAGAATAGTGATTAATATTTATTAACAAACAGTTTTATACTTAATTCCCAAGTAACATTCTTTAAGTAGGTATACCTACCACTAAAAAGTTATCCCACTGAAGTTTAAATTTGTCTTTGTTTTTAGCATTTGCATGAAAATATTTGCTAATGACTGAAACTAGAAAATTATTTGGTACTGGGATATTTCATACCATTATTCGATTTGAACATAAAACATTTGGTTTTGTTTGTGAATAAGATAAAATGAAAACATTGCTAATTTTTTTTAGAAGGTTAAAAGTATAATTAATTCATGTAAAACAAAAATCAGTTTGCAACATTTTAATTAAACTCAACAATGTCTGAATGTACCTTATATTACTTTCGGCACTGTTTAGCGTCATGCTCTAGTGATTACAAAGCAAACATATTTCAATTACATTATAACTAAATAAATGTATGTAAAACCTGTTGTTTAAACATAAAATAAATCAGCGCTTACATAGATGTAACTGTGCAGTGCAATGATGATTCATTTACAAATAAAAATTTATACACAAGAAAAAATCTCATTTTCTTGAATTAAATAGGTCTACAAATATTTTGTGTGACTACTACTAACTGTATTTCTCTGTTATCGAAACATGTATCGTTCAAGTCGATATTAGTGCATATTACCAAATAATGAAGCTTAAAATCAACTTACCTAAAGGCAGCATTGGCTGAGATTCACAGTAAACCCTAGGACAAAAACCGAAGTCACCTGACTGATACTTCTCTATCATTTGAGCAATTCCACGATTTGTTAAAATATACCTAGCATGAATTAACCCATATAACATTTCGGCAGCCTGTTCAATTAAATCCGACTGATTTGGATTATCATCTAATTCATCGTCTAAAAATAGTGATTTATGAATAATTATCCATTGTTGAAAGTAACTCAAAACTAAGTAAAGATCACTGCATCACGTAACTAGCTATTTAGATACTGCAAAAAATCTTGAACTAACCTGGTTCTAAGTCTAATATCATATCCAATGCTTGTCTGTAGTGTGGTACTTGTTCATTTAAACCCGTCAAATTAAATTTGTCTTGTATATAATCCTCATCAACCTAGAAAATGCGTATTTTATGAAGTTTAAACTTTGCCATGGTATTTGTATATTTACCTCGCAGAAGAATTCATTTCCTCTTAGTCCACAGAACCATGAAATCCACGATACCTCCTCAGAGCTGCTCATTTTTCTACAAATTAATTTACTTATCAATAAAACAAGAAATTTGCCAGAAAAAATGGGTGTACAACCCTATGTTTAGATTAGGTTTTTTGACATTTGCACAAGGCTAATGTCAATTTTATAAGATTTTTACAAATTCTCATATTTTTTATTTAACTCAAACATACGTACATTATCTTAGAAGTCATGTAAGCACAAAAATTTAATTATTTTACCTTTTTGTACCTTGATTAGCCACGCTTACGCTACTTCATCTACGCGAAAAGGAAATCGACTCTGTGGTCATCTGACGATCCAAAACTGAACTAAACCACAGAGGGAAATTTAAAATATCACAACAATAGAGGTTATTTATTTTGAACTGAAGCTGTTTGATTGATGGCTCCATTCAAAGTTAAATGTAACATTTTGATAATTTTTGTTAGTAAATTTGTCCCAGTTGTTTTGAAAACTCGAACATTCTTAAAATAGCAGTTATACCTACCGTGATGTATATATAGTATTTAGCAGTGAACTGTAGCAAGTTATAATGAGAATCTCGATGTTTATCTCTTGAAAGATGAATAAAAATTAGCTGCAGAAATATCGTAAATCTAATTAGTGTATTTTACAAATTATCAGGTACGTACTGGGTATATTTATTTTAATGTGTGAGACATTTTGCATGAAAATAATTAATGTTTCAAAATCATAATCATGATGTTTATTTAAAGAACTAATATATAATAGCTAAATGGTTCTTAAGCATTAATTTTTGATGTCTTTTTGTTGTGTCTGTGATGATAGATTATCATCAATTTTTCAGAATGGGGAATCAGACGCCAGACAGTCTGAATAGAACGTAGACGCCATAACGTCTGGGGGTGGCAAAGTTTTTTTTTAATAATGTGTAGGTACATAGGTACCTATATTTATTTCTACAATATTCTTAAACTTTCTTATTTTAATAACCATACAGTTATGTTTTAAAATAATGAAAGGTGTATGAAATATTATTGGTTTATAGGAATACGTGCGATGCTATACCTATAGGCATCCTAGACATTTTTTGTCTAGACAAACTTATCCTCATCAGAAGATAACACTGATATTTATTTTTAAACTATGTCTCTTGTACCCCTGCGATCGGAATAATACTACATTAGTAAATTTATGTTAAAATATGTACAGAGCTTCACAAAATAAATATTTTGTGGACATTTTGATAAAAAAATTTCCTGCTACTGCTGCTAGTTATTTTTATAGGACTCGATTCTAGAACACATTCAAATGAATGTTCTAATTAATAGTTTAAAAATATGTTTGTAATCATTATTTTTAGATTTTAAATTCATAATGCGATTTCGTAATATTTGCCGTGACTGAAATTTGATTTAACAAACAAGCAGCATCAGAAGCTATTGGTATACAGGGTTTTTCAGTTAAAACATATCCCTCCTGGAAAATATCGAAATAAAAAAAAAATAATAAAAAAACCCTGAGATATGTCTATTTTCTTTTCAAAGGGGACACATGATGACGTAAGTTTTGGTGACTTGGAAGCTAAACCCCTTAGGCAGGGTCTAAATAATAATAATAATAATAATAATAATAATATCTCTACCCCTCATTCTAATCACAGGGATTAGCTCAGAAGTCGGAGACTTGTGCGGGAGAGGGGGCGGCATATTATTATTAAGCAGGCCGCATTTGCGCCCAGGAACGACTTACGTTGGTAGGCCCTAACCACTATTCAGTGCAGGAATGAGGAAAACCTGGAAAACCTCATTAATTAGGGGGGCAGTCAAATATCAACCGGCATCAATCTCTCACATTGACCCAAGCTAACATTATTCCACCCTACCATACCCACAGAGAGGGTGCCAATCCTCTCCACGAATATAGCTTTTATACGGTCTACCGGCAGCTGGGCTCGAACCAACTCCGTCTAGTCACCTCGATTCAAGTACTAACGCCTTAAACCGCGCGACCACTGAGTAAAGTACCCTTAAATTTTAAATGACAGCCTATATGTTGAGTCACACCTCATTTAAAAGCTTTTTCAATTCTGCTCGCAACGATATATACGACTTTATAAAAAATGTTGGTTTGGATATGACAATAAAATCATCATTTAAAGAATAAGATAAAATATCAAGGAATGAAAGAATGTTATTTTAGTAAATGTTTAAATTGGTTTCCCTCCGCTTCCATACAATAATACAATCTTTGCTCCACTTGCGAGCGAACATTTCGAAGCATTTTGGGCATTCTTCAACAATTCACCGATAAAGCTCATCAAGTGAATTCGGAGTTTTAGTGTCCGTATAGAAAAAATCTAAGGGCGTTAGTTCTGGCGATCTGAGAGGCAACTCAATTGAACCTCTGCGTCTTATCCAGGGATTTGAAAAGTTTTGATTAAAAAAATACGCATAGCTACGGCATAATGTGGTGAAGCACCATCCTGCTAAAACCACACATCCTCTGCTTCTGGCAAAGCGATATCATTTTCCAATACTTCCACAATCATCGTATAGATATTTGTTTCCAGTAGATTCAGAGACCTACATGTTTCCATCCAGATTTATCGGTAGGAGGAAAGGCCGTATTAGATGGTCTCCCAGTATGCCCGTCAAAATAATCAATTTCCTCGAATGCTGCGAGTTATGAAAAATTACTGGATTTTTATCACTCCAGTAGCAGAATCAGTTACAAAAACTTCATACTCTATCATTCATAGAACTGCAAGATCGTCTTTATTAATTTTTGGTACCAAACTAATTTTGTGTGGGTGATACTTATGATTTTTTAAGATTCGACAGCAACTAGGTACAGAAGTTCCTGAAATACTTGCAAGTTTCCCGAGACTCAAATTTGGTTCCATTGCGATGTGGCCCAGGACAGCTACCTAATAACCCTCATTAGGTACGATCTATTCGCGTTGATATTTTTTGTTTGCAACTGATCCAGTTTCCAAAAATGTATGCACTAAATCCAGGACGTACCGATGTGAAGTGTTTTTGTCAGGATGACGATCATTAAAAATATGTGCTGCCTGCAGAGTTATTATTCTTGCAGAATAAACCAATTAATTCTACTTTATCAGCAATCGTATAAACCATTTTCACGAATTGGAATTCAATCGAGTCTGTGATGATTTTATGGGATATTGTCTTAACAAATCGAGACAGTGTTGTCTAGTTTAAAGTAAACTGGTAGAGTATGAAGTTTTTGTAGCCATAATTACCGCTACCGAGTGATTAAAATCCTGTAATTTTTCATACAACTCACACGCAGCATCCGAGGAAATTGATTATTTTGACGGGCATACTGGGAGACCACCTAATACGGCCTTTCTTCCTACCGGGAAATCTGTATGGAAACATGTATCTGAATCTACTGGAAACAAATATCTACACGATGATTGTGGAATTATTGGAAAATGACATTGCTTTAATAGAATAGGATGTGTGGTTTTAGCAGTATGGTGCTCCACCACATTATGCTGTAGCTGTGCGCGATTTTCTCAATCAGAACTTTCCAAATCACTAGAAAGGACGCAGAGGTCCAATTGAGCGGCCTGCCAGATCGCCAGATCTAACGCCCTTAAACTTTTTTCTATAGGGACACTTAAAGTCAGAATTCACTTGAGCTTTGTCGGTGAATTGTTGAAGAATGCCCAGAATGCTTCGATATATTCGTTCGGAAGTGGAAGCAAAGATTTTATTATTGAGGAAAGATGAGCTTCGTCAGCGAATTGTTGAAGAATGTCGTCAAATAATGCCCAAAATGCTTCAAAATGTTCATTCGGAAGTGGAGCAAAGATTTTATTATTGTATGGAAGCGGAGGGAAACCAATTTGGAAAAATAAAATAACAGTTTTTCATTTACTTACTGATATTTTGTCTTATTCTTTAAGTGATTGATTATGTTATATTGTCATATCCAAACCAAAATTTAAAAAGTCGCATGCCGTCGTGAGTAGAATTTAAAAAGCTTTTAAATGAAGTGACACTTAATAGTCTAAGAGCCAGTGGCCGGCAACCTATAAGTAAATGATTATACCTGAAATTTTGCACAGTGAATCTCTTATATCTATCACTCATGATGTGGGGACTCGCTAAGCGGCGAGGCCGACTCAAGAGTTACTCAGGTGCGAGAAGTATGAAAATGTAACCAACTTCGTTATTAAATTAACAAAGCTGCCGTTTGAAAATTTTGAAATATACAATTATTACTATATAAAATAACAAAGGCAGACAATTACCGTACTTCTAAGGTCATGGCAGACACTTGTGAAATTGGCAAAAATTATAAATTTAAAAAGTATTTGATTAAATCTGATTTTTGACGTTAAAAAACTGTCAGAAATGTCAAGCATTGTAATCGACATCACCAAATCTGAGAACCTGTGCCAGAAATAGAGGTTATTTGTTACTTATATTATTTTAATATAAAAAGGTGCTAAATATAATAAATAATAAAAATAAATGCCTAATTTGTTAGATCTGAAATTTTAAAATTTTCAAACGGCAGCTTTGTTAATTTAATAACAAAGTTGGTTAAATTTTCATACCTCTTGCACCTGAGTAACAGTTGGGTCGGCCTCGCCGGACTTAACAAGTCATCACCTCATGAGTGATAGGTATAAGAGACTCACTGTGCAAAATTTCAGGTATAATCATTTACTTATAGGTTGCCGGCCACTGGCTCTTAGACTATAATATAGAGTGCCATTTCAAGTTTAAGGGTATTTTACGCCCATGCCTAATGGGTAGTTTCCAAGGCATCAAAACTTATGCCGTCATGTGTCCCCTTTGAAAAGAAAATCAATCTCTTAGAGTTTTTTTAGTTTTTTTTTAATTCCGATGGCAAGTGTGTTAAATCAGATTTCAATAGCAGCAGATATTACATTAATAATAATATCCCTCATTCTAATCACAGGGATTAGCCCAGAAGTCGGAGACTTGTGCGGGAGAGGGGACGGCCTATTATTATTAAGCAGGTCGCATTTGCGCCCAGGAACGACTTAGTTGGTAGGCCCTCACCACTATTCAGTGCAGGAATGAGGGAAACCTAGAAAACCTCATTAATCAAGGGGGTAGTCAAATATCAACCGGTATCAATCTCTCACATTGACCCAAGCTAACATTCTTCCACCCTACCATACCCGCAGAGAGGGTGCCAATCCTCTCCACAAATATAGCTTATATACGGTCTACCGGCAGCTGGGCGCGAACCCACACCGATCTAGTCACCTCGATTCAAGTACTGACGCCTGAAACCGCTCGACCACTGACCGACCCAGAAAGCATTATTAATTTAAAATCTAAAAATAATGATTACAGTAGATTTTCAAACTATTAATTAGAACAATCACAAAGAAAATCGACGTATCTCAGGTTCTTGCTAAGACTTATATTTTATTATACATGGTGTTTTCTAATTGGTTGCAAAAATCCAGGAGCGTATTCTACGGTTAAAATTAAGGTAAAAATCAATTTAAAATTCATAACTTTAAAATATAAGATTCTCTAAACGGCTAGAGATGCAAAAAAATCTGTTGAGAAAAAAATTAGAATACAGCAACATTAGAAACCAATTTTGTTTGCATGATTATACAGGGTGATATATTTTTTTGTGAAAGTAGTCATGATAGTATCATAACCTTGCCACTGATACGATACGTAAGCTGAGAATTTTATATTCTGTACTTACCAACATGCTAAAATATGCCAAATTTGCAAAAATTTATTTTTTATCAGTTTTGGAAATCCTATATCTCGGAAACGAACAAAACTACCTTAATCTTAACCATAGAATATGCCCCTGGATTTTCTGCACGAAACTAGGAAACCCTCCATAATTATAGATGTGCTAGTACAGGGTGTCCCTAAAAGGTTGGAACAACGTTTCGTCACATAAAACACAGCTGAAAATAAGTCGATTTAACTAAACTTGCCTTAGTCCAAAAGTTGATAATCACGGAGCTACAGGGTGTTAAATGTTAAAAAATAAATCGCGTTTTCTTTAATAACTTTCGACTGTTTCACGTTAATTTAACGAAATTTTGTATCCGGGCGTTATTGGAATGGCAAATTCAATTTAATGGTCCATTTCGGTGTATCTTCTAGAGGACGCCACCGGCGACGATTTCGAATCCTTTAAACCGTTACAACTTTTTTGCACCCTGTATGTTATTTTGGATTGGAAAAATCTCTTCCCCTATCTTTTTTGTTAAGAAAGGTATACCTAATTGAAGTCGCTAGGAACAACGGTTTCCGAGAAAATCACATCTAAATCTATCGTTTGTAGTGATTATAATAATAGTAAAAATAAATAATAAGTAGACACAGTGATTATAATAATAGTAAAAAAATAATAAGTAAACGTAAACATAAATAATTAAAGTAAATGCTCGAAATGGTCACAATTTTCTTGTATGCATAGATTTATTCTTCGTACAATGTTCATTTGTACTCTGCGCAATGTTTCTTGAAGAAAATGCAAGTAGCTCTCAGCATTTAAATTATTTGGTAGAAAACATGTCCTATTAAATTTGATCCTATTATACCGGTCCAAACATTCATTCTAATTTCATGTTGAAAGTGTCTTGGTCTTATAGCGTGTGGATTTTCTTCATGTTGGTTATGGAAATTAGTTATGCCTCTTCTTATCAAACACGCTTCGTCAGTGAAAAGAGTTTTATTTTGGAAACGAATATCAGTGTTTCTTCTTTCACGAATAAAATGACAAAATCTCAATCGGGTATCAAAATCAAGTGGCAATAGTTCTTGATTGTACATCAAAGGGGTGCAGCAACTGTTATTTCAGCACTTTATGTGGTATATTTTTGGAAACCCCTAGCTCACGCCCAATATTACGTACACTTTCTCCGAGATATTCCACAATAGTATCCAAGATTGGTTCTTCTACTTGTGTATTGCAAATTTGTCTAGGACGTCCCCAATTTACCGTACTTTACTTTAAATTTCCCTTTCCTCGAAGCCTTCTCTCAATTCTACCAAAAGTTTTAATATTTGGTACCCGTCGATTTGGCAATCTTTCTTGGTAAACTGTAACACTTCTTCTACAATTTCCTCGCAGGATCCTAGTACTAGCAACGTATCTGATTGTTCTTCAAATGTGTATGTTCCAGCCATTCTTGTATTTACCAGATGTAAAAGACAAACAAAACAATAAACAACTTTTTATCATATTATACGTCATAACAAACAATAGCAGAATTAATATTGGATTTGTTCCAACAACAGCAAGAATCGATTCCGAACCGTTTAGAACTATTCAGTCAGTTCAGTTGTTATTGTACTTTCGGCGAATGCGAGGTAAGACGGAGTTGGTCAAACATTTCTGACAGTTTTGAACCAGTTATAGACGGATGTTGAACAGACCTGTTGTAATGACATCAAATGTCCAACAGACAGATATTGCCACTTGATTTTGATGCCCGATTGAGATTGTCAATTTATTTGTGAAAGAAGAAAAATTGATATTCATTTTCAAAACAAAAACCTTTTTACTAACGAAGCGTGTTTCTGAAGGAGAGGCACAACTAACTTCCATAATGAACATATCAATTCTGATGGAAATCCACCCGCTCTAAGACCAAGACACTTTGGGCCGGTATACTCGTAATAGGATCAAATCTAATAGGTCCTATTTTTCTACCAAATAATTTAATTACAGAGTGCTATTTGCACTTTCTTCAAGAAAAATTACCAGTGTTGCTTGAGGACTTACCTTTGGATAAATGAATAATTTTGAATTATGTAGATAAATAATAAGTCATCAGTTTTAGATGTGTTTTTCTCGGAAACGGTTGCTCCTAGCGACTTCTATGAGGTATACATTTATTTATTAACTAAAAAAGGCAAGGGAAGTGATTTTTTTAGTTCAAAATAATATACAGGGTGGAACAAAAAACTTGTTACGGTTTAAAGGGTTCGAAATCGTCGCCGGTGGCGTTCTCTAGAAGATACACCGAAATGGACAATAAAATTGAATTTGCCATCCCAAGAAACCCCCAGATCCAAAATTTCGTGAAATTAACGTAGAGCGGTCGAACGTTATCAAAGATAGCAAGGTAGCTCCGTGATTATCAACTTTTGGACTAAAGAAAGTTTAGTTAAATCGACTTATTTGCTGTACTTTATGTGGCGAAACGTTGTCCCAACCTTTTAGGGACATCCTGTATAACTTGCTTGAAGTTAATAAGTATTAAATTTAATATTGAATAATGCGTTATTATTCAGTTTAATTACCTCTTTCAGTTTATTAAAATGCCCCTACACCCTTGATCTCAAGGACGCAAAATTCGCGCGAATTATTTAATGGCGGGAAAAGTCTCTACTTAGCCTATTTTGCCAACTGCAATATTTTCTGTCATAAAACTGTGACTGTCATGGTAGATTGTCAGAAGCGCCATTAATATTTTAAATCAAAATCTACGATATTTGCGAGAATTTTTACGAATTTCACGTCCAACGCTTTATATTGTTTCGAAACTGTGATCCTTAAAAATAGTTTTTTTCTACAACACTAAAATATTTCATATATTAATTCATCATAAATTAAAGTAAAGTAAAATATGTTTACATTGTATAAAAGTAATTCTGCATTTGTCTTGTATGCATCAATTTGAAAAATAATAATTTCCGTTTTCCCGACATTTTTTTGACTAATAAACAAACACAAAACTGGGTGATATGTAACACATTTATTCTTTAATAAGTGGACATATCTTAACGCCTTGTACATTAAAGCATTGGTTATACGTACTTCGTCATTTTAAAACTGAGGTTAATGTCTTATGGTCACGCAAATGACATCAGTATGACTAATTAAATTAATAATTTTGGTAAAAACCGCAGAATCAAACACACACACAATCTGACCTCTGAGGTACGTGTAGTCGACAATAACCGGAAATGGTGGTGTTGGTAAATATCACCGGAATTTCCAGATGGCATTAATTACAAGTGATGAAAACTCTTGTGACGTTTGTCTGAATTTATAATAATTTATAATAACACATATTTTGATGCAAAAAACGCTCGTACCCGTCACTTTTGTTTTGAAGGGTATATAATTATGTACTCATTCCCCATATTTTTACCCCTAAGCGAGGGCAGTGGCGTAGTCAGAAATTTATCATGGGAGGGGGGTTGAGTGCAGAGTCTTGTGTACAATTTGAGAATGACAACCAAAAAACCGGCCCTTCCAATCATTACTGCTCTGTGCCTGCGGAAAAATGTATATAGGATTCATTCAACCCAACCCGTAAAGGGGTACTGAGCGGGGGTGAACTTCATCTTCACATGCAGTGCGCTTGCTTCTGATGGTTGGAAACTGATTCTGGTGTACTACGAACAATTTATTTCATGTTCCGTCAGTGTTAAATATATTCTACGATTTAGATTTTTTCCTTTGGGATAAGACCCACGCGCCAGAACTTCATCTTACTTGTAAGTCTATTCACAATTTATTCAAATCGTTGCGAAGAGCATTAGATTAAGAACTGAGCTTAGTGTGCGCGAAAATGGGCGTCACTTGGAAGTATTTATGTAGGATTTGCAGAATATTTGTGTTTGGTTTTAAATTTTGTTTTACGTCAAGAGAAACTAGATATTTTATTTAAATTATTGTATTTTTAAAATTTTATGGGTTATTCTTTAAATAAAATAGTAGTGTTACGTGTTGACGTGTTCCTAATTTCATTCTCCATCTGTTATAAGATCCAATATGGCGCCCATAGAAAAAAAAACAATTGAATGTCGTATAACTGAAACTAGTAGCTGCAGAAATTTTCTTTCATCGAAAATCGATTTCACATATACTTTTATTCCTCTGTATCAGACTTCAGCTCTTATTGTTGAGAATACGTAAATTCTCACACTCCATTTCAAGAGATGTAGTAAGTCAATTTCAATTTACCATCTGATACTGTCATCCTGGAAATATTTACATAGACTCATTCGGAGGTACTCTCTACACTTAAGAAATTGAAATCTAAGCACACGCGTGGTCCAGATGGTATTCCGGCTTTTGTTATTAGAGACTGTGCATTTGCTTTGGTTACCCCGCTTTCTATTATTTTCAGTTTGTCACTAAAGACCGGTGTTTTTCCTGATAAATAGAAAAAGTCTCGTATTTCTCCAGTTTCCAAAAACGGTGTCAAATCTGATATTAACAATTATACACCAATTACAATTATTTGTAGTTTCTCGAAAGTCTTCGAAATTGCTCCCAATAATTTACTTTTTCCACATATACAGGGAGTCATTAGCCCTTATCAGCATGGGTTCATGAAAAATAAATCCACTGTATCTAATTTGATATGTGTCACTCAATACATCTCTCAACATTTGGATACAAATACTCAAGTTGATGTTTTATATACAGATTTTTCGAAGGCTTTCGATAAGTTAGATCATAATACGAGTATATGCTCCAATTCTTTGGATTATCAAATTTATTATTAAAATTGTTCAAATCTTACTAGGATAGTAGATATCAATATGTTCAGTGTGGTGGTTATATGTCCGAGTCAGTGCTAGTTACACCAGGTGTTCTTCAGGGGTCCATTTTAGGACACTTATTATTTGTTGATTATATCAACGATATAGTTCAGAATCTTGATTGCAATTATCTCTTGTATGCAGTTTATTTAAAAATGTATAGTGATGTTACTACCGTTGATGATTTTGTTAAGTTACAGCATTTCCTAAGCCGTATTCGTGATTGGTGTATCATTAACACATTTTCTCTAAATGCTAGCAAGTGCTCTCTAGAAAACGCTGCATACTACATATATGATTATAATTTGAATGATGTTATCCTGAAACTGTAAAAGATCTAGGTGTATATTTTGATAATAAATTATGTCTCATTATTCATATTGACAAAATCGTTCAGTCTGCTTATAAAAATCTAGGATATCTAACTAGTATAATATATGACACTTTTCAAGTGACTCTTGGTAGATCTAAATTCGAGTACGCTAGTATTGTGTGGGGTCCTGGTTATAAGGTGTTTCAATTTGAAATTGAAGATGTTCATAGACGATTTTTAAAGTTACTTTCATATCGCCAGGATGGAGTTTATCCTCAAATAGGTATTCCTCACCACATTTTGCTTGATAGATTTAAAGTTTGGAGTCTGGAACAACGTAGAAATATGCATTCGGTCATGTTTCTTTATAAAATTTTACATAATATGTGGGTTTGTTCAGAGTTTTTGTCATTAATCCATTTTCAAATACCCAATCAGGCAACACGTAGTAGCCGTTTGTTTTTCTTGCCAAGGGCCAGAACAAATTTATTAAAATTTTCACCTTTATTTAAAATGTGTTCAACTTGCGAAGACCTGTTAAATAGGATTGATATATTTACCTGTAGTATTAATACAATTAAGAATATTTTTCAAGTTTAAACTTTCTATTTTCGTTTTTTTGTGTCTGATTTGTTTATATGTAATAGTTTTAGTTTAGTAATTAATTCTTCTCTTTTTTTTTATTGGCCACTTATCTATTATTTGTTGTTTTACACACCTTATAATTGGATTTTCTGGTGGTCATGGTATTGAATAAAATAAAAATAAAATAAAATAAAATAAAATAAAATAAAATAAAATAAAATAAAATAAAATAAAATAAAATAAAATAAAATAAAATAAAATAAAATAAAATAAAATAAAATAAAATAAAATAAAATAAAATAAAATAAAATAAAATAAAATAAAATAAAATAAAATAAAATAAAATAAAATAAAAATAAAATAAAATAAAATAAAATAAAAATAATGACGCTAGACGGCATTTTCTAAAATAGCTATTTGTAGCTTTTTTTATTTTAAACAACACTTTAATTGAAAATTAAAAGAAAGTTTTTATTTAAACTGGTAACCACTTCCGCCTAACATTTGAAGTGATAAGATATATGAGCCAATTTAGATAAAATTTCGCTGCAATCGGAAATGCGAAATAAGTTAATTACAGAAAACTGTACCTACTATTAAAAAGTTCTCCATTTCTATTACCTGTACATGCATATACAATTTTACCTAGATATGTGTACTATTGGCATATACCTAGCTATATTTCTTAATATTAAAAAGAAAAATAATAGAAATGAATAATAAATATTTGACTTCAATTAATCAAGTAATCTATGTGATATATTTTAGTTTATTTCTGTACACAATTAATTTCAGTTAAATCTAAGAATTTGAAGCATACAAGTAAAATATATTTCTGTGGTAACACCTTTCTATAAAAACTTTCACGGCATTGAATTAAGTAGTAATAGGTACAATTTTTAAAGAAAACCTTCATTTTGGTAAAAAAGTACGGTTGCAAAATTTCTAACCTTGAAAATTTTATTAGTACTTAAACTGGTTAGATTTTACAAGCAAATTATTTGATTTACATGCATATTTTAATTGTTGTTATATCCTAAAAGCATATTATTAACATTTTATTCTAGATCTGTATAATAGTGCGACATTGCGATCTATTTGAATTACAAAACTTGGAATATTACTACTTCCAGGTATTAAATCAGTAAAATATCCTCCTCCAGCACGTACTAATATTTTAAATTTTTTTACCAATGTATTAATAATCCTTTTTTAACATATTTGTGGGTTGATTTTGTAGATGATTCATTTGGTCTGTAGTATGTTTTTGTAAGTCATTTATTATTTAGTATTTATTGTATTTTCAATGTTATTATATTTGTTTATGTATTAGTTATTGTGATTTTCTATGTTTTTCTTTTTGTATCGTATTGTCACAGAATTTGCCCCGCACGCACCTAATTCGACGACTGTGGTATCGCGAAACGCTAGATTGCTCCGATCGCCCCTACGCGATTCTGGTAAACAAACAACTAATGCCGTGTATCGAGGCGCGACTGGAAATATTGGGAATCGACGAGAAGCGTTCGAGAGTCGTTCGAGAAATGGATCTAGAGATGCCAGAAAATACCTGGAACATTCGTTAGATCTATAAAAGAAGAATAAACGGCCGAGTCAGTCAGTCTTGAATTACAGTCTTGAATTAGAGTGTTATTGGGATATTTCGGAGAGATCAATTAGAATTCAGTGATTTAGATAGTGATTAATTAAATAGTGTTTAGTTGAGTTGTAATTGGTATTCAGTAGTGTACAGAGTAGTTAATAAAGATAAGTGATTAATTAATGGATTGTTTTTCTGGAAAAGAAAAAGTGGGGTTGGGAAACCCGTGACAGTATTCTCCCACCTAAATGGTCTAGACCGTTGGGTTGTTTTTTATGTTAAGTTAGTAACTACTTATACGGCCATTATTCGCATGCGTACATACACATAAAAAGAAAAATAACACACGCGTGACATATCTCCTAACACACTATAATAGTGTGTTAGGAGATATACCTCACGCCATTTCTCTAGAACACTTTATTTATAAAATTATACAATTTATTTACTTAAATTAACATTAATATTAAATGAGAATGAAATGGGGTTTGAGGATGAAGAAATGGTAAAATCTTGTATGTTTCCAATACTTGAAATATGCTCTGTTATTACATCAGCTCATTTTGGACTACTTGCAGCATCCTAGATTTTTTTGCAATCTCAGTTTTATTGATGGATTCTTCTATATATCCTTCCGCTACCGTTGCAGATCTCCATCTTTCATGTCGTTTCACTGCTATGATCGTTGCTTCTGCATTTGCCAATAACGTAGTCATCTTATACAATGACTGATGTATACCTCAGGGTGCTGTAGATCGAAGTACGAAGCAATTTTTTATGGTATTTTTGACAAAGTATTTATTCCGCATTGTGACATACACTTGCAATTTTTTTTAAATACAAAAACCCTTATAGCTGATAGCTGGTATATTTTGTTCTTAAAGATATGTATTTTTTGTATAATTCTACAGGATTGATTGGAAATCCTTCCTGCATTATCATAAAACTACGAGATTTCTTGGTCTTTGTATCAAGTATGATTACATACAAATAGGAATCCTTGTCTTGAACACTTTCCACACTCAAATTTGTTAGTGCATCACATCTAGAGTTGATTTCATTCAAAATTCAGCATCAGATGCTTCATTCAAAAACTTCTAATGCCATTGTGTTCAAGAGTTTTTGATTTTTGTGGCTTGTGATCTTTTGCCTCTGTCTTCAAAAAGCTTAGAAGTTACGGAAAATTAGACATATCAATGTTTTTACAAAACTGGAGAGTTGACTTAAGCATTGAAAACTTGATCCAGAATGATCATGCAACAAATATCTTGTGTAGTTCAAGAAAGTAAACAAGCAAAACACTTTCATTTATACGTTTAACGTACTTAACTTTCATTCAGTCTTCAAAGTTTTGAACTCCTTATCGTGAACGCCACGAAATTTAATACGGTAAAATTTGCAATGCAGTTGCCTTTGCCTCATTAATAATTCCTTGCGTAAGTTCTTCCTGTTCCATATTCTATTTAAAACCCGGTTTATCGTATTAAAAATTCCCTATTTATCGTCAGTAAATCATGAACTAACTATATGACGTCTAATGACATTATTTAAATGTGCTGTTTATTATTTAAAAACCGCACATCCGTGTTATATAGTAATATAAAAGCATCTTGATAATTTGTGAATTCGCAACAATGACATTCTGAATAAATTGGTAGCAAAAATAGTAGGTAACATTCTTTTGAGATAACCTAGTTCTGCTGATGGATAAAATTTTGAATAGCACTCATGTGTTATGTTATATCATTTAAGTCACTTGGAAATAAACTATAAATAAATATTATTTGATAAAACTTCAGTTCAAGAACACTAAAATGTATACAAAATTACAGGTGATATATTTTTTTATTGTATAGCAAAAAACTGTTGCTTTTAAATTAGTTTTTATAAAATATAAGCATTTTTAACTATTGTATTGAATAATAATAAGACTTGAATAATTATTATGACGCATTAATTATTTATTTTATTACTGCGGTTGTTTTTACTGTCGTGAGCGTTGTAATTAAAATTTAACACCGTTACTTCGCCTTGTATATCTATATTAATTACAGAAATTAGGACAAATAGATTGGAGGCCAAAGTTGGATTAATCTAAGGTTGAGCAATTGCACGAGAATATGTCATAGGGTTTTCCCATTATATTTTTTTTAGCAGAGATGTAACAAATTATATATGAAAATAAACGTTTTAACTATTTAGAAATACAACAGAACCGCATATTTGCGAAAGGCGTTCATGTAAGTACAAATTCGAAAATTATCAAATCATGTTCAAGTTGGATGTGCTGAAGTATACTACGTGACAACTATTAAAAATTTGACTTAATTTAATTTTGATATATTGGTGCTACATTTTATTCTGGAGGGTGATTGAAAATACTTACTCCATTAAACTGTGGGCTACGTCTTGTAGTCTTATAGTTATAGGAGGGTAAGCAGTACATATCATTTTGTCGCGCTTCATATTTATGTATATCTGAGTGTTTGACTAATTTATATTTATTCTTTAATGTAATTATTGCCACCCGATAAATGTATAGATAGGTCATTATTTGTAGGTTCCTGAAATGTTCTCTACATGATTCTCGAGATCCTAAGAGACCTTATTGCCTTTTTTTAATTTTAAAAGTAGTTTCAATCTCTGTACAATCCCCCCAAAATTCTATTCCGTATTGTAGGATGCTTTGAAAGTATACATAATAAACAGCAAGTGCAGCATGGAAACCTATATTTTTTCTTATAGTAAAAATCGCATAAACAGCTCATCCAGTTGGTGTCTCCATTTAAGGTTCTTATCTATATACAACCCCAGGAACTTAATATCATCGACAGCTGAAATAGTACCATTTTCAAGTTCTATATCCATTTATATGAAGTTGTACGATGAGTGAAATGTAATATTATTTGTTTTAGTGAGATTCAGTAATAACATATTTGCAGAAAACCAGACATTCACGTTGTTTAATATTTCCTTACATTCGAGTGAAACATTCTTGAATAGTAAACTTGTATCAAAGAAAACTGAACCATTTTGAAGTTATAGACAAGATCATTTATATAAATCAAAAACAGCACAGGGCCCAAAATTGAACCCTGTGGTACTCCACATTTAATATTTTTCAATTCTTTTTTAATAAATACTATTTCATTATTGATTATGTCTTTTAATTCAATATACATTTTTCTATCACAAAGATATGACTGAAACCACTTATAATAACCCTCCCGAAAGCCATAATAATTTAATTTCTGTAGCAAGACGTTATGATCAACACAATCGAATGCTTTCATCAAGTCACAAAAAACACAGAGTGGATGACATTTTGCTTCAACACAGTCATTTTATTATTAATTAAAGAATAAATTGCATCCCCTGTGCTGTGATTCTCCCTAAATCCAAATTGAGCCTTTGTTAATATATTTTTTGACGATATATTTCACCATTTGTTCCTTTGCAACGGGTTCAATAATCTTTGATAGTGAAGAGAGTATCGAAATAGGCCTGTAATTTGAAATTGATTTTTCTCCCTTTTTTATATACATGTAAAATTTTTACGATTTTCAGACTTTCAGGAAAAGTTCCTGTGGTGAAGGAGATATTACAAATTAATGAAAGTGTTTTTTTGATAATGTAAATGTTTTATTTTACAAATGAATGCAAGTAGTTCTTTGAGAATGTCAATATTCTGTTTAATAATAGTAATGGGTATATCATTTTACCCCACGTTTTTTTTATTTTTTAGTTTGTTAGTTACTCTTGCGATTTCATGCTCAATTACTGGGATAAACCTAAATGAGTTTGTTACAGACGAATTACAATTTTTTAAATAATCCTCGTAGCTTTTATTTGCATTTGGGTATAGGTATTTAGGTTCGTGAGAATCATTGCTTCATTAACAAAATATTCTTGAAAACTACGAGCTACTGTATTAGAATTTTCGATTATACTGTTATCATTAGTTTTTAAGACAATTTTTTCTATAATATTCTGCATTTTGTTAATTTTTTCATTTATATATATTTATATATTTATAGTAGCAGGTCACCACTAATTTTTATTAGAGGTAACATGACAGCCCAACGCTACCTCCAGGAACTGGTGAAACCATATGTCATTCCATATTTTAACACCATCCAAAACGCCATTTTCCAACAAAACAATGCTAAGCCTCATATTGCCAGAAAAATAATAGCTTTTGTGGATCGACATCAGATCAACCGTTTACCCTCGTCACCAAGATTGCCGGCTCTATCACCTATTGAACATATCTGGGACATGATTGACCGCAGACTGCTGCATTTATAATCCCCCACATACGAGTACTTCAGCAGCTCTTGCCCATGAAGTACAGATAGCTTGGAATGAGATACCCCAAGTACTTATCAACAACCTTATTAGATCCGAGTCCAGGCGTCACTTTTTCTAGTAAGTTCTCTGATCTTGCTGAACCATTCAATAAATGGCCCAAAAATGGGAAAGTTCCATGGATTTCACATAACAATTAAAATATTAACATGAATAAATTGTCATAGAATGTAAACAAAACCAAGTAGTCGAAAACGCGTTACACGCCATTAGCCCGCTTTCTTTCCATGGATACAGGTGTAAGTTACTAGATAACCCCAAGTTATGCATGCTTTTAGAAACATATATGGACCGAAAAATCCCTCATGAAAATACGTTAAGACTAAGACATGTCGATAGAGTTTACAGCAATGTACTGACGTCAACGTGCGGACAATTTCGTTTATTTCATTATAGACGAAGCTGCTGATGCTTGAGGACGTTCAATAGCCAATTTTATTTATTGGTGCGTAAAAGGGACACTGCTAGTAACAGCCACCTACTGACTTCTGAGGTGCTGGACAAAACCTATCACGAAACTATTATAAATGTTGTTATTGCCTAAAAGAAAGGACGGAGGCTTTACCAGGCATACTTGGTTAGATGCCATAGCGTATTATGATAAACATTTCGATGGCATAAAAGATCTGTTATCTGTTATTTGCAGATTTAATCTTTAGCACAGCAGAGCTATACACACGCTGCAAGACGATGTGCAAAAAGATATATATGATACCCAGTCAGTAGTACGATAAAAGAAAAAAGGCAAAGCGTGTTGAAATAAAAGCTATATCATTTTGGAAAACATAAGGCTTTAGCTGGTACATATCAGGAGTTATCAGCAAATGTATTAATATTTAGTTCATTCCTCAACAATTTCTCATACTGTCCATTGTCAACAGTAGACGTTGGGCGTTCATTTTCCCTGCACAAGTTAATATTAGGTGATAAACAACGCCGTTTCAGAAAAATTTGAAAAGTACGTAGAAATATGTTTGAACCAATTCCAATATGCCACGGAACCTTGTCTCGACACTAAGGTTTGTTGGGTAAGTGTTGTCATTTATCTTCGACATAACTTTACTATTTGATAATAGTACTATCTTGAGACATATTTTCTTAACATATTATGTTCATTCGTAAACTGACTAAAGCCCTGTTAAACTCCGTGTTCCACTAAGATTTTTTTTTGTTGTTTTTGATCTTCCTGATTTATATCACACGAATATGATATCCTCATTGCAGTAGCAGAACTACTGAACTTCTCTTTTTGTTTCAGCCACCCTAAGTATGGGACATAATTTGCCTCAAATAATTAAAGGGTGGACAAACTACTTTCCAAACATCCCGTTATCAAACAATTTCTATTTTTATAGATTTTGGACCTGTATAGAACAATATGTAGTCATCTATCTTAATGAAAAATTAACTAGCTTCAGTTTAGGGTATGTTAGTTTTTTCGATCATATTTAATTATATGCCTGTAATGACTTTCTTTTAGGTAATTTTTTAAATATTTCGTAACTAATAGCGGGTTTGTTAGATAATATTAATTCGCAATGAAACTACAAAATTGTTTGACAACATCTTGTTACGAGAAATGTACATACAAATTGGAAATTTCTCGCTTTACATAGAAATCGTCCTACTTTGAGGAAATGTACAGTCATCAGCGGTGCGTAGACCAACACCAACTGTTATAAACATTGACTGCGGTCATGGGCGTCCACAGATAATTCTCCAGAGGGGCAAAGGTAATTGCAAACTAATATAACCTCACACACAGCACTAAATAGTAAAGAAGTATTAACTGAGGGTACGACTGTACCACTCTTATGCATTTTCTCATACTGAGAACGATCTCAGAAATAGAGGTTGCATTTCGGGGGAAACCAGAAATATCTTTAAAAATCAATCTTTAACTCGGATATTCAGAAATAAACTAGGTACAGCTTCAAACCTTTCAGCAGACACTTATGATAGTCTAGGAAACAAACTTACACAAAAACAAAACCTGTTGCTTCATAACCAGGACATGGAAGCCTCTATCACATAGCTTTCGCAAAGCAAAAAGTATACATAGCAGCAATTTGTTCCACAAAACCCGAAATATCATAAACCTAAAACTCTATAACTCCACAACTTCATGAACACATAGAAAACTATATAAACTCATCACTTATAGAAAGCAGAAAGCTTATATAGCAGCGATCTTAAACCACAAAACCCGACGTGTGTAGGCTCTGAAATATCATAATAGTCATAATCAGGGCGCGAGGCCTTTTATATAGCCACATAACTGTTGAAACGCGGTAAGTTTACATAACAGCGACCCAAAACGAGCAAACCTTATGTGTGCAGGCTTCTGAAACCTCATAAATCTAAAAATCCATAACCTCATGAACATATGGAAGACACTATAAAAACATCACTTATAGAAAGCAGAAAGCTTATATAGCAGCGATCTTAAACCACAAAACCCGACGTGTGTAGGCTCTGATACCTCATAATCAGGGCATGGATGCCTTTACATAGCCACATAACTTTTGGAATGCAGTAAGTTTACATAACAGTGATCCAAAACTACCAAACCCTATGTGTACAGGCTTCTGAAACTCTATGTATGTAAAAGTCTATAACTCCACTGAACTTATGGAAGACACTATAAAAACATAACTAGCAGCGATCTTAAACCGCAAAACCCGAACTGTGCAGGCTCTGAAACCTCATAATCAGAGCATGGAAGCCATACATGGAGCATATATCCACATAACTGTTGGAACGCAGTAAGTTTACATAACAGCGATCCAAAACGACCAAACCCGATGTGTGGAGGCTTCTGAAACCCCATAAATCTGAGAAGCCTCTAAACCATACCTAAGTTTTGGAAAACAGAAAGTTTACATCCAAGTGATCTGAAGCCACAAAACCTGAGGTCTGCAGACTTCTGAAATCAGGGCGTGGAGTTTATTTAATCACATAGCTCCAAACTTCTTTTGTGAATGAATCCTTTTTATTTGAGAAAGCAAGACGATAATAGTGGTCATAAACAGATCCAAAGCGGAGTGGAAGATTGGAATGTATAATTTGTTTCTACAAAGTATGAGCCTCATATTGGTTTCATTTCGTACACACCTTAATCTTAGTTCAAATGATTAGTGTGACAGATAACTGAGTTATTTCTTTGTCTGTCTTTTCAGAGTTTTCAAAGTTTTGGATCGGCTTTCCAGCCGTTATGCAGAGTCTTCTACGCTGCTCTGGTTACAGGGTTTTGTTTTTGTAGATTCTCTAATTATAACTTTGTTTATTAGGCTATCATAACTATGTGGTGAAGTTAGTTTTAAGGTCATACCTAATTTTTCCCCGGATATCGAAGTGAAATAATGATTAGATAGGTGTTCCCGATTTGTTTGGGAATTGTAAAGATAAAACTAATTCAAAGCAATACAGAACTTTCTGATGTTATACACCGATGCAATTGCTAGAGGGGACAAGCGCTCTCCCTTGCTCTCCTGTGCGGACGCCCATGATTGCAGCGGCTTGCGCTCGCGGTTTTCGTTTTTGGTTTCATTTACCACTGGAGCAACAATTTCGCACACACATTATTTGCTGCATTTATTAAGAGTTATTCTCATAAAACCAAACAATTCAAGGTTGAGTAGTGGACAATTTAAAACGAGTTTTATGATCTCTTATTTACTGTTGTTAATTCACTGTGCTCGCTGGTGACGCATCGACTGTCCTAAAATTGAACTGCTTTGTTGTGAATTAGTGGAATCTTTGTTGTGCTATTAAAATTTAAAATTGTTTACTACGGTAGGTACTAATGGACTAGGTAACGGTACCGGATTACAGTTTAGGTACCTCGTGGGTCTGGCAGACTGGGCAAGGCCGTCATTGCATTGTTGTATTTGTTTGCTTTGTGACCGTACGGGAAATTCAAGCAGTGATAAGTGATAAAGTTGCAGTACAGTGTCTTGTAGAACAGGAATGTTCTTGGTTAACATGGTATGCTCTGGTAAGTCGCTCTTTAAGTTATATAATTGCCCTATCTATCGATATTGAAGTAACTATACTGAGTGTTGTATCTGCTTCTCTCCACAACAAAAATAATATAGGTACATAATACTTTCAAAGTAATTCGTGATGCATATGCTTTTCACACACGGATAATTTTGGAATAGATTGATCAGTGAAAACTACCTTTTTAGACTATTAAATTTTTCGTGAGATGTATGGTTACCTTCCGAGAGTTTAAAATTGCTTTATTTCACGACATAACTTTAAAATGATTTAATAAAATATTTCATAATTTTACAAGTAGTTGCGTTTTAAAGAAACGCCAGTGACAATTTTTGCTAACTTCTTTTATATTGCCTTAATGTTTTTATTAAAATAATTTTATGTTTAAATTTGGATATTATCTCTATTTGATAATTTTGGTATCATGTTATAAAATGCTCCTAATTAAATTATAAAAAGTTCAAGCTCAATTACAATAAGTTCAACTTTATCATTTCCTTTCTCATTTAAATGGTATATTAAGAATTTGTTAATATTGCATTCCACTTTTAAAACAAAGCAGGTGAGATAATACTGATTTTAATCATCCGTAATTTAGTATTTTTTAGAGAATCTCATTTTAGTTTATTTAAACGTAGCTCCTAAAGTTTTTTTAATTTAAGGGCGCCACATTCTTGAAATAGTGTTTTCTACAAATACAAATAATTTTAGACATGAATAATATAGAGTTTAGCAAATAACAAGAATGTTATCTCATGCCACCTGCGAATATTCAAAGGTAAAGAAGTAAAATCAATATATAATGTCAGAAAGGATCTATCCAGCAAATTTTTAGGTACTGAAATCTTTCAAAATACGTATCTTTTAAATTCAACTATAGATGTAAACATTGTTATAACATAAACTTACATAGTTCTGCATATACGATTGTTCATTTTTGTTTATAAGTAAGTGAAAATAATTGTTTATAGAGAATAGCGAAATAATGCGTGTCATACAATTGCGCTTTAAAAGTTATTATTTGAGGAGAGTTTAAATAGTAAAAGTGGATAAACAAAACATCAGTAATTTTATTTTTGATATTACTTTTGCTTTACGTGTTTTATTTTTCGTGATTTTAGTACCTAAGAAACACCACAAATTTGATCATTTTACGGCGAGGAATACGTAATCTTAAGAGAGGGTGTTGAGGATACTTAAAAAATATGTTTTTATTTTTTAGCAAAAATATTTGGAGATATTGGACTGTGATTGTTTCTCACAGCCAACCTAGACCAAAATATTTGCAAAAAAATGGTGCTAACGATTCTGCCTCCGATTAATACAGAAATTTGATATTATTCACTCAGGTAATTCTTTAGTCACGTATCTTCTGCATCACATTTGATTTAGGCATCATTTACAGTTTACAGTTCAGAAAATACAAATATATAGGTAGTTTTTTCAATACATTTTACCTATTATCACAAAAGCAGAAGTTATATATATATGAAATAATATTTCTGTTATAGAAATGCCAAAGTCGACAAAGCTAAAAAAATGTCATTGCTGTAAATTTCTTTAAAATAGGGTTTCTCATCACTCCATAAACTCTTATGATATTATTAAGGTTTAGATGTCCTTTCTCAAAAAAATCACCCCAGCAATCCGTTAAACCGCTAATATTTTGACAAAATACTTCCAACAATTTAAAAAACTTTAAGTATACAGGATGTTTTACGGTGGAGGTTCTTTAAGATATTTCGGAGAGAGATTTAAGTTTTGAAAATTTTTGACCTGGGTTTTGGTGGGTGCTGTCTTTAAATAAAATAATGTCATCCTTGTAGCTTTGCTAGTGTGACTGCCGGTTGTATCGGAGTCGCCATAAACTTGCTTATTTTGGTAATTATTTACCAAATTGCAATATAACCCTCTGCCTCCTCAATTTCATAACGTCACACTGTTGTCAGAATAAATATGCGTTATATTGCAACTTCAGCTTAATGTAATGTACATAGTGGTTAAAATTTCGATTTTTTTTTTCGAATACTAGAGGCAACCGCCGAAATCTGACTTTAAATTCGTAATAAATTTATTAAAGATAAAGCACAAAAATAGGAGGATAGGATTTTTTAAATTAAGGTTGGAGAATTTTACGTTCTAGTAAATAATTACCCATATTTTAAGTGGAATATCCTATTGTTATTGGAAGGAATTTTTAAGTAACAAATATGTAGCATATTCTATACCTAAACCCAACCGTTTCCAAGTTATTTGACATTTAAACAAAATTGCAGATGACAAGGTGTGTACTAATCTTTAAAAGTTTTGCTATGTTACATTTAAGTATCTAACATCCTGTATATTGTGCTTCAATGTATTCTACATTAATTTGTTTACCAATATAGACTAGATGTAGAGCAAAATATTTTTTTTGTTACTTTTTCTGTTTAATTGCTCCCTGCGAAACGGGTTATTTGTTAATATTTTTATATTACAGTGGAACGAATATCCAATTAAACAAAAATAATTTCTTGTCTATTAAAAAAATGTAATTTCATTAAAATAAATTAAATATTATCACGCGAGTGCTTAAGTTACTATACCCCATGTCCCAAATCACTTAGACGAGTACGGGGGTTAATGTTTGCAGAGGGCGAGATTCCATAGGCGTGCCACTTGAGGAGGGTTTAAATTACCAAAAATAAGCTAATAGTTTACATTAAAGAGTTCATAAACTAATCCGTGTCCTCTTCACAATTGTAGAATGCCGTTGTGTTGGGATGACCCACCACCACCCACTGATGCGCATTCCGCGGATATAACACTTCAACACTTATATTACAGTGCACTATACATACCATACGCTTCTGGTTACTACTAGCACTGTTACTATAACTGTCATACATTAACACCTATCGTCGAATATTATATCTCTATTAAAACTACGATGCCATGTTGTATAGTGGCAAAACAGATATTTAAGCCGTTTTTCAAATACTTCGCTATCCATAACCTTATGATAATCTCCTGTTCGTCGTGCTCAGAAACAGTAAACTCTGTTCCAAAAATCCTGCTGTACTTCCAATATACGTTATTATTAGGTGCGGTTCTTTTCCAGAAGGTGACTTTGATCCAATTAAAGATCCTTCAAGAAATTCCTGCCATTGACTTTGGATATTGCAATCGTACCACACGTTTGTCACCATCTGACCTTAATTTATCCATATTTCATCGGTGCAATATATTTTCGATGCAGATTTCGACCTTCTAATATTTGTCTTACATAGTGTCTTCGCCATATCACTATTTCTAGATATCCTAGGCAATAAAGCTTCACACTCATTTATAAAACGTCATCCTAGAATTGTTTTATTAACCACGTATTTTATATCATCAACCTTATCTTTTTCATTCCATTCATATGCGTTTTTTATCATCTGATATTCCTCAGTTGTTAGATTAGGCCGTTTATGATTTTGAAGACACGCTGTGTCTAAATACTCTCTATTCTCAACAATACACACACAAATTAGCGCAAAGATATACCCGAATTTTTCCTGCGCGCACGCTCATGGGAACGCTTCAGATGGCATACTTGGATTTGTCAATTTGTCATAACCAATAGGAATCGAGCATTTCGATCTGTGGCATGCGTGTTTGCCGCAGCAGACCCTGTATAATATCGGTCTGGTATGCAAAACAATCAGTTCACGACCTGTACGTAATGCTAAACGTAAAATTACAAGCACAAGCCGGAAAGAGAAAATCTAGTGCATCAGCTCTTAATAAATGTGAAATATTTGCAATGGCCATATTATATGACGAAAATGCACCGGAAGAACTTCAAAACAAATTATATCACATTTTGACGTTTGAATTAGCTTGGCGCGGAGGAAAAGAAACTTACTGCAAAACCTCTTATTTCGTATCTGTAATTGAAAATAATGGAAAAGAAACTGGGAATCTTGTATCTAGTATAATCCTCTATTTTCGAAAAGAAAACCAGACGGGGACAATAAATTGTGTGACAATAAATGGATTGTACTTAATATTTTAGAGGAAGATATTTGCCCAGTACGCTTATTTAAAAAGTTGAAAGAAAAAAGAAGCACTTCTACAACATTGGACAGAGTATTTCTTACACCAAATCCATTTTGGAAGAAGAAAAATTCTAAAAGTTGGTAAGAAAATATGCCGATTGGAATTAATGAAATTTTCAAATGAACTATATGCTCAGCACGAGTTGGTATAGATATCAAACGTGTCAAAATTACAAATCACTCAAATCGAGCGACAGCAGTAAGCGAATTGAGTAAAAGCGGAATTGAAGAACAAGCTGTAAAGCCCGCTTTACATTAACAATTTCTTTGTCAATTAATTGATCAAGTGACTTCGTCAAGTCGATTGACAAATGTAATACTAAAATTTGGACGTCAAATAAATTGATGAAGAACTTCGTCAAGTTATTGTCGACTTAAAACTTGTTCTAATTTTTCGTCAATTTTTACTTCAATTCAGGAATACCAACCTAAAATAAATGTAAATATTTAACCAGTAACCGAGCAGCAGCAATAATAAATGCAATGGAAGCTTTTTTTGCCCTAAAATATAATTATTAAAATTACTTTTCATTTTTAACAGTTTTTGTTTCGTATACAAATGGGAATGATATAATGTCAAAAGTTAAAATTACTTTTAGGTTGGTACGGGTGACATCTGACAGCAAAATTGTTAAGAAACTTGCCGAGTCCTGAACATAATGTAAAACCAAAGTGCGACCTTGAACAAGTTGATGAATTAATTCATCAATTTCTTCGTCAATAAATTGTTAGTGTAAAGCCCGCTTAATAAAACTAACAGGACACAGCAATTCATCATCAATATACCCATACTTACAAGTTGACAAAGAGTATTATTCGAGCATTATTCAATCGATTCGTTTGGAAAAAGAACAAGCTTCAACATATCCACTACAGAAAACGATTAGCTGTGGCACCCGTAGCGACATTAGTATTCCTCGTATGAATTTCAGTAACTGCGTGTTTAATAAGAGTACGCTCAAATAAAAATGTATTTATTTTTAGTGTTCCATAAATATTGATTTGCATTGATATATTTCTAAATTTAATATTTATTAAATTGTCCTGCCGAATTACACTCGATGTCTGTATTGATACCGGATAAACCAAATATACGGCCAAACCGATATATTCTGAAACGTTCGGCATTTAAAAATAAAACACTCTGTAAATACATTAAATAAATATGTTATCCGATATTATCTGAAGTACCTTCATGATACGAATGATTTAAAATCAGTTGGCTACACAAAATACAAACAAGTTCAGGTAGCAGAAAGTTCTCGTTACGAATAGAAAGTGCAGTTCAGTGCCTTAGATTTTGAGAGGTTTGCTTTATGACTGTATATTGTTAAAGGATTAGGCCAAGTGAGTTTAGGTTTCCAAACGCAGATGTTTCTTAGAAAATTGTTGGCTTTATTATACCAAGTATTATACAGGGAGATCATTGTTAAAAAAAATGAGGGTAGATTCAACGATCTATTTTAATAGTGGTTCTTCATCTTTAAATGCTATATGACACGGTGTAATATTTAAACTAGTTTTTTATTTGATATTATAATTAAAGTGGTTCGTGCCATATCATACAACCAAAATGTACAGTTTTCTACGTATAAAACTGAAAACTAAAACATGTTATATTTATATAAAATTCTGAATACATTTTTATGTGAACAATAATATAACCTCCAGTGCAGCTTACCCATATATTTCCTATGATTGCTTAATTTACTGGTTATTGGTTATAACAACAATAATTATTATTAGTAGTAAATATATATAAAAAAATGCTTATATAATTCTATGTCGAATTTTATATACAATGTTGTATCGTGTCATACGGCCTTAAGGAGTTACAACGGGATAAATTTAGTCTTATTTAATTTCTCCCAAACGGTTTGAAATTAAGAAGTAAAATTTGGCAAGGCATTTGGGCTGATGAATTTACACATGGATATCTAATAGGTTTCCATTATTTTACATTTGATGACAGTTCATGGTTCTTTGATATCAAATATAGCCGTGTATTAAACAATTGCAACTAAATAACACATCATCTTATCTTATCATATATAGGGTGTTCCGCTTACGAGCCGGCACAGAGCAGGTGCATATAGGGGGTTCTAAAATATTGCAAATTTTAGCTAACATATCTACAAAGGAGGCCTCTAAGGCCGGCTTTCAGCCTCTTTTGTTTTTTTTTCGCCAGTAAGTATAGGTCATAAACAGTCGATTTGATCCTAAACGGAACCTCAAATACCCCTCCCCCCCTTATTCACTCCACAGTCCCTATGATAATATAATAGGGTAGCCTTTGCCAGACTATTGCCCTTGAGTTCTTTTACATATTAATTCACTCATATCCTGCCCCACCTCCCAAACAGTACTCCTCCCCCCCCCCCCGCTGATTTTATTGAAACTACTTAGCGTTACCCAGAAACAACGACGTGGACGTGGTAGGTATTTGTTTCTTTATAAATAAAAATCAGGATCAGGTCCTATTGTTGGTATTACGGTCGAAACCGTTCCTCGGATAATCGTGGTCCTCCGAGGCGTTTCGTAGCCGCCGCTGCAACTGGTCGCATCCCATGCTTCCAAACATTTCGCCGCTCTTCACTGTCGGCATCTTCAGCTAAGGACTCAGTCGCGGCGAATCAACAATAGGAACGAAATCAATATATGGACGGGCCCAGAGACACCGATAGCGGGTCTGTCCTCACAGAGCCTAGCCCGAGAACAACCAGGGCAGGTAAAAGTATCCCAGCTAATGGTAGGGATGTGCACTTTAACTCTGTTTCTGGCAGCTACCAGTTACCGAGATCACGGCATAACAACCCGGAAAATCATATATCAAATTATGTCGTTCAATGAAAAAAAAAGTTTAATATAAGTTTAAGAATGACACACTTCAAGGAACACCTTGCACTTTTTCGATTTACTTGAACTCATAATAAAGAAACCCTTAAAAATAATAAACCTAAATCATGTACCAAATTTGGATATTCGAAGTTATAGTAATTCAGATAATTTTTTTTCAAAATATTTGACCTCACTTTGAAGGCCTGCAACTCCGCCTGTGTGGAACGTTTTATATAGGTATGTTTGGTATTTTATAACATTTTGGGACGTCCTATATGCTCTGCTCTGGGTCGATTCCATAGACTTATAAGCAGCTTTACTAATAAATCTATTGTCGGTTCTTATGCGGAACACCCAGTATTTATAAAAAATGTGGGTTTATTTTATGTTTGGTAATTGGCTTTCTTTAAAATATAATAATCTGGTTTCAATCCGCAATCTAACTGAATATTGAATTTAACTTAATTGTATTTTAAATAAAACCGTTCGAATTTTTGTATTTCCAGCTTCCTCAATTTTGATATATCTAGAATTATTGTGGCATTGTTCGTATGTAAATGATCGAATGACATGTTATCATGATATTCTTTAAATTAAGGAAACAAGTAACTCTCACCATATCTCTCACTGGAAACCCTAAAGATAGTGTATAAGAATAATGCATATACCTATATTGATAACATCACTGAACAGCAACGGTTCAACAATTCCTAGAAAAAAATAAAACGCTCAGACATTGAATAAAATAAACCATTATAAATATGTTAATAAAGAACTTATTACGGATACTTGTTGTTTAAAGATAATTAATTTTAAATGAATTATTTGAAAAGTAAATCTTTTTATTCAAATTACTAATTTTTTATCAAACAAAAATAATTTCATAAAACCGACTTCTTACTAATCATTTTAGGATTTATTGAATTGTATTGTATTGTATTTAAGCAAAAAACTCGAATTAAGTTAAGTTAAGCTTTATCATCAATATGATTGACAAAATAATAGCTAACCATAGATTAACAGATATTCTGCTTTATTTGTTCATAGATAAAAAAAGTAAAGACCTGTACAATCGTAAATGTAACTTTTATTTCATTTGTACACTTCTTCTATTATGCTGTTAATAGTATTATACTTCTGTTACTTAAATTTAACAATAAGTAGATACATTTAACGATTGTGTCTGTTTCAAAACTGACCAGAAACATTTTAAACTCTGTTTATTCACAGATCTATTATTATGTTGAATATTATATATATATATATATATATATATATATATATATATATATATATATATATATATATATAGGGTGTTTCATAATATATGCGCAGGACTTCAGGATGTGATAGTTCGTCCAAAAATTTGAAAAAGTTTGTATTGTCACGGATTTCCTAATCCGTCTTTTCTTTCACTTCCAGAAAAACACTCCGTTAATTAATTACTTCTTTATTAACTACTGAACACTACTAATTACAGGTCAACTAAACACTTATTTAATTAATCGCTATCTAAATCGCTTTGATCTCTCTAACTAAACACTTCACTTCAGACTGTAACACAAGACTTATACAAGACTAACTAACTCGGCCGTTTATTCTTCTTTATAGACCTAAGGAATATTCCAGGTATATTCCAGTATCTCTAGATCCCTTTTCGTACGACTGGAACGCGTCTCGTCGTTTCTACGATTTTCTAGTAACGCCTCGATTCACGCATGTTGTATGTTTACCAGACTCGCGCAGGGGCGATCGGGGCAATCTTAGGCAATTCGCGGTGCCACAGTCGTAGGTTTGGGAGTGAGTGGGGCAAATTCCGTGACACTGCCCTCTCTTAGGACCGATCGTCCCGATCGGATACACCTCTATACGGGGACAGACGCTCCAGATGGACGACCTTCATCTTACTCCTGGGAGTCCTCTGTATCCGGTAGACGACATCATTGATTCTTTTAATGACTGTGTAGGGCCCTCCCAACGGTTCTGTAGTTTAGGCGATCTTCCTTTCTTCCGCGTGGGGTTGTACAGCCACACCAGGTCACCTTGTTGGAATCCGACTGTATTGGCCCGGACGTCGTATCGAGTCTTCATGCGATCGCTCTCTAATCGCATTCGAGATCTGACTTGATCGTGTACGGCTGCTAGTCTTCGTTCTAGGTCATGGGTATAAGTGTCTGGCTCTGTGGGCTGTTCCGCAGGACGACCAAATACCAAATCTGCTGGAAGGCGAAGCTCTCTTCCAAAGATGATCCCTTCCCAGTCGTTTCATGGACAGCTGAGCGGTAAGCTAACAGGAAGAGTGGAATGAGCTTGTCCCAGTCTGTCTGGTTCTCGTTCACAAACATCCTCAGATTGGTTTCTAGTGTGGCGTTGAAGCGTTCCACCATACCATCTGACTGGGGATGCAGTGGGGTGGTCCTGGTTTTTCGGATTCCCATAAGCTCGCAGACCTTTCGGAACACACCTGATTCGAAATTTCTGCCCTGATCTGAATGTAGTTCCATGGGCACACCAAATCTGCAGAACAGGTTGTTGACTAGCGCTTCTGCTACGGTTGTGGTCTCTTGATTGGGAAGGGGTATACTTCCGGCCATTTGCTGAAGTAGTCCATGGCCACTAGTAGATATCGGTTCCCACTTTGGGTTTTCGGAAAGGGGCCAGCGATATCAATGGCAATCCTCTCAAACGGTGCTCCTACGATGTACTGGCGCATTTTGCCTCTGGAACGGGTCTTCGGTCCCTTGCTGGCTGCACATACGTCACATTTTCGGCACCAATCTTCTACATCCGTCCTACAGCTCAACCAGTAGAAACGCTCCTAATCTTCTGTAGAGTCCTATTGATACCGAAATGTCCACCCCAGTACCTCCATGTACTTCCTGCAGCACTTCCTTGACCCGGGTCCTCGGGAGTAGTACTTGTTTCTTGACCTCCGTTCCGTCATTGTTCTCCCATGCTCTTTTAGGACACCGTCTTCCAACACCAAGGAATTCCATTGAGCCCAATAGCTCTTTAATGTTGGGCTTTTACTGCTGACTTCAGCCCATGAGGGTCGGTTGTTGGCTTCTTTCCAGTCTAGTAAGGGCTTGATGTCACAGTCAGCTTGCTGGTCTTCCCGAATCGCCGCTGAACTCCATCTGTCTTCAGGTTGGGCTGCTACCACCTTACAAGGAACTGATGAGATATCCTCCTTCCTTTCAAGACTACTACAGTGCTTTGCAGTTGACAGGACAGGGTCTCCTAGAAAGGGCATCTGCATTTCCATGTTTCCTGCCGGCTCGATGTTCAACAACAAAGTGATATTCTTGCAGCCGTTCCAGCCACCTGGCCATCTGTCCTTCAGGGTTCTTAAACTGCAACAGCCATTTAAGGGAAGCGTGATCCGTTCTTAGAAGGAATTCTTGGCCATACAGGTATTTATGAAAGTGTTCTAGGCTCTTGACGATGGCAAGTAATTCTTTCCGAGTCACACAATAGTTCTTTTCGGCTTTTGACAGGACTTTGCTGAAGTAGCCCACTACTCGCTCTTGGCCATCTTGTATTTGGGAAAGAACTCCGCCAATTCCAATGTTGCTTGCGTCCGTGTCCACTATAAATGGTTGTCCAGGTATTGGGTATGTCAAAATCGGGGTAGTGCAGAGGGCCTCTTTCAGCGTCTCAAAGGCTTGCTGGCATTTCGTCGTCCATTCGAACGGGATGTTGTCTTCTGTGAGTTTATGAAGAGGCTTGGCAATGTCCGAGAATCCTTGGACGAATCGTCGATAGTATGTGCATAGGCCGAGGAAACTTCGAACTTGATGTTTGTCTTTAGGAACCGGCCAGTTCTTTATGCACTCTGTCTTCTCCGGGTCTGTTTTCACACCATTTGGAGTAATAATGTGGCCTAGGTATCTAACCTCCTTTTGGAACAGACTGCACTTCTTCGGGTTCAACTTCAGGTTCGCTGCTTTCAACTTCTCAAACACTTCGGACACGTTCTTCAGGTGCTCCTGGAAAGAGCGTCCCAGCACCACCACGTCGTCCAAGTAAATCAAGCAGGTCTCCCAATGCAGGCCATGAAGTACAGTTTCCATCAGTCGTTCAAAAGTGGCAGGGGCATTGCATAAGCCAAATGGCATTACATTGAACTGCCACAATTTATTTCCAGTAGTGAACGCTGTCTTTTTCTTGTCTTCTGAGCTGACCTCGACTTGCCAATATCCACTCTTTAAATCCAAAGTGGAAAACCATTGCGCACCAGCCAAGGTGTCCAGAGTATCGTCAATTCTGGGTAGTGGGTAACTGTCTTTCTTGGTGACGTCATTTAATTTTCTGTAGTCCACACAAAATCGGGTGGAGCCGTCTTTCTTCTTGACCAGAACTACAGGAGAAGCCCAAGGACTCTGAGATGGCTCTATGGTGCCTTGATTTTGCATCTCGATTAACATCTTGTTAACTTCCTCTCGCTTGGCTAGTGGAAGTCCTCGTGGTGGCTGCTTTATAGGAGATGATGAACCAGTATCGATTCGATGCTTCACTACCTTTGTTCTCCCAAAGTCGCCTGGTTTAAGTGCAAACACATCTTCATTTTCACTTAGCAGCTCTTCCAGTTGTTCCATCTCCATCTCTGTTAATCTTTCCTGGGCCCTATCCACGATGTCCCTTAGACATTCCGGTAGACTGGTCTTGTTTGGTTTCTTCTCCATTTCGTTGTTTTCTTTGAGTGTTCTGACCATGGCAACAGGTTCACAGACTCCTACTTCAGTTCCCTTTGTAATTTTCTGTGGAAAGGTTTTCAGGTTAACTACCCGTACTATTGTCGTTTTCTCTGGTTTAATCAGGGTGCGGCCGGTGACTATAGATTTATTGAACAGATCCGGATTACTGGGTTCCACCACTCCAACACTACAAGACATTTTCCCATCCATTACAGTGGCAACCAATGTTTCGGTCTGACCAGGTAGTACCACATCTTCTTTAACAACGAGTCTCCGTACAGCGTTATTCTCAGTGGTGGTCGTTAGCACTACTTCCTCACCCATTATCCGTAGCGTACCAGCATTCAAATCTAAGTTCACCACCTTTGCTCGTAGTAAGTCTAGTCCGAGTATGACATTGTCCGATATATCTGCTACCAGGGCTCTGTGTTTGAATTTGACGTCTCCTAATTCTATGTCAAGCTCGCATTCCCCCTTGACTGGCAGTTGTTGTCCATTGGCTGTTGTAAGGACATAACGCTTGGCAGGGCTCTTAATACGCCAATCACCAATAATATCCGGTCGTACAATAGTTCTTGCCGCTCCAGTGTCGATTACCATAGGGAACATACGACCAAAAATAATGCCTTCCACTAGCAAGGAGTCAGAGTCCTGGAGACGTGACAACGTAATTTCTTCTCGTGGGGCATGGTAGGAGGACGCAGCCGGCTTTTGCCCCGTTAAGCCGGCTGAACCTAGTTTTCCTGTGCAGCTGCCGCCTGGGAATCGCCCTTTTGCTGATCCGCGACCGGGGCCCTACACTGTCTCTTCAGATGTCCCGTCTGCCCACAGTTCCAACATTGGAGAGGGCGATCTCTTCGGCTGCCAGGTTGTTCTCTTCGGATTGGTAGTTGGGCTGAGTTTCTCAATGACCTCCTTCAACGTTTTGATTATGTCTCCATTTGCCATACTATCGCTGTTATCACTGATGGCCCGAACTTTAACATGTCTACCGGATGCCATCTTGGCTGCCTCAAATTCCAGTGCATGCGAAAGAGCATCATTCAACGTTTTAGGTCTAGCGAGCCGTAGTGCCTGCTGTGTTTCGCAATCTCTTAGGCCGTCGATAAACACTTGGATGGAGAGCTGATCTACAAATTCGGACGGGGCTGTTGGATATGCCAATCGAACCAGTCGAGCAACGTCTGTCTCAAAATGTTGTAAATTCTCTCCACTCTGCTGGTGACGATTTTTCAATTGTGCCTGGTACACTTGCTGCAGGTGTTTATCCCCATATCTCATTTCCATATGCTGTTTCAGAAGGTCATAGTTACTCTGCTGCCCAGCAGGAACTCCTTGTAAGACGTCAAGAGCTTCCCCCCGTAGAGCAACTATCAGAGCAGTAGCTTTCACAATCAGACCATTCGTTTGCGGCAGCTGCTGCTTCAAACTGGCGCAGATATACATTCCAGGAAACCCCTGCCGTCGAATTCAGGAGGCTTTGTTTTCTGAGTTCGGATAAAAGACCCTACTGATTTGATTACGCCATCCTTTCTTATTTTGTCCAGTTTATGACGAAGCTCATCACAGGTTCCTCTAACCATGTTTATTTCTTCGTCGATTTCTTTTCTTTGTTCTAACAGTTTCTCCTCTACTGTATTTTCTAATTTTTCTAACTTCGCCTGCATTTCGGTTGTCTGAGCTCTCATTTCCTGTTGTATTATCTGCATTTGATCTTCTAATTTCTTTTCTAACTTCTTTTGCATTATTTGGGTCTGATCTTCAATTTTATGCCCTTGTTCTTCGAATTTTTCTTGCATTGTCTTCGTCTGATCTTCCATTTTATGCCCTTGTTCTTCTAATTTATTTTGCATTGTTTGTCCCTGTTCTTCTAATTTATTTTGCATTGTTTGTCCCTGTTCTTCTAATTTATTTTGCATTGTTTGTCCCTGTTCTTCTAATTTCTCTTGCATCGTCTTCGTCTGGTCTTTCATTTCCTGTTGCATTGCCTGCATCATTTCTAACAGTTTCGCCAGTTGTGCATCCATATTGACTTGGCTTCTAGTTACAGGCATTCACTCTATTTGGAAAGTTCTAGAATGTCCACGAATGTGTTTGTAAATGTCACCGTTGACTTCCTTACAATGAAACGAGTGCAGTGATATGCCACACTTGGGTCTTTGTGTCACTTCGGTAGAAAGTTCTAAAATGTTCGAGAATGTCCTGCGCAAATACCACCGTTCACTTCCTTGAGTCACGACGAGTGCGGCGATATGTCACACTTGGGTCTTTGTCTCACTCCAGTACAAAGTTCTAGAATGTTCGAGAATGTCCTTCGCAAATACCACCGTTCACTTCCTTGAGTCACGACGAGTGCGGTGATATGCCACACTTGGGTCTTTGTCTCACTCCCGTACAAAGTTCTAGAATGTTCGAGAATGTCCTTCGCAAATACCACCGTTCACTTCCTTGAGTCACGACGAGTGCAGTGATATATCACACTTGGGTATTTGTCTCACTCCTGTACAAAGTTCTAGAATGTTCGAGAATGTCCTTCGCAAATACCACCGTTCACTTCCTTGAGTCACGACGAGTGCGGCGATATGTCACACTTGGGTCTTTATCTCACTCCCGTACAAAGTTCTAGAATGTTCGAGAATGTCCTTCGCAAATACCACCGTTCACTTCCTTGAGTCACGACGAGTGCGGTGATATGCCACACTTGGGTCTTTGTCTCACTCCCGTACAAAGTTCTAGAATGTTCGAGAATGTCCTTCGCAAATACCACCGTTCACTTCCTTGAGTCACGACGAGTGCAGTGATATATCACACTTGGGTATTTGTCTCACTTCTGTACAAAGTTCTAGAATGTTCGAGAATGTCCTTCGCAAATACCACCGTTCACTTCCTTGAGTCACGACGAGTGCAGTGATATATCACACTTGGGTATTTGTCTCACTCCTGTACAAAGTTCTAGAATGTTCGAGATTGTCCTTCGCGAATACCACCGTTCACTTCCTTGAGTCACGACGAGTGCGGTGATATGCCACACTTGAGTCTTTATTCCACCCGCGCACAGGGTTCCAGAAAGTTCTTCAAACTTCAACTCAAATCCCACTTTGTGGACAGGGTTCCAGAAAGCTCTTTAAAACTTCCAACTAAATCCACTTCCGACACCAATTTGTCACGGATTTCCCAATCCGTCTTTTTCTTTCACTTCCAGAAAAACACTCCGTTAATTAATTACTTCTTTATTAACTGCTGAACACTACTAATTACAGGTCAACTAAACACTTATTTAATTAATCGCTATCTAAATCGCTTTGATCTCTCTAACTAAACACTTCACTTCAGACTGTAACACAAGACTAATACAAGACTAACTAACTCGGCCGTTTATTCTTCTTTTATAGACCTAAGGAATATTCCAGGTATATTCCAGTATCTCTAGATCCCTTTCTCGTACGACTGGAACGCTTCTCGTCGTTTCTACGATTTTCTAGTAACGCCTCGATTCACGCATGTTGTTTGTTTACCAGAATGGCGTAGGGGCGATCGGGGCAATCTTAGGCAATTCGCGGTGCCACAGTCGTAGGTTTGGGAGTGAGTGGGGCAAATTCCGTGACAGTATTAACTTACCCTCTAAAATGCATAATTTTCGAGAAATTGTTGTTGAAATTGTAAAAAAAAAATTTGCTTTTTGCGGATCTCCAGAACCGTTTATCGTACAGAAAACAGCTTTTGTAAGCATTTACTACTCATAATAAGCTATGTTCTGTGCGAGAATTTTTTTTTTTAAGTCATGGTGAAGATTTTGAAGGGGAAGTGGGTGCTTTTCTCCCCAACTTCTATGCCACTTGAAAAAGTACAGTTTTAAGACTCCCATTTGAACCGCCAATATTTGTGCAGCTGAAAGCGGCTTTGACGCGCTCCTGGGACGAGATTACGGCGGAAGAGTGTACGACCATCGTCGGCAATTTTAGGAAGCGTGTAAGAAAATGTATTGAAGCCAAAGGAGGCAATTTTGAGCATTTGTTGTAATTTTTTTGTTAATTGTTATTGTCATTGTTGTAATAAAACGTTATTAATTCAAGTTCAATGAATCTGTTGTTATCCAGTATTTTTTAACTGTTGAAATATCTCAAAAAAGTGACAGAACTTTATTGTCACCCTGTACTTGCTTTCTTTGAAGTTTCTCAGGAAATATTTGAAAAAGGCGATGGCATAATATACTTCAGGGACATCAATTCTCAAATTCTTTTATATATTAGATAAAATTTTTTTTAATTAAGGACCCATCGTTTTCCCAAAAAATGTCGATATCTGCTATACATATGCGGTTAATGCGTTTGTAATCCAATACCTTATCAGTATCTGCGGTAGGTATTGCTGCAAAATTATTCATTGCTCCGTATTCGTTGTTCCGTATAAATTCCCATTGTTTCAGTAGTGTTTATACAGGGTGAGTCAGTCATAATGTCATTAATTTTAAGAGGAGATAGGGAATAATGAATATAATGCGAATACGCGATTTTAAAAAAAAACTAAATGCATATTTACGCCGAAAAAAATATATTTTTAAATCATTATTTAAACCCCCTTTTCAGACTGTCACTGACCGTTCACAGCCTTGGTCGGTTACAGCTCACAGTTCAACTCGACATCGACCTGATGCAATGTTGTCAAGTTGTAATAAAGAACTTATTACGGATACTTGTTGTTTAAAGATAATTAATTTTAAATGAATTATTTGAAAAGTAAATCTTTTTATTCAAATTACTAATTTTTTATCAAACAAAAATAATTTCATAAAACCGACTTCTTACTAATCATTTTAGGATTTATTGAATTGTATTGTATTGTATTTAATCAAAAAACTCGAATTAAGTTAAGTTAAGCTTTATCATTAATATGATTGACAAAATAATAGCTAACCATATATTAAAAGATATTCTGCTTTATTTTTTCATAGATAAAAAAAGTAAAGACCTGTACAATCGTAAATGTAACTTTTATTTCATTTGTACACTTCTTCTATTATGCTGTTAATAGTATTATACTTCTGTTACTTAAATTTAACAATAAGTAGATACATTTAACGATTGTGTCTGTTTCAAAACTGACCAGAAACATTTTAAACTCTGTTTATTAACAGATCTATTATTATGTTGGATCCCAACACTTTATATATTTTGTTAATACAAACGAAAATGGAAATATATTAAAATCCGAGTCGTATTTCCAGTGATTTTCTTCTGATGTTATTTTAAGAAATCTCTCTAGACAGTGTCGAAATAAAAGTAACACTGTGTTTATGAAATATGTGCGAATGGAATTCAGGAATAACTAAAAATAAATAAATATACTTGAGAATTATATCTGCAGTATAAGTACGACACTGACGAACGTTGGTCCCACATGTGTTTACAATGTTGCAACAAAAGTTCACCCCATCGTGTGGGAGACACACTTGCCATACTTGGAACGTTGGAATCAACATTGGAAGCAACATTTGAACCCACGTTGGGCACATCGTCTGGGACCGGCTTAACGAATAGTCCTATGAAAGTTCTCATTACGACATCTAAGTTTCTCGAAAAGGTAGTTTTCTATCTCTTGTTTCCTATAATTATAACGCAATTGGTACACCCTGTATAGTAATTTCAGTATATTTGCTTTCTTTGAAGTTTCTCAGGAAATATTTGAAAAAGGCGATGGCATAATATCCTTCAGGGACATCATTTCTCAAATTCTTTTAGAGATTAGATAAAATTTTGTTTAATTAACGACCCATCGTTATCCCCAAAAAATTTCGATATCTGCCACACATATGCCATTAATACGTATGTAATCCAATACCTTATCAGTATCTGCGGTAGGTATTGCTGCAAAATTATTCATTGCTTCGTATTCGTTGTTCCGTATAAATTCCCATTGTTTCAGTAGTGTTTATATACTAACTTGTGTGCGTGTCTTGACGTTTTATTGTTTTTTTGGAAAAACCAACCACCAGTTAAATAATTTATCTCGTTTCCCTGATCGAATATCGATAACACGCGTGTGTACCGTTTGCTAGTGGTTGGCGCATTGACTAGAAGAATATTCAGGTAATTTAAAATGAAATAAACTTTCTCAAGCTTAGAAAATATTAGAAAATATTGAAGTGCATCATACCAGCCCAAAAACCTCTAGAAATGAGTTCCAATGTCACTTTAAGGTAAAAGTTGCCACCTATACCAAACCGGTCGTACAAAAATCGCACTGCGGCAATTTTTTATAAACGGTTCTAAAACATGTTTTTTAAGATATGCATTACTACACAGGGTGTCTATGAAAGGTTGGGAAATCTCGGAGCTGGAGATACTGGTGACCAAAAAAGTCGATTGAGCCAAATATGCTTTATCCGAATGTTGCTGGTGTCAAAAATACAGGCCGTTCAATGCTACAATTTTATTTTGAAATATCTCAATAACTTTGAAACATGTCGGAGTATTAAAAAATGGCGCAATTATGTTTTTTGGCACGACAAATAAGAATTTTTTACTAATTTTGACGTCACTAGTAGAGGGCGCCGCTTATGGCACAGCATGTTTCTTTTAAATGGCAGAGCTTTTTTACAGCTTAGTGTATCCATCTGACTATAGAAACAATCGATTCTCCTACATGTTGTATCTGAAAAAGGTATACCCTGTTGAAGTCGTTAGGAGCAACAGTTTTCGAAATAATCCTATTTGAAATATTCAGTGCACCGATTGAAAACTGTTATCGTTTCAGGTAAAGCGCCTTTTTTACTGAAAAGACAGCAAGTGTTACTTGAAAAACTTGTTCAGAACGGTAAACTGTGGGGACGTGCAAAATTTCAAGAAGGTGAAAAATTGTTTGTTCAGTAAAGCGGTACAAGTATACTTCAGGTTTTACAATTAGAAGATTGCATTACTATGGATACAGTAAAATTTGACAACAGAAATTTAAATTGCCATTATATTTGCATTATTATTATTATTGCGTTATGTCTTACAGCCAGTATAGCTTAAATGAATTGGCTGACATGCATTTAGTGTATGAAGAATGTAGAGGTAATTCTTTAGCGTCAGCAAGACGATATGGTAAAAAGTTTCCTGGTCGACAAGTTCCTTATCCCAGTACTTTTGCTGCAATTGACCGAAGGTTTAAAGAAAAAGGTACTTTTTTACGTCATACTACTGAGCATGCTCGCCCACGGTCTGCAAGAACTGCAGCTGAATATTGAAATAGAGAACTAAAAATAAATAACATTGGAGTAAGGCATAAATATCAGATTTAAAAATATTAAATTTGAGTACTACATAATAGTATAATACGAATATTTAACTCGTAGTGATCGGAACATATCATTATCTTACTCCAAAGTCACAATAAAAACATGCAGAAATAGTCATCTAAACACTCAGAGTGAAATTTCGTAAATCCGTAATACTTTTGAATTATATTCCTTACTAGCTTTAGCTTTATCATGCCTACTATAAATTGTAATATTTATTATATAATAGAATCGTTTTCGGAAGGCGAAATAGGCAATAAAACGTTGGTAAAACCCGACATATACCTCTGAGCCTTTTCCACTTGTTTATAATATACCTTACGCCCCTTAATAAGGTACGACTAACGTTACCGAGAACTTACCTGCACTAGAGAAGATGTACTTCTTGTCAAAAACAGACGGTTGGACAGAACCGAACTTGGAATAGTTGGAATGCGTTGATCATTCAATTACGTTGTGTTGATTCTTCTGTTGTGCTGTGTTTGTGATACAGTTTTAACGAAATTTGAAGATAGTTCATCGTGAATTTTTGAACTAGCAAAGTAGGAAACTTGTGTTAAATGTTTTGGAGCTTTTACTATGATTGATTATGGAAACATTTCCCAGCCGATCCTGGCAATTTACATCTAAAGATGTTTGAGTACCGGCATACCTGCACTACTCTAAGTTTTCCACCGCACTTGCATTCCTAAAGATGTCCTTTCTAGGACAATATATGAGTGGCCCTGGGTTTATTAATCAACCCCATACTTACTTTTCAATGATCTACCAGCCCTAGAAATATTGCCATGTTTTTTTTGATCACTCTGTATATAATACAGTGGTGCGATAAATTAACACGGAACGGGATAGTCCTAACACATTATTGGTAAATATTACAAAATTCATTATATTATATTATTTGTTGACACATTTTGTGTAACACGAATAAAGAACCAGAGTGAGATTATTGCCAGGAAAATTTTGCACATCCCATATTACATAATTTTATTACACATTAGAAAATCTCATTTATACAACTTTTTTTTTGCAGTGTAAGAAAGTTTATATAAATAGATTTATTTTTATCAAAATAACATTCAAAGAGACATCATGTGTATGAGAGAAATGAGCATTTTTAAATATATTAAAACGTGTGCCATCGCAGAAACAATATTTATGACCATATTACTTCTTTCAATAGCATTTGGTGGTTAATGAAAACTAAACAACGTTTGTAAATGTAGTTAATTCGTTTTATCAGTTTATCGGATGTACAATATCATATTGTTAGCAATAATGCGAAAAACAGGTAATAAATAATCGACTTCTGAGTAAATTTTTAGGATAATGAGTATTTAATGCTAGATTGAAATTCTCGCAATTCCACACTTATCCGAATGAAATCTGAGAGATAGTGAAATGTTGAATCAGTGTCGTGGAATTTGAAATCTAATACGTTCCCTGCTATTTGTACCTTTACACTTCTGTTTGTAGTAGGTTGGATATACTTTTTTTATTCTATACAGAGTGTTAAAAAATTAATGTCGTAAAAAACAAAGACAACATACATACAATGTGGGTTTTTCTTAACACCCTCTTAAATCCAAGTCGGCTGATGGAATTAAGCGGAACTATAATTGCAAGGTAGATGTGAATAGAATACTAAGAAATCCAAAACATTTGTCTTGAGTAACAAAAGCAAGTATTTAATTAGATGCCTATATATTACGTACAGGGTGATTTTTTTATCGTGCTCGAAAGAGTTCGAATATCATTTTACACGAAGATGTCGTGCCTGCTTGGAAATGGACGGAGGGCACTTTGAACTTCTTCTGTATCTTTGTTTTCTGTTTGTTAAAAGCTTCCTTTGTCGGTTTATTCCTAATAAAATAAAATGTTTGAAAAACGAATAGTGGTCCATATCTCCGCAACCGTTACTTTGCGAACCCATGTTTATTAAGACTTTTCTGCTTATTTTGGTTCATACTATTATCTTTTGAAATATTTTACACTCTTTTTTTAACACCCTGTAGATTTGCTATACATCATGTTATTCACCTATTTGTGGAAATAAGTGCCTCTATAACTAAAATCATGTAATTATTGTTGAAGCCTAACTGACAGTTGTGGTGAATGCCTAGCAATAATATCAACAAATGCGGCTTTAAAATACGCCATATTTACTGCATGAAAAATCTCTAGCAATGCTTATTTAACAAAATTACTATAATTTTAATCATATAATACATCCCTGGATTTTCTGCACATGATTAGGAAACACCCTGTATGTTAGAATATTTTCATGTATTTAGAATTTAGACATCCAATAATAAAATAATCTCCAATAATAAGTTGCAGTTATAAAAATACTGTATTTCAAAAATAAATGATGTTTTAAATGTATAACTTTTTTTCTTAAAATTATATCTAGACCACTGAAATGTAATTTTATATTATGATGTCTGGAATGCGCTAAAGGCTGCGCGAATGGATTATTCATGATAAACGCCATTTTGTTTTGTGCCTCTAGCAATGGCGGAGCAATAGGAGCTTAGCTGATTGTGAATTGAAATGAAATTGAATTCTGGATATGAAGAATTATTTCGTGCTACCTATATGCTGGTTAATTTTACAGTCCCTTATAGAACATGACGTGTTCCAACAATAACACCCACAAAAATACACAAAGAATAACACTAACGAGATATAAAATAAAAGAAGAAACCACACTGTACGCCAATAATAGTGGGAAATTAAGAACACAATTCATATCGATGGTTGTCTCTCTGGCACCCACATACATAACCAATGAAGTATGTCTTTGCTGAGTTTCATGTGCCTCCGTTTATCTGCTCCTAGGTGTGGTACCTTTATTTGGATGCGCAATGGAACTAAACGCATTCCATATTGTACATTTCAGTGATCTAGACCCTGTATATTTTGAAGAGTTATCTTCGACATTTTTTCATAATTGCCAGGATCAGCATACTTTTTTTGAAACACCGTAGAAGCTTAAAAAATTTCTTTATTATATATAATTTTATCTCTTTCTAATGTTAATGATTAATAATACAGGAATGTAAATTACTTTATACCAGGATTTCAGTTATCTGTAAAATACAATCCCCGTAACATTCTAAATGTCTAGATCGCCCAATTATAATACGTTAAAAGTAAACAAGAAAAAGTTGTCATACCTGTAATGCCGCTAACATGTGACGTTCGATTTGTATGTTGTTTATCTTAATTTATTAACAAAGTATTATCTTGATATTTTTTATTATTATCTACTAATAGTAGTTTATCATGTTTCAGTTTGCAGATAACCTTCTACAATTATGCGGCCCAGCTCGACTGAAGATCTTGGTGAGTCTTAAACAGAATGCATTCATCATTTTTTTTATCGTTATCGTTGCGTATATGTAAGCTGTGCCCACATTATACGAGTAGTTAAAAAGTTTGAGGAAGAGTTTCAGTAATTTAGAATTCATTCAATCAGTGTATAAGTTGAAGTACTTTATTGAAGGAAGATTTTGCTTGAGTTATGTTACATAACTATAAGTACCTACGATACATTTTCATTAATTTACAATGAAATATCAATTAGTGAATCATCGTTACTTTATTTTGTGAACAATAATAACCAAACTTTATTATTTAAGAGTTTCTTAAGTTTTCATGTTTTAGAATAAGAGCGTTGAACCCAAAATAGTTAAAATTTCTTTATAATTTAAATAGTTTATTTCACATTCATCTCGTTTTTGAAAAAAATCAATCTAATAATAAATCTTAGTTTAATCACAGACATTTAATACTAAGATGTATTATCAGAACTTTAATTCTTTCGCCTCTTATAAGAAATGAGATAAGTTATGAATCATGAAGGCATCTGTTGACATTTTGTTATTCTCTTTAATTACACCTATCTACTCATTTCCATTAAGAGATTGATAGTTGAATAAATTTGAGAGTCGCAAATTCTTCTTAGGCAAAAGTGTGTCTGTTACTTAAAAATAATAAACATATGTAAACGTAATAAAATTCTAGTGACATTAATTTATCAATTTACATTTGATTAAACATTTGATAAATTAATACACTATCGAACGTATGTGGTTGAAAAATAATGTTTTATATATGTAACCTACACTGACACTAGTGCACCCAAATGTCAAATGTACTCCGCCAGAACAGCACAACATTAGGGAAATATAAACTTATAAATATTCATTTGTAAAACATGGATAAACAATGCATTATCGACATTATATTTACATTACCATTGTTTTCAATAGTAAAAATGTTTTCTTTATTTAAATATCTGCTTATTGTACAACACAACTGGATAAAAAGCTACACATGAAATTTTTACTAAGGTAAATGTGAAATAAACGGTATAATTAACAAATTTCCTAAATAATGGAAAATTTTGGAACTAAATGCGATAATTGGTTGGTTGGTTTAATTTCTCAGCCATTTTTAAATCGATTTATGATTGTTAAGAGTTGATTTGTCTAGTATTTATTAAAGTATTTACACTATTTTTAAAAACTATATAGAATGTCGGGATATGAATGCTAATATTGAAATGGCTGATTAAAAGCAATAAAAAAGCTCTTGTGAAGAAAATGTCAGAGACCGATAGTTTCTCTACAAAATACGTATCAAAAATAAAAATAAAAAGTGACAAGGGCCGCTGCGTGTGTTTGGCTTTTGTACTTCTCTATACGCTTTTTCTCTACTTAAAATTCTGTAAATGCTTGATTTTGAAATTGCTGCATAATCAGACTACATATCTATTAACTCGTTCTTGGACGCGGATGATCTCTTCACTTGAAAACTTTTTCGCTTTGAAGCGTTGAGGGTTCCGAATTATTTTCCATCATTCAATATCAAAACACAATCCCAATAACGTTATAACTGAATGCTTACTACATACTAAAAATTATACAATTCACACAATTCACTTTACAGTTCCCACTTCAAATTCACAAAAAAATATATTTACCACAAAAAAGTAAACACTCACGAGAAGATTATACCCTGTTATAACATAGGTTATAAAATTATAACAAGTATTGAACTTTCACTTATTCAGAAATTCTCTTTTCGCGATTAAAGAAACACTTATTTGATATATATTTAAACACTCCCCTATTTAAATCGCCTATACAACAATAAAAAAAAAGAATTGCCGAAGGTAAGAAAATGGAAGCGAAAATCCTATACAGACGTTAATGTTATGGAATGTCAGGATGTACTTCGCTGAGGCGAGCCCACGTGCGAGTGAGATAGATTTCTGAACTAGATGGGACAACTCTTTTTACTGGTATACCTACTAGGCAATTCAACTGTCTATATTTTTTAGAAGGAGTATAATTCAAATTTTATTATGTAGAAAACCTGACATGGTGGCTCTGTGACTTTGTCACATATTTCAGACCTTTTTGCTGTCATAACTCACCGTTGGTCAGAGAGAAAATTGTTAAGTTGTTGATTTGTGGACAGGGGTTTATAAGGTAAAATTACTTATTTTCTTGCCCTCTACGACCCCTACCAATTTGTTGCAATAATTATGGACCACCATGTATATTGCCTTCACAAATTCTAAACATACATTCAAGTTATTGGGTATATTATACTGAATATTTGTCTAATTGTAGATAATAGCAGCCATATTGATTTTTTTTTTAAATGAATTTTATTAAGAAGCACGTATTTTTCTTGAAATAATAACAAAAATAGATTTATTTATTTATTGCTACGTAGTAATTATTAGGTACTTACTAACAATTTAAAGAAAAATTTAATCAACAAAATATTTCTTATCTATATATGTAATCTACTAATTTTCATTAATAAATATTTTCCCTGAGACAGACAAAAAAAATTTTGTGTTGATGATGAGTATTTTTTATAATATTGTAAAAATGTAGAGATATATAAATTAGTGTAATTTGAATATTTATTCACTGCAGTAGTATAAGTTTATTGTTTTGTAAATATAGTAAAATATAAATAATACAGGATAAATTCAAGGTTGCCGTATGAATCATTTTAATGGGACTAAATTTTATTAAATATGTAATTCTATTTATGCATTCTTATCTGAAGACTATTTGATTGATATTATTTATCGGTCATATTGCTGTATTAAGGCTTTCGCGGCTTCTATTATTTAATCTACTCTGATTTTTCGGGTTGCTATGCCGTAGCCTAGGTAAATAATCGTTGCCAGTCCCATAATTAATGCGCACTTTCTTACCTTTTGTTGCCAATTTTTAGTTTGCCCTTGTTGTTCTCTGACTAGCCTCGATGAAAGCAGATTAGCTATCAGAACTATACAGGGTATCCCAACGAAAATTTGACCCCCTATAATTGGAAAACTGAATAATATTTCAAAATTCGCCGAGACCCGTCGATTTTTGTTCTTGGGGAGCTTTTTGACAGTCAAGCCAACTCGATATGTTCATCCCCTAATGCCTAGCAACCCCAACTTAAAAATTTCAAATGCAACTACCCCACTTGTGGCACATCATTTTAAATCCTTTTCATTGCGAATACAGTACCGTTTTTAGAAATCGGTTGAGATTTGACAGAATTATTGGTTACAAACGAAAAGATGACAAACCAACTTACGCGTAGTAATTTCTACACAAATGCCCACCACTAATAAGTTTTTCATCTACTACACATGACCGCATTACCTAATTGTTATTGATGTGTCTATCAGTTTACAAAAAAGTCAGAAATGAAATAAAAAAGCTGAAGCAAATAAAACTAGGTACTAAAATAGTTATTAGTAGAAGATACTTTAAAGGAATTCAGACCTTATCAAAATAACAAAAAATCATTACTCCAAAAAAAGTCGGTGTATTTTGCTTGACACCAATAAATCGTTAGTTTCACAAGTTATTGAAAGTATTAACGTGTGTTCGAAATGGTTTATTCTATCGTGGAAAGAGTAGAAATTGTTGCAATTTATTATCGAAATCACGATTGCGCTAAAGCTACAGCACGAATTTTTAATGCCAATCATCCTGAAAAAAATGTAAACCACCAGTATGTTAAACACCTGATTGACAAATTTGTTGCAACAGGTTCGCTTTTAAACAAGAAACGTGAAGTAATTGGGCCAGTTCGAAATGAAGCAGTTGAAGTGGCAGTTTTGGGTCATGTACAGATGGATAATAAGCAATCGATTACAACTGTGTCTCAAGCTTCTGGCGTATCCCGTTCCAGTGTTCATCGAATTTTGAAAACACAAGTTTCATCCATTTAAGATGACGCTGGTTCAAGAGTTACATGAAGATGACTTTGATCGCCGTAACCAATTTTGCGAATACTTTAGTGAACACATTTATGTTGAATGGCGAAGTGAATAGACACAATTGTCGTTATTGGAGTGATACTAATCCGCATTTAATCAGGGAATTTCATACTCAGACACCTCAAAAATTGAATGTTTGGGCAGGCATTTTGGGCGACCATCTTGTTGGACCATTTTTCATCCAAGGTAATCTCGATGGAAACACCTATCTAGAATTATTGGAAAGTACAATTGATTCTAGGATAACAGAGATTTTAGAAAGTGACGACAATTTACTAGAAAATGAAATAACCTTCCAACAAGATGGTGCGCCCCCGCACTATGCTGCTGCTGTGCGACAATTTTTGGATGACCATTTCCCGGGGCATTGGATTGGCAGAAGAGGTCCCGTCGAATGGCCACCAAGATCTCCGGATCATTTAAAATCACGAGTGTACGCCACTCAGCCGGAAACATTGCAAGTGCTACGTCAGAGAATTGTAGAAGAATGCCGATTAATAACTGCGGATGTCTTTAATAATGTTCGAACAGAATTTGAAAACAGACTGTATCATTGTTTGGAAGTTAACGGAGGTCATTTTGAGCAATTCATCAAATAAATTTGATTTATTATTTGCTTCAGCTTTTATTTCATTTCTGACTTTTTGTAAACTGATAGACACATCAATAACAATTAGGTAATACGGTCATGTGTAGTAGATGAAAAACTTATTAGTGGTGGGCATTTGTGTAGCAATTACTACGCGTAAGTTGGTTTGTCATCTTTTCGTTTGTAACCAATAATTCTGTCAGATCTCAACCGATTTCTAAAAACGGACGTCACTGTATTCGCAATGTAAAGGGCTTTAAATGATGTGCCACAAGTGGGGTAACAACAATAAGAATAATAATAATAATAATAATATTATTTCAGGAGACGGTACACAGTAACCGTATTGAAAAAGTCACAAAAGTACAATAAAAAAAATAAGTAGTAATACTTATACTCATAAAGAGTAAAGTACAGTCATACATATAGAGTGTAAAATAACAATTAACAAATAAGATTAACAAAAGAGAAGAAACAAAATACAATACCATCTACAATGATAAAAAAAGAAAAATATCACAAAAACAAATCATCAACAGAATAAAAGCATTTTTCAAGTAAATACAGTTTCAAACTATTCTTAAAAGATGCAACAGTGGCAGAGTTCTTAATATGATGTGGAAGTTTGTTAAAAATTTTTAACCCATATATATTGGGAGACTTAAAAGTAGCGTTTATTCTACTATATGGTATGTAAAAATCATCTCTGTGCCTCGTATTCATATTATGAACATCTCTGTGTCTACAAAATTTATCGGTGTTATTAAAAACATACACTGCTAGTTCAAACAAAAATAACGAAGGCAAAGTCAAAATTTTAAATTTTCCAAATAAGGGTTTACAACTACAAACCTTTCTTACTCCTGCCATACAACGTATAATACGCTTTTGAGCAATAAAGACATCATGCCAACCGGTAGACAGACCCCACAGACACAAACCGTACCTAAGTCTACTCACCTGAGCATAATAGAGCATAAGCAATTGCGTATCACGCAACACGTGACGGACATTCCTAAACATATAATAAAGTGAGTTCAATTTTGAAACAATGTACTCGCAGTGTTGTTTCCAAGAAACGTGTTTATCTATAAATAGACCAAAAATTTGACTTTATTGTCAGGCGGTGACAACAGAGAGTTGTTGATTTTTAAATTTAAATTTAAACACTAATTTTGAGGATTATGAAACCTCAAATAAGAGGTATTTTCGGCATTAAGATATAACAAATTCAGATTAAACCATGCAGTTGCAGTAGTTGCATTTGAAATTTTTAAGTTGGGGTTGCTAGGCATTAGGGGATGCACATATCAAGTTGGCTTGACTGTCAAAAAGCTGCCCCAAGAACAAAAATCGACGGGTCTCGGCGAATTTTGAAATATTATTAAATTTTCCAATTATAGGAGGGGTCAAATTTTCGTTGGGGTACCCTATATATTGATTTCAGTTCGTGTTGTTGACAATACAGTAGTAGAAAAATTATAAAAAAAACAAAAATGCAAATTGCTAAATAAATGATTTTATTTTTATTTTTCTGTGTCTCAGCATCCAAGCGTTTACGGGCATATGTCTATACAGGTGATTCAGAACTTATCTAACAACATTTTTTTGAATGCACACGGAGACCCTTACAAATACAATTTTGTAAAAATAAAATCAAAAAGAGCTGTTCAAAAATGATTTAAAAATACACTTCCGCACGGCACCGCAAAACCTGATAAGGCGTATAATCGGCGACCCGATAAAAAATTCATAGAAATTCCTAAGGAAAGAAATTAATTACATTTTATAACACCTATTTTTATATAGCATGTTCAACTGTTTTTGCCGCTATCGTTATTAATTATTAATAGAATTAATTTGTGGTTTTAATTAGTACAATAGTTTGACATACCTTATCCCACTAAACAGGAGACCTTACATAACATTTTAACAAAGTTGCATTCATTTTAAATATGTAATTTTGCACTGTAAAGTAACTGCACGCTTGCTAAAATATTTCATATGAGTGTTTTAACTAGATAGTTTGTTATAAGTGAACCGCAAAAAGTTTCTGTGACGTTACATATTAGTACTTGCTGCAAGTTATCACATAATTTACAAAAGAAAAGTTGCGATGCAACGAAATTATCAAGATGTCGAATCTTTTCACTAACAAGTCAAAATTAAAATCTAATGTCGATATAATTTGTTTTTTATAATCTGTTCAAACATTTAACACTTTAAGTTATGACAATCTTTTACAGTAATCACGGTGTAACATATGATGTTTCCAGCTTAGTTGTCTATGTGATGGTCTCTTATATCTGAATAGTATGCCTAAATTTCAAGCAATCAGCAGAGGCTGAACTCTATAAAAGAATGGTTGGTTTGAGTGTAGTTTAAATGTAGTATGTACACAGATTTGTCTATATGATATGTATATATTTTTCATATGGTATACAAACTTGTTTTATATAATGTGTTAGATATAATTTAGTTTCTTTGAATCTATAGTTACTCTCTGATAAATTATGCATCAGCTAAACAACCGGGTTACTTTATAAATATTCTTTAAAATTGTGGAATATGCGTTTTTTATCAAAATAACGAAACGATTCAGTTAATTATATGTATATTAATAGCCGACAGGTGGAGCCACGTATAGCTCACTGATACTGTGTAACCGAATGTTGGTAAGATATCTACAAGATTTTAGCCCTGGGAATTGGCACCACGGGCATGGAAATAATACATCCTTAATTTCTGTTTGGTCACTGTCACACTGGCAGAGGAAAACCTCGTCGGAGTTTATCCTGGGAGGTGTGGAGACAACTACTACTACTATATTATTTCGCAAATTAACTGGTCGAAATATTTTTAGTAGTTTGAAACCACCAATCTCTGACTGCGTGAAAACAGACGTATTTTAAACTATTTAAAGCAAATGACCAATATTTATTGGCAATTTCTTAATTAACTTTGCAGGCAAGGCAACGTGCCTGGTACAAGGCAAGCACATTTCAACATTACTGTGAACTTGCTAAGAAAAGTTGTAGCAAACTTTCTTATATAATGTGTCCTTGCAAAATTTTTGGGTGGAAATTATACCTAACTTTGTCACAAATCCCTTGCGAATTTCCTGTAAAAGCTTTTGCAACGTTACAGCTTCGTTTGTAAATTTTGAGAAATGTTGCAGCAATTTTATCTTGCTTAGTGGGATGTTATAACATTTTGGGTCCGCTTTACCCAGTTTCTACAAACTAACACAAATGTACCTGCTTCTTGCCCGTTTTGAACCGGAAACTTATTGACAGTAGATAAAATACGTTTGCGTAAATCATCAACAGTATCCACTTCGCTTAATTTTTTAAATATCTCCACAAAAGTAAGTCTAAATAATTTAAAGTTAAAAGATCATACCGGTCCTAGTCGTCCAATCCCCTGGTACTAATGCTTGAACACGCTGTACATGGTACGGATATAATTGAGACGCGATTCGGTTGCAAATTTCCCGTGTCACGTCAGCGTTTGCACTACACTTGCACTCACTGCACACCGTTGTAAACGTAGCTGCATTCGGGACATGTTTACCGGGAAATCGGTTTGCTAAAGCATTTTCGCTTCACCATAAATTAAAACAATTTAAATACTTGCATCACAAAGAAGTTAATACTGTCACGGAATTTGCCCCACTCACTTCCAAACCGACGACTGTGGCACCGCGAATTGCCTAAGGTTGCCCCGATCGCCCCTACGCGATTCTGATAAACAAACAACATGCCGCTGATCGAGATCGGCCTGGAAAAATCGGGAATCGACGAGAAGCATTCGAGTCGTACGAGAAAATTGATCTAGAGATACTGGAATATATCTGGAATATTCGTTGGGTCTATAAAAGAAGAATAAACGGCCGAGTTAGTTAGTCTTGTATAAGTCTTGTATTACAGTGTTTAAGTGAAGTGTTTAGTTAGAGAGATCAAAGTGATTTAGATAGCGATTAATTAAATAAGTGTTTAGTTGACCTGTAATTAGTAGTGTTCAGTAGTTAATAAAGAAGTAATTAATTAACGGATTCTTTTTCTGGAAGTAAGAAAAAGACGGATTGGGAAATCCGTGACAATTTGGTGTCGGAAGTGGATTTAGTTGGAAGTTTTAAAGAGCTTTCTGGAACCCTGTCCACAAAGTGGGATTTAAGTGGAAGTTTGAAGAACTTTCTGGAACTCTGCGCGCGGGTGGAATAAATACCCAAGTGTGATATATCACCGCACTCGTCGTGACTCAAGGAAGTGAACGGTGGTATTCGCGAAGGACATTCTCGAACATTCTAGAACTTTGTACGGGAGTGAGACAAAGACCCAAGTGTGGCATATCACCGCACTCGTCGTGACTCAAGGAAGTGAACGGTGGTGTTTGCGAAGGACATTCTCGAACATTCTAGAACTTTGTACGGGAGTGAGACAAAGACCCAAGTGTGGCATATCACCGCACTCGTCGTGACTCAAGGAAGTGAACGGTGGTATTTGCGAAGGACATTCTCGAACATTCTAGAACTTTGTACGGGAGTGAGACAAAGACCCAAGTGTGGCATATCACCGCACTCGTCGTGACTCAAGGAAGTGAACGGTGGTATTTGCGAAGGACATTCTCGAACATTCTAGAACTTTGTACGGGAGTGAGACAAAGACCCAAGTGTCGCATATCACCGCACTCGTCGTGACTCAAGGAAGTGAACGGTGGTATTCGCGAAGGACAATCTCGAACATTCTAGAACTTTGTACAGGAGTGAGACAAATACCCAAGTGTGATATATCACCGCACTCGTCGTGACTCAAGGAAGTGAACGGTGGTATTCGCGAAGGACAATCTCGAACATTCTAGAACTTTGTACGGGAGTGAGACAAAGACCCAAGTGTGATATATCACCGCACTCGTCGTGACTCAAGGAAGTGAACGGTGGTATTCGCGAAGGACAATCTCGAACATTCTAGAACTTTGTACGGGAGTGAGACAAAGACCCAAGTGTGATATATCACCGCACTCGTCTTGACTTAAGGAAGTGAACGGTGTTATTCGCGAAGGACAATCTCGAACATTCTAGAACTTTGTACGAGAGTGCGACAAAGACCCAAGTGTGACATATCACTGCACTCGTCGTGACTCAAGGAAGTGAACGGTGGTATTTGCGAAAGACATTCTCGAACATTCTAGAACTTTGTACGGGAGTAAAACAAAGACCCAAGTGTGACATATCGCTGCACTCGTCGTGACTTAAGGAAGTGAACGGTGCTATTTGCGAAGGACATTCTCGAACATTCTAGAACTTTCTACCGAAGTGAGACAAAGACCCAAGTGTGGCATATCACTGCACTCGTTTCATTGTAAGGAAGTCAACTGTGACATTTACAAACACATTCCTGGACATTCTAGAAGATTCCAAAGAGAGTGAATGCCTGTAACTAGAAGCCAAGTCAATATGGATGCACAATTAGCAAAACTTTTAGAAATGATGCAAGCAATGCAAAATAAAATGGAAGACCAGACGAAAACAATGCAGGAAAAATTTGAAGAACAAGGGCATAAAATGGAAGATCAGTCTCAAACGATGCAGGAGAAATTAGAAAAGAAATTAGAAGAACAAGGGTGTAAAATGAAAGATCAGATACAGACAATACAACAGGAAATGAGAGATCAGACGAAAGAAATGCAGTCAAAGTTAGAAAAAATGGAGAATACGCTAGAAGAAAAACTAGAGGAGCAGTCACATAAAGTGACACAACTAGAAGAAAAACTAGAGGAGCAGTCACATAAAGTAGAAATACAAGTGGAAGAGAAACTGTTAGCACAGAAACAGGAAATACACGAAGAAATAAACCTGGTTAGAGAAGAGCTTCGACATAAATTAGACAAGATAGCAAAGGAGGGCGTAGTCAAATCAGAAGGACCTGTTATCCGAACTCAGAAGACTAGACCTCCTGAATTCGACGGCAAGGTTTCCTGGAATGTATACCTCCGTCAGTTTGAAGCAGCAGCATCAGCAAATGAATGGTCGGATTATGAGAAAGCTACTGCTCTGATAGTTGCTTTACGAGGGGAAGCTCTTGACGTCTTACAAGGAGTTCCTGCTGGGCAGCAGAATAACTACGACATTCTAAAACAGCATATGGAAATGAGATATGGGGATAAGCACCTGCAGCAAGTGTACCAGGCACAATTGAAAAATCGTCACCAGCAGAGTGGAGAGAATTTACAACATTTTGAGACCGACGTTGCCCGACTGGTTCGATTGGCATATCCAACAGCTCCTTCTGAATTCTTGGACCAGCTCTCTATTCAAGTTTTTACCGATGGCCTAAGAGATTGCGAAACCCAGCAGGCACTGCGACTCGCTAGACCTAAAACTTTGAATGACGCCCTCTCGCATGCACTGGAATACGAGGCAGCAAAGATGGCATCTGGTAGACATGTTAAAGTTCGGGCCATCAGTGATAACAGCGATAATATGGGAAATGGAGACATAATCAAAACGTTGAAGGAGGTCATTGAGAAACTCAGTCCAACTACCAATCCGAATAGAGAACAACCTGATAGTCGAAAGGATCGCCTTCTTAAATGCTGGAACTGTGGACAGACAGGACATCTAAAGAGACAGTGTAGGGCCCCAGTCGCGGATCAGCCAAAGCGCGACTCCCAAACGGCACCTGCACAGGAAAACTAGGGTCAGCCGGCTTGACGGGGCAAAAGCCGGCTGCGTCCTCCTACCATGCCCCACGAGAAGAAATTACGTTGTCACGTCTCCAGGACTCTGACTCCTTGCTAGTAGAGGGCATTATTTTTGGTCGTATGTTCCCTATGGTAATCGACACTGGAGCAGCAAGAACTATTGTACGACCGGATATTATTGGCGATTGGCGTATTAAGAACCCTGCCAAACGTTATGTCCTTACAACAGCCAATGGACAACAACTGCCAGTCAAGGGGGAATGCGAGCTTGAAGTAGAATTAGGAGACGTCAAGTTCAAACACAGAGCCCTGGTAGCAGACATATCGGACAATGTCATACTCGGACTAGACTTACTACGAGCAAAGGGGGTAAACTTAGATTTGAATGCTGGTACGCTACGGATAATGGGTGAGGAAGTAGTGCTAACGACCACCACTGAGAATAACGCTGTACGGAGACTCGTTGTTAAAGAAGATGTGGTACTACCTGGTCAGACCGAAACATTGGTTGCCACTGTAATGGATGGGGAAATGTCTTGCAGTGTAGGAGTGGTGGAACCCAGTAATCCGGATTTGTTCAATAAATCTATAGTCACCGGCCGCACCCTGATTAAACCAGAGAAAACGACAATAGTACGGGTAGTTAACCTGAAAACCTTTCCACAGAAAATTACAAAGGGAACTGAAGTAGGAGTCTGTGAACCTGTTACCATGGTCAGAACACTCAAAGAAAATAACGAAATGGAGAAGAAACCGAATAAGACCAGCCTACCGGAATGTCTAATGGACATCGTGGATAGGGCCAAGCAGAGATTAAAAGAGACGGAGGTGGAACAACTGGAAGAGCTGCTACGTGAAAATGAAGATGTGTTTGCACTTAAACCAGGCGATTTTGGGAGAACCAATGTTGTGAAGCATCGAATCGATACTGGTTCATCATCTCCTATAAAGCAGCCACCACGAGGACTTCCACTAGCCAAGCGAGAAGAAGTTAACAAGATGTTAATCGAGATGCAAAATCAAGGCACCATAGAGCCATCTCAGAGTCCTTGGGCTTCTCCTGTAGTTCTGGTCAAGAAGAAAGACGGCTCCACCTGATTTTGTGTGGACTACAGAAAATTAAATGACGTCACCAAGAAAGACAGTTACCCATTACCGAGGATTGACGATACTCTGGACACCTTGGCTGGTGCGCAATGGTTTTCCACTTTGGATTTAAAGAGTGGATATTGGCAAGTCGAGGTCAGCCCAGAAGACAAGGAAAAGACAGCATTCACTACCGGAAATGGATTGTGGCAGTTCAATGTAATGCCATTTGGTCTATGTAATGCCCGCCACTTTTGAACGACTGATGGAAACTGTACTTCATGGCCTGCATTGGGAGACCTGCTTGATTTACTTGGACGACGTGGTGGTGCTGGGACGCTCTTTCCAGGAGCACCTGAAGAACGTGTCCGAAGTGTTCAAGAAGTTGAAAGCAGCGAACCTGAAGTTGAACCCGAAGAAGTGCAGTCTGTTCCAAAAGGAGGTTAGATACTTAGGCCACATTATTACTCCAAACGGTGTGAAAACAGACCCGGAGAAGACAGAGTGCATAAAGAACTGACCGGTTCCTAAAGACAAACATCAAGTTCGAAGTTTTCTTGGCCTCTGCACATACTATCGACGATTCGTCCAAGGATTCTCGGACATTGCCAAGCCTCTTCATAAACTCACAGAAGACAACATCCCGTTCGAATGGACGACGAAATGCCAGCAAGCCTTTGAGACGCTGAAAGAGGCCCTCTGCACTACCCCGATTTTGACATACCCAATACCTGGACAACCATTTATAGTGGACACGGACGCAAGCAACATTGGAATTGGCGGAGTTCTTTCCCAAATACAAGATGGCCAAGAGCGAGTAGTGGGCTACTTCAGCAAAGTCCTGTCAAAAGCCGAAAAGAACTATTGTGTGACTCGGAAAGAATTACTTGCCATCGTCAAGAGCCTAGAACACTTTCATAAATACTTGTATGGCCAAGAATTCCTCCTAAGAACGGATCACGCTTCCTTAAATGGCTGCTCCAGTTTAAAAACCCGAAGGACAGATGGCCAGGTGGCTGGAACGGCTCCAAGAATATCACTTTGTTGTTGAACATCGAGCCGGCAGGAAACATGGAAATGCAGATGCCCTTTCTAGGAGACCCTGTCCTGTCAACTGCAAGCACTGTAGTAGTCTTGAAAGGAAAGAGGACATCTCATCAGTTCCTTGCAAGGTGGTAGCAGCCCAACCTGAAGACAGATGGAGTTCAGCGGCGATTCGGGAAGACCAGCAAGCTGACTGTGACATCAAGCCCTTACTAGACTGGAAAGAAGCCAACAACCGACCCTCATGGGCTGAAGTCAGCAGTAAAAGCCCAACATTAAAGAGCTATTGGGCTCAATGGAATTCCTTGGTGTTGGAAGACGGTGTCCTAAAAGAGCATGGGAGAACAATGACGGAACGGAGGTCAAGAAACAAGTACTACTCCTGAGGTCCCGGATCAAGGAAGTGCTGCAGGAAGTACATGGAGGTACTGGGAGTGGACATTTCGGTATCAATAGGACTCTACAGAAGATTAGGGAGCGTTTCTACTGGTTGAGCTGTAGGACGGATGTAGAAGATTGGTGCCGAAAATGTGACGTATGTGCAGCCAGCAAGGGACCGAAGACCCGTTCCAGAGGCAAAATGCGCCAGTACATCGTAGGAGCACCGTTCGAGAGGATTGCCATTGATATCGCTGGCCCATTTCCGAAAACCCAAAGTGGCAACCGATATCTGCTAGTAGCCATGGACTACTTCAGCAAATGGCCGGAAGTATACCCTCTTCCCAATCAAGAGACCACGACCGTAGCAGAAGCCCTAGTCAACAACCTGTTCTGCAGATTTGGTGTGCCCATGGAACTGCATTCAGATCAGGGCAGAAATTTCGAATCAGGTGTGTTCCGAAAGGTCTGCGAGCTTATGGGAATACGGAAAACCAGGACCACCCCACTGCATCCCCAGTCAGATGGTATGGTGGAACGCTTCAACGCCACACTAGAAACCAATCTGAGGATGTTTGTGAACGAGAACCAAACAGACTGGGACAAGCTCATTCCACTCTTCCTGTTAGCTTACCGCTCAGCTGTCCATGAAACTACTGGGAAGACTCCCGCAAGGATCATCTTTGGAAGAGAGCTTCGCCTTCCAGCAGATTTGGTATTTGGTCGTCCTGCGGAACAGCCCACCGAGCCAGACACTTACACCCATGAGCTAGAACGAAGACTAGCAGCCGTACACGATCAAGTCAGATCTCGAATGCGACTAGAGAGCGATCGCATGAAGACTCGATACGACGTCCGGGCCAATACAGTCGGATTCCAACAAGGTGACCTGGTGTGGCTGTACAACCCCACGCGGAAGAAAGGAAGATCGCCTAAACTACAGAACCGTTGGGAGGGCCCCTACACCGTCATTAAAAGAATCAATGATGTCGTCTACCGGATACAGAGGACTCCCAGGAGTAAGATGAAAGTCGTCCATCTGGAGCGTCTGTCCCCGTATAGAGGTGTATCCGATCGGGACGATCGGTCCTAAGGAGGGCAGTGTCACGAAATTTGCCCCACTCACTCCCAAACCGACGACTGTGGCACCGCGAATTGCCTAAGGTTGCCCCGATCGTCCCTACGCGATTCTGGTAAACAAACAACATGCCACTGATCGAGATCGGCCTGGAAAAATCTGGAATTGACGAGAAGCATTCGAGTCGTACGAGAAAATGGATCTAGAGATACTGGAATATATCTGGAATATTCGTTGGGTCTATAAAAGAAGAATAAACGGCCGAGTTAGTTAGTCTTGTATAAGTCTTGTATTACAGTGTTTAAGTGAAGTGTTTAGTTAGAGAGATCAAAGTGATTTAGATAGCGATTAATTAAATAAGTGTTTAGTTGACCTGTAATTAGTAGTGTTCAGTAGTTAATAAAGAAGTAATTAATTAACGGATTGTTTTTCTGGAAGTAAGAAAAAAACGGATTGGGAAATCCGTGACAATACGATAAGTAATCCGATATTTGAAATCACCTGGCTAGAGACTACAGTAGCCCAGCGATGTAAAGGTTGAAACTACTAGAACTTCAATAATATTTTCCTCGGCTATAGAGTTTAGAATTTTTTTTTACGATATTGACTCCATTTTTCATGACGCATCTATTCCCAAATTCTTTTAAATAAGTTCTGAATCACTTTTTTCTTATTTTGTGCTGTAGACTACCGTTCCGAGTTTGATTTTTTGTTACAACCTGTACAGACGCATAAAATGAAACAGAAAATTTTACTTTTTTGTTTTGATGGAAATTATTGCAAATCTTGTTTTGGATGTGTCTGTATATAGAAAATTGGATTACCTTATCTGATGATTCACAGATAAGAAGAATCTTAAATTCCCTAGTCGATATGTTTGCCGTTATTGTTGTGTTTATCTAGTAAAAGGTTTCAAAAAGTAGGCTTTGTTCTCGTATCTGTCGATGTATTATTAATGTAGTGATTAGGATAGGATTTTGCCACAATTGTTTACCTTTTTGCGGGCACCGTGTTCTTGAAGTAGTGTTTTCTACAAATAATAAATAGGGCTTAGTATATAACAGGAATGTTATCCCATGCCACCTGCAAATTTTCGAAGATACTGAAAGTAAAACGATTAAATAACGATATTTTAAACGTTATTATTTTATGTGAGGAAAATTTAAATTATTTATTTATTCAGTATGCACTACCCAACTTAAGCCAATTCATGAATAACATATGAGATTAATAAATAACCTAATAGTATCATGGAAAATATTCATCGAATTTTACATCTGAAGATAATTAAGAACCATTACATATAATGATGAAAATTTTTAGGGTTTAGGGGTGGGAAAATAAAAAAGTATTGAAAAAACAGGTAGAAGAATGAACTGTGTTAGTATAATGCAGCTAGTAAGTCTGGACAATAGATTTTTCCTGTTACAATTTTATGCAGAGTGACCAACGAATTATGTTGTATATTATTAATGTGTTCAACAAAGCAAGCTTACCATCAAAGATTATACCGAAATCTTTAAAACTGTTGCATTTCCTAGTAGGGTTAGGTCAACCTTGTAATTAAAAGTAATAGGATTTACTTTCGTCGTAAAATACATAAAATTTCCCTTTGCGAAGTTCAAAGGTAATATATTTTTAGAAAACCAATTAGAAATTCTATCCACGTTTGATTGAAAGTCGACACAGTCATGAATATCTAACAGACACAATTGAGGTCATCTGCATAATGAAAGGCCTTGCAATTCAGGTTCCGAACAGTGTCGTCAATAAAGATTAGAAACAATAGCGGGCCTAGAACCAATCCTTGAGGAACTCCAGAGGTAGCTATTATTTCTATAGATCGGAAACAATATACTCTACTGTCAATCTTCTGCAAGAGAGGTACGAGGTGAAGAAACTAATAAATTATTTAGTTAAGCACATATTTGATAATTTTGAAAACAGAATACCAAGGTTCACTCGATCAAATGCTTTGGAAAAATTAGTATAGATGATATGTGTCTGACCACCACATCCAATTTAGTTGCGATATATTGCGTAAGACACATAAATTAGTAACTGTTGAACGACCGGAATAAATGCCATATTATGCAGTGGATATGTTTGATTTTACATGCGAGAAGACACTGAGTAAAGAGTAAAATTGCATACACTTTGTAGGCATTAAAAATAATTGTAAAAGGTCGATAATTGTGGCCTCGCTTTTGTTATCCTTTTTAACGATGGGACAAATTCGGTCAGAGAAAATAGAAAGGTCTAAGCCTTAGACTAAATAGTCACCTTAAAATTTGCCTATACTTATAAAGAAAATCACTGAATTTTTGCGAGGTTCCTTGGGTCAATTGGAACATTTCTATCTAAATAACGGAATATAGTGATTCCTTTCAAAGTCTGAACGTACAAAAAAAAAAGTTCTTAAAAATTTGTTCTTCCTTTTGAGCGTGACGCGGTTTCTCGACCAACATCCCATCCCAATGTGTCTAACGGGCGCAAAGAAGTATAACGTCACGTCAAAAATATTTTTATTATATTTATTTAAAGAAAATATTTGGAGATCCTTGAATTTCAGATATAACCTAAAAAGCAGTTATTCTATAAATCCCAGTAGTAAGGTTTTAGTACTATTTTTATATGCTCATATTAAGATTCCCTGGATATTGTTTTTGAAATTGTCTGCTCAGTACATATCGCGAATGTTCTGTTAAAACGGAAACTGTAAAATTTTATCCCATATTCTTAATGACACACTGTATATTATACGCTTATACGTAAGAAGTAAATTTATGTTGGTGTCCACAACCAGTAATTCTCCACGCTGTATAGTGGGTTGTATAAAAAAGTTCTTAAAAATTTGTTCTTCCTTTTGAGCGTGACGCGGTTTCTCGACCAACATCCCATCCCAATGTGTCTAACGGGCGCAAAGAAGTATAACTTCAATAAATAATTTAAGTTTTCCTCACATAAAATAATAACGTTTATAATATCGTTATTTATTCTTCAGTATCTTCGAAAATTTGCAGGTGGCAAGGGATAACATTCCTGTTATATACTAAGCCCTATTCAGTTATTCAGTTATTAGATGTCTAAAACTATTTCTATTTGTAGAAAACGCTACTTCAAGAACACGGCGCCATCAAAAAGGTAAACAATTGTGGCAAAATCATATCCTAATCACCACATTAATAATACATCGACAGATACGAGAACAAAGCCTACTTTTTGAAACCTTTTACTAGATAAACACAACAATAACGGCACATATCGACTAGGGGATTTAAGACTACCTTATCTGTGAATCATCAGATATTAGCTAATCCAATTTCCTATATACAGACACATCCAAAACAAGATTTGCAATAATTTCCATCAAAACAAAAAAGTAAAAATTTCTGTTTCATTTTATGCGTCTGTACAGGTTGTAACAAAAAATCAAACTCGGAACGGTAGTCTACAGCACAAAATAAGAAAAAAGTGATTCACAACTTATTTAAAAGAATTTGGGAATAGATGCGTCATGAAAAATGGAGTCAATATCGTAAAAAAAAATTGTAAACTCTATAGCCGAGGAAAATATTATTGAAGTTCTAGTAGTTTCAACCTTTACATCGCTGGGGTACTGTAGTATCTAGCCAGACGATTTCAAATATCCGATTACTTATCGTATTAACTTCTTTGTGATGCAAGTATTTGTAAGTAATTGTTTTAATTTATGGTGAAGCGAAAATGCTTTAGCAAACCGATTTCCCGGTAAACATGTCCCAAATGCAGCTACGTTTACAACGGTGTGCAGTGAGTGCAAGTGTGGTGCAAACGCTGACGTGACACGGGAAATTTGCAACCGAATCGCGTCTCAATTATATCCGTACCATGTACATTATTACCAGGGGATTGGACGAGTAGGACCGGTACCATGGCCGTCATGACCTCCTAACTTTAAATTATTTGGACTTACTTTTGTGGAGATATTTAAAAAATTAAGCTAAGTGGACACTGTTGATGATTTACGCAAACGTATTTTATCTGCTGCCAATAAGTTTCCAGTTCAAAACGGACAATAAGCAGAAACATTTGTGTTAGTTTGTAGAAACTGGGTAAAGCGGACCCAAAATGTTATAACATCCCACTAACCAAGATAAAATTGCTGCAACATTTCTCCAAATTTGCAAACGAAGCTGTAACGTTGCAAAATCTTTTACAAGAAGTTCGCAAGGGATTTGTTCACAGTAATGTTGAAATGTGCTTACCTTGTACCAGGCACTTTGCCTTGCCTACAAAGTTAATTAAGAAATTACCAATAAATATTGGTCATTTGCTTTATTAAATAGTTTAAAATACGTCTGCTTTCACACAGTCAGAGATTGGTGGTTTCAAACTACTAGAAATATTTCGACCAGTTAATTTGCGAAATAATATAGTAGTTGTCTCCACACCTCCCAGGATAAACTCCTCCGACGAGGTTTTCCTCTGCCAGTGTGGCAGTGGCCAAACATAAATTAGGGATCTATTATTCCCATGCCCGTGGTGCCAATTCCCAGGGCTAAAATCTTGTAGATATCTTACCAAAATTCGGTACAATACAAGAGTTATGTCATACCCAACTGAATTTCAGAAATGATCATTGTATACAAAGTTGTTATCTATATTCTATCCTACACATAGGATATTGTGTTATACTGTTTACACCAAAACAGCAGACCTTTATCAGCGTTAAGTAAAGCTTACTACTACATACTCGTCCATGCACCACTGATTTGACTAAAATGTTAATTTCATTTTGAAAAAATAACTAGTAGTTAACAGGAATAAAGGATGTTTTACAAGCTCTATGACAAATTTTGACTGTGCCTTAATTCCATTAGTAAAAATGAATAAAAATTTGGCTTATCTGTAGATCAAATGAAGCCTTAGATTGTTTCTTTACACCAAAATAATAATATTTATTTATTATCCTACTTTTTCTAATACCTCAAATTTCAAACCTATTTTTCTTCAGATGATGTATAATCTAACATAGAGCCTTATAATTGTATGGCAATGTGCAACTAAAGTAACTTGTAGGTTGCCAAAATCAGTTCTGACGTTGCAATCTTTTGACTGCCTTAGAAAAAGTACGCTTTGAATTTGAACCCTGCGATTACTAAAAGAAGAATTGTTTATATCAAAATTATTATTTTTAAAGTTCGTGGGCGTGTATGCTTACTAATTTAACGCTTTTTGCATGTATTTCAAATTTCACTATTTATGAAATGGTCTAAATAAATGTGTAGGTATATTATTATATTTCCGCGAAACTATTAGTTTAAACGGATTTAACGAGACTCTCGTTCCTATATTATTCTCAAATAGTGTAAATGATGACATCAACACTTCAAATATATAAAAACCCAATTAGAATAAATAAATATTTACATTACTTAATTTTTGCGTGTATGTACAGGGTCATTCTTAACCTATACGCATAAACTTGGGAAATTACAAAGGACAAATAGTGAAAAAAATATATTTTCCAGATACGGGAGACCAATTTGTTTCAAATAAAATTAAAAAAACGTGAATTTCATAACATTTAAAATGCATGTAATTTATCATAGTAACTGTTTGAAGTTATTTCCGTGATTCTCAATACACAGTTGAGCTCACCGAATCCATGAGTCTCATGGCCCAAACCAGGCTCTAGTCGAAATGCTTTAGCAGCAGTTTGTATGCGATTTTCAACTCTTATTCAGTGTTAACTTCGGTAACATACACCATAGGTTTTATGTGCCTCAGAAATAAAGTCAAGTGAATTTAGGTCCGACGATTGAGGTGGCCACTCAATTGGACCATCCATCGTTCATGAAACACATGATCGAAATGTTGACGCGCTAATTGCGTAAAATGTGGTGGAACACCATTGTCAGGAAACCACATATGCTCTCTAACGTTTAGATGAACTTCGAGGAGTAACAGTAAATTATTACGCAAGAATTGTAAATAAAGCTCACCAGTTATCCGATTTTCCAGAAAGAAAGGGCCAATAAGTACTCCATTCACAATTCCAGCCCACACATTTATTGAAAATCGTTGTTGAAAGTGTGTTTGCCGAGTTACATGCGAATTTTCCAATGCTATGCGTCTTGTGAAAATTGTGAATACTGTTACATATGAAAATTGCGTCATCCGTAACTAAAATAGCCATGGTAATATTTGGGTTGATGTAATAACCACTCTCACAAGTTCATTCGCAGCGGAAGATCTCTTGGTAGTAAAGCTGCACGTGAAATGAGTAGAGTAAGTCGTGTCTTAGCATTCTCCAAATTGTGGAATCCTAAATTGTGCTGCAATTGTCCTAGTGCTTATGCCAAGCCGTCCTTCGATGAAATTTACCTAGGTCTAGTGACTCCACCATGTTGCCCAGGCCTCGGCCGGAAATTGTCAGTTTCTCTATCCCCTAAACCACACATAAAAAAGCTTCACGGATGATACTTTAAGGAAAAAATGTGATTCCCCGTATGTCAGTATCTTGTCCATAAGTTCTTCGTTTGAGAAATTATACACCACACTTTTAGAATCACGTAAAAATAAACTCGAGTAGGACTACAACTGATAAAGTACTGCTAGCAATACCAAACATATCGTTCACTCTGTATTTGTACCATAGATTTATTAGTAGAAGTCAATGTACAATATCATTTTAACGAGTTTGTTCAGATGATCAAAGAAATAATGATACCGTCATTTGAAAACGGTCATACAAAATATACAGAATATATCACTACAACATCCTGTCAAATATAGTAGAAAGTAATCCTTGTCAAAATTTAAAAATATACACTTAAATAAACATTTGCCATTTATTGTTCTGTTTTTTGAGATACAGGATGTTAAAGTTTTTAAATGAATTTGGTAATGACGCTCAATTTCTTTGGAATGAATTTGAAAATGAAAATGCTTTAAAATTTGTGTGCATACTTCGTGGAAATGTGAAAAATTAAGTCTCAACTCAAGTAAGTGGCGCCATTGAAATTATGGTTTGTTACTAGAAGAAAATAGTTCTTTCAAATTTTGTTTAGCACAATAATTATCGCTTTATTATTTTACACAGCTTGAAACTTTAATAAAATTATCGTGGCAATGGCGATAGGTTTAAACAAATTACTGTGTCCAAAATAATATATCTTTCATCTTTATTTTATTATTTTTATAATTTTATTGCTAACTGTTAAATTTTAAAGACAAAGCCTTTTACTGATTTTTTGATTTCTTCTAATAAACACTATTAAATTCTTGCTTTAATTAATGCAGTTTTTTAAAATTTAATAAGAATAAAATAGTGTTTTTAATTATATTCTGCCCGGGATATTCTTTTTAAATTCGATCAATGGAAAAAGTTTGGTATAATTTTATAGGTAATCCATCCTCAATGAACACCTCAATAGTGTTTCAATTTACTTGAACTCATAGTCAAAGAAGACCAATAATATACCTAAACCATGTACCAAATTTGGTTAAGTTAAATTAATTCAGAAATATTGTTTTGGCCCCGCTTTAAAGGCATGTAACTCCGCCTGTGTACAACTTTGTAAATATATGTGTTTAGTTAAATGGCAATATTTTGGGACCCCTACATATAAATGTTCTGAGTTGGTTCTTATGCGGAACACCTTGTAAGTTTAGAAAATATATGATTTATACTTGTTTAAAAACTTGTATAATTGTAAGAAATGTGATTTATACATGTCGTTGTATTATATTGTATTTTATTATATTTTCATATACAATAGTTGTGATACAGTGTATGTGAAATTTATAAGGAAAATGCATGTCGAATATAAGTAGGTATTTAGTCTAATTCTATGTGTATTTATTTTAAAGACGATAACCTTGTCTTGTTGACTTTGATAAAGAAAGCAAGATTAAAATATACAGTGCACATAAAAAATTTAAAGCAGAATAAAAAAATGAAAATGTTTTATGTTAAAATTATTCTGTTAAACTAATTGAAGTTATACAGAAAATACGAAAAATTGAAATACGGACTAGTGAAAAATAATACATTTGAAGATTTGATTGAAGAAATACCACATGAAAAGCGCTATTAAAAATATTCGTATGGGATAGATTTGGAAGATCAGAACCAAAGAAACAAATTGACGGAGATGACATAATATCATGTTTTTAGCAAAGATTCCAAAATTTATTACTAAGTGTTTTTTTGTTATTTTTTATTTTTAACTTTTAAATAAGAAAGGAAATGGTAGATAGTTGTTTCTATTGATGTACTTTAAACACTGTTCTTTTAGACAATTCCAAATAAAATAATCTATTGGATCTAGACCGGATGATTGTGGTAGCCAAGCTGTAGGATTGCATACAATTTGAATATTTTTTAGTTTGTAGATTAGATATTTCAAAGATGAATATAAATTACTTTCACCTATCTTTCTATTCTCAAGTTCGTAAAAGTGACACACCCTGTATATATTTAAACATCGATTAAAATGTACTTAACACAGACAAAGTATGTTTCAATAATAAGAACGTCTAAAAGGTCTTGTGCAAAGATCAGTAGAAAGAAGTAGATTTATAAATAAATCGATACCTATACCCGAGGTCCAAAATAATAAAGAATAATTAATTCTTTAGATGAGTATGGGAGGTGAGAATGAAGCGGACAAGACAGGCATGCCATTTGTGAAGGGTTCAAATTACCAAAAATATATTGACGTTGGGAAAATCTAACACTTTAATAGTTTACTTTAAAAAGTTTATATTCACTCGTAGAATGCCGTCCTTTTTGATGGCAATGTATCACCCACTTACACCTACCTGATGCGCACTCCGCGAATATCACACTTTACCACATAATACTCGAAAATTCAACCACAATAGATGTGATCTGACCTATTTCTGCATTTTTAGGATTGCTTCTTAAGGTGGCCTTCTTTAAGTTGAGTCAAATATCTAACTATAAAAATTATTATATAAATTATAATGATTTGAAATTAAATATCGACAATGACAAAAGTGACATTAGCCTGTCAATTAATTTTAAATTAAATATGACAATACCTACTTAAATAATGTTTACTCTTTATGTAAAAGTTTTTATATATTTTTAGGTATTAATAATATTGTGTGAAACTAACTACTCTATGGACTAAAGCCCCAACCAGCGTTGAATTATACCCACAATATCTACCCATATATTCTTTATTATTAGCTTTTGTAACATTTTTTACTGTTAAACTTTATTTATAATTTTTATTTAATTAAATTTGTGGAAATTCAACATCACTGTATATCCGATTTTTATCGACCAGTTCTTCGTTATCGGCTATTTTTTTACAAGATTAAAATAACTGAAGACCTTACGTATTTAAACTTCTTAAAATTAACCCATTGCATCAAAATAGTTGGTAACGATTTAGACAAGGGTTGTGGGTGGCATCCATAATTTGATGTTTTTTTGGCGATTTTTGAATGTTTAAAACAGTAACATAACGTGAATCGTATAAGGTTGATTACTCAGTGAATAATTTAATTCCAGCTGCTTATTTTAATATCAGAATTTATCTTCCAACGTCATACAAGGTGTAAGTACCTACAAAGTGTACATAATCTTTTATTGACCAGACGTAGTTTTCTGGATTTTCCATACACGAACATATTGTTTTATCCGTGCGAAAATAACTATAGTACATGGTATATTTATATATCTAATTATGTTAAAAATCATATCGGCTTTTAATTGTTCTTCCTGTAAGTCTACCAAGTTAATGAGTTGTGATAATGAAACTGGTAAATATCTGAGTGTGTGCCTTGCTCCACTCAATGTCAAACAATGCTGGCACCAGGTGGTTTAGTTTGAGCAGTTTGTGTTGGTGTAAATATGAGTCCATGTTGCTGTGGAGGAAAACAACGTAAGTTATTTTTTTCGGAATCAGTTGTTGAGATCAGATGACGATTTTCGATAAGGTATTACATTATTCTATGTAACAAGTGAAAAATAAATTGTTTATTACTTAAACCTATAACATTTTTAAATTTGAGTTCTCAATTTTTTTTAGGTGCCAATTATTAGAAATGTATTTATTAACACGTAATTTTGCTGTTTTATTTTGTAATTATTAAATAAACAGGTATTGTCTATTATTAATGTAGAAGAGAAATTTGCTCGATTTTTATACAAATTCACAAGGAAAGTAATTACAGAAATAAAAGGATAACAAATTGAAGTAAATTGATTATAATGCAGCAGGAAAAATAAATACCTGGTATAGCAGTTTAATTATTACGCTTAATGAAATTTTAAAAGAAATATATTCGAAAAAATATAGCACTAATTTGTCAAATTGGGTTTAGAAAAAATAGAATAAACATTTTTCTGAAATATGTTTCGGTTCTTAAGTGAATTAGGTATAGGTTAAGAAAGAGGATAACAATTTGAAGAGAATTTTTCTTTTTTTACAACAACATGTTGACTTATATTAAGCCATGATTACTAATAATGATAAAAATTATCGAATTATAAGATAGGTACCTATACAGGGTGAGTCAGTTGTTTGTATACAAACTTTAACAGAAGATAGAACATATGTTTTTAAGAAAAAAAATTCCTTTAAACATATATTGCAGAAGGCTTCGTTTCCAAGATACAGAGTGTTGAATATAATTTTTTGTTCTCGAATTTTCATTATAACTTATACAGGAATGCTTAGATTTTTTTTCATATTTGGGGGATAATGTCTATAAATTAAGGTGCATAAAACAAGTGATACGAATGTTCAAAAACTTGCACAAGATATATAAAACTTCTACGCTATCTATTTTCAATATCTACATGCAGTTTGCCAAACATAATGCCCCTTCTTCTGTTTGGAAGATCCTGTGCGTTTCCGAGTTATTTTGATTTTTAGTGTTTGATGTGTTATTGTTAACAATTAACTGTTATTAATTCTACAATTATTGTTAATTAAATATTGTTATAAATTCAAAAATTTTCTCCATAAACATTAACATCAATGTTAATTCAATGTTTTTTTTGTAATTTAGTTGCAGTACATTAGTATTTACGCGGCACATAATATATAAGGATTGTTAAAATTTGTGTACTAAACAGATCTCAACTTATAAAAGTCTTGTATTCGAGTATGGCTTGATATAACAAATATTTATTTTGACTACAATGGAAAAAGATAAAGAATAAGAGATTTCGGCTTTTTAGAAACCTTAACAAACCATATTTAGGTAGGAAAGAATTAAATATTTAGCCAATAATTGATAATAATAATCGGGATCGGTCAGTGGTCGCGCGGTTTAAGGCGTCAGTACTTGAATCGAAGTGACTGGATCGCTGTGGGTTCGACCCCCGCAGCCGGTAGACCGTATATAAGCTATATTCGTGGAGAGATTGGCACCCTCTCTGCGGGTATGGTAGGGTTGAACAATGTTGGCTTGGGTCAATGTGAGAGATTGATACCGGTTGACATTTGACTACCCCCCTAATTAATGAGGTTTTCCAGGTTTCCCTCATTCCTGCACTGAATGGTGGTTAGGACCTACCAACGTAAGTCGTTCCTGGGCGCAAATGCGGCCTGCTTAATAATAATATGCCGCCCCCTCTCCCGCACAAGTCTTCGACTTCTGGGCTAATCGTCGTGATTAGAATGAGAGGTAGAGATATTATTATATTATTATTATATTATTAATAAATAAATTACTTAATTTAGTAACACATCAAACATTAAAAATCAAAATAACTCGGAAACGCACAGGAATTTCGAATCAGAAGAAGGAACATTATTTTTGGTAAACGGTATGTAGATGATGAAAATAACAGTTTTTAAGAAAATAGTCATTGGCGTAGAAGTACTGTTTAAGAAAGGGATTGAGCACCCTCTCCACTCCGCCACTGTGCCAGTTTTTGAAAATTCTTATGGCTTGTCTTATGCACCTTAATTATTAGGCATTATCCCCCAAATATGAACAAAATCTAAATATTCTTTTATAAGTTATAATAAAAATTCGAAAATAAACAATTATATTCATCATATCGGAAACGAAGCCCTATCTTTTCTTCTTAAAAACATGTGTTCTTATCTTCTGTTAGAGTTTGTTTACAAAAAACTGATTCACCCTGAATATATAAAAAAAACAGATACTTTTTTATTTTATTGTTTAATTAGGTATTCCTGCTGATATAAAATAATATATAAAAAATATTAAAATATTAACAAATAACCCCAGTGTAAGGAATAGCCAATTAAACAAAAAATTCCACAAATAAATAACTACACATAGCTTAACTGAAAAATATGTTTCTTTGGTCAATGTTATTATTATGAATAAGTAATATAACATCCAGTGGAGCATAAAACAAACAATAAATATGTTTTAAAATATAAAGCTTAAGTTAAGTAAGTTTATATAGGAGTTTAAGCTTTCTTTAAATTTATCATAGGTAACAATATATCGAAGAATAGGCTTTTTTAAATTTATTTTATTTCAACAATTAACCAAATAATAATAATAAAAGTTTGATACTGTTACAATATAAAAATCATTTTTATGGTGTACAGGGTGTTTTAATTATCAAAATTTTTAAATACGGGAAAATATGATTGATTATAACTAAATATTGACTGTCTTGTTGTTTATTCACTGCAATTTGTTAGTTCTTCTTTTTTTATCTTATGAAAAGGTCACTCGTTGAAAAATTATAGTCTGCTTAAAAGTTTAGTAGTCAAAGTTGAAAGTATTTAGATATTTAGGTAGTAGTATATTGGACATGATCAGCTAAACTTGTTTTTGGATTATTAATTTCTAGATTATTTTGGTTTTCTGCTCCTTTTGTGGTACCTATATTAACATATTTTAAAGATATCTAGATACCTGTTGTACCTTAGATTAAAATTAACTCGTTCTTTTAAATAACTTAAATATACAATGTGGCTCCAGTTAGGTGAAAGTTTTTCATGAGAAACATTCTATTGAGTATCATCATACATACATGGCATTTTACTTGTCAAAGAAATCGATTTTTCTAAATTTGAAAATATTGCTGGATTTTATGAATTTGAAATCATGACAGATTTTTTACAAGTAGGCGGGACTAAATTTCAGAAGTTCATTTTTGAACATCAATATTTTTGTTTCCACTTATTTGGAGACACGCTGTACATATATTTAAATAGATTATTTTACATACATATTTTTATTATAAAACAATTATATATAAAGAAAATACTAACTTAATTTACTAGTAAAACGATTTTTAATACTAATATCAATTGGTACTAAAGATTAATTTTATTGCTCAAATATAAATTATCAATCTTGAAATGTTTCGATCTAATTATAGTTTGATATAAAATATCTAGATCGCTTAATTTTTTTAGTAGGTAACTGAAGATTTTTTCCTCAATTTTGGGATAGAATATTAATATTAAATATTTTAGCAGATATATTTATTTTGATATGTCGTTATGCTTTCTTATATTAGTTTCCATCAATAGGGCGATTTCTGAAAATTTACACTTTTGGCGAAGTCGCCAGTTACAGAAACCTTGTGCCATATTTACGCATAATACATATTTCTTATTTACTGAAATCTGGGGTCAGTTTAACCCCTACATGTTAGGATTTTTCTCTACAGTCGAAAAACAACTTGAAATATCATAAGAAACTGTAAAATTCACTAATGAGTTGAAATAGTAAGACACTTAGGATTCTATGATTTGTATACCAGCACTATAACCATAGAAGATTTTACTAGTGAGTGTAAGAGAATCCGTGTTTGGAGAGCAATTCCTTTCTATGGCCTACATTAGAGGGATTCGCGCCTGATCAAGGTCACCATATTTTTCTCTTTATTAAGTTGGTTAAGGGTTCAGGTGGATTGATCTCTTAATGGGAGGAAGCACAAGAGGTCCTATGGGGCCTATCTTCTCTGGCTTTTTAAAGCTACCCTCTCACAATTCCAGAACACATGACCGTATCGCTTAGAATCGTTTTCATATCCTCTATTCTTCGAAAGATCTTTAGAATCGGTAATATGCAACATAAGGTTCCTAAATTGACCTGTCCTAACAACGTCGTTCTTCTCTTCAATGTTTTGATGAAATCGTTCTTTTTGCCGCTAACTATAGTGCTCACGATCTCTATGAAGTATTCTACATATGAATAAAGAAGTTGGCTTATAACCTGTCAAGCAAACTAATCGCTGATAATTGCCATATTAGCAAATCAATTCTTTATAATTCTCACCTTGTAATTACCTAGAAAGTTTTCCTGATGTTGTAGGATTTATGAATACATTGAAAATAAAAGATATACAAACCTGAAGAGTGAAGATTGTTTATAGATTCGTAAAAGCAAAGCCCGAAGGTCATATTGGCACATTCAGCATTGTTCAACGAGGAAAAACGTTTAGATAATTTTAAATAAAATAAAATATAAGGAACACAAATGGGAAATTTTTGACAATCATAAGCTTCTTACTACTGTTATATTGGGTGTGTAGTCAAGTTATACGATTATACAGAGTCTGTTCTCACAATAGTTAGAGATTGATTTCAAACTACTAGAAATATTCAAATATTTAAGTTGTGAATATGACACAGCTTTGTATAAGGATAGTGAATGCAATATCTGAATCTCAGTTGAAAATAGGAATCTTCTATAGACTACAAATTCGTACTATGTTGAAAGATGAAGCATTTGTTAGCTTAGTTTTACGAAGGTAGTGAAAAACTTTGGAACTGTGGTAATCACAAGACTGATAATTATAAGGAATTAGTTGCTAATATACTTATGTATTATGTACTGCATTGACACACAAAAACTTGAGATTATAATGAAAGGAGAACGAATTCAAGATATCAAGAGACTAGATCAGTTTAGGGTTTAGGATTATGATAGTTGACTTTTGTTGGATTGTGAAGATAGAAAGTGTTGAAAGGAAAGAATAGTAAATCCAATTCATAGATCATTGGATACCAAATACAAATAAATGTGCAAAATTGAGTCTATATGTCTTTAAATTAGATATAAACCAACAAATCAAAAAGCTGGATTGGATTGGATTGACTTAAGATTTGTTTTATTGTTTTAGGTTTTTATTAGGTTTGAAGGATGTTTCATTGCTGTGTCGTGTTATATTTGATTATAATTTAGATTAAACATCTACGTTTGTTCCAGATAAAATATTTTTGTACTTTTATGGCACTCCGCAATATTTATACAGATACTATCTCTAAGAAAGTTTGCGTCATCCATTTTTTCTTTATACGTAATTATGGTAGTAAAGTAGGGAATACACAATGGTAACTTTATTTTCAGCTACATTGCGTAATATTCATCTACATTCCCAGGGCATTACAGAGTTATTAAAATGTATGTGTGTATGTACAACTACTGTATTTGTTTTAATTCAATAAATTAGCAATTAATAATAATAATATCAGAAGACATTTGTTGTCGGTCAGTGGTCGCGCGGTTTAAGGCGTCAGTACTTGAATCGAGGTGACTAGATCGGAGTTGGTTCGCGCCCAGCTGCCGGTAGACCGTATATAAGCTATATTCGTGGAGAGGATTGGCACCCTCTCTGCGGGTATGGTAGGGTGGAATAATGTTAGCTTGGGTCAATGTGAGAGATTGATACTGGTTGATATTTAACTACCCCTCTAATTAATGGGGCTATTCCCTGTGATCTCATTCTAATCACGAGGATTAGCTCAGAGGTCGAAGACTAGTGCGGAGAGAGGGGGCGGCACATTATTATTAAGCAGGCCGCATTTGCGCCCAGGAACGACTTACGTTGGTAGGCCCTAACCACCATTCAGTGCAGGAATGAGGGAAACCTGGAAAACCTCATTAATTAGGGGGGTAGTCAAATGTCAACCGGTATCAATCTCTCACATTGACCCAAGCCAACATTCTTCCACCCTGCCATACCCGCAGAGAGGGTGCCAATCTCTCCACGAATATAGCTTATATACGGTCTACCGGCTGCGGGGTCGAACCCTCAGCGATCTAGTCACCTCGATTCAAGTACTGACGCCTTAAACCGCGCGACCACTGACCGATCCGAAAACGCTTAGCGATTTTTTAAATTAAAATCTGATAAGGTGGTGTTAATCAGGACCCCTCAAAACCCCTATTTGTTAAATTTCAATAAAAGCTATACAGAGTGTTTTGCTCTACACGTTTTCAAAGTTTTATGTGTGTACAAATTCGTAAAACTTTATTCTTCAAGATAATCTAACATTCTTTTTTGTTTTAAATAGCATCGAAAACCGCTTGTTCTGATCCTACTATGGTGAATTCGTAGGGTATAGAAATAATCATAACATGCCTTGGATCGCCATCTAAAACGCCGTGATAGGATTAGAAGTAACGATTTTCGGTGACATTTAAATCAAAAAAATATTTGTTGTCTCATGAAAATAAAATTTTTCCGAATTTTTACAAAAATGAAACTTTAAGAACGTGTAGAAGAAATCACTCTGTATAGTTTTTGTTCAAATTTCACACATAGGGGTTTTGAAGGGTCCTTATCCTTATCAGATTTATTGCTAAACGTTTTTATTGAATTTCGGGGATTTAAAAAAATCATAGCAGGTCTTAGATCGCTATCTTAAATGCCGTGGTAGGGTCAGAGAAAGCGGTTTTCGATGACATTTAAAATTAAAAAAAAAGTTGATTATCTTGAAGAATAAAGTTTTTACGGATTTGTACACAAATAAAAGTAGACACCCTGTATAAATGAAGATGGTCGTAAAGCCAAGCTGGGAAGATATACGGGATACTAGAGAATTTCTAGCTATCAAAAATATTTTTATTGGTAATTGAAAATATATGGAGCAATTTGTTTGACTTTTCAGAAAAATGAATCTGTGAAATTGGTTCAAGGTGTACATCGAATCGAAGAACAAACCTTTCTATACATTATTTTTTTAGTTCTACACAAGTTGCATATGCAAATGTTTTCTTCGCTTTGCAAAGCTCATCCAACCCGCTCTTTAAATTTACTTATTTCACTTAACCTTGTTAGATATATTAATCGTCCATTAACCTGTTACTAGAATAACCATCTGTAGACATAAATTGTGTTGAGTCTGCTTTACTGGAACAAATTTGAATTTTTACCTTGAGATAATTGTAGTACAATTAAATACTCGTAAATCTTAACCATATTATATTTCAATAGATACAATACTTTTCTAAAAATCATTATTGTTGTTGATCCCACAAGATCGTAACAAGATGAACAGACAACAATACTATTATTTTTAGAATCTCCAGAAACAAACCAATTTATCTTTGAAAACTATACATTCTACTATTTTAAAATATATTTATAAGGATTGCACTGCTTTCGGTCTGACCAGGTATCAGAAGAGTTAAAACTTCTGTATAGTATTGATTGAACTCGTATACTGTTTTTGAAGAGGTTTACTATTAATAGGAATTTTGGGAGACTTCAATGATTAGGTCGCGTCAATAATTGTTCTTGTCTTGTGTGAAAAACAAGCAGTTAAGTTGTCATAATTTATACAAAATACTTTGTATGATAACCAAAGTGAACTAAAGAAAATTCGTAGAATAACGGAACAAAATATACACAATTTTTTTGCGACGCTCTGTAAAATTTATGATTATTAAACTAGTTGGACATTGATCTTTGTTAATATAAAGTTTCAATATCACATTTGGTTTAGCATACCAATTTAAGTAACGCTCAACATATCAACTGAAAGCTGTAGACGTATTTAAGAAAATTTTCAGAATACTGAGATATCAGAACACAATATGTTGAATATAGTGTATTTGTTTCAAAAGATAAATATACCCCTAGGTTCCAGTCTAGGGCCATTGCTATTTGCGAATTTCATCAATGATATTACAGAAGACTTAAATGTGTTCAATCTGCTGTATGCCATGCCGTTGATGTTAAAATTTATGTGAAATAAATACTTCAGATTGTTGTAAATTAGAGACATTCTTAAATAACGTTGAATTTCTGGTGTGTTGTTAATAATCTTCATTTAAATACTACTAAATGCAATGTTGTACTTTTACAAAAAAAGTGTAATTTATTTATGACGATATGATTAATGAAATGATGTTACATTGATGTGACTCAAATAAGCATTTACCATGTCAGTTTTGACAATAAATTAAGTTTTGACCTGATGTAAATGAAGTTATTAAGGAATTATATAAAAATTTGGGTTTTGTTATTCGTAACCTTGATGTTGCCTTTTAATACATTTGTAAAAAGTAAACTTCAATATGCATCGCTAATATGGCAACCTAGATATAATCAATATTCAGAGAGTGTTTTCTAAAGCTTCTTTGCTATCCTGAAATTGGAACAACTCAACATGATCTATTAAACAGATTTTCGGTTTTATGTCTTGACTCGAAAGCTCTCCCTGCTTTATCCCATTTAAATTATTCACTGTTTATTATCAGCTTTTGTTATGCAACTTTGACTTTCTTTCCTTTTCCTTTTTTCAAATAGTAATATTTTTCTAAACTCCTTTTGGATTCCTTTATCTCTTTTTGTCATATCGTTTTCTAAGTATATTGCTGCATTCAGCAACTTATTTTTATTCATTCTCATTCTCATTCTTGTTTTTTATCCTAGTTTTCTATTTCTGCTAGCACCGTTGCTGCCTTTTTCCTTTATTAATTACTATTGCTTGCTTTATTTCTACATCTAATTGTATTTCCTTCTTTAAAAAGCTCTTTACTGATTTTTCTATGTTGTCTTAGGTGTTAAATAGTTTACCTATATTATTCCTCTTTCGTTCTTTCTCCGTCGTTTCTATTCTGTCCTCTAATATTTTGATCTTTTCTAACATTGCTATTCTATCTTTCTCCACTGTTTCTCTTTTCTAATTATATCTGCCTTAAGTTCTTTAACTCATTATTATTTGTTCTCATTGTTTAACTAACACATAATTTCTTACACTCACATTATAAAGGAAACTATATAAACTATGACATATATTATAAATATAAATTATAAATTATTTATTTGTTCTCAGGCGAACCCCTACCGTATGACCCGGAATTTGATGGACCGCTGAAGAGGAGATCCTGCACCGACGTAATATGCTTACTGATCTTTGCTGTATTTGTGGCTGGTTGGGTAGGAATAGGAATATATGGTAAGTTTTAATATCTGGCTTAAGTTAGGTATAGCATGTATGTTATAGGTCACTTCTAGGGCACTAATGAAACCGCTAATTATCATACTTGCATCTTTTGTTTACAACGACTGTTCACTCTGCGAGAGCTATTAACAGGATGTCATTAAACACTAAAACAGTTAATCTATATTTCATTAGTCATTCCCTCTTGCCTAACTAGCCCTAATATACTATGCTCTCTTTACTGAAGCAGTATCTCCTCACATGACCATTCTAGGTCATCGGTCATCGTCGAACGGAGGACCTAAAGCAATCATAATTGGCCTTATATATGTATTTGTAGCTATGGATCAAGTCTTAAACCTGGATCATTACCAACAGTGTCTTGAACATCAGAATTTTATTTTTGAAGAATTGATTTTAATATTCAGTGGTTCATACTCGAAATATTGCTGACAATCTTTCAGACACTAGACCCTGATCCAAATACTTAAATATTTAGTGAGACAAGCCTGGATATTGAAGCACTACTGATAGTCTTTCAGTACCAGGTCTTGATACCTGGGCTGTGGTTTACTATAGAGTTTAATATCAATAGCAACACTCTTTTTTCTTTTATATATAAAGCTGTTTATAGGCCCTTTAGGCACAGAGTTGCATTATTTTCCTTCACTCCTTTCTTCTTCTCGCATTTCTTTTCGAATCTATTACATTTTCATCCCTTGGATCTATTGCCACTGCCTCCCTCCATCGCTTCCTCGGTGTCCCTCTTTTCTTTGTAGTTAGGTTTACTCCCTACAATTTTTTTAACTGTCCTTTTATCTTTCATCCATCCTAGATGCCCTAGCAACTGCATTCTTCGGGATTTTACATTCATTATTTCTCCTTCCTCCTTCCTCTGTCCTTCCCCTTAGGATTGTTCTTAAGAGCTTCCTTTCCCACTTAAACAGGGTTTCTCTTGACTTCTTATTGAGGATCCAGGTTCTACTTCCATACAGCGCTATCGGTCTCTAAATTGTTTTATACATTCTAAATTTTACTCCTCTTTTGATTTCATTAAGAGGTTGACTACTGCCGTACTTCTGTTTGCTTTTATTATTCTTCTGGTTACCATTAGCTGTTTGTTATCAGGGCCTTGAAATACACATATTCTTGAACTTCTTCAAACTTCACCTCTACGTGCTGCGATCTCAATTGGAAATATTTCTGTTCTCTTATTCTCAAAAGCTTACTTTTCATTTATCTGCAATCCCTCTTTACGTGTCTCCTCCACAAGTTTTCTCGTTACTTTTTCTAATTCCCTACTATATCTTGCAATTATGGCCACATCATCTGCATAACTTACTATTTGATGAGATTTAAAGAAGTGCCCTTCTCTGTTCAACTGACTATTTCTTATGACTCTTTCTAGTACTGATTTAAAGAGAAGCTTTGAGAGTAGGTCTCCTTCTCTCAGTCCGGTGTCAATAGTAAAACCTTCTGAATATTTAAACAAGTACCCTTCTCTGTTCAACTGACTACATATTTCTTATGACTCTCTCTAGTACTGAATTAAAAAGAAGCTTTGAGAGTAGGTCTCCTTCTCTCAGTCCTGTGTCAATAGTAAAACCTTCTGAATATTTAAACAAGTACCCTTCTCTGTTCAACTGACTACATATTTCTTATGACTCTCTCTAGTACTGAATTAAAAAGAAGCTTTGAGAGTAGGTCTCCTTCTCTCAGTCCTGTGTCAATAGTAAAACCTTCTGAATATTCACGTTTTATTCGTACTTTCCTTTTGGTATTCCAATGCTGACGTCTTAAATGGGTAACCACCGACCGACTCTATTACCTGTGTTTGTATATAATATTAGTGTTGCCTTAGATTAAAGCTATGCTTACAGTACAAGTGATTTCTTAATGTGTCACGATTTTATTATTATTTTGGCAATTATGTCTCCTAGATTCTAGATCATCTGTAGAACATAATAACCTTTTAATGTAGCATGCAGGTTGTAACAGTTTTATTGTGAAGCTAATGTTTCTCGTTTCACTCGTTTAAGTATTCTGTTTTCATTCCAGCATACAGAAATGGAGATCCTTCCACTCTACTTGTGCCAAAAGACTCAGCTGGTAGTAGATGTGGAGTCGATGCACATGTTAGAGATAGACCGTATTTATTCTTTTTTGACTTAACGAGATGCCTGGACCCAACAGTACCGTTTACGGGATGTAAAACAACCCAGGTAAGCTTATTTCAAAGTACACCTTTTCCATATGTATTAGAGAAAGCATCAGCTGCATACTATTTTACTTTATTTGAACTTCAAATTAGTCAGAATAACTACTGAGACCACTTCACAATCGCTTAACTTGATGCCCTCTGAACTGCAAATGAGTTTCAAAATGTATGTTTTACATAGTTTACTGCATATCCAAGTAAATATTATTTTAATTAATCAATAACTATTAATAATAAAACTGTGTCTTGTTAAAAATCTACACACCTTAAGAGTTATTGATAGCCCCTTCTATAACGGGTAAAACTCTAAAAACGGCTATCCTATAAAATGTTCATCATACATGTGTTTCCTCAATATTAATAACATCCATTATTCACTAGTGAATAATAGATGTTATTATTAACTGGTTTAAATGAATCGGGAATGAACTAACAAACTAAAATCTTCCGGTATCAGAAATTGGACCTGAACCATTTTGAAGTGTATGTTATGTCATGTCGAAGTTATGGTTTGCTAAAATATTGTTAATAGTCGAGGAGAATGTATAGTTATACTAGCATATAATGGCTGAACTTCACTGAGGTGATCATTATATATTCTTTGAATAATATATTACTGAAGCTTTCTGAATTACAATTTACATTTTTTTTCTACGTTCATGCAAAAAACAAAACTTTATTGAACTATTTAGTGGAAAAAGTAGTTCTTTATTGCACTAGTGCAATAAAATGTTACTTGCATTCATCTGTCACTCTACAATAGCGTTTTGTCATCATAACAAACATAAACGTTCAAATCGATGTCACATTTTCCTAAACTTAGTGTCATCTAAATAACATATTTTGGTTTTTGCATGAACGTAGAAAAAATATTGTATGCAACTCGTACAAAAAGTGCTTATTGCACTCGACGGGTTGTCCTACTCGGCCTGACGGCCCCGTTAGACAATTTCACGTCGCGTGCAATAAACACTTACTTTTTGCACTTGTTGCATAAATAACTATTAAATTAAAATTGACTATTCTGAATTGATGTCACTGTCTGATATAAAACTAACTGTCTGAAATACAAATAAGCTTTCTAAACTAAATTTATTATTTGTATTATTGCATTTTCTGGAAAACAATTGATGTGGTTCTGAAATGTGTACAGGGTGTCTCAAACTCGATAACATGGACCTACTGTGAGGATACAAAAAAATTAAATCAAATTTGGGACACATGGTGTTATTTTGTTAATGCTCCCAAGGATATTGTTAATAAAACACTTCTCGGTAACAAGGTCGTCTTAGGTACTGAAAATAATAAAGAGAATCATAGTCTCTTCTTAGAACCGTTTTGTGAAATTGAATTATTATGTCTTCTGAGAAATAAACTGAAAAATAAAAATCATCCGGGGCAGACGATATACCAATGTTTTTGATTAAAAGAGTTGTTCATTTGATAATAAATCCAATTACTTATTTGGTAAACATTTCTTTCAGTAGTGGAGTTTTTCCTAGCTCTTTAAAGTTAGGAAAGTTATCCCAGTGTTTAAGAAGGAGATTCGCAGTGCTTGAAAAATTATCGACCTGTTACTGTGGTGTGTGCTATGTCTAAGATTTTCGAGTATGCATTTTTATCCCGGTTGATACCATTTCTAGACAGGTGCCGGATTTTGAACAGACAGCAGTATGGTTTTCGATTGGGGTATTCGACGATAACGGCTATGCATTCTTTTATAACGAGATAATTCAACATTTTGAGGCAAAGTGAGTGCCCTGCTGGGATATTCTGTGACCTCAGCAGGGCATTCGATTGCGTCCAACATGACACACTATTAGAAAAATCATATAATTATGGTGTACGCGGCCAGCCGTTAAATTGGATATCTAATTTTCTCAAAGGTCGTAATCAGTACGTCTCTATACAGACAATTCAGGAAAACTGTATTCGTGGAATAATTTCTAACAATTTAACAGTCGACATTAGTATCCCACAGAATTCCGTGATGGACTCCGTATTGTTTATTATATACCTATATATAAACTCCATACAGGTGGTTTTGAGTAATGTATTTTTACAATGTATGCTGATGATTTGGCTCTGATTATTTCCGATAAAGATGACAGGAACTTAATAGAAAATGTGGTGAAACTTTAGAGCAACTTTGCTACTGGCTTAACGGAAACAGTTTATTTTTCAATGTTGAAAAGACTCAGCTACTCAGATTTCATACTCAACAAAGAAAATGTAACGACTTATCAGTGTCGGTGAACGGTGGTAGTATACGAAGTGTGGGAGACTGTGTAAACTTTTTGGGCATAAGAATAGACGAATGCCTTACATGGGAGCCACACTGTAAGCAGTTAGCGTCAACCTTGGCCACTAAATATTATTTATTTAATAACTTAAAGGAGATCTTGACGATAGGACAATTGATGAATCTGTATTATGCCCAGGTAGAAAGTAGGCTCCGTTATGGTATATGTTTTTGGGGGAATTCAACTAGTTTTCAGGCTATCTTTGTGCTGCAAAAACGTATTTTACGTTGTATGGCCGGCATTACGCAACAACATTCATGCAGAAATGTGTTTGTTAATTTTAAAATTTTAACTGTGACGTCTTTGTTCATTTTTGAAATGTGTCTGTATATTTTTAATTGTAGAGATAAGTTTTGCCTAAACAGTGATTACCATTTTTAACACGCGACAAAAATGAGATACGGGTACCTTATATTAGACTTCATATCTCCGGTAAGGGAGCAAATTATTTAGGAGTTAAGATATTCAACCGATTACCTGAGGAACTAAAAACGTGCAAAAGGGAGACTCTTTTTAAGCGAAACTTAAAAAAATATTTAATTAATCGCTGTTTATATTCACTGTCTGAATATTTTGCTTAGGTTAAGTTATTGTTTGTTTCTCTTTTCTCTCCTCCATTTCTTTCTTTCTTTCTTTGTATCTCTATTTGTGACTAATGCTATACAATTTCTGATTGTCAACAGGCATAATTGTGAAATAAATAAATAAATAAAAATAAATAAATAGGAGAAGGTAAGCTCCATATTCAATCAAAAGTATTACCTATCTTTTGAATTTGATAGAAGCGACTAATGACGTCATCCATATTTTCCAGAACATACTTAAATTTTGTTCCTGTTAAAAAGCTCTGTTTTTTCTAATAAACTATTATTATAGCGTTTTTTCTGTATTACTTACCGTTTAAAAGTTATAAGGAGTATCGTCATAGTCTCGAAAGAAGTACGACCTTAAAATCAGATTAGCGGTGGAATGATCAAGTAGTCGTTGAAAAATAATTGAATGCTCATTGCTTAAAGTGCATAAATGTAATTAAGAATAAAGAAAAGGATTAAAGTCGATAATGCTTTAATACAGTTAAAACAAAAGGTGATGATAACAATAACTAATCTTAAAAAATGAGGTAAACGCCGTCATACATATTACAATCTATTCCCTATATGACCTCTCATTTCACATATGTTATTAACATTTTGTTCATATGACGCAAGTCGTCTGAATTCTTGTCGCGAATATAGCAACATATCATTTTTCTGATTGAGAACATTCAATTATTTTCCATCAACTACTTGATCCTTCCACCGCTAATGTGATTTTTAGATGGTATTTCTTTTGAGATTCTTTAAGACGATATTGCTTATAACTTTTAAAGAGGAAGTAATACAGAAAAAAATCTGTAATCAAAGTTTATTAGAAAAAATAAAGCACTTTAACAAACAAACAAATGGGTATATTTCTGGAAAAAATATAATTAATGATGTCATTAGTCGTTTCTGCCAAATCCCAAAGATAATACTTTCGATTGAAAATGGAGCTTACCCGATCCCATTTAACACCGCATGTCCCAAATTTTATTTAAATTTTCTGTATCCTCACAGTAGGCCCATCGTATCGAGTTTGAGACACCCTGTATAACTTGATGATGAAATATAATTTTTTGAACAACTGAAATATTTTTCTTTGCTTGCAGGTGTGCGTGACACAATGTCCTTCTACAAATTATTTTAGAACAAATGAAAAATATGATGGAGACACTGGATACTGCAATATGTATGCGGAAGCTAACACAGATTGTCCTGACTGGTATCTGACAAGCTCAGTCTGTAAGTTTACATTTTACATTTCAATGTCTACATGTTCACTATATCAAGAGACGATAATAGAAAGTCAAAAACTTCGCAAATACCAACAATTTTGTGTTACTTTTCTCTAATTTATTTTACGTCTTACTATTTTCAAAAAACATACAGATATTGAAATAAATATACAGTGGAGGCTCGCCAAAGGCTATTATTTTACTTTTGCTGAAAATAACATTCTCAATTATACAGGGTGATTCAGATCTTATAAAAAAACATTTTTGAATGGATCTTACAAATACAATTTTATATAAAAAAATCAAAAAGGGCAGTTCAAAAATGATTTCTGATGGGATGATACTAGAGACTACAGTAGCCCAACAATGTAAAAGTTGAAAATACTATAACTTCAATAATTTTCTTCTCAGAAACTATAAGGATTTTACCAAAAAAAAAAAAAAAAATACGATATTGAATCCATTTTCCATCGATACCCACATTTTTTGGATAAGTTGTAAATCATCCTATAATTTCATTAAAGTTTGGTAGCATTACAAGTGCTGTTAGACTGTCGTAAAATTGAGTTAGTTTAGAAGTTTGCTTAATACTTTTCATCAGATTCAAATAACATTAAATTTAACATAAAGGAGTAGGATTTGTATAAAATTCAGAGACGAATTAAAAAGTATCATAATACAATAAAGCAGTGGTATACTATTTTATTTAGAAAAACATGCCACCAATGCCACGTATCTCCACCACTGGAGCAACTAAATTGTAGGCTTCAGATTTTGGACAATATTTGTTTATTGGTGACAATATACCCAACATACTTGTACAAGTCAAATATAGAGAAACGCAAGAAAATACAAAACAGAAAAATAGACTAACACTAAAATAGTAGTTAAAACTATAAAACAGAAAATTAAATTATAGCAAACTAATATAAAAATTACAATAAAACACATAGTTAAAATAAATTTAATAACAAAAGAATGAAAAAATAATAGGACAAAGTTAGAAATTCCTCTGAGCTGTAAAATGCGTTATTCAATGAAACCTTTGTTATCCTGTATGTTTTTAAAAGTGTACATGGATTCATGTGCTCAATTTCAAATTAATTCACTTAGTAGTTTTTAAAATCTCTTAAAAAATAATCAATAATAATTTTGTAAGTGTAAAATATAAATATGTGTTTGATAATTAAGTGCACAGAATTGGCAGCCACTGTTTTATGAACAAACACTTCTTGGTATTTTCGAAATTTTTGGCATATCTACAATTATAATTTTCGCATAAAGTATGATTCGTAACTATTTCATTGTAATTAGTGGTCGACCACATTGGAAACATGGCGCAAATAACAGGGACGGACTTAAGAAAATAGGTACATAGATGTATCAAATAATTTTGTGTTATGTCGTTGAGTGAGAAATTATAGATAGAGGCGCAACCTTATGGCGAAATGCGTATCCACTTTTGGGCCCGAGATAGTATTAGGTAATAGCAGCTCTTTGGTTCTAAGATTCGTCAATTTATAGACAACTTATTATTCACGGAGGTTTTCTTTGCTTGTTAAACCATTGAATCACACAGAACACTCAAAATTGACTGTTGTTAACAACAGTTCTCGGCAGACGGACAAATCTCGGGCTCAAAAAACCCCTACTGTAAAACACGGTGTAACATAGCGGAACGTTAAACATGAAGGCCTTTATTTTTTGTCCGACTTTAAAAACATTTGTCCCATAGATATTTTCTATTAGGACCTTTGTTTTCAAGATACAGGCTGTTAAACTTGTAGATCGAATACGCATTTCGCTATTAAGGTTGCGCCTCTATCTATAATTTCTCACTCAACGGTTAAGTGCATGTCTTATGACTGTTTTACAGTCGTCAATTACATTATTGCTTGCAATAAAAACTACAACAATTTGTACAACACGCTTACAGTTTAAAAAATTACTCCACCATACACTACAAATTTTCTGATGACCGAGCCATGTAGATTTCTATGTTTGAAGCAAAACAACATTTCCACGGCAGGACCACATAGGTACTAATATTCGTCAAAAGGGGGTGAAAGTCCTGAATGTCATATTATAAATTTTAATTTATTTTTCTATTAGTTTCGGCTTCTTAAGCCATCTTCAGGAACACAGTCAAAGTAAGTTAAATATAAAGAAGGAATTTCCAAATACTATCTCGTGAATAGTTAACGATAGAGTCCTTGTTCTTTTAAAAAAAAAATTATTAATCTGTTATCTACATTTGACTCGATATATGTATATAGGAAAAAATAATATTTCATATAGTTGTTTGCATGTCGAAATTTTCAATATGTCTTTCATGAGTTTTCAATTTAGAATTAATTTTTGAAAAAATTACAATTTTTTTTAAATTTAGTGTGCACCGTCGGAAGTATCTACTGTAGTATTTTGAATATTGATAGATCAATAGCGAAAATAGTTTCCATGATATAGTGATGTCTCTTTTAAAAAACATAAATTATTAATTTGCCACTTTTTTTAACAACCCTTATAAAAAAACTATCAAACTAGATAGTATGGGCCTACACGTAGTGTTAAATGGGATGAGGTAAGCTCTATTTTCAATCAAAGGTATTATCTTTGGGATTCGACAGAAACGAATAATGACGTCATCAATTAATTTTTTTCCAGTAACATATCGACATTTTTTTCTTGTTAAAAAGCTCTCTTTCTTCTAAAAAACTTTTATTAGAGACATTTTTCTGTATTACTTCCCGTTTAAAAATTATAAGCAATATCGTCTTAGAGTATCAAAACAAATACCAACTAAAAATCACATGGCGGATTGGCGGTGGAAGGTTCAAGTTGTTGGAAAATAATTTAATGTTCGTTCTTTAAAGTACATAAATGCCATTAAGACTAAATAAAAGGATTAAGCTCGATAATTCTTTAATACAGTTAAAACAAAAGGTGTTGATAACAGTAACTGAACTTAAAAAATGAGGCAAACGCCCTCATACTACATACATATTACAATCTATTCTCTATATGATCTCCTTTCGTTTCAAGACACATATCCAATCTTCGCCTGACTTCTTTGTGGGCTGCATTTCACCGTTTACCTCATTAGAACCGTTTGTGATTTGGTGACGTTCCAGACCGCTGAATAGGTCCATTAATCCCAATCCATTTTTCTGGGCAAGTGTTATGTAAATATTGCTACGCAATCCTGGCCTTGTGAGGTGCTGAAACCATAGGTTTGTCCTTAGCTGCAAATACACATTCTCCAAAAGTGAAGGAAGTCCTTCTTGTAGGAAATTTAGCTAAGTAACTCACGCTATGCAATGTATGTTCATAAAAATAAGGCCCAATTAAATGCCTATCGATGATGCCGCACCATACATTTACTCCAAAATGGATTAACAATGTGAGGATTTTCAATAGACCAACAACAAACTGACTTTCGTTCGTCCAAAGAACGTGCCGAACAAGGTTCTGATAAATAGCTTCTACATTTACTGCAATTTGAGCTACAAAAATTAGCCTGTTTTCAATGTGATGTTCAGGCAAATACTCAAAATTGTGAATATTGTAGTCATGATACCCATTATTGGTCTTTATTCAAATTCAATTCCCGGCTAGCCTGCCGTAGAGAATTTCGTGGATTTTGTTCGAAACACTGTAACAGTCTAGCTGCATTAACATTGTTTGTTACCCATCGGTCAATTATCTGATTCTTCCGAACAGAAAATGCATCTTAATTTCGTCGCAAGATCGCCTCAAATCTTGTAAAGGTTCTATGATCCGGAATGAGGGGCTCTGGATACCTTTCTGGATATAACTCTTCAACTCTCCTTGATTTTTTTTGTGACTCGCCGTAAATTAGCAACATATCAGCTGAAAGGGAAAACATTTCATAAGCACAAGAAGTATAAGTTTGACGTTCGTAGTGAGTAATGACAAGTATTTTGTGACATTTAAGCCCTGTTCTCATGCTATTTCCATCATTATATTGGGTTAATAAGTTTGATTTGGACTTGTGATAATCTACCATGAGTTTTATGATGAAAATAACAGAAAATGTGACATTTGGCAGTTGAGATTTTTCCCTCCATTAAATAATTCGCACTCAAGCTTTCCCGCGTCTTCCAAAAATTCGCCATGTTGTTGGCGACTGACAGTTAGTACTATAATTTCACAATCAATACTTCAATTTATATGAAACTACACTGGATTACAACAGTTAATTAAGTATTAATGCAAAGTATTATAACTACGAAACAACTTTGGTTATGTTTACGCCAAATTATTAGCTATTTTTCGTATGTTCTGTGAAATCCGCCATATTCTTGGCGACTTTTTCTAGAGTAGGGGTATTAAAAACTGCCAGACGTATTTCATTCATAAATTGTCTAAGATTCCGTACTGATTGCTTAGTATACTGTGATGAGGACAAAGCTTCATACAGTTTAAGCAACGAACATTCAATTATTTTCCAACGACTACTTGATCCTTCCACCGCTAGCGTGATTTTTAAGTGATAATGGTATCTTCACAGTAGGCCCATACTACCGAGTTTGAGACACCCTGTAGCACAACAGGTGGAAATTGATGCTCCAATGGATAAATAGTAATTTGGAAGAGGTCGTAGCTTTTTACCATAAAGTGACCTCTAAACTCATTTCTAGAGAGTTGTTGTATGTGTAAGAACTCTAGTATTCTTACTGTAAACGATTCTGCAATATCTATTCCTGCAAGAGATAACTTTAGGTCTTTATTCAGTCTGAAAAGTCCGACCCTGTCATGTCTCCAAGTGGACCGAGGCCTAATTATAATCATTACGTTTATTTTATTTATTCTGTATAGTTTTTAATCGATGTTTGTACAACGTGGCGGATCGTAAAAAAATTAACCGGTTGGGACGAGTAAAAGGTGACGAGATATCCGTCATGAAAGGCCTACTGAATCCGTATCACATGTGGATGTCTTTGGCTGTTCAGAACGCCCTTACTTACGTTACAGAAAACGAAAATGCTCACAAGGTACAAAGAAGGAATGCGTAAATAAATAATTAGTAAACTTTTCGCAAACTAAGCTTAGTTCTGTGCTACTTTCTTTCAATTTCCTTGAACTTTTGGTACGAAGTATTGACACAGCTTAAATAACAATCAGCTCACAGACTCGTATGAGCGGGAACGTCTCGCGCAGATCTTCGCGCATGCCGCCATTTTGGGATAAAAGGCGGCAGGGACGCGTGGTTGTAAAATATGCCCTTATAGCCATACCGTCAACGACTGCGTTATTGGCGCACGAATGCTGTATTTTGTGGTTTGTTGATTTTCTTGTATTTTATACTGTTATGTTATTTTATTTTTAAACAATTTCAAGTAAAACAAATTTATATTTAGTATGACACTTTCTAAATTGGTACAACTATTTTTAATCCGGTCCTGACTTGTATCCCAAACGAGAGAGACAACAAGCTTCAAGGACAAATTTTCAGGTTTTAATACTTCAAAGGTGCCGCCGTAGAGTCTGTGAGCTGTGGTATTGAAGTGTGACAGAAGAAGAAAAGGTAAAATTTTAAGGCCGAAATAAAAGTTACTAAACATAATTTTAGTTCGGCAATTTTGTATACGTCTGATTACGATTTTAAGAAACATAATTTTCGAATGTTTTTTTCTCCTTCTGTTTGAAAGTAGACTCTACATTATCAAAAACTTTTTCCGCTATCTAGTTTAATTGTAGCATTTATTAGAGAATACAAATATGATTAACATTAATACTTACAAATTCGCTAAGCAGTAGATAATAAAAATACTAATAAAGGGTTCTGGTAATATTTATCATCTCAAGACATGTGAGAAAGAAATTCATTAACTAACTATGATTTTAGTAGATAAAGGAAGTAGAATAAATAAATACGTCATATGAATAATTTGATCACAATTTTCATTAAGCGAGATTTGAAGAGGGAGGTGGTTTAAAAATCTTGTTTTCCTTTATTCCTTGTTTCTGTGTCATAGAGTAATTAGTGAAAATTATTTTTTATGCATTTATATAACTTTTCACGGTAACTGTACCCTATATAGGGTGATTCAGAACTTACCTGAAAAAAAATGGGAAAGAAGGCCACAAGTTGGCTCGCGCGAGAATAATATAGTTGTGCCTACTAGTGGTAGTATTAGCACATAATATTTTTATACAGTTATTGTAGTGACAGATTGTTGTAAAATTCGAATGTCCTATTTTCCAATCTTCCATTTTCTCCTGCATCCTGGATATTCGAAATACAGTACCAGTTACCAGTCCATGGGGCTTGAATTGAATTGAATTGAGATTTTCAGCATTTCAGAAGTGTGGCAAAAACCCAAAAAACTAAAGAAAAACTAAAACTATGCCACAAATAAATAGCTTTAGACAAAATCTAATATATAATGGATAGATAATCCGCTGGCAACCGTGCTTGACCACGTTGAATATGATATGGGTATAACTGAACTTCATGTAGTAAGCGCTACACCGTTGATTGTGATACTTCAGCCACCTGTCTAGCAAATCTGCTTCATACTTATTAGCGGATTTTCACGGACCACATTCAACACTTTTATTCTTCAGCTGCTAAATACTTTGTAGTCGCTTAGGGCCACTATCTTGTCCACGAGTTGCACATAAATTACCAGTACCGCGTCTACGTTGCACCACCGCTGTAAATGTTTCATAATTTGGCGTGTGTTGATCAGGAATTAGATCCGTGAAGCTGTCAATGCATTTTGTCTAACTTCACAATAAATAAGAATTATGTCCATTAACTCAGCATTTTGAAAGTTTTAAAGATTGACATTCACACGATAAATAAAACAACACTACTGGCCTCGCTCGTTTACCACCTAGAGAGCATATCCCCACTCCAATCCTATTCTTCAGCTGCTAAATATTTTGTAGTCGCTTAGGGCCACTATCTTGTCCACGAGTTGCACATAAATTACCAGTACCGCGTCTACGTTGCACCACCGCTGTAAATGTTTCATAATTTGGCGTGTGTTGATCAGGAAATAGATCCGCGAAGCTGTCAATGCATTTTGTCTAACTTCACAATAAATAAGAATTATGTCCATTAACTCAGCATTTTGAAAGTTTTAAAGATTGACATTCACACGATAAATAAAACAACACTACTGGCCTCGCTCGTTTACCACCTAGAGAGCATATCCCCACTCCAATCCTATTCGCCAGTCAGGCTTGTTAACAGTACAGTTGCTAGCTACGTACTCCTTTATAAGCTAGAACTTTAAACATTTTTTACGCGAAATCTATTAGACCTTTATTATATTTTTCTGGTGATGTCGACTTCTTATTTAAAGTGCATATATCCTCAAAGTTTTTCGGATAAATTCTGAAGCACGCTGTATAGGGTTAAGGTATAAAATAATTAACTTTTATGTAGTAGTAGTAGGCATTTATTAAATTTAATATTATCATTTAAAGAGAAGTTTAACTTAAATGATTTGAAGAATGAATGATGAATTGTCCAAACAAATCTGGTCAAACATCAGTACAGTACAGTACAGCATCATTACATCAGTAAAGTTACTGAATTTCTGTAATTATTGCTTGCAGTTCAAAAAAGGTGTATTCCAACATTGAGCAACATAAATGATACCACTATTGCAGCTATACAGAATATTACAAATATTGGTGATTTTTATGAAACCATGCAAACTTCCATTAGTAACATTAAAATTTTGGCACAAGCAGAGGAGGTAGGAATAAATTTAATACTAGTTTGCTGTGTGTCGTTCTGTTTGAAGTTTTGTTGTTTTAAATATGTTTTTTTTCCAATGTTATTGCTTGTGTATAGTAACAGCACGGTGTTGTAAATATTTGTAAAATGAGAGAAATGTTCACACGATATTTATGTTATTCATTATTATGATACAAGGTAGGTAAAATATCACTTTAATGTAAACATATCTTAAGTGTAGATACGAAGATTTAAAAGAAATGTTATTTATTTGTTTACATCTTCTGGAAAGGTATAGAGTTATTATGTATTTTGCGTTCATGTCATGTCCAAATCACCACTATCTTAATGCACGCGTTTAATAATGCTTTATTTGCTTTTAGTTTAATTAACAATGGGAATGGATAATATAAAACTAGAATATTTTAATGTGCAAAGTTATACATGTCACTACTATTCAATTAAACTTCAAAACTTTTCAATTTATTGCTTAGGGTGATTTCTAAGTTGAGCATGAACCAGTATATATAAATGGGAAAGAGTAAAACTTTATTCAATTTGTTTGTCTCAATTTTAGTCAGCTTCTGTTCTTACTGAGCGTAAAAATCGTTAGTATGTTTTTTGTGTGCGTATTAGTAGCCATACACGGTGTGGTTTTTGTGGAAGGCAGTATAATACCTACATTGGTGAAAAAATTAAAGACCTGTAGATGCAGTTTTTTCTTAATTAATGGAGAAACATATTTAAGGAATTCCGTATATGAATTTTCGTCCTGTATATCATTTTTGAAACCTGGAATTGTAGGGAGGATAGCTTAGAGGCTAAAGCACTTCGGCTCCACTCCTCCCATTAGGAAGTCAATCTATCTGAGCCGCTAACCGACCTAATGTAGAGAAAAGGTGGTGATGTTGCTCAGGGAGATCTCTCTAATGTAAACTATAGAAGGCCATCATTCCTTAGCAAGTTGACAGTTATTTGTTTCATCATACCGTTTTCTGAATTCTTTGTCGGTGTTCTGCTTAATAATTCCAACACAAATTGACAACGGAAGTGTACGGACAAAGCATGGTCCTCGCACCACTTCTTAATGGTTCTTATGACTGTTTGCATACTTTGGCAAAATATCTCGTCGAACTTTTCATTAATCAGCATAAACGATGGTATAGATGCCAATTTCCGAATTGGCACAGGAGACTGTCTATATAGAGCGCCTCCCTGCAAGCAGCAGGTAGTTCGTTTAGGTGCATATAATAATACACTTCAAGTGTAACACTTGTCAATTTTTTAACCAATGTTTTACCCATGATCATCTACGTTTTATACATCTGAGTAATAATTGTCACTCTTATTGAAGTAGGACCATTCCCAGATCTTGTCTACAATGTTGTAGCTGAGAGTACAGGTTTAACGGCCGAAAGGTTCCGCGTACAGATGCTCTGCAATGAAGTTATCAACGTATGGACGAAAATTCATATACGGAATGACTAAAACACGGTTCTCCATTATTTCAAAAAGAAAATACTAACTCTCTCGGCCTCTACCCACTCTTCATACACGACATGCTTGTAAGAAGGGGGCAAAGTGACAGGAAAAATTTCAATAGCTGACAGTTTTTCAGGAGGCCTGGTGTTTAGGCTAGTCCCTCCAGCCAATACAACCACTAACGTTACGGTTTGCTAAACGGAAAACCTACCAAACTGCATCGTGTTTGTCCACCATTACATGCATTTGATTTTTTTGGTATCAGGAAAACATGTTTAAAACCCAGTTAATAGCCCAAAACAATACAGCTATTGCCACAAGCACAATGCTGCTGCAAACAATGTCCGTAAAAATGACATTGTACCCTAAAGATCAGAACCTTACTTTCAGGCATATTTTGTAAATATTTTAAGTAGTTTAATGCATATTTATTGGGATACTAACTTTTTAAATGCCGTTTTTACTTCATTGCCTGTAAATGCCTCAATTTAAAAATCACCCTGTACCTGATTGAATCTCATGCTATTTATAAATTTCATATTTTGTTTAAATTTGAGGAATTTCAATTTGCATGTGATATAAAGCACATTATAAAATTAAGTACAATTTTGGTGAAACATTAATCAAGTTTGGAGTTTTAGATTGGTCAAAATGTCGTTGAAGATATAATGCATTCTTGGTGGAAAATACTGATAGGAGTTGGACTTGCCTTACTGGCATGCATCATTTACATCCTATTGTTGAGATGGATTGCCGCACCTATAGTTTGGCTGTCTATTATCGGTGTAGTAGTCTGTTTAGGTCTTGGTGAGTATAGTAAAATATAATATTAAAGCTCTATATATGGACACATGACACATGATCTTTTGACGTCAAAAATATAAATGGAAAACGAAATTTTTTAATGGGCCTATATAGGTAACGGGTGTCGCAACTTTTATCGAACACGCCATACAAAGTGTTTCTAAAAATGTTTGATTTAAACTGACATTATTTTTAGGATCGTATGTGCTATATAAAAACATATTTTAGAGACTAAGCAACTTTCTATTATACCGGAAGTGCCCATCAGTTTTCTTATTTCAAGTTAAACACCCTGAATATTTTTTAATTTTTGGATTCCTCATATAATTTTTTGTAATATTCGCCATTAGTTCGACAGCTTTTCAACAAAAGCGACATAATAATCTAGGCATCCGTGATCGTGTTTGCTATGACCATCAAATGGTATATCAAAATAGTCATTTATGCAACAAGTACAAAAAGTAAATGTTTATTGCACGCGACGTGAAATTACACGTTATACAGTTATGTCCAGATTTCCCCGCTTTAGTAAAAATCTCGTTACTTTTATTGCTCCTCTTATAAAAATATTGAAATGTTTAAAATTTAACAGATTATTTATTCCAGGTCTTTATTTTTCAACGATCAAGTATATTGAGTTCAGAGATTTATATAATGCAGAAGTGTATGAAGAAGTGAAGGCAAAATATAAAACTACGAGAGACCTATGGTTAGCAGGCTTAATAATCTTAGCTATTGTGTTAGGTATTATATTACTGATGCTGATCTTTTTACGAAAACGCATAATTCTGGCAATAGCTCTTGTAAAAGAAGGCAGCAAGTAAGTGGTTTTAATTTTTTATTTAATAAAGAAAAATAGTTTATTATCCGAGAATTAGTATTTTACATGTTATCCAAAATTTTTGGAAGCCTACAGAGCTCCTTTTCTTTGATACAATTGACCATAATAGTGTGTATGTTTCAAGTTGTACATACATATGTACATACATCTTATTCAGTTTTCAAATCATATTTAGCTAAAAGATTCCAGATTACGTTATTTGATTGTTTGAAATCATTTTCAGACAATTTAATTTTTGAACAACTCTGAGGTTCAGTTTTGGGTCCTTTACGATTTTCAATTTATATCTCGGATATTATTAAAAGTATGGTACAGTGTCAGTTGCCGTTTTATGTAGATGTTACGCGGATTTACCTTTCTTTTGAATAAGCTTAAATAACTGCAAACACAAGATGTTTCTGAAATAACTGCGTATTTTTGTCAGTCGTTTATACCCAACCACCAAAAATCTAGAGAGTGACTCATGTTATAAACCAGCTCACAATTTATAGCAGTCGACACAAAGTAACATACATTCAGCCCGTATATTTTTTTCTATAAAATCGTGCCGCATATCTCTGAGAGCATACCCGATTACACAGCCTCTGCTGCAGCAAATAAGCATGTGCCAGATCGAAACATTAGATTTCTATTGGTTGTGACGAATTGCCGAATGCATCTGTTCGATCTCCAGAGCTATCTACAAATGTGCGCGTATACAAATTTCGGGTATATCTTACCGTTAATTTAATTGTGAATGTAATTGATTACGGTTAGGGCGCGAAATCAAAATATTGTGGGCCAAATACACTTGCACTACATTTTGTATCGACCCACTTAGGAAGCGCAATCGTGGCGCCAGAACGATTCGGCAATGGACTCCAGCTGGGACAATGACCAGAAGCCGTCCTTTCCAAGAACGACCACCCAAACTGGGATTCTAGAAACATCCACCGAAACCGTCAGGGTGGCGCCAAGGAGAAAATATAGATAGTAGTACGACGCAACACAGAACACACTCCAACAAAGCTTCGCGTCGACAACATCTAGGCTGATACATCCTCTGTTTCTTTATTTTAAATAAATATATTTTTTACGGTTGTGAGAGCGTTTCATTTTTGCTGCACGACACAAGAAACCCTCAATATGATCAAAAGTGATATGTAGTTCATTAACAAGAATGTGCGTGAGTAATGTATATTTATAGTGCAATAAAAAGTGGCAAAGAAGTACACCTGTGAAAGAGAAAATAGTGGAAACTCGCGGAAGGAAGATGGTATTTTAAAAGTGAACATCGGACAATAAAAAAAATTGGGTTGCTATATCTTACAAGATGAAACTTTGCCTAGAATAGGTGCTTTTGCGAATTATGCGCGACATGAATTATGCTTCGAAAAGAGTATGCTGATAGAAAGGGATGATATAGTGATAGGGCAAAGAAACTATTTAAATATTAAAAAGTCGAAATCTGATTCATAGAATATATTAAATTTTGACGAAATATAAAATATAGATACATCAAAGTCATACGGAAGGCGGTATCATATGATATAATAAGTATTAATGTGTGATCGTTATATTGACAGTGTCATAGTAATCAATAGCGAATAGTGTGTATGTATAGTGCAATGTATTGTATTGTGAATATTTGCGCGATTTATTTAATGGTGGAAAAATTTTCGCAATTATAACATTTCATTGGCTGTCATATGGTATATTGTTAGAAGCTCAAAACAAACTTATTAACACCACATAATAATGAAAGTAGCAACAATATTTTTACTGTTTTGCAAAATTTGTCAAAAGTTGAGATTTTGTCGCCATAAATAATTAAAACAAAAGTTGCGAAATTTGTGCATACATCCGTGAATTTCGCGTTCATGAGGACAAGGCTAGTGTTAAAGTGTGATATCTGCAGAGTGCGCATCCAAAAGAACGGAATTCTAATTTGTGGAGAGGATGGCATGGGGGAGATATTTAAAGTAAACTGTTAATTTTGTATGTTGTGAACTTATATTACTGTTTCTACTAAAAATAATTATGTTATGTAATGTTTTTATATCTGATCGCCTTCAAATTTAGTCCAGAAGCTAGCGATGAGTCACTCTATGGATTTTTGACGGTTTGGTATACTTTTAAATACTTTTTTAAAAGTTTCTGGCTTAGAAAGCGTTGAAATACATATATGGGACTGAAATCAATTAAGGGAAACGATAATGCTTATTATAATTTACTGATATTAATACTACATCGGCTTTTTCCTGATCAATTTTCTGGAGCGCATGACTCCTTAAATCAAAAGTTGCTTAACACACTTATTATTTCAGCAACATCCGTCACAAATATATTAACAAATCGTTTATTACGGTTACTAATGTCTGTTATATTTCTTTTGACTTGACCTAAATCCTAAAATTATCAATTTCAGGGCCGTCAGTTCTGTAACAGCATCATTATTCTTCCCGATATTACCATGGGTTTTACAACTTGGTGTTATAGCGTATGCAATAGCTGTAGCTCTATATCTGACGAGCACTGGAGATCCTGTATATAAGACCAGATATATAAACAATCAGACTTGTGACATAGGCTACGAGGTAGGTAATATCAAAGTTTGCGGAATAAATATATATTTATTCCGTAAACTTTGGTAATATAAGGCATATAGATGATTTAGCCAGAAATTTTTGAAATTTAAATGCCGCTTCTTATTGATTTTCTATATATAGATTCAAAAAATATAGTGAAATGTCTAAACTCATCATTCAATTCACTTTATTACTACAAAATTTATAAGAAACATTTTATAAGCATGGGCAAAAACTTTTCACATTTTACAGGGTGTTAATAAATAATTCTATATGTTTGTGTGCCAAATTAAAGGCCAGTCTCTATAAATATGTATGTGGGAAATATGATACATCTGAAGATATAAAACTTATTTAAAATTCAGCTAGACTTATTATACAATTTTTTTTGTTCAAAATACACTTTAATAAAACACGTAAAATATGATCATTAAGAAAGTTCAGAAAATACAGTTCTGTAAAATTTTGAATTTTTTGAAAGATAATTATTTGTAATTAAAATTGATTTTGAAACAAAAACTTTGTCTATAATTTTTTTCTTTGTAAGACGAACATTTTCTTAGTTCTTTTTGATTTATTTAACATTGGTAAATTTATTTTATTATCATCCATCAAATCATTTTTCAAGTTATCGTAAAGGTTGAAGTCATATCTAATATACAATGTGACCAATTTCAAATGAAAACAGGCCTGTAAAAATGCTTTTTATTTTCCAAATTGGTTCTGATGGTTTTTTTAGGATGGCGCAGTAAAACTATTCTGGCGCAAAATATTAACATACGGATTCATCAACAAGGCGTAACGTTAGTCAGACTAGCGGAGGTTACGCGAAAAATTTACGCATCTGTTGCACTAATTTAAATAAAAAGCATACTCCTATTCACTACTATGTATAATACTTACTTTATGATATGTTAACTAATCCGTAGTACTGAAAAGTACAGTTTTTGAATATAAATACTAAATATACAATGGGAAACGCAAGAAACTAGAGGCCGAAGTTACGCGATTTTTAGACGGTACAATACTGGGTCTAACTTTTGGCGTAAATATGGACGTAAATAAACAGCCTACCTAGCAACGCATGTTTCGTGAATGAGCGCAAAGCTGGTTAGGCCAACTAACGCGCTTTACACGGGCGTAAACCCGTTAGTCGGACTAGCGCTACGCCCGTTTCATGAATCCGGCTGTGTAATTCCAACTTCAAGGCCTACTTCGAATTCTTTTCACTGTCAAATTTTACAAAAATTGTTTAACGACTTTTTTTTCTTCAAATTTCGCTACGGCACTGTACTCAGCTTTCCCCAAAACGGTTTTATACCATATTTGGTAAATAGGTAAATATTAATTGTTATTTATTTAAATTTAATGTGATTATAATTACTAGCATAAATTCATTTCTCACTTTTTTAATTCATTTTTCACAGCCAACAAATTTATTTAAAAAATTATTATAAATGCATTTAATAAATTGAAGCCTACATTGGAATAATTGTTATAAATTCCTCATTATTATTTATTTATGACCATTTTAGGGGTTGTCAAATCCAGTGCCGTAGTTAAATTTGAAGAAAGCCAAACAATTTTTGTAAAAGACAGTGAAAAAAATTCAAAGTAGGTCTTGAAAATAAAAAACAAATTTTAATATTTTGTGCCAAAATAGGTTTTACTACTCCATCTTTTAGAAAAAAAAACCGAGCTAAATCATATAATAACATTTTTACGGGCTTGTTCCAATTTCAAATGGGCCATACTGTATTAAAACAGAAAAAAATATATATTTACATGTGAGATATAAGTGGTCTGCTCACTTCCTGCTCGGCCTAAGCGGCTCGACTTACTTAATATCTCACCTGCACTCAGTTATGTGAACATACATATGAAGGAACAGCCAGTTCAATTGTCGGTCATCTCACCTATGGCATACTGATGAGGGCTAACAAGCCCGAAACCGGTCTATGTCTGGTGGTGTGTTCGACAAGGGTTCCTGGCTGTTCACACAGATACTGCAGGAGTAATTCAATGCCGATCGGGGCATTAGTTCGCGGAGTAGTTGTTTCCTGCAATATCATTTACATATATAATCTTTACAGGATAACGTCGATTGTGATCCTGACGAATTCGGAACAGCACTAACAAACCACGTTACAGGAGGCTGCGAAAACGCTACTTGCAAATTTATTCGGATGGACAATACCGTATTTTATCCATATCTACAAGGTAATTTTCCATTTCTCCCAAAAATTAAAAGTACACTGAAATTTTTTCTAGCTCTTAACGTTTTTGGGTTCTTTTGGTTGGTATTTTTCGTATCCGCTTTTGGGCAAATGGTCTTAGCTGCAGTTTTTGCTCAATGGTACTGGACTTTCCGTAAGAGCGCCCTTCCATTTTTTGCTGTCACTGCAGCATTCTGCAGAACAGTAAGGTAGAAAAATCATTGATTTTAACTAAAATCTCAAAGCCATTCTTTTCTATTATACTTTTCTTACTTTGCTTAAAAATATACAGGGTGTGTCCGATTTTTCGTTTTTAACTTTGGGAAAACATAGAACATGAAAACATGATAGTTATCTTTCCTGTAATATTTTTCTCTATGACCCTTCGTTTTCCTGATACAGGGCGTTATACTTTTAAAAAATTAAGTTATTTTTTATCTATGAAACAAATAAATATTTTTCCTAAAAATTTGGTATGCAGTAATCGAAATAAAAGGTGAATATTTTGATCTAAATCATTTTTCTGAACCCTTGAGCACTTATTTCAATAGTAAAATCACAAAAGTTTTTGTTTTTATCAGATACATTTCTCTTTTGTAACGAAATAATTTTATCAATCAGAAATTTTGCAAGAAACACTAACATGAAAAAATTGCGAGACCAAAAGTCGAGCTTGATTGCTGATTGGCAAAATTTTGAGTTAAAAAGAAAGTTATCCATAGAAGGAAAAGCTCGATTATTTTTTGGCAAGATAAATTAACGATCAAATATATAAATTTAAACTGACTCCTATTATACGGAGCAGCATACACTTTTTCCTTTAAAAAAAACCAAAAAATAAATCTAGTGGACTCAGATCCAGTGGTCGAGCTGGCCAAACAATTGGACCACTACCTTTTCCTGTAGATCGTATTTAATCAACTTATAATTTCAACAGCACAACAAACATACTGATTTGACATTGACATTGGCTTATTTAGTTTCCCGATAACATCCTACAGTGCCTTCATAAATGATTACAAGCCACGTGATCAGGGTCGAGATTCTCAAATCAATCGCAGAGCAATTCATATGCAAATATCCTTTTCCTCACTACGGCAATTGAGAGAGACAAGAAATATATTTGCATACGAGTTGTTCTTCGAGAATCACAGTTCTGGTCACGTGGCTTGTAATCATTTATGAAGGCACTGTAGATCAAGCAGCACAAGCAAACGTGAATTTATTACCAGTAAAATCCAGGTCAGATATGAACATGCAGGAATATCAACTTTTTGGCAAAATCTGAACAAAATCAAAACTGTAAATGACGAGATATTCTCCTAGTTTACTTCGCCGAAAAAGCTACGTCTATGAAATCTTGCACATTATAGAGTCGATTACCAATGCTAAAGAGTTGTTTGGCTATAAAAGAAAATGCTAACAGCAACAAATATTCAAAAACTTGTCGTGTGTTTATGAGATGGGAAAACTCATCAAGAAGTTTTACCATTACCAATGAAGAATGTACATTGTGCCCTGCACACTTTATCGTAAATAAAATATTTTTTTAAAAGTTCATCCCTGTATCTGGAAAATGGAGTCAGAGAAAAATGTTACAGTAAAGATATCTATTATTTTTGTATGTTCTATATTTTCCCAAAGTTAATAACAAAAAACCGGAGACATCCTGTATAATATTTTAAGTTTAAAAATTGATGAGCCTACACATAATTTTGTGTTTTTAGGTACCATCTGGGAACTATAGCGTTTGGTTCACTAATCATCGCAATTTGTCGAATGATAAGAGTAATGCTGGAGTACCTGGACCACAAATTAAAGAAGTACGATAACAATTTAGTTAAAGCCATTTTATGCTGCATGAAATGTTTCTTTTGGTGCTTGGAGAAATTCCTCAAATTTATCAACAAAAACGCCTACATCATGTGTGCCGTTCACGGCAAGAACTTCTGTACCAGTGCCAAGGATGCATTTTTACTTCTGATGCGAAACATCGTCAGAGTGTTTGTACTCGACAAAGTAAGTTTCCAGAGTTTTACTGCAGTCGTACAATTCTCTTTCACGATTTCTTTTTCAGGTGACTGATTTCTTGTTCTTCCTAAGCAAATTGTTAGTAACGATGGGTGTCGGAGCGGTGTCATATGTCATATTTGCTACGGATATCACGCCTATCGATAATTCCAGTTTGAATTACGGAGTCGTACCTGTGGTTATCATAATGATTTGCACGTACCTGATCTCGGCAGTGTTCTTCAGTGTGTACAGTATGGCTGTGGACACTCTGTTCCTCTGTTTCCGTAAGTATAAAAAGGCAGTTTTGCAAATTGTCATTTTTACAAATTTGTTTTTTTTTTATTTTTCCTATTTTTATGTCACCTGCTTATTTTTATTTATTTATGTGTTTTTTTCAGTGGAAGACTGTGAAAGAAACGATGGTTCTGCAGAAAAGCCATATTTCATGTCAAAGAATTTGATGAAAATTTTCGGCAAAAAGAACAAAATTTCGTAGATTGTTACCACCACCATAATTTTTTTTTATTATCACTGAGGATAATAATTAAACTGTGATACGTACCATATATATGATTACCAAATAAACTAGTTATACAAAATATTTTGCCAAAAATGTGCTAGTTTTAATATAAGCTTATATAAATGCAATCGAAGCTACAAATATTTATAAGTCATGCTACATTTCATGCGAGACAAGACTTTGAAATAAAAATTTTTAGTCATACTGTTTTTAACTGTTTTATAACAAAATATATTTTTATGTATTAACACTACCACATACACTAAGTTTATTTCAATATTCATGCAGTTGCATTCTTTTTTTTTTCATAAAACGATAGTAGCGTTTACCAAAGTGAATCGTTTAACGTGAAATAATTTTTATATAACCCAAGCATTTACTTCTTATTTTGAAGTCTTGAAGGTTACCTCGGTATTTCCCCTGTATATAATATACGTATTTTTATATCCTTTGTAAGTATTCGATAAAAGCCAAATATAGTACTATAAAATTATATTAAGAAGTTTTATGTTATTTTCACACACCTACACCTATAGAAAATTAAAGTGGTATTAAAAGAATTACACCTGCTAGCCTGCAATCTCTACACAGATAATTGGCCGAAAAATCTCTAGAGTTGCATATACAGGGTGTCCTAATAAAAACTTCGATCACCATTTTCCTGGGAGTGGAGAGATAATTTAGTTTGTAAATATGGTTTGGTAAATGCCAACACAGGCACATAGATGGCGCAGTTGTGCTATTATTTATACAGTGCCTTTATAGTAAACACAGTGGCGACAATAGCATGTCCAGTTTTCTATTGGTCGCCCGTTTTTGCCCCATAATGGCGGTATTTTGTTTACTTTTACAAGTGTCAACTGTCAAGTGTGTTGTACAAGTTTGTTTGTATATGTATTATACCTTCGTTAATATTCTATTCTTATCGATTTCTATCACAGATTACTACTAATTTCTATATTACAGGTAAGCTTAGCACACAAACACAGATATGCATACATAAGTAGGTATATTGTAATTATTGTATCATTGTAAAATAACAGAAAACACTCATAACCTAACCAATCTTATGAGGTATGTTTATCGAAATCTTTGCTGTTTGACATTCATTTAATAAATTTGTATCACAAATTCACATACTTATTTACATTTTAGCTCAGAAAATATGCCAGGTTGTGCTGCAGTTGGATGTACTAATTCAGCAAAATGGGATATCTTATGAAGCGTTTTCCTAAAGATCCTCGGTATAGGAGAGAATGGGCAGTAATTTTTGTAATGAGATATACTCCTACAGACAAGTAAACCGCATAGATATAAATATATACCTATTATAGCATCAGTGCGTAATGTTCTATGCATTTTAATCACAAGCGACCGTCTGTTAATAGCTTAAACGAGAATAGAAAACTAATACGTAAAACGTAATAAAAAACCTCATATTTTACTTGAAATATAAAAATTGAGATTTATTACACTATTATTTTGAAATTACAGACCACATACATTACTATACGCATAAACTTGTGGATTTATTAGTTGTCAAATGTTTATAGCCATCAAAATTTCACGTAATTTCTGTGTATTCTTAATTTGAAAGTAAATTTTACTACAATTTTTTTCACGTACTAATTACTTGTCACGAGTAATAAATCCCCAAATTTATGCGTATAGGTTGAGAATCGCCCTGTATAAACTATGTTTATAATTTAACACCTTACCAACTTTGTAAACAGTTTAAATTACCATTATCTAATAAATAATAAAAATATTCCAGTTTTTTTTAATCTTTTATTTAATTTTTATATTTTTTAATAGTTTAAGCCAATATTAACTATGAATACTCGTATTTTTTTTAATATAGCTACATTGAATAGTTATTTTGTTGTTTGCTGTCTGGTACACTCCATAAACAGGCTAATAAACTGATATTTACCTAACTCTTTAATACAACAGATATTACTAATATTTTTATCGGTTAAAATTATATAACAGTTTCCAAAATTTAGTTATCTTCAGTCGTTTTCATGAAAACGTATATCCCAGGATAAATTTATCACCCATTTTAGTTTGTAGCATTCCGTGATTATCAGTCTCCCACATCATGTATTTTTCAACCTGTAAAAAAAAAACAAGCATGATCATTTCCTCCAACAAACTGTACAAGAGGAGACACTTACCTGTAATGAAATGTTTACTGCAGACTAAAATGTTGGTAATTTGATTTGCTTTATTAATAGCAAATAGTTCTACAACTCTCATAATTAGCAGCATCATAACCCAATTCCATCATTTTGTTTAATATATCTTTTAGACCAAGTATGGGCAAAATGTCCCTATTTTCATAAGAACTATAGAAGGTTTTCCACAATTCATGTTGCACACTCGTTCCACGGAATTTGTGTGGTGGTTGAGGACATCACTCAAGCACTTGGTACATCAGTACAGAATGCATCCTTTAATTTGCATATTCACTAGCAAATAAAATAGCACCATCTTTGGCAGTGATACCGATACAGGAAACATCTTAACGGTTTTGCACAATCTGAGAATGTTTTGCCTGAAAATAATGTTTACAAACTAATGTTAATCCTATACCTAACCTGTTAAGTCATACATATTATCTAAATCTACCTGCTTAATTTCACAAGGAAACGTACCTTTCCAATTAAAATGTAGAAATCATTCATTACTTTTGTCCCTGCATTTGTAACAAACCCAGGTTCAAAATATTTGTAAGACTGCAAACTTTTTGTAGCTTTTCATCTGCTCTTTGTTATAATAAAATAACTGTGTTACGTTAAAACTAAAAGGGAAACAATATTTGTTTATGTGAAACTCCATAGATAGCATTGTTATATGCATATATAATTATTTATACAGTGCCTTTATAGTAACCACAGTGGCGACAATAGAGCCTATGCCCCGCCCACCCGCCATTAAGGGGCAAATTTTTTTGGCGCGAACAATTTTCCCGTTGCTGAAACCGAGTTTTAATTTTAAAATATACTGCAATAAAAAACATTTCGTGATTAAAGTATTAGAAAATAGCCGTAACAATGAGTTTTTGATATAAAATACCGGTCCCCATAAATGAGAAGTTTTCATTTATGACTAAAATTAAACAATTTCCGGAGCCATTTACGGACCGCTTGTTGTAGGCCCTCAGCAGTCCGGTTCTCATTTCTCTAATTTTTATCGGAATTAGTTCAAATTTGAAAAACTATTAGTTGAAATATGTCCCGAGGGCGTGAGCATTTCAAATATATAAGTTTTAATTTAATTCTTAACGAAATCTTGTCTTCAATATCGTCAAATTTGAATTTGACATTTGACATGTTTGACAACAGAGAGGTTAGAAAAGATACAACAAAATTTAATTTGAACAAAATAATGTGAAAATAATTATGTTAATAAAAGAATATTATTGGAAAATCCTGATGTTGGAGAAAGGTAAGTTTGAAAATGTTGCTGTGTTCATGTTTCTCATAAAATATATTTTTGCAGATATGTAATGAAACTGAAGTTAATAGATGATGTGAACCCCTTTACGTTAAATATATATTCAATTTATATATGCATATAACAATGCTATCTATGGAGTTTCACATAAACAAATATTGTTTCCCTTTTAGTTTTAACGTAACACAGTTATTTTATTATTACAACAAAGAGCAGATGAAAAGCTACAAAAATTTGCAGTCTTACAAATATTTTGAACCTGGGTTTGTTACAAATGCAGGGACAAAAGTAATGAATGATTTCTACATTTTAATTGGAAAGGTACGTTTCCTTGTGAAATTAAGCAGGTAGATTTAGATAATATGTATGACTTAACAGGTTAGGTATAGGATTAACATTAGTTTGTAAACATTATTTTCAGGCAAAACATTCTCAGATTGTGCAAAACCGTTAAGATGTTTCCTGTATCGGTATCACTGCCAAAGATGGTGCTATTTTATTTGCTAGTGAATATGCAAATTAAAGGATGCATTCTGTACTGATGTACCAAGTGCTTGAGTGATGTCCTCAACCACCACACAAATTCCTTGGAACGAGTGTGCAACATGAATTGTGGAAAACCTTCTATAGTTCTTATGAAAATAGGGACATTTTGCCCATACTTGATCTAAAAGATATATTAAACAAAATGATGGAATTGGGTTATGATGCTGCTAATTATGAGAGTTGTAGAACTATTTGCTATTAACAAAGCAAATCAAATTACCAACATTTTAGCATCACTGCTGAAGAATGAGGGTCTGCAGTAAACATTTCATTACAGGTAAGTGTGTCCTTTGTACAGTTTGTTGGAGGAAATGATCATGCTTGTTTTTGTTTACAGGTTGAAAAATACATGATGTGGGAGACTGATAATCACGGAATGCTACAAACTAAAATGGGTGATAAATTTATCCTGGGATATACGTTTTCATGAAAACGACTGAAGATAACTAAATTTTAGAAACTGTTATATAATTTTAACCGATAAAATATTAGTAATATCTGTTGTATTAAAGAGTAAGGTAAATATCAGTTTATTAGCCTGTATATTGAGTGTACAATACAGACAACAACAAAATAACTATACAAAGTAGCTATATTAAAAAAAATACGAGAATTCATATGTAATATTGTCTAAAACTATTAAAAAATTATAAAAATTAAATAAAAGATTAAAAAAAACTGGAATATTTTTATTATTTATTAGATAATGGTAATTTAAACTGTTTACAAAGTTGGTAAGGTGTTAAATTATAAACATAGTTTATACAGGGCGATTCTCAACCTATACGCATAAATTTGGGGATTTATTACTCGTGACAAGTAATTAGTACGTGAAAAAAATTGTAGTAAAATTTACTTTCAAATTAAGAATACACAGAAATTACGTGAAATTTTGATGGTTATAAACATTTGACAACTAATAAATCCCCAAGTTTATGCGTATAGTAATGTATGTGGTCTGTAATTTCAAAATAATAGTGTAATAAATCTCAATTTTTATATTTGAAGTAAAATATGAGGTTTTTTATTACGCTTTACGTATTAGTTTTCTATTCTCGTTTAAGCTATTAACAGACGGTCGCTTGTGATTAAAATGCATAGAACATTACGCACTGATGCTATAATAGGTATATATTTATATCTATGCGGTTTACTTGTCTGTAGGAGTATATCTCATTACAAAAATTACTGCCCATTCTCTCCTATACCGAGGATCTTTAGGAAAACGCTTCATAAGATATCCCATTTTGCTGAATTAGTACATCCAACTGCAGCACAACCTGGCATATTTTCTGAGCTAAAATGTAAATAAGTATGTGAATTTGTGATACAAATTTATTAAATGAATGTCAAACAGCAAAGATTTCGATAAACATACCTCATAAGATTGGTTAGGTTATGAGTGTTTTCTGTTATTTTACAATGATACAATAATTACAATATACCTACTTATGTATACTCGCGTCAAGAATTCAGACGACTTACGTCATACGAACAAATGAGCAATTCGTTATATTTTCATCAAAATATTTAAGAAACTGCAACTTATAGTAATAAAATTATATACTACACTAAAAGCTTGTATCATATATTGCACTAAATTGCAATAAAACATTGTTTTTAACGCGACCAAATATAGAAAATTACGTTGACAATAAAAACAAATGTGTAACGTCAGCCGTGACGTAAGACGTCTGAATTCTTGATTCGGGTATATCTGTGTTTGTGTGCTAAGCTTACCTGTAATATAGAAATTAGTAGTAATCTGTGATAGAAATCGATAAGAATAGAATATTAACGAAGGTATAATACATATACAAACAAACTTGTACAACACACTTGACAGTTGACACTTGTAAAAGTAAACAAAATACCGCCATTATGGGGCAAAACGGGCGACCAATAGAAAACTGGACATGCTATTGTCGCCACTGTGTTTACTATAAAGGCACTGTAATTATTTACTCCTAGAAACTTTGGAAACTAATTCAGATAAGAATGTGATCACTTCTTTACAATTTATGTAATAAACATACTTTTTCTGAAAATTTAATAGATTTCCAAATATTAAATTCCTTGTTTTTGATTAAATACAGAGTATGTTTCTGTGTGTGTCTTGTATCTGTCATATATTCCACATAATGACATGAAGCAATTTGAATAAATTTTACTTCAAATTTTATATTCTCAAAAATATTAGTGATTTCCTTTTAAAGTAACAGAGCTGACAATAATTTCATACATACATACAAATTTTTTATTTCTATTTAGATTAGTTTTCGTGGCCATTTCAGTGGCATGTGCACTTATAAAAAAGTTGAGTCAAGCGGCGTGACAAGCAGAGTTCATAGTTAATAATGTGGAATAGACTCATAGACAGAAACACAGAATATAATTGTAGTTACATATTTTGTTCTGGTGTACAGTATACAGCAAGTCAATTTAAGGTTTTCTAAGTGATATATGTCTTCGCCATAGACCTCTTCGCAGAAAGATTTAATGAATTAAATTTGGAGCAACAAGGAAAACACCAAAATATTGCCCATTTATATAGTCACATAAAAGGATTTCACTACAAAAACATGATCCTTCATTTTTTCCAAACTGTAAAGAGCACTTTGAAGAAATGAATGATTTTGAGAAAGTTTTATAATAATAAACATATTTTATTGAATAAGCCAAATGGCAATCGACCGAAGTCCTTTAGCCAGAAAGCAGACTTTCAATTGGAATTGTGTGATTTGCAGTGAGACCATTTTTACCAGGGAATAACCAAAATAAGAATGAAATTCTTTAAGGTACGTCTAGGAGAATGTTACCCTAATTTGCAAAACTTAAGCCTTATGATGGATTCAATGCTGGGAAGGACGCATCTTTGAGAAAGCAGCTTTTCCAACATGAAATTTATAGTCAAAATATAGGTGTCCATTGCTTTGCTTGTCAACAAAATAAATTAATGTTAATACTGATATACTGGTTAGTAAAAACAAACGTCCACAAACTTCCCTCTAATTTTTTTTTGTATACTTAGTTATTTTTTTGAATAAATATAAATATACAAGCAAACACGTTTTTTGTACATATTACAAATTACCGATAAAAGTCCATATGAATTATTGTATGATGCAGAACGTTTACAATTTTAATAAATGAATGGCTCGCCCGTAGGCAGCGCAAAATTAACAAAACTTCTGAATAAACTAATTGATGGTCGTGGTTTGATTACCGATAAAAGAAGCAATAAATCAGTTTGGTGTACAAATGAATATTCCGATTTAACAATTTGTCGCAAGGTTTAATTTTTTATAATAAAATTATTCATCATATTTGTTCAGTTAATTAATATTGATGGAGAAAAAGTAAATAAAATATTACAACAGCAATGAAGGATGAATGTAAAATAGAAATCGAAAATTAACTACTTCTTTAACAAAGCGCCCTAGATAAAAATTTTATATAAAAGACCCTTTTATAATTTACCAGAGAATACAAGGTCTCTTTTTTGGTCACAATAATAATGATATCTCTACCCCTCATTCTAATCACGAGGATTAGCTCAGAAATCAAAGACTTGTGCGGAAGAGGGGGCAGCAGGAACGACTTACGTTAGTAGGCCCTAACCACCATTTAGTGCAGGAATGAGGGAAACCTGGAAAACCTCATTAATTAAGAAGGTAGTCAAACGTCAACCGGTATCAATCTCTCAGATTGACCCAAGCCAACATTCTTCCACCCTACTATACCCGCAAAGAGGGTGCCAATCCTCTTCACGAATATAGCTTATATACGGTCTACCGACTGCGGGGTCAAACCCACAGCGATCACCTCGATTCAAGTCCTGACGCCTTAAATCGTGCAACCACTGACCGGTAAAAGCAATAATACAATTTGGGGTACAAATGAATGTTCCAATTTAAAAATTTCTCGCAATTATTCATCATATTTGTTCAAATTGCTAATTCACATTGATGGAAAAAAATAAATAAAACATTACAACAATGGATACTGTAATGGCCTGTAAAATATAAATGGAAAATTAAGTACTTTTTTAACGAATCATCCTAGATCAAAATTTTATATAATTTATTATATAATAGTCTCATTTTTGAACACTCTTTATATAATAAAAATATACAAACTAAATATATTCTTACTTATAATATTTTGGTTGTTTTCCTATTTTACAACACATGAATTACCATTACAAATCATACCAAAACAAATTCTCATCATGCGTTATTTTTCATTAACAAAATTTCCTGATAAATCAATAAATATGTTGCTCCATTTAACCTAGCACTATTATAGAACTTCATATCACATATGATCATCATGGGAACAAAAGCATACAAATATTCCCCCTGCCATACTAAAAACGTAAAGTAAAAAATAATTCTTTAATCGCTGTCAATCTTGCTGTACTAGTAATATTAATTACTGTGACAATAAATATATTTTCTACAATCTTTCGTATTTATAACAAAAATAATTTCTAATGGCAGTAAAATACTTAATAAAGGGCTTAATAATAATAATAATAAAACGTTATGCAATAAAGTACTTTCTACTGAATGGTTGTTTGGGAAATTAGTACTCAATTATTAATAAAGTTTTATATTAAATTACCTATCACAATAAACAACAAAATGTTCAGCTGACCACACTACAATTTTATATTTATCGTGGGAATGTTCTCGGTGTCCGTTAATTCGTTTTCATCCATGGGGACAAGGCCATCCTCATCAGCTCTTGACAAAATATCACAAATAAGGGGTGATTCCACACCCAAGATATATTCACAATATTTGGGTTCCAACAAGTATAAAGAGACAGCGTTTGGACTAGGTGGATTTTCTAGACACTTCAGTTTAACTTCAGTTTGTCGAGGCTTGCCTGTTTTATCGCACACTGTACCTCCAGAGTAAAAATGTGAAAGCTGTTTCCGTTGAGCTAACGGCTTAGGACGTTTGTGAGGGTGCTTCTCAATCCAGTCTAAATGCGTCTTCTTATCAAAAAGGCCTAAGTTAATGGATACCTTTCTTCCGTCTTTTTCAAGATGATATTGTTCGACAAATTTTCCATAGCAAAATTCGAACTTCCACCAACCTGTGCCACCGTTCAAGCAATTTTTACCTTGTAAGAAGTTTTCAACAGGAGATTGATCCACGATTTTTGTTTCTGGCACTTTAGTGACCGGCTCTTCTTTATCTATCTGTATCAGTTCTACTCTAAATCGATCCAGGTCAGAGTTTCTTCGTAGCTTTGCACTTTCCTGTTTTAATTTGACTAAACTGTAAGGTTTCTTTGGACTACCTTCGAGAGGGGCGCAACTTATTTTGTGTTCGCCCGTCTCTTTTGGTTTATATTTTGGGTGGGCACAAAGCAATGGTGATAAAATGATAATTTCATACACACATGTCGATGTTTCTTTCAAAGAATATACTTCATGTTTCCCATGAATATAACACACATAAAGAACTTTAGTCATACGAGGTTTATTATTGTTTAAATCACAAGATGTACCATTATCCATTGTAAGTTCATAATAAGGTAGATTAACATTGTCAATTTTCTTCACGGGAATCTGAGTACTCTCATCCAATTCTTCTTCTTTATAATTATCTAATAGATTTTCTAAATATTTATCATCCCATTTACCTAAGATATACTCCTGCACTTTTATTTTTTTACCTTCCCGATCTTCGTGATATTGTCGGATATACCTGCCATGACATACTTCATATGTCCAATATGATTCTAAGCGAAAGGAGCAAGTCGTTTGAGTGAACAAAGGTGAAATAAGTTTCAGAGCAGACGGACCTTCATACTTTATTTCCTGATTTGAGTCCTTTTCCGAAATGCTAGGTAAAATACATTTATACTTTTCTTGATGTAAGGATGTTACTATCATGGATTCACCTGGCAGATCAGAATCTTCTGGAAGAAGTTCTCCTGGCCAATCTATGCTAAACAATACTGTGTCATCAAATCCTCTGATGTCATTTTGTTTACTTTCATGACAGACAAAAACCAATAATAATAGTTTCCAAAGCAAATCCATTCTAAACTATGTTTTAACTTGGTTTTCACATTATTTACTGAACTTATGTTAATTTTATTTTGCGATAATGAATTGACGTGACAACTTATTATTGGATTCCATTCGCAAAGATTTGACAAGTTGACGTTGACGTTGCTGACATTTGACAAAAGCGAGGGGTTAATAAGCAATGCCAACATTAACTTTATGAAAACACTAGTAACCAAGAACCAAGAACACAGTATCAAATATTTTCAGCAAAAGTGTTAGTTTGAATCACATACTTAGAGAGACTTTCTCTAAGTATGTGGTTTGAATACAACTATACAAACAGAGGTCGTTGAATAATTATATTTACATGAATTTGCACATCTAATTGTAGCAGTCATAAAAAAATTGAATACTTTTTACGCTTTGTTCAAAACTACTATTAGGTTTGTTCCTGGAGCAGTTGGAAATAGTTTGAAACTGTCAAAAATATTTGACCGATAACGAGTTATCAGTGAATTTAAATTAAGAAGTAGTTGCGGACATTTTTGATAGTTTCAAACCGTTTCCGTTTGAAATTTAACTTATTACCAAGCTGGTAATTTATTTAATTTGATTCACCGTGACCTACTACTGAATAATATAAGTTAGTAAAGAGATTTACCAAGCCATGATTTATTTAAATTACATTATAGTCCTACAACTTTTAGCCAACTGAAATTATTTTAACACTCAAGAAGGCTTATGCCATTTTGGTTCCTTGTGAATTGTGCAGGTTAGCTCACTAGGTCAGATTGGGTCAATTACAAACGTGACAATTATTTATGTTTTTCCTGCAGAATAAAATTGTCTCAATTTCACTTTCTGAAATTTTGCGATAAAAACAAATACCGAAATTTTATATTTAGAAACAAAATGGCTACGCAACACTAAATTTTTAGTGCTTTAATGTTATTAAGATGGTCTTCCTGGATGTCGGCTTAATTTTTTGACAATACAAAATATCATAGACCTTATAAATCATGGACCGGCCCTAGAAAGAGAGGTCCGGTGTCCTGATGTGTACAAGAGGGATGAAGCTAGTCCGGGCAAATACAGATGTTCTATGACAGAAAAATATATAAACATAACCTGACAAAACCTTTCCTGTTAATATTGTTAATGATTTGTGTGCCTTTTGTGATTTAGTTGTGTTTAGTGTGTTTATTAAGCAATAGTTTTTAAAGACTCATAAACTTATGGTGGAGTCGGTCTGTCACCGTAAATGTCATACGTCTGTCATTTACGGTTTTTTTTTTCGGCCAATGATCTGTGGGTTTTTGCCCGGACTAGCTCTATCTCTGTCGCACACATCTGAGCATCAACGATTTGTATAGGCAGAAAACGGTTTTGGGCGCGTCCATGATTTATAAGGTCTATGCAAAATATAAGAGATTTTTGACAGTAACAATCGTAACAATATTCAATTTTGAAAATGTTTTAAGAAGAAAAGTGTGTATAAGAATTTCATTTATACGATAACACAATGCCTCAAAAAATATACATTCGTTTAGCATCTCACCGCGTTAACACTTCAGTAGCTGTAAATCAACGGCATCCAAAAATATTTACGCCAGGAGAGGTTATAACTAGCCAAAATGAATTTATGAGGTTAGTTATCAAGTTATTGATTTGATTATTCCCTAAAACTTGTTATATTAGAGGACATGGTACATACGAAGAAAATGGTCAGCTAAAGTCTTCAGTAGCAGGTGTAAGAGAACAGGTGAACAATCTGATATCTGTCCGACCATTAAAGAGCAGGTATAACGGAGAAGTTGGGGACGTAGTTGTTGGAAGAATTACAGAAGTACAACAGAAGAGGTGGAAAGTTGAGACCAACTCTAGGTTGGATTCGTTGCTACTGCTTTCGTCTGTTAATTTACCTGGTGGAGAATTGGTAGGTGCAACTAACATTTTTTTAAAACATTTATATAACACTGATATTTTTAATAGAGACGTAGGTCAGTAGAAGACGAGCACATGATGAGGCAGTTTTTGCAAGAGGGAGATCTTATAAGTGCAGAAGTTCAGAGCGTTTATTCTGACGGGTCACTTTCGCTTCATACAAGGAGTTTAAGATATGGAAAGGTAAATACAGAATTTTACCACTAAATTACTGAAAAAGAGTAATAGGTTATTACTTTTAGCTGTCACAAGGTGTTTTAGTGAAAGTGTTTCCATCTCTCATCAAAAGGAGTAAGACACACTTCCATAATTTGCCAATAGGTGTCAGTGTTATTTTGGGGAACAATGGGTTTATATGGATTTGCCCCCCTATAAATAATTCAGAGGAGAGTGTTGGTGGCTTTATACAAAATTTGGAGGAGGTAAGTTGTAGAAATAAAAATAATTAAGAAACATCCGATCATCATATTCATTTCCTCATTTTCCAAAAACTCATCATTCTGTTAATTTACAGTATATCTGAATAACTAAGTATATTTAGTTATATAATACAATTTCTTTGTAGGTTATTCCGAGGAAGGACAGAGAAACGATTGCTAGGATCAGAAATTGCATTCTAGCTTTAACACAAAGTAAACTCATGTTATACGACACAAGTATTTTGTACGCATACGAGGAATCGCTCAAATATACTGTACCCGAATTGTTAGTTCCAGAAGCTATGGTAGATGTCGCCCTTTTAACGCAGCAGAGGTTGTGCATGCTTGAGGTTGACTAGCTATTAACTTTTAATTTTATCTTTTTGTAAATGTTCAGTAAAATAAAATGCAAATTTTTACAAGATTTATTCGGAACTTTTCCTTTTTTATGCTGCATAACAATCATAAAATAATATAATACATCTGTAAAAATGGGATAATTCAAACATGTATTAAAAGGTGTAGCTAATTGGAATTACCAGTTGAAAATAAGAACTGAACCGTTTTCTTGTTTGATATTTTTCTAACATATCAGATGAAATAAAATGTGAGTTGTGGAAACATTTAATTAAATAAAATATATTATGTAACGAATACACATTTCTTATTAGGCATTACGAGTAATATTATTTAGAACTAACTACTCTGCAGGCTAATGCCCCGACCAGTATTGAATTACTTCCACAATGTTTACCCATATATCCTATATTTGCTTTTGTAACTTTTTTACTGTATTGTAAAGGTATTTAAGTTATTAATTTAAATCAATTTTCTTACAATTGGTTCCTATTAATAAAGCCATGTAGGTATATACATTATTCTTTGATACCAAATGATAATATGTCACCCCCCTCTCCCACTCCCACTCTCCCACCCCCATTACGCAGGCCGCATTTGCGCCCAGGAACGACTATTCAGTGCAGGACTGAGGGAAATCTGGAAAACCTCATTAATTAGGGGGGTAGTCAAATATCAACAGGTATCAATCTCTCACATTGACTCAAGCTAACATTCTTCCACCCTACCATACCCGCAGAGAGGGTGCAAATTCTCTCTACAAATATAGCTTATATACGGTCTACCGGCAGCTGGTCGCGAACCCACGCCGATCTAGTCACCTCGATTCAAGTACTAACGCCCTAAACCGCGCGACCACTGACCGACCCAAGATAGAACATGAAAAAATATAACAAGTTGCTGTACATTTTTTTCTTAGGCCCTCCGGGCTTTTGTTTACTACCTTCCCATATGCGTGTCGTATTCTAAAAGTGTCTTTTTCGCGTTGTCCTAACTAAATTTCCCATTTTCTGAAGCTCTTCGCCGACAGTTGGGGATTTTCTTCGCGGCACAAGGACACAATGTGCCGGAAACGCACTTTTCAACAGAAGCAAAATGTCAAAAATAATTTTGTATTCTGGGACATTTTCCGGGCCGTTTGGATGGTGAGAGGTCGGTATTGTGCCTTCCAGGACCTATTCGGGTCCCTTCCCAATGATGATTGCTTTAAATCTTAACTTATTAACATATCCATAATAAACATAATAAGTAACATAATTAATAACATAATAAATTGAAATGTGGCAGCAATAAAAAATCTACTGATTTATAATAAATGTTCTACGTGTTCCCCATTCTCTTCGACACATTATTTCCTTAATAGTTTTATGAAACTATTGAGAATAATAGGAAACGAATTATATGCTCGTCTAGCTTGTCGTACGGCGTCTTGTAATTTATCCCAAAGTTCTTCTCCCATATTAAGTGTTACAGAGTTGTAAAAAAGGCCAAGGAAAGTCACTACCTCGACTAATCCACCGGTTTGGAAATGCTTGATTTAAATGATCTCTCACCAAATGGCTCTAATCGGTAGGGGCACCATCGTGCATAAACCACATTTGTTGTCTAGTATTAATGGGTAGGTACTTGGTGTAAAACTAACTACATCTATCGGCCGTTCGCTACTCCATGCCGAACTGAAAATGTCACAGGCACGAAGCGTTCTACATGCAGTAGACACCATTGAAAGCTGTCGACCTTTATCGCGTTCGGAGAGAAACGATATTTTGCAAACACGGAATTCCAGGAAACAACTACTCTGCGGGCTAATGCCCCGACCAGCATTGAATTACACCTAGAAAACCTATAGCAACAGCTAGACCCACTCGTCAGAAGCCCACCAGACATATACCGGTTTCGAGCTTATTAGCTCTCATCAGTATGCCATAGGTGAGGTATCTGACGAATAATCCTAGCTGCTTTAGTCTATCTAACCCGACAGAAGCGACCATGAGTACGCGGTCTAGAACTAACTACATCTATCGGCCGTTCGCTACTCCATGCCGGACTGAAGATGTCACAGGCACGAAGCGTTCTACATGCAGTAGACACCATTGAAAGCTGTCGACCTTTATCGCGTTCGGCGAGAAACGATATTTTGCAAACACGTGTGGTGCCTTTTTTATTGCGTGTGGAGAAAAGTATGATCCCTGTACATCATAACTGCTGCATTTGGAGTATAGTTGAAACGGTTTTGCTGCCAACTCCTGTGACTGCTGACAAATACTAATTTCGAAATTTTCTCTTATTCTTTCTAGAATTTGTTCCTCGTCTTGTACCCCTCTTTGAACGTACCCTCCATTTCGCGAATTAGACTTAAAGGCCTCAGTTTTTCTTAAGGTGCCCGTCTCTCTCGCCGTAAAATGATCAAATTTGTGGTGTTTTTTAGGTACTGAAATCTCGAAAAATAAAACTCGTAGAGCAAAAGTAATATCAAAAATAGAATTATTGATGTTTTGTTTATCCACTTTTACTATTTAAACTTTCCTCAAATAATGTAATAACTTTTAAAATGCATATATATGACACACATAATTTCGCTATTCTAACCCCACATTTTAACAATTGTTTTCACATACTTATAAACAAAAGTGAACAATCTTATATGCAGAACTATGTAAGTTTATGTTATAACATTGTTTACATCTATAGTTGAATTTAAAAAAATACGTATTTTGAAACATTTCAGTACCTAAAAATTCATTGGATAGATCGCTTTCTGATGTTAAATATTGATTTTACTTCGGTACCTTTGAATATTTGCAGGTGGCATGAAATAACATCCTTGTTATTTGCTAAACTCTATATTATTCAGTTCTTAAATGTCTAAAATTATTTATATTTGTAGAAAACACTTTTTCAGGAATACGGCGCCCTTAATCTGGTAAATAAAGAAGCAAACAATGTATGAGAAGACTGTCTCTGCGATTCGTAAATTAATTATGACGAGACATTTTCAGAAACAAACTTGCAAAATACAAACTTGACAGTGACTTATTGAAATTGTTTTGTGGTTATGGACACGTAGTTATTTTCAAAGAATCTATGGTATGTTCATATTTTCTGTAATATATATTTTTTGTGTAGAATAAAATTCTCTACCTAATTCTGATAGTTGCGTGAAAAAATTTAAACGTACAAGAAAGTTGCAGAAGAATATTCACAAAGGGTTGTAGTAAAATGGACGCCCTGTGTAATTTAACGTAAGCAACAGCTAATTTTACTCAAATCAGTTAAATGGGTTCTGAGTTAAGGGGAAGACAGAAAATAAAAAAGAAACTTTAACACCCTATAACTTATTGTCTGAAGCTATTTATTTGTGGCATAATTTTAGTTTTTCTTTAGTTTTATTGGGTTTTTGCCACACTTTTGAAAAAACTAAAGATTAATTAAATAAGCCCTTGCTTTTTTCAGTGTGAGATTTTTTGGTTAGGTAAACTTAGTTTCAAAAATAACCCTTCACTGATCTGTTTGGCGCAAGGGCTTATTTAATTAATCTTTAGTTTTTTCAAAAGTGTGGCAAAAACCCAATAAAACTAAAAAAAAAACTGTAAATTTTTTGCGAAATTCGTTTAAATAAGTTTAGTTAAATCTGTAAATAATATTGCAGGAAACAACTACTCCGCGGACTAATGCCCCGACCGGCATTGAATTACTCCTGCAGGATGTGTGTGAACAGGCACCATTGCACCTGCACTAAGTTTAGTTAAATCGACACCATTTGGGTTCTAGATTATACCCTTGAAGTATGTAACATTTCTTAGGTGACACCCTCTGTATTATCATAGATAATGCACAAGGGGTGGAAATTTCTATACATTCCTTGTACGATTTCAAAAATATACTCAGACATTTTATATTTCTTTTCTGTCGTCGACATTTTAAATATAAAATTCCGTAGAATAAAAAAATAAAAAAAATAGTTAAGTTTATCAATCATTTTATTAAAAATGTCCATTCAAGGCAGTATATAAAAATTATATATAAATAAAAATTATCTTAAAATTTAGATATATACACGAATTATCAGTTAAACAATAAATAAAATAAATAATCTAAAGGAAGGATTTAAATCTTACCGTTACAAAATGAAAAGATAAAGTTAGTGTATACCGTGAAATTCCTGAAAATAGGAAACTTTATATGAGAAAATCCGAAAATCAATTTTGTTTTGTAACGGTAAAATACGTTTTAGTGATTCCTAATATGTCACAGATTTCGTCAAAGCTGACCCACCACCTTAGGACCGCCACCTACCCGAAAAAAGTTACGTTAAATTAACTATTGCGACATCTTGAGTCTTATCGGGATACACCCGTTCCATTGACATCTCTTCTTAAGTTAACATACGACAACTGATCGAAAAGTTTGGTAAAATTTTGTTCTTTCACATATCAAGACTCCTCCCGCGCACTTTTTGATCAGCCCTCGTATTACAATTAAAATATACTTTTCGCGATAACTTAACAGAAAGATCAATCAACGCTATTTAATATTGCCGTACTTATTACGTAAATACTGAGAAATTATAGACGTATCAGATTAAAGCACCAAAAAGTGTCCATAATACCGTCGTTAATATCAAGCGATGTGTTTTCCTGGATTCAGCCACTTTTTCATGTAGTAACAGAACAGCGTGCTAATGTAAAGTAAGACTAATAAGGCACAAGTTACTCCTAGAGCTAAAACTGAAGTCTTCGTTGGACAGGGCTCGATGATTGTCACTGTCTTATCTAGAAAACGGAGGTTATCGAATTTTAGAATATGTTTTTTTAGTAAAGCTTTTGTGGATATTTCTTACCTCTTCCAAAATCGGCACTGGACAAGTCGCTCTTCAAGAATTCCGATTGCTTTTCATCTCCAAAGTCTAATACGAGAATTTCCTGGCTCAGAGTCATGTCTTCCTCTTTTTCTTCATCAGTCTGGTTGTTGACGCTTCTCTTCCTCCTGCCCCATGATTCGATGGAATCACGTCCCCACTCACAAACGGCCTATGAAAAAAAAATTAATCAATAGCTTCAACAATCGATCATCTTATTTATATACAGGGTGAATTATAAGTAGGAGAATTTGTTTAAACACGACTCCAAAAAACTAAGAAAAGTCCCACAAACAATTATCAGCACTATTATACAGGGTGATTCATTATTAATGGGACAGAGCTTAAGGGCATATTGCTGACCTCAAAATAGAGCGATTAAGCCAAATATGCCTTATCCGATTATTGTTCCTTTTCGATCTACAGAGTGTCAAAGTTGAAAAAATAAATCAAATTTCCTTTATTATTTTTCGATAGCATCGACCGTACTTAAAATTTGGTATAGGGGGGTTTCTTGGTACTATACATTCGAATATGTCGACGATATTGGTGCATCTGCTGGAGGGCGCCACCAACGATGGTTTGAACCCCTTTAAAGAGCTACGACTTTATTGTGCTACACTATATCCCATTTTGGACAGGAAAAATTTTCTAGTTGAAAAAGGTACACCTTGTTGATGTCGCTAGAAGCAATGGTTTCTGAGGAAAACGCATCTAAATCTCATGATACATGCAATTTATCTAAAAGTAAAGTAAAACTGTTGCGTAAGCAATGGGCCATACTGTAACAGCATAATACTGTGATCAAAATAAGTTAATTTACTTTGGCTTATCTTAAAAAAATTCAAAAATCCACCCAAATCAATAATAAGAAAGATATAGGGTGTCAAAATTGAGGAACTAAATCACACTTTCTTTATTATCTTTCGATCCCTTGAAACAAATTTCACGAAATTTCGCTTATATTGATCATAGTATTATGCTGTTACAGTATGGCCCATTATTTACGCAACAATTTGACTTTACTTTTAGATAAATTGCATGCATCATGAGATTTAGACGCGTTTTTCTCATAAACCATTGCTTCTAAAGACATCAACAAAGTGCACCTTTTTTAACTAAAAAAGATATGGAAGAAAATTTTTCCAGTCCAGAATGAGATACCCACAGTGTAGCACAAAAAAGTCGTAGCGATTAAAAGGGCTCCAAACCATCGTTGGTGGCGCCCTCTAGCACATACACCAAAATCGACGACTTATTCGGATTTGTAGTCCCAAGCAACCCCCCTTTATCAAATTTCCTAAAATACGGTCGATGCGATCGAAAAATAATAAAGAAAATGTGATTTATTTTTTCAACTTTGAGACCCTGTAGATCGAAAAGGAGCAACATTCGGATAGGGCATATTTGGCTTAATCGCTCTATTCTGAGGTCAGGAACATGCCCTTAAGCTCTGTCCCATTATTAATTAATCACCCTGTAGAAACTTCGAAACAATTACTATTCACAATTTTCTGTTGTTGGTTGTCTTATTTTCAGTTTACATATGACATTTTAAAGCAGTCGGGATTTTTTAATAGATGTGCAGTTGGGCTACAGACAATCCCCATACTATTCGCCGAACTAATTTCTAGCAGATATTTTCTTTAAATGTTTGCTAGATAGTGTTAACGGTATGCTGACCATTTTTTCTTCCAGCCTGAATGATTGACTTAACTATTTTTTTGCTGAACCTACTTCGAATTGAGAATGTGCCCTTGCTTTAATGTTAGCTGAGACCAGAAATTTTGCAAAATTTGAGAGTCTTGTCTGTAAATCAAGACAAAAGTTTCTTGTGTCTTGTTTTTGCTCGATAATGCAAGATCATGTTTTCTATTGTTTTGAGAGAGTTTCGCAATTTTGTAAGATTCTTGTATGATTTTTGTGAGACTCTTTGCTACAAATGAGAAACATGAAACTTTATTACAAATTTGGTAACAGTGGTTGTTGCTCTCGGTCGACTACGGTCCCGTCTGATGGTCGATCGTTGACGTGGTAGATTGGTAGATGTTAGTATAGAAACGACCAGTTTTACATAATAAGTAATGGACGAAATAGGCTAAACAAAATTGGAGTTCTTTCAGACAAATGGAGGTGAATTTATTATTAATTAGTTCAGCAGAACTAGCCCTAGACTCAATAAATCTTTTTAACAATAACACATCCAGCATGTCCTTTAAATAAAGCATATATTTAAAATAGAAATGCAATATTTATTTTCTCAGCTAATGTTCACTTAAATATTATCCTTTCTTATTTTTGTCGTGGCAATTGTCTTGTCTTGTAAGATTTTTTTTTTAAATCTTGTTTTATCTTGCCATCCAAGTTGTCAAGGATTATCTTATATTGCAAGACCAGAACAAGATCAAGAAAAAGCAAGACAGGATTCCAACACTATCGTAAATGTTTAAATGCAATCATTTCGAATTTGGGTAAAGCTTTGGAAACTATAATCCTCTCTCTATAATTATATCAGAAATAGTATCAGTCCTTGTCAACATAGTTTTATGAAAGGTAGATCCAATAATACTAATGTGCTTTCTATTCTTGATAATCAAGGTCATCAGGATGTAATTTATACAGACATGACTAAAGCAGTTGATCGTCCCCACCATGAGATTCTTTTTGAAAAAACTTGATCACATAAGTGTTTCTGGTAAATTCTGTCAACTCTTTATGTCACGACAGACCACAAGTTGTCCAATGCCAAAGATTTAAGTCGTCGCAGTTTAGCGCATCATCTGAGGTTCCTCAGGGTTCAATTTTGAGTCTTTTATTATTTAACATTTATGTTAATGACATATCGTCTGATCTTGATATTAAGTTCTTATTATATGCGGAAGATATGAAGCTCTACTGGTCAGTATCTACCGTTGCACATTGTGAATTATTACAGGATAATCTAGAACGAATTAGTAATTGGTGCAACACGAATCATCTAAACTTAAACATTAAAAAGTGCAATATTTTGTTCTTTTCTCGTAAGCAGAGTACAGTGGTACACTCGTCTTTTAAGATCCAAAGCAGTTAGAGATCTAGGAGTTATTTTTGACCTTGAACTCTCATCTAATCATCATATTCTGGCTACCGTTACACATGTCAACAAAAATATGGGTTTTATTATAAGCAATTCGGGAGAATTTCAGTCAATTGATTCAATACTTTTTTTTTAATACCTTCAAAATGGGAATTCTGTTCCTCGGTTTGGCATCCTAAGTATAACAATCAAAAGTATATTATTGAAAATGGTCAGAGAAAATTTTTAAAGCTCTTTGATTTTATCTTCCTATAGGTTATCTACATGACTTATTATTAACAGAGTACATAGTCCACAGTCTACACCCTCCTAGACTTTGTACTTCTTTGACTTATTTGTATATAATTGTAAATAATTTGTTTGATTGTCCTGAAGTTCTGAGCAAACAGGAATTTGATGTGCCTCGCATGAATTCACGACATGGTGACACATTTAGTGTGTGTAAAGTGCAGGATTTATATGTCCTTGCAAGGCTCGATTGATCTGTTTGATACCTAGGCTTCTAAACTCAAGACTATAATATAGCGACCTCAGTACATGCTTGTTTCTGTGTTATATTGAGCATAATTTGTGCTTTTATATTTGTTTTGTAATCTGTTTTCTTGTTGTATTTGTATGTTCGTTATAGGTACTAAATAAATAAATAAACAAATAAATAAATAAATACATAAATAAATAAATGCTAGACCATGTGGTTCTTACAGTCCACTTCATTTTAGACGCAAAGTGCAAGATATTTTAAACAATTAATTTTCCAATAAATAAGTTGCAGTGGACCAATAATATGTCCTACGAGATCTCCAGACCTAAATCCATGTAATTTTTCTGTATGGGGTTTAATATTTCCGACTGATATTAACACTGATGCTCAATCGTGAATAAAGCGAGCAACATTTGTGTGAACGAAATCAATGACGATAATTTTGAACATTTTATAGCCAGAGGCGGACTGAATAATACTTAAAGGTTTATGTTTTTAATTAAAAGTTTTATACGCCTATGTTTCAGTTTAAGAGTATTTTAAAGAATTTGTTTAGATTTTTTGAAGCCTACGACGTGTTAAAAGAAAAACACCTACTTAAGATTCACAATGTATGTAAACCGAAGCACTTACTGGTTCGCAGGGTCCAAGGCAGTATTTCACGTTACACTGGAAGATGACACCGTAGGATTCCGTAAACCTGAAGGCTTCGTAGATGGATTGCAAGGCATTTCCATCAGGAGTGAAAGCGGGGAAGATCGTAGGGTCCACTGGACAGCCCTCATCATCGATGATCTGGAAGGTGCTCTTCGAATCTTTAGCCATAGCGACACAGCTGCGTGCAAAAATGCCATAAGGAGCTGCAAAATTAAAAAAAAAACAGTGTTAATATAATAACTAGGAATACGCGATTAATAGTTAACGTTAAATGACGAGGCGTTAGCCGAGTGTTTTAGTTACACAAGCTAACAAAGTTCATATCGAACGTCTATCATTCAAAATTTAATATACGATAGTCCAAATAAATTTTATTTGCAGATTGGATTTATCTTAAAATATCAGATACGTTTTCATACATTTAAATTCAAAGTTATTATAGTCTGCTTGGAAATGAAAGAGAGTAATAAAACTCCGAGATAAGAACCGGCCATGGGCGTGGTAATATTTCGATTCAGGTAATTATCGGGTAACACGAATGCTAACAGGTAATGGGTGTACATTAGTATATTTTATTGGATACATCATAGGGCAGGAGCCAGTGTATTGTGACAGATCAATCCAGTATTAGAGCTGAATATACGAAGACGTGTAGTAGAGTAAAATTCGACTTGTGTTTAGTGACTATTGTGCCAGTGGATATAATACTGTTTGGGTAAATGTCGAGCTTATCAGATTACGTACCTGCTAAACGCGTGAAAAGATGCGCGCTGTCTCAGAATGAGAAGATTATTATATTAATAATAATAATAATATCTCTACCCCTCATTCTAATCACGAGGATTAGCCCAGAAGTCGAAGACTTGTGCGGGAGAGGGGGCGGCATATTATTATTAAGCAGGCCGCATTTGCGCCCAGGAACGACTTAAGTTGGTAGGCCCTAACCACCATTCAGTGCAGGAATGAGGAAAACCTGGAAAACCTCATTAATTAGGGGGGTAGTCAAATGTCAACCGGTATCAATCTCTCACATTGACCCAAGCCAACATTCTTCCACCCTACCATACCCGCAGAGAGGGTGCCGATCTCTCCACGAATATAGCTTATATACGGTCTACCGGCTGCGGGGGTCGAACCCACAGCGATCCAGTCACCTCGATTCAAGTATTGACGCCTTAAACCGCGCGACCACTGACCGATCAATATCAATATCAATATTAAATGTATTTAATGCATTGAAACATCAAAATTCTACCAACAGCGTTGACGACATCGTGGAAAAGTGTTCCAAAATGACAGGGATTGGAAAATCAACTATCTACAGACATTTAAAGGAAACAAAAAATGAACAAGATACTGTAAATCCCCCAAAATCATCTACAGGGAGATCAAACGTCGTTATAGATGATTTCTTCAAAAATGTTATTCGCAGAAAAATACACTCATTTTATATTAAAAAAGAAATACCAACGCTAAACTAAATTTTACTTACACTACACTTAAATCTGATAAACTCGACATTTTACCCAAATATTATTATATACACTGGCACAATAGTCACTAAACACAAGTCGAATTTTACTCTACTGCACTAGCACGTCTTCGTATATTCAGCTCTAAGACTGGATTGATCTGTCACAATAAACTGGCTCCTGCCCTATGATGTATCCAGTAAAATATACTAATGCACACCCATTACCTGTTAGCATTAGTGTTACCCGATAATTACCTGAAACGATATATTACCACACCCATGGCCTGCTCTTATCTCGGGGTTTTATTACTCTTTTTCATTTCTAAACAGACTATAGAATTGTATGTATAAATGTTTTTTCATTTTGAAAATGGATAAAATTGGTTTTCCTAAAGATTTTCAATTATACTTCTCCTAACATGATTTGAATGAAGCGTGAATTCAGGCGAAATTAGACTTTCACGAGTCTTTATTAAAAAAACCTTTGAGTGAAAACAAATAAAATTCTACTCACTGTCCTCGGGAATTTCGATCCTGAAGGTGAGCTTGTCTCCGATGCGAACAGTCTCGACTTCGCGTTGACGGCTGTCCAGGATGCGAATCCTTGGGGGTGGAGCTTCTGGGGCGGAGGTAATGCTGATCATCTCAGGATCTCTGCAAATGAATTATAATTAATACAGTTTCTTTTACAATTTGCATAAAAGAGGTACACAATATTTTAGTCTTAAATATTATTAATTCATGGTTTGTTAATAGAAATATATAGTATACAGGGTGTTTGAAAAAAATTACGAATTTTAGGACAAGTTAAGGCATGAACATATAACATAGATCCTCTCGTCTGGAAATGTGCCGTGATGGTACCAGAGTCATAAATATACCAACTTTTCTGGATTACCATAAAACATAACTTTTCCCAATATTGTTCTGGTATTTTGAAATATTGACTTCAAGAGTATGTTTAAATTCCTCATAAATGTTTAAAACATTATGACCAAAATAAGCTTTAGTAAAATTCACATTGTATATCCTTCAATTGCCTTTATATACAAGACTTGGTTGCCCTACTCTGCGTAACTAATTCCCTATACTGGCTGATCCGTTCAGTAATGGCCCATGACAATTTGGGAATAGATATGTTTGGATATGAGAAATCATAAGGTTTGTTCCAAATAAATACTTTTGTACGGCCACGATACCGTCACGAGATTATATGCATTGGTAATAGGCGTATGCGTCAAGTTAGTACCGTGCATGGAATCGCGAATGTTTGGAACGTTTACTTGACTGAAAAATGAGTGGGGGACAAGCATAATATAACCTCTGAATTTAACCTTAAAGCTGTAAACAAACTCGTATGCTCGTCATTATTTAAAATTAAAAACTAGAGTCATATATGGACATTTTAAAATTCAATTTACTATTTATCAATCGAAAAAAAGAGTAAATTAAACAGCTTTAATGTCAAATCTAAACGAGATTTATCAGCGCGCATGTCTATACAAACAGTTCACAAGTAGTCATGTGTAAGAACACATGACCATGTACTGATATTATCCGTGGTACGGTTCAATGCACGTCCCAAAGGTATTTGGAACGCTAAGGTAATGTACAATGAATGATAATTTTTAATTTGGAACAGTTTTTTGCTATTGCGCAGATTCGAAACCGTACACTGTACAGTTTTCTATGCATTTGGAACAAACCTATATGTTGTCTATTTCGACGTATCCCTAGAGGGCGTCACATCATATTCGTGACGTAAATGTGAGCTTAACTTTTTTGGATTTATCGTTATCACGCGCTTTATTAAAAAATCTTAAATATACTTGTCATTAGTCTTAGAATTGAACATTTTCGAGATAATAGCTTTTCAACAAACATCTGCATAGTTCCTTATACAATATTTTAATTGTTCATTGTCCTAGAAAACTTTATTTTGGTGAGAATAATCTTCAATTAATTTCTTTCCACCTACCTCCGACTCACTATGTATACTATTATAGTTATACAGGGTGTTTATTAAGTGAAGGTCAAAAATCCATGGACGTATTCTGTGGCCAAAAATCAGGGTTTTTTGTTCTATAAATGTCTTAGGACTTAGACTCTTAGTCACTATTTGATAAAAAAATATATCATCCTGTATAATATTACAAATAGAATAGGTCATCGTATGCGCCATTTTATTATTTTCACTTTTTGTTTCTTTACACTTGTTTCTATTCCAAACCAATTAACAACAAAATTGATTTATTTTAACATGTACATTTTTACGATACTCATTACATTACTTGAAAGAATAACAAAATAATTAACAATGGAATTACTTTACTATGATTTATAACAAATGTTGGAAATGACCACCTTCAGCCCAAACATATGCTTCAGATCTTTTTGAAATTGTAAACTAATGTCTTGAGATATCCCCAAACAAAAAAAATCAATAGGATTCATATCGGGTGATCTGAGTGGCCAAGGTTGACCTGGTTCTTAAGTACCTCGTCCAATCACGTTATTACTGAATCTTTCATTTAATTTTATTTGAATTATTATTACATTTTGGAATGCAATGATTACTTTAAAAGTAGTATTTTAATATGTAAGTATAATAATAATATAATAATACAGCGTGCAATTTCAAGACATTATTTTACCTTAAATATGATTTTACGTTAAGCAACAATTTTTAAAACGGTGATAGAACATAATAAACTTTTTATGTATGTATGTTTGTTTATTGGGTGTATACAGGGTTAACTATGACTAAGTACAAAAAATTTAACCACGTGCTCAGGGAGGCCTAAAAGACAATAAAAAAATTATTCCAGAATTTTAGCTCGATATTTAAAAAATGGGGCAAAACCCTTTTTTCCTACGGAAAGTCGGCGCCTATGCTAAGAATCGACTGAGATGGCTTAGACCCATAGATAAAACTTACAGCTGTCAACAATATCTACTACCATCGTCGTTTTTTTACAGCATTTCTAAATGTAGAAACAAAAATTAACATTCTAATAGTAATAATACCTGATAGATAGGTAACAGTTAATCCACTTAGCTCCAGTATTTTGCATTCGTTTTCCATTATTTCTTTATAAACTGGTATAACTACATATTCGCTCATTACAGCCACTTCTCGTAGGTACAATTAGATTAAAATTCCTATTTATTATAACAAAATCGAACGAAAGGAATAAGAGACGTTTAACCGCGGCAGTTTTGTCCCATAACCTAGAAAACCAAACCGGCGAACTATATTGTAGGAAATTATCTGCACCCAATACAAATATCTTTATTTAATAACTATAAAACGTTTAAAATTTAAAATAAGGCACTAAAAACGGCAGAAGAACACAAAATTACAACGTAAACACAGGAATTCAATTATGACATGACAGGACACTACTGACATTGACTAATGGGCGACTGTTGCACGCTTGTAGAGTATGCAACCAACAAGCATTGGCGGCGTTAAATAAGGATTTAAAATAATATCGAAAAAATTTTTTTTTGGCTTTATAAATAAGTTTAGAATTTTTTTGAGGGGTGATTCCGTTAATTCTTATTTTTCCCTATCCCCTCTTAAAATATTTGTACTAAGTCATAGTTAACCCTGTATATATATAGAACTTCACTTCAATTCAAGGGAAAACCACATTGTAAAAAGCTCCTACTGATGTACAATTTCAAAAAAGCTTTAGGGAACTGAAAGATGGCAAGAATTCCAGCTAATTCTACAAGTTTTTTACTCCACACTTCTTTTTACATTCGATGATTGAAACCGTAAAAAGCAGGATTGTGGTGTAAGCTGATGCGACCAGCGCTGTCGACATTGTAGTTTAATTAACAATTATTCGAGCAAAAAAGCCACCAAGCTCGCGGTTTGTGCACCTTTCATTACTTCAAAGCTCGCTGAACCGAAATATAACGCAGATTAAAACGATTTTTTCCGGGCTGCCGACATACTCTCAGCTTTCAGGCAGAGAGTAGACGTCCGTGAAAAACGATATTACGGAATTTTGTACCCTTCGTAATGCGTGATGGTCTGTAAATCGCATAAGTACTGCATAAGAGGTGCTGAAATTACCAGGAAGGCGATTTATATGAAAACACACTATCTTTCAATCATATCCAAGGTAAAACTCATCAAAAGTTAAATTTTTCCACCATCGTTGACAAAATTGATGTTTAGGAATATAATTAAATGGCATAACAACATCATCGAAATATTTGGACCCGCTCGTATATTGATTTCGGTTTCTATTGTTGGTTCTAAGGCTAATACGGTGAACCAGTTTTTAGCCAACAATGGCTCACGAAAAATTTCGTTGCAGCATTTATAACATTATTACATTTTTTACAACTTTGCACATCTACTGTAAACTAAGAAAAATATATACGGCATTATAAACATTATTACACCCTGTAAGATTGTTTTTAAAAAACCATTAATTTTTGAATTATTATAAATTGTTAAATATTTACCATACATAACGAAACGGTACTATTCACAGTCATTTAGTCACGTTTTCCTTCAAAATGTAAAAGAAATTATTTTGTTTCAGCAAATCTAAATTAGTTATAATTTGGCTTTACCCTAATAGAATTTCTGGGTGGTGGACAGATGTCAGTCCAACTATTCGCGTTAAAATCAGTGGTAACTGTTCTCAGCTCAACTGGTCGAATATTTCAAACCGTTTTTAATTATTGCAGGATCAAACGTATTAAATAAAAAAATACCTAGATAATACACCGTTAGAGAATATGTTGAGCAATTCCGAGGTAAGTATCCCTTATCTATCCACATAGGGTCTATATAGGTTTTAATATCACAGAAGATTTGATGTAGAAGGAGGAATGGTTACACGTCACTTTTTTTACAGAAAGATATTATTAGCGCTGCCATTAAATATAGATACATATGAATTCAGATAAAGTTTTCGTAATTCTAAGTGATATAGCCACGTATGCGTTAAAAGCAGGTCAGATTTTATCTGAAAAAATATATAAATATTATACATTTTACATGTGCTGCTCACGCACGTAATCGAGTAGCTGAAAAAAATAAGAGAAAGTTTCCTTATAGTAGACACTTTTATAGCAACTGTCACAAAGAGGTTTCATTAAGGCGCTTATAAGAAGGGATGGCTTTATCAGGCATACCTATGCTTCCCGAACCAGTTATAACTAGATGGGGTTCTTAGTTAGAAGTCGTAGAGTAGATTTAATCCTAATGACAGCAGCGCCATACACACATTGCAGTATTCTCAACGACCAAAATATTCGGGCATAATGACATAATGGATGATGTACAAATATATATGACGCCAATAATATATGTCCAATCAGTAGTACAATAAAAGAAAAAAAGCAAAGCCAGGTAGTTAACTGGATAACATCATTCTGGATCATGTTCAAAGCCCAATTGGAAAATTGGTATACCACGAAGAACGGCATTGAGAATTCTTAGGACTCTTAGGTATCATGCGTACCACATAACTTTGCTTCAAGAATTAAGACCAATCCACATGCAAATGCGGATTGAATTTTCCAATTGGGCTTTGAATATGATCCAGAATGATGTTATCCAGTTAACTACCTGGCTTAGATTATGGAAAGTTAGCCTAAATGCGATTTCAAGTTACGTAGCTACAGGATTGACTGCAGCCTTTCCGGTATTTCACCTTGTAATTACAATCTAAAAGTAACAAGCAAACATTTTTTTAAAGTGGCCTCAAATGTAAGATTTCTTGCTCTTTTCAAATCCGGTTTCAAAAATTTGGGTTTCTATTTAAAAATTTGATTTTGACCTTCAAAATCAATGTTAAAGTCAGATCTGAATGCACAGCAAGTTGGCCCCCAGTTTTTAGAGCAACTTTTCTGAGTAAGTTTTTCGTAATACTCACGAAACTCGAGATATTCGACTGTACTGATTAAAATGGCCCACCTCAACAATTTCTCATATTGTTTGTTGTTAACAGTAGACGTTGAACGGTAATTTTTCCCTATACAAGTTAATATTAAGCGATAAACGTTGCTGTTTTACTACAGAAAACATAGAAAAACACGTAATTATAGTGTTTTAACCACTTCCAATATGCGACGGAAAAATTGTCGCAACACTAAGGTCTGTCGGGTAAGTGTTATCATTTTTATACGTGACCTTAATTTATATAAGTACGTATTTTATATTCTAGTTAACCTTACTATTTGGTAATAGTATTATATTGCCACATATTTTCTTTGAATATATTCAATCGAATATGTTCAATCGTAACTGACTATGGACCTGTTAAATTCCACGCTCCACTATCTTTAGAGTAACAGAGTATCAAAAAATACTATCAATGTGTAATTTTTATAACTCACGGGTAATTCTTAACGGACATTTTTATAAAACGTTGTAGTGGGAGTTACAAAAAATGCTGGTAGATTTTTGCAGTCTTTGTGTCAATAAAGGCACAGAACTTTTAGTAAACGGTAAAACGAAATATATAGTATTTGGTAATATATCTGTAGTAAAATAATGTTTGGTGATTATCACTACAGAGTTGTAAGCACAATAGTATATGAAACATTAACATTACAAATTGTGTTTGAAGCTATAATCACAAAAAATTACTATTACTACTATTCTTTATTTTCAGCGCGGTGCTAGCACGCTGTGAGAGAACAAAGCAAGGCAAACCAAATTTTATTTTTTTCCTAAAACGTTCATCATTACGAAGCAGTCTGTTTTTATTTGAATACTCAGTAAAAAAACGGATCACGCCGCTCTAATTTGCTGGAACTTGGTCGTTGTTAACGAGACTAGCCAAGAAGAAATCTGCTTACCTAATTGGCATCATTCCGAAGGTGATGTTCTTGGAGGACATGTCGTACGTACACTTGACTTTGTAGATCTTATCCGCCTTGGTCATCACGACGCTGTGGTGCTGAAGGACGACCGTGTTGCTGTAGACACCGATCTAGAATAAAAAAACGAATGATTTTAAAATACCTACTAAAATTCTGAGCAAATCAAATCAAATTTATTTTAAAAACTGAATAAAAATGTAGTTATGACAAGAAAATAAATACATACAGTAAGAGAACAAAAAAAAACGCAAAAATAAGTAAAGGTAAGTTCATGCACTAGCGATTTGCGAGTTGCGATTTGCGGACTTCAATTTGATTGGTTAACATAAAATATTCTTGACATCAATTCATTCATTTCAATTTATTGCGAGAATCGCAAAATTTAAATTTAGGGGGCGGGAAAATAGAAATAGTTTCAATTTTTAGCGATTATCGCAATAATTTTGACAAACTGAACACAAATGCCAAATGCCAATTAAGCATCCAAATCAATCACAATCTCGTCTCACTTGTAAAACGTTTATTTATTTCACAATTATTATAAGTATTTACAATATTAAATAAATATTAAAAAATGGAAAATGACGTAGAAGAACAAAGTCGAGTAAGTGTGAATAATTTATTTTTAATACTTTATAGGTATATATACATTTTTTTATAATTTGTAGATATTTAATTTTTGTGAAAATTGCCTTCAGTTAACGGGACAGGGAGGACATGTATGTACAGAAAACTTGAATAATGAACGTGAGATTAATATCAATGAAAATTCAGTAATAGGAGAAGAAAATTTATGTGAGATACTGATTGCTACAAAGCAACACTGCAGTGATTAGTTTGTAAAATGTTGTGTTCTTAATATTTGTTATGTATGTAATAAATCAAAAGTTAGGTGTTTATAAGTTTTACTTATATTTAAGTTGTACTTTATTTTATACCAGCTGCTTTGCCAGCCATCTGAATGAAAAAAAAGGGAAATGAGAAAATCTAGAAATTCCTGTTATTTTCATTGTTGCTGTCAAATTGAAAGTTTTATTTTGTTTACTGTCACATAGCAAATGTGACGCTAGGTAACAAGAAATTTAAAGTAACTAGTTTTCGCGTGTGTGCATGAACGAATGTAAAATTTTCATCGCAAAAATCGTAAAATCGTTAATCGCAACTCGCAAATCGCTAGTGCATGAACTTACCTTAGCACAACAAGAATAATAAATGACATATAAACTTACATATACATAGTGAAATTGTTTTTTATTGTATTTATTATTGCTGAGGACTACGTGATCTCATGAAAACTTCAATGGCATTTTTCTCGAAAACGGTTAATTTCAGTGAACTGAAGCAGGAGTACCTTTTTTATAGGATATTTAATGGGTTTTATTTTGGCATATCAAAATTAGAATATAATTATAAATATAACAAATTTTACCATATTTCTTACATGGATTGGAGATTTAAAAGTGTTGTGGTTTTTTACTATGAATTCTTTTTCATGTTTACGGTCCACTTTAATGCGTATAACAACTGTACCGAATTGGAAGAAAATCGATTTACTACAAAAAAAATTATGTCAGAAATAAAAAAATTGACAGACCATAACTATTGAGAAATCGAAAAGTGTTACATAACCTTATATATAGTACAATTTTTATCAGTAGATTAGGCTCCCGAAGTTTGTGCGCATATTTTCCGGACACCCTGTATAGCAATACTAGAGAATATATCTCTCTATTTCAAATAAGTTCTTGCCATTACTAAGTGCACTTAGATTCACCTAGTTCAATTATAAACTTTGTGTTTAAACTTTAATTTACATTAAAAAAGTTACAATTTAAGATAAGTATCTACTTGGACAGAATCGATCAACATTCGCTTTTCACTTTAACTCCTTGGATATAAAGCAAAAAAAGTTAGCATTGATAACTAACGAACACTGTAGGTACTACTGTTGGACTTTTATATGGTATAATTGTCAAAGTTGATTTAAAAATTAGACGTAGAGTCTCAAAATTAAATAAAAAATATCACGATCCATTTAAAATCAAACGAGTTGACGTCTATTTCTGGCATAACCAGACATTGTAAATATTTTTTCTCAACTCAGCAGTGTCTAGATCTCAAAATGATCTCAGATTTCTGTATTTTTAAAATTCGTATATATTTCTAAGGCACATTCATTCTTGATAGTATACATACAAAGTATTTCATTTCAAATTAGCAAGTTATCGACCACTACCGGTAATTCTAGAAATAGGCGAAAGTTATAAATATTTTCCTTAAATCACCCTTATCTGATATGCTCAGCATAATTATTTTTAAATAGATAACAGCATTAGTGCTGTAAAGCCATCTACTATTCTCATACTCATATTACTAAATGAATATAGACAAATACCTACTTATACATTTTTCCTAAAATGTTTTATTCTTTAATGGTTCATTCTTATGAAAAATTTTAGAGACTTGTGTTTTTATGTTTTCCTTAGATTATAAGCTCTAGCTATCTGTAGCAGTGCGTCGTGGCTTAGGTGGATATCATTAGGATCAGGAATAAATTTAATTAGTGTTAAATTATCTGTAAGAGAGGCGTATCTGTACAGCGGCGTGGGGCGGCGACTAATCCGATTTAATTTATGGGCAATTTACTCTATACTCTATATGGAAACGTGTGAGGCCAACGGATGAAGATGTAGCTTTGAGAAATTTACGTTCCCGTGATCTATTTCTGTTCCTATGTTCACGCAGTAATTTTATACATGGTGTTCCTAAATAAGCGTACGGAAATTTATCGAGTTAAAAATCTTGACAAAATAGTACTACAACTAAGATACAGAGGCCATATCAATTTCTCTGTTACAAACAAATCTTTTTTTAAAATTACAATTTTAAATTATCAAACAAAGTAATAATTTTCACGTTCATTGAAGAGCTTATGGAATAAACTGAATTGTTTTCGAATAAGAATTAAAATAGCAAAAAGCAGTCAAAAGAATAGTTTACCTTCTTACGCACCGTTGAAGTCTCTGAATCGTATTTTTGTAATTCAACGATAATTTCATTGTTTCACGCAAGTCTGCTTAAAGTTATAGGTACGTCGTTTCAAATTATTAATGGAAAATACGTTTAGAATCAAAACACACCACATACGTGGTGTCCCAGATAATAGTGGCCAAAAATTGTCGCTGAAAACTTTAATATTTCTAAAGCAACAAATTAAGTGCTGCTCTTTGTTCCTTCCTTCCTGTGTGTCATGTTAGGTTTGTTCCTGCAGCAGTTTGAAACGGTTTGATATGTCCGTCCGCTACTTGCGTTAAAATCACTGGTAACTGGGTAAACTTAATTGATCGAATATTTCCAACAGTTTGAAAACTATTTCTAATCGTTGGAGGAACAAACCTATTAAATAACAAAAATACTTGAATACCCATTAATAATACACCTCTAGACAATACCTATATTGAACAAGTATGCTATAGGTATCTGTCCACGTAGGTCTTAGATTTTAACGTAGGTACATGGCTTGGAGTTCAATATCATAGAATATGTGATGTAGTGGCAAGAATTTAATGATTACACATCACATCTATTTTTAATGTCTTGGAGAAATTTATTATTAACATTGTTAATAAATATACAGGATATGGTTCATGGAGACTACTAGAATATTCACTTCAAAATATTACGGTTTAATCCTTAATAGAATGTTGATAATAAAAAAGATACAGCGTATCAAGTCGCAATTTAAAATGTGATTTTTTTCTAGATAATAGTTTTTCAACAATCGTAGTAGGCACCAATGGTAGGTAAGTTAAATTTGAACAATTATTAGACAAAATTTATGTTAGTTAATAAGTGTTACTAAATGTAAAATATTTATTCAGTATTGGTTCAAGTCAATTACTATAAAAAATCGAAAAATTCTGAAAGCCAATAATATTTCATATTTTTAATATTAATAATGTTAATTATCCAAAAGACAGTACAACTGTATAGGAAATCCAATTTAGATATGAGAGGTGTGATTGTTATTTGTTGGCAACTAAATTTCGAAAATAGATAATAATAATCAACAATTTAAAAAATCTGTTTAGGAATTTAGAGAGAAAAAAAAGCGAACAAGTTGTTGACATTGCGGATTATCTACAAATTAATTCAGGACGACTATTTGAAGCTGAAAGAATCAGTATGACGTCCATTTTAAAAAAGTTACAAGTTGAAAATTACTTATCGATCTACCTTTAACATATCCAATTTGCAAGGGAATTTTGTCGTCTACTACATTAAAATATTGTACAATGAACTATGCAGTTGATTGTTGAAAAGCTATTTTCCGAAAACGTACAATTTCTGATACTAATGACAAGTCTATCCTTTTTCCTTAAAAACAATGTACGTTAAGGCTGGGATTTTGTATACATATCCTCCAAGAAAATTGAAATAATTGGTTATTATTATATGTCAACGTATTCACAAACGTTCCCGCTAGTGCGTGAGATAATTTCCATTGCTCATAAAATCACAAGAATAAATAAAATAAATGTTAAAATACCTGAACTTTAGCCACACAGTTACTACGCCAATATGTCACAATTACGGCAAAATTATCACAGCCACAGCCACCAAATTACTTCACTCACTAGCCAGGACATACAGGACAACTTGTGTTTCACTTTCAGATTAATATTTATTGCTAATTTTACATTTTGTGTCCTCGAGTAAAATCATAACATATATCACGGCTTCCATTTTTATGTACGTCAAAATGCACGATAAACTTCAGGGAATCGTGTGGTTCGGGCCTATACGGTTTCTATACTGTCTCATAGGTCTGTTTGATTCGCCGTTTCGCTCACTCAGGCTGTGCAATTCCTTTTCTACAAAATTCCCGCTTTAAGGTTTTTTAACTACTACGTCGAAATAAACAGATTAAGATTTGTCATATCCAAAAACATCTATTCCCAAATTTTTAAGTTGATACATTCGAGGACAGTGTGATTCTTAAAAAGAAATCACTTTTTAAATTCCAATTTTGACACACTGTATATTTTTTATTATCGACATTTTATTAAGACAATTTAGATCGTAATATTTTGAAGTGAAAAACCTAGTATGTCTATATGAACCTTTCTTACAGATCACACGGTATGTATATGAGCTAAATAAAAAGTGTTTCCTTTGATAAAGTGACAATCTCTTTGAAATTAATAAATTTAATTATATATTATACTAAAATTAAAACAGCATTCTTAGCAAGTTAAAATAGTGAATCTAGCAAAAACAATTAAAAAAATACCTATTGTGTGCTAATAGTTACATCAACAGAGTTGTAAAAAATACTATCAATGTATAATTTTGTATATAATTCACTCGCAATTTTTAATATATTTAACATACGCTTTTATAAAACATAAAAATGAGGATTTGTAGAGTTTGTGTAAATAAATGCACAAGACTTTTAGTAAATGGCGCAATAATATATGTAGTAGATATTTCATAACACATTAGTTTCAGTAAAATCTTGTTTGAAGTTTATTATTATAAAATTGTCTGCATAATAGTATGTGAAATAATACTACAAATTGCATGTGGGCTATGATCACAACAAATTGTAGTAGGTACATAAATCCATGTGTGTGAGCAGTAAAATAAAGCAGATAACAATTTTTTTAATATTAACTTTTCTCGAACCACCCTGTAAAATACCGGGAGAGATGCGAACAACCTCTGCGATACCTAGCACAAAACCCCACGTTACTTTTTTCCCGCTAATATAAGAACCGGCACCATTACTTACCACAGACTGCGTATTGCAATCCTGCCCAGTCATGGTCAAGTCCAATCTGAAGAGATCGCTGTTGAGAACGTCGACATTGCAGGTCTCCGATCTACCCAGGGCATAAATCCTCCCATTGAAAGGCTTATTAGTACGTACTTGGACGGCGATCTTGGTGTCTTTGCAGTTAACTGATACTAGAAGTGAAACAACGTTGAATTATATTACGGGGGAATGGTTTTATGGGATTTATGGGGAGCAGTTGGCATTGGTACAGTCGGTAATGGGATGGCTGTTATACATGTTTAAGAGGTAATGAGTACTGCGATTGGAACGCGAAGGGGTGCTTAGTTTTGCCTGAAGGAATACAAAGCGATGCACAGTGGTGTATCCAAGGGGGTAGTGGGGTAATAACCCCTTCCAAAATCAGAGCAATTTCATGTATACAATATGCTCAAATTTATAATAATTATTTATTAACAAAATTACTGCATTTTATTGTTTATACAGAGTGTTTGATTAATAATGGGACAGAGCTTAAGGGCATTTTGCTGACCTGAATAGAGCGATTAAGCCAAATATGCCTTATCTGAATGTTGCGCCTTTTCGATCTACAGGGTGTCAAAGATGAAAAAATAAATCACAATTTATTTTTTATTTTTCGATTGCATTGACCGTATTTTATGAAATTTGGTATAGAGGGGTTTCTTGGTACTAGAAACTCGAATATGTCAACGATTTGGGTGTATCTTCTAGAGGGCTTCACCAACGATGGTTTGAACCCCTTTCAATTGCTACGACTTTTTTGTGCTATACTGTATCTCATTTTGGACTGGAAAAATTTTCTTCTCTATCTTTTCTAGTTAAAAAAGTACACCTTGTTGATGTCGCTAGGAGCAATGGTTTCTGAGAAAAACGAATCTAAATCTCATGATGCATGCAATTTTTCTAAAAGTAAAGTCAAATTGTTGCGTTAGTAATGGGCCATACTGTAGCAGCAGAATACTGCGACCGAAATAAGCGAAATTTCGTGAAATTTGCTTCAAACTATCGAAAGATAAGAAAGAAAATGTGATTTATTTCTTCAAATTTGACACTCTATCTTTGTTATTATCGATTTTGATGGATTTTTGGTTTTTTAGGATAAGCTAAAATAAATCGACTTATTGTGGTCGTACAACTGATAACAAAGTACTGCTACAAAAACCAAAGAAATCGCCCTGACTTGTTTAATCCTTAGTTTTTACAAACAAAAGATTTCACCTGATAAATTTCTGTAAACTAACATACAAATATTTTACTACATTTCTTTTTATTATTCGTCATTATTTGTCCGCAGCTGTGGCATTCCTCAAGTTTATGTCACAGGTTAAGATTCACTCTGTTTTATATATTGCTATAATTTTGCTATAAAATGTAAATCTGTTACATACATAATATTTTGAATTTTTACGTTAAATAATTAATAGAATTCTTTGTATGTTCAATTATATTATTTCTAGTAATTTTCATGTCTTATTTTCTACTTCATTTCTCATTCTAGATTTCCACTCGCCTACATTTCTTGAAATAGATATCTATTAGAGATTGAGGTTTTATTACCCGCAATTATTTACTTATTTATTTCACAGGATAACTCTTCTAATGAGCTAACTACGACTCGAGAAGTTGGCTTTGATCGAAATCTTTAAAGTTAATTGACACTGGAATCGCTGAATTATATCGAAGTGGAACTGCTTTATGAGATTTACTGGCAGCGCTGGCAATAATAACATCGATGATGGGATGACTATTATACATTTTTCATGAATTTCATCGTCAGTTTGAGTTGCTGCTAAAAATATCCTGCAGTTACAGAATTACACCCCTTGTAAGCAAAATGTCAGTGCTTCCAATATTTAAGAATAAAAAAGTACTAACGTATTAAGCTGTATTTTTATCCAGATAGCATAAATTTAATGGACCAATATTGGCTAAATAATGAAAAATTTGTTATTATGGGTATATTGATGATTTCATTTAGTGGATCAATATTTCAAAAATTATATTACACTTTATCGTCAGTTTGAGTTGCTGCTAAAAATATCCTGCAGTTACAGAAGTACCCTTATTGCAAAATGTAAAAATGGACCAATATTGGCAAAATAAAGAAGGATTTGCCATTATTGGTATATTAATGATTTAATTTAGTGAATCAATATTACAAAAACTATATGAAGCCAATATTATATCATTATATTAATACAAATATATGTGTGTTTCTATTAGTTGGAAACATTGACATATCATTGGATTTATCTTTGTGAAAAATATATTTTTATGGGATTAAATGAATGCTGATTATTAATTACGTTATAACCCATAAACTCTTGGGATTCACGTTTAGTTCTGTATGACTCGATCATTGTCAACTCCTTAACCAATTCTTTGCAAGTCTGGGGACTGCGTTACACAGACTTGTTAGAAAAGGTGCAAGTCAGTTTTTTTAAGACTTTTATTGTTGCCTCTAAACACGCCTGGTTATATTGTTAGACTTGAAATAGGAATTAGCAGTCTGTCGTTACTGGTTTTTAAAACGGCTTTAAACTGGTTACTTAAACTTTTGGCAATGGAAACCAATCGTTATGCTCGTGCGTGTTTTCACAGGCAGCTGCAACTACTAAATGATGACACTCGTTATAATTGGCTCCTTCAAGTCAGACAAATGCTTCACAATATAGATTGTGCGGATGTCCTGGACAACTTGACATACTCTGGTCTATAGAGACATATGCCTACCATGTTACAAAAATATAGAAAGATGCTATATCAGAGAGACTTAGCTTCAGTTATGATGTCTTCAACACCTATTCTGTATAAAAATTTTAATATAATAAGAGACACCACATCTTATTTGAAACTTCAATTGTCTATTTATATTAGACTTATCTCACAACTCCGCCCTTGCAACAAATTTTGTATGAATTTTACTTTTAATGGCATTTCATACTCTATCAATCCTTCTGAATTGTGTACATTGTGCAACCAGCACAAATTAGAAACCATTGAACATATTTTTATGGAGTGTCCTATTTACGTCGGTTTAAAACCCCCAGAACTGAGAAATCTAACACTTAATTCTTTTGTTGCTATGCTCGATGGTTTAACACTAAGTAAAGCCAAGTTGTTGGCTGGTTTCATAATGGGTTTTCTGCGACTTCGCTCTTTTGTGCTCAGTGAATGATATGCCAGTAATATACTAATAATTGTTTGTGGGTTTGTTCTTAATTTACTCTTTTTTTTTAGTTAGCACAATATTTGTATCTTAAGTATTGCTTTTTATTTATTTATTTGAATTTTCTATGTACGTAAGTCGTTCGGTTCTTTCTTTTGTCACCGAACACAGTGCAGAACCTGTAATATTTTTTAGAAGGAATAAAGATTATTATTATTATTATTATTATTATTATTATTATTATTATTATTATTATTATTATTATTATTATTATTATTATTATTATTATTATTATTATTATTATTATTATTATTATTATTATTATTATTATTATTATTATTATTATAACCCAGTATTACATTATGAATGTTTTTCTTTAGTATTTTACCACACTTCTGAAAAAATAAAGATTAATTAATTTAAAAATTTAAATTAATTAAATCCTTACGCCAAAAGGATCGATCAAGGGTTATTTTTGAAACTAAGTTTGTCTAACCAAAAAATCTCACAATCCATCAATGACTGAACATTTTGACATAATCGTGGTCTCTTTTAATTTTCTTTTTGTTGCATTTTTCTCCTTCTCTAAAATTTTTGTCGAATCACATTGAATCAAATAACCGTTTACCTTAGCGTGTTCGCAAATTTTTGATTTTTGAAATTCCCGTCTTTTTATATAATTTTAATGTTTCTCAACACTAACATTCATAGGTCGAGACGTTTCTCCAATATAATTGTGTATCATTTTTTAGACGTGTTTTTAATAAAAATAATCGTAAAGTATTAGTTGTCTGAAAAACTATTCTAATATCAAATGTTTACCGATTTTTCTTAATCTTTCTGATAATATAGAAACGTATGGAATTTTTACCGTGTGATTAGTGTTCTCACGCCTATCGTCAGACATATTTTAAAATTGATTAGCTACTATGCAACAATTTCTTATTACAAAACAAAATTCAATGTTGACAAATAATCTAGTTTTAAGTAACTTATAAGTATTAATAGCTGTAGTTTAGCATAGCTGCAATATATTATCATAATATTTTATTTGCAATAATTACTAGTAAAGACTTGAACATATGGGATATTATTTCAGAAGTGGGATGCTTTTTAGTATTTCCCATAATTATTAACGATGATATCCCTAGGTTATTTTCACAGCATTCGTGAGATAAGGAAGACTTATAATTGAGGAAATCTAATTTTTTGCATGACATCCTGCACGACGTACATAGTCGTTATTATTATACTATTACTACTTTTAATATTAAAAGTGCAGATAAGCAGCGTGAAAGTTTTTGCATTAGTTTTAATTTTAAAGAGTTTAGAAACATATGTATTGTTACATTTATTCTGATCAAGGCGCATAAAGGATTCAACATTTATAGAGGATTTAACATTACACCGTACTTGTCATCTATAGCAAATCACTATTGAACCCATAGTTAATATCTCATTTAAAAAGTTTTCCAGTTCAAACACAACCATATATTTCTTAAATCTGTCCATTAATTTTTAAAATGTGGGTTTTTGTGAAATTAAATACAAATATCTAAGCTTGTAATTGGTTGATTATTGAAATTAGAAAGGAAAAAACGACATATTTGGTGTCAAAAGTGTCTTTGCACTCAATACAAACTTTGACTTAGTCTCTAGATTTTTTCAAAAATTGGTTTGCAATACTGTAGACAAAAGTTACAAATGTTATAATCAATTCTTTTGTCCTAATCTCCTGACGAATACTATCATTATACCATATTATAATCTGTTTTGAAATAGTATGAAATCAAAATTCAAACAATGTCCAAATTTGTATAACCTTGTACAGTAAACATTTACCTTACAACTGCCCTAGTATATACATACAGTGTGGAAGAAAAGTATGGAATAAATTAATTATTTCTAAAACAACGAAGTTTCATGAAATTTCCTCGGACCCGTCGATTTTGCTTTTTAAAAATACTATTTTTTCTATGCCAACGCATTTCCGACGTTCATCTGTTTTCGCGTGATGACGTCATCGGATATTTTTTGTAATTAGAACCCCTATATTTTTTCATAGGATTCTTGTAGACCAAAACTTGCTGAATTCAAAAATAACATTTCAACATTTTATTCCTTCAACTTTCCGAGAAAAAAAAATAACCGATCCAATAAACGCTGCAGTTGACAGATGTCAATTCTGATTAGATTTTGTTTAGCTGCCAGAAACAGTTTCTGAGGTGACTTGATTTAATTTTTTTTTTTTGCTATCAAAAGATGCAATATTCTAACATGCAATCTAATAAAACAAAATAATAAATTAAGAGGTCAAATACGATTGAAGCAACCGGAATTTAATTATTAATTAATTAATTAATCAGTTACTTATTGTTAAATTGTTTTAAAAATGAATGAGTCCTTATTTTGTGAAACTGCCGATGAATTCACTATATCCATTTTACTCTCAACCAGCCCATCACAGACACAAATAGGAATATTCACATTTTTTTCAAGCCGATTTTATTGGATCGGTTATTTTTTTTTCGGAAGTTGAAGGAATAAAGTGTTGAAATTATACATTTTTGAATTCAGCAAGATAATCTCTACAAGAATCCGATGAAAAAATATAGGGGTTCTAATTAAAAAAATATCCGATCACGTGTAAACAAATGAACGTCGGAAATGCGTTGGTATAGAAAAAATAGTTTTTTTAAAAAGCAACATCGACAGGTAAGAGAAAATTTCATGAAACTTACGTTGTTTTAGAAATAATGAATTTACTCCATACTTTTCTTCCACACTATATATTAAAATATTACCCACTGTACTAGTATGTACAAATTTACACTGGCAACTCATTTATGCGAAGATCAGGCCCTTTCATGAAACGTAACATATACCTATGATTTTGATGACATAAGTAAAGTTATTTTGGTGTCAATCCCAATGAAACTTTTTTTTGGAGAAACTGGATCCTATTCAATCTACTATGGTTTTTCGAACTGTGCCATAATATAGGTAATTAGTCGACACTAGTCACACGGTTAATATGAATTTCCCTAGTCTTAGCTGGAAATATTTAAATTACTCTTGTGGTCCTCGGGCTAGATTCTGTGTCTAGACTGAATAATAGCATTGCGAAATAAGAAAAATATATCTATATCATTATTTTTAATTAATTTACTCCAAAATCTATATATTTGTCACGCTATTTAAAACGCATTTTTTTCAAAGTAAGGCAAGGAGTTTTTGAACCAAGAGTTTATGTAAATGTTATGTTTACCTTTACATGAGAAATGTGCCCTTTGTCGTGGGAAGCCGTATATATGCTGTCAACAAAATATACAATATGTGCTGAATAATGTTTATAGCTATTTAAAGACATCCTGTATATAAAATTGTCGAGTAAAAGTTTTATGGTTATGTTTTTTGGACCCTTTGGTAATCTTGAGTTGTTTAGCTGCCAGTAATTTTGTTGCTACGGCAATAAATTTGGTTTTTTTTTTAATAGCAACACACGATTTTCTGTTCTGTATTTTAAAAAAATTATTAACATTATTCCCCGTATGTAACTCCGATGAAATAGACTTCAATTTGAGCATTATGTACATTAAATTGCTTACAAACTGTTGCTTTTAGTTATTTAATAAATTATTAACTCCAATTCTACAAATTTCATAGGATAAGTCAGATTACAAATAGTCACTTTCAGCGAATTTCGCCAAATAGTAAAACAATATCGCTATTTTTATCATTGTGAGGAGATAGTAAGTTTGTTTTGAGTTTCTGAAAAACTACCATGACAGTTTTATGATAAAAATATTACAGTTAAGCTTAATAGAGAAAAAGTCTATACAAAACCATTATTATTTTTTGATGTCCTATTTTTCACCAAAATTAAGAACGAAAAAAGGGACATCCCGTATAGTGAACTTTTATTATATTTTCAAATAAAGTGTAGATAATTACATTAGTACCTAATAAAGCATATGTTCATCATTACCTCTTAAACGATAAGAAAAATATATTTTTTAAGAAACTGGAGCATGCTCAGCACAAGAAACAACAAGTTTTTAATACTAGGTTGTTTTTTTAGTAAAGTATAGAAGATTTCCAATTACTTACCATCGTAACAGGTTCCCGTTTTGTCACAGTTGATGTCGCTCTTGGTGAAGTTAAGGCTTGAGTCCTCAGTAGTCTCGAAAACTACAGGAAGAGTGTTATCAGATGGGGCACCGGATGTGGCAGTAGCTTCTGTAAAATGTAGATTTACTTATTATGTAAAAATGGTCTTTGCGCTGCACCACGCATATATATATTTTCTGGGAATTATGCATATAGGATAGACATTAATAACTTTGTTTATGGCTGAAGAACCCTGCGTGTGGTATTAAGTGGATTCGTTTTGCCGCGATGTGTACTTTGGCGTGGCTAGCAATTCGCGTATTTGAGGGAATATTGCATGTCTATGATAATGTTTGCTTGTGAAAGTAAATACTCTGCGGTAATATATAATTTCAGTGTACCTTTATCGTGGCCAGTCTTCGTAAAAAGCTACTCCTATTATGAATAATGGCATTGTCTCAAATAGAATTTACAATATATAGAATGGGCGTACATATTTAGACAGTTTTTAGATTTTTCAGTCAACATTAAGAATATCTAATTGAGAACTTTTAGAGGAGAAGCTATAAGATACATATTTTTTTAACCTAATGAATTGGTCAATTTACTCGGCAAGGGCAGAATAAGTGTGTGATAAATCTAATCTAAAATCATTATATCTTCATGATAGCGTTCAACTTCTAAAAAATCTATATCATCTATTAAACAAATAAATATTCTTCTATTCTAACTTGACACACATCAACAATAATAATAAAACACTAATATTTTGAAACGACAAATTCTTTAAAATAAAAAAGTGGCGAATTATGGAGTTTTATTTGCATTTAGATCCTTCAATTTCTGCGTCAATGGTGAAAAATATTCTGATCTATTTTCTGGAAAATGGCCTCCTTGGTGAAATGGTCTTCTTGACGAAATTACGAAGTTTAATTTAATTTAAGAAATATTTAAATGATTACCCAAAATTTTAACAATATATCATCACGAGTAGTTTAGGCGGGTTGGAACTGGACCACTTTGGTAACCTGCCAATCCGGAGCTGAAATTGTCTTTCAAGGTGATACCCGAAGAAGTTCTTAGAAATCATCGCCGTCGCCAATGACCAGAAGGTCGACTTCGAAGAGGACTTAGTGTAAGACGGAATTTCTGAATGACATAAAAGAGATGGCTGCTTGTGTAGAGTGCGGTGTTAGCATCAGAGAGGGCTGGAGTCAATGCCAGGACATCTTCGTCGAAGAGGATTTTATGTGGGAGGGAGAATTTTAGTGAGAAAATATGATGGGTGCTTGTGTAGAGTGTATTGGAGACAGACGGGGTGAGGAATGCTGAAGACATGAAGGAATCTATCGTCAATGATTAGAAGGCCTTCATCGAAGAGGTTTTAGTAGGGAACGGGGTTTCTGAGTGAGAAAGAGAGATGATTTCAAACGGGGACGTGTGGTTGTGAAATCAGAGGGGTGGATGATCCTAAAGACGAAGGGATGGGTCTGTCAACAATGACAAGAAGAGAGATTTAAGCGAAAAATATGTTTCCCATAAATTTTGTATCTATCGAACAAAAGAAACGAACAATTCTCCTTCGTAGACTCGTTGGTTAGATACAATCGAACGTAAAAAATCCTAACGTTATAAGTCCATAAACAAAAAAGTTAGTCGCAGTGCCCCCACATACTAGCACCCAGATGCTTTCGTTCCCACTTCTACCGCTTGCGCAGCTAGTAACCGGAAAGACAGGTTACCAAAGTGGTCCAATTCCGGCACTCCTATACTACTACTATTACGAAGAAAATAGTTTTTTTAATGTTATAGGTAGAACTTCCACTATTGTTTCATCCTCTATCCCAAATGATAATAATCTGCACACTAAATAATTTATTTTAGGATGAAAAATTGCCTCTAAATGAACAAAATAATATTGAAGGCAGTTATAGAGCACCAGTTTCTTTGAAATCCGAATTGAAAAGATAAAACTGAAAGTATATTTTCAGAAATATTTTTAAAATAACATCGCTAAACGAAAACTGAAAAGACCAGACGATTTAATAAAATTAGCATAGTGACCATCCAACTACAGAATATTGGCGCCTGTTTCATTTAGGTTAAAAAATTGTTTAACCAATTAAAATCAATTTAATTAATTTTATGAGACATATAGGTAGAACATCCAATAAATTGAGTTAGGCATATAGTAATTTTGTTGAAATGATAGCCATTAATTAAATCTGATCATTACCATATAAACTTTCTAATTTAACTTCTATTTTACCTGTATCAACTTCTCGATAATTTATAGATGCTTCAATAAAAATATGGCTTGTTCAGTAAAGTTTCGAATATATACTAACAATGTTTTTAAATTTATGGCATCTTTAAAATTGAGCCCTTTTCTTAATGCTGCAATGAAACATAGATGACACTACAATAGCATAGAACCATCTAAAATCATCCATCTAAAAGCACTATTAATCGAACTGTTCAAAAACTTCAAAAAACTGGGTTCGCTGAACATAGAAGAAGATAAAAATATAGAGGTAGCAATCGTTCACAAAAGCATATTGATTTGCTTTGAAAAATGTTACAGAAGGCACAGCAGTGTCCATTAGTTGACATGCAACAAGTTGGTTCCAGTAAATAGATACGTGGCTTATTTTAGACAAAGATTTAACTCTGAAGGCATATACAATTCGAAAAATATAGGAACTCAAGCTATTGCATCATTCAAAACACCTTGAATTTATTAAGTGGATCAAAGAACCGATGTAGCACCTTTTGAAATTGGTGGCTATATTAATGAATAAAATTCTTGTATTTGGGGGTAAGGAAAATCCGCGATTTATTTATTTTTTCCTTAACTCACATGCGTTACGATTTGGAAGTGTTAAGTGGAAGTTAACTGATTTTTTTTGTTGCCTAATTTTTTTTAATAAAACATGTGATATGCCATCTATTATAGTTACTTCAGTTATTATCAATAAAAGGATATTAAAAACTAAATTAAGTAAAATTTACTTACTCTCGCAACTATTCTCGAAATAGGTACCGATCCTCTCTCCGTTGTCGAGCAGCGGCCTCTCGGCGTTGAGGTAAGTACTAGGCCCATCGGGAAGAGTCTTGTGGTCCAGGTGGAACAATTGACAGTTGTACTGGGATCCCTGTGGGGTACCCTTGTAGAGAAATGAACGGCAGAGAAATTCGTTCTCGATCTCACAGGCCAATCGACAGGCGGCCTCGCTGGTGACCTGCAGCTCCTTGTCTGTGTAATAGTGAAGACTGGCGTATTGGGCCACCTTGTCGTCGGCGACTCCGATCCTGGGTACTTGGAAGACTCTATTAGCTGCAACACGAGGGATTTTGTCAGAGTTGGAATGACCAGTAGCAATAGTGTAAGTCACGCATGCTACCGTCTTTCTTTCAAGAGAAAGGTGGGAGACATAGGAGACATGTTCTCCCTGGGAAGCCTATTATGCTATATGGATGGGCCTCGGGTAGCAGACGAATATTTGATATAGGACTATGATTGATTGGTACAAATCTATGGTCTTTCAGGAAGAGTTGCTACTTTGATATTTGCAAACAAGGAAGAAGTAAATGATTGTGCAGAAGAGGAAATCTTTATCTGCTTTGACAGTCAGGCTGCACTCAGGATCATTACCTCTCCATAGACGAGATCCGTCCTTGTTCAGGAGTGTGGAGATACTGGAGCTTCTGGCCATACAGAGAGAGGTGGAGTTGGTCTGGATTTCGAGCCATAATGGAATCTTCGGTAACGAGAAAGCTAACCAGCTAGCTCATTTCAGATCTGGAGCACCTGGCCATAGACCAGAACCCACTCTCATTAACAGTGCCCTTAATATATGGGGCTATCAAATATTAGGATGTAATTGAAGAAGGAGTAGAGGATATAGAGAGGCCTATGGCTTTTTGGACGGACCATATGAAACTAGAACGTTGTAGCTCAGTCAAAGATACCTGAAGTAACTGGTGGAAGTCCTCACAGGTCGTTGCAGATTCAAAAGGAAAGTTTGATAGGCATAGAGGAGGATCATTTATCCTACTTTGTAGTTCACTATGTGGCTTTTGAAGGACTAAGAAATATAGGATTTTTGGTGCCGAAGAACTGCAAAGAGAAGAGGGAGAGGTATATCATGGACTAAGCGTTCATCAAAGCGTCGGGTAGGTCGAAGAGGAAGGTAGATTGTGGAGAGGTGATCGGATAGCGAGAAATTGAAAAAGGGCCCACATGTGGCCTAATGATCAAGCTCTTGCCGCCCTATTATTACTATTTAAATATAAATAAAATTAAATATTTCACTATAATCGGCAGAACTTACAAAAAATCTAAATTTTACAATAAAAAAATTTCAAATACTGTACGCTGTATATTTTCTTACCTTTACATGCTTGGTTGCCCTTTAAGCACAAGTTCTCGAAGTAGTCCACACCCTGAGCGTCCACAAACTGGACGAATTGGCCGGCGGTCCTCCGGTCCGTGTCGCTCAATTGGCACTGGAGAGTCACATAGTTGTACTCGACGGAGCGGCACGTGAAGCGATGCTGAAAGAAAACAGATCGGAGATTAGATCTCGATACGGGCGACTCGACTTGGCCGGCATCAATTCGGCTTTTTGTGGTGTCACCAGGCTACACGTTTAATTAGCTGGCAATTAGCGAACCTGGAGAACAATGGAGGGTTGGACGCAGATAAAAGTGTCATAAAACGTTTCTAGATATTGCTGAAATAATAAATAACAGTGAAGAGAAGGATAAGGAAGTTAAAGCAGCCTACGTCAGTATCTTTAGTGTTTGTTGGATGAGACAAGAGATCTCGCAAAATTGAAAAAACTCTTGAAAAATACGACAAGAGTTTTTTGAAACCTTGTTCTTGTTCGATCTTACAAGATCATGTTGTTTGGTTTTAGAGAGTCTGGCAAATTTCTTGTCTCGCAATTTTACAAGATTCTTGCATGATTCTTGCGAGGCCCTTGTATACACATGAAACATGGAATTTTATTACAAATTTGATAACGGTGGTGGTTGCTCTCGGTTGGCTACGGTCCGGCTCGGAGCTTACACGTAACTATCGATATGGTCGATTGGTGAAATCTCTACTTTCTGATGGTGTAAAAAAATATACATTACTATGGTAAATGTTCTCAGAAAATGCAAAGAAACGATGCGACAAATTTGAATCCGAATTTTTTTTTTAATCATTATGAGCTATTTATTAAAATTTATACTTTAATTACTCGAAAAACGTAAGATTCCATGTTATATTGATATACCAAAAAATTGCAAGTCGAAATATACTACTATAATTAACAACCAAATAAGTTAATAAAGTTAATATTTAATAAGACATCTACAATATTTTTTCGTTTCTTTGTATTTGTGTGTGTGTGATAAAATATATGGCTTTGGACGAACCAATTAGCCAGAGCTTATTCTTTGTATTTGCTGAGAACATTTACCATAGTAATGCACACCGACTTTTTAAAAAAGGATATATTTTGACGTGAGAATTTTCGGTTGAAAATTAGGGTAGTTTTTCGATATTAAGTCAAAATAAGGTAAAAAAAAACAAATATTTTAAATCAAAAAAATTTCAGTATCTTTGGAACATAAAAAGATAAGGTTTCACCAAAATTTGTGAAAAAAAATGTTTTTGTAAAAAATAAAAATAAAAAACCAATAACTTGGTTATTTCAATTTTTCACATAAATTATGAGACTATGTGAAAGAAGGGTAAATAGAACAGTTGTAGATCGTTTTATTACCTACAACTTTGATATTAACTTTTTTCCATAGGACTTGTAGTTTTGCCAGAAATCGAGATAAACCCTTTTTTACCCTTAAAAACTCATCCCCTTCCTCTTCCCGACCTCATATCGCCCGTAAATTATTTTTCCTTTCATTTTTGTTGTATTCTCTTCATTTTCCAGTAGGTTTCATCCTACAATTATTTTTTTGGTTTCAAAAATTATCGACCCTGGTTTAAATTGTTTCAGTTGTAATTTTTATTTTCAAAAATCATGACAAACATCATTTGGACCCAAATGAGAACGCAGATTCCGAAAATGCCATCAATTTTCACATAGGACGTTGATTTCTATGCTCGAACCGAACTTTATTTGCTACAACATCCTGTGTGAGCAAAAATAAATGGATCTCATAACTTATCATTAAAAGATACTAAAAAATGATAGCGTACAACTCATTTTTCTGGGTAGAGGAAGATCCTTATTTGTCATCTGGTTGTATAGTACGTACTTGTATTACGCTATAATTTATTATAGCTATATATTTTCCAACATCATTAGCCGCATTATAGAACCGTACAGTTCATTAGTTCTATTTCCTTCTTTATTCAGTTGAATTTCTTACATGAACTAAGTAACTATGATGAATTTCCCTCGTACACAGTGCTGGCTAAAAAACACGTTCCACAATTTCTACTAAATATGGTTTTAAAAGTTTACTCTCTCGCAGTTTGTGCTCCAAAGCTTAATTTTTTGTAAATATTTGGAAAATGCGTAATTTATTTAATTCATTTATAATCTACTTTACACTTTAGTCTTTATACTATGGATATTTAGGTACATCCGCATTAAAGCTATGCTATGTATGGTTTTATTCAGTTTATGATATAAAATTTATTATTGTTTCAATGTCATCAGTTTAACATCGTCAACCCAAGTTTTTGTCGTAACACTCAATTGATTATTGGTTAATTTGGCTGCCATATGTTTGACAAACGACTTTCGCACATTTAACAAAGATACAGTGCAAAAAAGGTACTTAATTTATGTGCTAAAGAAGAAGAAGAAAGAACATTACAGTGAATTTTTCTGATGAAGAACTTCCAGAGACAATATTAAAAGCCACTGGTAAGGCGAATTTGTATTTATTAAACGATAAATGAAAAAAAAAAAATGTGAACGGTATGCACATTCATTAAGCTGGTGTAAGGAATACAGTCAACATCATCAGTATCATCACGTTTCTCGATTATAAAAGTGTAGTACTATTCTCACAAAAAGCTGAAGTATTTACAAAAGATGATATATCCAAATTTATTATAACAGCACCAGATGTATCGTACCTAATAATCAAATTGGTTACCATTTTATGTGCTAAAGAAGAAGAACGTTACAGTGGACTTTGCTGACGAAAAACTTCTAGAGGCAATATTAGAAGCTAAGGCGAATTTGGATTTATTACCCGATAAATAAAAAAAGATTTGAAAAGCAGTATGCACATTCCTTAAGCTGGTGTAACGAAAAAGAAGTGAAAACTTTCAAGGAAGTATTTTTAGCCTATTTCGTCAACCTCGGCAAGGTTCTTACAACCATCATCCTATGGCCACGTTCCTCCAAGAGTAATACAAATAAAGCAAAACATTGTCATAAGTAAATTTTAGTGAAGACTTACTTAAATAAGAACAATATTGGATGTCGGTCAAAAGCCAAAAGTATTCACAAAAGAAGATATATTCAAAGTTATTATAACAACATCAGATGAAATACACCTCATGATCAAAGTCCTCAAACATAATTGGTGACATGAGTGGAGATGTTATGTTACAACTTTTCAAACAATGCTTTCTTTGCATGAACGAAGATGTTATATACCCATATTTCACATAGCACTATCAAGAATCGCACAAATTTAATGACAGTCCCTGTTTCTAAGATTTTTGATAGTGTTATGTGAAAGATAGATACCATCAATCATGCAATAATAATTATTATTTAAATGTTAACATATTGGTTACTTTAAATACACTTTTCTTATTTGTTTCTTTATTACATTATTACAATTTTTAATCTTTAATGTACAGAGTGTCCTTAATTTGGCTACCAAGCTGGTATATGATGATTCTTCCTCAAAATGAACACACAAACAGTTTTAGTGCACTAAAACACACTTTCTTAGAAAAATATCATAGTTTGAAGGTCTTTTCTTAATATTTTCTAACCAGTAAAGTATCAGTACCAAATTTGGTAAGGCTATTAATTTACACAATGGCAAAAAATAGGTTCTTTAAAAAATGTCTCCATTTTTGTATGCGATAAGTATTGTTGTTATTGTTGTTTGTTGTGCGACCTTTAGTTTACTGTAGAGAAAATTATTGCCTGGTAATAGGTCAGTAGATTTATAAAGAAAAACAATTTTTTACATACTACCAACGTTTCGGTCTATATTGGGCCTTCTTCAGGGCTTTACAAGCTATGTATTCTTTTTGGACAAAGAAAAACATTACACTACAGATAATAGTTACATTGTTTAATCATTATAATTTTTTGTTCATAGGTTTATTATTAAATAAATTTTGTCCACCTTTACTCTTTTAACCAATTTTATTTAATAACCAAGGTAATAATTGTAGTTTTAAAGTGTGCAATATGATTCTTTTTATTATTATTTTTTAAATATTATTATCCAATAATTTTTATAAAAGTGGTATACTTAACATACAGGGTTAACTATGACTAAGTACAAAAATTTTAGCCACGTGCTCAGGAAGGCCTAAAATACAATAATTTTAGATATTTAAAAAATGGAGCAAAACCCTGTTTTCCTACGGAAAGTCGGCCTATGATAAGCATCGGCTAAGATTAGATCCATAGATAAAGCTTACACCTATTAGCAATACCATACAGACGCTTTTTGCAGCATTTCTAAATGAAGAAACGACAAAAATTAACATTATTATTAGTAATAATACCTGATAAATAGGAAACAGTTAATCCAGTTAGCTCCACTATTTTGCATTCGTTTTTCATTTCATTACAAATTGGCAAAACTACAACATTTTCAATCATTACAACAACTCACTACCGATAAAACACACTTATCGTAGGTGCAGTTAGATAAAATGCCTATTTATTATAACAAAATTGATGGAAAGGAAGAGATAATCGAAAACTTTCAATGTACCTGCGGCAGTCTTGTACCATAACCTAGAAAAACAAACCGGAGGTCTATATTGTGGAAAAATATCTGTACCCGACACAAATTTCTTTATTTAATAACTATAAAACGTTTAGAAATTAAAAAAGACACTAAAAACTGAAGAAGAACACAAAACTACAATGTAAACACATGGTAAACATAGGAATTAAATTATGACATGACATAATTGACGAGGAATTTTACCGTTGTGTTGCTAGTAGCCTACTCTCACTCGCATAGGCGGCGTTAAATAAGGATTTAATATAATTTCGAAAAAAAAATTTTTCGTTTTATAAATAAGTTTGGAATTATTTTGAAGGGTGATTCCGTTAATTCTTAATTTTCTCCCTCCCCTCTTAAAATTATTGTACTTAGTCATAGTTAACCCTGTATAATTGTAACATTGAGCACTGAACAAGGCACAATATAGACCGAACCGTTGGCGGTATGTAAAAAACTGATTTTTTATAAATCTACTGACCTAACATCAGGCAATAATTTCCTCTAGATTATTATTATTGTTATTAATGTTATTATAATAATTATTGTGATTTTATTGTTTTGTTTATTAAAAAGAAATCTATTTGAATTAAATAAAAACGTTACGAAATAGAATACCTAGAAAATTACAACAGGAATAATGCCCTCAAGTTAAAGTCGATGAACCTAAACAATAGAACAATTAATTGCCAGTTGTATTTTGCCACCCCAGTCTTCTGTCGGTGCATTCTTCCTTATCGACCACCTTAGACCACCCGTGTTCAGGCATTTCCGATCACAGGTTTTAATTATTTTGTACGTAGCGGCCATTTCTAGAAACGTCAATTGTCGTGCCATTATTTCCTGTCAGGCTGTATCATTATAAGACGACATCAGCTGAACTCGATGGATATGGATATTTCTTGTCACGAAGCCCCTGGGTTGTTTCTCAGCGTTTAAAATTTGACGTGTTTCAATTAGTGAAAATACCGTTGTTAAATGACATTCACTTTGTTCAACGTTAGTTAAAAAATGACCCAAGATGGAATTATACTATCAAAATATCGTTGCAACATTCTGTGTGAACTTTATTGTGTCAGTACCTACTAACTTAAAGTTTATGTGGACAGCGCTTTTCAAAAGTAAAGATTAATCAGAAAGCCGGCACTTCATTCGTAGATCTTAGGTCCGGATTTGGCGACGACCTTAATATTTAAATATACTTTTCGCACAATCGTTCTGAAATATGCACTTAGTGTCATTGTTGACCGATTTTGTAAGTTAAATTTACAACACTGTGGCTTGTTTCCATAGAAATAAAAAAAAATAGTATTGTTTGAGTTCATAACAGCATTAATGCGGTAAGTAAAAATCAGTAATCCTTTTCACCAACAAATCATCTCATTTATTGTAAAAATTAAAGGTGCAATCTGTACTATTCTTAAATGTAATAGTTTTTTCCTCGTTTTTATCTATTGCTTTTACAGTAATTGAATTTTCTATATTACTTATTGAGTTAGATATGTTAGGATTAGAATAAATTTCAGTAGTTCTATCTTCAAACACTGGAATGGAATCAAACTCATTGTCATTGCCGCTGTTGGTATGTAAAATCTTATCAGCAAACTCTATTTTCTTTGTTAAAGACTCTGCAACATATCCTTCAGCGACACCAGAAGACCTAAAATTACATTTTCTGTTAGTCAAATAATACATTAATGTTATCACTAAAACCTCCAGCCCCCATGATGTTTGAGTACCATAACATCAACTCCAGTATTTGCTAACAAAGTCGCCAACGTCCTTCTAAAAGCATGTCCAGTATAGGATTTTGGATCTTGCACTTTAAAGTATTCGGCAATTTTTTGTGGTATTTGTCCAAATGTATTTATACCCACAAGTGGACTTACATATTTTCCTTGACGAAATGAGTAGAAAAATCAATGAGAGTTAGTCTCCTTAGATCTTAAGCCTGTATATTTTCGCAAAATCGTCAAAAAAGGGACTTTTTCATTGGCCTTGTCAGTGATTGCGAAAATTCGACTAATATGTGTTTTGGTATCAGGCACTTTAACAATGACAACTGAACCTTCATCCGTAATGTCATCAACTGTCATCTTCATAAGTTCATCAAGGGCTTCCAGTAGGAATTTGTTCATCTTTTCGATGGTAAATGCCTTTGATTTTTTCGCATAATGTCCAATATTTTTCTTCTTTAGAAATGCTACTAACTTCTTAAATTGCGATATATAGACACCATTATTTAAGTTGATCGTACTTTTAAGCATAGAGTACTCTGCCCATAAGCTTCCCGGAGACTTCAATCTTAAATTTCTCTGAACAAAATAAGCCAGCAAAGTTTTTTCAGATATTTCCGCTTTCTTCTCATTCAACCATTTCCTGAAAGCATCATAGACTTTTTCATACCTCACCTTTGATTTTGTGGGAATTAATGACCCACAATCTATTTGATACGATTCTTCAATGCCCGAATCTACCTCTGAATCGTCTTTATCAGCCATTTACTACCTGCAGAGACTCGATTCTCAAGTTTAGTGAAACACATTCCCTCAGAAAGTGACGTCAGTGTTCATGAGAAAATAAAAATCTGTATTCTTGACCGTTCTCATTGCATTCCCCATAAAAAAAAATGGAAAATTATTTCACTAATAATGACGTCATCTGCGAACAATGAAGTTCGGGCTTTATTAATAAATACGAACACATCTGTTAACGTTGGATTGGAGGACACGTTGGTTTTGTTTAATTTTGCATTTATTCCCTTTATTTTTATTATTGCTCTGAGAATATCGCGTCTAGAGCGAGAATTGAGTGAAACCTTTTTTCTAAATAAACATTCCCTCCATAATCGTTCGATAATCTAAGAGACAACCCGCAACTTTCTGTGTGAGGTTCTAATTAATTTCCTATCAAATTAGCTGAAAAGTTCATTACTGAGTTAACTCAGATGTAAACAAACTGGAAATTTTAATCAAAATTTAATTAACAAACGCAGTCTGTTTACAGAACGCTAAGGCGATTTTTTACAGCCGATACTTATCTATCATCCAAGCCAAACCGCAAGAACCAGGAATCCAGGGAAGCCGTGGAGGTATTCTACAGAGGCGTACCCATAAATTGCACAAAAGGTGCGTCATAACAGCTGAACTGTCACAATATATAATTCCGGAATTACTTTTCCTCCACCGGCTTATAATTTAACGCCAAACAGGTTAACGCGTAGTTAACATATTTTAATATAACGTTTCATATCCGCCCAACGTTTCCGCAGGCCAGTGCAACAAAGGCAATATTTCAACGTTTTTAATTCCAGTTCGCATTTTTTCCAAGCTGAGAATGGCAGTGTTGGCATGGCTGATTTTCTGTTAAGTTGCGTGAGTAATTTTATATCAGGGTGATTCAAAAGGTTCATTACTGATGGAATCAACGGTTTAAAATAGTATATTGTTGTTATTAGGACTAAAAGTGTCTTTTAATCCGAATAAAACCTGCTATTTTTTCTCTAACCGAAATCCCCCATTTAATTATTAATTTGTGCTTTGAAATTATTCAAACCAAAATTAGTAGGATATATCGATGTAGTCATGAATACTTTGTTAAACAGTCGCCATATTGCTAATTGAGTTCATTTGTGATTCAATTTGCTAAAGAAAGGTCCAATTCCTGGAAGACCTTTAGGTGTTAGGATGTCTGAGTGGAAGAAGAAGAAAAAGAGGAAGACCCAAATGCTAGTACTCGGAAAATCGTAGTAAATCTTAATGTGGATCACAAATTAGTTTGGTCCGTTCTGAAGCATCAACAGTTATACCCGTATCACATACAAAGGATTCAAGCCTTATGTCGTAAGACTATCCTGCTCACCTACAATTTTGTCACTGGATTTTGCAAAAAAGTTGAACAAAATGTTGGCTTTATCGCTGGAACACTGTTTACTGATGAAGTTAATTTTTTCAGAGATACTATAATGAGTTTCCACAATAAACACGTTTGGTCCGATGACACTCTAATGCCATAATGGAATCTCGATTTCAACATCAGTTTTCTTTTATTATTCTTTACTAAAAACTAACCGGTGCCTCTTACAGATATTTTCTTGAAAATATTTACCTGAAGTACTTGGCGATGCTCCCTATGCGCTAACACAAAGTGTGGTTTATGCATGACGAGCCTCCCCCACGTTTTAGTTTGACAGCTCGTGAATTTTTTAAATAAAAGATTCGGTAATAACGTGATTGAACAAGGCATTCAAGAACCAGGTCATACAGATTGCCCAATATAAACCCCATTGATTTTTTGTTTGTCCTGGAATTTCACGTGTTCGAACTGCAATTTCAAGATTTGAAGCATATATTTTAGCTGAAGGTGGCCATTTACAACACATGTTATAATAAATCATAGTACAGTACCTCCGTCACTGGTAAGTTTCTAAAGCTGGTAATTGTTTGTTTCATACCCACTATCACACTAAATATGCACGCCTAAATTGTCTCAAGCGTTTTAAAAATTCAAAATTGACACGCTAAAGCTGGACAATTCCGTCCTAAGACTTCAAATTTGTGGAACAAGAAACCATTATTCTTGGCCACAGAATACCCCCCTAGATTTTGTTACCTTTACTTAACAAAACACCTTGTATAACTAAAGCGTGATTGTTCAATTAACAACTAACCTATTTCGGTATAATAGGTATCTTTTTGATACAAGTACTGCAATACTGTCCAAAACAAAAATGATAAAATACACGTAGACGTAAAACTGTACTCTTCAGTGTAATTTCCAATATGCAAAAACACGCTCATTACTTGCAGGAACATAATTCCACTCACTTTTTGCATCAAGCAATTTTCATCTAGAGACCAGGATAAATGCATCGTAACTGTTAAAAAGCGGTTAGTTTCAAACAAATACTGTTACTGTCGCTTGCCACCACTTATTTTCATATTAGGCAAAACCCGGCTCATCTTCGTTTTGCCTATTTCCATAAGCGGGAAATAATTTGCATGGGACTTGTAACAGCATGAGACTTGAGTGTATTTTATCGGAATAATCGTATCCTGCCGCAAACAGGTTGTCTTGGGACAGTTATGTGATAAAGGAATTTATAAAAATACTTGTTTCCCAAGTTATTAACCAAGAGCTTGATGTCATACCAGATTTTTTTCAAAACTACACATAGTTGTAAAGCGGATATTAAATAACTGAGCTGATATGAGAGGAAATTGACCATATGATTAATTTATAATGGTATAACATAGATCCAGTTCAGAATCACTTATTGGGATATGATGAAAGTGTTCTTATTTCAAGGTACGACCTGTTTAATAATATGTATGTGAGAATTAATGATATACTGGGTTGGCCAGTAAACAATAACATTGGGTAAATTCAAGCTGAAAGTTATTTCAGTGTTCAAATTTGAGTGAATTTGTTAGACGAAAAGTGTTGAACTATTATCAGCATAACATAGAATAATAATTATTTCTGCAACAAGAGTATAAAGCTTTTTCACTAATCGTTAAATGTTTATCATTAGTTTCAGTGACATTGACATAAGCAAAATTATTTCAGCCAATCGCAATACTACAAATATTAGGGTAAAGGTTATGTTGTCAGTGTATAAAGTAGCAATTTCAATCACTGAAGTTGCCATTACTATAATAAAAGAATTTTCACAAACTGAAATAACACGTTAATATGAGATTAATATAGACAGATATTGTCTGAAGCTATTTATTTGTGGCATAACTTTAGTTTTTCTTTAGTTTTGTTGGATTTTTGCCAAGTGTGGCAAAAACCCAACAAAACAAAGAACAAGAACAAAGAACAAAGAAAATAATATAGACAGGCCAAGCAGTTAGCTGAAAACTTCTATCAGTCCATACTACTGCACGAAAGAGAACATGAAGTATTTGGTGTTCTCAGAAAAAAATATCGAATGTATGAGAACTTGTTGTTATTACATACTTGGAAGAAAAATAACGATTATCCCAAAGTGGAGGAATTTCTTTAAAGAAAAGGTGTTGACTACAAGCTGGAACAGACAAACGTTTTTACAAGAGAGGAGGAAACTAACTTTTTTCATGAAGCTGTAGATGACAAATTTGTATTGATCAAAGTGTCTATGATTATGTGATTGTTAGGCTCCAATCGTCAGAACGAACTTTTTAAAATGATAATACATGGTATTGAGGGCAAGGATTCTATAGTTGTAAAAACTCCTGAGACTGAAACAAACATACAAAGAACTTTTGTAGTTCTAAATAATAACGAACAAAAAAACTGACAACAGAACCAAGGCGACCAAGGCTGTGTGCGGTCAGTGACAGTCTGAAAAGGGGGTTTAAATAATGATTTGAAAATATTTTTTTTCGGCCTAAATATGCATTTAAATTTTTTTTAATCGCGTATTCGCATTAACTCATTATTCCCTATCTCCTCTTAAAACTAATGGCATTATGACTGACTCACCCTGTATAGGTAAGTAGGGTTAAATCGTCATATTTTGCCGCAAAAAATACGCACTTAATGGAATGATCTGCTTTCTTGTTAAATTTGTAATTTAAACAGTCAAATGGTCTAGTAACCGAACAACAAATTTGTTTAAGAGCTTATTGAAATCAATTTTTAGAATCAGCTGGTCTGCCTCCCAGCATATGGCAACTATCTATATAATACAGGCTACTGTTATTCACGCTGGTATGTCCTCTTAAGTTTATGCGAGTGTGCACCGCAATATCGCTAGGTCATCGCGGCACAGCGTATGGCAGGTAGCTTATGTCTGACTCTGGGGTTCAGTTATACGTACCACTTTTCTCCATCTAATTGCAAAAATCATAATGACGATGTACACATGACCCGAGGAGATGATATAATGATGTGCAATACGTTTGCTGAAACTTATGAGTTGTCGAGATGTTAACGGTAAAATAAAACCGCACTGATTACTGTTTGCTTATAAATCGTGCAAAAGTTTAGATCAAAAGTGAAGAGGTATAACAAAAAAATTGAGGTGGCTAACATCTCATTAACACTGCCAGAAATTTTAAAATAAATGAGAATCGGAACTTTAATGCCAATATTTACTTAGGTAACTTCATATTGTGAAGAAGAATCATTAATACTTAAATGGTTTAACAAAATTAGATCCTAATAAATCGGCAGGACCAGACTTAATATCATCCTATTTTGTAAAGAATTGCTCCTTGTCTTTATGTGTACCTTTAATAATATTATATAACCATTCTCTTAAAATGGGATGTTTTCCTGAAAATTGGAAAATATCAGCAATTCTACCTGTGCACAAAAGTGGTTTAAAAAATATGATAAAAAATTATTGTCCTATTAGTAAACTAAATATTATCGCAAAATATTTTGAGTTATTGGTATTTGATCATATTTTTAATTTGGTAAGAAATCTCATAATGCCAGAACAGCATGGTTTTTTTAAGGAAAGATCATCCGAAACAAATCTTGTTACTTACTGTGAATATCTGTATAAACAAATGGATAAACAAGAACAAGTTGATGCTGTTTATATGGACTTCAGTAAGGCTTTTGACAAAATAAGTCATAACATTTTGTTGATGAGGCTTACTGAGGTTGGTATAAACGGATCATTACTAAGATGGGTGGAGCCTTACATAAGGGAACGGTCGCAGTTTGTTACAGTGGGGGGTTTTAAGTCTAAATCTTTCATTACTACATCTGGGATACCTCAAGGATCACATCTTGGTCCGTTATTTTTCATAATTTACATAAATAACATTAGAGAATGTTTTAAATATAGTAAAATTTTGCTATATGCTGATGATTTAAAAGTATATATTAATATAAATAATCCATCTGACTGTGACAGACTGCAACATGATCTAAACTGTTTAGAGATATATTGTAAGAACAACGGTTTATTTTTTAATCATTGTAAGTGTCAAACAATAACATATACTAGAAATGTCAATAAAATTACTTACCAATACTTTATTAATGATCAAATGCTAAATAGAGTATCACATATTAAGGATTTAGGAGTAATTCTGGATTCAAAATTGTTGTTTAACACTCATATAGAGACCTTAGTTAATAATGCTTGTAAAATGTTAGGTTACCTTAAAAGACAATGTAAACCATTTAAAAATATTAATTCAGTTGTGTCCGTTTATAATTCCAATGTATTAAGCAGGTTGAATTACGCGTCACCTGTTTGGTCCCCTCAATATAATATTTATAAAGCCCGTATAGAACGTATACAAAATAAATTTATAAGATATCTATCTTTTAAAACAAATTATTTTATTGAAAACGATTATTGTCAAGCCCGTCAACATTTTAAATTGATTTCTTTGGAAAGTCGTAGAATATTTAGTGACTTAGTTCTGTTATATAAGTTAATGAATAATATAGTAAATGTTCCTGGTGTTCTTCAAGATATATACTTTAACGTACCTTGTAGAAATCTTCGAAATCATGAACTTTTTTATGTTACTTTTAAAAGGACAAGCTACTGCCAGAATTCTCCACTGTGTAGAATGTTTGTTGAGTGCAACAGATATTGTATTGACATTGATATCTTCAATGTAACTTTGGCCAGATTTAAAAAACACTTGAAACATGTACTACCTGTTTAACGTGTTATGTTTATTTATGTATATTTGTATGTCTGCTTTTTTTTGCATTACTTTTTTTATTCCTAAAATTGTATCTTTTATTCTCTTTTTATTATAATGTGCTCTTGTAGGTCTTTTAGACCTGTCGTATTCCATATGTATGAATAAACAAACAAACAAACAAATACAGTTCGATCTATATTGTAAAAACTTCTGGAGCTAAGTCAAGTAATTATAAGAAAGTGGATATCTAAACAAATAGAATGTTCTATTAAAAAAATAGATTATCTATTTTATCTAGAAAAACTAGTAGTCTAGCAACAATACCATTGCTCTCAACAGATCGGAAATGCTCTTAAGGGCACTTTATACGCTTTTCATACGTTTTACGTGTACTTACAGTTATGTCTTCAAGTAAGACGGAGTGTGTAAAGTTTGATTGTGTTTTATGGAAGCTTTAACAAACAAATGTCGTCTGTAACATGTACCTAAAAATATTTTTCGGATTTTTTTTATTTATATTCCAGACTCGGCTTCGTCTGGAAGCAACGATTCGTCCGAAGGCACTGTATTTTAGGTACTTGTAACAAAAATAACAAAATTCGTTTTAATGTATACATAGAAATATCTAAAGTTTTGTTATTGTCGTATCAAAATTAAGTTTTTTGGATAATTTAGATTTTTTATATATTTATTAATAGTAATTTATATTTAGATACTTTCTAACTCCCTTTAAAAAGTAAACCACTTCAAGAATTTTTGAAATGCAAAAATTGGTGAGTTTCATGCTGTCCTGAAGGGGTACAGAGTGTCCATGAGTGAGCTCAAATTAATCGGTTTATAGCTGTACAGGATGACCCTAAGTAATGGGACACAGAGCAGTGACATATTCTCTATTAAAAACTAATGCAATTGAACTATATTTATGTTATACTGAAAATAAAGGTAATCGAGATATAGGATGCCAAAGTTAAATTGTTTTCAAATCAAATAATGTGTCATTTGTTGTTACATATTGTAGATGATTATTTAATGAGAAACACGATATAGTAAGCTCAAGGAGCTTGCTGATATTTATGTCTAGAATTGATATTTGAGGAAATTTGAAAAATGTTTAAATGTTTTTTTGTTTTCTTACATATTTATATTAAAACTTGTCATTGCAAAGAACGTACTTTCATAAATTTTTAAACTTCTTGTGTCATTGGAAAGTTAAATTCCGTTAATGCTAATAATAGCAACACCTTTGACAATAATTGACAATATTTACATAAAACAATTAGTACTATTTTAAATTACAACATCCCGAGATGTTTACAGTGTTCTGAAAAATCCTTCTTTGATCCTTAGAATATATTTTAAGCTTTGAGCAGTGTTCTTTGGTTAGGGGCAAATTCAATGCAGCTACGGCAATCGTACAAGATTTTATAATTGACTGCAGGTGCATATCGAGTTTTATTTTCAAACTTAAATTTCAATGGGTACCTACTTCATTTAACTGAACACGGACTGTATATTCTGTTGATAGTTCTGATGAACCTGTAATGAGTGAAAATGTAGAATTGGCAATGTGCAACGAAGTGACGAAAAAAGAATGTAAAACACTGCAGCTAACCGGATTAACTCTTATTTATTAGGTATTTAGATATTAATATTAATAAAAATATTTATTTTTGTCGGTTATACATTTGACAACGGTGTAAAATTTATCGCATGGTAGTTAATATATCTAAGCCATTTCGGACGATGTTTGTCGTAGGCGCCAACTTTCCGGAGGAAAAGAGGGTTTTGCCCCATTTTTAAACAATCCTAAATATTTTTTATTGTATTTTAAGCCTTCCTAAGCACGTGATTAAAATGTTTATAGTATATTTGCATATCATGTATAGTCGCGTCAAGAATTCAGACGTTTTACGTCACAGCTGACGTTACACATTTGTCTTTATTGTCAACGTAATTTTCGATATTTTGTCGCGTTAAAAACAATAATTTTTTGCAATTTAGTGCAATATATAATGCAAACTTTCAGTGTAACATATAGTTTTATTACTACCAGTTACAGTTTCTTAAATATTTTGAGGAAAATATAAAGAATTATTAATTTGTTCGTATGACGTAAGTCATCTGAATTATTGTCGCGAGTATATTCACACGGTGAGAATTGTTCTCTGTTGTATATCACGTGGACCTCGATTAACACAGGTCAATGTTCATTTGTGTTAAAATGTGTAATTATTTTTTTTCCAGTGTAATTTTCAACCGTTTTTGTATTTATTTTAAACTAAAATATTAAGTACTAAATATGATATAATATCTTTATTCTTTCGTTACTGTGGAGTTGCTAAATCAAGCCGTAAGTCAACGATACCCTTAAAATAGAACCTGTGCAATAAAATTTTATACATACCTCGTTCAGGCAAGCTGCAAGACACGCTTCTTTTGTGGAGGTGTAGATGAGAGCGTTGTCCAATCCCCTAATCATTTTATTCGGAACTCTTTCGAACGCCCAGGGTCTCAGGCAGATATTCTCCGATCTCAGCTGGAGTTTGGTCATGTAGTACATGTTGACCGACCTTTGTGGTGTCGCGGAGGGGTTGTTCGAGGAGGTTTCGTTTTGTAACTGGCACAAAGTTTCCTGATGGAAAATAGAAAAGTGGATGAGCTGATGACACAAGTTGCGACGTATGAAATTATTCCAGTAATATACATATTTCACACCAACGTTTTATAACTAATTGGAAGCTTGTATTTTGTTCCATTATTATGGTAATTAAAAAATTTCCGAAAATTTTCATCCTCCTTCAAATAAGCTGTAAGTTATTGAATGATGTACACTTTCTGGGTTGTTTTGACCATTTCACCTTTGATATTATCACTTTATTTCAGCTACGTTTGACCTCCACATGTCTGGAATGAACAATTCTACGAATAAAAGAATTGTACTACGATGGGTAGTCCATTCGGCTCTGTAGTGGCAAATTTCTTTATAGACAACTTCCAAAAAGAAGCGTTTCGATCAGCTCCTAAGAAACCTAAATGCTGGCTGGAAAAAGATACGTGGACGACATATCGTTTGGCAGCATGGAATAGACTCCCTACAACAACTTTTGGATTACATTAACTGGTAACACATGATCGACTTGACCATGGAAGTGAAGCAAGACAAAACCTTACTGCTTCTAGACATTCTGGTGAAAAGGAATGCCTCTGGCGTTTGTGCTTCATCTGTATTCCTAGTAAATGGATACTCTAAGAAAGACATCGATAGAACCATTAGACCTCGGCATGAACAAATAGTAAGACTCAAAAGTAAATCACTACAACCACTACTTTGCTATACATCCCAATGTGACAGATATAATTCCGAAAATATTAAACAAAAAAGGCATGAGTTTCACATCAACGTGTAAAATAAGTCAGCAAATCCGCAATCTGAAAGATCAATTGACTCCATTAAAAGTCCTGGAGTGTATTTGCTGCTATGCAGCGACTGTGACAAAGTATATATGGGAATGCTCAAACGAACTGTAGAAACCAGGATAAAAAAAACACGAAATACACATACGGTTATACCAGCCCGAAATCCGCCGTTGCTGAACATGCTTGGAAAGAGGGGCACAGAATTTCACTTGAAGACAGTAAAGTGCTGGTTCGTACCAATGGGTATTACAATCTAGGCGCGAAGGGAGGCTTCGGAGATTTTTCAATACCCGAACGACATGAACAGGAACGAAGGATTGAAGATTAGTCATACTTGGCTGCAGCCCTCCGTAACACGCTTGAACCAGTCAATCTAAACACTGAACTAAACAATCTTTTAAAGCATGTCGAAGCGACTGCAGTTAAGCATCCACCACGGCAAAACAATTCAGAAAGTGTATATCATTCAATTGACACCCTACAAACTACAACAAGTAATACATGCAATGTATTTCAATACAAAGTCTAATTATTGTCGTATGTTTATTTCTACCGTCAAATTAATTGATAGTTTAGTGTGAAATTTTCTTATTGAATATCCCTCAAGCTTAAATCTATAATTTTTTTTGAAAATTATGTAATTACTTTTTAACATATTCGTGACCTGAAAATAATTTAAACATTAGGGATATTATAAGTGTAAACTTACTTGGACGGGTATGAGAGGGTTCAATACGAAACTGAAGGCCGCTGCTTGACAGTCTGGCTCTTCTCGACACCATCCTTGGCATTCGTATAGGCTCAGGTTTTTCACTGTGTAATATGTGTTCCCCCTGTAGTCGAAGTCTGTCAATTTTTCGAAGGCTATCCTCCCTGGAAAAGAAAGAAAATCTCAGTTGAAAGTATTTAAACGTTGGAAATGTTTAAGGAATCGATAAAGTACCGCTAAATGTATAAACTTATTGTATAATAAGTAGAAGCACCATTGTTCATGAACCACATTTCCCTTCTTGTAAATAGGCGTACATTTTCTGGTTCAACGGGTAAAATTGTTTCTAAGAAATTCAGATTTTTTACATTTAAAGTGGTTGGTAATCTTGCTGGGATTTGATTGCTCTAGTAACCATAAATGTGTTGATTCCAACTGGAGTCGTGGCATATTTATTCTTAATGTTTTTTATACAAATTCTTGAATAATCAGTGTTCGCTGAACGAAGAACTATGTACTTTTTATAATAGTTCAAATATAATGTCCCTGTAATAATGAAAGTTCATTGCAGATTAGTTTTTGTGTCAGGTATACAGGGTGTCTGGTAAATATATGCCATACTCTTAGGAATGTATAGGGGAGGTCAAAATAACCCTAGTTTGTCATAAAACAAATCGTAAAACGCCCCTTAATGGAGATACAGATCCTCTAAGGGGTATCCAGTATTCATCTTTTCGACTCGAATTTGTATGTAGGCCACAAAGCCTCATGAAACCAAACTACAGTACATGTTTCACACTGTTATGGAAATCACGAACGAATTTGCACCACACTCGTTTTTGATTTTGTTCGAAGGGATCAGACTCCTAAACTTTACTTCTTACAAAATAATACCCCACTCTTAGCACTTATATCATAAATAACTATTACATTACATCATTAAATGTAAATGCAAAGAAGTTGCAATTTGGAACAGAGGAGATACTTCTTGACCCACATCACAATACTTATGTGTATAGCACAGTTTCAGTGGCTTCTATGTGGAACAATTTCCTTACTAAACTTCCTGGCACATATCCAGGTGAAATTTAAATTGCACTAATTAATTTCTCATAATCTACCGTTAATATTAAAGCTTTAAGTCTGAAAGCCTTATAAATTCGCCAGTAACTTTGCCGCTCGGTAATTATTGCTGGCATACATAAGGAAAATGGTAAACAAGCCCATTAAAATTCATGCAGACGCTAGTCGCTCTCGATCTGCTATCCCAATTATCCATGTCAGTGGCGACTCGTGGTCAACTCTGATTGCGGGGTAAAACGGATCATAAAATGCATTAGCCCGGTCATGAATACTAAATAAGATAACTGTTCATAAATCAGAGACTTTAACAGAATTAACAACTGATTTATGAAACTGAAATAAAAAATATGAAGCAGTTTATACAATAACGAATATACATACTTTTATGAAATTTTATACCTACTAATTTTCATAAAAATATACAGGGCGTTTCCCAATTGCGTACAGAAACTCAAGAAGTGCATTTTATGGTTAAAATTAAAGAAACTTTGATAAATTAGCATCGGCTAAGGGTATGGTTATGGGTCAGGCTTAGAACTTGATAAAAAAAATCAGTTTAAAATTCATAACTTCTAAACCCTAGTTTTGGAAAATTTGCCTTAATTTTTTCGTATGTTTCATGGTAGATATAAAATATAGAATTTGTAGCTTTCCAGTGCAGTACCTCTGTTAAGGGAATCAAATTATTCTCTAAAGGGCTGGCGGTAAAAAAATATGCAGACAGAAAAAAAGTATAAGAATGCAATGTAGTATATGAAAACTAATTTTTTCCGTGATTATACACGGTGATATACTTATTCTTGTTAAATAAATAGTATCCATAGCTCTGCCACTGGCACTTTACGTAAGAAATTTTATATTTTGTACCTGTCTACACACTAAGAAATTATGCCAAATTTACCGAAAATATCTCAAGAAGTTTAGAGGTTGTGAATTTTATATTGATTTTTTTATCTCTTTTTGGAAACCCTGTATTCCGGGAAAGACGTCCTTGGGACCTTATTCTTATTTAAGGTCCCCGTAAAATGTATCAAATTTGTGGGGGTTTCATCCCAAATATCGAAAAACAAGACATGTAGAACAAAAGTAATATCAAAAATAAAATTGTTTTGCATATCCACTTTTACTGCTTAAATCTCTTCAAATAAAATATTAACTTTTAGCAATTATTTTCACATCTGTATAAACAAAAGTGAACAATCTTATATGCAGAACTTTGTAAGTTTACATTATAACAATATTATATTAAAGAAACACCTACTTTGAAAGATTTCTGTACCTAAAAATTTGTTGTTTAGACCGTTTCCTTTTGTTATTCGTTTTACTTCGGTACCTTTGAATATTCACAGATAATATTCCTGTTATTTGCTAACTTCTATATTATTCAGTTTTTAAATGTCTAAAATTATTTGTATTTGTAGAAAACTGTTTTTCAAGAATATGACGCCTTGAACAAAATTATATTAATTTTAACTATAGAACATGCCCTAGGATTTTATGCATACAATTAGGTATACTTATACTCTGTATAATTTTTGTTACATCTGTTAGAGTTACTTACATTCCAACATGTATATTTTGTTTTTGGACTAAATCTCGACACTAAAGCTGAGTCTTAACCTACCCTTGTTGTTCTTGGTTTAGGCTTTGTATAGCTCTTGAGTATACATGTGTTGGGTACATTAAAGTATTAAAACTAAAGCGTTTCTTATGAATTTCAGTAAAATAAATAAGTATAGTTTTATTATTTAGTTTCGATATCTACTGTTAAAATGAGCGCCAACAACAAATTTTTATATATGTTACGTCTGTTTTTACTTAAACTTTACTTACATGTGTTACTATTTTTATATAAATATATTAAGGCAAACAATACAAAACCGGATTTTGAGATAATGTTGAGTTTATTATAAATGCATTTGTGGGAGATATACATACAGCTTCGGAGAAAAATGAGATTGAAGCATCAATTCATACAAAATATGTTGTGTACAAATCACGTGCAAGTACGAAAGAAAACAATAAAATATGCACTGATTTTAGAAACATCCAGTATATGTAACATATAGGATTGCACTTTTAGAATTTGAATACACTAATATCAAAATTATATAGCAAGAAAACGTTTGTTTTTAGGAATTGGTGGTCATTGTTGGTAATTACGATCGAATGTTGACTCTTCACATCGTGACGCCACTGATATATGTGGACTATTAATTTTAACGGTTCCGCTGTGGTTTTATTTTAAGAAGGAAATACTGAAAAAATAATTTTGGAGCGTAACGAACTTATAGTACCGTAAACCCATACATGTAGATGTTACGGTTGCGTTGTTTCTATGAATGCGTATGGGTTCAGACTAAATTTAAGGCCTAATATTGTAAATTAATGGGTTCAGTAAATTATCGAAGGAACGGTAGTTAGCATTTAATGATGCTCAAAAATGGACTTGTTATGTTTATCTTGAACCGAGTGTTTTATTTGGAGGTAAGATGCAACTCAGAAGCTAATTTGATCAACAAACCTTTCTTATATTTCAGCATCAAGGCAGGACATTATTATCAGTGTTCACCTGATTAGGCTATTGAATGTGACCTTAGAAAATACCAAAAGCAAGGTACGAGTAAAAGGTGAATGTTCGGAATGTTTGTGTTTGTTGACACAGGACTGAGACAAGGAGACCCACTCTCAGCGCGTTTTTTTAAATTTAGTACTAGAAAAGGTCATAAGAAATAGGCAGTTGAACAGGGAAGGACACATATTGTTTAAAAGTCACCAAATAGTAAGTTATTCAAAAAACCTGTGGAGTAGTCACGTAAAGTGGGATTGCAGATAAATCAAGAGAAAAGTAAACTTTTGAGAATAGGAGGACAGAAAAGATACAAATTTCAAATTATTGAGAACACAGCACGGAGAGATGGAGTTTGAAAATGTATACTTGGGGGCGCTGATAAGCAGAGGTTCGGCAGCAGTCAACCACTTAATGAAATCAAAAAAATTGTCCAAAGGAGAAAAATTTAGATTGTACAAAACAATTCTGAAACCGACAGCGCTATATGGCAGTGAAACCTGGCTTCTCAATAAGTCAAGAGAGAACCTGTCACGCTGGGAAAGGAAGATCTTAAGAATAATTCTAAGGGGAAAGAAGATAGAGGAAGGCTATGTAAGGAGAAACAACGAGAAAATATATGCAATGTACTAGGCATCGAAAATAGATAAAGTTGTAAAAGCCAGGAGAGTGGAATAGCTAGGGCATCTAGAACGTATTCAAGATAAAAATGCAACCGAACCTTCATGAAAAATTCTGGGGTTGTAGTTCATCAAATTTTTGTATAAAGTAACAGAAAACATATTTTTTTAAATACTACACCATACGACATAATAGGAAATATTTTCTTGCGTTATTAATTACCACAAAAGGATTTTCCTCTATGGTGTACATAATTATTTGGTTTACAAAATACAACGGCCTTGTTTACGTTTTTTACATCTTAACTGTAATTATGTCATGTCCCAGGTTCTTTATGCTACGCGAACGAAAAATTCTCTATGAGGGTGAATTCTGGCAGCAAAAAAGTCGTGCTGTGTTTCTATGTAAATTAACAGCATATCTAGGTGCTTCTTGTTAGTAATATTAGCCATCATAATTTCACAAATCATAATAGTAAAGTTGAAACTGATCAGTCTAAGTATCTCACAAAGTCAGGGTTATGTAAGATGCTGTTACACTAACCCAATCTTGCTTTAGTGCTTTATTTTCCGTATTAAAAAAAAATATAAAGAAAAATTACTAACTTCCATAATCTTCAATTAAAGTTAGATACAATGAAATAAACAGCACATACACATAACAGTTCTATGTTGTCTGCTTAATTTACAAATGAATGAGCGTAGATTGACAGCTAAGATAGATTAATCATTTATCAATTCTGAGAACTACTTTTAAGACAATTATAAATATTGTGTATTTAATGTTCGAATATTAAAAGGAGTACAAAGCTATGAAATATTAATAATATATATTTTTTTAAATTTACAGCTCTATTTCTAACGAATTTCAATATGATATACTGTTATTATTGGCGATATTGACATTATTCGTAAAAGAAAGGGTTTTCAAGTCGTTCTGCATTGAAAACGAAGAGCAGTGGATTTATAGCTGACAGAAACAAATGTATTGTCTGAAGCTATTTATTTGTGGCATAATTTTAGTTTTTCTTTAGTTTTGTTGGGTTTTTGCCACACTTCTGAAAAAATAATAAAGATTAATTAAATAAGCCCTTGCGCCAAACGGAACAGTCAAGGGTTATTTTCGAAACTAAGTTTGCCTAACCAAAAAACCTCACACTGAAAAAAGCAGATAAGTAAAAATAACAAAAATCACATCACTATCGCGCACTTCCGTGTTATTGACGTTTCGAAAAACTCTCTGTTTTCGTTCTCGTAGTAAAAATGTTTAAACGTATGTCAAGTTTGACAGTTTAAAATTTGTTAACCTGCTTCCATAGAGATGTTAAATGATTTTTATTTTATTGTTACTTACTTCTTCTTGATACAACTGTAGCCAACAATGATCGATGTTAACTGAACAGTTAGACACACACTTATCTCCGATCAACAAAATAATCGCGGTCTCTTTTAATTTTCTTTTTGTTGCGTTATCTTCCTTTTCTAAAATTTTTGCCGAACCCCATTGAATCAAATGACCGTTTTCCCAAGCGTGTTCGCAAATTTTGGATTTTTCAAATTCCCGTTTTTGAGAACGAAAACAGAGAGTTTTTCGAAACGTCAATAACACGGAAGTGCGCGATAGTGATGTGATTTTTGTTATTTTTACTTTTTTTTCAGTGTGAGATTTTTTAGTTAGGCAAACTTAGTTTCGAAAATAACCCTTGACTGTTCCGTTTGGCGCAAGGGCTTATTTAATTAATCTTTATTATTTTTTAGAAGTGTGGCAAAACCCAACAAAACTAAAGAGAAACAAATGTCTTATTTTTTTATTCCACCACCTTTAGGATATATGTCACATTTTTGTATACTTGTATGACATTAAGTAGGGAGTCAGTTTTTAGAGTAAATTATGTTTATAAGAAATAATAGTTATTTTTTAAACTGCATTTTTTTACATGTTAAATATCAGTTTCAATGCCATTTGACACTGACCTAGTTTATATGAAAAGCTGATATGTTAACAGGGTAGTAGATATATAAATAAAACATGACTAACGTTAATTTGCTGAAACAACAATGCCGGAATATATCATCGTGTCATTTTATTACATTTATTTTAGTTTCTCCTTTATCAGTTTTCGAAGAAGTGTCTCATGCGTTAGGTAATTTCGTGATTTTCTCCACAATAACTTTTATTGGAATCAAGATATAAATTGTATAAAGCAATGTTGTGTTTTATTAGTTTAATTTTGTAGTAAATTTAGTGAAGTGTTTTAAGTAACAAGTGCATAACTACAAAGACTTTATTTCAGTGGTTCAGTGAGAGAAAATTTGATAATGATAACGTTTCTTACTTTTACATTTTGAGATTTGGCAATAATGCATACCGCATCTCCCAAATATGTATGTGTTCATAGCATGTGTGTGGTTACATAATTTAGACTAACCTGTATCTCATGGTTATAACATGGATACATGCTGGATCATTTCAAATTTAAAAGAAATCTTTGTTAAACCATATAAAACAATTTTATTTTCAGATTTTCAGTATTGTGGAAGTAATTGCTAGCCTATTTATAACGTAGCTTGACCTATCCTAGTTGGTTCTATTTTCAGGAGCAATTACAACGACCACCAGGGTCAAACTAGTATCAGCCTAAAGTGCTCACTGCCCCAAATTACATATAATGTGGGTCAGCAAAGGGATTATATTAATGTCTACCTATATGACCTATCACCGTTCATCCTAGGAAATTGGTTTAAGTGATTTAAACTAAATTGGTAATTAAACAAGGGTCTTTTATTATTGAATGTTTAATGTGAGGCATTCGTTTCTGTTCGCAGTTGTTTATACAGGGTGTTCGGTATAAGGACCGTCACAGAGTAGGTGCATGAAGGGGTTCCTAAAATATTGCAATTTTACCAAACATACCTATATACAGAGTTGCACATAGGCGGAGTTACAGGCCTTTAAAGTGGGGCTAAATATTTCGAAAATAAATTAATATCTCTGAATATACTTTAATTTGGAACAACCAAATATGGAAATTAATTTAGGTGTATCCTTGGTCTTCTTTAACTATGAGTTCAAGTAAATTGAAATAAAACAAGGTGGAGCACCTCTAAAATGATATCAAACATTTTCCATTGATCAAATTTAAAAAGAATGATAATATCCTGCGCAAAATTTAACGTTTTTACTATTGCAAATTTTAAAAATCTTTAAAATTTTCAATAAAAAATTCATTAATTAAAACAATATTTTAATAGTGTTTATTAGAAGAAATCAAAACATCAATAGAAGGCTTTGCCTTCAAAATTAATCAGTTAGTAATACAACTATTTTGTTTATGCTAGTATTTGTTGTTGAAAATAGCTGGAAAATTTACATTCAGCGAACAAATTCACATGTACTTTGTGCTAGGTTTCTGTGAAGAAAACTGTAGAAGAGTGGAAGAATATCGTTGGAGATTTCCAAATCGAGTGATTCCCATAATGAAACAGTTTTTAATGAAAGAGACAAGAAAGGTTTTCAATAATATCCGAGAACGTGTAATAAGAGTATAAAATGAAGAAAATATTTTACAAACAGTTCAAAATAAACCACAAACAAGTATTAAACGCTTATCGCGAAAAACTGGATTATCAAGAACTTCTGTACACCGAATTCCTAAACATAATCTGCTAACTACTCAGTGGACAAAAGCCCCAACCTGCGTTGAATTACACCCACTATATCTACCCATATATTCCTTATTATTAGCTTTTGTTACAAAATTATATTAGCTTTTGTTACAAAAGCTAATAATAAGAATATATGGGTAGATATTGTGGGTGTAATTCAACGCAGGTTGGGGCTTTGTCCACTGAGTAGTTAGTTTCACACAATATTGTTAATACCTGAAAATATATGAAATAATCTGCTACATCCACATCACAGTAAAAATTGCTATTGCCTCGAGATTTGTAACGACAAGTGACTTTTAGCGAGTTTATCTTGCATCAGGATATTAATTTTCATATGAAAATTCCTTTCACTGATGAGGCTTGTTTCACGCCTAGAGGAATTACAAATGTTCACAGCTTTCATGAATATTCCAATGTAAACCCTATCCAATAACTCCTAGACATTATCAACGCGAGTTTAAAATAAATGTTTGGGCCGGTATTTTGCGAAATCGATTAAATAGAGAAAATTATTTATTATGGAATTTCTGCAAAATACTCTCCCTGATTTAATCGAAAATTTACCGTTAGAAAATAGACTAGAGTTTTGGTTTATGCATGATGGAGCATCTCATTTTAGTGCTACTGGTAGAGACTTTGTGAATTTTAAGTTTCCAAATAAATGGAAAAGGAAATTATTGTCCTCAGAATAAGCCGCCACGATCACTAGACCTCAACAAATGTGATTATTTTCTTTGAGGAATATTGAAGGATTTTACTTATTACTCGTCAACTGAATCCTGAGAAAATTTGTGGAATCGTATTACGAATAAATGCAACGGTATAAAAACAACCTTTTAAATTCGATCAATAGAAAAAAAGTTTTGTATAACTTTAAGGATGACTCACCCTCAATGAACACCTTACTTGAACTTACCGTCAAAGACCAATAATAAACCTAAATCGTGTACCGAATTTGTTTATTACACATTAAAGCAATTCAAATAATCAGACAGACTTGTTCTTGAATTTTTCTATGCAGAGTACGATGTTAAATATTACTTACCTAAGGTTCCATATAAACTAGTTATGACTAGAAAAGCGCCTATCACAAGCCGGCTGTGGTGCGTCATCTGTAAAAAAAAGAAAATCGTTATGATTCTCGTCTAAAATATTCCGCATAGCGAAGTGCTTAACATTCATAGGATATGGACCATAAAATCGCTATAAAGAAGTTACCAACTGAGAAATACCCGTCTGGATATGCAAGTGCAAAAACTTGCAACAATTTGATTTCGTAAAGGTGTCCTGCAGATTATGTATACGTCAAATTGCTTCTGCGGTAGTAACTTAGGATAAATGTTTCATTAAAAAAGTTGCAAACAATACAACAAATCACATTTTATAAAAATAGGCGAATACAAATATTGGATACTGAATAATTTTATCGAATCTAATATATTGTTTTACTTTATTTTAGATTTATTCACTAGTTCAATTTTCTCACAACTCCTAGAATTACTGCTCTCATATGTATGATACAAAATATTTAGGTACACTCAAAGAAAATGGAGGACATAGAGGTAACAAGGATTAAGTTTAACTTACGCAAAGGCTGCCTCTTTCCGCAACTGAGTGACTTAGGTGGGGGAAACATCAGGGTTGTATACATTTTTGTGACTGATGATTACCCAATTTCATAAGTAATGAATAATTGGAAACAGGCAGAGCATTTGTAATGAAACTTTTTTTTGATCAATAGTATTAGTTAGTTATTTATTGTATAAATGTTTTAATTAGCATTTTATCCATGCAAAAATGTTTAGACCGAGTGTTTAAAACACGCGCAATTAAAACACGAATGCGATACAACATTTAATCCAGAATCACATCACAATCATATTTGTGGAGTCAGAATGATTGGAATTTAATAAAAAAATATTCGCTGAACTTGATATTTGTTAATAATCAATGAAACGCGGTAGGTTTTCTTACACCTACTGGTTGCTATGGTACGTTGTTTATTATCAATTATTTAATAAATAGTTCTATCTGAATTTGGTAAAAATGCAAGAAGTATTTGTGTTCGTGTGTCTGTTTTCTAAGTTCCAGAAGCAATTATTTTCTATTTACTGCCAGCGAAATCTAGAGAACATTAAGCATTCGCCGAATGGAGTGAAAAATGGAGAGTAATGACAATAAATGAAGGTGTCATGCTATCGTATATTTTAAGGTCTACAAAAATATAGATATTGGAAAATATAACAAGCTTACTGCTTATTTGAAGAGTGAATCGAGAGGATACAAAGCAAAAAAGCTGCAGTATTGGAAGAAGCACATATTGAATAATTTTTGACTGGGGTTACTTACTTGTTTCAATACCTGACACCAAGATGGTCATTTCAAGAAAATTTACAATTATAGAAGAAGGATTTTGCTTGAATGCTGTTGAAATATGCAGAAAATATATTTCTCTGGGTTCAATTCACAACACAAGATAGATTCTTTCTAAGATACAATAATCAAAAATGTATTTATCAGCCTGTTGGATTCAACACATTGGCAAAGGTATCCTTGATAGTTGCTTCATTCCTGAATATAGCAAATCCAGAAGCATATACTGGCCATTGTATGAGGCGCACTTAATAATAATATTTATTTCTGACGACAGTTAACAACCATATAGAAAATGTCCAAACAAAATATACAAGTAGATAAATAGTAAGCACATAGGTGCTATTATAGAATAGTGGTACTTAGTCAAGTTCAGTCAATAAACTGAAGTAACTAGTATATAAACAAAATACAAATATGCACATAAATTCACTAAAAAACAATTAATTGATAAAAAACTCGTTTACGCTATAAAAACATTGATTTAATAAATATTCCTGTAATTTATTCTTAAAAGATTTAACTGTTAAAGCATTTTTAATATGTTCCGGAAGACGATTATAAACCTTTAAGCCATAAACTGAAGGGGACTTATACGCAGCCAACACCCTACAACGAGGTAAATAGAATTTGTCATTATTTCTTGTGTTTATGTTATGTATATGAGTATACCTTAAAAAGCTGTCCTTATTATTCAAAATGTATACACTCACTTCAAATAAAAACAAAGATGGAAAAGTCAAAATTTTAAATTGTTTAAATAGAACTAACAATGTTTGATACACCTTTTATTCCTCGTAATATGCGCTTTTGCGCAATAAAAACATTGTGGGTGTTACTGGACAAACTCCAAAAGATTAATCCATATCTTCGGCAGCTCTCGACATGAGCATAGTATAGCATAACTAGTTGTGTCTCCGCTAAAACCACTCGGAGATTTCTAATCATAAAATTAAGTGAATTCAATCTTGAAACAACCCATTTGTTGTGATTTCCAAGAAACATGTTCATCTATATGTAAACCCAAGAAATTGATAGCACCGTTAGGTAGTGATAAAGGATGATTATTTATATGTATATTCAAATTAGAACAACTTTTTTGTGGACTATGGAATCTCAAATAAAAAGTTTTTGCAACATTAAGAAACAATGAGTTTTGATTAAACCAAACTATCAACTTCTTGAGTACTTCGTTACATGTATTTTCGAGTATGGCGTCGGATTTGTTAGATACAATAAAATATGTATCATCGGCATATAATGTAAAATGAACATCGGGTGAAATTTGCTCCACAGCATTTAGATAAACTAAAAAAGAATAGGACCCAAAATAGATCCTTGGGATACACCCATATTTACTTGAGCAATGACAGAATTTGAAATAATTTTTTGATTCCCAATAATGCTTGAAATGGTTGTAAATACTCTCCTATTTGTCAAAAATGTTTCTACCCATTTGAGAGCCTTTCCCTGAATTCTACATCTTTGCAATTTGTATAAAAGTTTTTTATGATTGACACAGTCGAATGCCCTGCTGAGATCACAAAATATCCCAACAGCTTTATTGTCCAATAAAGGTACTGATCTTACAATCATTAAACGGCATGATGGATGGAAGAGCTCCTCTGTAGCAAAAAGTTATGTTGAGGAGTCCATATCTAACAAACGTGATATTGCAAGAAAAATCCAAGGGAAATGTAGCTGTTCCTTACAAGAAGAGACATCCGTAACTTGTGAAAATTCTTGACAAACTTCGGCAGATATAACTAAATAAATTAATAGTTATTTATGCAACAAGTACAAAAAGTAAGTGTTTATTGCATGCGACGTGAAATTGTCCAACGAGGCCGTCAGGCTGAGTAGGACAACCCGTCGAGTGCAATAAGCACTTTTTGTACGAGTTGCATACAATATTTTTTCTACGTTCATGCAAAAACCAAAAAATGTTATTTAGATGACACTAAGTCTAGGAAAATGTGACATCGATTTGAACGTTTATGTTTGTCATGATGACAAAACGCTATTGTAGAGTGACAGATGAATGCAATAAACACTTTATTGCACTAGTGCAATAAAGAACCACTTTTTCCACTAAATATAGTTCAATAAAGTTTTGTTTTTTGCATGAACGTAGAAAAATTTGATTTATTATACGTTTATTATTTTGTTCATTATTCTACTAGTGAAATAAACTTACTTTATTCCACTAGTCGATAGCGTATCACTTTAGACGATTCATATGTGTGGATAAAAGTAAGATATATAATTTCATAAGAAGGGAGAAGATACTAAGGTGATTTAAATCACCTTATTTTTGCCTAAGGCTGCTAGCCTTAAAGTATGCCCATTATTTAATAAACACCCTGTTTTTTTACATTATTCTAATATATTTTTTTTGAGTTAATGTTATTTTATATATGCCAATATTGGTTTTACTTCAATATTTTACAATAAATAAAATAATTCACATATAAATTTGAATTAATTAAAAAATTAAATTTTAAAATGTGTCTATACCTACTAATACAAATATAAAGGTTTTACCTACTTCAGCCAAACATTTCTCATGCATTTTAAGTTACTTTTTTTATAGTTACAGACAAGCAATCAGGCCTGATATATTGTGGCTGATTGCTTGTTAATACATGTCCAAAAGTGAATTTGAATTTCGGATATCTAATTTCATTATACTAGCTATACCTACTATATGGAAAAGTATTGAGTCTTCCCTCGTATAATATAATCTCTTCCATACGACATGTTTTATACCCTACTTGGTCAAATTTGCCTTAATATCAGAACCAACTATCTTCTATTAGATTTCGCACAATCTGTCTCTTATTACATCCGGGTATACTTCACTGAAACTTACACTAATTTAAATTTTAAATTAAGTTGAAGCGGTAGAATCACAGTGCAAATAACGTAAATAAGTACCCAGGGTTCGCTATATCTTGTTTGCAGCACAAGCAAATATTGTAGCGCGACTTGGCTGACAAATTTAATACATTCAGAGTAAAAAGCAGTTACTAAATATTTGCAGTTGCTACAAGGATTGAGTAAATTAGTACACTTAATTTGTGAGGAAAATATATTTTTGTGAAAGCGCTTCGAAATTGACAAATTTTGATACTGATTTCGAAATGATACTCTTTTAGGCACCAGTGCCTAAAAGTAAGAATGAAATATTAAAAAAAGAGGAAATATTTATTTATAAATTTTAAAGGTACAATTACAGTAAGTGAATACTAGAGGCATCCAGCTTCCCTTCTCTAACAGCAATTCAAATAATAGTAGTAGGATTGAATAAATTGCTATTAGTGGCAATACTGCTAGCTTCTGCTCCTGCGTGAACTTCCTTTAATTTCGTATTTGGTGTATCCTTCTGACCTATGATTCTTTTTACTATTTCGTTTTTCTATTCAATGAAAATTTCGATATAATCCTAGGAAACTTAACTTGATCGTCAATATCCATGTTGCTTTAAAAGCTTCATGCCCGCTCCAGAATCTGTCAACATTGTTGCAGAGCTACGCCGGAAACAATGGCCAGTCTATTCATTGGCGTTGCAGAGTCCAAGCAATTTTGCTATCTTCTTTGGCATACCTCCACTTTAAACTTCGATATGTCAAGAAAAATTGCTGATGTGTCGTATTGGACGAACTTTTGCGTACTTAAGAACTGTAGCTAAAAAAGTGATACTATCTATTGATCCCTCATTAATCGCAAACATTCTTGGAATATGAGTTTTTGTGTTCGGAATTTTGACACTAATAAATGACTGACAATTTTTTATGGCATCTACTGTCAAAAATGTGATTTCTTCACTCCTACATGCTCCAAATACTCCAACGATTAAAACAACTTTGGGTAACAAGAGTTCTTTATTCTCGGCTTGTTTCATAAGGCGTTCTATTTCCAGCTTCATAAATATTTTGATTTATTTGGACGATATCCAAAAGCTTTCCTTTTTAAAAATCCAATTAGGTTTGGAAATTTGCTAATATATACGTTTTTGTTCAGTTAAATCATGGTGCGGAACATCGAGTATTTACTCCACAGGAAATAGGCTAGTAATACTTTTTCTGTAAAATTTTCAATCTGTTTTCCTTTGGCCCAGGTTTCAAAGTTGTTGTAGGAGTTTTCATATAAATATTTCGATTTTTCGGTAACTAACGTGGATAGCGCAGCTTCAGCAGCTTGTTCAATATCCAAAGACTCGTCATTATAACTCATCTTTGAAGATTTTTTCGCAAAACTTATTCGGTCGCTATCCTTCGCTTATAATATTTGCTTAATATACTAACTGTTGATCTTCGCCTTCAACATGGAGTAATTTGACCAAAGCGTTGACGACTTCCATAATTTGGACTCTTCCTCAAATTATGTCAAAACACATTTTCACTGAACTTGCCACTGGCATGTTTCAGATCACACCATCTTAAGAAACAATTGTACGAAAACTCGTATTTTTTCTTTGATTTACCAGGCAATAACTCGAAAGTGGCTTTTTTAGCAGCTTCTTCGATTTCTGCTGAAAGAAATTCATTTTCATGATCACTTTCCATACCACGAGATTTGAAATTACGAGTCAACAAGCGATCGAACTTTCATTATCTTAGCAATACGCTTTAAGGGCATTCGGATTTCAAAATGATATTTAATAACGTAAGAAATGCATTGATTTATACATTTAATAGTGATTGTAGAAAAATAGTAGCTGATTTTATTAACTATTTAGTGAATAAAAATATTTCACACTTAAAACTAGAAATTTTCCTTTCATCATAGTTAGAGCTCTGCTTTCGTCGCTGCGTAATAGCACTGATGATACGATTTAGCAGACGATCCAGAGACATAGCTTGGAATATTTATTCTCTTATTTGAAAAATAAAAACTTACATCTGGATCGTTTGTCTGCACAATAAATATTTATCAGCAGCCAGCTTTGATGTGAAAATTCCATTGAAATGAGCGAAATCAACGGCGAAGTTCAGAAAATACGGTGGATGAAAGATCTTTATAAGAAATACAATATACACAAAATTATCAATTCCTCGCAGGAAACGAATAAATGAAGGAAAAGCAAATCGCCTAAAAGTCCCACGGGGAGAAGAAATCAAAAAGAATTTATAAGGTTGGGGTAAGCTTTCACTATTAATATTTCCAGTCATCAGTTCGCCAATTCAGTGGAAAAATCTTTGCGGTGAAAATATAAAGGGTGTCACACACGAACATTTTGAAGCGTGCCGTACACGAACAATTTGTTGCGATTTCTTCAATAGGTAAATGCTATGTTCGTATCCTCAAATAAACTTTACTGAATTTTAACGAGATTAGCTACTTTTATAATACCAATTGGCTAGTAAAGTAACTTGTATTGCATTGGAATTAACAACGCATGCGAAGAAAATAGTCAGTGGATAAGATTTGATTTACATAACTTTTTAATCCACAACTTCTTTCCTACAGTAGTATTTTTTTCCTTCTGCAATTTATCAAATCAGTTTGAAAAAATTAAATTAATAAAAAGTTAAAGGAACAAAAGCAGTTTAGATTATAATTATTTTTATTGTTCACAACTGTACGTTGAAGAATATTCATTTTAATTTAATGAGAAACCAAAAATTACTTTTTGTTAATGTTAGAACAAATAGTAGTAAATCATGGCTTTGGAAATTTACAACATTATTTCAATATAAATGTGGACTTGCTTAATATTTTTTGGATACGCCATTTTTTATTTATGTTTTAGATTAGTAGCTTCTCGTTGCATCTTTAGTATATTTGATAATAAAGAACGTTCTCGAGCTTAAATAGTCATGCGTGGATAAAATGCCACTCGGTATCAGTTGGTTAAGAAATATTGTAGTATTCTTGATCTGCTTCTTCTACAATTTGCACACTTTCATATATGTTCCATTTTGTCAATTTGATGGTAATATTTCTCAATGGAGATGGTAATAGTATGGTATGTTTCATGTGAGCAATTTTTTGAACCTGTCACATAAACCATCACACAGAAAATAATATTTAAATGAAATACACTGCGAGGAATAGCCAGAATAGCAAACCTCTCAGCAATTTGATAATCCGTTTGATTGATGTGAATGTACATCAAGGGCTCAGTTTTTAAATTCAGCCTTTTGATGTGCTTAGCTCCATCTAACCAGTCAGCAATCAGAATTCTTCAAACAATCCAATAAAAGTATTTTGATGGATTCCACCTCACCAAACCGCTGGATTTAAAAACAAGCCCATCCTAAATTCCATAATTCGCAGAAATAGCATGGACTTATGCCATTTTTGTTGATTATCTATTAAGCGGATCATCCTCCTCAGTCAGCTTCATGATGCCATGACTTACGTGAACTTATTTTCTGCAATAACCCGATGTTAAGCAAAAATGGACATGTGCCATTTCTGCCATACTAACTCAAATATGTACTCACTTTTCTATGAAACGTGGGTGGTAAGCTTAACAACGATTCATCTCGTCATAGTTGTGAAGATGGTAAAGTTTACTTCTCGCAGTATGAACTCATTGTAAAACAACCGGTTTTGTAAGTTTGGAATAATATGTAATTTAAATAACTAGCAAAACCCATTGCCTGACCCTTTCTATTAGAAATAGCTATAATAATGTTGGAGCTGGAAGGATTCCCATACCATGCATGCATGCATTAAATCTACTCACATAGCTAAGTTGAAAGGCGTGATTTCATTTTATCCTTCCTACTATCAAAGATAATTCATATTTGTTTTAAATTCTGTTGCTATACTGAAAATAGAAAAGAATTTTTTTCAGGAAATAGGAATGGAGCATAAACATATATTTTTTCAAGAACGAACTAAAGTATATATTTTCTACTAGAAACAGTTGGTTAGTTATTGCCTATATATTATCAATAGGGACTAGAGCCTATGTCAGTAGTACACAAAGTGTGGTGTTATATTAAAATCTTATTTTAATTATAGGATAGTTTCTCGTTTTTCAAATGACCACAAATATTTGCATACAGAATCAAAGTAATGATGGTACATCTACATCTTTGATAGTTTCAAATTTTTTTTCAGTAAACGCGAATATTGAATATTTTCATATAAGACTGTTAAATTACAAATATTTTTCAAAAACTACTTTTACAATTTCGTCACCATAGTTTATCTTAAATTAAACAGTTTCCATTCCTACCAGGTACTACTCACGAATATCCTAATCGAAATTATAATATACAAACCTTAATGTCTTGTATTAAAAGCTTGGAATTAAAGCAAAACAAGTTGTTGAATTTTCAAATGATGATGATATATCAAGTACTAGACCCTTTTGAATTTACGTTTTCTTCCTATTGTTCTAAAAGCAATGGATGGTATTAAAAGTAAGGAAAATTGCCATAAGCCTAATTTATTAACCTAATTCTATGAACCCACTCCATTGAATACAGAAGAATGCAAGTTTTCTTTCTAGATTGACAAATAATGGAAATATTCGTTTTGTTGTAGTGAATAGGTTGATATAAAACAATATTCTAAAAACAATGAACAATATTAGAAGTACGCAAGATCGTCACTCCATTAGATATGGATTAAGTTATATGAACCAATAAGAAAGTTAAGGCTCCCAAAGAACTTGAAGTGTTTGACGGAAATGACGACAGAGAAATATGGAAAAATAAACGTTGAAGATAGAGTTCTTGAGGTTACTGATAGAGCTAGTTCAGTAAATTTATTGATCAAATGTACAACAAATAAATAATTTATTATAGAAACGATAGAACAAGTTGAATAACTAAGAATGAGAATTATATATAAAAAACATTAAGCAAGAAAAATAGAAAAACGATTGACAAAAGGAAGTAAAACTATAGGAGTGTTCAATAAAATCTATCAAGAGAAGAATGCATTAAGAATGGTAGACATGAAATTGTAATAGACAGATAAGACCTACTGTTAATATTTTAAGAAGAAGGATATGTGAATAAACAAAAGTGAAATGATATCCCAGAAGATCAAATAGATCAGATAGATGTCCAAAAAACAAAATTTTATACAAATAGTGAATATATAAAGAAGGATGTGAATGGAGAAAAAAGAAAATGACGACTTAGTAGAAGGTTATAGAAGGTTAAAGTTAATGTATACGAAGATAGTTGTAATTTTTTTTAAATTACTATGCTCAAACGTCTTATTTGTCATATACTTCATGCATATTAGTAGGTAATTATAGCCGGAACTGGGACTCCCCCCACCACTTTTGACCTTGGGTCGACCTTGGGTGACGTCATTCGTGACCTGGTTGACATTGAGAGGTCACGTCAGTGGCTGACATTCATTTGACCTCCACATATGGGAGGAGCTATTTGACATTGAGTAACTTTAAGTGATGCAATTTAATGAACAACGAATGCTCCGCCCACACTCCTAATCCTACCTTTAAAAGGAGGGAACGGATAAACTGAAATCATTTCGAGTTTGTATCTTCGTGGGGAACGTGCATAACAAAATGTATTTGTGTAGTAGTTGTGGTAAAACGTTTACTCGCAGTGATAATTTACGTCGTCATGAGAGGGCATCTTGCAAAGCGAGAGTCACTAGTGAGGAGGAACCCAGTGCTAAACGTATTAAACTCGAATCCTCAAGTACTCAAACTATTAATTGCTGTAATAAGACTATACCCGCTAATCAAATAAATTCACATCGCAGAACACTGGAACATAGAACAATGTCCTGTACTCCTAAATGTGACGGCATTCAAATTATTAACTGTGCGTTCAAGCGAAGAATTATTAGTTATCGAGTGTGCAGCCAAAATCATCACATAGATTACAATTTTTTTTTAATGAAGTAAAAGAAAAGATATTGGAATTGTTAAAAGAAATCGTGAATGTGCACAAATCTGTAAAAGTCAATATGGAAACCTTCGGTAAATACGTTTTACCAACGCAAGAAATAACCGACGTTAAAGCTTTCAATAGTTCTAACAGAATTATAGACGAATCCAAGGATCTGAACAGTATTTATCAGGAATTTGTCGATTCAATGATATGTCAAACATCAGAATTCGAAGAAAAAGATTCTGGTAAGTAATTCTCAAAACACGACGGATGCGTTATACATATTTACGTATTTAATGTTTTAGGTTGGGCTATCGTTGAAGTTTTATATGTTGAAGTAAATATAAATAAAAATAGTCCTCTATGTGCATCTTCATACATGAAGTTACCGAAGTTCATCGAAAACAAGAAAGCCGTAGTGAATATAAGAAATGAAGATCAAAATTGTTTCGCATGGGCAGTAACATCGGCGATGTATCCACCTATAGGTCCAGTTCAGGAGGTGTCTTCATATCCTCATTTTTCTACAGTTCTAAATGTGACGGGTATGGATTTTCCAATTAAATTAAAAGATATTTCAAAATTCGAATCGCTGAACGATATATCAGTTAGCGTATACGGTTTAGAAAGGGAATTTGAGAATAATAAAATAAAATACGAAATAGTAGGACCGCTGCGGTACGCGCCAAAAAATTACGTTATCACGTTAACTTGTTACTCATTACAGAGAATTGTGGAGAGAACCATCATTGTAGAAAGGAATGCATAAAAAGTCATTATTGTTGGATTAAAGATTTCTCAAGACTAGTTTCTAGTCAAGTTTCACTTCACGAACATAGAAAATATTTTTGTGACGGTTGCTTGATGTATTTTAGCAGCGATAGATCATTATTACAACATCAGAGCAACGACTGTAATCACGTTTATACCACAACACCTTCAAATAACTTTCGTATAGATAAATTTGGAAAAAGCGTTCCCGAAAACATACTAAAATTTGAAAACTTCGAAAAACAATTGAAAGTACCTTTCGTAGTGTACGCCGATTTCGAATCTATTCTAAAACCTTTCGACACTTGTGAGCCCAATCCTGCAAAATCTTTTACAAACAAAACGTTCAGTCACGAACCATTCTCATATGCATACTTAATAAAATGTTCATTTGACGATTCGTTATCTAAATTCGTATTATATAGAGGGCAAAATGCCGGGAAAGAGTTTATAAAACGTCTCGAGTCGGATTTAAAAGAAATTTATAACAAACATTTAAAAGAGATAGTTCCAATGATGCCTTTATCTAAGGAGGAGGAACAAGATTTTTTAAATGCAACTGTTTGCGGTATATGTGAAAAACCGTTTATAGAAGGAGAAGTAAAAGTCAGGGACCATTGTCATTTGACAGGCAGAAAGAGATACAGGGCGGCCCATTCTGTTTGTAATTTAAATTATAAACTGCCCAATTTTGTTCCTATCATATTACACAGTATGAGCTCCTACGATTCCCATCTCTTTATTAAAGAACTGTGTTCTAATAAGGATAAAATAGAAGTTATAGCTCAGAGCAAAGAGAAATACATATCCTTTACGAAGAACGTGTATTTGCACGATTATATCGGTAAAGACGGAAAAGTAAAGAAAAAATATTTGAAGATGAGATTTATCGATAGCTTTAAATTTCTATCCACTTCTCTGGAAAATCTAGCTAATAATTTGAGCGATAATCAGTTTCAGAAACGGTTAAACATTTCCCGGACGACGAACAATTTAACTTAATCAGACAAAGGGCGTGTTTCCTTATAGTATCTTAACAACTTTGGATAAATTAAATAGCAAAATTTTACCCACTAAAGAAGAATTTTACGATAATTTATCGGAAGAACATATATCAGAAGCCGATTATCATAGGGCGCAAAAAACCTGGAATATCTTTAACTGTCAAAATTTGGGTGAATATTCAGATACGTATTTAAAATCAGACGTTCTTATATTATGCGACGTATTCGAGAACTTTCGAAACATTTCATTAGAAAAATATCATTTGGACCCGGCACAATACTTTACCGCCCCAGGATTAGCTTGGGACGCCATGTTAAGGCTGACTACAGTAGAACTAGAATTAATGACAGATATTTCAATGATTCATTTCTTTAAAAAAGGCATTAGGGGCGGTATAAGTCAGTGTTCGGAACGAAAACACGTCGCAAATAACATATTCGTTCCAAATTACAATCCGCAAGAGTCTTCTTCTTTTATCGCATATTTAGACGCTACAAATCTATACGGGCACAGTATGTCACAGTATTTACCAACAGGCGGATTCGAATGGTTAAGCGAGCAGGAAATTATCAATTTTGACGTCACGAATATCCCAGACGAGGGTCGTTACGGATATACGTTAGAAGTCGACATGGAATATCCATCGGAATTGCACGACTTACACAGAGATTTACCATTCTTAGCCGAAAGCATGGTACCGCCCGGTTCAAAATCTAAAATGCCAAAACTGATACCCAACCTGAATAATAAAAATAAATATATAATACACTTTAGAAATTTAAAACAAGCCATAAGAAACGGTTTGAAATTGAAAAAAATACATCGTATAATAAAATTCAATCAGAGTTGTTGGTTAAAAGCGTACATAGATTTAAATACGGAAATGAGAAATAAGGCAACAAGCAAATTCGAGAAGGATTTATACAAATTAATGAATAACGCAGTGTACGGTAAAACGATGGAAAACGTAGATAATAGAAGAGATATTAAACTAATAACTCACTGGGAAAGAAGGGTAGATCCTTGGGGCAAACACGTTGATCGCCCGTCTAATTTTAAAACTTGTACACCGTTTTCAGAAGACTTCGTAGCCATACATATGGGGAGAACAAGAGCTCATTATAATAAACCGCTTTATCTCGGGTTTTCAATTCTAGAATTGTCCAAGACAGTATTGTACAACTTTTACTACGATGTCATAAAAGAAACTATAAGGATAACGCCTCTTTGCTTTATACCGATACCGATTCCTTAATTATAAAAATCTATACAGAAAATTTTTACGAATTTATCAAGTCAAATCCGAACATATTCGATACGTCAAATTATAAAGAAGGAAATAAGTTCGGTATTCCCGTATCAGCTTCCGTATTGGGAAATATGAAAGACGAGTTTCCTTCAGATCCCATAATCGAATTTTACGGAACGGGAGCAAAAGCTTATTACGTAAAATCGGTAAATACGGAAGTAAAAAAAGCTAAAGGTATAAAGAAATCAGTAATTAAAAATAATTTAACCGTTGAAGACTATAAAAAAATCGTAGAGCAAGGCGGTATCATATTCAGAAAAATGAGTTCGTTTCGTAGCGAATTACACAATATATACACAGAAATAGAAAATAAAGTCGCTTTGTCATACTTCGACGACAAAAGATTCATAATACCGAATACAACACATAGCTTACCGTGGGGTCATAACGATATACAATTCTACTTAACGGACGCAGAGAAAAATTTCGAATGGTTCGTAACAGCTTTAAGTCAAACCGCAGGCTGTGATAACGATAGCAGCGAAGTCAGGTTGAAAAATTTAATAAACGCAATCGAAGAATTAACCAAATAAGTCAGTCATAAATTTACGGTAATCGAGAAAGAAAGGAATAGAATTGTACGTACACTAATAAAAGTAAACTGGTATAGAAAATAAAAGTAACGTGTCATAACGTGAAAACGTAATTAAATTAAAAGCTAAAATAATCTCATTATTAAGTACAACATAATTGACGTAACTATAATGTAATGTAGCATAATTTAAATGTAATGAAAATAATCGTTACATGATTAGAATATTAAGTACAATGTAATTTAAGTAAGTGTAAAATGTAAATAGCATAGTAATGTATCATACTTTAAATGTAAGAAAAATAATTGTTATATAACCTCATTACTATGTGCAACGTAATTGAAGTACATGTAACGTAAATAGCATAGGTACCTACCGTACCACAATTTAAACGTAATAAAAAAAAAATTGTTACATGACTTAATTACTAAGTGCAAAGTACTCGAAGTATCTGCAACTTAAATAACGTAGTAATAGGTATTATGTAATAATGTACATAATACCGCGATACCATGTAACATGAATATTAAAGCAAAATAACAATTAAACAACCAGTCTTTCATTCGTACAATATCATTCAAGCATACCTCTCACACTTAGCATGTCATAGACACACTGAGCATCAGAACGCATAGTATGGAGTATATGAAGCCTTTGCGGTAGAGTGGGGGTGGTGGGAAGCGACTCTGATCCTTTAAAACGCCAGGGTTGATCGGAGGAGTTAACATTCGTCTAGTGTCGTCGAGGTAGAAGTGTTAGAAACAGTGTAGTAGTACTAGAATCAGTTCGTGCAAGTACAATGGGTAACAGTAGAAACACCAACCAAAAAGCTAGCGGAAGCCGAGACCGCAAACCGCGGAAAATTCAACATCGCGGAGCAAGACGCCACAGAAAAATATCGAAACGATGAGGTATTATCCAACATAATAATACCTAGCGCCAATTATCAAGATAGCCAGATGCAATTGTGGACGACAAACCCCGTTAGTGGTCAACAACAAAACGCATCGCATCCTACAGCGTCTACATCACACCATCCGGGTTACTTTACGGAACCATATAAAAACGTATGGCGACCAGAAGAATTAGGAAACGGTCAGGGAACGTCCCACAGCGAGGCCTCACTGCCATTGGATATCGTAAACCAAGCTTTAGCTGAAGTAATAAACGAAGGGTATCAACATACAAGTACAGAAAACGTAAGTAAGGACGTGTTGGTAGAGATGATTCACCAAATGTCACCATGGAGCGAGGACGACTTCGTAGATCCTGAACCTAAAACTGCAAGCATAAATAACAAGAGTAAAGGGACCTACATCGACAAAAAAGCCCCGCCGCTCCGTCGATAAAGAGGACCGTCTTCCAAAAGACAAAAAGTAAAAGAAACCGAAAAGCCCAACGTACGTCTAACGTACTGAAACAGTTACTGCTAGAAGAGACGACGCTGGTGAAAAATAAAATGGAAAAGAAACGCAGAGTAATACCTCGACCGTGACGACGAATAATAACATCCCCGTCATCAAAGTCGACGAGGACCAGGAGAATCTCCATCTAGACTGGGAAATATTTTCTCAAGAAACAGATATGGCTATATTCAAAAGGCAATAACGTTAAAGAAGAAGCTGGTAACCGAGAAAGAGACGACGGATCGCGAGTTCGAGAATGTCCAACAAGAAGCAAGCGGGTTACAAGCGGATATTGTTCGCTTAAACGAACAATTAACAGCCACTAATAAACGGCTTAAAGAAATAGGAGAACGTCGCGATAAAATTACAAAGAAAGTGAAGTGGGTAACGGAATCGTTAGGTTAAGTTAAAAGTAATTAAAATTTAAGTAATATAGTAGTAGTATAGGGTAGTAACAATATTGTAAAATAGAAGTATATAATTAAGGAACAGAAACATTTAACGGTTACGATAACAGTACCAAATAAAGAATAAATAGAATGCAACATCGTTGTTTGTTATCCCTTCCCTAAATCCAAAAGTACACACATTAAGGAGCAATAACACGAAAATTTGATAAAAGTCGACATGAATAAACGACGTAGGAAATGTCAAGTGAAAAAAATGAAATTGGCAACATAGAGTATAAAAAGTTAAGTTGGCAACATAGAGTATAAAAAGTAAGGTTGGCAACATCGGAAAGAGGTTGCAATACCGGCAAAGTCGGACACGCGAAGGGACGTGCAGGTAGAGCGAAGCGTACCCAAGCTGCGTAGAAGCACCGCGCAAGTTAAGAGGAGAACGTAACGAAGACCCTCACAAGATCAGGTAGTGAAATTCTTTTCCTTCCAACCTCCGCCGAGTGTACAAGTGTGTCTCCGCGTAGAGTCTAAAGTGCAATTGTGCAATTGCGTTTTATAATTTTCATTTTTTGTTTTCGTTTTCGTTGTTTCGTTTCTAAAACCTATTAAGAATGGTCGGTTTACGTCGTCCAAGAAAACGTGTGGCAGCCGAGGCAGAAGAACGCCGGCCTCAGCCGTTGGTGACGCCCGCCCAACGGCTATTACACCGTCAGTGGCTACAACCAGCCCGGCCACAGGCTCGTCCATCATCTAACGTACACCATCCCCAGGGTACGGAAATCTCCCAGGTATCGGCGGCCTCTACATCGTCCGGGACTGGGAGAGATCTAACCACGGCGTCTGTGGCAAAGGGCGACCTGGCAACGGGCGGTCAGGGAAGTAGCCACTTCAAGATCTCCACCGTGGTGCCGCCGATGTTGTCTCCTATGAGCAGCAATACCGAGGACGAGGACGAAGACCACCAGGTCCAAGTTCAAATCCAACAAGAAGACCAGGGAAGGGCACGCTCCAAGATGGCGGATCCACGCCGACGAGCAGACGCGATTGTAGGGGTCGAATCGTCGACGCAAGAGACGCCATCTAGGAACGAGCCCCCTATAGATGTGGTTACTGTCGCCGCGCAAGTTCACGTACCGGCCGAACCGAGACGGGAACGAGCGGGCGGTAGTCAACCACATCCCGAAAGCCGTAGGAGAGGACGTCGACGAGGACGCGCAACTTTTCTCGCAGGAGGAGGACCTGCAGATGTGTAACGAAATAAAGCACTGGAGGCGCCGCCGAAGCGAAATTGGAGAAAGTCGATCGCGATCTCGCAATGACCGATCACGAAATTGAGACCGTCAGAGAAAGACTTCAACAATTATTAGTGGGTCGTGACGAGTTAGTGCGAAAACGCGATCGGCTTTTGGCGCAAGACCGTAGAATAGCCGACATCCTTAATGGGTAAGCGGCCGCGAGAACGGAGACACTAGTACCCTAGGAATCCATTTTCGATTGTTCCAGAATCGAAAAACATAACCCAATATCCAAAATCCCCCCTTTCCCCCCTTCCCCCCTCCCCCCCCTTCCCCCCTCCGGGGGGAAAAAACCAACTTCGGTGCTGAGTATGATCCAGTGTACTGCGCATAAGTATCGTCGAAGGGTTTAGAGAGCGCACTAAAATTGTGGATTTTTGTGTTAGAGTAGAGCTAGCTATTCGCGAACTTTTTTGGGAAGGAGGTTTGGGGGTTGGTACGGGGTGGGATGAGGGGATAATAAAAATTTTTAATTTTTATAAGTCGATAAGCCTTTAAAATTTTTAAATTCATTTTCTCGGGTTCTAAGCGCCTGTAGTACCTCGTGTAACGTGTCTAATTACTCGTCTAACCATTTCCTATCGATTGGTACCATTTTCAGTCCCATCCGATAAAATTTTTGAAAACCCATCTGAAAAAGTGCGTTAAAAATCAGAAAAATTCAATAAAAATCTCTACTGTGGATTACTAACATTTCGGATATATGTGTAGCATATCGAATTACTCGTCTTGACATTTTCTATCGATTGGTACCATTTCCAGACCCATCCGATAAAATATTTTTGACGATCCATCTATATAGTAGTATTGTGAGAAAAAAAATAATATTTTTATAAGATGTATTATAATTAAATTTGCAATTAAGATACTGTTTATAAATTTAATTTTTTAATAATAGTTACAATAATGATCACAGTGGTATATTACAGGGTTTTTTATTTAATATTTTCAATAATAATAATTTAACAGTTCTTTAAGTTATATCTTAACACTTGCTGTTTATTAACCAAACACCAACATTTTCGAAAATGATGATTTTCATCAGTGTACAAACAACCTACATTCTCACACAAATATTTATTCGCTCTGCAGTGTCGGCAAACGTTATTCCAACAATCCTGGCTATATGTGTTGCACGCTATACATCTTTGTATTAATGGTTGACACACATTCGATACACAGTTGATGCAACGATCTCGAATTATCCCCATATTAATTGCATTATTCTTAACCATATTCGCACATGTCTCGCATTTATTTGTGTATATTTTCTTCAATGATTGTTCAAAATTCACTGTTACACAATTAGCGCAAAGTCCAGTACAAGGATTGAGTAAAGGTTTGCTGTACGAACAGTAACAATTGTGACAAACCACTGCGTCCTCTATTTTGCATGGATATACACATATCTTTACCTTAGAATCCCATTCTTTCGGAAATGGCATTTTATTAACAAAAATTAACTCACTCACTGATTTTATGTATACTGCTGAAGAGACGTAGTAACACTGAACTCCTCCATCCTCAAGTAGCCAGTTTTATGCCTTTAACAGATGACGTCACATTACGCTTGAATATAGGATGATATTATCCCTTCCATGTGGGTAACGTCACAGAATATATTTAAAATGAGGAGGACGTCTATTTCAATTCATTTAGTTTTGATCTTCGAACAGTAAACAGTAAATAAAATGGCTGTAGGACAACCCCATCTTGAATTCCTGACGTGGTTGGCTACCACAAATTTTCAAGAAAATAGCGATGAAGAGGACCACGAGGTAAGTATTGTACTTGAATTTAAATTTATAATTTTTATTGCAGGTAACTTACATATATTTTGTGTTCATGTAGGTTGAGCCCCATAACGTTGGTGCTTTAACAATAAAGCAGTTAGTTGATGCTGGATTGGATGTCGTCGGGGACAGTGATGACGAGAGTATAGAAGCTGACGCCACGGATGACGTCGGTGAGGACCTTGTTCGTGGAATACATGTGGAAGCCGTAGAGATCTTCTTGGGACAGATGAAGTATTGCTCTATGATGTCTTGCATCGTAGTGCCAGGTGATAGGCTCTACTTCCTCTGCTATTGCTGCTTCGAGTGGTTCACGATCAATGCTGTCCCCACATCCAGATATCAGTGTATCGAATCGCACCGAACAATCAAGCGAGAGGAAGCCTTTACTTATACTTGCGATTCATGTCAACTACCCCTCAACCAGCTGAAACTAACAGAGTGTTGCATACTATGTAATAGTAATAACTAGTGTGATGATTTAGGTTAAGTTGTGTAAATAGATTTATGTATATTGAATAATAGTATAGTATATTTAGAAGTAAGTTAAACATTATATGTATATATTTTTCTATAATAAATAATATATATTTTATCGCATTCATGTCTTTTTATTACGGACTATATCTAATAATTAATTAGATCATTGAGAGAGATATCTATGAAATTGAATAAAAACATATATCAAAAATAAAAAAAATAAATGATTAAAGTAAAACTATACGTAATCGGTAGAAAATAGTAACTTAAGGAAATATGTGCAATTTAGTAGTTTCATTTGTATGTGAACCGTCAAACGGAAAGTACAGCATTTCATAAAAATGGGGATAATTGTTGTCGACGTAAAAGGGTTCAACTTAAAACAGTTCTATCCAAAGAAGATTACATTTATCAGTGGACAATACACCGCTCATTATCTATTGATTCCCCCAGTTGCATTCAATACACTAGAGAGACAATTGAAAAAGCGAGTTACATATCTACAGCCATATCACCAAGGATTAATGTTGGATAATATATTGCACAAATATTTATTATACTTTATATTATTGTTATTTATGATATGTTTGATTTATGTTAAAGAATACCAGAAGGAAATATTTTTCAAACGATTATTACAAGAATTGGAAACATCGTTGCACCCAATTGTAATCAGTGTAGATACTCTATTACGTAATGTTTCTTCCAGTACATTTCCTGTATTTATTAAAAATAATCCATATTGTTTTTATCATAGTTACAATATATGTATAGCTTAAGGAACTGTAGGAATCTTTATAATTGGTTGTACACATACCTACCTAATTAAAAAACATCTTGTACAATTTATATTTCTTTTAATTCCCACCAATCTCTACTCAGAGAGGGTTACCCACCACCATAATAATGTCTGAGATTCAAACTCCCCCACTGCTAAGTAGGAGGGATGAGTGGATGATTTAAGATCTTACCATATAGTAGTTAGTAGAAGGAAGATTTTGAATATCCCTCCCACTCAAATGTAAGAGGAGGGATGGCTGAGTGCCTATATATACTCGCAACATGCATCAGTTTGGTAGTTCAACCGAACATCTACTTCCAATAGTAATACTTGTAACACTGCAGCAGCATCCATCATTCAACAGCATTAAAATGGCATACACACAATGGTAAGTAGAAGAAAAGTTTTGGTTATTATAAATTCCTTGATGAATGTGTGTCTATATACACTTACATTTTGTATTTGTTTGATAGTTCAAGTGCATATTCCACCATGAGGCCGTCCGACAACAATTCCCAGCCGTCTATCCTGGAGTCCGAAAACTGGGACCATGAATGTGTGGGGTCGTCCGACAACAATTCCCAGCCGTCTATCCTGGAATCCGAAAACTGGGATCATGAATGTGTGGGGTCGTCCGACAACAATTCCCAGCCGTCTATCCTGGAGTCCGAAAACTGGGACCATGAATGTGTGGGGCCGTCCAACAACAATTCCCAGCCGTCTATCCTGGAGTCCGAAAACTGGGACCATGAATATGTGGGGACCTACAACCCTATTGCGTCCACAAACAATAGGATGGTGATACGGACCGCCCATGCAGTCATAAATAAAACAAAAGCGGAAAAAAAGGCGTATAGGATGGCTGAGAGGGCTAGATTGTATGGCCTTGTCAGCCAACAATACAAAGCAAAAAGTGACATGTTAATGAAAAATAAATATTAGTTTATATGTATATAATCTTATTTTATTTTTTTATTTTTTTTGACTTGTAAACATTGTAATATACCTATGTACACCAATAAAGGAAATTTCTTTTCAAAAGATTCTTTTTTACTTCAACTTCCTTTCTATTTCTAATACAAACAAAAAATAAATAATAATAATAAAAAAACAGTGCTATACTTGAAGTGTAATTTTATTGTAATAAAATAATAATAATAATAAAAAAGAATTATGTCCCAAATACATTGTAAATATATTAAACTACGGCTGTCTTGTTGATCCACTCATTCTGATATGATGGTAGTCCAAGCCATTTGACAAATAATTTATTATCCTTTTCTTTCAAAACTTTTTCCACTAAGTAAACATCAGAGTATTTAGTCCTCTGAAGTTCGTACTCATAAAAGCATCCTTTAATAGGTTGACCGTATACATCTTCTATCATATATGTTAGGATTTGTTATATTTACTTTAATAATTTTAAAAAGTTCCGTTGAATAGTTAGCAGTATATCCCTTTTCAAATACACCTTTAAATTTGCTAATTCGAACCATGTCACCAACACAGAATTTTGCTTTTAATGCTACTTTGGGATGATTATATACGCTTAACTTTGTTGTATGTTTTACATCAATGGGTTTCATCCCTGTTGTACGATGAACTCTATTATTGTAGAAGTTTATAATGTTAGGAAGAATATCAAACCATTTGTAATTGCCTCTGGCCGAAAATTCTTTGTATAACCAATTCTTTAATGTTCTAATGACACGTTCCACAATAGCTGCCTTTTTGTACTGAACGTTGAATAATGGTTTATATTATACTGTTCCATTAGGGATGAAAATTGGCGGTTATAAAATTCAGTTCCAAGATCTGTCTGTAAGTGTTTTGCAGAATAATCAGCTTCTCGAAGTATATTTTTCATTGCATTATGAACTTCTCTGGCAGTTTTATTCTTAAGTGGCCTGGCCCAAGCATATTTGGAATAACAATCAATTACTATGAGTATGTATCGATATCCTTTGTTTTCTTTAGCAAAACTTTGCATTTCTGCCAAATCGGCTTGCCATAGGTCACCAAATCCTTTTATTATAGTTCTCCTTCTTCGAAAATTTCGTCGAGCGGATTTGTGTAATTCATTGACAATTTGTCGTTTTGTATGACTAATGAACATATTGTATTCCTATATAATTCAAACCTTGTAATACGAGTACATGCACATGTATGTGTCGCAATATTCTCTTTTATAATGATCATTCCTAACAATTGGCACCCTCTTATGATTCAACTGGTTTTAACAATATAGATGGAAATACTAATCTACCTGTATCTCTAGGGGGATGATGTTTTGTAATAAGTTGCTCAACTTTTTCTATGTCAAGTGCAAAGTCTGACAAATCTTGTAGGAACTTATTATGAGCTTCCCAATATTTGTCTTTGTCACTTTTTAATTTATCCAAATCAATTTTCATATCGCTGATCGTTTCATCCGTCTTAATTTTGATATTTTGAAATATTTTTGTTACCTCATCCACGATTTCATTTCTTTCCGTCTTTATGTAAGCTACCAAGTTATCGGTTATGAGGTTGGCTGAGTGTTGTACAGCGGAAAGGATATCAGTTTTACAGGCATCCATAAGTAAATTGACATAGTTTAATGTTGCTCCATCCTTTTCATCTGTCGGATCGCCAATATTTTTAATTGTTTGCCTTGAATGTCATATTGCTTTTCACTGGTGAGCTTGAAACCAACACCCTGTGGACCGCGATGACCTACACAACGACTTCCTTTTCGACGCCCAAATTTATCTATAGAGCTCATCGTTGTTCTTTCACATTCAATGTTTAAACTGCTAATAATTAATGTGTGATGTGATATATATTTATATATTTTTATCTTCTATAAATGTTATACTTGATTTTTGTTTTTGTTTTAATATACTATACCCTCTTCACGTAATTCTTCGATTATAGATAATATTTCATTATCATGACCGGAATGACCAGCTATTTTAGAACTCCATAATAAACGTAAACGATCGATTAATTCTTTAGGTTTATTCCAATATATAAAATCTATTGCTTTATGTGTATATAGTTTTCTAGTTGGTATTAAACCGGAACCTTTTGTAGATCGAAGCATCATTCTGTATGCTAATACTGGTTTAATAACTTCATTATACTTTTTCGATCTGCTGCTGCGATACCCTTGTTTTACATTGTAGTTTGTATAAGCTGCATTTGTTATATTTAATATTTCTCCATACAACCTCTTGTTTTCGTCACTAATTCCCTGTCCTCTGCTACTTACATCTGGAGGCAATTTCAGAAATAGTAAATCATAGAGTTGCGAGTTTCCCTCGTAGGATCTCATCTTTTACCATTTTTCCAAAGAGTAATTTTTCTATCTGAAAATCGCACTTCAGTGTTACCGATCATTAGTTTTCCACTCTCGACATCGATATGTACTCCATATATGGTATCAAAAGCAGTTTCGCCGGCTCTTAAACCGTTAATGTAATTTTTAACTGATTCCGGTACATTTTGCTATCAATGCTAGATGCCAATGAACTTGGAGGCGTATCTAACTGATTTGATGTATCTGCTCCATGAAAAGAAGAATCAAAAACCATTGTTTTATCATCATCATCATCATCATCATCATACTCTTCGGCGTGGATAGTTTTATGCTTGATAGGACTGCTGAAACTGCTTCTTTTAGGTTGTGTCGTCACTGCTGGAGGTTGAGGTTTACGATTTGTTTGAGCTGCTGCGGATATGCTTCTTAAAGGTTTTGTGATGGGTTCATATATCTTTTCTAATGCCACTTTATTTTCAATATGTCTGTTTTTAATCAAGTTGAATTTTTTTCGAACTGCGTCTGTCACTTCTACTAATTTACGTTGTAATTCTATTTCGCTAGCATTATGCGTGTCTTTATTGTTGTCAACCTTCTTCATTTTTGATGCGAACTCGACATTGTTTGATTAACAAATAACGTTAAAATTTGTGTGCATTACGGATATATGTAACTATCTAAACCTTTTCGATATCTACCTTCTTCTAATTTGCTGTCCTTGTCGATAACTAAGAATCCATATTTATCTTTCCAGCACTTGGCACACATCTCCTGAAATTCTTTAAATGTTACGTCTGGTGAAACGTGGTCTTGAAATATATGATGCATGTTCATTTCGTCCTGTTTAAACATGACAATCCAGTTCGAGTTATCCCTGATAAGTTGTTTTGGAATCCTAGAGTATGTTTGAGCAAGATAGAAGCAGTCTACAGATTTATGACGACCCATACTAAAGTACGATCTAATAACATCTTGTTTTTCACATATAACATCATCAAATATAAACACTGAATTGGGTTTAGCATCAGAAGGTTCAACGATTTCAGCGTTATTATTAAACATATAGAATTCCAATCCTTGAATAGGCTTTAAAATTTTGCGCAAATATTCGTATTTCGGTTGATATAAAGACTTTGAGTATAAATATATATTGGCAAAACGTAATCCGTGCGGATGCGTAATGAGAGAAATCATTACATTTGTTTTTCCACAGTTAGAAGGACCAATTATAAGGCCTCTAATTGTTGACGGTAAAAGTGGACCATGGCGTTCATGGTTAACATTTACCCCACAACCCACACTTTCATCTAAATTATCTACAGAAAATGTTTCTTTTGTTTTACAATCCGCATCGTTCGAGTGTTCAAAACGATATAAAAGGAATTTTATTGTGTATCTGATATTTAATTGTTTGTTGGCATTACATGTGAAAACTTGTATTCATTTTAATGCCGTCGGTCAAACAGTTCAGACGTAAATCGCAGAATTCAGTGATTGGGACAGGATTTGTTAATTCATTGATAAATAAACTTCCCGTTGAGCTACATTTACCGGGAGGATATCAATACTGTGGTCCTGGTACAAAACTAAAAAAGAGATTAACCAGAGGGGATCCGGGTATTAACCCTCTTGACGTTGCATGTAAAAAACACGACTTAAGCTACGAGCAATCTAGTGATCTATCTGAGCGACATAAAGCAGATTACGAATTAGAACAACGTGCCTGGGAAAGAGTTAAATCAAAGGACGCTAGCATTAAAGAAAAAGCAGCTGCTTGGTTAGTTACCAACACTATGAAGACAAAACGGCGCTTAGGTATGGGATGTACATCCACGAAAACAATTACAAAAGAAGGAAGCAAAAAATAAGAAAGTCAAAGAAAAATGAGTGGAAAAAGGTTGGCTTTGGTAGTGGTGTTGTTAGTAAAGTCCGAACTGAATTACGAAAAGCCGGAGGTAAACGATTCCTGTCCAAGGACATCCGAAAAGCTGCACAATTTGCATTAAATGCTGCACGAAGATTTACAAAAGCGTCTGGTGGTAAACGAAATATTCGAATTCCACGAATAATAGCAGTTCCAAAAGTTGGTGGAATTTTACCATTAATACCTATATTTGCTGGGCTATCAGCCTTAGGAAGTCTAGCTGGTGGTGCTGCAACTATATACAAGAGTATTAATAACATCAAAACTGCTAGAGATCAATTAGCTGAAACAACGCGTCATAATAAAGAAATGAAAGCCGTTGCCCTTGGAAAAAATGGAAAGGGGTTGTATTTAAAACCGTATCGGACTGGATTAGGATTATATCTGAAACCAAAGAATTCAAAAAACTTCTAAGCTCTTTACCTCGAAGACCTCTCAGTAACATCGACATTAATTATTATGTTGATATTATGAGAATTCCACACTTTCGAGGCGTATTTATGCGTGATAATCTTCCAGTAAGCGGTCCTCACCATAATGAATCTGCTGTATTGAATCTGGATAGTAGAAATGGTATGGGAACGCACTGGGTAGCATACAAGAAGTTAGGTAATACTGTTAACTATTATGACAGTTTCGGAAACCTACCCCACCTAAAGAACTTCTTAAATATTTATATCTTAAATCAAATCGCCAGATAAAAATCTTCTATAATTATGACCGCCAACAAAAATTTAATACAGTTTGGTGTGGGCATCTGTGCTTAAGGTTCCTAAGTGACAGTAAAAATAAAATCAACCATGGCTTATCCAGTGACTCCAAAAAGTGATCGTGAATTGATTAAGAAAATGGGACATTCTTTGCGTGCTTTCTCCAAGCACAAATCTCTTACAAAAATGACAAAGGAACAATTGGCAGACCTACCTAAGGAGGTAATGATTTCCTGTGCTGCAAATGAAATAGCTCTAGTGTGGGATAAATTACCGTTACATCTACGAGAAGACATTGATATATTAAAGTACCAATATTGCTTAGAACATTATAATAAAGATTACGGCCCAGATGAATCTGTAGATGTGAATGACGGTCCTGTGCCAAGAAAACTTTTCTGCTGTTATTGCAACGTGCACGATGTTTCATTAGCATCGGATAACAACGTTAGTGCGAATATAGTGATACCCCACCAAATTCACGAAAGAGACTACCTCTCAATTGTTGTTGTAATCATCAATAAATTATTGTGTGAATACATTTTATGTATCAGTCATGTCTCGCACGTTTACCATCACAGGACAGTCAAGCGTATTAAGCGCTGACTTCTACCCACCGATCGAATTAGATATACATAGTCAATATGGTTTGGGACTACACGGTTTCTATTCCTATAATTCAATATTAAATATTGATGAGAAAAACAACATAATTGGATTCAAATTCAAGAAGGGATCGTCCGTCACCTTTATTAAAATACCGCCAGGTGCTTATGAACTTTATGAAATAAACAAGGCAATTCAAAGAATTATAGAACCCATAATCAAACTTAACAATAAGAGTTCTACGTTCAACATTGATGATCAATTTATGTTAACAGCCAACAATAATACTCTTAAATGTGAAATTCGATCGAAATTCGATTTCGATTTGACACCAAAACACTCTCTAGCAAGTGTTATAGGATTTGAAAATAAATTATATTATGCAAATCTTGGACATCAGTCTACGTTTCCAGTGGATATTATGAAAGTTAGGATCATTCGCATTGATTGTAATATTATTTCAGGAGCCTACATGAACGGTGAAGAAGCACATACTCTTTTGAATTTGATATGGACGTAGAACCAGGTTTCAAAATTACGAAGGAACCACAAAATATTATTTATATGTTGATAAGACCTGAAGGGCGGCAGTTTATCGATAACATTACACTACGTATATTAGATGATAACGGTGCTCTGGTAGATTTTCGAGGTGAAAAAGTTATTGTAAAATTGGAGTTAAAAAAAGTTATATTGAAACAGTGAGTCATAATGGGATTTTGCTTTAATCAGAGAAATCAATCGTTGTCCACACCATCAAGAAAACATGATAAATTTATAAACAATTACCCAGACCAGTTTATTCTACGAAAGAACGTTAAGCGGTCAACATCTAAATTATCAACTAGAGACCGCATTTTTCTTCAATCTATTGGACTGAAATTGAAACGTTAGTGGTTATAATCATGATACCAACAAGTGCAAAGTTGGATGTGTTCGATGAGCCTTTATTTGACAATTCACTTGTTAGTTTACATGAGCACACGTACAAACCGTATGGATCACCATACTATAGAAATTCTGATGAAATACGAATTCCCATTCACTTCCAAGATCTTATTCTTGATATAGCCGAAAGTTACATCTATATAGAAGGCAAATTTACTCCTAGCGATGTCAATAAACCATGCTACCTATCCAACAATGCGTTAGCATTTCTTTTCGATGAGATTCGTTATGAAATGGGTGGCGAACAAGTAACTGTTATTCGAAAACCAGGTATAACATCTACAATGAAAACTATGGTGTCATGGGGGCAAACACATTTGAAAACGCTACTATCTTATGGATGGGGTTTAACACAGAAAAATCAAGATATTTTGGATACCACCAGTCATATTTTTAGCGGGAAATTACCTCTAAAATATCTTATGGGATTTGCCGAAGATTATACAAGAGGCATCCTCAACACCAAACAAGAGCTTACATTGATAATTGCTCGATCATTTAAAAATTGCTATTTTGGAGAAGTTGACGCTGATCTAGAAATTAATAAAATAGAATGGAGGATAAGACACATCATTCCTGAAGACAGACAAAAACTGAAGCTATTAAATCGCGTTAATAAGGGCGGTGTTCATGCTAAAATTAAGATGGCCTATCGTATGTGGGATTTATATGAATTACCGACACTGCGAAAGACATCTACAGATATATGGGCTATAAAGACCACTAACAGTTTAGAAAGACCCCGATATATCATTATCGGTTTCCAGAGTACTGATAGTTCTGATAATAGAAGTAAAGACGTTACTCAATTTATCCATGCAGATATAAGCAATATCCGAGTTTATTTAAATTCTGAAGTGTATCCATATGAACGTTGGAATTTAGACTTTGGAAAGAAACTGGATTCTGCAGCTTACTATGCTTATGAAAATTTTCAACGCAGTTTCTATGGTAAAGATAATTCTGAGCCAATGATGGATATTGGAGAATTCCGAAAAAACCCACTCTTTATTATCGATTGTTCGCATCAACAAGACGCCATGAAGTCATCCACTGTAGACATAAAGCTAGAATTTGAAACTCGAAAGAAAAATTTTCCTGAAAATACAAGAGTGTATGCATTGATAATTCACGATGCTTATTTAGCTTACAATGCTTTGGATGGTTCTGTACATAGTGGATTTATGTAATCTAATGAATTACTTACGTGTTCCATTATGTTCTTAGTTGTTAGTTAACGTATTTTATTATACATGTGTAGTTTATTTATTACTTTTGTATTAATTTTAATTTATTTATAGAATGTGTTTTTGTGAACTCTTGTAGCAAATAAAATCAACAATAAAAGTTTAAAATGATATATTTGTTTTATTAATAATACATCACAATAAAAAAAGATAATAGTTAATACAGTACAATTTATTTATATAATATACAATTTGTAAAATAATGTTAAGTTAATGCTTAATTACATAAAAGTTTATTATAATCACATATTTATTATATTATTCTAGAAATATTAAATTATACAAGTTATATGAAAAAATATAAACATAAAATTAAAATTATCTCTATGAGGTTTGAGTGAAAGCCTCTTCATCATCATTGTCCTGGTCATCTTCAGAATCAGTAATAGATTGCTTAGTTAATTGATATTTTTGGCAAATTGCGTCAGGTAAATACTCGAACAAATGTCCTCTAACATAACCCACTAAACCGATCTCTATCATTTTTCCACAAAATTGATCCAAATTTAAGAGACCTTCGGAATAATTTATACATAGTTCCCAACCATTGTTGTACATTTCGGCTTGTTCTTCGAGCCACCTGACTTTCTTCATCATAACAATAATCCAGATCATAATTAGTAGCGTGTAGTCGATCAAAACTCAGAGCATTTAATTCACTTCCCAATCTTTGAATAGCTGTGTCGATATCTGTGGCCTCGACCCACTGTTGACAAGCGTAGTGCATCCACATTTTGTTATAGCTGTAATAAAAAGTTATTTTTGATGCAATACAACGAAATATGTTATTGGTTATTTACCCATATTGGATGTTGTATTGGATACAGTTATGAAAACTAAATATATTTACTACTACTAGATATTTAAAACTAATGTAATTATTCAAGAAGTCCAAATTTTAATAGAGGTCTGCACTTAGCATCTTTAAAAAATGGCTTACTTTGACCTATGTATGTCAAAGTATATTTTGCTTGTGTAAAATTAATTTTACTTAAAGTTTCTTCTGATAAATATTCTACAACCCTCTTGGGTAAAAAGCATTTGAACTTGCGATCATTATCATCAAATAATGTGGCTAACACACACTTTCCATATCTTGAATTCATCATAGACAATGTAAAAATTAAATAGGGTCTATTTATTTCTAAAGAGGTAAACTGTCTTAGAGATATATTTTCAAAATCACTGTTAATGTTATTATTAATCTTATTTAAATCTTCACATGATAGAGCCATTGTTAAATGCACTTCTTTTCTTTATCTAATTAGTAATAAATATAATAATTGCTCTCACTTGAAACAACTGTAATCACAACACCAATTTTACTGCACTTGTTAACTGCTGTGCTGGTGGTTAAACTAGTATATGATTTTAGTCCACAGACCCTTGGATTATATAGAAATGATTTTATCCCCTCCAACTTTCAAACATACACATCAATACATTCAATGTCAAATAGCTCCTCCCATATGTGGAGGTCAAATGAATGTCAGCCACTGACGTGACCTCTCAATGTCAACCAGGTCACGAATGACGTCACCCAAGGTCGACCCAAGGTCAAAAGTGGTGGGGAGTCCCAGTTCCGGCTATAATTACCTACTCATATTCCAAAACGGGTTGCAGGAATCGTATATCAGCTTGAAATTCCGAGTCAATCTAGTAGGTAACCTTTGGAGTTCACGCTGTTAGGTTTACATATTCTCTACCTAACACGTTAATTAAATATTAACTAAACAAATACGAACCCGTACGTTCTACGGTTGAATGCGCCTTCACTTCACCACTATGTGATGGAATTACGCCTCCTTGTACCTTTTACGTGATCCAAGAGGAGAGAATGAGATGGTGATAGGAAATTATCCGTCCACACTGTGCAGGGGACAACGGCCGTGCAGGAATACAGCCTGGATAGCTAATTGAAATATGACTGTTCGGCTAGGAACCCAAAAAAATCTGGAATTGGAATTACTTCACTAGGATAGACGGACTAGCGTTTCCAATTATTAAGATGATACATAATCAAGATGTTCTATAATGCAATTCTGTGTAAACAGACAGAATAATAACGCACGCATATTAAACAATCATAACTAATCAATCCCCGCCCTACGAGAGTATATTTTTTATTTTAAAGAGACAAGCGAAATTTAGACATGCTAGATTATCGGTTACTTTCGTGCCCTGGACGGCGATAAAATAAAAACATCAAATTATTAATGTCAAATGTTGATTTGTTTGTCGATTTACGAAACATGATCATTAAATTATGTTCGTGAATGTTTGCTTTGCTGAATAGATATCAATTTTTCAGGTATGATTTTATTAGCAACTTCTATTTTATACGTATCTGAATCTGCTATATATCCTTCCGCTATGTCTGTTATATGTTAATGATTTACCTCTATCAGGGAACAACTCAGCTTTAACTATTCAGTTTGCTGATGATACCAATTTAACAAATCGTAGTCCTTTAATTGATGACTTATTAGAAGAGGCGCGTCAAGCGGAACTAATGATTCAGAGTTATTTTCTTTCTAACAAACTTAATTTAAATTCTAGTAAGACAGAAACTTTAATATTTAGGTACTCTAAAAGAGGCTAAATATTTTTTAAATCCTAAATGTGTGAAATTTTTAGGAGTGCATCTAGAGGTTAACATGGGATTGTCATACAAATTATATAGGTAAAAAAGTATCAAAACATTTATAGCTCCTTCGGAGTTTGAGACATCAAGTGTCATCACAAATTTTGATAACAGCTTATCATAGTCTCATTCATTCTATATTATCATATAGTATATTAATTTGGGGTCACTCTGCTTCTTCTGCTGATGTATTTGCTCTGCAGAGAAAAACGATAAGAATTATAGTGAGTCTTAAATATAGAGATGACTGCAGGCAAAAATGTATTGAATTAAAGATACTAACACTGCCTTGTGTATATATTCTGCATTGTTTACTTCACATAAGAAACAATATTGGAAGTTATACTATGAGGAACGAGATTCATGCACACCATACAAAAAATAATTGAGACTTGCAAAAACTAGAATAGTTCTTGTTATTGGGGAATAAAATTTTATAACGCCCTACCTAAAGAAATTAGGGATCTGAATTTTTCGAGATTTAAGTACAAGTTAAAGAATTATCTGTTACTCAATGCATTTTACAGTCTTCAGGAATTTTTAAACAGCAATTTGCTAGCAATGATGTCTTAGAATATTCTTTTTCTTGTCTTAGTTTCTAATTTTGAATAAAAAATTGTATATATAAAAAAGCTATTATTGTTACTATTATATTTTTCATCGCATTTTTCTGCCGATATATTACAATGAAACAGCACACTAAGTGCTTTATCGTGAATCGATGACAACCTAATTTTAAAGCTTCTTGTAAAATTCAAGTAATTACCTACTTAACAATATTCGACTTTGGAAGCCTTTCCTTAACATGAAAAAAAAAACATCGGTCCATTAGTGTCGCCACATAATCCTTTTGCGCAGAGCCAACTTCAATTACTTCTCACTCGTCGCACTTGGATTTTCGCTTTCGATGCATCCCATCGATTCTCATCTTGAAGTTAATTTAAGGTACAAGTCGGTATCCGGGAAATTCCCACACATTGGCTGGCTTCTTGGCTATGTATTCAGATGATTATACATTTACTTGCATACTACACCCATTTTTACCCATTTCATTACACCCGTGGACTGTAATGGGTATCGAAAGGGGTAATTTACTTAAATGCTTCCGATTATGTGAGATTTATCCTGCATTTATTGCGAGGTTCTCATAGTATTATAAGGAATCGATTTGATATTTTTATGGACATATATATTTGTATATAATCAAGAAAATCGCATTTCATTCAAATGAAATGATATTTCGTACAGCTAAAACTACATGCATGTAATATAATTAAAAATGTCTATATATGTTTTATTAGGTATCAATAATATTGTGGGAAATTAACTATATGCGGTCTAATACAAATAACTCCACCAGCGTTGAATTACACCCACAATTTGTGCTTCTATGTTTGATTATTTTAATGTTCCCAAGCAATTTTATCAGTTTGAAATTTAGGTAATAGTGGTAATTTTCTTCATTTTCTATAATTATAGCAAAGAAAATGTACACACACACACTGTTTTTGTAAAAATACATAATATTTGTCATTCTTATTAAATTTACAAAACGTCACATGATTTGCTGTTAAAATTACAGAGTAAAACAGATCTATCTCAATATATTCTGTGAATGACATAACTATTACACGCTTTACGTATTATTTCAATTAATGTTGTAAATATCTATATTATTTGTAAAATTACAGGAAATAACTTTATCATAATTAATATGGTAATATTATGTATCTTAATATTTTATTTGAAATGTTACTTTGATTTTTTAGAGTGTATATCATTTCGTATAGAGAAGGAATAAACTGTTTTACTATGCATATTGAAAATATTTCAAATTATGGTGAATGCGCAAGTCACAAATTTGTACCCTAGAAATAATAATTATAAATAAAAAAATGCGTCATTTTTTTCATTCGAATCCTGTCAATCTTTTCAAATAGATTTATATTTCTAGTATGTGCTGCATACGCAAATGATATTATCCATCAGAAAATACTTATAAATTTTTCATTTATTTGTCATTCATAAAATATTGTTGAGTTTGTTAAATTTTCTTTTAAATTAATTTTAAAGAATTTATATGCGTAGTTGTTTGAAGTTTAAAATAATACCTACTCAACGCATTTTACATTATATTGCATATATTATTAACTTTGTACCAATAATTATTATTTAAATTTGTTTGTACACGAAATTTTCTATTAATATTTAAATAACGAAATATATTTGCATTTAAATATTAACAAATGCAATTATTAATTAATATTTATTAATTTGTAAGATTATTAAAATTATAGTTACATGTGTTGCATTATACGTCATTGCAAATGCAAATATCATTTCAATTAAATATAAAAATATTTGTTTAACAATATTAAACGATCTGCAATATTTTGCAAAAGCACTGTCAATTCATTAATCACAAAATATTCTAGATTCATCTGAAATAGGTACTCTGTTTTAAACATTGTTCGATATCCATTCACATATATCAGTGCATTATTGAGAGTATACAGTCCATTTGGACCAAAATTAGAAACAATTTAGTCAAACAAAATACACATTTTACTGGGACGTTAAATCTCATATTTTATAGAGGGTGTCTCAAAAACAGTTGTCATGCAGCATTCACATATTTCCGAGATACATTTAAACACATGTACAGGGTTAACTATGACTAAGTACAAACATTTTAACCACGTGCTCGGGGAGATCTAAAAGACAAAAAAATATCCAGTTAGCTCCACTATTTTGCATTCGTTTTTCATTATTTCTTTACAAACTGACAAAACTACAATATTTTCATTCATTATAACCACTCACTACCGATAAAACACACTTCCTCTAGGTACAGCTAGATAAAATACCTATTTATTATAACAAAATCCAACGAAAGGAATAGATAATAGAAAACTTTTAATGTACCCGCGGCAGTCTTGTGTCATAACCTAGAAAACCAAACCGGCGAACTATATTGTGGGAAAGTATCTGCACCCAACACAAATTTCTTTATTTAATAACTACCTATCAAACGTTTAAAAATGTTTTCATTTTCATTATTGTTTGACATAAAATTACACCCTTATTGAAATAATTACATTTTGTTTTATGTAACGATGTCAAATTATCGAATTAAACACTTCTAATTAATTCTTTCCAATAAAAAAAACATTTTAATTTCAAAGTATAATCTAGTTTTTAGTTTAACACAATGAAATGGTGATTCAAATATCTAGCATTTTACGTGAAAATAATTTTTGTTGGCCAATGAAAGTCGGCAAGTCATGTCTTTATGTAGTTTAAAACGAATTGGACTAATTTATTGAAACAAATATGTAAACAAAAATTTATTAAAAAATGTCTATTAATAATAAATTTCTATGGGTGCATAGTATTTTAAACTATGGTTTTATTATTTTGACCAATTTCCAGGAAATATTTTATACAGAATAGTAAAGCCGCAAGCGTAGTCGAGATTGAACTGAAAAAGGGGCCCGGAAGCCCACCTCTACAAGGCGTCCGGTCCTGCAGCGCAATAATGTGAGTAAAAAGAGGTAATCCTTCTCGGCCACGCACATCCGACGTTATTTATCCTACCAAGAATATTGGTGCGAACTATAACATTTACAAGCTGTTAAGACAAATACAAACTATAACCTCGAAAGTTACATTAACAATTATATACAATACTTTTACGTCGAACTAAAATAATAATGGAATATTGAATTAACAAATACTTGTTGACATTTACATAACCGTGAAAAACTGTTACTCTAACAGTTTTTGAGTAAATGTAACAGTTTTTCTTTTCTCGTTGTGCTTTGTGTAACTTGTTGTACGACCACTGTGTTCCGGAACACCCTATATATTACGTTAGCATGTTAACTGACTACACACTCTAGTGATTTGAACAAATTTCATTATTTCTCATTAATTTCTATTCATTACTTGAAGATTTACTACGCTACCGCTGCTGAATTGAATTGCATAGCGCATTATGCTGTTCTCTCATTATAAAAATCAATTTAGCGCCTCTAGACTGTGGCATCTAGTGTTACGGTAATATTTCAAAGAAGATTATAATTAAACACTGGTCCGCTAATGGGTTATAGTTAGCGGGGTACTGTTTTGGAATGAGGCTATTTAATTGCCGGGAAAGGAACAGTGGTTTGAGGCAATTGATGCCGAAAGATTAACAGGAGTATCTGAAGCAGTGGCGCAGAATCATTCGATTCTTATGGAAACATAAAGATCATCAAAAGCTTTGCGACATGTGGAAGACATTTTTGTTATCAAAATTTGTATGACGTAGAATGTAAACAAAATCACGTGGCCGAAACCGCGATAACATTAATGTGACGTTACACGTTCAGCGCGGTATGTTTCTGTGGATACAGGTGCAGGTTACGATATTGGTGATGTAAACAGGCGTATGCTTCTTGTATTTTTGAGATTTTTTGGGTCAGAGATACATAGTGTAAATACTGTGTAGGTAATGCTATAATTATTAGTGGTGATGTGGTGAACTTACGGTATTGTTAAGCGTAACTTATTGCTTTGTTTACATTATAGAACCGCTCGTGACAATTGCGGCGACAATGCTGTTGGATAAGTACAAGATATATGGTTTTATTTGAGGCATTGATAAAATTATGCCATTTAATTTCTCATTAAACTACTTGTTAATTTGAAAAATAATGAGTAAAAGCAATGAATAATCATGTTTAACATTTATTAATTTTTTATTGCTATTTACTACTGATTTAATTTCTCCATAAACCTTTTTTAAAAATCCTTATTACTTTTGTTTATTATGTTTTCAGAATAAAACAGGTAATTTAATGTAGTGAAGTCAAAAACTAACATTTTATAAACGGCATAATTAAAATTCTATATCTCGTAAATGATAGGAGCAAATACAGAACATGTATTAACATTGAACATAAATGATAAAAATATAACATTAATTGATTATTTACATTTTAGTTTTTTTCGATTAACTTTAACCTACCAGCATTTCAAATTAAACTTACATTAAAATGGTCTTCACAAACAAACAATGTTGCAATACTTTCTTTCATCGTGCTTCATCGCCCTACATCACATTTAACTGTCCATTTTGTGGCGTGGTGAAATATTTTTTATTAAAAATACATTTTTTTCTATTCTCCATAGGATATAATGGTGGAATTTAGTCCACGTTTCTTATTGGTTTTCTTAAATACCCTGCGCATTTCTCTAATACTTGAACACAAAACGTTCATTTAATATGTTTTGACACTGAGAGGCCTTTTGAGAGAACGTATCCTAATTCATCCCATAGATGTTTTATAGGATTCATATATCTGGGCTTCAAGTAGGTCATTGTGATCTGAAGATACCCGCAGTTTCTAAAAAATTGCGCATTATTTGTTCTGTATGGACTCAAACATTACCATCAAAACAATATTCAGACCGTTTAGACTCGGTAAAAGATCAAACTGCTGTGAAATCTCCCCAATATAAATTTGCACTGTCACTGATTGTCTAGTAAGAAAAATATGAAGAGGTGTACGTCTACGCATAAAAAATATATGTATTAAATTCTGTTAACCAATATAAAAGTTAGAAAGCCTTGAACTTAATCAAAAAATGTGCCACTTTTTGGAACCGAATGTTATGATGAGTAATAGCGTATATTCTCGGCATGCATTCTTTCGAAGACAATTATTTTCCTTTGTTGGATCTTCTTGAATGATATCTAAAATAAGTTCCTCTATCTGTGCTATCCTGGATAGCTTAAATCTTCCAGCATATTACTATAATTCGCTTTAAGATTTGCGGTCTCTCTAACTCTACCAGTAAGATAAAAATCTACGAGCTGCAGGATGAACTTGCAACGGAACACGCTCGGCGTATAATCGCAAAGCTATCAAACATTATCAACATATTGTCACGGATTTTCCAATCCGTATTTTTCTTACTTCCAGAAAAACAATCCGTTAATTAATCACTTCTTTATTAACTGCTCAGTACACTACTAATTACAGGTCAACTAAACACTTATTTAATTAATCGCTATCTAAATCGCTTTGATCTCTCTAACTAAATACTTCACTTCAACACTGTAATACAAGACTAACTAACTCGGCCGTTTATTCTTCTTTTATAGACCCAACGAATATTCCAGGTATCTTCTACGAGTAGTATCTCTAGATCTATTTTCCCGTACGACTCGAATGCTTCTCGTCGATTCCCGATTTTTCCAGTCCCATCTCGATCTGCGGCATTTTGTTTGTTTAACAGAATCGTGTAGGGGCGATCGGGGCAATCTTAACATTTTGCGATACCAAAGTCGTCGGTTTGGGTGTGAGTGAGGCAATTTCCTGACCATATCAATTAATCATCATTGAATTTATGATAAGTTTATATAGGAATGTTATTAGCCTCTTTTGTTATTAATTTCATACGTCCATATTTGGTGGTTTAATATTTCTAAAAAAAGCTTAATGTATTTGAAACTGTATCTCGGACAAAAAGAATCTCGAATATAATATGTTATAATGAGCCTTTTGCCTCATTTTGAAAAAGTCTACCGTCTCCTTAAAGTTTCCCACATTATCTGTAACATAATTGCATAAAAATTTAAAAGTTATGAATTCTAGAACACATTAAAAAATTATGGGTGGGCCACCACTGGTCTAAATTAGCCTCTAATTTAATAATTTAGATAATACGCTGTTATAGTTGAAGCCTTAATCGTTTCAGTAAAAAATACGAACGGTCTCGATGTAATTATTTAATTATAAGGCGCTTCAAATGTTTACATAATAATCGCTGCTTAATATAATAAAAACAATCTATACTTAATGTATTTTTTTTGATAGGCCCATTAACATTGTTCCATGTTTAAATGAATTTTCCGTAATCGGTTGTCAAAAATGAATGATGTTTACGTTGAGGAATGTTGTATTAGGTATTACTTAATCAGTGCAACACGATCATAAAAAAAATGTGTAAAGTAAATAAATACTTTTTTTTGTAATGTAATGGCGTATAACTGTGCCTTTCGATTAAAATTTTACTAACTTACATGAATAAACAAAAATATAGTAGTCTTTACAGAGATGAAAAGAAAAAAAAAGATAAATCATGTACAAGAACAAAAAAAATAAAAATACCGAAAAATGTAATTTGCAAATAATAATCATAAAACATTATAATCAAAAAAAGAAAATATCACTGTAAAAATGTAAAATATATGGGTGCACAGGTTTTTTTGAAATGTGGTTATCTCGGTGCATCGAGGGATGTATTTTATGAAGATAAAACAAGTATCCCATTTTGTTTAAAAATAATGACTTATAAAAAATTGTAATAGGATTATAATGAACGAAGTACAAGAGTTATGACGGTTTCTGTTAAGGTCGCCGTATTTCTCGCCGTAAAATGTGCAAATTTATGATGATTTTAGGCACAGAAATCTAGAAAAATAAAACACGTTGAACAGAAGTACCTAATATCAAAAATTATATTTTTGATGTGTTTACTCACTTTTACTATATAATTTCTCTTAAATAAAAATAAAGTCTTAATAAAATGATAACTTCTAAAAAGCGTTTGTAAAACGCACGTTAATTTTGCTTATTCTAACCCCATATTTTAACAATTATTTTCACATACTTATAAACGAAAATAAACAATCTTAAATGCAGAACTATGTAAGTTTATGTTATAATAATATTTCAATCTACAGTTAATTTGAAAAATACGTATTTTGAAAGATTTGTGTACCTACCTAAAAATTTGTTGGTTTTTGCTGTTATATATTTCTTTCATTTCGGTATCTTTGAATATTTGCAGGTGGCATGTCATAAAATTCCTGCTATCTGTTAAGCTCTATGTTATTCAGTTCTTAAATGCCTAAAATTATATTTGTAGAAAACACTATTTACGTAGTCTCCTCTATACGATACACCAAAAATGATAGCTTATTCGATGTTCCCACATTAAACAACCTAATTGTAACGGCTTCTATTTTTATGTGTGAAAAAGCAACCGAAGTACAACATTAAAATATTACCCATTTCTTTTACATCACCCAAATATGCATATAAAGATATAGCTTGAGATACAGAAGTTTAAGTTTGTCTATAATTGAACATGGAATAGATTTGAAATAATTGTATAATTTCACAGTCATCATTTAGATGTACAGGACGTCCGAAAAGGTCTTGTCAAAAATGAAATATAATGTTCATAATTTTTCTTCTGTATAATGCTGGAATATTGAATATCAGTTAAAACTTGGAAACGCGAATTACTATGAGTTACTTTAACTGCCTAAATTTCATTGTTCTGATGGCAAACGCTTAAAAGTTATAGAATAAATTTACTATTCAATTTATTACTGTGAAGGTGAATAATTTCATAACGAAGCCCAACAATAAAAATATATGAAATACTACAACAATGTGGACATCCAACCTTCTCCTGACCCTGATATGACCTTTCCGAGCACCCTGTATAAAAGAATATAATTTTAAGAGAGTAAAAGTCTTCCAATAATAGCTTATTTTGCTCTGTGCCTTATCGTCATGTTTGGCACATGTTTGCAATTGTGTTAAATGATTCCACAACGCGTACAAATTGTTAAAATGTATTATGAAGATGTTTAACTGTTATTGGAGAAAAATATCGGACACTAATCGAATATTTTTGACCAGACTGGATGAAATGATTCTTAGAGGCATTTGATGTCAACATGACAGTACTATATAGAAAACTGCACATAAAACCAATCACTCACCACTTAACAAAAGATTAAGCGGTTTCATAATTTCAGGGTGGTGGTGGTAGTCAGCCAGCAAGATCCTGCGGTTGAGCGGCTTTAGGTGTTTTGTCGAAACACATAAAACAGTTGCTACAAATATCTAAGATACACCAAACTGTGGTAAATCCTTGATGAGAATTATTAAATCAAAAATTGTTAAATATGGAATCTGTTTAACCAAAAACCAATACTTGACCAAAATAATCGGTTCTCGCTGAAACCGATATCGCGACGCAAGAACAGTTACCCATTCGTGAAAAATCCACCGCGGAATGCATTGTGTGGGAGATACGAGAGAAACAGTCAATCAATTCGTTTCAAAAAATTGTTCCCATGACAAACGACCTCACGAACGCCAGCAAACGTGATAGGAAACTTAAGATGCTCTATATAGGATGTTGATGTAGGTGGTGCCGAGCGGTTTTTTAGGGGACCGCATACTAGGGGGTCGGATACTGTTATTAAGGCCACGAGGTCTGCCGACCAATTCTCATGGACTCGAGCTTATCGAGCCATCTCAGAATGGGCGAACTGTGTTTACGAACGGAGCAGTCGATCGATAATTGGTGATGGAATACGTAAGAATGCAAAAAATAATTCGTTTCGGTCTCAAATTATTGTAACTTCAATAATGATGTATCAGCACATCAATATTATAATGTAGGTACAGTGCTATAAAAATGATGTGTCTTATGACAACACATCATTTTTGTAGCACGTTTCGTTTCTGACATACAGAAGGGAATTTAAAAATGCGAAATTAGAACCACTCTTATACCTAACATCTCTATAGTTAATACTTTCGAATTTCTAACCACATTGAAATTAACAAAATATTTCAATAAATACTACTAAAACTCTAAATTAAAATAAATTAAGATATGTTTCGGATATATTAAAAATTCTGAGAGTAATCTCAGTCATGATCCGTTTAAGTTTTTGGGGCTATATATAAATACTTTACGCAATAATTTTTCTGTGTCTAGCTCTTTTACATTTAACGGTTGTCCATTAATTTGACCTAAGTCTATAGTGAATCCGTTTGTGCCATTTGTCGAATCTGTATTCATCGATTCCATAGAATTTGACATGGACTTTTTCTACCGAAATTGTAATGCACCTCTTCTTGCTGTATTTTCCATATCTGAGAAAGATGTTCTCAAAGTAATAAAAAAATGCAAATCTAAAATGACTACGGGTACAGATGGAATTCCATCTTTTTTGTTAAAAGACTGTGGGTCAATTTTTACTGGTCCATTTTCGATTATTTTTAATATAGCAGTTATAATCTCTTTTCCAGGCATCTGGAGGAGAAATATAATTGAGAATTATCGACCAACTGTTACTCCGTGCAATTTTAGCAAGTCTTGGAATGGTGTTATGATTCGGTTTACTCTCATATTAAATCACAGATTGTTGAAAACGAGCGTGACTTCTTCAAAGGAAGCTCAACTAATTTGGCTTGCGCCACACCATATATTGCTCACCGTTTAGATGTATCAGGTAGACGTCATTTACAATGATTTTTCTAAAGTTTTTGACAAGCCTGGCCATAGTTTGCTTCTTGAAAAACTTTCGAGCTTTAGTTTATCTAACCATTTTATTTTTTCAAACGTATCTCTTCAAGAGGTCATAATTTATTCAGTATCATGGTTTCAAGTGTGCCACCTTTATTGCTAAGTCTGGGGTTCCACAAGAGTCTGTTCTAGGTCCTCTTCTTCTGAACTTGTTTGTGAATGACTTTGGCCTTGGGATGAATTCAGATGTCCTTTTTTATGCCGATGATTGCAAACTGTTTCGCGAAATCACCTACCTAAATGACTGCTTAATCGATCAAGACGATATTAATAAACTGGTTCATTGGTGTGATATTAATATTTCTAAATGTAATATTTTATCTTTCATCCGCAAAAAAACATAATGACATTAATCTGAACAGATGTTCCCAATTTAATGACCTTGGACGTTCTCTTATCACATTAATAAGATTGTTTCAGAATCCTTTAAAACTTTAGGTTTTGTTATAAGGAACTCCAAGTGGCTTTTACGGACTGATTCAGTTAAACTCATTTCAGACCTAAGTTAGAGTATGCCAGTATTATTTGGAACCCTGGCTATATGTTATATGTAAATAATGTTAAATCCGTCCAAAGACGTTCTGTAAAATACTTGTAGCTTTCTGCTGATGGTGTCTTCCCATGTTGTGGTGCTTTGTTGAAAGTGCTAAACAACAGGTTTAATATAAAGTCGTTAGAAGCGCGTTGAAAATATTTTGGAGTTTTATTTTTATATAGAATTTTAAATTATCGTGCATTTATACCATTACATTAGCATTATTATTGTTATTAAAGAAAAATTAAATGATACGTTAAATATTATATCCAGTCAAGAGCTTTTTCTTCGTTTTTGAACGATCTGTCAAGATTTGACAGGCACTGTGTCATATCATCTGAATCGGAATTTACCTTAGATTCGATATATATAACAAAAATTTTAGTGTTCCATTTCAAGGCTTTTTCACTACCCCGTATAATTGTATACATTATAAACTTCGCATTCTGAACATGTTACTAATTTATGATAAAACCAGCCTTGCGGTTCATATTTATGTATATGAGCTGTTTTTATAGTTGCTCTTTTCATTTTTTACTTTATTTTCCATCACAGATAACTTAAATGTAATGTATAGGATGCACTCTGAAATCATAAAAAATACTTTTAAATTATACAGGATTTTGTAACAGAAAAATTGCTAATTTAACTTCGTAATCGTGAGCTGATTGTAATTCAGAGGCACCGTGAGAATTTGGTTGTTAAAAAGAACAAACCGTGTTATTCCAGGTAAGTTACTGCATAGAATTTTAATGTGATTTGACTATACAATACAGCTGTTAGTACATAAAACGGTATCTAAGAATGAGTTTTTAACTGTACTACTTATTCCTGAATAATTAAAAGAGGAATACAGTTTTTTCTATCTGTGAAATTGACCAATTTGGATTTTCCTTGTAGGCTTGCTTCTGATCCTAAACAATCAGATGATACTGATAAGTAATAATTGTGTTCATTATTGTTGGGAATTACTCTCTGTATATTCATTTTCCAGATTAATATATTTCTGACATTAAAATAGTACTAGTTGCTCTTTCTGGTAGTATGTATATTTAAGTTATTATTGGCTACCAAAAAGAAATCGGGATTCATACAAAAAATATGTAAATAATAATACTTCTTAACGAGTTAAAATTCTGTCGATTCCTTCTCAACTTGTATATAAACTTTCTGTATTATAAATAAAAAGGAAGTTCCTGAATTTTCCTGCACTGATGGTACCTTGTGTAGATCGGGATTCGGAAGATTAATGCAAGTATCTCTATTTTTCCCTATAATTAAAAACTTGTTCATTTCTATGTTTTGAACGATTTGTGTTTTATATACGTAAAAGAAGATGACAAAATTAAATTTTTTTTCTTGCTTTTATATCTTTAATGACACCTAATAGGATTTATCCAAAATGGTTTACATCGATTCCAATTTCTATAACTCGCGAATTCTACAAGTTTGCTAATACTAATACTAAATTTATTTTCCTACAAAAATTACACTTGTATAGGAATAGTTCAGAAGTAATCTACATACATAAAATAAACAAGAAAAAAAAACAAAAAATTAAATATATTAGATAGTAAGACTAGAACAGGTAAGAAAAGTTATAAATGTTAAATCATAGAAACAATTACCGCATAACATTAAAGACACATGCCACTTATAAACAAATACAGTTCTCCATGTAAATTAGATTGAATCTATTTTATTTATCGTGGACGACAAATATTTATTTCCAACAAATTGCCCTATTTCATTTACAGATAATGATTGTAATTTATTGAGTTTAGGTATATCCTTTTCAATAAATATGTCTATTACTTAAAAATTTTAATTATTAATACATTTTCTGACAATCTGTTAAGCTCGTCGTACTTCTCGCCTAAAAATTATCTGTGGTGTTTTTTAGGTACAAAAATTTCGAAAAATAAAAAGCGTACAAAAAATATAAAAATATTTTTTTTTCTAATTTTGACAATTGCACTTCTACAGCTTCTTATCATAAAATTTCTGACTGTTTACAGTGATATGAATTTAAAAAAACGCTTGTTATAATGAAAATTCTTTTAAAATGATTAGGTTTGCATGCTATGTAACTTTACGTCCATGGTATTAAATAACTCATCCCATGGGCATCTTTATACCGTAGATAGAACCAGTTCAAACAGGTAAGTCCACTGGCAATTGTCGTTTTTAATTACTACTTATTCAGCGTGATTTTGCAGAACACGTAATAAGTTCAAGTTTAACATACCTGTAAACAATTACTGACACGTACATGAGACACCTAAAGGGTTTGTGGAGCAAAATATAAAAACTGTTGTTGCTTTATTGTCTGAAGCTATTTATTTGTGGCATAATTTTAGTTTTTCTTTAGTTTTATTGGGTTTTTGCCTAACTTCTGAAAAATAATAAAGATTAATTAAATAAGCCCTTGCGCCAAACGGATCAGTCAAGGGTTATTTTTGAAACTAAGTTTGCCTAACCAAAAAATCTCATACTGAAAAATGCAGATAAGAAAAAAATAACAAAAATCGCATTACTATCGGGCACTTCCGTATTATTGACGTTTCGAAAAACTCTCTGTTTTCGTTCTCAAAATCGTATTAAAAATATTAAACGTATGTCAAGTTTGACAGTTTAAAATTTGTTTATCTGCTTCCATAGAGATGTTAAATAATTTTTATTTTATTGTTATACTCGCGTCAAGAATTCAGACGTCTTACGTCATGGTTGACATTAGGCAATTGTCGTTATTGTCAACGTAATTTTCAATATTTTGTCGCGTTAGAAACAACAATTTTTTGCAATTTTGTGCAATATATAATGCAAACATTTATTGTAGTATATAGTTTGATTACTCTCAGTTGCAGTTTCTTAAATATTTTGATAAAAATGTAATGAATTATTCATTTGTTCGTATGACGTAAGTCGTCTGAATTCTTGACGCGAGTATACTTACTTCTTCTTGATACAACTGTAGCCAACAATGATCAATGTTTACTGAACAGTTTGACACACACTTATCTCCATTCAACAAAATAATCGCGGTCTTTTTTTAAATTTTCTTTTTCTTGCATTATCTTCGTTCTCTACAATTTTTGCCGAACCCCATTGAATCTAATGATCGTTTGCCCAAGCGTGTTTGCAAATTTTTGATTTTTAAATTACCGTCTTTATGTAATTTTTATGTTCCTCAACTCTAACATGCATAGGCCGAGACGTTTCTGCAACATAATGTTTATTGCATTCACAAGGTATACTGTAGATGCAATTTTTTGAATTTTGTATATCATTTTTTGGACGCGTTTTAGACAAAAATGATCGTAAAGTATAGTTCGAATATTAAATTTATTACCGATTCTTCTTAACTTTTCTGATAATATAGGAATGTATGGAATTTTTAATGTATGATTAATTTCTTTTATTTGTCTTACAGTGTACTTTTTATCTATAATATTTTTTAATGTTCTATCAACAAAATTTGATACAAAAAATTATTTATAAGAAGCGATAGTGCAGCGCAGAGTTTAACAGGATTTTTATGTCTACAGTTAAATTTAAAAAAGATGTGTTGTGAAAGATTTCTATACCCAAATTTTTTTTTATTTAGTCCGCTTTCTGTTGTTATACAGTGTTTTTAAATGAAGAAGCAAAAATTAGACCACAGATTCCTTAGGTAAAAATAAATCGATTTTACCTAACACCTATATCCCAAGTTGCATATTAAAAAAGATACAGGGTGTCAAAGTTAAAATTTTATTTTAGATATTTGTAAATAACTTCTTAAGAAATCCAAATATTTACATCAAAATTTGTAAATCGAGGGTTTTTGCATGCGAGAAAATCAAATTTTCTTCTAATTTTGATATCACTATTAGAGGGGCCACTTGTGGCACATTATATTTATTTCAAATGGCAGAACTCTTTTGCAGCAAGTGGCATGAGATAACGTTCCTGTTATTTGTTAAGCTCCACATAATTCTGTTCTTAAATGTCTAAAATTATTTGTATTTGTAGAGACACTTTTTTAAGAATACGGCGCCTTTAATCAAAACTTTTATTTTCAAGTATTTCAAGGCAATTATTTCATAATTTTATAATAAAATGAACTACAAGAAGATTTATTATTCTAATTAACGTAATTTTATTTCAACCGTGGGATCCTTTTAAATTAACAGATAGCTCTCTCAAGGTATTGCGCTGTATTTTCTTAATCTTCTCTAAGCGGGCATTGGCAATAACACTGGCGTTTTACAACCGCTTAAAATTGTAATTGCCTCTACATTAAAGTACCATCAATAACGAACATCCTATTCATATATCAAATATGAGCACTGCGCCCGATTTAAATAAGTTGTATGCGAGTGGCCAATTTAAATAAACCAATGAGGCTCTTAACTACTCCCAGCTAATTTAAGTGCTCACGGTTAAACTATGCCTGGATGGTACAAGCGGTCAAAGGTGAAAGTGGCATGCATCGAATGCAACTATGCATCATGGGCGTAGTTGGATAGTCCTGAGGACTGGGTAATTCTACGAGGATCTCTGTAGTCGAGCCCAATATGTACAATATCGTGGATTCAAATCTGACTCGTTCATCAGGTGTTCCTCAAGGGTTCATACTTGGACTTCTCTTATTTGAGTTACAGGGTATTCCGCATAAGAACCGACAGAGAGCAGGTGGATGTAGGGGGTCCCAAAATATTGTAATTTAACCAAACATACCTATACAGTGTGGCAATAAAGTCCTGCAAAATATTATACTCATCTTGTACCCTTATTACACTAGGGCGTTCTTGGATATTATTGAAAAACTGTCCTGTCTTTCGAGCCCGTCTTTCAACATTAAAAAATGTAGCTCAAGTAACGTGTGAACTTGTTCACTGAATGTAAATTTTGCAGCTACTTTTTTATTATTAAAATCTTGTTTTAATTAATGTATATTTTCTTGAAAACCATAAAGTTTTTAAAATTAAAAAATTATGATATTATCTTCCTTTTAAATTCGATCAATGGAAAAAAAGTTTGGTATAATTTTAAGGGTGACTCACCCTTAATGAATGTCTAATAGTGTTTCAGTTGAACTCATTACAAAATTTAGTTATTTCAATTTAAAGTAGTTCTGAAATATTAATTTTGTTCAAAATATTTGGATCCACTTTGAAAGCCTATGTGCAGCTTTGTATAAAAGTATGTTTGGTTAAATTGCAATATTGTGGGACACCCTGCATGCACTTGCTCTGTGTTGGTTCTTATACGGAACACTGTATTTATTAATGATGTTGCTGAATATCTTAATATACAATACCTATAATAGTTCGTTTATATCTACAGACACGGTGCGTTTCAGACAAGTACCGTGGCAGACACCATTTATTTACATCTAACGTGAAGTGTACCGTGTCAGACATCGACAGACACTGTCGTCAGTGTCGGACGCGGCCTCTCTCACTGGCAGTTACTAAATACAAAACACGTCTGCACGGTCCCGATACTCTATTTACACTGCCCGGTAAGTAGCCACAGACACGTACAGACATGAACCGCGCAGACAAAATATTCTTTCCGAGAATACTGGCCGGCCACGACCCGTGTCTGTCGGCGACTGCGCGACCGTGTTACAATAGATATAAATACGTTAATACACATTGTATATAATAATATTATTTTGTCTGACACCGCACGTGTCTGACTCGCTGGATGTCTGTAGATATAAACGGACCTTTATACGTTGATGCACTTCTAATAAATTACAAGACTTTAAAGTCGATATAAATAAAAAGAAAACATACAAATTCCTCCCACATCTGAAGACACACTTATTTGTTTAAAGAAGGAATTTCTGTATCAATATTTCTCTGCAATCCACAAAAAACTTATAAAACTCTTAAGTGAATATTTGTGGAGAGTGTTCAATTTTTCACTTCGTGACAGAATCGGCAAATATTAAATTCCATAAAATGAACTTTACTTTATACAAAAACCAAGCGAAAACGTAGTGAAATTTGAGCGAAGTTTACCTGAAATTTAATTTTAAGTCTGACGCTAAATGAAAATTTACATATGCATTATATATTAGGTAAAATTTTCTTCTGATCAATATTCATTTATAAAAAAAAATGTAGGGTCTGTTTATTGCGGTAATTTTAATTCTTTTTCTCAGACAAATCAAAAAAACTTATATAATTAAATCAAACTAAAGAAAATAATCCAATCAATTCAAATGTTCACGAACATTACGCCTAATTTAAACTAAAATTGTTTTCGTTAACCTAAGCACTTACATTTTCAGCATTACAGTTTCTCTTGGATCGACAAAATGTTTATGCAACCGATCTCTCAAGCACATTGTTTATTTATTTAATTTTTTATTCCCCTTCGGATGTGGCAAAAAAGCCAATTAAATAAAACGAACTTTGCACCCCTTTCCAACAAACAAAACGATTTCGCCGCGGTTTAAAATTTCATTCGCCCTGCCGATCCTTGAAATATTAGTTGAAAATTCACGGAGGTAATGGAAAAAGCTGTGCACGCAACACAATGATAAAAATGCTTCCGTGGCAAAATAAAGCACGGTCCAATCTGACAATGGGTTTAAATAATAACAAAGCCTTCTTGTAATTGCTCAGCTCAAACCTTTTATTATTCCTACCTCGAAATTAAAACCAAGGTATAATTTGCACGGTTATTAAATGAAAACTTGAATGTGAAATGAGCTAATGAATATTAATTGTTGGTCTGGCGGAGACGTGGTAATTGGTAAGCATTTGGCGATTCACACAATGAGAGATTATAGTTTTTGTAATTGTTTTATTCGAATTATTTCTCCTGGGTAATTATCAATTTGTAAGTAATTGTTTTCGCTGTAGGTTTGCAGGTGATATGAATCACAAACATAAATAAAGATTGCACTCATTGTTGCCATACAAATTGATACTCTATTTCAAAATAAGATTTGGTAAAATAAAACTCTTATCTTGTATGGTGGTTTGATTGTTTGCATGATCAATTGCAGTGCAGCTATGCCAATTATCCACAATTTTGTTATAAATAATAACATACCATACAAATTATTACAATACTAACAATAATATAATAATTTTTATAGTTACATATCTGAATCAAACGTCACCTGAAGAAGCACTCCTGAAAATGCAGAAATAGGTCACATCTCATCTGTTGTGGTTGAATTTTCTGTTCATACAAATGTGCAAAAAAAGTGCATTAAAGTTTTGAATCTTACAAAATTGTTTCATTAAGCCAGACACGTCTTTTTTGTAGTAAATTTAGCTTGATTTTTATATTATATTGGTCAGTGGTCGCGCGGTTTAAGGCGTCAGTACTTGAATCGAGGTTACTAGATCGGTGTTGGTTCGCGCCCCGCTACCGGTAGACCGCTATATTCGTGGAGAGGATTGGCACCCTCTGTGGGTATGATAGGGTGGAATAATGTTGGCTTGGGTCAATGTGAGAGATTGATACCGGTTGTTTGACTACCCCCCTAATTGTTGAGGTTTTCCAGGTTTCCCTCATTCCTGCACTGAATGGTAGTTAGGGCCTACCAAAGTAAGTCGTTCCTGGGCGCAAATGCGGCCTGCTTAATAGTAATATGCCGTCCCCTCTCCCGCACGAGTATTCGATTTCTGGGCTAACCCTCGTGATTAGAATGAGAGGTAGAGATATTATTATTAATTTTTCCAAGAAATAATTCACTATATCTGATTATTTTGTAAAAAATGTTTTATAAACTAACTTGAACACTTCAAAAACAACTTGCACGACACTATGTGTCATCATTTCTTTATTTAAGTCTGATATGGAATTTATGACAAACTGACACATGACACCTAGATTATTGTTATTTAAATAGCATTTCAAAATTGGTCTATTGTAATGTAAATCTAAGTGACAATTTTTTTAACAGTATTAACTTGGCTTTAAGCCATACCAATTTGTTCAAAAATCAGTGCCGTGCATTTCTTTTTTCTAAAAATAAGTATTTAACAACACGAACGTCACTGAAGCTAGTATATTACAAGATAAATGTATACACGTAACCCCTTCACTATACACTGCTGTGTACTAAATCTCATCTCAATAACTCGATCGGTTTGGAGAACTGAAGACTACAGTATTTAACACAGAAAATTTTAAATAACCTGTATCTAGAAATTGATGCATCTCCGGACCTGTTCTTATACAAAGATTTTCTCTTATTTTTAATCCTCGAACCTGCCGCTAAATTTTCTTAACACCATTCTATATGACTTAATACAAATTGTAAGAAAATTGATTTATAATGGCTTAAATACCTTTACAATAAAGTAAAAAAAATATCCTTACTAAAATTTGGAAGTTGCTAAAGTAACGGGATTTTGACTTCTCCTGTATGCCTTATCATTTTTGACCACTAATTTCTGGACACTATGACGATTTAGATTGGAATGTATAATAGATATTTTATACATACACTCACATTGAATATGCTAACTCCTAATTCGAATAGAACATTTTTAATGACCTTGATTCAGCTAAGGCATTGTAACCAGTTTTTAACAGGATAGGCTTAAGTTTGACATGAAAATTCTTAATTTTCTGAAGCTCATGCGAATTTAGACTAAATGAAAATTGTTTATTTTCATTTGAAGGAATGAAAGTTTTAGAAACACCCTGTATACAAAAATTAATTTGTACGACTGTCATGTAGATTCAATGTTAATTAAGGTGTTTCTTTTTATCATTAGTTGAACAAGTTAAACGTCAACGAAGAAATCGTTCCCAAGATGTTACACGAAAATTTGAATATGCGAAAGATTTGAGCAAAGATGGTGCCAAAAGTTGTCACCCGTGAACAGAAAGACATGCGAAAATCGATCTGCGAAGATTTATTGTCCCGCATTGGAAGCGACGGTAGAGACTGGATGAGTCGGGTATCACTAGAGATGAGACCTGGATATTTGAGTATGACCCCTAGACCCGTGAACAAAGTCAGCAGTGGATGGAAAAGGGTGAAGAGCGGCCAACGAAAGCGAGGATGTCCAAGTCACGACTGAAGGCACTGTTGATCGTTTTTTTTTCGATATCCACGGCATCATTCATCGTGAATATGTTCCTGCTGGCCAGACAGTGACAGTGACAGTTCTGGACAGTATGGTGGCGTCCTGGAACGGCTGCGGGCCCGCGTTTTCCATATGCGACTCGAACTCGCCGAGAACGACTGGATTCGTCAGTGTGTCAAATAAATTCAAATGTCAATTTTATCGCAATTGATGACTTCAAACAAGAGTATCAAATTTTTAGATAAGTTTCATTATTTACCGGAATGCTAGCAAAATCTTAATAAAATCAAAGACAAAAGAGTTATGATCATTTCTTCACCTAGCGCGTGCCCTTTCTTCCCTACAAACGCTTCAATTTTAGAAATATTTTACCTGAAATTGCGTCTCTATAAAAGTAACCAGTGCCAAATTTGAAAAAAATTGTTCCAGTATTAAAAAAGTTATAGCCAAAAAACAAATTAAAAAAAATAACTCTGAAATTAGTTCCGTTAATATTGGCTTTTCAAGAAAATGTAACATGAAATCGACACACTATTTTTTCGTATAGTAGGTTATTGGTATCACCCCCTGAATATTCTGCGCGGAATTTCCGGACACCCTGTACTTATCTGTTACACACCCACATCAATTTCGATTAAATTAAAAACAATTTTTCTTCTGTTCCAGCCAAGAGTTCATAAAATCTGCCTTCAGTTACGTACATTTCATTAGACACGATTGAGTCTGGATCTTTTTCAGCGCTTTTTAGAGCGGAAACCTGGCACATCTGCTACTCCAATGAAACAATTTCAAAGAGATCAAAGGCCACCCAGTCAATCAGCTGCTATCTCTACGTTCTATCTGCGTGAAAATATATTTCAATGACGCTTATGTCTCAAATAAATAAAAGTGCGAATTACAAAGCTCAAAGAGACCTTTCAAGTTAGCTTGACGAGTTTGCTTTGTCGAAAAATTTTAATTTAACATTGCGGAGGAGAATTTTTGAACAATAAGCACATTCAGTTAACTGTTAAAGTTGGTAAATGGTTTGGTATAATCAAGAAATAACAATTATAAGGTGAAATAATGAAAAAACTGATATTCTACATCTAAAATACTCTATACAAACTGTAACAAGGATGACTTGCTTCATCTCATTAACTACATATTTTTGGAGACAATATGATAATATGACGATTTTCTACTTACCTATATTCAAAAATGCCTTTTTCGAAAGATTTTTTGCCATAATTCTGTCAATTTGTCACGAATCAGTTTGAAATTTAATAGAGACATTTCTTGTGCTTGATTAAATCCTTATAGTTATTTTTATATTAAGTGTGCTCGTGAAAATGTGAGTTTTTGGTTGAGACCGTCATAAAACACTATTTCGCGCACGAAATTCTGAAGTTAGTGTCAATGTCAAAAACGAAAAAAGTAGGTACTCAAACTGTGAATAACGTCATCTTATTTGACAGTTGGACAAAAACGTATTACTATAAACGACGCTTAAAAAACAAACGCAGAAACTGGGGTGAAGCGGAAACTTTATCCTTCCCAAATTTTATGACGTACATCCATGTATAATTTTTCTCAATATCGTAGCGTAATGTTTTAATTGCATTATTTTATCGTTCAATATATTGTAACCTCCACGTTGACTTAGTGGTTGAAATACATTACGTACAAAAACGAACCTTATTGTCATTTTTGATTACACAACAATATACCTCAATTAATTCTTAACATAAATTTATGTAAACTGAACTCTGTGAAGGCAAAACCGATCCGCTTATATATATTTTTACGGTTCTCAAAGTTTCCTAGGTCCTCAAGAACGCACATAGAACTAAATCGAATGTAAACTGGAATATTCTAGAAAACGTCAATATAAAGGCATTAAAACAATTATAAGTTTGAAAGCAAGCGGAACATAATACACCGAACAGCTAGGTGAACTTCTCTAATATCCATATAATTTGTTTCTGTGTTGGTAAATCTGGTTATACATACATTCAGAGACACTCTGTATAAAATTAGTTAGAACATATATTGGCTGATTCTCTGCGGCTATTTCTAACGTTGCATGACTTTTAAAAATCAAATTTATATAAAAAAGTTTAGGAAAAATTATCAAGAGTAATAAACCATTCTAACTAAAATTTTAACCTACGATAATGAGATTTGTCCATGGGCATACGTCAGAAAAAAGAAGGAGGCAAAGTATCCCCATCCAACCAGTTTCTATGTTTTAAAAGTTCAACTTTAATACCTTGTATATTTTAAGGGAGGAATTATTGTCTATATGTAAGTAGAGTTAAACCGCCGTATTTTGTCCTCAAAAATACGTAGCTAATGACATGACTTGCTTTTTTGTTATACCATGTATAGAAATTTTCAAATCTATAATTCACTATGTTCTCTAAATAATCTAAGATCGTCGTGAATGACTATTATTTTCAAAAATACAGGGAATTTAATGAATAATTATCCAAACAGCACCACCTACTACATACGTCCAATTGTACACAATCAACTACCAGTAATTAACAAAGACTGTTAAGCGTAATTTTTCAAATAAAATATTCATTAGGCTACAATCAGAGTGGGATGTTCATAATAAAATGCGCAAACAGTAGTTATTATCATGGAAATAATTTTGACCACAAAGGCATTTATAATGGTTTTTAAGTGTCTAAATTATATAGCTTTTAAAAGCTTAATAATCCAGTGAATGTATAGTCTGGATTAAACGTAAAGTAAATTTGGTATACATGTGTTTATGTGATATTATTGCCGCAGAAACGATTCAGGTAATGCTGACAGTGTATTGCGAACGGTTTAATACCTTCAATACTCTATGTTATAAATAATTTAAAGTTAATTCAAATTCATATTATAAAATGTATAAAAACCTTGTAGATAGTTGCCATACCATCATATTAGATTTGACGTTGTTTCTGAAGATAATGGAAAAGTAATTCACTAAGCTTTCTCAGTTTTCCAGGAATTAATTTTTTAATACAAAAAACACTTGAGCATTGGGTTCTAAGGATGCAGATATCAACAATATTTTTTTATTGTCACGGATTTCCTAACCTGACTTTTCCTTTTACCAGAAAAACAATCCGTTAATTAATCACTTATCTTTATTAACTACTAGTACAATTCAACTAAACACTCCAATTCTAGACTCTAATATAAGATTGACTGACTCGGCCGTTTATTCTTCTTTTATAAACCAAACGAATATTCCAGGTATTTTCTAGCATCTCTAGATCCATTTCTCGAACGACTCTCGAACGCTTCTCGTCGATTCCCAATATTTCCAGTCGCGTCTCGATACACGGCATTATTTGTTTGTTTACCAGAATCGCGTAAAGGCGATTGGGGCAATCTAGCGTTTCGCGATACCATAGTCGTCGAATTGGGTGCGAGCGGGGCAAATTCTGTGACAATATGCATAATCTCTTGCATTTTATATTTCAGAACTGTATATGGAAATATGGAATTTTATAAGACTATGTATAGTGTTCTTCTTTCTCTGGGTATTTTATTATAATATAGCTTACTAATACATATATATCCAAAACAACCTTCTGCTCAATTGTTTCATTTGGATAAAATAATCGTCAAAATACCTCCAAGAATTGAGAAGAAATTTTACCACAGTTATATTTATTTGACTTACACTTCCAGTGTTGCATATATTGGTGCCAACGTACCTGAAAATAAAAAAAAAATGTTAATGCACACCAAAACTATTGATGTAATTAGTTAATTTATTATTAAGACAATATTTATTCATTAGTAACTACATCTATAATTAATACTATGATAAACATAAAAACAAAAGTAAAAGAATAGTTCGTCCATTTGAACTTTCATTTCACCAAAGTATACTAGGATGAGTATTATTTATATTTACCTAATGCGATACGAAATTGTATACATTTGTATAAGAATTGTATGATATATTTGATTTTGAAGTTTATCAGAAAATCCCTAAAATGATAACATACTGTATAGTTCGACAACATTGCAATGTGTCAGCCGCTGATGTTAATCTAAAAGTAATATTCGTCATAGTAGGATTGTTGCTAGTGCGTTTTGTTTTTCTTTAGTAGTTTTTTGATATTTGTGATTGTACATAAACAAAAATGGAATGAGTTATAGAAACTATGATCAGCTGCATGACATATTTATTGTGTATCTGGGCGATAATCTCTGGCTATATTACGTTTGTACGGTTTGTGCTGCTCGTAAACAACATATAAATCATTTTGAACAGTTGTAAGTATTCCACGTTGCATTCTGTGTTGTGAAAAGAACTCTAAGAAAACCATTTACAGAAGTACCTATGTTTAGGTTTACCTCTTCTTTGTCTTTGTAATTATTATGCACAAATACTTATCACTTACATGGTATATGGGCAATGTTGTCACATATTCAAGACCTGTTTATTGTCATAATTCTGTTACTGTTGATCAGAGAAAAAATATTGTTAAGTCAAATATGATGTTTTGTTTGATACAGCAAAATCACTCATATTCGGACACCCTGTATTTTAATAAAAAGTTCATAATGCCCCTATCTAGAATATATTGCAATGTTGGAGGATAAAAGTAGAAAAAGCAATCTACACCATTAACCAAATAAATAAACAACACCAGTTAATGGCATAGAACTCTAATTCGTTTATTTGTTGTGAACCCAACCTTTACCATATATTTTACCCCATTACGCCAAAAGGAAAAAGTTAACAACAGGTTTAGAGACGCTTAAAGACACAACACCTAAAGATTTATTATTTGTAACCTGACATTCAGTAAATTCAATTTCTGGCAGCGTGAGAATGGTAACCACGGGGTGTCGATTTGGAGTCAAGATTTATCACGTGTTTTTTCAGACGCATTCCTCTTCTGGCAAACTGCCTGAGGCCAAGCCATCCTTGTATTTCTTAAGTTGGATATTTAGTAAATAAAATGTGTTTATAAATACCTCATATATAAATTCTGTAAAATCTGCCCCAGCTGTTGTGGTCGATTTACGTTTGCGAAAACCTTGTTGAAACTTATTCAAAATTTTATTACTCTTCGGAAAAGATATATTTCTATAGTATTCATATGCATGCAAAGAACTGTGTGTACTCAGGAATAGATTTAGAGACCAGTACACAGTACTAAAATAGTACCATATTAAAATGGCTACGGAATAAGGAATTAAATGTTATTAGAAACTGTAGCACATTTTTTTCAAATTACAAATAATACTGATATAGTAATTTATATTATAAGTCCGGCAGGTGACTTACTATAGTACGATTTGTTTTACTGAAATATAAGCGAGTACTGTAATATGACCTAACGGACGTGTATCGTATAATATTTTATGCACGATGACATTATAATATTGTCACGGATTTCCCAATCCGACTTTTTCTGCTGCCAGAAAAACAATCAGTTAATTAATCACGTATCTTTATTAACTACTCTGTACATTTGAATACTAATTACAACTCAACTAAACACTGTTTAATTAATCACTATCTAAATCGCTTTGATCTCTAGGAAATTACCAACTAAACACTCCAATTCAAGACTGCAATTCAATACTGACTGATTCGGCCATTTATTCTTCTTTTATTGACCAAACGAATATTCCAGGTATTTTCTATCATCTCTAGATCCATTTTCTTAAACGACTTGAACGCTTCTCGACGATTCCCAGTTTTCCAGTCACGCCTCGATACACGGCATTTTGTTTGTTTACCAAAATCGCGTAGGGGCGAACGGGGCAATCTAGCGTTTTGCGATACCAGTCGTCGAATTGGGTGCGAGTGAGGCAAATTCCGTGACTATATGACAATTATAACCAAATTTCTTTGCTCAACGTTATTATAACCCAGCGCACTATAATCAAACGTCAAAAATTAAAAACAATAGGCACAAAGCTGTAAGCTTATTTAAGACTTTATTTAATAATTTACAATACAGTTATTACAATTAGTCATGTATTGGGTATCCAATTTGATTTTGGAACCATATTGGCGAGTGCTACTAGTCATACTTTCAGATATCATGGTACTATTTGCGAATTTATCGACAGCATCCCCTCAACTATTGTTTTCCTCAAAAATTTTTTCAGCTATCTAATTTAATTTGATACTGAACCCTCCATATATTGTTCAGCATTTGTTGTTGGTGCAGCTCTCCAATTGTTTGATCCCAGTAATTTCTTCTCCGGAGTTTGCCAACTCAAACACTTACTTTTTGCACTTGTTGCATAAATAACTATTCTTTTAAAAACAATTATAATTATAATTTATTAGAAATATTTAATATATTAATCGTGCATAAGATTTTGTATGCATTGCTGACATAACTAATTTGAAAAATCGTACATTTCCAGTCAAATATCACGCAATGTTCTCAAAAGTTTAAATAGCAAATTAGGAAGTTCCGCAAGGTTCCAATTTGGGTTCGCTTCTGTTATTGTATTCTATTATTTATTTTTATTTATTCGATGACGAATTTAAATTTTATAGGAAAATTAAAGTTATAAATTGCTGTGTTCTGTGTCAGCTGACTTTGATTCTGTGTTGTGTTGGAGTAAAGAAAATAAACTTCATTGCAATATCAAAAAGTGTTGTAATATTTCCTTTACTCGTAAAAACGATTTTATTAACTACGAATATAAGACGTATGATACTCATTTAGTTAAGGTTCATAATGTAAATATTTGGGCGTTACAATCGACAGTACAATGTCATATAAACTTCTCTTTACCAAATCTATATCTGATACTTACAAAGCTCTTGGTTTTATTATTAGGAAATCACGTAATCTAAAGAACATTCTAACCATTACTACTTTGTATTGTAAATTTTTGAGATATTTTTAGATTTTAAGATGTATATTAGACCGTCAGATTATATGACCACAAGTACTAACCACCTTTGCCGTGAATTAAAATTTAACATCACTTAATTATTTTTATCTTGCTGTTTGGTTACAAAATTTTAATTGTTTTATTAATGCACCAAATTTTGTTCTTCCGCTTAGCTATTAATGTTCCTTCCAGAGACGCCTACCAATACCAAACATTGAGCATGTCAAGATTTGACCTGACCTTGTAAAATTGGATTGAGCTGTACGATTTGAATAATCTTTTTTTTACACATGGATTTATATAGATGTACTTTGAGACTGTATCACGAGGGTCCAATTAGAACCCCATACTTCCATATTCCATATTATGGTTTTATTGCAAACTATTTTTTTTCTGAAATCACATTAGCAAGTTTTTTTTATCGAAATTTGTACTGGTAACGCAGCATTGTCTTATGTCCTTTAAAAGTGTAAAATGAAATACATAAAGGATCCAAATAACAATAAAAAAATATTGCCAGAGTGGAAATACGGACACCTGAAAAAACAGGAAAGACTTCTACTACGCCAATTTTCCTCTTGATCTATACAATTGACACAGGTTGAACTTACAGAATCGAACGCGTTTATATGTGACATTTCCCATCGAACCATCTACAATTCTACATCGTCCTAATTTCCCTAAGGACACAGGGATATATTGCAACAACTATTGATCTTTGTTTCAATTTTTGTTATTTAAATACAGGCTTCAATCCGAGTCGCTGTAATAACTGCCTTGTTTCACGGTACCGTTGAACTTAGCCTGCATATTTTACTCTTTTAATTACCTTGTTAGCGCGATAAGAACATTAAAAAAATCGCAACATATGTTTGCCGAGAGAACAGATGTTAACTGTTATTAAATCTTATTTACCTCTACGTAAAATCAGGTCGAGGAACATATTTATATCTGTATCAGTAATATTTTTTACGAGATTTGTAATTTGTACATATAACTGTATTGGCACAACATTTAAAAAGCTTTTAATATATTTTTGTTATTATCTTCTATCGAACTTATATTTATACTATAATGAATCTTACTTCTTATCAAATTTGGTTATTAATTGACTGTTAATCTCAAAAAATGAGTAAGATGCAAAACATTTTGAATTTATTTTTAAAAACTGTTTTAAAAATTATCTATAAGCAGGTATAGCATTTCAGAAAGCAACCCGTATCTATACTTGACGTTACAGTTTCGTTCGTACAACACTAGAATCAGTTTCCAACTGTTGTACAACAATGCTGTTTAACATACCTGATGTTACAACAAAATTTTGTGCCCGTCTTACCCAGTTTCTACAAACTAACACAAATGTTTCTGCTTCTTGTCCGTTTTTAACTTCTAAATTATTGGCAGCAGCTATGATACGTTTTCGTAAATCATCAATACTGTCTGCTTCGGTGCAATTTACTTTATTTTTTAACTATCCTCACAAAAATAAGTCCAATCCCGTGGTATTAATGTTTGGACACAAAAATCAAAACTTACTGCTGTTCTCCAGTGCTCCCCTTACTGCATTTTTGATGTTTCTCTGCATAAATTTCCCGTAGACTCAAAATTCTGAGACTCTTAGTTCGGAAAACCAATAATAAAATACATAAGAGTATGTAGCAAACATTTTTCTATAAAGGATTTTATGTCAGCTAATTATAACAAGGTTATGCTGTGAATTGCTTAAGAATGTTTTTAAATCTGTATTACACTGCCAATTTTTTCCATTTAATAAAGTAGATATTTCATGAGCGGCTGAACTAAAGCAAACGTTTGTAAACACAGTTTACTTGGGGCTCTTCACGTTCTACTCCACAGAAAATTATGTGCCCGGTTAAAAAGCCCTCATCTTCTTTCAGAGGTCACACACGATCCCCCAAATAGTCCAAGATATATGTTATAGTATCTCAAATCCAACCATTATATCTGAATTTGAAAGGTTACGAGGTTACAAGCATACTAGGAATTTACGATATGTACCATAGGAATTTTTCTTAAACTAAAGTTACAATAATGCTTTTGATAAGTCCTAAAAATGCACTTTCACCTTAAAAATTACATAAATACAAATAATTACAAAATAAAACAACATTCTTGGCAATTAAATGCTTATTGTCTAAAGCTATTTATTTGTGGCATAGTTTTAGTTTTTCTTTAGTTTTGGGTTTTGCCACACTTCTGAAAAATAATAGAGATTGATTAAATAAGCCCTTGCGCCAAACGGAACAGTCAAGGGTTATTTTTGAAACTATGTTTGCCTAACCAAAAATCTCACACTGAAAAAACAGATAAGTAAAAAATAACAAAAATCACATCACTATCGCGCACTTCCGTATTATTGACGTTTCGAAAACCTCTCTGTTTTTGTTCTCAAAATCGTATTAAAAATGTTAAACGTATGTCAAGTTTGACAGTTTAAAATTTATTTATCTGCTTCCATAGAGATGTTAAATGATTTTTATTTTATTGTTACTTACTTCTTCTTGATACAACTGTAGCCAACAAGGATCGATGTTCACTGAACAGTTTGACACACACTTATCTCCGTTCAACAAAATAATCGCGGTCTCTTTTAATTTTCTTTTGTTGCGTTATCTTCCTTCTCTAAAATTTTTGCCGAACCCCATTGATTTAAATGACCGTTTTCCCAAGCGTGTTCGCAAATTTTGGATTTTTCAAATTCCCGTCTTTTTATGTAATTTTTATGTTCCTCAACTCTAACATTCATAGGCCGAGACGTTTCTCCAACATAGTGTTTATTGCATTCACAAGGTATGCTGTAGATGCAATTTTTTGAATTTTGTATATCATTTTTTGGACGCGTTTTAGACAAAAATGATCGCAAAGTATTAGTTGTCTGAAAAACTGTTCGAATATTAAATTTATTACCGATTCTTCTTAACTTTTCTGATAATATAGGAATGTATGGAATTTTTATTGTATGATTAATTTCTTTTATTTGTCTTACAGTGTTCGTTTTATCTGTAATATTTTTTAATGTTCTATCAACAAAATTTAGAGGGTATTCATTATTTATTAATACATTTTTAATAAATTTTATTTCATCAAACAATGATATTTTTAATAACGAAAAATTAAATGCTTTATAATCTTTAACAAAAATTGTAAACAAATTGTTGATTACCTCTCCTTCCGACATCTTCCGACATCAATTTTAAAGCGCTATCTGATGGTTCGTGAATTTCGCTAATTATAAAGTATACTTAAGTAATTTGCACAATTGAAATTTATAGAACTCCACAATAATATTGTGTTTTCGAATTTAAGTTGCAAATTTTATTGCACATTATCATCATATTGTTACGGAAGTTTACCTACTTTTTAGTTTGTTAATTATGTTCCTGTTTATGTTAGAATTTACAATTTTTGTGATGGCTTTATTTTGACGTTTTCTAGAACTATTTAATTCTAGAGACTGCAGAAACTTCTACAATCTTAAAAACCTATACTTATAAGCGGATCGGTTTCGCTGCCACACTTCAGTTTATATGGAGCAGTCAAACGCGATTGACAAACGTCAAACAGTTGACAGTTGTGAAATTTGTTTGAAGGATATTTGTTGTGTAATCAAAAGTGGCAATAAAATGTGTTCTTCTACGTGACGTGATTCAAGCGTCAAGTAGAAAAAAGTCAATGTAGCGGTTAAAATATCATAACAATTTCTCTTAGTGTACATTACTTTTAGTGAAAAGTAAACCAAAAATAAATATTGTGGCACGAGAAGCAACAGAGCTGGAACAGTGTGTCACACCGTTATCTTTCCTCCTTAGCAGACCGTGGAATGACCCTAGGCACCAATGAGACAATCCGCGCCATACAACTGGTGCCCATCAATCGCATGACCGCTATTTGGACCGGAGATGTCACGTTCGCAATGGATCTCTCGCTCGAGCTTGCGGCCGTGCACTGATATTCCTGCTGTCCAACGCCTGACAAATGTTTAACGTTTAGCTAATGAAGTCGCGGAAATGGTCGATACCATAACTGCATTGTGATGCCTTTTACATGCCTCGGGACTGATATTGTCTTGTAAAGGTACCGATGAGGAAGAGCTGGTGACGTGTTTATCGGTTCCGATATAGTGGAATATCATATTTCATAGACTTATAGCGATGGCAACAGGATATTTTATGGTAATATATTCCGTTAAACATAAAGTCGCTTAACTGAAAAGCGAGACGGGCTTTCTCAGTTATTGTAAATTATAAAATCCTAATGCATGGAGTTATTTTAGAATAATTAATAAACAACATAATTCTAATGTATATAGGTAATATACAGGGTGAGTCAGTTCTTTGTGGTAGGATTTTAACGGTTGATAGAGAATCATTTTTTAATAAGAAAAGTTCCTGTAAAAGTAGGTCTTAGAAGGCTTCGTTTGTGATAGGTGTTGAAAACATACTCTTTTGAATTGAAGAGTTTTTCTCAATACCTCAAAAAGGTTAACAGATATTAAAGTGGCAATAATAACATATTAGTTAAGGTAAATAAGACAAAGAAATCTGTTATGCATTGCGTGCCTGCTGTGGGTTACTGTCCCCTTTCATCTGATCTGATAACAAGTATAGACCTATTACAATTATTTGTAGTTTCTGGAAATTGCTCCTCACAATTTACTTTATCCACATGCACAGGTAATTTTATTAGCCCTTCTTATTAGCATGTGTTCATGAAAAATAGATACATTGTGTCTAATTTGATATGTGTCACCCATATATCTCGTAACATTTAGATACAAATACCCAAGTTGATGTTTTGTATACTGATTTTTAAGCTAGATCATCATATATTACTTCAAAAGCTCCAATTCTTTGGATTATCGGATTTACTACTAAAATTCTTCAAATTTTACTTGAATAGTAGATATTAATATGTTCAGTGTGGTGGTTATATGTCTGAGTCAGTGCTAGTTACATCGGGTGTACTTCAGGGATCCATTTGAAGACCTTTATTGTTTAACTTATATTAACGATATAGTTCGAAATCCTGATTGTAATGATGAATTAAAAATTTATAGTGATGCTACTACCGTTGATGACTGTGTTAAGTTATATCACTCCATAAGCCGTATTCTTGATTAGTGTATTATTAACAATACACGGTGGAAATGATGAGCAAAACATTCAGGGAATAATTCTAGACCGAAAATAAATGCTACCTCTCTCTATAACATTTTTTCCAATACTGATTATTAACGGAGTTACAGGCTGTTAAAGTTACAATTTTATTTTCGATATTTGAAATAACTTCTTAAGAAATCCAAATATTTGCATAAAATTTGTACATCGGGGGATTATTGTTATTTCAAAAATGGTTACGCCTACCGACTTCAGCAAGATATACCTTTTTACTGCTCTGGTGTGATTTGTATATTACTTATATATCATAGTTTTAGTTTGGTTATTAATTCTTCTTCTTGTATTTGTCACTTTTCTACTATTTGTTGCTTTACTCACCATATAATTAAATTTTCTTTTGGGTAATGTATATGGATTTCATTATGATTCCAAAATAATTCTTTATGTAAGATAAATTCTTGTTGCCTTATTTGAAGTAATGTATTCATTCACCATGTTTTACCAAACATTTCTTGAATAGTAGTCCATCAAATCAGATATTGAATAAAATAATTGTCTGATTTGATTCTAACTACAAAATGTACAGACCTTACCATTTCTAGTTTCTACCTTCGCTATGTTTATGATTCATGAATATCTAAAGAGATCCTTCATTGCATAGTTAATCTGGTCGATTATAGTTCAACGAGGCAGCGGTTTAAAGCTAGATAAATGAGTTTATAGACCAATAAAGCAAAGTGGTTTGCGATTTGTCATTATGACATTACGAAACCACTCGACCACAGGCCATCCAACATATTAATGTTCGATCGTGCTCCGCTATAAGTGAGGCAATTACAATAGTAAGCTACAAGCCAGGCCACCAAAGTCAAAGGTTGCATGTTTTATTGTAATTAAGTTAGAGACGAGGCGTGCTCCTACCCACTAACCCAGATCATTAGTGCCAAAGGCGACGGCGTATATTCCAGCTAAAATAACCGTCCGTTTTTTTCTCCTTTGATTTTAGTTCTATTTTATGGAGGTTGTTTGTAAAGATGTATCTTATGATAAGGCAGTTACAACAACTATGGTCGTACTAAACTTTGTGACTTGGTTATTGTTATAATTAATAAAAAGAGATCAAATTTGGTAAGAACAATATTTGATTCTTTGTTATTAAGAATCTGTAATAAAAATTCACCGATAATACAATTTAAGACGAAAGAAATGTGATAAGTAATTAATTCGAGGATAAATATACTTACAGCGATGACTACGATCAAAACATGACCTAAAGCTTCAACTCGAATTTCAAAATTATTGGCACTGTCAGTGAGTTTATTTTAATTGATTATCAACAGTGTTGTGCATTATCTAGATAAACCGTCTATATAAAATATCTTTTACCTTTTTCATATATTTTCAGGTATTAACAATATTGTGTGAAACTAACTACTCAGTGGACAAAAGCCCCAACCTGCGTTGAATTACACCCACAATATCTACCCATATATTCCTTATTATTAGCTTTTTGTAATATTTTGTTATAATGTTTAAGAAAGGTATCAAACATGACCTAAAGCTTCAATATGTATCATTGATAGGAATTGTAGGAGATTTGATACATATTAGCTTAAAATACCTTTCTTAAACAGTAAATATCTTTTACCTTATCTAGATGACACTTCAATAAATTATCATTCATCTTAGATTTAATATCCATTTATCTTTCATCTAAACCACGAATTTGGATAATAGATACCATAACTGGTAAACCTTTATCAGACATACCACAAATATCACAATACAAAAAATCGTATCATATGTTTTGTGGTTTTACTTGACTACCTAAAATCGAATAACAATATAGATATTGTGAAAAGCAGCATATTATTTGAAATCGATTTTCTGGAGAGCTAATAACTGTTTCAAAAATAGACAAGATACCTCTGTTGTCAAAAAATATATGAGGATTTAAAAATATGAAACATAGGCGTACATCTTTTAAAACGGGGTATCCAAACTCCTATATCTACGCTCATGTGATTGATAATGGGTAAGTTTTTGAATCATTATGTGTCTTTTCAATAAATTAACTCTAGATATCCAAATTAAAAAATATTTATATGAAACAAAAAAAGTTATGGTACGGAAATGTTTTAAAAAAATAATATTTAAGCCTGTATCTCAGAAACAGAGAAAAATCTTGTAGTACAAACAATTATCCTCTTTCAATGTACTATCGACTCTGAAGTTTTCAGTATTTAAAACACCTTGTACAATATACGATAAAAATTCTAATGTTTTTATTGTATTTTCCCATCTCTTATCACATCCGTATATTTGCGGAGAGAGTAGGCACTCTCTCTGTGGGTGTGGTAGAATGTTAGCTTTGGTCAAGGTGAGAGATTCCTTCTTTCGTCTGTCACTAGATTTATTTTTAAATAATGATTTTCTGATAAAAAGATTTTTATTCTTAAAATATTTATAGTAAAATGCAGTATCTATAGTTCAAAGTTTTAATATCATGTTTTGTTTTGTGCCATTGTAATAAAGAAAGTAAATTTCGATACTGAAATAATGAAACTGAATTGAAAAATATATTTTAGAATAATTTAAGGAACTTTTAGTAAAAAGAATTGTAAATACAATTAAAATATAGATCTAATAATCAATGAAAATAAAACAAAATATATGGAAATAGAAAAAAGAACGAGCAAAAACGGGGTTGACGATATTAACTGAAGAAGAAGAATGCCATTTTGAGAGAGTGGAAAAGTTGAATTATTTGGGCGTGACAATAACTGAAAAAGGGGAAGAAAAAGATGAAACATATACAAGAAAGAATAACAAACGGGACAAAATATCTAGGTAGTTTACAGCATGTGTTAAGGTTAAAGAGCATCTGGAGGAATGCTAAGAAAAGAATATACAAGACAATAATTAAATCAGTAGTTACATACGGAAGGTAAATTTGGAAGATGAATATAATAGAAAAAACATCATTAGAAGTATATTCGAGAAAAAGTTCTGAGACAAATATATGGAGGGAAAAGGGGAAAATCTGTGGTTTACACACGCTGAAGTGATGGTTAGACCACAAAGAATGAGATGATTAGAGATAAGAAACAGAGAGGCCTATGAAACAAGTACTGACAGGGGGAAGATAAAGACCACAAACCAAATTGATACAAGCAGTGGAGAAAGACTTAGACGAATTGGTAATATGGGACTGAAGAAGAAAAATTAGAAATTAAAGACAATGGAATAAAATATGTAACCAAGCCATGGGGCTCCTAGGCTTGCAGTTCTGCATTTACATATATTCTGCATCTAAATTTTACTTAGGTTACATTCTAGCTTGAAAAACACTTGAACTATGAATGTTCTAAGGTAAACATTCTAGTGCTATGACTATGATATAGTAATGAAATTAGATGCCTGCATATTTAGATAGCTAGTACGTACTGCTCCTTTTAGATGGGACGCCAGTAATGAAATGAGTTTCACATTAACCACCAATTAAATCTCGAGTCGAGTCTCTCCCTGTAATTTAGCATGAGTGTCAGAAAGGACCGCACGAAAGTGATGTAATTTTAGGTGAACGTTGTTTTACGAGGACTACATGTTAATCTTAGCGTTGGGAAGAGACGCATACATACAGTTTTAAGTTGGTGTGGTGTGTAGAATTAAAAAAGTCATTGGAAAATTTTGTCCATATTGTGTGACTTGTCAGCTTAACAGTTAATGCATGTATGCAGATGACCTTCAATTATTTATTGAGAGTCAAGTTTTGATTGTTGTTGATTACAAGATAACATAAGTAAATTACACCGTTGGTGTGACGAGAACAATATACCATTAAACATCACTAAACTTTTATTCATATAGGAAATATCACACTGTTCTGATTGTGCTGTATTAAATATGGTTTTTATCGTATTTTATTTTTTTTTAAATTCCGGAAGCAATTCTTTTCTTAATACATATGAAATAGCAGTTTTATTTTACGATTTCAATCCAATCAATTCGATTTCATATTGGTTTATTCGTTTATGAACCTTATTGTAAAGCGATTTAATATAAATTTTGTTGGTAGTACATTTTTAAAAATAACAGATAATTCAAAGGTCGAGATCATCAATCAATCAATTATTTATGTTTTTCTAGATAGAATAGAATAGAACAAATGTAGAAAAACAAAAAAATATAAGAAAAATAAGTAGGAAAATGATTAAGCTACTTAGACTTACTTTAGTTTCGAAAAATAATCATTATGCGATAAGTTTATGAATTCAAAAATATATTCGGAGCATCTGCTTCTTTTCTTAGCTGCGTCTTGGATACGAATAATGTTGTGGGAATCCAAAATGATGTGATTTTTCTATTCCACTCTACTCGTTCTCAAGTTTATGTGATTATTATACAGTCACATTTGACAAATAGATTCTACCGGCGTTATTTGGTACGGTTTTGGAAAGACAAACGAGTGTATAATGGTCTGTCTATTTCGAGAACTTTTTCCGAATCTTATCGTCAATGTAACAAATGTTCGCAGAATAACGAATCAACCCGTGCAACATACGATGAATACTGAAATGGGCATTTCTCTCATATATTTAAATTATTTCTTTATATCAGGCATCTTCTAGGTCTAGGTCTTGGTATAGATATTATTGTACGTGCTAGAAATTAATTTAATTAAATGAGAATTAAAATACAAGTACAAATGTGTTTAATAATATAAAAATGAAAGGAATAAGGCGTATAGATTTTTTAAATTTTTCCTGAAATAAAATGGTTTAGTCTATATAGGTATATAAAATCTATGATTTTTGGATACAAATGTTTAGTCGAATGCGAGATATCAAAAATTATATTTTCTCTCCTTTTGAGTTAATTTTATCAGCTAAATACCTTACAAATATAATGGCATATAAAACATTACAAAGTATGCCGACAAAGTCGTAGAGCAGTCGTATTCTATTCTATTATAGTCATCTAACTCGATACTATTCAAAGCGGGATGATTATTATTAAGGGAATCATGTATATTTCGTGAACAATCGGTATTATTTTACTCTAATCGAACCCACTGCTCTAATATAAGAACTTATATCGGCACGGCGGCAACATGCCACTGTTTGAATGCAACGTTGTAACATTTCTCAAAAAGAAGTTTCTGTACATCATGGAAATGGATTCTTGTCTTTATAAAAGTCGTTTAACTTTTCAAGTCGTAGGCAACAAACTTGGCAACTATGCATACAAAGAGGGCAGTTAACGATGGTACTTAGATTATTATTTGCTGGTAATGCGGGCAGTAATTTTACTACTATTATTTTTACTAGATGTTTTTTAATTACTGTTATCTCTGGTTTATTATAATAGTCTAAGAGCCAGTGGCCAGTAACCTATAAGTAAATGATTATACCTGAAATTTTGCACAGTGAGTCTCTTATACCTATCACTCATGATGTGGGGACTCGCTAAGCCCGGCGAGGCCGACTCAAGAGTTACTCAGGTGCGAGAAGTATGAAAATGTAACCAACTTCGTTATTAAATTAACAAAGCTGCCGTTTGAAAATTTTAAAATATACAATTATTATTATATAAAAATAATAAAGGCAGACGATTACCGTGCTCATGGCAGACACTTGTGAAATTGGCAAAAATTATAAATTTCAAAAGTATTTAAATCTGATTTTGGACGTTAAAAAACTGTCAGAAATGTCAAGCATTATAATCGACATCACCAAATCTTAGAACCTGTGCCAGAAATAGAGGCTATTTGTTACTTATATTATTTTATTATAAAAAGATGTTAAATATAATAAATAATAAAAATAAATGCCTAATTTGTTATATCTGATATTTTAAAATTTTCAAACGGCATTTCTGTTAATTTAATAACGAAGTTGGTTAAATTTTTATACCTCTCGCACCTCAGTAACAGTTGGGTCGGCCTCGCCGGGCTTAGCGAGTCATCACCTCATGAATGATAGGTATGAGACTCACTGTGCAAAATTTCAGGTATAATCATTTACTTATAGGTTGCCGGCCACTGGCTCTTAGACTATAAATTAGTGATGTGAATACACAATTCTTCAAACAGTGCTTTAAACAATACATTAGTGTTGTACTCAGTGTTGTGTTGTTGTGTGTGAATAAACGAGTGATTGTTTGAATTTATCTAATACCTAGTGCCTCTATAGCATCTATTCGTTTTATTGCTTTAAAAATGTTGTGGTATTACATACGGCATATCTAATAAAATATGGATAGAATATCTAGATCTTGTCAAGATTTCTTGAAAGAACTTCAACCTGGCACAAGTAAAGATCAAACGAATTATAGTGAGTGAAGATGCGGAGATCAAGGTGGACGATATAGAAAATAGAAATGCACGACCTCTTGGTGATCAAACTAAATAGCTGCGTATATAAAAATATAAAACACAGTAAGGGATAATAGATGGCAATACAAAAATAGACAGAATAATTAATAATAGTGACATTATATTAGAGAACGCTCCATAGCATTCAAGATTTTCCAGATACTGGCACAAACAAAGGATACTGAAAAATTTCTTAAAATCCGCATCAACAAATAGATATATTATTTTTTTCTTATTCTAAGTGAGTGTGTAAACTATTTCAGAGATATTGTTCCGATCTTGCTTAGATTTTCTAAAATTCGTGTCAAGAAACAGCTACAAACGCATTTAAAAACGGCGTTCTTAACACAAGAATGACAGTAACGTTCCTTCTCTGTAGTTTGTTTAGATAAAAATGTATACGATCACTGCATTTTCAGCTTTCAAAGCCGTGCAGTACTGGCCTATTAAAATTGAGGTGAATAGTGGAAACGGTACTCCATAAGGTCAACTTGGGCGACAATACATAAAGTTCAGCTGGCTCGTCTTCCAGTACCGTTCGTCGTTACACAAGACTTACCCAGCAGGTCATATAATATGCCTCACAGAACCAAATCTACCAAGTTACGCATTTCAATTTATTTTATTTCTGAGAAAAACACAGGCCGTATAAATAAACATGTGGATGCTGTTACTACAACTTGAATAGGTACTTTATTAGAGAAAAAATAAAATAATTACCTATTTGGCAGTGACTCCTCTTCTGTTACAGCTTTTAAATAGTTGTGTAAAACTAGAAAATACTATTGTGTAGATCCAAAATTTGTCCTTGCCTTTTGTTATTGTAAGAGAACAGAATTAGATATTTAGGTCCCTACGAATTAGTTTTTGTAAACCTCTATAGTCTATAGTCTGAAGCAATTGTAAACTGTCATATTTGACAACGTTAATCAATAATTGTACTTATTAATCAGTTTGAAAATTAGACAGACAAAATATGAAAACATAAGAGTGCAATGTCTAATATTTATAGCGCTAATGTTGTTCGCATTTCCTTGTGGAAGTAGGCAAGATACTCTTATAACCAATCTCTAACCAAACTTTATAGGCATAGTTCAATAGTGTAGGTACTGAAAAAAGAAAATTATATGTAAAATCTAAACCTACTCACTAATTTGAGACAGAATATAGATCTGTTCAAGCAAAAAATGTCAAAACCGTTTGTCCAACTACTTCTTGCAGAATGTTTACTGAAAACAAATTCATAACTTTATTGATCGAATATTTCTGATAGTTTGAAACCATTCCGAATTTCTTGCTTGAACAGACCTAATACCTACGTCCTTTATTTTTTACTTGAGAATGTCCACGTGTCACGATGAATAAATACTGTCAAAATTGAAAGCATATATTTATTTATTTTTTTATAGTTAATCATACACATTAACGTAAAAAATATTAAAACATTAAGAATTTGTTTCAGTATCTTGTGTGGGTATCAACTGGCTACTATCAGGTGTATTTTTCATCGCAACATTGAATACACTTGAGGTTTCCACCGCGGGTGATTTAGGCGAGATCTCAATAGTCTCGCATTTTATAACCTGCTCTGACTGGCCAGCAACATCATCAAATCGCTGAACAGGAACATCGCAGTTATCACCAAATTCCAAATTGAACAGCAAACTCTGGATCTGCATCCTCGCCAGCATGTTATTACGAGTCGACAAACGCTTCAAAATAGGTACACAACTCAGCATGAATTGTTCATCAGCGTCTTGCTTCGACAAAACAACAAGTTTGTCATCTACCACCAAATGCTTCCGCTTGTCAGTCTCTGACGCAAAGTACTGATGCGCGGAACTATCTGCCTGATTCGAACTCTGGCCTGAAAGGTCTTCTATTTCGTGAAAATCTATGTTGGCAGAATCATCTCCCAGGTCTAAACTCGCCATCTGCGAATATTGATAGTTCAGTGATTCTTCTTGGTAATTGCAGTCTGCTGGTCTTTTAGATTCAATGTGGGGAGCTAGAAAAAGCATTTGGTCGTAGTAGCCCCATTTTCTTCTTTTCGGCTGACGTCCTTGTTCCGATTCGTATAGCTTTGCCAAGCGGTATTGTTTGATGAACGCGTCGCGTAAGGTGCGCCATCTTCGTTTCAGCAATAGAACATCTGAAAGTAGTAAGGACTTAGAGGTTACCTCTGCTACAACAGCTAGTTTTAATTGAATCATCTTCAGTACGCAACTACGCTAGCTTTATAATTATCTGCATATCAAAAGTGGGCAAAGTTTGAGAAATAGTAAGTACACTCGGTGCAATGTCAAGGCATTCAATCTGAATCATATTTTGTTTAAATTATGATTGTTTAATTGCTGTCTATATGAGTTATTACACATGCGTCTAAATATTGACACGCCCTAACAAATGTGTATACAACACATAAACAAATAGCTTTATATTTAAAGATAAAAAATTTGAAACTGTAAATAGTTAGCAACTAGTCATAAATAAGAAATATATCGCTTCATAGCTTGCCATTAATAAGGCCTGAGTGACTTAAAGAGAAGGGAAATAAGAAATATTATTTCAAATATGGTTTGCTAGTAGGTATTGAGAAAATGATTTGGCTTGTAATGTTTGCGTATGGAAGACTTTATCAACTATTCTGCATGAACTAAAGTGATTGTAAATGATCATTTCTTTAAATCGTAACTTCAGTAACAAGTGTAGCTCTTATCTCCTATGGTGTATTGATATCAAAATCGTTGTTTGAACGTTAATTGGTGATCTTGCACATAAAATAACATCAGTTATGGATAAAGGTGTCGAGAGTCGAGCTTTGTAGTTTGTTTAAATCTTCATAATAGTATATTTAATAGCCTTGATTCCAAAAAATATTATTCAGTGCTATACTTCATCACATTGGCTTTATCATGCAGGAAAATTACAATATCTATTGCGCCCATGTAAGCAGACTAGTTTAGGGTAAAACTGAGACTACAATATTTCAGTAGTTATCAAATGTGATACATCATTGACTAATTTAACTATTGCTTTCGAAAAAATACTTATACATCATTTTATATTAAAGATTTAGGTTTTAATAATCTATTAAATCTAACCGACAAAACGTACCGATGACGATATTTGTGTCAGTAAAATGAAAGTAGTAGAAAAGCAGGTCAGACAATCTCAGCTAAGACTAGCAATGTGCACTTTAATTCTGTTACTGGCCGTAACCAGTTACCTAGGTCATGGTATAACAACTCGAAAAACCACTATAGATTAAATAACAGCATCGGTAAATACAACTATAGTAGTCTACTATTCACGAAATTATAAAAACTGTTTTGCTGATTCCTAATTTACAACGATTATTGACGTAGTGATACTTTTTAAACATAAGTAATTACGCTGAGGCTTTGTCAGAACTGTAACTTTTCTGCTTAGTCTTTTACAGCTTCTTAAGTTTTATATTTAACGATTTTTGTTATTATTTAGTATTGAAATATTGTTGCGGTTTTACGACAGATAAGGCAATACCTTTAATCGTAAATCTATAATTCTGGTGTAACCAGATTAATAACAGGCGCCTTTAAATTAAAAGTGGTTTATTATTACTAAAATTTGCACATTTTTGATAGTGATTCTGGGCCTAAAGCCGGCTCTGGCTTTGAGGTTATGTTACCACCTACAATCTGTCCATCAATAAACTAACGAATATGATTTAAGTGTAGTATCACATACCTTTCACTTTCATTTCCTTGCCCACAGCTTTCCAGGCGATTTCTCGCGCGTTGAGATTTTTATAACTCGACAAGCTTCTATCGAAAATTACGGGATTGTTTCTAACTGCCAAAATAAGGCTCTCCTGGAAACCCATCGCAGCGTAGAAGTTTCGTTTTCACAGGCTGTGTAATGGTTACAAACGCTTGCTGTTGCTACGCTACAGTGTACTGTTCGTCGGTAATATCGGCATCCGGTCTTTTACCTGTATTTAGACGGAGAAACCGCAGCCGTTATGCTGCATGCGAGTGCGTCAGGTAACAGCGCGCACGCTCCGCTACGGTGATTCGACCTGTACTAGAGGGGCCTGGGCTTGGTAGGACGGACGCGTATATTGCGGAGGTCACATCCGTTACGCCAGAGACGGACTCTGTGGATACACACAGAGTGGAAGAAGAATTTCCGCTTGGCGGTAACTTGCGCTTATCGGCGCTGTTTTCTCGCGCAGAGACCGCAGTCTGCACACAGTAGAAACTGTTAAAAGCGAGAAGAGACAAAAATTTATTCGGGACATCTTAGGTACTTCCTTGCAAAATATCAAGCAAGTCAAAGAGGAAACACTAATAGTTCTAGAAATACATTTCAATAAAAATACAACTGCAATGACATGCAGAACGGTATTATGAAATCACAAACTAATTCACAACTAAAGTTAAGTAAAAGCTCCTATAACGTAATTTGTTTTTTTTATCAGTATTAACGATGTAAACAGTAGAGGTTTCCCAAGAAATCCTTAAAACTGTAACCTACTTGAACGTATGACAACATTGCATTCATTACCTGCTGCTGCTAACCTCAAATTATTATTAGTAGTGGTAGCAATGCGGCTAGTGCGTTTCGTTTACAAACACTGTACCTAGTGTTTGTTTGATATTTGCGTACATAAACAAAAATTGAACAATTTATAGTAACCATGACAGGTAATTTATGATGAATCTCGGCAAAACTCTGTGGCCTCGATACGTTTGTAGGATAAACGCTTTTCACAAGAAACGACATTCATTTTTTTGTATTTAAAAAAAATTGTATTTTAGAAGCGTTACATATAAAATCTTAATATTTAATTTGTAGCAGTTGGACAAAAAAATATTGAATTGTAATATTTTTGTTGTTTTTTCTAAAAAATGTTTGCAGTTTTGTACATATTTATATGTATAATTCTCTTGAGATGCCTCTCTTAAACTGCCATACAGAACAATATTTAATTGAAACACACTACAAGATCCTCAGAATAGCAATTTGACAATCCGTTTGGTTGGCGCAATGTATACCATGGCACCTATTTTTTTAAATTCAGCAAAATTTTATTTTATCGTCTAGCCAAACAATGTTTTACACGCAATGAAGTCATATGTATGCTCTCTGATACCAAACATCTAGGTATGCTAATAAACAATTCCACAGACAGAGCTCTATTCAATAATTATCTAAAAAAAATAACCTAGCTAAATTTACTAACCTGATTTAATGAAAACATCTATAAATATCTAAGATCACTTTTTAAACTGTGGAAACTCGAAAATTCAACCACAATAGACGAGATTTGACTTATTTCTGCATTTTTAGGATTGCTTCTTCAGGAAATGTAGGATATTAGATTTATATTAGCTTAAAATACCTTTCTAATACAGTGAAAAATGTTACAAAAATTAATAATAAAGAATATATGGATATGTATGTATTGTGGGGTTAATACCTAAAAATATATATATATAAAAAAAACGATTTCATAAAGGATAAAATTTTGTTATTCATTAAGTAGGTCCTTATTATGTTTAAATTCATTGACAGGTTATAATCACTGTTGACATTGTCGATATTTAATTTTAAATCATTTTAATTTATTGGTATAATAATTTTTATAGTTAGATATTTGACTCAACTTAAAGGAGGCCACCTGAAGAAGCAATTCTAGAAATGCAGAAATAGGTCAGATCTCATCTATTGTGGTTGAATTTTTGAGTTCCCATAGTTTCAAAAGAGAACTTAGATATTTATAGAATGTATTAATTAAACCAGGTTAGTAAATTTAGCTAGATTAATTTTTTTAGATAATTATTGAATGGAGCTTTGTCTGTGAAATTGTTCAATAGCACACCTAGATGTTTGATATCATAGAGCATACATATGACTTTGTTGGTAGGAAGTGTAGGAGATTTGATATATATTTGTTTAAAATATCTTCCTAATACAGTTAAAAATATTACAAAAGCTAATAATAAAGAATATATGGGTAGGTATTGTGGGTGTAACTCAACGCTGGTCGGGGCTTTAGTCCGCAGAGTAGTTAGTTTAACATATAAAAAATATCTGTCCTTGTCGGAGCAAAAAAAGGATTTTTTCCTTTCTTTGCACATTTCTGGGAATGTTAATTGTAATATTAATATTTGCATCCGCAAATTGTAGGTAGGTAACGATTTAAATTGATGGTTATAAGTACTCAAAAAATGAAAAGCTTTACATAGCCTAGCTGTTAAAGTAACATTTTATTTACTCTTGTTTAAAGTACTAGCTTTAGCTATAGAAAAAAAATATTTTCACTCATTTATCTGCTCTGCCACTTTTCGCATTTAAAATTTACACCATGTGATTAATCTAATAATTCAACCTCAAATGGATATTTTTAAGGTTTATTTAACTTCTTTATTTTATGAACTTTAGCTCTAAAAGACTAGAGTCTAAAAGACTTGTGCGATCTTGCTCTAAAAGAATTTGATCCAGAAAAAACCTCATGTATTTGCTGTCCTATTTAGCATTTTATGGCTGATAGGTGTCTGCTACAAGCCGCAAAAGCGGCTATGCAAACATTTTAAGATAAAGATGTAGTTCTATTCAAAAGCACCGAGACAATTCCTCTCTGAATTCAGTATTTTACCATCAGGTCACAGCGTACGGCGTCGACGGCTTACAATCGTGGGTACATTTTTCTGAAAGCACACGACTTGAATATACGAGCATACATTTAAATACATGAATACGAATGTTACGATTTGTATCATAAATCCATTAACGTTTGGCGGGAGTTGGAAAGTCTCGTCGGGCAGCGGGTACGGCTATCTGACCCGTCAAAGCGGGAAATTTTGCCAATTATCCAGATTCTCAACCTTCTTGGAGACTAGCGATAGATTAGACGCTTCTTGATGAAGAGTGAATACGAGCAACTAAAATTATAGTGTACCGAATTGTATAGACCAAACTTATCTTTAGGATTTTTTGAAGCTCATAAATGCTTTGTAGGCGTTTTCTGTGACCTCAGTAGATCATTCCATTGTGTAAATGACGAGGGACTGATATCTAAATTATATAATTATTCGAGGTCCTGCATTGGCTTGGATCAAAACATTTCTCAAAGATCGAAATCAATTTATTAATATTACCTTTAATTATAAAAATAACGTTGGCAGTTATAGCTCAGATTATGATTCTCTCACAGTGCAATCGACTATTGATAGTATGAGTAATAGGAAGCAGGTTGACGCAGTGTACACCGATTTTTCCAAAGCCTTTGATAAAGTTCGTCATAATACACTTAGCAAGCCACAGGCCACAGTGTGTTAAAATTAACAACGTTACATAATCTTACATAAATATAATCTCAGGAGTGCTCCAAGAGTTACCCCTAGGACCGCTGCTTTTCTCACTTTTCATATTTGATATCGATCAATGTTTTGTGTATTCTAATTATTGTTTATATGCAGATGATTTGAAAGTCTATAAAACAATTAATGGTATAAATGACTGTACTAATTTTCAATCCGATTTATGTAGATTTCGGAACTCAAACTCAACAAATTGTACCTTAATAATGAGCCATTACATAACATTTTCTAGAATAACAATAAATTATCTGTTAGTTACCAAAGTCAACTCTGTCAAGGATTTAGGTGTAATGCTGGATTCAAAACTTGTATTTGATACACATATTAAAAATATTACTAGAAAAGCATATAGGAACTTGGGCTTTATTGCTAGAAATACTAAATCGTTACTAAACCGGCATCCGTCATATCTTTGTATAATTCTCTTGTTCGTAGTCACCTTGAATTTGCTAGTATTGTGTGGAACCCAAATTATGTTAAATATATAGAATGGATTGAAAAAAAACTAAGAACTTTTTTAGACTTTGTAACTCTACTATTATTTGTATTAGTAATTCCTCTGGACCTTCCATTTCACTTGAAAACTGTCTGAAGAAATATCTCACCCTTCAAGCGTCATGTCCACGAACAATTGATTAAATCGTTTATGTTTATTGCATTCTGAATTAATTCGGGAAAACTGTTTTCGTTGAATTACATGCCAGACCGTGGGAACAATTTGAATTGCAGGTTTACGTATTTTTAGGTGGCACACAACACAGTGCTGCTGGTTACTCTTCTGCCATCTGAGGAATAATTATAGTTGAACTATTGACTGAGCGAGGCAAATCATTAACATACTTTGGAAACGTAACGAGACTAATAACTGATCCTTGTGGTAATCCTAAAGTTAAATCCGAGCCACGTTGATATATCTAATAATATTTTTGGAGGTAATTGTATATTGTGGCCTACTACCGAGATATACATATGTGAAAACTATAATGTGAGTTGTCAAACCATAGTATGACAACTCATGTATAAAAGTTGAGGCACACAGTCATATCCCTTGGTCAGATTAAACGGCTATAAATAGTCATTTTGCACTAGTTCAAATAAAACAATTTTATCGCAAGTGATTTGTAATACAGACAAAAAATTAAGATAATGCAATGGTGTATAGGTTTACCTATCTTATTTATAATGCTATACAGCATATTTGTTATATAAATTTTTAATAAATAATGATTAATGATTCCCACACCTTTGCCACTGATAAACATGCTAAAGCTGGTAATTTTTCTTTCATACTCATTGACATATTAAATACCTATACCATATTTGGTTAAATTATCTTAAATCGATTTAGAATTAAAAAAATAAAAACTATTTATGACTTTTTATTTCTCCCCAAAATTATGCCAGTATGTCAGTAAAGATACACTTTGGTCTTTAACATATGAAATATGAAAATAATTGGTTTTCAAGTTTGAAATATTAATAAAAAAAATCAAAAGCAGCCTGTATTTTCGAAATGGTTTAGATTTCTAAGTAAGTTCCAGTATACAGGATAAACTATGACTAAGTACAAATGTTTTAAAAGGCGATAGCGGAAAATGACAATGACATAATCGTCCATCAGAAAATTTTCAAACTTATTTTTCTCTGGATCCTTTGGAGACAATTTTTTAACGCATATGATTGATTGATATTCAGATTTGATTACTAAAAATAGGAATAAATTGAATTTGTGACATACTAGACTATTTACTTCAATATATTAAGCCAATAAAATAATAATAATAAAAAGATCTCTACCCCTCATTCTAATCACGAGGATTAGACCAGAAGTCGAAGACTTGTACGGGAGAGGGAGCGGCATATTCTTATTAAGCAGGCCGCATTCCCGCCCTGGAACGACTTAGGTTGGTAGGCCCTAACCACCATTCAGTGCAGGAATGAGGAAAATCTGGAAAACCTTATTAATTAGGGGGGTAGTCAAATTTCAACCGGTATCAATCTCTCACATTGACCCAAGCCAGCATTCTTCCACCCTACCATACCCGCAGATAGGGTGCCAATCTCTCCACGAATATAGCTTATATAAGGTCTACCGGCTGCGGACGTCAAACCCACAGCGATCTAGTCACCTCGATTCAAGTACTGACGTCTTAAACCGCGCGACCACTGACTAATATAATATAAAAATCAAGCCTTAATAAAATTTTGATAATAGAAAAGGTACCGGGGTGTCAAAGTTCGAATTTAAAAATCGATTTTGTGTCATAATTACATTATCTTTGAATGTATCAAACTCAAAATTTGGGAACAGTTATTTTTGGAGGAATTATAATCTGTTGTTAAAAAATCTTAAACCTACATTGTTTTTGAGGAAAAATGGTATACTTGTTATTTAGGAGGATTTCGAAATAGATTACAACATGATAATTATCCCCAAACTACTTCAGGACGGTTATCTGAAACTGCAAGAATCAGTATGACTTATTTTAAAAACGTTGTATATTGAAAAGTACTATGCACAGCATTTTACACCAGTGTAAATTTTATTGGCCCAATTTGCAAGGGAATTTTGGCGTCAATATTGTACAATGAACTATGCAGCTCTTTGTTGAAAAGCAATTTTCTTGATGGCTAATATCTGAGACGAATGACAAGTATAACCTTTTTCCTCAAAAACAATGTAGGTTTAAGATTGACTTAAATCGTAATATTTTGAAGTGAAAAATCAAGTACGTCTCCATGGGCTTGTTTTTTTCGGAGTTTTAAATTAACAAATTTAAATATTATTAAAAACAAACTATAGCTCTTAATAAATTGGAGAATACTCCAAAGAGTTAACAAATTGAAATTACTAAAGATTTCAAAGTACCCATAAAGTTAACAAATGGAAATTACTAAACACCATTTCCCCAGAACGTTTCAAAGTACCCTTAATAGAGCTGCTAGGTCAATATCACAACGTCTCCATCCCAGCAACATCTGTTCCGGGTTTAATTTCGCCCATGCATGAGCTACTTTTCCCTCAAAGCCCGCTAGACGCGATCCACATAACGTTTAATTAAAAACAAACGCTCGACGAGCGCTGCCTTCTAGATCGATTTGCGGGCCTCCTTGGAATCGGGGTAACAAATGGAGATTAGGGGTCCCAAATTTAATATAAGTACAATGGGAGAGGCTGGGACGTGAAAAAACGTGTCGTACGTAACTCGGTTCCGGGACACTGGGTGCTAAATTTGATTCTTTATTGTTTTGAGGACAAAGCGAATTCCCTCTCGAGAGATGTAATAAATAGTTGCCTTTTGTTAACCGCGGAGAGAGAATGAGGATCTCGTGGCGTATATAATCAGGTAGAAGCTTAATTCTATTGCAGTAGACGCACACAGGGTCATGAAATCGTCTATTGTTTATTTGTTCAGACTGTACCTATATTAATAATATAAAAAAGTAACCTTGCACTGAGAAATAGTATATTTTTGGATTAAAAGTGTCACTTCTGTGGCGAGCCGAGCGGATGCAAAATTGCAAGATAAAAAAGAGACTTTTAATCCAAATAAAACATCATATTTTTTCTCCAATCGAAATCCCCCATTTAATTATTAATTCATACAAAATTATTCAATCCAAATTTGGATAATAAAACAAAGTAGGTAGGATATATCAATGTAGTCATGGATAATTTGTCAAACATTACTCGCTATATTGGTAATTGAGTTCATTTGTGATTGTTTGTGGTTCAAATTGCTGAAAATTCTATGGAAATGGAATCTAATAAAGATTTAGGTGTACCTGAGGAGATACTGGAATGTGCGAAAGAGGTTTCTTTGAATCTTGTCCCAATGATTCTCGAGAAATTTGTATTCACAAGATGTATTGATGGCGTATTTCACCAGGAGCAAGGAATACGTTGACTGCTTTTTGAAATTACCAATACCAACCGATCAAGTTCTTTTACGGTGCTGGGAGACCATTATTAAAATTTGTATCGAAATTATGTAGTTTTACATCCACCCAGATTGGTGTGGTGTTTACCCGTATTTCTCAGATATGTTAGCGGAAAGTGTCATGGAATGGTGATCGGAATTCATAGGGTCAGTGCCGTCTCGCAAGAAGTGGCAACATTTTTGAAGCTGGACGACTGGAAAGAGTACAGTGGGCACGCTTTATGACAAACGTATGCTACCCTTATAGTTGACAGCGGTGATGACCTCACTTGTCTTAAAAGACACGGAGGACGCATATCAAGCACTGTGGCGGAAAGCTACATTGAACACTGCCACTCCAATTAATGTTGGACTGCTTTGAGAATTGCTCCAAGGATGAAAGTAGTGGCAGTTTCAGTGGTTTGTTTAATTTTAATACTTGTTCAAACTGTGTATTTAATATCAACGTGGATAAACAAAAATTGTTTTAAATATTGTCTAATTGACTTTTATAAATTAAAACTTGGTTTAATCCTTAGATTAAAAGTGAATACTTTTATTGCTAAGACAGCATTGTTTCTCAGTAAGAAGAATGTCAACCTCAAAAATCATATAATTCGAGTTTATTAAACTATTTCTTGTAGCAGATACGAAAAATGATAATTACAAAATATCGTCGGATATAAGTGATTACATTGCTTTCTTGCAACCATATTTCACGTTTTATTGATACCAGAATATGTTACTACTCCGTGTGATTACTGTAATATAATCGTGTAGGCTCTGTAGTCTGTACCATCGCATTATGGTGTTTACACGTATTGAGACAAGTGCGAATCTATTTTTAAGACTGGTGTTTCAAGGACAAAGAATCATATCTAAAAATTTACAAAAAAATACACCCAGTAGGTGAAGATTGTTATTAGTGTAGTACTAAAATACAGAGTGTTCTGCATAATAACCGACACAGGGCAGATGTATGTAGGGGGTTTCAAAATATTGCAATTTAATAGATAGATAGATAGATTCTTTATTATTCCTATTGATTGTCACAAAATAACAATATGGAATTAGCCAAAAAAAAGGTGATAGACAATAACTTGGAAAACATATAAAATACATAAAATAAAACATACATTAGTACTTATAACTACTAAAATATTCATTTATACTGTAAAAGGCCCTGGTTATAAGAAACTGTTTCAAATATTTTTTAAATTTTTTTAAATTATTATAGATACGAACTGACATGCCATAGGGACCTTTTTGTGTTTGAGTAAGACGGCATTGAGGCAGGCAGATATCCTGTTTTTGCTTGGTGGTGTAGTGATGCATAGCTTGACGTGTTGGGTAGTTACCAAATCTTGTTTTAATATATATTGCGCAAGAGTAAATGTAAATAGAGAAAACAGTGAGTATTTTATATTTAATAAATAGCTCGCGGCAAGACGTTATTCTTGATAATTTAGCGATCTTTCGGATGATATTCTTTTGAGCTACAAAAACAGAGTTTATAGATGAGGCGTTTCCCCAACAGACAATTCCATACGATAATTTAGGGTAGACTTGTTCATAGTACAACATCATAAGAGTATCGTCATTTAGAACTGGCCTGAGTTGTCTAAATAAAATATACACACACACATATACCTATACACAAAGTGGCACATAGACGGTATTACAGGCCTACAAAGTGGGCTCAAATATTTCGAAAAAAAAACAAAATAATATCTCTGAATAACTTTAACTTGGAATAACTAAATTTGGTAAATTTTTGGTTAAATTATAATAATAATACTTTGGGCTCGCTACTTGCACCTGCTCTGTGTCGGTTCTTATGTGGAACATCCTTTACAAATGGTACCATGTATGTACTGATAGAAGGACTACTGAAAACAGTACAGAAATATATAAAAGTTTAATTGTTGGTGTAAATATACCTGTATTCACTGAAATTGTCAATTCACATTAGCTCTGTAAATGCTATTGTAATGAAATATCCTCTTTTAGGGACCGAGAACATTTTTTAATTATATAGTCTGCCCACAGCAACATGAGACAGAGGAATGCTATCGTCGAATACGCCGAACATTTATTAAATAATCTTACGTATCGCTAAACGACTATCGAATTACAAGCAGGGAACGACTGGTATAAGAAAAATTAATATTATTCTGCAATTGCAAAAGTAACTATAGAAATATGATGATGAAATTCCGTGGATAAGAATGGTATAGCTAAAAAGTTGCCAGAGTGCTTACAGCTTTTAAAACGTTTCAAATTGCTGAATAATATCATTAAATAATTGTATACTGGCATCATATAAACATATTTTGTACTTCTTAGTGTTTTATTATGTTCACTTTATGTTATTAACATCTAAACACTTAACATATTATTCTTAAAGAAAATTCGAAATTAATGTAATGATTAGGTGAGATATAAGTGGTCTGGTCACCTGCACTCAGTTTATATGTGAACATACATATGAAGGAACAGCCAGTTCAATTGTCGGTCATCTCACCTATGGCATACTGATGAGGGCTAACAAGCCCGAAACCGGTCTATGTCTGGTGGTGTGTCCGACAATGGTTCTGGGCTGTTCACACAGATACTGCTGGAGTAATTCAATGCCGGTTGGGGCATTAGTCCGCGGAGTAGTTGTTCCCTGCAGTATCATTTACAACAGAATGATTATTATTCAGAAGAAAGTTTCTGTTTATAACAGAAACACATATGTCGAATTTACATTTTGCGTTAAATCTATAAAAAAACCGTCTGTAATAATCGAGAAATATTCGCAATTTGCTGCAGGATGCAAAGTCTTGTTTTTTGGATAATCAATATTAATTTTTATATTACTTGTCAAGTCACTCAAATTTATCATAAAAGAAAAATCGACAAGAATGCATAATAAGTTTAACCATACCTGGTTATGGAACAGGTCCTTAAAATAATTATTGCACGAAAAACTGCTTCGTTTTGCATACCAGAGAAAATTGACTGCGTATGGACGAAATTTTATGAATTATCCGTTTAAGTCTTAAAATTAATATTCATATTTTGAGGTAATACATACCGACAACAGCACATGCTTTACAAGCAATATTCTGACAAATCATGCAAAGCTGCTCAGAATGCAAATTGAACCATTATGAAAATTCAAAAGAGCTTAAAGGCCTTTAAATTGTGCGAAAAATACTTCGAAAGTTTTTATAATCAATTTGTTATGGTAACTATTAATTTTTATTACTTAAATCACTATTATAGTAAAAGTATTATAAGAATATGTAATACTTATGTATGACAGTGCTAAGAGTGACATTTTGTGAGAAACAAAGTTTATTCCATCCCTTCAAACAAAATGAAATTACTTTTAGGACATATAGCATACACTATTTTTTCTACAAACATCATTAAAAGTATAAATCAACGCATTTCTAACGTTATATCACATTGAAATGCAATTGTACAAGTTTATTGTTATTAAGGTAATGGAAGTTCGATCGTTTGTTGATAAGTAACTAACAAATCTCGTGACATGGAAAGTGATCAAGAAAATGACTTTCTCGGTGGAAATCGAAGAAGCTGCTAATAAAGCTATTTTCCAGTTATTGTCTAATAAGTCAAAGCAACAGTACGATCATAATCCCAATCACAATCGTTTTTTAAGATGGTGTGATCTGAAAAATGTTAATAGTTAAGTCCAGTGGAAAAGTGTTTTTGGAATACTGAAGAAATGTCCAAAATATGGAAATTGTCAACGTTTTGATCAAATTACTCCACTTTGAAGGCGATGCTGAACATAATCAGACTATTATGTTTGATTATGTTCATCATCACCCTCATGAGTTTTTGGACTTGCAATAAATTTAGTTGGCCTGGAATATGTCACTTGCTTTGTGATTTGACATTTCAATCAACTTTTTGTCGTTAAAATCTGTTTGCTGTGAATATCTTATTTTTACAAATCGTATTCTACAACCTGGAGCATTAATATAAATGAATCAAACAGTACAGTTGAGATTCAGTCTCAGAAAATTGATACGTTTCCAAAAAATTAATAATATAAAAACACTGTATAAAAATATGTTAAATAAATATTAGTACCTGCTGATATACTAACAGACACTTTTGCACGTAGACTATCAGTAAATAAATATACATTTTATATAAAATTCTTAATCATCAACAATAATGACCTTCCTGGTATATGTAAAACATTATGTTCAGGTTCATTCATAAGAGATAATCTAGGAAAACTTCAATTGGATAATAATGAATTTAGTTTGATTTAAGAAAAAAAAACAAATTTTAACAAACGTCATTAAGAATTATACGTTCAATTATTATCCCATCTGTTTTTACCTCAGTCACACTTTAACAAAAAGTCTAAATCCAGTTCTTCCTCAGATTCGATGTTCAGTAATTTGTTTTTTTTTAAGTGAACGTGACAAAGAAGCTATTATTAATCCATTTGTAGACGCCTTACTAAAAACTTACATAGTTTCCGCTCTAGCGAGTTGGAGAATGATGTTGAGGACGTGATCGCTTACCTGAAAAATAAAAAAAATAGTTTAATGGGGTATTTTAACCGTAGTGTAATTGATGTATTAAAATAATGGGTTGAAATTGACTCCTTATGGGATTAGTTAGAGCTTATACAGAGTGTAAATAGGATAAAAAACATAATTTACTTTAATGAAGTATGATAAGACCAAGTCAAATTATTAAAAAAATTTTGTTTGTGTATTAATTTATCACAACTAAAATATGTATATTTAAAAAAAAATTAAATCATCGGCAAAAAACAAATTTTTTTAATGATAGATGGTAGATAAATCATTGAAATATAAAATAAAATGTAGTGACCAAAGATTAGATCCTTGGGGTACTCCAGAAGTGGCTAATAAAGTATTAAATTTAAGATCATTTTTGTATGAAACATAGAGTTTACGTTGCGAAAGATAATGTTGGAAAAGACTAATCATCTATCACTGAAACCCAAATAATAGAGTTTATACATTAGAATTTCATGATTGATTATGTCGGTAGTATTTGAGAGTTTCCGCGTTATAATAAGAAACCATCTGAAAGAGTCCATATTTTTGTGCCAAATCCTCGTTTAGGCAAAATAAACCATTATTTTTTTTGCCTGAATCTTGTTGCCCAAACCGCAAATGTATAGTATATTCAACCTTTAATAATGTAAACATGAGTTCACAGATGACAAATGTTTCTCCACACGTGAATATAAAAAAATTGGTATATACAGCGTGATTCTGTCATTCATTTTAACCCCATATTCGGAAGATCTAATAAAGACAGAAAGGAAATAAATTATTACTCGATCTTTTAAAAGACAAGTAAGTTTATTCATAACTCCTGCTCCCATTACGCAACAATTTTTTTGATGACGAAGCTATATTAGCGTTCGAGCGTTGAAGCGAAATAGCATTGTCACATACAGAATATTATTTAACTCTTCAAGATGTTTATTCAAACTTATCACCGACAATCGCATCTCTTGCATTTTTTCTCCCTCTTGGAGGTCATACCATACATATGGAGGAGGGATCTGTGGAAAGAATAATGCAATGGAACCTGCAACCGTTAGTTTGCCACTGCTTGAAAAATTAACGTTAGTATGATATTAAAAATCTTTTGGCAAGGCATGTTCATACCCTCTTGAGGTCCCAATGGCAATTTAGTATGTTAATTGCATACTTTAAAAAAATAATGTTAGCTATTATATATTTTAACATTTTGAATTATTACTGCCTCAAGTGAGCAAGAAAAAAAACATAACAGCTTCTAAAATATTCATTTCAACCAATTACTTATGATGTCCAATACTAGGAATATATTCAAATTTGGCAACGTCGCAACAGACCGACACCGAGCTGATTTCGGAGCTGTGAATGAATCAAGGACGGTCAGTGGTAACAGTATAAAAAGGGGTTTAAATAATGATTAGAAAATATGTATTTTCAGCGTAAATATGTATTCAATTCTTTTTTAATCGCGTATTCGTATACTTATTAATTCTTCCTATCTTTACTTAAAATTAATGACATATGACTGAATCCGACACACACACTAAAATAGAAACACGGTTATAAAATTAAAAACAGTTTAAAGACGTCTAGATCATGAGATACATTAATGAAGTGGACAATAACGGACTCACTCACCTACAGTGTTGTCAGTCTGATATATTTTTTTCAAAAGAAAATATATTACTGGGGTCTGCTAAGTTCTATTTACCAAGGCTTCCTCTAGTAATTAATTAAACAGATGTTTATAAGTGGTTTGACTCTGATTTTCATATGTAGTCGTAGTTTCATTCCAATGTAGATTTCGCCGGTTATAAATATTTAGTACTGCGCTTTCAAAGTGAACGGCTTAAGTTAAGACATTACGGTGTCGTTCGGCGATCTGCATGCCCTCAGATTTATCGAGCCGTTTTCAGTTTTACCAAATCCGGCTGGCATCAGATAATTATAATATAAATTGTGCAAAGGCTGACGTTATGGAATGTAGACCGATTTAGACACAAATACCGAGAATAAATAGAACAAAAGACCGCAAATGTAAAATATTGCTCTGTCCGAGCTTTTACCGTTGCACTGACAAAGACTCTTGGAAAATGTTGCGTTGCAATGTATAGTTGGCGTTTATTATTTAGACAAAACGTCATTAATACTCGCTTGTGCAAAAGCTGTCAAAAAATACATTAATTAATCAAGGATATACTCGTACAGAGTGTGTACGAATGTTTTGATGCCAAGTTGAAAATATTAATAGTGAGTAGTTGAACAAATTAAACTTACTAAGATCAAAATGTAATGAGCGCTTCATTGAGAATATCTGGAAGCATTATTGATCTACAATAAAAAAATGATGAATATAATTCGGAAAAGCGACCATAATCCGTTTTTAACTAGTTTTTTTTTGTGCACGCTTTCCAAAATAGTACCTTTAGATACTATGGTTATGTTCAAAGTAAGTGGGACAAGAACTAACCCTCCACGGCGGACTTATGGTCTATTGTGGCTCATATTCATATTATACTTCACCCAACAGGTCAAGCCTCTTTATGATAACAATAACCTTATTGAACGAGATTTTGGCCAGGTATTCGTGTGTTTTGCTAAATATGGAAAATTTGGTCCATTCCCTTACTGGACAATGACATAATATATTGTATTTTTCCGATTCCTTACTCTCCGAACACAGTCGGCTATCGGTCTCTTCAGCTAAGCCCAACTTGTGCATGTGATTCCTTAATCGGCAGTGCAGTATATAAGCAAAGTAGAGTCTAGGTTTAGTTTCTTTAATTCTATCAAGTTTTTATCTCTCTTTGTCGATGGATCCCCTAACTACGAATGAGCTAATCTTGGCAATTCCCGCTAGTACTCACACACATTTTCCTTCGCCCAGGTCGAGATGGCATCTTTGACAGTAGACGAAGTTCTAACAAGAGCTGGTTCTGGACCAATAAAGCTGGAGGAGGCACCTTACCTTGCCTTACCTTAGTTCGACGCCTCGGTCCCCTGGATATCTGCATGATCAGGTATTCAAACCAGAGTTGCTTGCTTGTTCCCAACCACTCCATAGTTCTATACGGTCCCCATTCCTTCCTCCGAGGAAGAAGGATTTCAAAAGTGTTGTGACTTTCTATATACTCTAGCAGTCTATTGTGCACTATTATGTGAACCTTTGTCATACTAATAGCCACTTATCTTAATCTGTATACTACCCATCTGGCTTCTCTCTCCAAAAGTATATGGGGATGTGGTAGATCCAGGAGGACTTCCAGAGCTGCTGTTGTATAGAGGGACTTTGGCAGGACATTGTTAAATGATCTTTCTACGTCAAGGAATGCTACCACTGCAATCTCTTCCTGAAGGGATTGAGTGAATTTCTTAAATACTAATAACAATCCACAAAATCCTTCTTTAGCGAACTATTTGCAAACTACTACAGATCACTTATTTTTATATATCAAAAATAAAATTAAAATTTTTGGAATATTCTGTATAACTCCAGAGAATTAACAGTCTCTGCTTCTACAACTACGGAAAATATTCGTTTGCGATTGGTCTTGGTATGAAAAAGCGTAATTATTAAGAAATCACCATTGCCAATAATGTCAGACACTTGAAAGGAGGGAAATTGTTCTCTTCTAAATGCTCCGTAAATATCAATTATGAGAGCTAACTTCAGCATTAGGTAGTTTCGTCATCAGTCTCTTCCAAAAACCTGTTGACTCCGTTCTCGCAAGCACTCGATTTCTTGGATATGTGAATATTTACATTTTCTTTTGCAGAGAGAGTTGTCTTTAGCATGGAATACTTTGACCAAAGCTCAACTGCTCTCATGATTTTGGATTTTTCATAAAGATTGACAGGTTAACAGTGCATCTTCATTTACCACATTCATATCGTTTCCTTGCACCATACTTTTAATAGGCCTTATTCTCTTTCATATTGCCATTTTATGGACTTGCTACATAAAAAAACATTTTGTGCAGAAAACAGAAAAGTAGAAAAGAAAAGTGCTAGATAAAATTAACCATGGTACTAACTTATGAAGATACAAATGAGAGTTAGGAGCTTGCTGCACATCATTGTTTAAATAGGCTTGCACCAGCTAGGTTTTTAGGTGAATGCGGCACAGGATGTTTACTATCACACCGAGGACATAATGGAGATACTTGTCATGCAAAACGTGATTAGCTGCTGAAGAGAAAATTTTACAGCTACTCGATGAAAATCCCATCAAATGTATCATTTGCGACCAGCAGATTATTCTCGAAAGTGTGTTTTTGTGTGGTTATTAAACACACAACAGAGGCATCTCTTGTGTGTGAAGAATTTTTTGTAATTCCTACAACAAATGCTATACGGGCTACTTGACGATCTATGCTATGCTTAGATGTTAGATAAATAAAGATGCAAGATGGTGTCTCTCCTAATTTGCGTCAAGATGTGTAACAATTCTTATATAACACTTTTCCTCTCAGTTTCTGGTTCATATATTATAAGCCTAAATGATCAGGAGATCATGGAGGCCATGGTACCAGTCCTCCTCTTTCAATCTCTTGGTATTAATATTTGCAGACGCTGTACTTGGTACGGATATAAGTGAGCCTCGTGTAGGATACGCTACACTGCTATAACATGCCGTAGACGCCCTGGACCTCCATTTCTTCCACGATTCGGTTGAAAATTTCCAGCGTTTGAAGTACACTTGCAGTCACTGCACACCGTTGTAAAAGTAGCTGCATTTGAAACATGTTTACTGGGAAATCGTTCTGCTAAAGCATCTGTGAGTTGCTATAGACGTAAGCCATTTTTGATATTTAGAAAACTAATATAAATATTTGCATCACAGATAAGTCAATGCGATAAGTAATCAGAAATTTGAAATCGTCTGGCTAGAGACTACTGTAGTCCAGCGATGTAAAGGTTGAAACTACTAGAACTTCAATAATTCTTTTCTCGGAAACTATAAGGATTTTACAAAATATTTTTACGATATTGACTTCATTTTTCATGATGCATCTATTCTTAAATTCTTTTAGATAAGGTCTTAATCTCCCTGTATTATTTGGGGTAGATAGTCTGTTGTTTACAAAACTGAAATAAATTGTATAGAACTTCAACAGCGAATTGATACAATATGATATCGTTAAAGGACTTCGACTTTACATAAAATTTCCGACAAAAACTTATTATGAATGACTCTAGAATACCGCCCAATGTTTTTATCGATCTGAGTAAAGGAAGAGGTTACATATTTTTCATCTCTCATTCATTGCATGGTGAGTACGATAGGGCTACAATTTGCATATGCATTTCCGGATGAAGCAAGTGGCAGTTTTGTTGAAAACGTTTATCAATGCAAATAGCTACATGCATTATTTATCATTCACAATACTGTTATTTAATGCTATTAATAATTTATTGCCTATCGACGAGGTCGTTGATTGCATGCTATGATGCAAAATATTTCAATAAAACGGCATATTATCGATGTTTCCTGCCGAAGATGTTTTCTCATGGTTCGGTCTGTGAGAATGCGAACTTAGCTTCTAGTAAATAATGGCACTGGGTAAAATAGACACCTTTTACTTCGAATCATATTAGTGAATAATGCACGACCATATGAATTGAACGTAGATAAATCTTGAACATGAACCTTATTATGTAAATTAATGGTACAGGATGTCGGACTATAACTGCCAATAAGATGCTTGTATTTCTCACCAAAAGCAACAGAAAACTTTTATGAAACAAATGTCTAAACGAATAGTCAACAAATGTATTTCGAAATAAAAATACAACTGCAATAAAATACGAAACTACAAACTAAGGTTAATTTAAAGCTCCTGTAACGTAATTTGTTATTTTATCAGTATTAATAAAGTAAACAATAGAGGTTTCCTAAGAAATCTTTAACACGGTAGCGTATGACGACATTGCATCCATTACCTACGGCTGTTAATCTCAAATTATTATATTATTATTATATGTAAAAATATACAGAGTGTTTTATAAGAAAAAAATCAAGTTGATATCTCTGTAGTATGATGCTCGATTGTTTTTTTTTTTATAAAAATGCATAAAACAATGGAAATCTTTGCAGGGTCATAGCCAGCCAGCTTTATCAGAGGGGGACAAAGTGAAAAAATAAAATAAAATATAACAATTTCCTACAGGGGGAGGGGAGGGTCAGCCAATCTTTACTAGCTTGATCAAAATTTTGACATTACATTTCTCCAGAAGGGGGTGAGGGTGGCGCGCCAGTGGCTACAGCCTTGAATCCTTGTGTAGTCAAAAAATACATGTTTCACTTTTTCTATTTACTAAAGTAGCAATTCTATAGCTAAATCTAACGTTTGCGCGTGATTACCCTGTACATTTCTAGCTGTAGATTTATTTTTCAACGAATTGCCAAGGCGGTAAAGTTCACGTATCTTTATTACGTAATTCTTTCCTCAGATAGAACAGCTCATGCATAAAAAATATGAAATTACACCAGAATGACGGCTTTTTATTATCTTCAAAGCAGTATGAATGAGACCGGTCATTATAAAGCCCAGGACGGTTTATGGCCTACCGAAGGTGATTGCGGTTAAATAAAATATTCATTCATGCTATGCGAGAGAAGTTGCCAGGGAGATGGGTCCGATAAAGTTATTGAGGGATGATCTATCAGAAATGGGCACTTAAGAGAAGGATGTATGAATTTGATGTAGTTTGGCAGTGATCAATAGTGTATGTTCATAAAGTTAGACAGATTACTTAGAGATACATATGATTCTTTTAAGAAGCATTATTAAACATATAAATAATGTGCTTCTTCAGAGATGTCAAGATTTTGGCGCATGCCAAACTGTATTATTACAGTTTTAGTAATATGTTATACTAACAGGGTGTCAGTTTTTTGTGGTAGGATTTTAACAGTTAATAGAGAATCATTTTTTAATAAGAAACGTTCTTGTAAACGTTGGTCTTAGAACGTTTCGTTTGTGAGGTATATGGTGTTGAAACATTATTTTATAGAATTTTCTTCAACATCTCTAAAACATCAACAGATATTAAACTGCAATTTGGTATTAATAACACGTTACTTATGGTGAATAAAACAAAGATATCTGTTATACATTTCTACACCAGTGAAGTGCCTTTGGTGCTTTACTACTTCCTTTAAGAAAATAATTCGTATGACCGTGATTTTTTCTGAAAAATAACATAACTTCTAAATTTCTCAATCAATTGCGGACAAAACAGCTTTTTTAATTTTTTTTTTACAAAATTAACGGTTTCTTAGTAAATTGAGCTACTGAACTTATGTCCTTAAATAACTGTAATATGCAGCATTATTATTATGAAAGCCATGTACCTAACTGATAGAACATCAATAGAATATTGATATTTAAACAGATAAAAATAATTTGCTGATTACCAGAACCAAGGATTGAGTAAAAAACTTGGATTTAAGAAACATATTAGTTATTAAACAGAAGATATATACTAAAATTTAATTAATTAAGAGTAATAAATAATAATATTCTAAATAAAATCCTGCATTACGACTTTATAAATAATTGTCCATAGGCGACGTCAGAAAAAAGTTGGGAGATAACCACCTACGTTTGTTTTTAGGCGTCGTTTACAATAAAACTCTTCGGTTAACAACAAAAAGTGATAAGCGAACATCTGAAGAAATTATAGCGAAAAATAATTTGGAAAGTTTAACGTTAACACCCTATATCTTTCAGAGAAGGCATTTTTTTACATAGGTAAGTACGGAATGACCTGGTTTCTTGTTACACCTTGTATAAAGAATCACGGCCATTTATACTATTTCATAATTCTGGTATGGGCTTTCAACAACTCAACGCAGTAGAATTTATTTATTATCAGCTGACAGATCAAATAGAATTCGTTTGCAGAAAAATAATTGAATTTTCAACGGGGAACATTTCATCGAAAATTCAATTAACGAAATCATTGATAATTCCGTTTAATGAAACTAGAAACTGTATAAATTCGATATCAAAAATTAAAAAAAATATTATTTCCTATTATCAGTGATGTTGGCGTAGTTTATTTTTGCATTTCATCTGCCCCTTTGTCAATTTTATGTTATATAAATTGAATAACCAAGTAACTGGAAATTATTTTCTATGTATTTTTAACAAACACAACTGAACTTGAAATTGGCTCAATTCGAACAATATCCTGTCATCTGAAAAAGAAACATGGAAAACTGTACCTCTAAAACTTTAAGTGTCAAGTTGTTTCAGTCAGAGTCCAAGAACTGAAACTTATTTTCTTGAACTTTCAAACTATGGAAGTATATTATCATTGAAATAATGTATCATCTCATATATGTTTCTATACAACTCTCACGTTACTAATAGTATCATAATTACTGTCTGTAGAGCTTACAGCATGTAACTTACAAAGTATTATGTATAAACATGACGCTGTTATACTCATATTTTCTTCATGTATATATAAATAACTATATATTCATTGTTTTCAAAGAGAGCGAGTAGCAATCATACTGTTTCAGTCAGAGTCCAAGAACTGAAACTTATTTTCTTGAACTTTCAAACTATGGAAGTATATTATCATTGAAATAATGTATCATCTCATATATGTTTCTATACAACTCTCACGTTACTAATAGTATCATAATTACTGTCTGTAGAGCTTACAGCATGTAACTTACAAAGTATTATGTATAAACATGACGCTGTTATACTCATATTTTCTTCATGCATATATAAATAACTATATATTCATTGTTTTCAAAGAGAGCGAGTAGCAATCATATTTCATTTTCCGTTATTTGCTGTGGAGAGTCGAATGAATCAATGTAGACTTACAGACAATGTAGCGGGATGATAAATATAAATTTACATATCGAAGCAAATAATGAAATACTGACAAGATCAATATTTCATATTTGAAATTGTGATTGGGCAAATATTTGTACGATATATGTGAATAATTTACGATTAATTTGGGTCTATGGTTTTACTTTTAGTTATGCTGATATAGACCAGTGCTGAAGCATTTGAAAATGGTAAAAAGTGAAAAAAAAATAGTAGGATAAAACCCATCGGGAAAAAAGAGAATACAACAAAAATGAAAGGAAAAATAATTTACGGGCGATCTAATGTCGGGAAGTGGAAGGGGGTGAGTTTTTAAGGGTAAAACACGGTTTATCTTGATTTCCGGCAAAAATACAAGTCCTATGGAATACAGTTAAATAGCAAAGTTGTAGGTAATAAAAAAATCTACAACTTTTGTATTTACACTTTTTTCACAGAAAAATTCAAATAACCAAGCTTTTAGTTTTTTACTTTTCTTTTACAAAAAAAAAAAAAATTCACGATATTTGGTGAACTGACTGACCTTTTTATCTCCCAAACACACTGTAATTTTTTTGATTTAAAATATGTATTTTTCCACCTTATTTTGACCTAATATCGTAAATGCACCCTAATTTTCAATCGAAATCTTAAAAAAGTCGGTGGGCTTTTTGTTCGTTGAAATCTCTACTTTCTGATGGTGTATAAAAAATATACATTACTATCGTAAATGTTCTCAGAAAATGCATTCAACTTCCCTACCTCAGATCACCCGTAAATTATTTTTCCTTTCATTCTTGTATTATCTTGCTTTTCCAATGGGTTTCATCCTACTATTATTATTTTTTTTTGTTTAAAAAATAATCGACCCTGGTCTAATAGTAGTTGAAGGGGTGTAAAATCTATCAAGTATTTTCAAATTTAGTACCTCATATTCCGAAAACTGTATACATGCAGGGAAAATTTTAAATGTGTTAAAGTTATCCAATTTTGTATGTAAAACATGTCCTGATGAAATAAAAACTGTCCAAAAATTGAAAAATATACAGGGTGTTCAATTTGAAATAAGAAAGTTGATGGACACTTAACTATGGAAGTATTTAAGAAGTGCGTATTGAGTATTAACGGTGTGTCTTATTTCATAGAAACAAGTTGTGAATCACGTCGTACATTCAAAAAAATAATATCAGTTTCCTTCGCCCTGTCACCGCTTTCCCGTGAGACGCCGACGGCAGCAGCAAAAGACAACCATTCATCTCTTCCAAGCGCACCCCCTTTCAAAATTCCGCCTCATGCATGCCCGACGGTCCGTCGAGCGACTGCTTAGGAATTAAAAGCGAAGACAAACGGCACACATCTGCATTCCGCTTTGCAACGAGCGGATGACAATAGAAATAGGGTCGTTGAACATGCAGGGAACGGTTTGCTAAAAAACCACACAATCGTGGGATTCACACAAAGCTCACGAACGGGCCCATCATGTGGTCAAGCGAGGTGCCAAATGGCAGAACGTGGCTTGGTTACGCCCGACGACCTCTCGTTTTGGCCTCGCAGTGCAGGAAATGATTCACAAGGAGTTAGAATGGGATGTGCATGTTCAGATTTCAGAGGGAAACGTCTAATTTTCTACGGATAGTTTTTGAAATTCCTTACTCAATGATGTTTGACGAAAATAACCTACCTATTGCCGGGTCCACATATAACGAACAAACCTGAACAAACTATATGAGCGTAAACGGACAGACATGAACTTAAACAATTGTAAAAGCATCCGAACGCGCACATACAAATATGAGTGGTGTTGCAAGAAAAAGAAATTAGTTATTGAAATATACAGGGTTATTTTTAAAAATTTCAAATATTTACTTTTTTTAAAATACCCACATTTTGAGGACCGCTGACCAGATAGACCACTGACGTAACCTAATAAAATAAACCATATGATTTATTGAAGGCGAGGTTGCCATATCGTCTGTAAGATAAATAATTGTTTAACGTAAATTAAATTTTTGCGGTTGTTTCTAATTTAAAAACACTTGTTTTTGACAATAAGTAACGTAAAATTACCATAAACGATTAAAATATGAATTTCCGCACGTTCGACACTATCAATTAAAGTGTTTAAGAAGTTACTTTGTTCAGTAGTTCAATGATTCCAAAAATTATCCATAAACGTGCATAAAAGCTCACCTACTTACTGAAAAACCAACAGTTATCCACATTTCAGAAGTTAATACAATGCCATTGTAGATTGTTAGAAAGATTATCACAAATTGTAACCCTTAAATTATTTTATGAAGAATAACAAAAAAACTATGATTTTCAAACAACGTGTCCGTGCCAACCATTTCGTATTTCGTAGTGGGTGAAACAGATTTTAAAAACAAACACAAAACATGGAATAACAAAATAACTAGCTTGATATATGTACGCAAAAAAGAAACTAGTGCCGTAGGCACACGTAACAGGTAGATGTCACGGGCAGTAGGTGAAATGTCCCGTACCAGCTCCACTCTCTAGGATTGATAGTCGAGGTCGACAAAGAGGTTATGTTGATGTTGATACCGCACCACAAGTATGATCCAGCGTAAAGAAATAAACTGTGTAAATTCCAAACAAAACATGTAATATTTGTGGAAAAGGATTTGATAACTTCAATACACTTTGCATATTCTGAAACCAAACTAAACTAATGGTTTGTTTAAGTAATACACTGCTTGACGCATCTGTTTTAAGAGTTGCGGTACTAACGTATAAAACGTATTTAAATCGTTTTTTATTTTCACGGGCAGTGTTTTTCTCTTAAGTGTCTTGTGTATTTCATTAATATTTTTCGTGATATACAGTGTGATAAAATAAAATGTACCACATTATTCAAAGAGTGAAAAGGTTGATATGCGAAAAGCATATTTCTCAAGTAGTGACAATCAGTGATAGTGATAACGATAACATATTGTGATAACTCAGTTGGACTGTAGTATACATGGATAATGAACAAATTCTGGAAAACTATGACTGTGAGTAGAGAATCTGGTTTATACTTTCAATTTATTGGTGAGGTATAGGAATGGCAAAGAAGAGGAGATGGCCAGTAACATTTTCATAAATAATCATATTTGTTGGAGCCTATTCAAAGACATTAGTGTAACATTGGCAACGTTGTGGAATTCACATCCACCATGACTCCCGGATCAGCGGCCCTCAACAAGTTTTCTGTTGAAAAATTGCGAAATTTATTTAAAATTTAACTCTTTTATTCCTGATTTCTTTGTAAAAAAACAATGAATTATGTGTTCTACATAGTGAACTGTACTGCTGGTTAAAATATTTGTACTTATTTAAGGTTCACCCTGTATAGTTACATAATTTTACATGAATTATTGAAAAAAAAATCCAATAAGAGAAACGAAAACGGCGATTGTGTCCGTCGCAGGTAAATAATAAAATTAAGTCATTTGCCACTTCATGTCTGATGTTAAAAAGTAAATGAAATAAAGCGTCAGCCATATTCTAAACTGCACAGAAAACCGTCCACACGTACCGCGCACAGTCGCACACCAACGAACCCTTTTTCTTTAATGTATCTACTAACATGCGAAGGATCATGTTCGTCGACGCTCCACATAATTTGTTTGTGTATTTGTTCGGCGTATTTTGTGGTCACAAATAAGGATTTCTTGTTACAAAAATGTGGGGTCTTTGGGACTGCCATTGTCCAGCTATAGCGTGGCACAAATAAAAAAATAAGATTAGAATTTTTTTTGTCTAAACCCCTTCATTCACTTCTCCTCTCAACTAGTTATTGTAAATTATTGTCACGGAATTTGCCCCACTCACACCCAAACCGACGACTGTGGTATCGCGAAATGCTAAGATTGCCCCGATCGCCCCTACACGATTCTGCTAAACAAACAGAATGCCGCGGATCGAGATGGCACTGGAAAAATCGGGAATCGACGAGAAGCATTCGAGTCGTACGGGAAACTGGATCTAGAGATACTAGAAAATACCTGGAATATTCGTTGGGTCTATAAAAGAAGAATAAACAGCCGAGTTAGTTAGTCTTGTATTACAGTGTTGAAGTGAAGTGTTTAGTTAGAGAGATCAAAGCGATTTAGATAGCGATTAATTAAATAAGTGTTTAGTTGACCTATAATTAGTAGTCAGTAGTGTACTGAGCAGTTAATAAAGAAGTGATTAATTAACGGATTGTTTTTCTGGCAGTAAGAAAAATTCGGATTGGGAAATCCGTGACATTATGTTACTATTTGAAAATAGTTATTTAAATATACACGGTGAATGCAACTTACAGTAGACGTATAAAAGAAATATATCGACGCGACATCGACTATTACAGCGTTTCGTAAATAATTAAAACTAAAAGCGCAATTCGAAATGCCAGCTGTGAAGGCCAACTACCCGCGCGTTCGACTCTGTTAGACTTCGCGCTGGCATTAACTTTAGTTACAAGTATGTATGCGGCTTAATTTTTGGAAAAACTACATAGAACGCGCAATACAAAAGAAAACTTTGGGATTCGTTGGAAAACAATAAAAATGGATAGAGCAGTTTCATTGGAGTTTCAGTCTGATACATTTCTAAGAATAGTTTTAAGAAAAATGTAAAAAAACATAAACAAGACAACGAAATTATTATTTATATGTTTGTCGTACATCAGCGCACTCTGTAAGCATGTATGCGTATCACGGGCAATGGACGGTTGTCTTTTTTAATTAATTATTTCAGATATCCCGATCGATATGCAGATAATTTAATACATTGTTTTAATATAATATTCGGTGCTTTCACTTCACAGGAACATTGAAAATGAGACACATTCCAGAGACTGATTCAATTACAGAACGCTATTACGTAGAGGATTATTTCTATTACTTTTTAATCGAGTTTTTTAAAACCGACTGAATATATCCAATTTACCACGGATTAAAAAAGAAGGGAACTAATGCTGAGATGAGCCTAAAATCATCGAAATAATTTTCTACTTGGACATTGCCAGATAAAGAATTCTTAATATAGGTTGTCCTGATTTGTTTATACAGTGTGGAAGAAAAGTATGGAATACATTAATTATTTCTATAACAACGAAGTTTAATGAAATTTCCTCGGACCCGTCGATTTTGCTTTTTAAAATTACTCTTTTTTTTATACTAACGCATTTCCGATGTTCATTTGTTTTCGTGTGATGACGTCATCATGTAAGTTTTATAAGATTTGACATTTAAGGTTTTAATTATTATATATCTCATTTAATTCGAATATATATTTGAACTTTTAATAATTTAATGTCTTGATTAATACAGGATGTACGGAATATAAGTGCCGATACTGAGAGGGCTTGTATATCGGAGTAAAAGCAGCCAAAAACTCGTGAATAAATGTTTAAAACAGATAGTTTTGCACTAAAAAAATGCAAAACTTTGTTATGAAATTACAAAGTAAGGTACAATTACTTTGTTTTTTAAATCAGTACTAATGAAGTAAACAACAGAAGGACTCCTAAAAAATAGTAACAAACTGTAATAAACGATAACATTGAATTGCTCACCTCAAACCTAGATCAAAATAGTTGTGCATTGGACATTGCTTATGGACTTATTTATTCTCACTAATGCGTTTCGTTTACATATAGAAAAAATTGAATCTTCACTAAACGTGAGCTGCATGACATGTTAATTTATGACAAACCTGAACAAAATTTTTTGGCTACGAAACATTTAAATAGTGAATATTTTTCTCAAGCAACGGCAGACATTTTGAACACTTATTATAACTATTTCAAACTTTATTATGTGTTGTGAGAAAAGTTCTATGAAAACCATGTAACATCAAAATAAAAGCATTAATATCCCGGACACTCTGTATATTAATCTAGTTTTTAAAGAAAGCGACATAAGTTGCCACTAAGAAAGATTTCTATCGCTCATACACGTTTTTTTCTATTCCATAGTTCAAGCTCAAGTTATATTTTTTATCGATTACGTTTTTATGAAAGTCTCATGAAGCCACTTCACACAGGGCAATTTATCAAGTATGAAAAATGTGTTCCTGAATTTATCATCTGTTTCCTTATAAGGTTAAAAAATATTGAGTAACAGTTTAAGTTAATCTATTTTTTTTATATATTTTTTTGCCTTAAAACATGAGATCTGTAAAATATTTATGGATCTGTATGTAGAAATGATGTTTGAATAACTTTTTACTTTTATTACAAATATTTAAGTATATCTTCTAATATTTAAATACATTTTTGATCTTTGCAAAAATCACAAAACACTTTTAAGTCAAAAATGGCTTACATATACAAGGCTAACTATGACTTAGTACAAATATTTTAAGAGGGGATAGGGAAAATAAGAATTAACGGAATTATCCTTCAAAAAAATTCCAAACTTATTTATAAAGCCAAACAAAATGTTTTTCGATATTATTTTAAATCCTTATTTAACGCCGCCAATGCTTGTTGGTTGCATACTCTACAAGCATGCAACAGTCGCTCATTAGTCAGTATCGCTGTCATGTCATAATTGAATTCCTGTGTTTACGTTGTAATTTTGTGTTCTTCTTCAGTTTTTAGTGCCTTATTTTAATTTTTAAACGTTTTATAGTTATTAGATAAAGATATTTGTGTTGGGTGCAGTTACTTTCCCACAATATAGTTCGCCGGTTTGGTTTTCTAGGTTATGGGACAAAACTGACGCGGTTACATTAAAACGTCTATTATTCCTTTCGTTCGATTTTGTTATAATAAATAGGAATCTAATCTATCTAATTGTACCTACAGGAAGTGTCTTTTATCGGTAGTGAGTGGCTGTAATGAGCGAATATGTAGTTATGCAAAATACTGGAGCTAAGTGGATTAACTGTTAACCTATCTATCAGGTATTATTACTATTAAGAATGTTAATTTTCGTTTCTACATTTAGAAATGCTGAAAAAACTGCGATGGTAGTAGATATTGTTGACAGCTGTAAGTTTTATCTATGGATCTAAGCCATCTCAGTCGGTTCTTATCATAGACGCCGACTTTCTGCAGGAAAAAGGGTTTTGCTCCATTTTTTAAATATCGAGCCTAAATTCTGGATTAATTTTTTTATTGTCTTTAGGCCTCCTGAGCACATGGTTAAATATTTGTACCAAGTCATAGTTAACCCTGTGTGGTAACTGGAGTTAATGGACAACGTTTTAATTTATGGTGAAGTGAAAATACTTTAGCAGAACGATTTTCCAGTAAACATGTGCCAAATGCAGCTACTTTTACGGCAGTAAGTGCGAGTGTAGTGCAACGTGGGAGGAACACGGGAAATTTGCAAAGGCAACCACGTGTATTGCAGCAGTGTGGTGTATCATACTGGAGACTCAGTTATATCCGTACCATATAGAGCGTGTCTAAGCATTAATATCAAGTGATTGGACGAGAAGGTACCATGGTCGCCACGATCCCCTGAGTTTAATTCCTTTGGACTTCTCTTTGTGGGGATATTTAAATGGAGTGTATTGCACCAATGTGGACACTATTGATGATTTACTCATTAAATCATTTTCGTTCTGCCCTTCTTGATTTTTTTCTAAAAATCCTCTGTACATTTTTTATATAAGTTCTGAATCACCCTGTATATTAAAGTTTACATTTATCTATGTTAAAATATTTCATAGACTCACAGTATGAATAAGCAGACAACATTTTGACTGCAAATGCATTATAAAAATAAGTTTTCCCATTAATTTATCACATTAAAAAGTGATAAATATAGTTCTACTATAAAAATTTTCCCATAAATATATCATCATTATATCTCGCATTACATCTAGCAAAAAATGGACGCATAGTGGTATTCATAAAACACCAGGGATAAATGTTGAGCCTTTCGTTGTGTTGGCGTTTCTTCCAAACCATAAAATTTCATTTTCCTCTTAATAGGATTTCGCTTATCTTACCGAAAACGAGGTAACAAACTGTGGGAAATAAAATTTCTACGAAATCTGCTTAGAGAATTATTCCGAGGGTCGTAAAAATGACAATATGCCATGAAAGCATAAAGAAAATTAGATAACAATTCAACATTTACAACGTAGTATGTCATTTAAGATTACTATAATATTAAAATTGTAAAGATTTCCGATTCTCAATTATGCAGATACATAGATCCCAAGTAATCTCTTTAAATATTCTTTTCGTCACGTGTATACAGAGTGTTACAGAAAGCAGTTGTAATAAGAAAAAGGGTCCAGAAATGCCTCGTTTTCGAGATACAGGTTGTTTAAAATTTTCTGTTTTAAATACTAGTGTTTTTTTTCGAAAACCGATCGAAATATTAAGATGAGATTAGGTACACAACAGCGTACAGTGAAGAACATAAGTGGCATTCGTGCCGATAAATATTAATTTTTAACAAAAAAAATGAACGCCACTGATTTTTGGACAAATTGGTATCGCTCTATTAAAGCAAACGAAAATTCAAATGAAGCAAGGCGCCTATTTGAAGATGCATTCTTCAAAGTAATAATTCACCACGTTAACTTGGTTTTAAGAGAGCAACAATAATTTAAAACAAACTGGTCTGTATAAATCTTGTTTTAGAAATTGAATAGTTAAAGGTCGCAGTGAAAAAAAAATAGTACAAGGTACCTACTTGATGCTTCGAATATCCTCAGTTATGTCTGAATACTTATTGTTTTGTACCGGTAGTAATCAGCTAATTTTGAATTCTCAAGAATTAGTTCATTACCAAGCACTCTATACTAAATAAGTAACGAGAAAATTCTTCTTTATGTCTTTCATATATGGTTAACTTCTTCCCGAGAAGGGAACGGATATTGACAACAGGAGATAACAGTTACTATTTAATTTGATGGTCAATCTTACCGTTTCCTTTTAAGTATAAGGCAAACTCATGCACGCAAATTGATAAAATGAAATTCATAGATGTAAGATATATTCTGTGATGCATCAAAGGTTGTTCAAGACGTGATAAATCGAATTGAAGAAAATAATTAAATAACAGAATAACCATCTTGTTTTACTGAATAAATATAACGTTGCTTATATACATATATTATATATATATATACTCATATAATTTTAAACTTATTATATTTCATCAAGAATTTGCATAAACCGAGCAAGTTCTCTTTACTAAATTACATTTTCTTACTGTATGATAGTGCATGTAGCACAACTCTTGGTAGCAAAAAGAAAGCAAATAAACTTGGAATGTGCTGTCATTACACCAAAATGTATATGCTGGTGGGGGATGTATTTCGCATTGAAATTAAAATATAGGTACACAGTTCTGCTCTAGTCTTGGCTATATGGAATGTCTTTTTTTATAATCCATAATTATATACTTAGATAAGTAGGAATTCGCTCAACTTCCAAAACCCAAAGCTGACAACTCAGAAGCATAAAATACTACTATAACCAAGTTTCCCAAATAAAACAGTCCGTAGATACTGGATCAGGTGCTAGTAGTGCCACATTGTGTAAATATCACACTTTTAAATATCATGAGAGCAACCGCATTGGTCAGTTTTATAACCGTCTAAATGAAACTTAAACATAAAAACATTGATTGATGAAGTAATGGCAAATTAAATAAGGTTGTTAGAAATGTTTCTTGGAGCAGAAGTAGATTCGTCTATAAACGTGACCATTTCGCCTGGGTATATCAGTATTTAACTTTTAGAAAATACTTGTGTCCTTGCACCGCTATATTCAATTTTTAATCTAGATTTTGGATCTAGTCTTTTCTTACCATCGAAAATGATGATTAGGTTAACTATATTTAGTTATATAGTAATCGGGTATATGATGATAAAAAATGAGCCAAAAATTTAAAGGTAGTGTAAGAATAAGAAATAATTTGCAATTCAATTCGTACACAGCCTGCCTCTGGTTTTTACATTACCATCGGTTTCTTTTGACCCCTCTTCCGTGTGGGCGAAAATGTAGGTTTGGAGGCTGACCGGAAGTTGGTGCGGAACAGGTCAGATAAAACGCCGCGCGAAGGCCAGCTGGGGTCAACGACCCCCTTTTCTCATTGTCAAGGATCTTTGTTGCGTAATTATCTGATAGCGGCCTCGACGGAAAACAATGGTGACCACAGCAATCTGCTGCAAATCGACGATTGTTTTTGATGCTACAATCTACATGCAGAAAAATCATTTATTAAAACTTTCAGCGCCACATATGTTTTCCACAATACTAAAACTGTTAATATTGTTTATGCATACTGCTTTGTCAGAGTTTATACAGGGTACCTGAAATATGAGTGTCGTTACTGAAAACAATTATGCATGGTGTAACAAAAAAGCACCATCACACTTGAAGGAAGTATTCTACAGCACAAAACAAGAGCAATTTTAAATAAACATATCTTCGTAAACGCTTGCATACTGAAATGTAGCATTATGCATAGATTCTTTAGACAATAATTGGAGAGGTGTTCCTGTTGGAAGGCCCGCCTGCTCTCCTAACCTATATCCATTCGATTTTTTTTCTTTGGTCGTCTAAGCAGTGTGGTTTATGTGGAGGAATTTAACACCATATGCAAATTCTGTGAACGAATATAACGACCCATAAATATTTGAATGTATGAGGACATAATTTCTGAGGAGAGCTAAATTTTGTATAGGGGAGTGAGGTTCACATTTTGAAAACATGCTGTGATACTAATGTGTTCATGTTAGCGATGATGATGTTTTTTTCTTGTTTTGTGCTGTAGAATACTGCCTCCAAGTTTGATGTTGATTTTGTGTTATACCCTACCTATACATATATCTGAACAAAAGTAGCAACAGAACATTAATGCAAGGCATATCCAAACTGAGCATTTTTTCTACAAATACATTTCCAAAATAAGAATACACTGCTCATACATTACAAATACAACATAAACAAAACTGTGTTAAAGATATTGCAAATTAAAGTACAATTAGAACCAAATAACTAATACCCTATTAACGCAATTTGCTTTTTGTATCAATATAGGGTCACCAGACGTCTTCTTTTTTCAGTACATGTTCTCTTCCTATGTGTTGCATGTTCTCTTTTTTTTATGCATAATCCTCTTCTGCGCTCTTTTTTAGTCTGCTCTCAGTATGAGCAGTTTATATTTTTTTAGCATACACTGAAGCCACAGTTAAACCTTGATTAAGTTTTCAGAAAAAAATATATCTGGAAAATAGGTTCAAAGTAATTGTGATTAACCTATCAATATTAATGAAGTAAGCAACAGAAATTGTTCTAAATATATTTCAAATTATAACGCACTAAAACATTGCAGTCGGCTACTTGTTAATCTTGATGAAACTAGATAGAAACAGTACTTTTGACCCAAACATGTTAGTTGATGGATTAGATACTTGGTATGTGAATAGCGCTCTTCATGGTCATATTAAAATGCTTTTATGCCTTACTTATATACTTCAATCTTTCATCCATGTACAATTTTGCGTTAGATCCCTTACCTCCTTCCATATTTTGTTTTTCTTCAGGAAATTCCCAATTAAGCTATCCCACGCCTCCTTTGATCTCTCCCTTTTACTCTCAAATTCTTCTGGTCGGCCTGCTAGTGTTCATTCCGTTTAAATTTTCCACTTCTCTCACTAATTTATTTCTAACTCTGACTCATCTAGTTGTTTCTTCGATCCTGCTTAGATACATAATTTTCACTGTATATTACTCTTTTGATTTATTGTTAATACCCATAATACTTGAACTGCTTTACTTGATCTATTTCTGTACCGTATGTTACTATATTTAGTTTTTTAGTTTTACTCTTGTGTAGCGTTCCCACACTTTTTATTTCCTTGTTCCAAATCATTAATTTTCCTTACAAGTCCTGATTGCTACCTGTCATGAGTAACATCATTATCTGCAAAGGCACATTCATTCATCTCTACTGTATCTAAATTCCTATATTCTACATAGAGGTTTCTACTCTTGTGACTACATACACACCTCATATCTTTACAAATCACGCAGTTCTTACACTATGACTGTTCAAAGTTCTCTTTTCTATTTCCCATATTTTCTTCTCGGTATTCTCTCAAATACTTTTTCAATGTTCATAAATGTTTTCCTTTTCTGTTTTATTACTTTTTCTGCTATCTATTTGATGGTTAATATATTGTCTGGTGTGCTTCTGCCTCTCTGAAACCCACTTTGAGACTCGTCCAGTGTAGGTTCAATGCTTTGTGTCAATTGTTTGTCTAATAGTTTCGACCATGTACTACGTAGAGTAATATCTCTATAATTATTCCAACCTTCATTGCCACTTTTTGAAAATGTACTCCCATTTTCCACTCCTCCTGTATTCTCTCCTTTTTAAAGATTTTATTAAATAATTCTAAGAGCTCATTTGTTGCGCTCTGCCATGTATTTTAATTAATTAAATAATATTTCTTGGCATTTACTTGCACTTTTTTACGTACTGCCATGCAAAAACCGCACTTTGCATGTTGCGTTTTCCAATTCCCAAGATAGTAATTTTATAATGAATGCATCAGAATGTTTCTGCTTCTACAGCATAATTACATGTAATTGACTGACGCTGCGTTTTCTTTTTAAGTCTGAAATGCATGCAGATTTTAAAGCGGCGATTATTCAGGAGAAAGAATCAAAATTCATGTCATTTCATCGAGGCAAATTGCGCGTTCTTAGAGATAATCTGAAAAATATATGGATGTGTTTTTTTACAGAAAATTACGGCCTGCAAGTTACGAAACGTCATTTATTATTAATGGACAATGAATTATTACAAATGAGTGTATGTACCTATATAGGATGTTAAAAAATTGCGCAATAAGGTTCGAGGACTGTAAAATGTTTCTATTTTTAAATGCGTTTTTGAAAGTCGATTTTTTTAATTGTAACAAATTTTTAAATATTGTAGTAAAGCTTTAAAGAAGTTTTCCTTAAAAAGATTATCATGAAATACGTAATTATTTTCTTGATTTTGTCTTGGTACAAATTAACAAACAAAAATGTTCACTATACCTTCTTATTTTCTTTCTTCTCTCTAGCCTAGGTTGTGGAATATATATTGAAAAATATATCTAGGCAGCTACTAACCTGAAACAAAAAATTAAGTTACTTTTGCTGTCAAAATGGTTACATACATAATTACAGATTACCAACACTTCTAACTTTGTCGTTTCAAAATTTAATTTATTTGTTAGTTCTTCTTATATTTAGATGTTTTTTTACATTACGAAATCAGAGAATCGCAAGAAGTATGAAGAACAGATAAGGAAAGGTTTGGAAGGCAACAGACAATTTCTTTGGAAGCAAATACAAATGAGGAATGAGTAAACATCGAAAATATCACAAACAGCAAGTGAGAAAGTAATAACAAAAAAGAGTTCGGAGAGGATGAGGAGTGTATTAGAAAGGCGGAGATGAGAAATATGCTCAGGATCAGCACTTCAGCAGTACAAAAGACAAAAGAAGAGAGCAGAACAGGTTAAAGAAATTGATGAAATAGAATCTTTATAAGAGAAAAGGTATACGTAACTTCTACAGAAAGATAAAAAAAAGGAAAAAGAGAAAGGGGGAAGTAATATATATGCGCGGAATGAAAGCGGCAATTTAATAGAAGGGGAAACAAAAGTGAGAGAAATTGAGGCAAAATTTCGGGGTTTAAAGAACATCAAAAGTCCAGGGAAAAACCGAATAACAGCAGAGAATATTAACTATGCAGGAAAGGATTTAAGACAAATAATATACGAAATGATCCTAAAGATTTGGAGAAAAGAATGTATGCCTGCAGATGGGGAGATGATATGATTATACCAATTTAAAAAAAGGGGATGCAACAAACTGCAGAAACTATAGAGGTATTTCTCGACATATGTTTATAGTTTTCTTCTTATTTTTTGACCCCTCGAAATATTTGCTCATAATTTCCGGACACCTGTATACGGAACGCAATTATGCTATCATCTAAGAAAATAGTAAGTAATTAAGCGAGATGATGGGTTCGACAACAGAAAATTTAATTCAGTTGACGTTTGTAGTTGGCAGCAATGGAATAGGACGATAAATTGTTCTAAATATTGTGTAAAGCAAACCATAATAAATTGTGAAATTGATCAGCTTTTTCACAAATAAATAATCAATTTATTGTTCCATATAAAACAGCTATAATAAATATCTAGATATTTTGCGGCTGATATTTGAGACGTTAGGCTGCTCAACCACTTTCCTAGGCATTTTTCACGCCGCTAGTTTATTCACCCGAAACCTTGAGCTCGGCTCAACAACATCTGCATGTTTACGTCCGTCGTTATTTATTACTTTCAGTAATTTAAATACATGCTCCTTATGCTCCTAACTACTTAGTACTTGCGGTGGAAAAACTGAATGCGTATCTCAGTGGATGACTTATCGAGTAGACTTGCATTAGCATGGGGACCGTCCAGAGGTATCTATTTTTGCGGCAATTACCGCATGCATATTAATGGATAGCGATGATATCCATCTTCATTTGGGGCTGCTGTGACACCCTGTGAACGTGACTAGTTCATTATCGAGGAAATTAATTGGAAAATCTTGCGATGTGCTTCTGTATTCAATAAATTCAGCATTAATCTACACGTACCGTCTTTACATAGTATTGATTTGTATTAAAATGTTAAAGGCTACGTAAAAAGCCAAGAAATCACTCTCATCCATAATTCTTGAAGAAAATGTTGTTTGAGATGTTTCTACGTTGAATACAATTTTATTGATGTACTGTACTGCACATAATTTTTCTCAATATCTTATTTTATTCAGAGGATATTTAAATACATCCTATCGTTTTTACTGTATCTTAAAGGTATTTAAGTTACTATAAATCAATTCTCCTACAATTAGGTATAATAGTATAGTATAGTTAAATATTTGCCTCAACATAAAGGAGATCAAATCTCACCTATTGTGGTTGAATTTACGAGTTCCCACAGTTTCAAAAGTTTAGTATTTATAGAATGTTCATTAAATCAGGTTGGTAAATTTGGCTAGATTAATTTTTATTTTAGTTAACTATTGAATACAGCTCTGTCTATATAATTGTTCATTAGCATACTAGATGTTTGATATGAGGAAGCATACATATCACATCATTGTATGATAATTGATTTATATTACCTTAAATACCTTTACAATACAGTAAAACAAATACAAAAGTTAATAATAAAGAGTATATGGGTTGATATTGTGCGCTGGTCGGGGCATAAGTCCGCAGAGTAGTTAATTTTACACAATAATGTTAATACCTAAAAATATACAAAAAATCCTATCTTTTTGTTTAAACCAAAGTTTTAATGAAAAGTGTTTGTAAAAAAATATTAAAACGTATTCTATAAAAGTCTATTAGTTGATTTGTTCTTGAAAGCTATAGCAACTACTACGTGTTTGTTAGTCCATCCTACATAAATACTATCTACTCCTATGTTCCTACTTTCCACTGATGAATCCTGATTACATCTGTTTTAAAAGAGTTTTATCTTTAATTATAGCCCAACTAACACCAAAGCAACATTAAAGGAAAGAACGCACTATGCGGCCGCGGTCTAGATGCATCGCGGACCGTTCTGTGACAAACTGATAACGGCTTTTTAAAATATTAGTCGCATATGTCTTTCGCGATGCACCTAGAACTCGACCATAGTGCGTTTCTTTGAACTGAAGACTGGAACCTTCAAAGAGTAACTATTACGAAACCGTCACCAAATTTGCTACATTGTTGTATAAATAACAGCATAGTTTGAGCCATTGCTACTTCCAAGGAGTTTTCTTGGTTGTGAAAACTGTCTAGTTACTAATGACACACCCTTAAAGTTGTCGGAACTAGAAAGTGGCAAATGTTCATAGCAGCGACTAACTCATGAAACTAAAATATGACTTCAAAGTAGCAATCACTTTCAAGTAGCTTTGACAGTTGACACTATGTTCAGGGAACCTTAATTGTATGTTTAAAGTCGTGCAACTTAGAAGTAATAGTTAATCTAAACAACGTTATCTATACTTGTAAAACTATTAAGCTTCATCACGCACATCAACTACAAAGTACAAATCACCTCTTAAATTCACCATGAAGTAAATTTTACCATATAGTTTCCCAAAGTTGAAAATCTTCTTGATGTTCGTGATTGTGTAATGCCTGTATCTATTTGATCATATCACGTATGGAGTGTACTGTCTGTATATAACACTTTTCATAACTATTAGTGTTAAGTATGGGCATCAATATATGTGTGTCAAAATACCACAAAACTTCACTGACAAAACATGCAGCAGGAATAACAAACAAAGCCAGAAAGAAATAAAGGAATGTAATAAAAATAATAATGCAGGGACAAGTATTCAATTAATATCACAGCATCATCGTTTGAATGAGGCCGTACACACCAAAAACTTATTTTCGTTGGAAACATTTCTATTACGTGCCCATGAGTAGTGGTAAATCGCTTTAGAGTACTTACAACAATCGTAGGTACGTTGCAAAGACAAATTGGGCTAGTTGTGAGATCGTTATTTCTATACTTGTGTCAAAACGTATGAGGTAAAACATGAATCAAAAACGCTATTTTTATTTCACTATCATTTTTTGTTTTTGGAACATCACCTTGTAGTATTATATTACCTGCTGAGCTATAACTATCGTGACAGCCATCTTCGACGGCTAGATTTCACGGAGTCTGACCCCCCGCACTTGATTGCAGATACCTTGGTAACCTTGAATTACAGAAATCGTTGGCTTGTAAATTTTGCATGTTGAATTTATCGCCAAAGTGTACTCAGAGATATCATATTCGTCTAGATGTATAATTTTTTAATTTATGCGAATGCCTCAAAGAACTGGTTATTAGTCATCTATATGAGATGATGACTGGTTTGAAAATGTGTTAAATATTTATTATTGTTTTTTTGTGTATTACTACTAAGCTCATGAATATATTATTATGAATGACGATGGTATCACATGCCCAGCAATTCTTTGATCTGTTTTAAGCTGATAGGCAAAATGGATTAAATTTGTAACAACAGAATGGGTTTTGCTGTCATCGTTAAGTATGTTATTATAATAACAGAAAATGTGGCTGTTAATAATCTGGATTAAATTATCTTGGAACAAGTAATTATATCTTAAAGTAATGAGAAGTTTGGTGTCAGTTCAATGAAAGTTCAGTCTATTGATGTTATAATCAAATAAAAAACAATATGGAACTACATCTTTAGTAAATATAGTGTTTATATATTTTATTTGTTAATCATTTGTAAACGTCAATTTATCAAATACTGTATTAATCAAGAAAGTTTATTTTTATATTTTAGAGAATTCTGTTTTATTTGTATCGTCTATGTTAAACATCATGATACAACTGTTATTTCCGGTAATATAAAATTTGAACGATGAAACAGAAAAAATTACATAATCATTTGTAGATGCTGCTGTATTTATAAAGTAGGGTCTCTGTTCTAGAAGGTCTAAGATTGACGTATTTTCTGTACAAAATGCAGGGCTTGAAATTGCAACTATCATCGGTTGTGGTAAATCTTGTTACATTTTTTGTTTGTCTCAATATCACAATTGCGTACTTGCCCATAAGTGATTAGGGTTTATCACATCGACAACCATAAATCCCAAATATTGTTACAATTTTCATAAGTAATCGATGATCATTAGAAGCATCCAACACAAATTGTTCATCCTCTTCTTTAGTTAAAACCTTGACCTTTTTTGGAATATAACTCATTCTTACGTTTGAGACATGCAATTACCTTTAGAAATATACAAATGTCAACTAAACGTCACATTTTACCATATAATTTTAAATAAAAAACAAACCTGCAAACTTCAACATTTTCTTTGATTTTAAAGTAAAATTTGATCTAAAGGCTAGTTTATAAACTATTTCTGTTGCCGTCTCCCATGACATTACCTCAGAAATGTAGCTACATCTACTAATATCCCATCCTGTTTAAAATCTAGCTTCTAATTATTTATAGCATGCTATCGAAGATTGCATAGAGGAACACTTAGAGAAGAAAACCCGTTAAAACAGTTTTCATCCACATCGATGTCACCACAAGAACTTGAAATTTTATGAAAAAATCATAGACTTGTTTTGTATCAAACATTGTACATGTGTTAAAGAAGGCTGCGACAGGGAACTTTAAATTCCGGCTCCATGCAACGCAGCATATTTGACGCAAATCATTTCCGAACGCGTGTTGATAAATTCAGTTGATTACATTTATATATGAAAAGGCAATTTAGGATTAGAAGAACTCAATTTTCCACACATATGACAGTGACGCATCATTTTGTTGCAATTTAAATAAGAGCTTTATTGAAAAAATACGAGAAAGCACAAGAAACACAAATTCCGATTAACAGAAACACTGTACACCGAAACTTACTATGTGTAGTGGCGGGACTCGTATATCAATGAATACGTGTGTAGAAAAGAAAGCAATATTGCCATACCTCATGCATATTTCGTTAGTATGGAATAATGAAGAAATAAATATATTGACTAAATCGTATGATGCTGAGAAGTATAATTACATTTAAATTACAATATATTACCATATGAAATTTATACTAGAAATCTTTAATTATTTTAGGCTAACGATTAATGTAAATCTGTAAATTGCTATAGAAATGAAAATATGGCTCTTGGTGAACCTGAATCTTTGTAAGAAATATTCTAGTCGTCCAGATTAGAAGCAGAATAAAGATATTTGATTGCTTTAAAATGTATGCAACAATTACATCTTCATTTACTAATAAATTTATGGAATTATTTCCAACTAATGACAGAAGATTTTATGGGAATTATTGTAATGCCACAAACTGTAATTTTAAATTTGATTGTACCATTCTGTAAAAAGTGTTCATATTAAAAATAATGACAAATGATAACTCTTTCAATAAATACGAATACAAGATTTTTAAAATTACTTCTATTTCAGCCAATAAAATTTGGATCTTTTAGCAGTTTCCACAACTTTAATTTTGAATATTAGGTACTGAAAACATTAGTCAGTTTTTAATAATTCTAGCACCTTTATCAAAGTTATATACTAAATTACATGATGTTATGTGCAAAATAATGTATTTAAATTAAAGTAGTGTGAATTAATTGATCATTGCTGTAGGTTTGCGATGAAATCAGAAAAGAGAGGACAAAACAAAAAGAACGACAATTTACTAAAATGTTTTTTCTCCGTAATAAAATGGATTTTTGTAATACAACACAGATTGGATCTTGTTACTAAGCAGAGGCCATTCATCAATCCAAGGGACACCTTTTTGGCAAGATTAATTAATGGGATCTTCTGTCTCAGTTTTATCGATTCGCGTCGAAATTAGTTAATTAGGTTGAACGCAGTTTTATAATGATGTAATAAAGAATTAAAAAACTGTAAATAATGGCACCAGTGATATTATTATTATTTGTTTACTTCTTGATATAATTCGTCAGATTATACAGGGTGACTTGTAAGTCGTTACAATAATTTTAGGAGGTGATAATTACAGACTGTATATCGTTCGCACATGACGTCATTATCAGGGGCGCACTTAGGACGCTAACGTTAACGTTTGTGGAAGTCAAGTAAATACGTACATTTATTCTATAAATAATACTACAGGAAACAACTACTTCGCGGGCTAATGCCCCGACCGACATTGAATTACACCTGCAGTATCTGTGTGAAGATCGCTTCCTGCAAGTCGAGCCACTTAGGCCGAGCAGGTAGTAGCAGGCCAGTTACATCTCACGTACATTTATTGTCAAATACAGTTAATATCAACGTCTTACCTTGTACTCGTGATATGTATGTTATCCAATATGGTCCATATTAAGTTGTGTAGTTTATAAAACACTATACTTCACTTAGTACTGAAATAAAACTGAATAACCAGCAACTGTTGTAAATGTTCAGTTGTTAAGTTGTGGCGTTCTACAATAATTATTGAAGTGTAGAAGAAAAACAAACCTTTTTTTAACAAATATTTCAATACTTTTTTTTTATTAGGAATTAATGGATTATTTAAATTATTTAACCAACCAAAGTCGCTTCGTTATCTAGAACTTCATAGACATGGTTTTTCTACTTTGTAAAAGAGTCAAATTTAAATGTGAATTTTATTTAAGTAAACCTTTGTGTGTAGGTTTAATCAGTTTATTCAGATATCAGATTAAAAAAATAACTCTTTACTGATCCTTTTGGCACAAGGGTTTATTCAATTAATCTATGTATATTTTGTCAGAAGTGTGGCAAAATATCCAACTTTATTTATATTTGGCAACAAATTAATTTTATTAACCGAAAGAGCACTGAAATAGTTCTCTTGGTTGCTGATTCAAGCTAGCGTACTTTCTAACAGTAAAAACGATAAAGCTAGCGGAATAGTTTCCGTAACTCACTCACTAGTGAAAAGTAATGGTTTTTAAATCACCTCGTGAGCAAGCACATGCCATTATGGTTCGTGCAGATGTAACAGTATCCCTTATTATTAACATTATGAACTGTGTCTAACGTATCTAAGGACTTGAATGAATAAAAATATGGTTTGGAGAAATGTAATTAGATATTTATAACGGTGGCACTTACATTTAAATGATGTAAACTGGAATATAATGAGTACAGTAGAAAATTACAGTTTAATTGATAAAAAATCATCAATGGTAATATAATGAGTTTAGTAGAAAATTACAGATTTAACTGGTATAAAAACGCAACTGAAAGCAAAGCGAAAAAACGGCTAATATTAAAGATTTCAATCTTTGTAGATGTATAACCACATCAAACATGAATGATTACAAGGCAAGTTAATGTAAGTGTCCAAAGATAATACCTAATAAGGGTTTTCCCACTTCACACATTCTAACGTTTACAAATTTGCAAGGATTCTGGAATGTAGATCGATGAAGAAAAGTTCATTTATAAACGAAGCGATAACACAATGTAATCCAAATGGAAAGATCTAGTATACAGAAGCTCTCAAGAACGTTTTGCAGAATATAATCTTGCTTATAATCTTACTTTTGATGCATATCTTATTTAGATACATTTAAGAATGAATAATGACTGATAGATATGCAATGTCCTTGCATCAGTGGAGGTTTTGGGGATCAGAACACCCCCCATGGGTTGAGTTGGTTGTGTCATATAGGTAATGTCCTACTACAAACCTGCAATCACTCTATTCACCAAGATTTGACAATGCGGTCAGTGAACTAGATATCCTACGGCAACCCTGCATTAGGGTTCACCTGCAACAAATATTGTTCGTACCTGTTTATTATTTACATGTTTTTGATAAGATAATTTTTTATTTACTTTTTATTGTCTTAATTTATTAAAAATTATTTATTTATTTTTATTAAAATAATCTAGTTTGAAATATTTAAGTTTGTTCACTGACCCCCCCATGTCAGGTTTCTGGCTACGCCACTGCCTAGAATTCCCCTCCGTTTCCCCCTCCCTCCCTCCTTTTAACTTATGCAGGATTTATTGTGACAATTAATATTGAGAAGCTGGTGTGGCCATTACTCTGTCCTTACGCAAATCCTATAGAAAATTTAGGATATCCTTAAACTGTGTCTACATATGAGCACAAAATTGAGGTTTGTTTGATTGTTGAGCTTGCAAAATATATTAACTGAAACCTTTATTTTATGTTATTGTTACGTGTCGAATTTGGATAACCAGTTTAGTTTTTAGTGTGTATTCGTGTTAGTGTTGACGAATGTAAAATAAACTGCAAGTCAGACTTTCGGGAAAGGTATTGCAGGTGCAATGGCTTGCTGCAAGCCATTGCAAACAGAATTGAAGACTGTAAAGCGGCTGTTAGAAGCATCGTCTCTCGAGCTCTAGTAATAACTCACAGTTGCAGCCGACACCCTCTCCAGCCCGGGCCTGTATCCACGCGATTTTTTTCGTGAAGCCGCCCCGACCGGATCGGACTACCGACTGAGCTCAAAGACAGCGGCTTCCAGCCCGATGACCATAAAAAATATTGCGTGCCTAAGCTGATTATCTTACGCTCCCATAACGACTTGTGGCCTGGCAAAACATTTAAAATTTATAGGATAATATGGTAGCTCTTCATTGCCGGGATGGCTGCTATCCGCGGCTAATATTTCATGTGGACGGTTGGGTACTTTGTAACAACACTTTATGGCGATAAAATTACTACTAAGCTTAAGTGGTGGCCACGGTGGGCTAGTAATAATTAATTCGGTTTTGCCCCTTTAAATATGGCGTTGTTATGTAGTTCATTCGAGATCTTTTATGGATGATTTAAAACTGTTTTTGATATATGGTTATTTGCTAGTTTAAATACAGGGTGATTTCATGATAATAGCATAAGGATAACAAGGCGAGAGGTATCGTCCTATTACAATTATTTGTAATGCCTTCAAAGTTTTTGAAATCTTTCTCTATGAGCATCTTTTATTGCATGTAAAATCAAATATATCCACTGCACAGCACGGTATTTATCCGGATTGTTTAACAGATACTAATTTGATGTGTCTTACAATATATCGCGTCACGAACTAAATTGGATGGTAGATGTCATCTATACATACTTTCAAATTATCAAATATAACTAAAACATTTATTAATTTCTCCACCTCGTACTTCTCTCGAAGGAGATTGACAGTAGCCTCGTGGTTTCCAATCCATAGAAATAAATGCTACCTCTGCGGTCCCTCAAGGATCGATTCTCGGTCCGCTATTGTTTTAAATCTTTATTAATACTATTGACCGGAAACTGAATTGCTACGCTCTTCATTATGCAGATGACCTAAAATTGTATCTGTCTGTATCAGATATTAATGACTGTAATTACAAAATTTCTGATTGCTGTTCTAAAAAGTATTGTCTTTGAACTTCTCGAAATGTTTAATTATTTTGTCTAATAACCAATATTTTAAACTGTCAAGAGCCATGTAACTTTTATAGGAGATTTTTTTAACGTAAATCATTTCTTGTAGCGATCACTTTCGAAGGAAAACCGTACAATCTATTGCAATAAATAATGGTAGTGTTTAAAACAAATTTGGCGATTTATTTTGAACTGCTGAGATATATTCGTAATGAAATGCACTTTCAATATTAGTTGTTTCCACTTACCAAGACTTGCTTATATCTAATGAAATTTCTACTCAAAAGTTTCAGCAGTTCAAAAACTAATATGACGAAGAACTATCATTGCAATAGATTATAAATATACACATACAGGATAGTCGTGACACTTAATGAGTTGATAAAATCATAGTAGAAGTAGAAGTAAAAGTCTTGAGAAATACTTAATTTGATATTCTTCAGTCTTCATTTATTTATCACATATATTCTTTAGATTCTATATACTGTTAATAATATGCTTGTTCAAATATCATATAGATACAGAATTTCTCAGAATTTGAAAGAAAAACTGAATGTTATTTTACTCAATTTCTATCATCAAAATTTACTATTTTGATAGAATAAAATGGTATACATGGGCATGAAAAAATATTACAAATAACGAAAACATTGGCCAAATATATGTACAATAAGTATACTAAAACTTTTACATGGTAGTAGTAAAACAACATGTGCATTTAGTACTATCCCGATAAGAAAGAACTTTAAATAAATGTGAAGAAATTGAAATTATAGCCAACTTTGGTAAAGCGCACAATTTTTTTATGAAAGATACATCTAATAGACATAATTTCAGGAAATCAAAATCTAATAATCAGGATTTTTAATTTGAAACATTTGAATAGAGTCAGTTCTTCGATGTAGAAACAATAAGATCTTTATGATGAGGGATCGATTGAAAACTTATCCGATTGAAATTTGAAGCTTTTTTATAAGACCAGTTCTTCTATGTGTACTAACAATTTAGAGATCTTGATGATGGAGGTTTGATTGAAAACATATTTGATTGTAAAAAAATGTGCAACTGATGGTCTATAATGGTTCCAGATTAGAGAAGATTACAAATAATCAGTATATGCTAAACATATGAACAGACATTTTTTGTTATCAACCAAATAAAAATGTTAATACACTGCCAGAATTGAGCAACACACAAGAAAGATTAGTAGGTATACTCTCGTCAAGAATTCAGACGTCTTACGTCACGGCTGACGTTACACATTTGTTTTTATTGTCAACGTAATTTTCGATATTTGGTCGCGTTAAAAACAATCATTTTTTGCAATTTAGTGCAATATATAATGCAAACTTTCAGTGTAGTATATAGTTTTATTACTATCAGTTGTAGTTTCTTAAATATTTTGATGAAAATATAATGAATTATTAATTTGTTCGTATTGTCGCGAATATATGTATAAATTTATAACAATGGATAACAATGCAATGCATCTTGGAAATTATGTTTACAATGGAATAATTTTTCCTTCAATAGTAAAAATGTCTTCATTATTTTAGTGCATCCTATTCAATAATACAAGAAAATCGAACTAAAATTTGTGTTTTCACTGCTTAGGGAAATACCAAATAACTGTTTTAGATTAACATTATATCTAATTAATGGGGACCTTGATGTAATAACTGTGTTGTTCAGTTTACTAGCTTATTCCACTCTCAACTATTTTTAGATAAACTGCTGGAAAGAGTGGTAAACCTCTCTTTTATATTTAAAAATACAAAGTCGTCCAGCGTCCTCCATTATTAAATTCTCATTTATTCCTTCCTGTTATCCAACAACAAAGTAATGGCCATTTAGAAGATATACATCCTGCACACAGCTTCCACGTCCACAGTCATTTTTCATTTATCTCGAACGCTCTTTGCCCAGCCCCATTATGACAAATCACATCATAGATGAAATAGTGTGGAAGAACGAAGCAAACCAGTTTATCTGGCTCCATCATTGATATGCACCATGGTGCCAGCGTTCTATTAATAACTATCTTAGACGGCCTTGAGGGTTCAGCCTAGGTCAGTAACTCGCCCTCCGCGTTACTTCTCTCTCACATGTTCATCTTTTTTCAGTTTAGAAGCGGCTTCGAGCGTGGTATGTAAATCGTGGGGTGCAGTAATTGATGCTATGCGAGGATCTTTTGTCTTTTGGTTGCTTGGATGAAAGTTCGAGCGTATGTTGAGATTTATACAGGACGTAATAACGAGGCTGCAGCAGACTCTCAACGCTTGCTGTTCTCATTAAGATGAAAAAGAAACGTAATGATTTCTAATGGCTGTATGATTCTTCAAATAATGAGTGTGGAACGTAGTTTTGAATCAATAGATAACTTAGGACTATTGAAACTTCAAAATTGGTACAGCGTTCTTACTTCGTAGTAATGACTTAAATGTCACGGTTATAGCAGCAACTGTAAGATCGGAGAGGATACTGAAGATATATGAATGTCAAAAAAAATAATTGATGTTGCATTTACAAGTTTGAATAGGCTATTTGCAACAAAAATCATTAAGCAATCTATCAAAAATTTTGTTTCACATTTTCGTTGAAGAATCGTAAATCCCTGGGGAATTATTTTAGATGAAAATGTTTGTTTATATGATGAATCTTATGAAATTTTAGAGCACAAATGTTTTAGATTCTTTTTATTTTGAGAAATAATATCGTTTTTAAATGGCTATTCCTATTACAGATGATAATTTAGAAAATCAATCCTCCTTTATCGTTCACCTGAGTAAGAATTTATTTCTGTCTGGTGATCCAATAAATAGGTGATAGATTTATTCGATTTATTTCGATACTTTTATAGGCTCGTTAACTGTAGGAGATAGAAAAAAATGACCCCGTCACTCTCGATCGCTTTTTTAAAGAGAACATTAATGGTCAAAACCAAATTGATCTATAGTCCTTTGTTTTCGAGTAATAAACAGAATTTTAAATTTTACACTTTTTGATATATGTCTGTAACTTGGTTGTAAAGTTAGAAAAAAATAATTAATACGTTCTTCAGACAGTCTTGATATGCTAGATTCGTTTTCAATTTTCCGACTTGAAATAGCAGGATTTACAGTTACCACCGCAATAACATTTCTGGAAATATCTTCAGCATTTTCATATTATATGTTTTCGGTTTGTTGAAGGAACCATAGTTAAATAGACTGTCCTTTAACCTCTTGAAAATTGATTTAGTTGGTCGCCTTTTCTCTGGATAACGATTAAAATATATTTCACACCCGACATCCGGATTATTAATACTTTGTATGTAAGATCTAACATATACTTTTCAAAATTTTGGTAATTCATTTTACACGTTGTTAAACACCTATTTAAATAATATGCAACAATTGAAATGAAGATTTCAGATTGGTAAAAGGCAATTATTTTAAGACATACGTGTACTTCAAGAAAATGAAAGAATATGCTATAATAGATTATTGTCTCAATAAAATGGCAAATAATTATATTTAACTCCACATATTATATATTAATGGAAATAGAAAAAAATAACAATTTCAACTGGCCGATAGCCACCTATGGTTTGTATAAAAAAAACACAACTTTAGGTTATAACCCAAAAATTTATTTAGATATGTATTGAAAAATGAAAAATTTGAAAATTTGTTTATTACTTGAGAACAAAAGACGATAGGTCATTTTGGTTTTGTTCTATCTCCTATAGCTTAACGACTCTATCAAATCATCGAAATTTGCCCACCTGTACTATTTTTTTTATATAATTACCTACCACAAATTATAATTGTAAATTTGAGATTTATAAGCAGTATGAAAAAGTAAGTACAGTTGAAATGACCCCAAGACAAATCAGATTTAAATAACTAGTTGAAGAGCTAGAATCTTTATAATGATATTGGCCAATTTTTTTCCGTGGGACTATTAGAACTACAGCTTAGAAAATTAAACACCCAAGTATTATAAAAATTATCGAAAAAACTAAATGCGTTATTTCCTGTTTAAAAGTAATTGGCAGCCTAAGCGCTTCAGAACGCAGAAATAAATTATACAAAAACTCAGTGTAACTGGATTTGTAATAGCCAGAGTTGAGTGACCAACGAAAAATTACAATTGTTTTACTGTTATGAATGGAATAAAATATTGAAAACCTGAAGGCTTTTTTTGTAGTAAAGAATGTTCGCACTTGGGTGGCAAATATTGTTTTGACCACATTGCCTTTGAATTAAGCTATATAAATAGAACACTATAACCTTTCAGAGTTCAAAACACTAAGTTAGGTAACCTAGTGGCATATATTCCACAAATATTATGAGCTCTTTCGCAACACTTTATTGTTGTCAACCTTTTGATTCGACAAATTATGCAATGCTTTACTGCACCTGTTCAAAATTCAAACATTGATGTTATGTGTTTACAGGAAGTGCAGCATTCGATAATGAATATTAAACAGTACAAATAGTAATTCATAAAATAGAATAGTTAAACTGTAGTTAAGAGGTTTGTTTATGTACCTGCATGTTTTTTTATGTTGAAATACATTCCGTTACTGACTTGAATAAACAATTCTACTAAAAATCATTTTAATATTTGCTTCATTTAAAGAAAACAAATGATCACCATATTTGGATAGTTGCCTAATTTCAGAGTCATGGAGATCTATATACAAGGTGAGTCAGTCATAATGTCATTAACTTTAACCACGCATTCGAGAGGCCTAATAAAGGCAGAAAATCGAAAAAAAAATTTACACGACCTTTAAAAAAATAAACAAATCACTCTATAAAAATCGGTAACACGACGATCCTGGTGCGCTACGAGCTTTCTGATGACGCACCCATACGACAATCGAATGCCGGATTAAACATCGTTGCCACATCATGTTTACATACAGAATATTGTGTAACACTTCAGCGTGTTATTCAAATTTGCCCCCATTTAGCACTTTCTGCATTTCCCGCATTTCTTTTCCCCCAAATTTGTAGATCACGCCACACACTTGGAGGGGGGGTGGAGAGAGGTGCAAGCAGTAAGCAGTAGTTTGTTTATTTTGGTCTCGCGTATGCGTCGTAAATTCACAATGCATAATTTTACAAATTCCGAATATTCGGAAATGGTAGTGTTATACGGAGAATGATTACGAATGATTATTAATAATGTGCTATGGATGGATGAGTGCAGTTTTACTCGAACTGGCATTTTAAACAAGTTAGTACCATATTACTTAAAAAAACAATAAATTTCTAGGCTAGATGTACTTAACTACAAACGAATAATTAATTTTACTTACGAGTAATACTAAAAATTCATATTTTTTTGTAAAACGTAGTGAAAACGTAATTTCAAAATTATTAAACTGTAATAACCTAACATTCGAAAACATTTATTTATTATCCACATTTGTTTTATTAACAAATAAATCAATTATTAAGGAAAATTAATTCATGTATCTAGATTTAAAAAAATAGTTTTACTCCTTGTCGTTAAATAACACTACAAAAACTAGGTAACCAGGTTATATACGGTAGGTTAAGATTCACTCTCAATAACTTTTTTGAGGATCAGATCAGAGACGTGCCATTTCCGTATTGGATAGTTTTCTGTCGACAACACGATGGTCTTTTATTACTTAGTAAAGGATTAAACACAAAACACTTTTCAGCTTCTCTTAATGATGTACCCATTGGGTATAGGTTTTGTATGTAATTTACGTAAATGGTTTATTACTCGGTTTATTATTAGATACGTTGGAGTTTTGTGATTTCAATGTATCTAAGGTAATTTCTTTGCAGTTATAACAGCTACAGTTGCTCAGAGGAAAATCCACACGCTACTTGTCAGTTTAGCTTTCAAAGGCGATTTGTTGTCAACGTATGGGCAGGAGTGTACGGGTATCGTTTGATTGGACCGTATTTTCTACCGGAAAACCTGACCGCGTTACTTGCAATTTTTAATAGAATTATTTTATTATCATTATTTGATTTCATTGGATATTCACATTTTAAATTATTATTGGCTGAAGTTGAACTGAGCAAGCAGAAATGATATTCTAAAATAGTCAGTACAAGCGTTTATTTGTGATGTCTCAAACCTAGGCAGGTAAATACTAGAAAAATATTTCAACTTGGCAACATTGGATCAGGTCGACATCGAGTTGAACTGTGAGCTGTAAATGACCAAGGCTGTGAGCGGTCAGTGACAGTCTGAAAAGGGGATTTAAATAATGATTTGAAAATATTTTTTTTCGGCGTAAATATGCATTTAGATTTTTTTTAATCGCGCATTCGCATTATACTCATTATTCCCTATCTCCGCTTAAAATTAATCACATTATGACTGACTCACCCTGTTTATATCAGCAGATCGAATGCGCTGCAAACTGTAGCATGTAGATTTATTCTGTTGAAAAAAGTTCAAAGTACTCAAATGAGCCATAGCTATTCTGTTTTGCCGGTAAAACGCTGTATATTTTATCATTACACATTTTTTTATAACATATCTAAAATATGTTCTTTTTTATGTTGGGTGTATTAAATATATAAGCCATGTTTCTGATTAAATGTCATTTTCCATGGACTCTAAAATCCCCTTCTGATAAGAAGAAATCGCCCCAATTTAAAATCTAATTTAGTTTAAGACATCAAAGGAAATTTAGATGAACCTTAATATAGGGGTGTTACGTTCAGACATTTACCCTTAACTCAATTTGAAATTTGTATAAAGTTAAATTTTAATTCTGTGTAATACATTTTAGCTGCTGGTATAATTGGTATTATATTTTGTCATTTCAGCATACAGGGCGCTTTACTGGTATTATTAAGTTCTACTAATAGCATAATATATAAAACTAATATCGTACACGTCGAAACTAGTTCGTGTAATAAAACTCTCATGACACATTGTGTCACGAGAATATTTCTAGTAGATCACGTATCTCAGACCTGTTCGAAATTTAAAATTTTCCTGACATTTTTATTTCATGAGATATTGTCATTGTGGATTCGCACCTTTAAAGGTAAGTTTCCATGATGAGTCAAATACCTCATGAGAGTTATGTCTCATGAGTTAAGTATATAATGCTGCGTTTCCATGTAGCGCCTATTAAATGAGTTATCTCGTTGTTACTGATATTTTGCGCTCTGAAACGTAATGATGAGACAGTTTGGCGTTTCCACGTTATACTAGTGTGTTGTATCTGTATCCTGTAAAGTACCCGGTTTGGTGAGCAGTATTGTAAAATGGTGTTAAAGAAGCAGAGAAGAAGAGCTGCAGCTTGTTATATTTTAATGACCAGCTGGAAAATAAAAAGGCGTCATAAATATTGGGTACGCGACTGGATAAAAAACAGAGAAAATCTCGAAATTATGGAAAACTTAATAAATGAGCTAGATCGAGGGGATGAAGCATGTTACAAATTTTTTTTACGAATGTCCAATAATGATTTTCTTTATTAAAGAAAATAAAATTTCCTATAGACAAGACACTATGATGCGAAATGTAAATCCAGCAGTAGAGCGTCTTGCGTTGACTCTCTGTTTCTATCGTTATTTCATTTGATGTTGTAGGAGTATTAATGAATTTTAAAGCTTCATAGAATTCCCGTTTTACAACGAATTTATCACCCGTTGCCTGGCCACTTTTTGTTTTAAGCCGTTTCCTGTTGATAGTTTGAAACTGGCACCGTAAGTTATGTATTTTAGCTGATACTTCTTCCACAGAAATTTGCAAAATTTCAGAAATTTTGTCTAGAGGCTTTTCTCATATTTCTGTTTTTATAATTTTCAGATAAAACATTCCACAAATTGGAATGTTCCTCGTATAGTTCAATTAGCGATAACGTCAAGTCACGATTCCATATCACTGTTTTTTGCGATATTTTTTGTCCTAACATGTTTTCAAATCTGTATATTCTTAGTCAAATTTGTTATTTTACAAATCGTATAATGAGTGCTATGGATATAGGTTTCCAATACTTTTTGTTATTCTCGCTAAAATAAAAAGGATGATACTAAAATCTTACGTGCAGCCTGTGCGATACAAATCGCATATATCTCTAGCTTATCACGTTTACACGATGAGACATGTTTAGCTCTCAGAGTCAAATGTTTTAGAAAATTTTATATCACTCTCGTGTGTCTCACTACTGTTTCCACAAATAAATTTCACGGAAGGTGAGATTTTTAACTCATGACTCAAAAACTCACCTAAAAACTCATTGTGGTAAGTAAGCAAAGTACCTTTTGACTATTCTTCCAGCAAAGGCTATTTCTTATGTTTTCGTTCTTCCTGTCTCTAAAAAATGAGGTTATTTTTATTAAATATTCTAATATTTCTATCATTTGTATTTCTCCATGACCATCTGGCCAATGTACTCACTATTTTGAGTTATTTTAAGTTTATGGTAATAGAGATTACCTTATAAAAATGCCAAAAATTAAAACCAGCCATGTTCTTCTGTACTACATAAAATATAACTTGTTAAGATATTACATGTTTGAATTTTGAATCAGTTAGTGTTTACATGTATAAAAAGGTTATTTCCTGTGTTCGTTTTGTGCTGACAATTGCATTTGGTGCTGAAAACTGGTGCTGTTGTTCTTTCTAGTTAGTAAAAAACAATAAGATATATGGTTTTATACTTATACAGTTTCAAACAGATGGGGCATTTAGCAATAAATCACTTTTCTGTTATAGTCATATGATGCAATCTTCTTCTTTGGTTTTAATTGACGAATGCACAAAATTCTTAATAATTCAGTGGTTTTAGTTCTTGTGTTTTTGAACTGTATATACCTTCTGAGCTAAATCCTTTGTGAAATACATCATATTGCGGATTCACTATGTCTAACTTGTTGTGAACATCGATTAATAATGAAGATTACTTGGTCTTCAGCGACACCAAATCAATATGCTCTTCTGAACGAGTGCTATGACTAGCAATTCTTGAAAATTTGCAAACCGTTATCGTGTTGCGTACGGCTCAATTTTTATAAATGTCATATTATACTCAAATAATATAAGACCCAGACAAATATTCAACACCCTCTTTGTTTTATTGAAGAACTGAAAAGCACCTCAATTTAAACGACCTCTTAAAGTGTGTTTAGATTATGCGATTTATCATATTTTATACGAATATAGGTAATCGTATAAAAATTCGGGTAAATTACTACATGGATATAACCCCGTCTTGATATATGTTTTATATTTTGTGACTAACATTAGTTAAATATAATAGTTATTTACTGTATAAGGGTTTTAAGTAGCATTTTATCCACGCAAGATGGATTAAATGCGAGAACGTAGTTCGAGCGTTTAATATTGTTAAGTGAATAAAAAGCATTTAAAATTCGAATACAATACAACGTTTTATCCATAATCACATCACAATCATATTTGTGGTCAGAATTATTGGAATTTAATAAAAAATATTTGTACGACCTGATATTTCTGAGAACTCAATGAAACCTGGTAGGTTTTGTTATACCTACGTTGTTTATTATCACTTATTTAATAAACAGTTTAATCTGAATTTGGTAAATATGCAACAAAGTAATTGTGTTCCTGTGGCTGTTTTCGAAGAAGCCCAAGAAGCAATTTTCCAATTATTGCCAGTGAAATCCAGGGAACATTACGAAAAAGTTTTTGTGAAACTAATAAATGAGGGAAAAACGGAGAGTAATGACAATAAATGAAGAAATCATGTTATCGTATTTTTTTATTTTGAAGAAAAATATGAAGTTTCATCTATGTGGCCGAAGGATTCAATGTTGAAGGCTGCTATAAAGATGTACAAAAATATAGATATTGGAAAATATAGCAAGCTTACTGCCTATTTGAAGAGTGAATCGAGAGGCAAAAAGCAGAATTTTTGACTGGGGCTTCAGATAAAGCATATTTAATGATTAAGGTAATATCTCTTTACCTTTTACATGTTGTTAGGTGTAACTTTGAATTATTTTTGGTTACACTAATAATAGAAGTTTCTGGTGTCTGTCGATGCTGCGAATTGACAAATTTGGATATTATTAACGTACACGACGTTGGCGGTTACCTACTTGTTTCAATACAAAGACGAGCGTTTTAAGAAAATTTACCATTATAGAAGAAAGATTCTCAGTGAATCCTTTTGAAATATGCTGAAAATATATTTCTCCGCGTCTAACTCGCTTAACACAAGACATATTCTTTTTAAGATACACCAATAAAAATGTAGTTCTCAGTCTCTTGGAATCAACACAATGGCGAAAATACCCTCAATGTTGCTAGATTCCTGAATATCTCAAATCCAGAAGCATATACAGGCCATTGTATGAGACAAACTTTTTTGTCAATAAAGGTGCTGATCTTACAACCATTAAACGGCCTGGTAATAGGAAGAGCTCATCTGTAGCAGAAAGGTATGTTGATGAATAATCTAACAAACTTGATATTGCAAGGAATATCCAAGGAAAACATAGCTGATCCTTACAAGGAAAGACATAACTTGTGCCAATTCTTCACGAACAGGACACTTCCCGAAGAACTGTGTCCTGTTTTCCTATAATTGGAATAACTCTTCTCAATAAATCATCAAAGGCTGCAATGCTCATTCTTTTAACATAATAGTTGTAGGTTGTATTTGATATGACAACTTTGACGTGTAGAATGAGTTCAAGGTCGAACCAGTCATAGAGGTGTGAATTAAAAATTAAAAAACCCTATGATTTTTAATACCACATGACAAATTAAAAGTCATGTGATGGCATAATCTAAACACACTTTTTATATGAATATATATGTATAGCGGTGTTCAACTGTTTTTTTAAACGGCATTAAAAAATTACGAAAACATCCCCAATCTTTATAACCGCCACTTTTTTACTTAAAGGGTGGCCATCACATCACTCGACTACAGCTTCAAAGCTATATGTTTTTACGTATTTATAGAATTTTTTTGTTAAAGCTGATGTCTGATTTACTTTTTACCATTCCGTAAGCCCACGTCAGATCTAATAGCGTGAAAACTAATGGGTTTTCATTTTTTCTCCAAAATCAATACAAATAAAACTTCCGTGTCACATCCTGAACGTAAGAGTGTTTATCGGAAGTGTCAAAACCCGTTGAACTGTTAATATTTCATATATGAGAAAGTTAGTCTCCGAGAAGCCTTTCATGAAAAATAATGGATGAAACATTCGTCTGCTCTGAAGTTCGATACGGGTTCAATTCTTGATTTATCTATCATTCACAGCCGGTTTACGTAACTTTTTTATGGCAATATAGCACAAATGGAATGTTATTAAAGATATTTAAACAATAATAATAATACAAAACAAAAAACATTCCAACTATAATCTGCATTATAATGGTATGACTTTCCTTACGTCTTTCATGTTTGCCTACCTTGTACCTCTGTCGTATTTATCATATAAAAGGCACTTTAAACTACAGAAAAATAGGTTTTTGAACATGCCCAAGGCATACTTGATTTTTCAAAACTGACATTATGTTAGAACCCCAAAAAATGAAAATTTGAATCAAACACTTTTTGTCTTTTACAAGAGTCGTTTTACCTATTCGGGAACACACTGTATATACCATTCAGCTGACATGACAGTCATGACATGTTCGAAGAAACCAAACATACAGGGTTAACTATGACTTAGTACAAATATTTTAAGAGGGGATAGGGAAAAATAAGAATTAACGGAATCACCTTTCAAAGAAATTCCAAACTTATTTATAAAGCCATAAAAATTTTTTTTCAAAACTATATTAAATCCCTATTTATCGCCGTCACTGACCTGTCAGCCGCGAGGTTAGGTATAATATGCCAAAGTCAAAGGTATCAAACATAGTGACAGGTCACCGCATTGACACGCTTTGAAAGAAAAAAAAACTACAAAATGTAGATTATTATTTAATGATTTAATGAGAAATACGGTATGGTAGCACAGAGAGGCAGCACCTATCTTACTAATATTTATTTCCAGGATTGATACTTGGAGAGATTTGAAGAATGTTTAATCATCTGTTTTCTTACTTATTTAAATTAAAACTTGCAAAGATTTTTGTACTTGCTGTGGACCTCTCCTTCCCTCGATCGTTCTTTTTGTGTAAATCGAGGTAACTACTTGGTTTAGCGGTCTTGGCCAGGTCCTATTACTTACGTCAGGAAAAAGCACAGAGGATGAACAACAGAGGACAACATAATACACGCAAATGTACACAAATACATAAAAACACTGCCACACGTTTACCGCCACGGCATAAAACAGCTGTTCGATGTGATTCAAAAAGTATTCAGCATAATATTTTGTATACTCGGTAAACGTCTTTAACGCTGTTGCACGATAATATGCATTTGTCACACTCCCATAAATCAGCACCTTATTCGTCATCTAAGCATTTGAATACAACATGTTTGTAAATACACAAAAAATACGCAAATTAAATTTGCGCAGAACAAGTACTGAAAAATGATTTCAAACTAATCAGACTGTAACCGTATACTATACATCTACAGACGACATCTGTAGGTCACTAATGCCAGGTGCACTCTTCTTCCTTTTATGGGCTACTCACGGCACACAAACAAGGAGAAGAAGAAGAAGAATTTTTAATTTTCATTTGTTGTTGACTAATAGAGCAACAATATTAACAGTAATCGACGATGTTTGCATAAAATAATTAGTAATTCTTTAAACTATAACATCCCAAGATGTTTACAGTGTTCTGTAAAAATGACCCTTATATTATAACTAACTTCGCATTCTGCTTGGTTTGGAGCATGGAAAGTAGGCAACTAGCAATGCAATATTCATAACCTAGAACTTACTGCTACTTTAAATCAGCTAAGTGATTAATTTTAAACGTGTTATAGTAATTAAATAAAGTATTTTATGTCGGATATGTTAGTGGATAATTATGATGAATCTGTAAGGAATGAAAATGTAGTTTTGGTAGTGTGCAATGAAAGAACGAAGATCCAGTACAAAATACTGCAGCTAACCGGATTAGCTGGTATCTATCAGGTACTTAGACATTATTATTTTAATAAAAATGTTTATTTTCGTCGTTTCTACACTTGACATGTTGATAAAAACGACCGCATGGTTGTTGACATATCTAGCCCTGTCGGATGATGATTAATTGTCATAGGCGCCGACTTTCCGTAGGAAAAGAGGGTTTTGCCCCATTTTTTAAACATCGAGCTAGAATTCCAAAATAGATTTTTTATTGTCTTTTAGACCTCCTGAGCACGTGGTAAAAATTTTTGTACTTAGTCATAGTTAACCCTGTATATTTTAAGATGGATAGCCCAGTATATTATTACATTTTTGGATTCTCCCTTCCATTCAATACATTTTCATATAATGTTTTATGTAGCAAATTACTTTAAAAGGTGCCTAACAATAACATGAAGTAACATTTTAATTGGCACTTATTTAGTATTGTAAAACTTTCACAAAATTGAAGATATTTAAACAATTTTTTTTAAATGACACATATACATCTTTTGAAAACCTATTTCTTATTAAACATACAAGCTATATACATGTACAAAACTGTTTCTTTGCTTATTTTTTATTTATTTAATATACAATGCTTTCGAAAAGTAACGACTAAATTCATTATTTTTGAAATTGAGAAGTTTTCGAAAAATTGCCCTGGCACGTCGATTTTGTTTTTAAAAAAGGCATTTTTTGACATACGACCCACATTTGTGACGTCATCGTTGTTCGAGATATGACGTCATCGACAATTTTTTTAAATAGCAACCCCCAATTTTGACCATGCCATTTGAATGAGCGTGCCATTCTACATATAGAGATCATGAAAAGTTATGGTATTACATAACAAAATTTTCAAGAAAATTATTTAGATTTTAAAATTTAATTTTCATCGAAATGTATCATCCAAGAAGGGGGCCGATTGAGTGGCTAGATCACCTGATTTGACACCCCTAGATTATTTCTTGTCTGGATACTTGAAAAGCAAAGCATACGTTACTAGACCTGTTAATTTAGAAGATTTAAAAGCAAGAATTTGTCACGAGGTACATCGTATACCTCCTGAACTTATTGATAATGTCCAAAAATAATTTATTAATCGTCTTGGCTACTGTCAGGCAGCCAATGGTGCACAATTTGAACATTTAATTTAATCAATTTTTTACATAATCATTTTTACAAATTCATTTTCAGTATTGTGATAATTAAATTTTAAAATCTTCCAACATTATTTTCTTGAAATTTTTGTTATGTAACACCATAATTTTTCATGATGTGTATATTGTCCTGTGACCATCTGAATTTTAAGCATTTTGTAGCACATGTAACGTCTGTCTATAAAAACACACATTTTAACTTTCAAGTTGTTAATGTTTGCAAAACCATATTTGTAAAATGCTAAGATCTCCCGTCATAATGCATCTGATGTGTGATATCTGAAGATTGCAAAATTTATATCACTTTATAGCTAAAAACATGCAATGCAACAGTCATGACAGAAATACTTAGGCACTAGCTTTTGAACGTTCTGCTTACGACTATCAAAGTCATTTACCGCGTTGGAATAAATCCTGAGTTTTTGTTCTCTTTTCATGAACTGTCCTCTTCATCAAGTTATTATTTTCGTATTACGCCAACTCGGCACCCTATAATTTGAGTCTAACAAAGACTACTATACGCCGACGGCGAACAAAAGCGTGGCACAACTTAATGCGAAAATAACAACATCCCATTAGCGACTTGATTAAACGGAACTGCAGCCTTTCCTCCTGCAAATGAAGTGCGTGAGCGATGACAGTCCAGTGCACTCCGTACCGAATAATAGAGGGCTGAATGATGTCTTCATTTGTCATTTCGAGTACAACTATTGTGGCGTCCCGGAAAATGTCGCGAAACTATTTGTTCCGTAGCAAAAACTTTCAGTTTTAGTAGCTGTTAATAGACGTCGTTAAATATCTACTTGGCAGGCATCATTTGTGGCTGAAAGAGATTTATTCGGGTAATTCATTGTTGTCTGTGCTAGTTTTCGTAAAACGCAAAGATTTCCATTTTAGATCTGCATTGTGAAATGATAGAATAAATCTTATTGCATTTTCAATATCGCAACTACGTTATAAATGATCTGACAGTTCTAAATGTATCTGGTTTAGTAAATCAAGTGTCAAACATTCTCTGTTTAAATGTGTTCAGTGAAGTGACACGTTGTATGATACAAGTGATATAGTACGTAACATGAACAATTACAAGAAAAAATGTGTCAGTGTTCACTGAAGTGATATGGCATATTACACATTACACTGTAATTCTGATATCTTAAATATCAAACTTGATCCTTCAATGCATAAAAAATAGTACACTTTAGTAACAAATAATCTTACAGATGATGTAATTTGCGAAACCACGTGTCAGAACATATTTTATATTGACAAGTTGTTTGCTTGTATCAACAATGTGATATGACAATCATGGCATGTGATCTGACAAGTAACATAATTTTCAAATACTAGAAACATTAAAATGATATAGCATGCATCACCTAAATGAACACAGATTTTAACATAAATGCAGTTCCATATTACATATCGATATTAACTGATTTATTTTATCAAGAATATATGCTTTTCACAGTGACATGTATGCTTTAGATTGACATAGAATATAGAACTTTATTTTGGAGAGTGCTTGTCTGCTTCTAGTTTTCTAAAGATATTTATCCAGATAGGTTTTATAAGCTTTGCTCTCACATAAGTCAACATAGAGTTTTCCTGTTCCTACAGGCTGTCATTTGTGGTTCAAAGGAGATTTATTCGGGTAATTCATTGTTGGTTGTGTTGGTTTTCGTGAAAGACAAATTTTCCATTAGAGACCTGCACTACGAAATTATGGAAAAGGTATCATTGCATTCTATCGCAAAATCGAGACTTGGAAAAAATAATATCTATTTACCCATCACGTTAGATATGATCTGGCAATTCTAAATGTGTCTAACTTAGTGAATCACGTGTCAGGTTGTTTCAGAACGTTCTTTGTTTAAGTGTGTCTAGTTAAGTGATACGTGTTATGATACAACAAATGATGCAGGAGGTAACATAAACAATTAAAAGAAAAACACGCGTCAGTGCTCACTGAGGTGATCATCGATCATTATTTGCCAAAACAAAAATACATTACCTTGTATAATATTAAAAATAAAATAGGTCGTCATATGCGCCATTATATTATTTTCACTTTTTGTCTCTTTAGATTTTTTTGTATGCCAAACCGATAAACAACAAAATTGATTTATTTGATCAAATGCTTTATTACACAGCGACTTAAATTACTTAAACATATCTGCGTAACAAAAGTAATAAGAAGCCGTCATCTTATTTAATATTGTGTATTGCCAAATTACTTTTATTTTATAAAAAAAACTGGGTCTGCGTCGGACCAGACGGTGGAAGTTATACCTACTTCTTTTTTTTAAAAAAAAAAAACTTCCTTTCAAAGCCTGAACGTACAAAAAAAAAAAAGTTCTTATAAATTTGTTCTTCCTTTTGAGCGTGACGCGGTTTCTCGACCAACATCCCATCCCAATGTGTCTAACGGGCGCAAAGAAGTATAACTTCAAAAAATTAAGTTTTAATAATAGCTTATGCATATTCTAATGCTAAAATGGCTAATATGGTTTACATTCATAGCCTTGCAGATGGAAGTGGTATTAATGCTAGGGGAATTTATATGGACAGATTTCCAAATGATTCAACCAAATCCAAGAATGTTCAAAAATGTTTTCTAACGTCTTTCGTAGTCAGACTCATCATAGTAAAGTAATTCCATTGTTAATTAATTATTTTGTTATTATTTCGTAATGTAAAATTATCTAACTTTTTTTAATTTTTGACGTGCTGTACCTGAACAATGGCTTTCCTAAGACCCCACATTTATATAATAAAAAACCCTAATTTTTCACCGCAGAATTCGCCTCTGGATTTTTGATATCTACTTAAGAAACACCCAGTATATTTTTCTTAAAGGGTTAATCGAAGTTGTTAAAATTGTTTTTTGCAATTGATTTATCTATATCTGAATGTGAATATTTTTTGTCCAACTTGAAAATAAAATACAAGAAATAAATTAGCAAACAAAAATTTGCACTATACCTTATTATTTTCTTTCTACTTTAGGCAGTGGAATTTAATATACCTAGGCAGCTACCAACCTGAAACAAAAAAATTAAGTTATTTTTGTTATGAAAATGGTTACATACATAATTACAAAGTACCAATATTTGTTCATGTAGTCAAAATTAAATTTTTCTAATAATTTCAATTTATATGTTTATTATTGGCAAATAACGGTGGATGATACCCATTACCTGCGCTACTGGTAAGTTTCTAAAGCTCATAATTTTTTGTCTCACACCTTTTGTCATACTAAATATATACACCGAATTTGGTTAAATTATCTAAAGCGGTTTAGAATTAAAAAAAAAATTCTTAGTTTTTGACATGCCGGACAATGGCTGCCCTGAGACTCCACATTTATATAACGAAAAATCCTTGCTTTTGGCCACAGAATACGCCTATGTATTTTTGACCTCTACTTAAGAAACACCCTGTAGACATTTCAAAAGCATTATTGTAATAAATCAATTGCTTTAGTTTGCATACTGGAATATTAATTATATTATTTCTTTGGCCTATCTGAAATTATTTTACAATTTTATGGTACTCTTTCTATAAATTGCATCGTTATCGAATTCCTCTGTACAATTCGTGACTATCCACTGTAAATCCAACCCATACAATTTTTGAACAAGTCCCAATTATTCAGAACAGAAGTTTAAAACAACGAACTACAGTTAGGTACTCATCGAATGCCAAGTAGGTACCAATTTGTATTGTATGTAAATCATTTCAGCATAAAGGTTGAATAATTGTCTCTACCTCCACCATCATTATGGTAATTCCATAAGTTAGATCCTCGTTTCCCATGATCCTAGCAAAAATGAGCAGTCGAGCCAGTTTATTCGTTATCTGGCAATGAACGGACTTAAATATTACAGTTAGGAAAGATGCAAATTCACCTTATAAATACCATATGTTGTTTTAATAGATTTATGTTCGGTCGAGAACATTTGTTAAATTTTATCGTCGAGTGTGCATTAGAAGAGCAAAGTTATCGTTCCTAAGTCATTTATAAAATAGAAATAGCGGAAGTGGATAACGTTTTATTAAGAGATAATTGCATGAATATAAAGAGGTGCCAGCTTCCCATGGTATCACTGAGCAAGAAGAGGTAATTGATAACTGTAGATATGAAATTTTAGCAGCTTTCTAGGTAGGTTAGGTAACGTCATGATATACGTATACATTATTTAGTCTTATTAATTTTTTGATTGAGAGGAATGTACTAGTTCTGTTCTGTTCTGTTACCCTTTGTGTTGTTTGAACGTTTTACAATAAATGGTTGTATAGACTTTTCGTCTTATTTTGGAATAGAAAAAACGCAGTTAAATTTATGATTTTGGCTGTTTGCTATAGATTTTTCAGTTGTAATTCAATGCTGGTGGGTGGACATTAGCACACAGGGTAATTATTTCCGCATTCACAAACGTACTATTGATGATTATCTACTCAACTTATGCCAAATCATTATTTTGAAATACAGTCTAGTAAATTTATGTGCGTATGTTTAAAAATACAGTCTGAAATAGCCTCGCCACAATTTATTTTCTAATGAAATATGGTATGCCTTTATGCAACAGAAAAATTTGTGTCAAAATGAAGCCAAAGCCTACAAGGTAAGATAGGTAAGCGTTTATCTTGAAAATTAAATATGTTAAATGGAAAAACAGCAAATAAGTCAAAAATAGTTATATATCACTACATAATGCTGCTATATACTTGTGTAAAAAGGTTTGTTGACTCGTTCCAAAAAGAAAAAAAAAAAATTATAATTTTTTATTCAAAATTTTAACTTTGATATTCTGCATTTTTTTAAACACTTGAGCTAAGGTGAATTTGGCTACATAACATTTTTGTGAGAAATATAGTTTTTTTAAATTTTATTTATTAGGAAAAACATATATTTGGAACAGCTGTAGAGGGTGTCTCAAACTTGATAGTATGGGCCTACTGTAAAGATACAAAAAATTTAAATGAAATTTGGGAATGTTAAATGGGATGAGGTAAATTCCATTTTAAATCGAAAGTAAGTATTATCTTTGGGATTTCACGTAAACGACTAACGACATCTTCAATTAGATTTTTACCAGAAACATACCCAAATGTTCCTATTAAAAAGGTCTCTTTTTGTTCTAAGAAGCTTTTATTTGAGAATTTTTTCTGTATTACTTCCCGTTTAAAAGTTTTAAGCAATGCTGTCCTAAAGTCTCAAAAGTCAACAAAACGTTTTCTCAATCAGAAAAAGTTGATATGTTGCTAATTTACAAGTCACGAAAAAAATCAAGAAGAGCTGTAGAGTTATATCGAGAAAGGTGTCCAGAGCGCCTCATTCCTGATCATAGAATCTTTACAAGATTGGAGGCGATCTTGCGACGAAAGGAAGACGCATTTTCTGTTCGAAAGAATCAAATAATTGACCGAAGGGTAAGAAACAATGTTAATACAGCTAGACTGTAACAGTATTTTGAAAAACATCTACGAAATTCTATACGGCAGGCTAACCGGGAATTGAATTTGGATAAATCAACCGTTCAACGAATTTTAAAGGCCAATGGGTAGCATGATTACAAAATATACAATTTGTAGTATTTTCCTGAGCGGCATATTGAAAACAGACTTAATTTTATAGATCAAATTGTAGTAAATGTAGAAACTGTTGATCAGAATCTTTTTTGGCACGTTCTTTGGACGGACAAATGTAGGTTTGTCAGGAATGGTTTGTCAAAGAGGCACAATTAATGCTCCTGGTCCATTGAAAATCCCCACATTGTGAATCCAGTCCAAAACCAAGGCCATTTTGGAGTAAATGTATGGTGTGACATCATTGGTAGGCATTTATTTGGACCTTATTTTTATGAACATACATTAAACAGCGTGAGTTACCTACATTTCCGACAAGAAATGGATATAGAACTTTCTGCACTTCTGGAGAATGTGCTTTTGCAGCTAAGGAGAAACCTATGGTTTCAGCACACCCAGCTCCACCCCACGGGGCCAGGATTGTGCAGCAATATTTGGATAACACTTTCCCAGAAAGATGGATTGGGATTAATGGACGTATGCAGTGGCCCAGAAAGTGACCAGTTCTCACATCTCTCGTTTTTTCTATGGGGGGTTTAAAAAAAGGTTTAGAAAACACCTTCGCGAGATAGTAATCACTTGAAAGAAAAAATCACGTACGCTTGTAGTGAGTTAAACGGCGAAATGTTAATAAAGTTTGTCTTGAAATGAGAGGTATATAGAGAATATATTGCAATATGTATATATACTCGCGTCAAGAATTCAGACGTCTTACGTCACGACTGACGTTACACATTTGTTTTTATTGTCAACGTAATTTACGATATTTGTTTGCGTTAAAAACAATATTTTTTTGCAATTTAGTGTAATATATAATGCAAACTTTTAGTGTAGTATATAGTTTTATTACAGTTGCAGTTTCTTAAATATTTTGATAAAAATATAACGAATTATTCATTTGTTCATATGACGTAAGGCGTCTGAATTCTTGTCTCGAGTATAGTATGAGTGCGTTTATCTTTTAAGTTTAGATATTGTTCTCATCACGTTTTGTTATAACTGTATTAAAGAATTATTCAGTTTAATCTTTTTATTTATTCTTAATGACACGTTACACACCGACCATTCAATTATTTTCCGACGACTACATGATCCTGTCACCGCTAATGTAATTTTTTGGTGGTATTTCTTTTGAACCCTGTACACCTACAGTACATAATTTCTGAATTATTTTATATCTTAAGAAGTACTAAGGACGATCCCATCCAAATTCGGAACACAGTTAAACATCTAACGAACAAAATAAGTATTACGACATTGTTTCTGTGTGTTTCTCGGTATTGCAGAAACAGATGTGCCCATTTTATTCAGGGTTTGTGAAGAATGTCTCGCTTGAGATTAAGATGGAGCCCGCTGAGACATATTCCCACCGTTCATGCATAATAAATCACTTGCGTCATTTCATGATTTACGTGCCCGCGTTTTTGCTGAAAAACATGTATCAAAAGAATTACAAAACTTGCGGATTTACAATTTATAGCTGTGAGTGGCGTATGATGACAACAAAGGGTGTAAATAATGTGATTAACAGTGATTTAACGATATCCATCTGGATTTGCGTCCGCAAGGATAACATTTTGGAAACTCATAGGCATAGGGAATATTATTTGAATTAATCGAGGCGAAACAAATTTTTTTAGTACACTTATACACACGACTGAGTATACTAAGTAAGATGTACCTCAAAATATAAACATAGATATGCAGGGTGTTAACGATGATTTTCTTAAGCTTTACAGGGATATTCTAATGATGAAAATGATTGCGGTTTGTCATATAGGGTGATGTAGAACTTATCTGAAAAACTTTGAGGATATCTGCACCCTTATATACAAAATCGATACGTAGCTGGACACCTCTACTTCAACGGCATCTAATATATAAAAAATTAACCATTTTTTGCGCTTGGAGCGCGTGTCAATGCGCCTGCCTCGCGAATACGGTTGAAGTGGGGATATGCTCACTAGATGGTAAACGAATGAGAGCAATTGTTTCATTTATCGTGGGAGTGTCAATCATTTTCAAAATGGCTTATGTGTACAACATAAGTTAATGAACATGGTTCTTATTTATTGTGAAGTTAGACAAAATGCATTGGCCGCTTCGCGATTGTACGCGGATTGATTTTCCGATCGACACACATTAAATCATGAAACTTTTAGGGCAGTGGTACAAAGTGGAGGTGATACTGGTAATTTACGTACAAATCGTGGATGATATGATGGCCCCGGGCGACCACAACGTATTTTAGCAACTGAAGAATAAGTGTTGAATGTTGTCCGTGAAAACCCCAAATAGGTACAAGGTATATCGCTAGGCAGGTGCCTGGAGTACCCCAATCATGCCTCTTCAAGCACTATTATCAGCGGATTATCCATTACAACTTAGGTTTTCTGAGTTATTGTTGCAGCAAAATGCTGAAAATTCCAAATTTACTTGTTACAGATGAAGCTTTTTTAGAAATGGAATACAGAACATTCACAGTACAGACGTTTAGGAATTCGAAAATGTGCACCCAATTAAACGGGACCACTTCCAACACTGTTTTTAACTGAACGTTTGGGTAGGAATTGTTGATAAGTGCCTAATTGGACCGTTCGTATTGCCAAATCGTACGGATGGCTTACAATATTTCTAATTTTTTCGCAATGACCTGCCCGCTCTTCTTAAAAATGTACTCTTACCTCTCCGACAATACATGTGTTTTTTACTTGATGGAGCATCTCCTCATTTTTCGCTAAATGTTAGAGATTATCCCCATCAAGTGCACGGTACGGTACCAGTAACATGGCCTTTGCAGTCTGCCGATTTACCTTCTTGACTTCTTTTTGTGTGTTTATTTACAAAATGGAAGTGTAAACCGTCAAGGATTTGCGCAAGCGTATCACAGCTACTGTGAATAATTTGTATTTACGAGAACAGCAACCAGGGGGTGCAGTTTAGTACGACAAAGTTGGACAAAGCGTGCCCAAATGTGTGTACAAGTCGAGAGATAAAATTTCGAACGGATTTTGTAACAAGGTACGTGCTAACTTTTTTTTAATAAAATTCATGTTTCTAATAGTGATCAAGGACCGCAATTCTTCTTCAAAGTAGAGTAGTATTAATTTTAGAGACCTGTCACTTTGGTCAGATCTGTCTATCTTTAAATTTATTTTAAAGCAAGAACGCTGCAAAAATTTTATACGCCGGTGTCGGTATAATCACAGAACTTTGGAGGTTTTTTTCGTGCTATCGTCAGATTGCATTGTCACTCCATTACTATATATATATAAAGCTATTTACAGGCCTTTTAGGCCCAGAGCTGTGTTATTCTTCTCCATTCCCTTCTGTCCTTCGTCTTTCTTTTCCAATCCGTTACATTTTTCTCCCTTAGATCTATTGCCACTGCCTCTCTCCATCGCTTCCTCGGTCTACCTCTTTTTTTCTTGTAGTTAGGTTTACTCCCTACTATTTTCTTAACTGCCCTTTCATCTTCCATACGTTCTAGATGCCCTAGCCACTGCACTCTTCTGGCTTTTACAATTTCGTCTATTGTTGGTGCCTGGTACATTGCATATATTTCCTCATTATTTCTCCTTACATAGCCTTCCTCCGTCTTCTTACTCCCTAGAATTCTCCTTAAGATTTTCCTTTCCCACCTTAAAAGTTTTTCTCTTGACTTCTTATTGAGAACCCAGGTTTCACTACCATACAGCGCTGTAGGTCTCAAAATTGTTTTATACATTCTAAATTTTACTCCGCTGGACAAATTTTTTGATTTCAATAAGTGGTTGACTGCTGCCACTCCATTACAGTAGACCATATTCCAGCGGCGTGCAATTCAATATTTTCAAATAGTTTTCAGAATGTGTATGTTATTTTTTTTGTACATATATGTTGAACATTCCCAATTATTTTTCGGATAAGTTCTGAATCACAGTGTGCCATTAATTATTTTTATTGTTTTAACAACTTACGGCATAAAATGTCGTTGCTAGAGAATACTGTCTTTAAAATTCAATATTGGTTCCAGAAAGAAATGGTCAGGTCGAAATTATTATGCTATTTTACCTATAGTTACAAATTGAAGGTGTCTTATAACAGCAATATCACCTGGACTAATCCGATGGTACTACTAATACTAAATGCAGCTTTCGCGTGGGCGTGCAATTTCGTTGAACAGCGTGGGACGAACCAAACGTAAAATCAAGCGAAAATAATTACAGCATTTCCACAGATTCGAAAAGGTGCGATCACGCCGGGTATTGACCTGGGACAATGCATTGCAAGTCTTACACTTAACAGCAGTAAAAGTTTTAATTGCTGCTCTGGCCGTAAAATAAAATAATCGTGACCGTCACAATAAAGATCCGCGCATACCACGCCGCCATTTTTCATCAAGACTCGTGTTTATTCTAACAGCATTCTGTTCCATTGACTCACATAACCATTACCGATTCGATATGCAAATAGCAGCCAGAAAAAATGAGATTCTTCGCTCGTAAACCCATTGTTTACAGTTACATCGCGAGCGCAATCTGGCAGGCTCGGATTCGGAAATTGGGTTAAATAAATGGATGTAACGGATTTTTTTCTCGGTGAGAGGATATCATTTTGATTGTAACGAACGAATGTTGGTTTTTGCGTGAGACGATACTTTTCTGATGAGTCAGCAGTACTCTCAGTAGTGAATATTAAATTGTTCTCTTATTTTTTTAATTCCTGCAAAAACTCCTAATTTCTCTGATTTCGAATAAGATTGATTAATATATTTTTAAGTTACATTCAGAGAAAGATTAAATCCTACAGCACCTATAGCAATTTTGAATAATTTTTGCAGGGTGTTTGAAGCTGTACTGCATGACCGTATGTCCCACCATTTTGAAAAGTCAAATTTCTGAATCTCAGTACGGTTTTATAGTTGGTCGCTCAATAGTATCCAATCTTGTACGTAAAACGCCATTTATTGCCGAAGCTGATAGTAGAAGTCAGGTAGATGTAATCTATAATGACTTCGCAAAAGCATTTGATAAAATCGATCATAATATTTTATTATTAAAACTACAGTCATATGGTTTCTCAGATTCACTAATTCACCTATTCATCTCGTATTTTACAAATCGTCAATTGTACGTACAACTTAAGGGGTTCAAGTCTAATGAAATTTTGCAGATATCAGGAGTACCTCAAGGTTCTGTTTTGGGTTCCAAAAATTTTATTAACGACATTATTAAACATTTTCATGTTATATGCGGATGATCTAAAAATGTCTACAGAAGTTAACTCTCTGCAAGACTACTCCAGCAATGTTTAAATAATATTAATTGATGGTGGGTGTTAAATAAAGTGCCATTAAATGCTTACAAATGTAATATTATATCCTACACCAAAAAATCAAACAAGATATTATTTGATTATGAGCTTAACAACATTACATTATGTAGACCTGAGCTTATCAAAGATGTTGGAGTACTTTTCTACGAAAAGCTATCGTTCACCAAACACACATAACATCTGTGTGCTCTAAACTTGAATACGCTTCGGTGGTTTGGTCTCCTATATATAACAGTCATCTGAATGCAATAGAAAAAGTGGAACGCAGATTCATGAACTCAGCAATGTTGTTGATTGAGGGATAATATGCCCCTAGAGGAATAGCTAATGAGATTTTGTTGCACTGTACTAATTTGTGCAGTCTTTCATTGCGTGGAGCAGTTTGTTCAATACTCTTCGTATGCAAGGTCATACATAGTTACATTAAATCTGAGTAGCTTATTTCACAAATTTTTCTAAGAGTGCCTGCATTTAATTCAAGAAACAATCATGTTTATAAACTACCTGTAGCTCGCATAAACGCTATGATCTCGTCTCCATTATACTGAATGATCAACATTACCATGATGTCAAAGATAGATGTTATTTAAATATATTTTAGCAGGATTTTTTACGTATTAAATCACAGTTGACTGTTACATACACTTGAGCAAGCTGGCTCTTCAAATAATCTTGTACATTTCTTCAGTTTTTATTTACTATCAAGAAGGCAATACGTTGAATACTGAGGTTTTAAATCCGTAGAGTATTTTACATCATTTGGAGTACCCTAAAGCTCCATACTGGGACCATTACTTTTTGTCATTTTTATTAATGACAACATGAATGTAATCGACGTCAATTGATTTATATACGCTGATGACTTGAAAATTGATTGTCTCATTTATTCTCTACAATATTATCTTAAGCTGCAAAGCAATTTACAGAAAATTCATAACAGAAATGTTACTAAAGATTTGCAGCTAAACGTACAAAAATTTAATGTTCTTACTTTCAGCAGAAAACATTAATGGTCGACTATTGAATGTTGCACAGTTGAATAGAGTCGAAGGATTTAAGGATCTGGGCATAATATTTGATGCTAAACTTAGTCTTAATAAACATGTTAGTGATCTCGAAACTTTAATGGCATGTAGATCTTTTCTTTATTTTTTAATCCATTCCTTTTGTCAAAGCTGTAGTATGGTAACGTTTTTTGGAATCCCAGATGTATAGAAATAGTCTGGAGAATGTTCAGCGAAGATTTTTAAAATTTCCTTGATACCTCCTCTCCTATGAACAAAGTTGTAACATTTCTTTAAACAACCTGCATATTAGAGCCATAGCCCTACCATGTTCAAGAAAGCTTATAAACTAACAAAAAGTAATGTAATAAATCATTGTCTTGCTAATCACTGCGTCGTTCACCATTTCATGTTTATGAGCTTGGTAACTGATTCCAAATTTTTTGGCCAATGAAAGCGGCTTTAAAGATCTCTCTCATCATCGTAAAATGATCATAACTTATCCTTTCCCTTAGTATCTCCAAGCAGTCATTAAGTTTATTGATAGTGGCAAGAAAAGTATTAAAGTTCGTAGTTATTTTAAGTATAAACAATTTTGTTTTTGTAAACAGGAACTTGTAGAAACATGGAAATAAGGAAGCAATTATAAAATTAAACGTTTTATTTTGACGTAGGACAAAAACGACGCGAGGAGTGTAAAAAAGGTAGCTTTACTTCCTCTTGTATTGTTTGTTCGTGTAGATAGTACTTTTAAACCTTTTCTACTGACAGACTTTGAAGCAACTACGAAATGGTGTGGTGTTAACTATGTCTTTCATTATAATCAGTAGATTAAGATACGTTGGGCAATCTGACATTTAAGAAACGCCTGTAATATTTGAAATTCACGTGAAAGAAAGATTACACAGCTCCACAAAAAAACATTGTTCTCAGATCTGGAGATCAAACCATGTTTACTACACGTTCTTAGGGTCGCTGAATCCGAATCCAGGGTCCGTTAAACCCCATCACTTCAGGGTTTTGACATAATCAATCACCCCGTAAACCCACAACTCCATAACAAATAAACACAATAATTGAAATACTCTGGGGGGGCTGTGTTATTAATCAAAGTTCAATGTTTTGGACAGTTTGAGATTCAGATGTAAACTTTGCACTGCAAAAATATTCTATCCATCCTTTCTACAAATACAAATGGTCAGCTTTGGAATACCATCAGAAAAAGGACTAAAAACTGAGATAACTTTTGTGTAAAGTTATCAATTCCTTTCGCTGCTATCCTCGATTTAAAAATCTAAAATCATGTGCCTTGCATAATTTTTCTGAGCAATCATAACTGTTTTTCTTATTACCACAACTTTGAGTCTTTCAAAAATCGTTAACTAATATCGAATTTGCTATAACTACTTTTGCGCGTTTAATAGGGTTCCCAAAAAGGTGTCACATACTTAAAGCTTTTAAAGGCCAACCAAACAATAGCAAATTACTGAACTGTTCCAAATTCCTATAAATGGATGATCCAAATAGATCCAAACCGCCCGAGCGAGCAGCGTAGTGCCATTCAGTTTCTAAAAATAACAGTGATACCATAAACGGCATATGTGTGGCACTAATCATCACACAAGATGGGTTTGGGAACATAACGGTTTGGATCAATGACCGCATTTTTCGAAGTCTTAACTTATATAACTGTTATCGAGAATACATCTTGGGCCAGTTTCGTGAAAGGAAAATTAACCACGCTTCTTAGCGGAAAATGAGGAGATAGATAGTGACGTTTGCACTTCTGTACTAATACAAACAGTGAAAGGATAACGTTTTGACTTGATGGATATCTCTAATTTAGGTCCTTGTTAACAGTACTATTTAGAGAATATGTCTTGTGTGGGACGTATTTGGAATAATTGATACAAATCAGTTACTAATTGGCACACATCTTTTTTGATGAGATCATTATGCATTTAAACATGCATAAGAGAATAAAACGATGTTTTAAATTAATAAAATGTAGATTTAAAAAAATATATATGTCTTTATGAAAGAAAGTAGAATACTTTTGATTTAAACCCAAACAACAGGATAACAAGAATTAGAAAATATTTTATATTCATATAGTTTATAGGTCGTTTTATTAAAGTGTAGATATAGACAGTTGTGGTGAAATTTTCACACATAATAAATTAGAATGGTTAAAAACCCAGTGAAGTAACTGTATGGAATTTCTGGTTTTGTGTAAACAATTGTCAGTTATGTTAAAACAATTCTATTAAAATTATGCCAGCAGAGCTCGAATTAACCCAGTTTTATAAAATTGCCTCTATTTAAGACCTCAAAAAGTTGCATATTGTTTATTTTCCTGATTTCACATACAACTCCACAACAAAAAATTTCAAATGCCAGATAACAATGTTGAAACAAAATTTGTTATTTCATGTACAGGTTTCAGGAGTATTACTTGGAGTCAAAATGATTCGTTTTAATTTTAAATCGTATTTTTTAATGTTGAAACTCTAGTTTCTAGATTTTCATTTAGGAGAAATGTAATTTAATTCTTTAATTAAGTCTTCATATGTAAATAAAATAATCCAGATAATGTACAACACTGAATGATGGTGGCATAATAAAGCAGGAAGTTAAAAATTTGGTGCTGTACTGAAAATCAACGCATGTCCATATTCTACTCTAGTTCAATATCGTGCTGCATTTGCCAGTATCATTTCTATGACAACCGTACCAAATTAATTTTCTAGAATATTCGGTAAACTTTAGTAACAAGTTGAAGGCAAGATTTAAATTTATATTCTATTTAATATACCCAGAACCACGTTTAATTTGGCTTACGAGAAATTAGTCAATTTTGATCATCAATTTAGTGATGGTGAGTTGTCAGATTTGTCTATCATAAAATTAGTATACATAAAAACGTGTTGTTCAACAAGTGTTGTAAATGCTGTAGGATGAATAAATTAGTTTCTAAATATAGACTGAATGAGAAACATAGGTGAATGATATTTTATAAATGAGATCTTAGATTTCAAAAACCATTTTTTGAAATTATGCATTAGTTATTATATTCAAATTTTTCTAAATCCGTATCAAACGACAAATTATTATTTATATTTTCTTCTATGTTGATAATTCTCAATAAAAAATAATCTATAGCAACAGCATTAATAAAATAATAATAAATTGCACAAAAGCCTCAGAAGTTGGTATCATATTTTGCAAAATTCTAAATAAATATTTTTTTTCTCAAGACAAAAAAGAATAACATGAACTTTTTGTAACAGAGAGAATAGTTTTTGAATAAACAAACCTACCTTAGACTTTCATTTCGTTTAAAAAATATATAAGTATGACAAAATTTGGACACTAAACATGGAAGAAGAGGCTTATTGCACCCTCTTTATAGCAAAATCCGAAATATACCAGTAAGTTGTCATTTCATAAGTATTAAGTTCCCGCTAAAATTTGTTTGTTTACATGTTACAGCCTTCTTCAAGAGGCTAGATCACTACACTAGAGGGAATATAAGAAAGGCCCAATTAAAAAGTTTTATGTGAAAGAAAATTTGCCAAGGAAACTATCACTGAATTTTCTGTACTCATTTATATAACACCCTGTATAAATGGCATAGAAATTATGAAATAATGCAGGATATCAAAACACTTCTTATATTGTTATTTCAAATAGAACTCTTATTTTGTTGAGAGTCACCTGGAATGCCTTTTACGAAGTCCTACATTTGGGTACTATTTTTTTTAAATTTCACAATGGGAAAGAGTGTGAGATGACACGTATAACCAATAGCTCTGTATATTTATTTGTTCATGTAATTAAGATCGATTTGTATAAATAATACTAAATCTATTAAAATGTGGACCTCAATTCTGAAAAATAAATTTCATAATAGATTTCCTATAGACGGCACTCAAACGCACTTGACGTGCTCGAAAGACAGGATTTTTTTTAAAAATAATATCCGACAACGTCCTAGTGTAATAAGTATACCAGCTGAAGAAAATATTTTGCAAACAGTTGAACATGAATTGCAAATTTATCTCGAGAAACTGGATTATCTGTAAACTGAATTTTTAAACGTAATCTACTACATCCATATCACGTTCAAAGAGTGCAAGAGTTATTCCCTCAAAATTTGGATCGACGAGTGACCTTTTGTATATTTATTTGTCCTTGTAATTAAAGCAACCTGTATAAGTAGTACTAAATCTATTAAAATGTGAACCTCAGTTCTGAAAAATTTATTTGCAAATATTTCAATAATCATAACAGATTTCCTATTGACAGCACTCAAATGAATTTATTTAGAAACGCACTTCAAATAACTGGATTTTGGCACACCTTCTCTTACTGTTCTATGGAATAATTCCCTCGAAACTTGTCAATAACGTATTATTACACCATTATAATATGTTTCCTTCTTTTCGAGAAAAGGAAGAATATTATCTTGAGAATTTATAATATTACACAACTATGGTAATAATTGAATTTATAAATAAATTAAAGGCAGACAAGGCACCTAAGAGATGAAAACGGTTAACGTTACCGTTACCAGCGCAATTATAAATTTTTTGTTATTGCTCATACGTGACTGTGTTCTCGACTGTTAGGCGTCCTGTTAAATAGTAATTTAAAATTTTAATTGATTTTGTACAAATGTACGAAAATTAATATCATTATTCGGTCTAATTAAAAGACTTACATATTTTTGTATTTTCAGGCAATTATCCGTAATGTTATTCTATGCATTTAATTTAATTGTATAAGCTAAGAAATTTAAAGTATTATTTTTAAATATATTTTTTTTTTTTGAGAAAGTACATGAAAAAAAAATAACAGAAAAAAATCTCTTGCCCAAAATAATTAATATCCTTAAACGCCAATAATAAGGTTTATTATTGGCGTTTTTAACTGTGAGTTCACATAAACTGAAACACTATAAGGTGTTCATTGAGGGTGAGTCATCCCTAAAATTATATTAAACTTTTTTCCATTGATCAAGTTTGAAAAGAATGATAACATCCCGCGCAGATTTTAATTTACAGCACTTTTTTACTCTTGTTAAACTTTAAAAATGTTCAAGGTTTTCCAGAAAAGATGCATTAATTAAATCCAGATTTAAATAGTGTTTATAAGAAGAAATCAAAAAGACAGCAGTAGGCTTGTGTTAAAATAATTCAAAATTTGACAGTTAGTAATAAAGCTGTTTTTTCTGCTATTGTTTGTTGTTGAAAATGGCTCGAAAATTTACATTCAACGAACAAGTTGACATGTTACTTGTCCTAGGTTTCTGTGAAGAAAACTGTAGAAGAAATGTGGAAGAATATCGTAGAAGATTTCCAAATCGAGCGATTGCCCATACAGAACCATTTTCTAATGTTGAAAGACAGGCTCGAGACAGGAAAGTTTTTCAATAACATCCGATAACGTCCTAGAGTAATAAGGGTACAAGATGAAGAAAATATTTTTCAAACGTTATCTCGAGAAACTGGATTATCAAGAACTTCTGTACACCGAATTCTTAAACATAATCTACTACATCCATATCACATTCAAAAAGTGCAAGAGCTATTGCCTCAAGATTTGAATCGACAAATGACCTTTTGCGAGTTTATCTTGCATCAGGATATTAATTTTCACAAGAAAATTATTTTCACTGATGACGGAAACCGACTCTCAATGAACACCTCAATTTACTTGAGCTCATAGTTAAAGAAGGCCAATAATAAACGTAATTTATGTTCCAAATTTGGTTATTCCATGTTAAAGTAATTCAGAATTTTTTTTCGCAGTATTTTGCCACATCAACTAATATATTTTTCCTTGATACTGATCTTTTTGGATTTAGGATTATTTTTTTTACAAATTTTTATTAATAGTTTCAAAAAATTTTTAAAGTCAAGTACATGTAAAAATTAACTCCATTTCTTTCTATTTTGAGGATAATTGAAATTGCAAATTATTCTGATAAAAGTGGAACCTTATAAACAATGCAGCAGAAAATAAATCAAAATATGTAATTATATTCGCCGCAATATAAAAATGTCCATCCTGAATCAAGTTTTGTTTGAATCTATTTCATACAAGCCAAAGAAATTTTACTGTCATATGATTTTAAAAATCTTTTGAAACTTATAAGATATAATTAGATGTAACATTGTATTGTAAATTAAATAACAAATCTACACAATTTTCAGAAAAATCGCATATCTTTTATGAAGTACCCACGTACTAATGTTATTAACAATATAATTCTTTCAAAATATTGTAATTTTTTAATTCAATATTATAAATTTAAATTATCTGAGTGTTAACGAACAATTAACACTAGTAATAGTCAAAGCAAGCTCTTATATATTTTAAATAAAACCTATATAATTATACCTGGAAATTATAATTTTTTTGACTCTTAAGTCTACTATAATCATTAGTGCTTTTTTTAAATTCGTAAGTTTCAAAACGTAACAATTTTTGAGATATTTTAATTTGTTTAGCTTTATTTTCTTATTATTTTTTTTTAAATTACTGCCAAAGTGCACACCTTTGCACAAATAATTTTTACAGATAATTTGCACAAATCAACATGAAATGAGTGCAGAAAGTGTAGAAAACTAACATGAATTCAATTGAAAAAGTAGCAGAAAAAATTATCAAAACAGTTTTTCAAATTTTGGCTTATACAAAATGGTAGCACTCTTGATCTGCAATTTTGAAAAATTCAAAGTATCAAATATGTGTAAAATTTTAGGATATATTTAATATAAATATTAATATTTTGTGAGTTTTTTTTATTTATTATGTTAATAGCTTGTCATTTGGAACACTGTATTGTGTCTGTTGGTATTATCTAGTAGCAAATCTGAAAAAAATTGGTTATTATTCTTTGATATAAATTTAAAGAAAAAAAACACAGGGATTGCAGTTCACACACAATAATTTGTTTAAGTTAGTAAATAGATAAGATTTGTTCAAGAGATTGCTACATTTGTTACTTTTTAAAAATAAAATGAAAATACTTGTAGAGTAGTAATGCTATTCATGCTAAGAATGCTTATTTTTGCTGAAACGTTCGTCATGAGCAGTTTTCAAGTGGGTGACAAAATTCTGTGATAGAATAAGAGCTACATGAAGCATTTGCTACTAGATGCATCGTTCTCGTCTTCATTTTACACTCTCTCCTCGACAATATAACTCCGACACGTTAAAAAAACATCGTCCACGATCCAACATTGCACCTACCTTTTAATTGTTTACTACAACACAAATCGTGAGAGTCCTTAGCAGAACAGCGGCAGGCGTTGAACTCACTTGTTTCACCACACTAGCACACAACAGTGTCAAAGCCACTCTCTCGTAACTGCAAAATCAAGTTCACGGAGGCAACAAAAACGAGCCTGTGTCTTCCTAGGCTCGAAGAACTCTTCGCGACCGAAATGAGTCCAAATCGCAGGTGTCTTGTCTTATAGATGCCGTTGAAGCTCTGGCTATTGGTTGAGAAGAAGATTCCTCGACGGCCATTGGCTAAGACTTGGTTTTTACATGCTTGCTGAGTCGCTTGAACAGTTAGATTCACTGCTGGTGCAGTTAGCGTCTAAGACATATCGACGTTACGTTATGTCGGGATGGTTTTAAGGTCGTCTGAAAAGTGCTGACTGGAATTTTTTCCATTCGAACCCGACAGCTGTCAAGGCTGCGCTTTGCATTTCTGAAATATTTGGATTCAGTATGTCGTCCGCAGCTCCAGGGTACCTCTAGATATGCAAATGTTTCTCTTTGTATTCGCATAACCACTCTAAAGTTTAGTTATTTCGATTGCATTCGCTTCCATAACTAATGGGCTATTCTGCAACATAGTATAGTAGACATTAAAAGCTGCTTAATTTCTTAGAATATTTATGGTTAAAGAGATATGGAGTAATACAATTAAGCCAATATGGAGGGGCATATAGGATTAACTATAACTAAGTACAAATATATTAGGAAGGGATGGAGAAAAATAAGAATTAAAGGAATTGTCCATCAAGATATTTTCAAACTTATTAATAAAGCGAACAATTTTTTTTCGAAACTATATTATTATTATTATTATTATTATTATTATTATTATTATTATTATTATTATTATTATTATTATTATTATTATTATTATTATTATTATTATTATTATTATTATTATTATTATTATTATTATTATTATTATTATTATTATTATTATTATTATTATTATTATTATTATTATTATTATTATTATTATTATTATTATTATTATTATTATTATTATTATTATTATTATTATTATTATTATTATTATTATTATTATTATTATTATTATTATTATTATTATTATTATTATTATTATTATTATTATTATTATTATTATTATTATTATTATTATTATTATTATTATTATTATTATTATTATTATTATTATTATTATTATTATTATTATTATTATTATTATTATTATTATTATTATTATTATTATTATTATTATTATTATTATTATTATTATTATTATTATTATTATTATTATTATTATTATTATTATTATTATTATTATTATTATTATTATTATTATTATTATTATTATTATTATTATTATTATTATTATTATTATTATTATTATTATTATTATTATTATTATTATTATTATTATTATTATTATTATTATTATTATTATTATTATTATTATTATTATTATTATTATTATTATTATTATTATTATTATTATTATTATTATTATTATTATTATTATTATTATTATTATTATTATTATTATTATTATTATTATTATTATTATTATTATTATTATTATTATTATTATTATTATTATTATTATTATTATTATTATTATTATTATTATTATTATTATTATTATTATTATTATTATTATTATTATTATTATTCGTCGACTCTGACCTTCTGTCGGCCTCGAGGTTAGGTATATGCCACAAGTCAAAGATATCAATATTAGTGACAGGGCACCGCGTTGTCACGGTTACCTATTTAGCAGGTTTGTAGCACAGGGAGGTAGCACATATCTTACCGACATTTATTTCCAGGATTGATATTTGGAGAGGCAGAATTAAGGCAAAAAATTGCTAACATGATTGATCTAATGAAATAGCTGTGTACAGAGCACTTGATAATAATTTATATGTGTTGTAGGTGGTTATAATTTCTTTGAAGCTGCGTACATTTTTCTTCATACATCTAAATTATTCTGTATGAAAATGCTATGCAAATTCTTTGGTTATCTATATATAAAGTATATTTTCGGTTGCATCTTAGCATCTTCGATTCCAATCTTTTCTTAATTAAGGTTCTTTTGGGACTCTATGGAAAGTAATAAATTCCCCAGTTTCACTTTGGTTTTACAAGTAGGCACAATATAAATTGTGACCCTAGAATTATAACGCAACATAATTTGAGATTTGACATAAAAGTATATATTCTCAACAGCACTAAAATAACCAAAACGTAACAGTAACAAAAATTATTACGCCAAACCACGAAAATAATTGCAGTAATACGAGTACAAATAAAAACCAAAATTTTTCGTCTATTTAGGAATCCTGGTTACATTTTATCATTAAAGCGTTCGCTGTTTATAAAAATGAGCGTTACTCGCGCACTAATAGAGTACAACGAGCTCGTAAGCAAGTGCTTTAACCGTAACACTTGGTTTGTGGGTTACAGCGGGTTATTCGTATTTTTGCATATTTAAAGAAACGACGTATTCATTAAAGCGTTAAGTTAATCTGAAACGTGTTTAAAAACTGGAGTACAATAATTGATCATACTTACAGCTCACCTACTTGTAAGAACCGTTTAAATATCGATAATCATAGCCTTTGTTATTATCAAAATGTCGCAAAAATCTCGATAGTAACTGTAGTCCAAGGTTAAAGATGGATGATAGTAGGGGCAGCACAGAGATATTCGGCAGTCGTATTAATGTTATAGAAGAATTATTATTATTATTTGATTAGTGTCACCAGATACATGTTTTGACCTTTTAGTATGTTTGAAAGATTACTCTGTAACACATCAAATCAATATATAATTCATGTAACTTCCCTATTTTAGTTCAATACAATCATCTTCAACTCATTCGGTTTGCTTTTCTGCGTTTATATTTAAGTCATTCTTCATCTATATCTGCATAATTGCCATAATAATAAAGCTGTCAACACTTTATGAGAAATCCAGCTCATACAAAGCTTTGCATGAGTCTGCTTCAATATTTAAATCAAAAGTAGTACTTACAATGAGGTTTATGAATCTATCCTAATTTTTGCCACCCAGTACGGCATACGCTCTATTCTACGCGCCTCATGAAATATGCAATAAAAATTCTATCAGCTCGACCAAGGGCTGTTTAAGAACAGCAAAATAGTCATCCGAGCCGGAGAAAGTCTCTAATAATTCAAAAAAGGACTAGATCTCCTTCGATATGTGTGCTGGGTCAGCGAAAAGTAAATGATAAAGTGAAACGAAGGTTTGAAAACAGTCTATAAAAACTCACACAAACTCAGACGTATCAACCCGCAGTCGCTAAATGGTTTGACAAATAGTTTTATGCCCTGGGAAATGTATACTGGCGGTACAAATACGAAAGTGTGAAATTTAATACGAAGTAAGCGTAATGCTTTGAAACTTTAGTAACACTTTTTGTGGACGGCAAAAACTGAAAGTGTGTTCAAATACGATAGAAATATATTTATTCACGACCACTATATCAAGAAAGTTTAATACGTCTATTTTTCGTAGATTAAAGACCTTTTAACACGCTAGTGGATTAAAATTTATAATGCCACGCTTCGATTTTATTTAGAATTTTTGTTATTAATATTAACATTTATCTCCAGAACGATCTTGTCACTTTGACCGGGATTATTTAAATTCACTCGATAAGGAGTTTATAGAGAAATTGAAGGCCCACAACTTTGCCAGGGAGGGATTTCTTTAACAATTTCCATCTTGCTGGAGAGTAAATCTTCAGTGGAACTTTCCGTTATCCTAATCGATTTCCAACCACCATAACGCTTCACAGTGATATCACCCCCACCATTGGCCAGTAATGTTGCTGAAGAACGCCTCATTTCATGTCCAACAAAAATTTCTGGATCAGGGAAACCAAGATATGCAGTGAAAATCTTTTCGAAATTGTGTTGATGCCTACATATTGTGTGGTACATTTTACAGCCACATATTTCAAGTAAAATCTCCCACCGGTATTATTAGGTTGCACTTTGATGATTTTTCGACATATATCTACGCGTTGATTGAAAAAGCTTCTTCAATAATCGTGAAACTTCTTGAAATATTTGTTTTCGTATTCAGAATGAGTACGTATAGGTAACTATCTTTGTCTTGGACATGGGTGATATCCAAAAAGGATAGTTCATTGCATCGACAAACACCTGTGACTCCCATGATCGTTGCAACCTGTAAAGGGTTCAAAATAAAATTTAAATATTAAAATCGTCTATTTTCTACCTTAACTTGTAAATATACCTCATTCGGTGTTTTTTCAAAAAATCATTGAAGTAAGTTTACCATACTTCGAAATATCAATACAATACACTTTCGAAATTGATTTTAGCATGGAAAAATTTGTCCAAATCAAAGAGGCAACAAACCGTTTCTCCACATTGAAAAAGTAGGTAATTGCTCCTTCCCTTATGCCCCTTTTTTCGCCAGGTATCAAGTTCTACCAATTCCTTCTCGTATATACTTTTGAATATATCTGGCAACTAATGTAATGTTGCATCTTGGGCTTCTTGCTGGATTTCAGTCGGAATGAATAAATTCTCACTAATTTTTTATGTCGCTTTTGCAAATTATTTCAGTCTCAAATTGATTAGTTGTCAATAACCAAACACATGTCATAGAAAAGATTCCAACACTTTCTCGTCTTCAGCTGACAATCAACATTCTTGATTAAAATAAATTGGTTACGACACGTGGAGGCCTCTACTGAAGAAACAACCACACTTAGGAACAAGAATATCCAACATTAATTTTCCATAAATATTTGGTGTGGCATTGTTGATAATATTATAATTGAACCGTATGAATTGCTATCCCACTTTAATGGTGGCGCGTATTTGAGATTTGTACAAGATAATTTGTCGAACTTGATAGAAGACTTTCCACTGGCAGTTAGGCAAGACATGTAGTCAGTGCACGATGGTGCATCTACCCACTTTCCCCTACTGATTAGAAAGTTTTTGAATAAACATTTTCAACATAGAAGGATAGGTCGTGGCAGTCCATAGCTACATCTTAGCTCCGACCTTAACCTCTTAGATTTTTCCTTTTGGGGCCATTTGAAAGATTTAGTTTATAAAGAAAAACCTTTATCCCGCGATTATATTCTTTAAAAGATTCATGATGGTGTTAATGTAATTCGGAAAAGGAAGATATTTTATTTAAAGTAAGACGATATTTTAATAGAGGCATAAGAAAATTTATTCGTGTTAATGGTGAATATTTCGCTAAGTTATTAAATTATTTTTTACTGTAATAATGTTGTAAACTTGTTGTTGATTATTAAAGCATATAATAAAACATTTTTTAGAAGTTAGTTTTAATGAATATTGTTGACTGTTACCATAAACTCAACGTGCATTGAAAGATTGAATATCGAATATCTCGAGTTTGTCGAAATGAAACAAATATTCCTTACAATACAATAAAAAAGTAAATAAAATCGTATTCTGGATATACATCATTAAACTTGATGAATATGGGTTTATAATATTATTACTTAGTAAAGTAAAAGCACAAGGGTTAATAACAAAAATTAATAAGATTAAAATTAATATTTCCTTTTGAATATTGACAAAGAGTAAAGGACATAACGAGCAAACACGACATGCAGTAAAATTTCGTATCAAGCTTTCCAATTAAGCGATTCTAGTTTGAAGGAACTTTGATGTAACATGTCGAATTATGTTGAAGTTAATTGAGTTGGCTTCAAACTGTTCAAGGCAACGATCAAAATAGGACTTGCAACCCATATCAAGGTTTAATGCAAAAGTTATGCTCGCGTTTAATTATCGAGAAACATCATATAAAGTAGAAACATCACAGAAAGATTATAGAATTAGTTGAAGGTTTAATATTTAGAGTTAAAATGTATTAGAAAATTAAAATAAAACAATATGCATTTTCAATATTCTTTAATTTCTTTTATTTGTTTAAGTCTAAAAATATAGACATTTAGCAAAACATGTAACATCCCCTAGAAGTTACATTAAAATACTAGATTATTTGGCTCCAGTTTATATATTTTATGCTCAATATTTCTAAAAAAATTAGATGAATTCTTTCAAGTAACTGCTGACGGGTATCGATTTCATTATAGTAGGCAAGCTGCTTCATATGTGGGATATATGATATTGGACCTTCTTGACGTATCCACTTATTGAGAAAATGATCATTTAGCCAAGCAGTTACTTAACTTCCTCTATATGGTGGTGCACTATCGTGCTGATACTCCATATTTTGAACAACATTAAGCCATGCGTCATCAATTAAATCAAAAAGATTGTTTTCTAAGAAGTTATACAGGATGTCGGTGAAAGGTTGGGAAATCTCAGAGCTGGAGATACTGGTGTCCAAAAAAAGTCGATTGAGCCAAATATGCCTTATCCGAATGTTGCTGGTTTTAAAAATACAGGGCGTTCAATGCTAGAATTTTATTTTGAAATATCTCAATAACTTTGAAACCTGTCGGAGTATTAAAAAAAATTGGCACAATTATGTTTTTGGCAGGGCAAATAAGAATTTTTAACTAATTTTGACGTCACTAGTAGAGGGCGCCACTTATGACACAGCATGTCTCTTTTAAATGGCAGAACTATTTTGCTGTTTAGTGTATCCATCTGTCTATTAAAACAATCGATTCTCCTACCTGCTATATCTGACAAAGGTATACCTTGTTGAAGTCGTTAGGAGTAACCATTTTTGAAATATTGTATTTGAAATATTCAGTGCAGCGATTGAAAACTGTTGAAAATCGTTTCCGGTAAAGTGCCTTTTATACTGAAAATGCAGCAAAATGTTACTTCAAAAAGTTGTTCAGAACGATAAATTATGGAGATGCAAAATATCAAAAAGATCGGCCTGCTTTGATAAAAACTTTGTGCTTTGTTGAAAAATGGTTTGGAAAATCAAACCTCGCCGATGTTCTTGAAATTTTGCACATCCCCATAATTTACCATTCTGAAGTACATTTTGCTGTATTTTCAGCAGAAAAGGCACTTTACCTGATACAATAACAGTTCTCAATCGGTGCACTGAATATTTCAAATAGGATTATTTCGAAAACTGTTACTCCTAACGACTTCAACAGGGTATACCTTTTTCAGATACAACAGGTAGGAGAATCGATGGTTTTTATAGTCAGATGGATACACTAAGCTGCAAAAAAGTTCTGCCACTTAAAATAAATGTGATGTGCCATAAGTGGCGTCCTCTCCTACTGACGTAAAAATTAGTTAAAAATTCTTATTTACCGTGCCAAAAACATATGTGTGCCAATTTTTTTTAAAACTCCGACAAGTTTCAAAGTTATAGAGATTTCAAAATAACATTCTAGCATTGAACGCTCTGTATTTTTGAAACCAGCAACATTCGGATAAGGCATATTTGGCTCAATCGACTTTTTCTGGTCACCAGTATCTCCAGCTCGGAGATTTTCCAACCTTTCACAGACACCCTGTATATAGATCTACATTTAAACGAACATTTAAAACATGTAGAGGCAGTAAATTATTGTTAAAATGATGAAATGAAACGTTGCTGAAATCGTCATGATCTAATTGCATGCGGATTTTGTAACGCCAGATATGTTCATTATCGTTTTTATTTATGCCGTCCCCCAGTAAAACATGCTTTATCAGACCACATGACAAGCGAAATGAATCTATCATTTTGTGCATATTGTTGAAGTAACCAACAACAAAATTCTACTCGCTGAGGAACATTTTCAGCACGTAACGCGTGTACATTTTAATGATGAAACGGATGTAACATTTCTCTGTTCAATACACGCCATACAAATTTCGGTGATAAATGAAGATTACTTGCTACACACCGAACACCAACTGAAGAGTTGTCAATGACAGCATCTATTATATCTTATTCATCTTGTACATTCACTTCATTAGGACAAATGGCCTTTTTTGGAGCGCGATTACCTTATTCCTGAAGTTTATGAAATGATGCAGGTTGATGTCTATTTCGGTATCTTCATCGGTATTCTCGGGCTGCTTCTCTAGCGTTCCCATTGGAATATCCATATACAAAGACAATATCTGCATATCTACTTGTAAATAAATGCAATTTTACCTTAGCCCTTTAATGCTAAGTGTCAAATGAATTAACAAAATGACACAAACAATAATTATTGTTATAACAACCATGCTTTTTATTTATCAGGCTACTTTGATTGAAATATGAAATTATATTTTTTTAAATGTTAGTAACTTCTAAACAAAAACAAATCGGGCCTATGTTCATATGAGAAAAATATTTGACCTAGCTACCATCTGCCAAAGTGTCATAAAGCTTGGAGAATAGTTAGAACACCCTGTATAGTCCACCAACTGTTTGTACAACATATTACACTTAATTAGAAAAGATAATTGGTTTTATATTTATGTTGACGATACAACAATTGTGTGACGTCAGCCGTGACGTAAGTTGTCTGAATTCTTGCCACAACTATAGAAACCTGCCACTAATTTCTGTCTCTTTATTAATTAATCACCCTGTATGTCCAGAGCGTGTCCTGTTAATATGAAAAAAAACTCTAGAGTAAGTTTCTCTTGGAAAAATTAGCAGGGGTAGTTCATATAGCGTTTTAGTCATTAACTTTGCGTTTTCTATACAGGGTGTTAAAATCTAAGAGAGATTTTCTTAATTTTCTTCAGATAAATTAAACATAAACTTATCAAAATTATCAAACGTTAAGAGAAGATTAGATATAGAACGTTAGATTCTAAAAATAAAAAATCAAAAAACTATCCTTTAAAATGGTTTAGATAAAGACGGCAAAATATAATTAATAAATTGAAAAAAGCATCTCAAAAGTATCTCAACCGGTAAGAATGTCCGTCCTAATTTAGCATCTTTCTTGAATAATCCTTCATGGCTTATTTCTCTAGTCTCACGTAAACAGTTTTAAAACATTCTGAAAAAACTATATTAAGGCGAAATCATATACTTCTCCTAAATTACTTGTGATTCAGCCGTTTGAGAACGGTGAACAGTTACAAACGATTACGTCAAAAAAGTCAGTGCTCATCTCTGAAAATACAGTAATTTGTTCCAAAACCGACCCAACGAGACTTTCGTATAAATGATTTACCGAAATATTTAGGGATATTGCGGTCGAGGTGATATTTTCTATACTTTGATTTATCGACGTAATTTTACAGGCAATTTTGAAACAATAAATCAACGGTAGTACACGCAGCCGAGCAAATTCGGCGATACACTTCAAAATAAAGGATAAGTCTTCAGGTTGCCGTTATTCCTTAAAAAATCTCAGTACTGATGAGCGTAAAGTTGTTTTGTTAAAAAACAGATATTAGGATTGTACCGTTTTAATACATTGGGACGTTTTTATGCTTTATTGGACAGTAGCCATTTACCAAAGAATTTGGTGTCTTTATTACGACAACATATGGTGTTTACGTTACGTTGAAAATATTTGATGTTCGCAGCTTTATTGCTCGGAATTTTATTTAGAACAAGTTTTTAAAGTAACTAGATTTAATGAACAAAAATAAAAATAAGTAAATAATCTAACACAAAAGTTAGAAGTATAAGCTATAGGTAATGATTCCCCTATAATTACAAACAAATGCTTGCTTAAATGTAGTAAAAGAGACCAGAAGGTTGAAATTCCACCTCCACCTAATGACTTGGCAATATTATTTTATTTGTATATCAAGTTTCTTTCAAATTGAGGCCAAATATTTTGAAAAAAAAAATATCTCTGAACTTGGAATAACCAGAATTGGTACATGCAGTGGCGTAGCTACGGGGGGGTTTTGGGGGTCAGAACACCCCCCCATGGGTTGGGTTGGTTGGGTCATATAGGTAATGTCTCACTACAAACCTGCAATCACTCTATTCGCCAAGATTTAGCAACGCGGTCAGTGAACTAGATCTCCTACGGCAACCTTACATTCGGGTTCATCTGCATTAAATCATTTAAAAATTAAAGGATATGGATAAATATTTAGAAAAACACGACAAAAATAAGGACGATGGAGACCTCGGAAAAGGACCATCTCGCCACCAAAAAAGCAAAGCTCCTCTGCAGCTATCGACCAACGTGGCAGACTGAGTATATTTGGCTAATAAAGGCTTCAAATAATTTTTCTGCAAGATGTCTAGTATGCGAAAAGGATTTTTCAATTAGTCACGGTGGCCTTAGTGATGTCAAACAACACTCTAATACAAAAGAGTATAGAAGACGCGAAAATGTCGAAGTCTTCTCAAGTTTTAACAAAATTTTTTGCAAACAGAAAATATTCAAGAAACTATCGATGTTACTGCAGCAGAGCTTGGGCAAATCTACCACTGCGTTAAGCATAGTCAATCTTACAATTCGTTAGATTGTGGGCTCAAACTTTTACCAAAAATTATAAAAGATTCTGAACTACTAAAAAAAATATTGTCACAGAATTTGCCCCGCTCGCACCCAATTCGACGACTGTGGTATAGCGAAACGCTATCGCCCCTACGCGATTAGACTTATTTTAAGCAATTTGACCTTGAAAATTTCAAAATTTTCGCCTGCGGCGCTAACCTCCCTCCCCTCTTCAACTGATATAATAAAAAAATAATGTGTCCCATATCTTAAAATTCAAAAGGTGGCAACCTTGCCTGCAACTAAGTTCTAATTTTATTTTTGTCATTTTTGTAACAAATATTGTTCATACCTGTTTATTATTTACATGTTTATGATAAGATTTTTTTTATTTACTTTTTATTGTTTCAATTTATTAAAAATTATTTATTTTTTTTATTAAAAAAATCTAGCCTGAAATACTTTATTCACTGAACTCTCCCCCATGTCAAATTTCTGGCTACGCCACTGGGTACATGATTGGTTTATTATTGGTTTTCTTTGACTATGAGTTACCATTTATCAAGTAAATCGAGACACTACAAGGTGTTCCCTAAAAATATACCTAACTTTTTTATTGATCGAATTTAAAAAGGATGAAAATATCTCACAGATAATTTAATTTATAACACTTTCTTACTCTTGTTAAATTTTACAAACCTATAAGGTTTTTAAGAAAAAATTCTGTATTTAATAAGCAAAATCGACGTGTGCGAGGAAATTTCATGAAACTTCGTTGTTTAAGAATTTATTTCATACTTTTCTTCCACACTGTATAAGCCCCTAAAATTACGGCACTTATATTCCGGACACCCTGTATATTTTATCTACTTGATACATCACCCAGTTGATGTTTCTAAGCTAAACAATCTCCTACACATCATTTTACATATCTTTACATCACGAATTCAACGTCGACACATTGGTGAGTATGTTAAAGCAAACCAACGAGAATTTTATCTAGACGGCTTATCTTAATCTAGATTTGTTTTCAAATATAAATCATATAAGGTAGATCAACTTGTAACATAAAGTGACGGTTGACGACAGTCATGATTTAGATGGAATCGCTACTAAAGGATTAGATAGGTCCCAATAAATAAAAGAACCCTGTAGGGGTTAATGTTTCATGTGGAAATTATGGAATTATTCAAAAAGAGATACAGCGTGAATATTTATCAAATTGCATCACGAAAAAAAATAGCCTATGAAATGTCTCGAATATAACTCAAGTTAAATTTGAGCAAAAATTATTCGATATATTTGTGAAATATGTCATGTAATTTTAGAAATATTAAGTTAATTTACAATGTTAATTGGAATATTGCATACAACTTGTAAAAGTTCTATTATTCACGGAACATATTGTAATAAATCTATTTCACTTTGTAATTTTAGTAGCAAATCATGTAAAGTTATGTAAATTTAATAAAAATTACCAATATTTTGTATATCTACAGAAATAGTTGGTAAACCCGTTTGTCCCGATTCAGTAATGGTCGACGTGTCTATACGATCATGTGCGTTATAGGTTTAAGTGTGTGTATGATTTAGTTGTGCTGTAAACCAGTGTATGAGGGGCTCTCTGTAGATGATTTAAATAATACATGTTTAAATGCACATTGTGTGGTACTGCATTTATAGCAGCAGAGAATTCAATATATGTACCTACCCACAATATCTACCCATATATCCCTTATTATTAGCTTTTGTAACATTTTTGTAATTCAACGCTGGTTGGGGCTTTTGTCCACAGAGTAGTTAGTTTCACATAATATTATTAATACCTAAAAATATATAAAATTGAGCTGGTTAATCTCTAGAATGTGTGGAATGTACTTATTTACTAAATTGACATAATGCAACTTTTAAAAGGAGTTACATTCACTGACCCGTCATGTCAGTCACCATGACCATTCAATTAAAAATATTTGTTGAAAGACCAAATTATTTCGTTTATTCATAAACAACTGGTGTCATACCCGTTCCTTAAAATGGTTTACACTATTGCTGAGCGCATTGAAATGATTTTTATTTATGGAGTCGAAAATCGTTGCTTTGCACGAATGGCGGCTAGATTTAATGAAACATCCGGGGATAAATGTTAGACACAAGTACATCCGAGCGTTAGTAGGTAAGTTTGGAGAAACTGGATCTGTTTGCAATAAGAAGAGGGATGGATCAAGATTGCTCAATGAGTCCGCTCAGATTAAGGTTCTTGGTCAAGTTGCTATGGCTCCCACTACGTCACTTCGTGAAGTTGCACAACAAACTGGACTGTCGCATGAATCAGAAAAGTATTGAAGCTTCACAAATTTCATCCATCTAAAATGTATAACTAAAGTGTTTGAACTCTATCTGCTGCATTCCTCCATAAACTGTATCATAATTTTATGTCATATAAAAATATTAATCAGATACCTATAACTACGAGACTAAAACCCACCTCGATGAATTTTTAGTTTGCGTGTGTGCTTTACCGGATGCATATCCCGCATACAACTGAGAGGTTATACAATGAAGCAGCACTTTAAGAAACCATTTTATTCAAATAACTCTCATTCCTTAATTCGAACACGTAACAGAGTAGTTACAACGGAGGCACATCTGCATATATAAGCAGCAATTTTGTCGTAGTAGGTAAACGTTCATCATATAAAAGTGTGTACGTACTTATTAATCTTACAACTCTGTGGTTTTATGAATTGTATATTAAATACGAAAGTAAATTGCATTTTTTAAATCCAACTGAGAATTGTTATAGTTAATAATCTTCACAGTGCTTACTTTCTTGTCAAGTTTGTCTGCTGATGTATTATTCCTTGTCAAAAAAATACAATGTTTCGTTATTTTTTCTGGTGTACGACAATAAAATTTTAGTCATTTCATTAATAGACAAAAATTCTCATATAGATGCAATAATGTAGTAACATCATTTCCGTTATTTAAAGGTATAAGTTCTTTTATGATTAAAAAATTGGACCTGTTTGTCAACCTTTTTCTAAAAATACCTATTTCAAATGTATTCTGGATTTTTCTATCAAGAATAATGTGACCAGTTATAAAAATTGTATCACAAAATTTTCCCAAAATTTTTACAAAGCTTCAATATTGATAGATAACTCTGTAGTCAGTCCACAACGTCTTCTTTTATAATTTGATTTATATCTGGGTTCAACGATAGTACTTGTCGACAATCAACTAAATATGATTTAGATGGATTTTATAAAAGCTTCCGAAAAACTTGATCATAATGTTCTAATTTAAAAGCTTAATACATTCATTCGGAAGCTCATCTACTTTTTTAGTTGTAAGCTTTTCATTTCGCTTTTTAAATCTTTCTTCATTCCTTTCATCATTCACTGTTTCAATGTCTCTCCCATTTCTGTCGCTTTTGATGTCGTCACTAGCAGAACAAGGTAATAGGTTCAAAACGAATGAACAGAGTGAAGCCGAGAAGAACGACGAAGGATTAATGAAGAAATAAAAAAAAAATTTGAAGAGCTATGAGAAAGGACAAGTTCATACCGATCTACTGTATTTAATAGGCGGAGATCAATTCAGTGCTAGAATTGTGGAGTTGATGCCCTTCAGGAATCAATGGCTGAAGAAAGCGTCAAATCAAGACGAAATGGAAAAGAGTTTATAAGAAAGTAATAAGAAGTTACAAGAGGAAATTACGGTTAAACTCAATTTTTGTCTTGAGCACAGTGTTATGCCTAAATGCTGGAAACAAGGTTCAACAATGCCTCTACCTAAAATTAATAACCCTACTGCTTTTTCTGATTTAAGGCCTATTTGTATCTTACCTGCATTCTCTAAAGTCTTTGAAAAAACAATTGAAATTCAATTACGAGTGCATATTACTCAAAATAATGTTCTACCCTGTTTTGAATCTGGTTTTAGACCTCACCATAGTTGCGTCTCAGCGCTTTTAAATATTACCTACTGATGACATATTGGTGGCAACTGATAAAAACATGGCAATGTTTTGTTGGATTTCAGTAAGGCTTTTGACACTATAGATATTCTTGTTGCTATAATGCATTTTATAGGTCTTACTGAACACTCAATTCTATTATTAAAAAATTATTTAATTGCTTGACAACATGGTTGTTAATGTGACATTCTCAGATTTTACTATAGTATCATCAGGTGTTCCCAAGGATCTATATTGGAGCCACTGATGTATACTATTTACACTAACAACTTTATAGATTGCATCAAATATTGTAACTATCATTTTTATTCCGATGATACGCAACTATACAGGGTGTAACTTTGAAGGGGGGTCCGGTTTAGAGGGGGGGTAGTCCGTGTTCCCTAGATTGCTAATCTGAAATTAGTTTTTTAAATCAAATAAATAGCCGAGTTATAATTAATTTTTAAACTGCACCCAAATTGCTATACACGCCGCCCCTGCACAGCGTCCGAGTTTCACTGCAGAACCATGTCTACGGCGTTGCCAGTTAGATTTCGGAATTCCGGTCATTTCAGGCCCAGGGTCGTATTCCACGCAGCGATGCGACGGAAGCTGATATTTTATAATGAATTCAGTACATACGTAGCTTTGTGTGTACTACGTATTAATAACACGTTATAACAGGTGCATTGGAAGAAAATGTTGCCACAAGATCTCTTCTGATCGCATCAAAAGTACTAGAACACGCAAATGCAGAAGCTATAACAAAAATAGTGACATAATTGTGAGGCCGTGAAATGTGAAAGTGAGGATTTTTAGTGAGGTAATGTGAATGCAGAAAACAATAGTCTGGATATGCAAAACTACAGCTTCCAATTTATTGTGATGAGATTTAGGCGATGCGAGTCACTAGAAATAACAGAGCACCAATTCAATGTAAATACCTATGTTAAACTAATTTTTGCATGTATACACCTCAGTTTGATCGTAATAAACTGCCAATGATACGACAAGTTCCGACGTCTAAATGTTAAGTAAGGGAGATACAAAAAAGGAAAACTGCAATGAATAATCTTTTAAATATGCTTTTTTATAACATTGCGACTCATGGCATTATACTTTTCTGTCAATCCTGATGAAGTATGGATTTTAAAACCATTTTCGAGTGTTGTAAAAAAGTACGTAATGTAAGAGTACGTAAAAAATACAATTCTTTACTGATCTATTAACTAATTATTATTATTAAATAATAGTATTGTTAGGTGGATTTTAATACGTTACCTACTAATTATTGCCAGTAAAACTTAATGTTTTAAAATAATTGTTGCTGTTTTATAAAATGTATAAAAACTAACTACTTTTAAGGGTTTTATCAACGTCCCTTCAATAACCGTGACATTGACCTAGTTTATAAAATACAAATATCGCATAAATACTGCACCCAATACATGAAACCAGACTAGATCGTTTTATGTAAAAAATATACAGATATGAGAGAGAGGTATGTCGTCTAAAGTATAATGTATTAACTAATAATTATTATTAATCTTAAATAATAATATTGGTGGATGAATAAGCATACGTTAGGTATTAATTTATTGTCAGCAAAGCTTGTTGAAAAATAATTTTTGTTGTTTTATAAAATGTACCTACATAATTAAAAATAAATAAATTTACTTATTAATATGATAGTTTTAAAATATTTTTTAAAGTAATAGTCTTTAATACAAAGTATTTGTTTTTTCAAACAGTGTGTCAATGACCCTTGAATAACCTTTGCTCTGGCCTAGTTTATAAAATACCTCATAATACGGAGGATGGATATGATATAGGTATACTGAAGGGCTCCAACAGACAACACCTTCGTTCGATTAAAATAAGCCTTGCCAGTTATCACCAAGAACCATATAAACTTGAGTTATCACTTTTAAAACTCTGTGTTGTTAATTTGTTTTACACAAATTGTGCCTGGCAATGGTCAAAATCAAATTTGCATTTTTGTTTACTATTCTATTGTGCAGAATTATTTATATCAAATTTTATGTATAGTTAATGAACATGTATGCAATTTTATTAAACTATTTGTCGTTTTATGTAAAAATAAACAGATATACGAAAATATAAAGTTAAACTACTACTATAACTTGCGATGTTAGCATACGTGAATGTGGTGGTTATGGCACCCTTAACACGCACCTGTTAGAATAAAATATACCGTCAATTGACAGTAGTCAAAGCGGCAAAATAACAACTGGCCAATGAGTCAGATATGCCGCAGGTTTGTTTTGATTTTGACTTAGATTCAGTTTCCTTTGTCGCATGAGGAGGAGGATGTAACGCGGTGTGTATTTTTGAGAGTTTTTATGTGTTTTTAGTGAAATCAAAATATAATTTGTTCAGTGCAGTATTGTGTTTTACCAAATTTATTTTCGTATTAATTTAAAGTGGTATTTTGTTCAGTTCCTTGTGTAGTGTAAGTGTATAACTTATAAAAGTGTGCTTTTATTGTCAAGTGTGTGTAATATTATGAAAAAACATGTATACGAATCAAGAAAGAGTTGATATGGTTAGAGCCTATTTTTTGTCAGGAGAAAACAGTGCAGTTGCAAGAAGACGATATCGGATGGATTATCCCGATCGACACGTATCTAAGAAATTGTTTGTAAACCTCACTATAAACATCACGTGAGTAGAAAAATATTATGTATTTATTTTTATTTATTTATTACTGTTCTGACTTAATTTTCTGTTAGTTGAATTGTTGTTGATTTATAGAGTATTTTATTTAAAAGAATATATTTTTATTTATGTGGGATAATAGGGCTATAGGCGAACACCCACTCAATAAAAGTAACGCGCCAAAAACAGTACCTCACGGTGGTGTGGAAATTTGTTTTCTAACAGTAAAATTTCTCATCTTGCCCATCTCTCACTTCAATAATGAAATGTGACAACAGCGCAAAGGACTACTGTATACGCCTGGAGCAACCGATAAAGGCCGCGTCTCTAGATTAGCCCAACGCTGGCCTTACCAGCGGCGGAGTATGAAAATTCAGAAAAAAAGGTAACAAAAAAAAATCAGTTTTTATGGCGGAATTTAGGAAAACAAACTTATGATATGTGTTTATAAGGGTCACAGGTACCCCCCCTTCAAACCGGACCCCCCATCAAAGTTACACCCTGTATATATTGTCACGGAATTTGCCCCACTCACTCCCAAACCGACGACTGTGGCACCGCGAATTGCCTAAGATTGCCCCGATCGCCCCTACGCCATTCTGGTAAACAAACAACATGCCATGAATCGAGGCGGTACTAGAAAATTGTGGAAACGACGAGAAGCGTTCCAGTCGCTGGAGGAAATGGGTCTAGATATGCTAGAAAATACCTGGAACATTCGTTGGGTCTATAAAAGAAGAATAGACGGCCGAGTTAGTTAGTCTTGTATAAGTCTTGTGTTACAGTCTGAATTAAAGTGTTTAGTTGGAGATATCAAAGTGATTTAGATAGCGATTAATTAAATAAGTGTTTAGTTGACCTGTAATTAGTAGTGTTCAGTAGTTAATAAAGAAGTAATTAATTAACGGATTGTTTTTCTGGAAGTAAGAGAAAAGACGGATTGGGAAATCCGTGACAATATTGTTTCTGGTTAGTCATATCAATGAAACCAAGCTAAAACTTAACGAAGATGTAAAAAATCTATTTTCTGCTGCTAAATCACATTTACTGTATATCAATGCAAAAAAGTCGTCTCTTGTAGTATTTGGTACAAATTCTCTTCTAGATTTAGTGAAAAATAGTTTAACTGTTATAGTTGATGATGAGACCACTCATCCAGTCAATGAAGCAAAAAATTTGGGACTGATTATTGAGTATTCATTTCGATTTCGGTCAGTGGTCGCGGTTTAAGGCGTTAGTACTTGAATCGAGGTGACTAGACGGAGTTGGTTCGAGCCCAGCTGCCGGTAGACCGTATATAAGCTATATTCGTGGGGAGGATTGGCACCCTCTCTGCGGGTATGGTAGGGTGGAATAATGTTAGCTTGGGTCAATGTGAGAGATTGATGCTGGTTGATATTTGACTACCCCCCTAATTAATGAGGTTTTCCAGGTTTTCCTCATTCCTGCACTGAATAGTGGTTAGGGCCTACCAACGTAAGTCGTTCCTGGGCGCAAATGCGGTCTGCTTAATAATAATATGCCGCCCCCTCTCCCGCACAAGTCTCCGACTTCTGGGCTAATCCCTGTGATTAGAATGAGGGGTAGAGATATTATTATTATTATTTAAAAGTCAGGTGAACCAAATGATTAAAAAAGCATTTTGTAATTTAAAATTAATATTTAATAGTCGCCATTTGCTGTCTCGCAACATTAAAAATTGCTTTGTCAAAGTCTCGTCCTTTCTCAATTTGCGTATTGTGATATATTATATGGGTTCTGTATAGATGAGTTTGATATCAAACGAATTCAAAAAATGCAGAACTCTTGTATTCGTTTAATTTGCGGAATAAGAAAATGTGGGCATCTCTCTCACACATTTGCGGAGCTGAAATGGTTCAACATGAAGAAAACGCGGCTTTACCACTCTTTATGTTTCTTCCATAAACTCATATAATTAAAGTGTCCAAAATGTCTTTACAACAAAATTAGTTATCGTACAGACATCCATAACATAAATATTCGTCATAAAAATACTCTATCTATTCAATCTCACCGAATATCTCTCTTTCAAAGATCTTTCTCTTACACTTTGGTTAAGTACTATAATAAATTAGATACAAATATGTCGCTCTTCAGTTTTTGTCAATAATTAAGGTTGTTTCTATTGGAAAATGATCTATAGTAACCCGGTTTTTGTTGTTAGGTCCTATTATTTATGTAAAGTATGTGTGTAGAATCAGTGTAATGGGTTATGCGGTAGAACAATTAATTGTTTATGTGAGTAAACAGCTGAGCAATGCCCTTTTTATTCCAAATTTATATAAAAAAAATTATGTAAAATTGTTATATAGTTTTTTTGGAGTAAAATGAATGTATTATTATTATATGTTACTTGGCTCACCCCGTACAAGCTTCTTCTAGACTAGAAACTGGACATTTTACAAAAACGACGTCTTTTCATCAAAGCTGGCATTGTTTCGTAATAGGTAGATCTGAGCGTCTCGCTGAGACATTCCGCTAAGATGCGAGACGCCTTACGTCTTATTCATCTTCTCTGGCATTACATCGCTCTCACGCAAAATCGATGTAATAACCCAAGAATAAAATACTCGACGGAGCTGTGTGCGGCGGCAGCAAAGAGAATGTACTCGCAAGGTCGTTTAGTCAACGACCGCCTTTACTACTTCCTTGAACTTGGCAGAAAACTGGATCGTATCTACATAAACAAACTAAGCTATTCACTGAATAAATAGCGCCGATCTATGCATACCTATTATGTACACGGTATTTATAAGTAAACTATTAACTGTGATTTAAAAATGCAACTCGGTTTGAGTCAGTACGATGATGAAGAAAAAATATTAATCAGTTTTATGCAAGAAGAAAAAGGAAAGATGGTTCCAAAGTTACAATAAAGACAATAGACGCATTCGATGCCATGGGGATGTAGGTTAATATGCCTTGAAAAGTTTATTTACATATTAATCATTGTGGATATTATAAATACGTAGCACATGCCCTCTACACTTATTTTTTACAAATCTTTCCTTACAACAATCAGTATAGTACTGTTACTTTACCTCCAGTACAGTTGTTGCTATTTATGGGGCGTCTCAAGGCTCTAATTTGGGACCATTGCTTTTTAATATATACATACATGATACTACGATCAAATTATCTAAATTATATTTTTATGTTTACAATACAATTAATGGATTTATTTATAAAAATATTAGGAGAGAATTTGTTCTTTCCATTTTCACTTGATCTGCAAGACAACTTTTTGTACAATAGTCACACTAGTATTTTTGGAAAATTCTGCGGAAGAACCAGAGTACCTTTTTTACTGTTTAAGAAAGGTATTTTAAGCTAATATGTATCAAATCTCCTAATAAAACGCAGAAATAAGTGAGATCTCAATTATTGTGGTTGAATTTCGAGTTCCCACTCCAGAGGTTAGTAAATATATTAAATTTTTTAGATAATTATTGAAAAGAGTTTTGTCTGTGGATGTTCATTAGTATACCTAGATGTTTGGTATCAGAGAACATACATATGACTTCATTGATAGGAATTGTAGGAGATTTGATACATATTAGCTTAAAATACCTTTCTTAAACAGTAAAAAATGTTACAAAAGCTAATAATAAGGAATATATGGGTAGATATTGTGGGTGTAATTCAACGCAGGTTGGGGCTTTTGTCCACTGAGTAGTTAGTTTCACACAATATTGTTAATACCTGAAAATATATGAAAAAACTATAGATAAAAGGTAAATTTTTTTTATTAATTTTTATTTATTTTAGTAGGTTGTTATGATATTCATTGACAGTTAATCAGTTTGACGTTGTCGATATTTCATTTTGACATTCAATTTCAAATAATTTTAATTTATTGGTATAATCATCTTTATATTTAGATATTTGACTCAAGTTAAAGGAGGCCACCTGATGAAGCAATCCTAATAAAATGCAGAAATAAGTGAGATCTCATCTATTGTGGTTGAATTTCGAGTTCCCACTCCAGAGGTTAGTAAATATATTAAATTCTTTAGATAATTATTGAATAGAGTTTTGTCTGTGGATGTTCATTAGCATACCTAGATGTTTGGTATCAGAGAACATACATATGACTTCATTGATAGGAATTGTAGGAGATTTGATACATATTAGCTTAAAATACCTTTCTTAAACAGTAAAAAAATTTTACAAAAGCTAATAATAAGGAATATATGGGTAGATATTGTGGGTGTAATTCAACGCAGGTTGGGGCTTTTGTCCACTGAGTAGTTAGTTTCACACAATATTGTTAATACCTGAAAATATATGAAAAAACTATACATAAAAGGTAAATTTTTTTATTAATTTTTATTTATTTTAGTAGGTTGTTATGATATTCATTGAAAGTTAATCCGTTTGACGTTGTCGATATTTAATTTTGACATTAAATTTCAAATAATTTTAATTTATTGGTATAATCATCTTTATATTTAGATATTTGACTCAAGTTAAAGGAGGCCACCTGATGAAGCAATCCTAATAAAATGCAGAAATAAGTGAGATCTCATCTATTGTGGTTGAATTTCGAGTTCCCACTCCAGAGGTTAGTAAATATATTAAATTCTTTAGATAATTATTGAATAGAGTTTTGTCTGTGGATGTTCATTAGCATACCTAGATGTTTGGTATCAGAGAACATACATATGACTTCATTGATAGGAATTGTAGGAGATTTGATACATATTAGCTTAAAATAACTTTCTTAAACAGTAAAAAATGTTACAAAAGCTAATAATAAGGAATATATGGGTAGATATTGTGGGTGTAATTCAACGCAGGTTGGGGCTTTTGTCCACTGAGTAGTTAGTTTCACACAATATTGTTAATACCTGAAAATATATGAAAAAACCAGAGTACCTATTAGTTGAAGGCATATTACCGTCAATAAAGTCGAAAACCTTGTTATTTATTATGTTTATAAAGGATGTAGGTATGTACATCTCTTCATGTGAATCTTCTGTTGTATGCTGATGATTTAAAGATATTTGCACAGATTAACTCACTTGATGATTGTTACCTTTTACAAGAATATCTCACAAAGGTTGATTTATGGTGAGAAGAGAACAAATTGCCGCTGAATATTGCAAGCTGTAGTGTAATGACATTTACAAAGAAAATAAATTCCATAGATTTTGCCTATACCATTAATAATAATGCATTAAACAGGTGTGGTGAATTTAAGGACCTTGTAGTTATCTTCGATTCCAAATTGAATTTTGTTGCGCATATAAATCATATATTGTAGAATGTCTACAAAAATTTGGGGTTTATATTTTAGAAATGCTAAATTTTTTAATACATCTACGTTGACCACCCTGTTTAGTGCATTTGTCAGACCAAATCTATAGTATTCTACAGTTATTTGGAGTCCTCATGCTGTTATTCACGTTAATAATTTGGAGCGAATACAAAGACAATTCGTTAAATATTTAAGTTTTAAAGTTGATGGTGTCTACCCGCCAGAAGGCACTCCACACTTGGACTTACTGAACAAATTCCATTTGAATGATCTAGCCTCGCGTCGTACTTACTTTCCTCTATTGTTTTTACACAAACTATTGTTGAATAAAATTGATTGTTCGAGTATTCTTAGTTATTTTAATTTTAATGTTCCGTCAGTTCATACTCGTTCATCTTCAATGTTTAGGTTTGCTACTCCTAGAACAAAATATGTATCAAAGTATTCTCCTATTTATACTGTATGTACCAACTATATGTGATATGAATTGAATCTAGATATTTTTTCTTGTTCTGTTAATGACGTTGTGTTTTAAATTCGTTTGCAGTCTAGTTAATCTTGTTGTGATTTGGATGGTAATATTTGAATTTGTTAACTATATGCTGGCTTATTTTTGTTTTGTTATAACATCATGTATTATTTGTTGTGTTTACTTGTTGCTTGTTTAGTTGTTTAAGTATACATTGTTGTATTTTTCCCCTGCCCTATAATTGGATTTAGTCTGTCTGGGCAGTGTATCCTTAAAATAAAATAAATAAATAAAACAATGCTCAGCATATTCCTTTGCGTTTTGTATTTTAAGATGGTTTCCTATTTTGTACGGAATATGACAACGTCATATTATTGTTATAATATTGTTACGGAAGCTCACCTACCTTTTTAGTTTGTTAGTTATGTTCCTGTTTGCGTCAAAATTTATAATTTTAGTAATATCTTTATTTTGACGTTTTCCGGAATATTCCAGACTATATTCTATTTGTTTCTCGACACGTTTTCGAGATCGCAGAAACTTCGAGAACTCTAAAAATCTATATAAGCGGATCAATTCCGCCGTCACAGTCAGTTTATATTGAGCAGCCAAACGCGAGTGACAGAAACGTCAAAGTAAAGCGTTGACAGGTGCGAAGTTTGTATGAAGGATATTTCTTGTATAATCACGAGTGACAATAAAGTTTCTTTGTCTACTTGCCGTGTTCTTACGCTAAGGCAATTTCGAGGTTACAATATACAAAAAAACTTCGATGCCCAGTATCTGGTTGAGGAAGAGATAGCATTTCAGTATATATCCAAATATTTTGCGGACTTGTTTTCATTATCAATTATACTAAATATGAGTTTGATTTTAGTTTACGATTATTTTATAATTATTTGGCAAAATTTTATCTAAATCCTGAATCTATTGTTCTTCTCTACGACAAGCTCCACATATGCCAAAAATCAGTATAAACAGTAATGTTACTATATTTTATTTTACATTTGAAAATGGCAGCTTGCCTTGATCATTAAAAATATTTCATAGGGGGCATCTCCCAGAAAAGTGTAAATTTCCTCTCTAGTCAATATTCTTGATTGATCGGTTTGCAATCATAATTTTTTCTTTGTAAGAATTTTATTAATCTTGAATATACGATCATAAAGAGGACGGCTTACAGTTCTCACATTTTTCTAAAAAATATGTTAGATGCACATTTTCAGTGTAGTGTTCCACGTATTTAATGAAACACTATTTCATAAAATCAGCATAGTTTATACGATAATTTATTGTGTTTATTGATATTAGATTCTCCATATCAAAATGTATATCGAAAGTTCAGTTTCAGCCGTTTTTTTTACCGATTTACTAAAAATTGAAGATTGTTTAAACCTGGCATCAGATTGTGATCAGAGTGTCACAATACATAGAACAATCATAAGGGGCATCTTCGGACTAATTTTTTCCCGTGTGTCGCTATTAAAACTGTTTATATAAGGCACAAGCTACTGTCTGTATAATTTCAAGAATGTTGAATAGGCCTTTTAGTGTTACATAATTACATACATAAAAGTTTCACCTGACCACCCAATGCTAACCATTCTAAATCTGACATTATACGAAGCCTATAAAACTTTTTCCTTGTATCAAGCCAGTCTTTAATTGATGTTAAAGTTCAAAGCACTAAAGTCAATATTAAATGGGTATTTATATTCAACAGTGTGTGCCTCTGTCTTGCACTCTATTGTGAGTATAATCTCATAGTATAATAACCATTATTTTCTAGGTAAAGGCTGTCTGGTGCCGTTGATATATGCGTTGTACATATACGGATATACAGGGTATCACAATGTTTCATGTACATGGAGCTACCACAGTTGTTTCTAATCGGAATAAGCAGATTCAGTTAAATTTACTTCTATCTTAAGTTATTTTGTTTAACCTCTAGAGAGCATAAAAATATTGTTTATTTCAAATATTCTCATTTTCACCAAAATGTGTATAGTTTTGTCATAAGCTGACAAAGTCCTGTCATATTAAGTTCTAGCGGTCAATGCACTTTCGTAAACAAGATAATTAGTACTGCACGAACGATTAATACTGTTGAATCATTCCAAATAGTTCAATATGAGGACCTGGTGGCCAAATTTGAGGCACTAGTATCCCAAACTAACACTACTTAAATTAAGTGAAACAGAACCAACAAGGCACATGCCATATCGTATATTAAATGTATATCTACATAAACAAGGAACAATGAACAATATGTACATTATTTATCAAGTAACAAATTATGCTTTAATCATAAACGGTAACAATCTTGCAAACCAAAACAAAATGTGTGAAATCATCTTAGGCAGTGAACCCAGATTTTGCCAGTACAAACTTTTTCTTTTTTATTTAATTTACAGTTTTCCTTGCTTTCTCGCTGGTGTTTCTGTCTTCACCGACAGTATTCCAATTTGAACTTAGTTCATGGTTCAAACTGGCCAACCACTAGATCTAATTTGCCTTAAACTTAAAATAATGATACATAAAATACAATTATAATAGGTACTAATCTTTCTACTTGTATATTGAACATTATATTTACTTCCAATAATACATTTGAGTTTTCTTAGCTAAGTGAACTAAAAACTATATCATAACAACAACAAATACAATATCAGAAAAAACATTCACATAGGACAAGTTTCAATTTGAGTGAGGTTAGCTTTCGTATAAACACTTTTTCAGGACATGACATATAGGTGACGCTGCTTTGCATATATGTGAATGAAAATCGGATGATTTAATATGGGCGAATTTACCATATACAAAGTAATTGGATTGACAGAACTTTGAAAAATACACCGTGAACTAAATTTGTATAAGGGTCATGCTATAGCTTCTATTTTTTAAATTTAAAGATGAAGTCTAGGGTTTGTTTAAAAAATTATATCATATATAGTTTTGCGTTGACTATTTTTCTATTAGATCACTACTAATGCATCTCCGATTCAAAATAACTACGTTATTTCAAAAGTAATTTGTTTGATAGCATAAATGAAATGAATTTAATGTATAGAAACTTCTCGTATAAGGATTATTCAATTTTCTTACTGACGTAAGCAAAGTAAAACTCATTTTTTATATTGTACTTTTGTTTGATAAAATCCATAGTAGATTAACAACAACATAGTTGGCATTATTTCCATCAATGTTTAATTTTAATACAAAATGCATTAGTAATGATCTAATATAAAAATTAATTAACTGAACACACATAAAACCTATTTGCAAAGGGGACACATTTTTAATATCTTCATCTTTAAACTAAAAAATTGATGATGTAGCTTGACCCCAGACAAAGCTATTAGTAGATTTATCCATACGAGGAAACATTCTTCACAGTTAATAAAATCACACAATCAAATCTTACAAGATCTTTGAAACGTAACTAAAGAAAAATCAGTTTTTGTTAGTTTTGATGTTAAGTAGAGGTTAAATGATTTAACTTATGATAGTTTAATTTACTAAATCTGCTTATCTTGATTGCAAAAAAACAATAATATCTGCTCTGTATTCGTGGAATATTAATACATTACAAGCACTTGCGTAGGACTTACATAATATCAGCGGCACTGATGGGTCGAAACCAGATGGCAAGTGCTTCATGCTGTATTGTCCGTCTTTTATGGTACATCTAGTACCAATTTACTTAATTGGAGTAGTGATATGCTTGCTTGGGCTTGGGCTGGCTTACCTTTCCTGAAGGTGGAATGTAACAAAGACTTTCTCAATATGTAATAGATGCTCTTGGAATTCTTGTCGTTTTATTATAGGATATACGGTTTTAAACAAGAAAATTCCTGCGAAGTTGTTTATTCCTGGTGGTCATTTAACAGGCGCTAATATTTGGTTGTCAGTCTCTTCCAAAAGCGTCAAGAATTTTTATTTGATTAATGGCAGCCATGATTCAGAAGAGGTAAAATAATGTTGCCGTTATAATCACAATTTTAAAGATACATATGTGAATATGAGTGTATTAAAAGTTATTTGTTTAAGAGCATAATAATGTTTACATGATCTGCTGAAAAGCTGAAAAATCAAAGGGTTTATACGAGAAAACTTATTTTAAATATATCAAATGGTGTAACTAACTAACGTAATTATCATTTCGAAAAAAGTCTCCTGGCTTACTTCTGCTATTTGTCGAAAGAAAGTCCTCGTCGTTATAGTCCTATTACTCGATGCTTAAGATCACCGTTAAAGCCAACAATGTCGTTGTTTATTTGGATTTTTGAAGAGAAAATCGGACGGATACAAGCCCAAAAAATCTAAGGTTTTCACCATGGAAATGATCATATATTTTCTGTAACAGGTACCCGATGAAATATATTTAATGAGATAAAGTGTTTCATTTTGTACAAATTTGAATTTATTGAAATAGATTGCGCTAATTCTTAGTTTAGCTGGGGCATGCCGAATACAGGAACTCGTTGAGTTGGAAGTTGATGATATTCAAGATTTATAGTCTAGGCAACGAAGGGGTTGTAGCGTGCATTGAAAGCGGAAAAGGGGGTCCCAACCCAAGGTCTCTTTTTTTGGTTCCCGCGTTAACTTGAAAGCGGCGCGTTGCAGCAAAATATTATTTACATAAAAATAAAGGTTTATAAAATTTTCTATAAGATTGATTTCATTTTCGCTACAATGCATCGTTTCCAAAATATCTGCTTTCAAATGTCGGTAATTAAAAAATAAATAAGCCTATTTATCAAGCTCCGCGGAAACGTTCAAGTAGATGCTCTCCTGCTTCTCCAACGGATTTGCATCAGCAAAATAGTGACGTCGATTTGAAGAATTATTTGCAGTAAGAATTGGCTCCATTTCCCTTGGTCTTATTCAATGTGGGTGGTAAGAGGAAAACAAGAAAATCAGTTCTTTACAACCTGTATAAACCTACCAGCAAAGAGTGATTGAGGGCGGCTTTCTCTTACAAAGATGATCCGCAGTTTCCACAACTAGCATATAGAAACAAAAGGCAGAAGATGTACCACTGTTTTTGTTGCATATAACAGCTCTCCCAACAGGCGGTAGAACTGGAAATGTGCTATCGAATGAAAAAGTGTGTCGATATCAACTTCAATCTGGAAACTGATATTTCAGTACCTCAAGAATTATTTCCCTCCAACCACTAGAACGAAGATAGGCTTATCAACCTATTGACCCCTAAACTCCAGTAAAACGGCGTCACAACATATCACGTATCACAACTATTGACTAGTCCGTAAGTGAAACAACCAATGTGTTACAGGGGAAGACTTTGACCTCCCTGTGCTACTTATAGCATAAACGTCATTTGACCATAACATCCTGTTCATAAAACCTGACAGAGGAAAAGTACAAACCAACGTTAACTCTATTCATTAAATGTAATAGCTGGGACTTAAGGATATTTTATCCTTATACGCATTCACTGGCTGCAAACCAAAAACATCCTGATATAAAAAGAGCAGTGTTCCACAACTCCTCTTCCTCGCATACTGATGTTGAGAATGCTGAACTGCTAAGTGTTCACTGAACACTTTCATTTACAATTCATTTTTGAAATTTGCATTGAATATAAAACGAGATCTTGCATCACTTCCATCCAGCGAGAGGGCAACGAAAGATCACGCATTACGCACATTCTACCAGGTGCATATGGTTGGGAAGCCAACTATCTCTAAACCTGTGAGGTTGGAAACGCAAAGGCAATAGCTCCTGTGGTGACAAACAACGAAGCAACAGGCAAAGAAATTTTGGATCTCATGTTTTGTAGATGCACAAAAGATTGTAGCAGTGGACGGTACAATTGCAAACAGACAGCGATGAGTTACTCTCGATTATGCCAAAACTATTTCAACAGCATCCCCATTTTAAAGAAGATAACGAAGAAAAGTTAGAGCCCATTCCCACATCTCATGCGGAAACTGATGACGAGGACAAGGGTGATTTTCAATTCGTGATGCGATCGGTATTAATGGTGCAGCCATAAGCAAGACCCTCCTGACCCAAGAGAAACAGGTTCAGTTAGTTTTGTTTTGTTAAGATTTCTCATTTGCTATGTTTTCTCCTTATTAGTTTATATAAAATAAAAATAAAATGTATACATTTGTTACACATTCGTCTTCTTCTTAGGTTTTACACAATTGAAAATTGGTAAACTTTTGCCTATTTATGTGTGCATGTACAATATATTAGCTACAAGTTTTCTTCAATTTTAGAGACCTCATTGGAGATAAATAAGCAGATTTGTATATATTCTTGATTAAAATTTATTGCTCTAAAACATTCTCTTATGAGACATTTTTGTAAAACAAACAGCCGAAAAGTTGCCAGGAGAATTATGAATGATTGAACTCATTTTATATAAATTTTATAGTCTCTCATGTTTATGTTTTTCCTGCAATGCACCGTTTCCGAGTTATAGGTAAACGCAAAACCAAAAAAGGGTACCTTTCAACCCCCCTCCCGCCTGAAACGGAATGGTTAGAAGCGGGGACTTTTAATATGTTTACGTCCTAACTAACACCAACACATTCCTGCATCGCAAAAGTTTTCTCCCACCTCAATGCACACTACATCTCCTTTTCGGCCATTCATTGACTAGCCTATTAGGATCAGCGTTGCTGGTTAGTCTGCCTGATACTAAGACGAAGAAATATCGATTGTTTAGTTTTATTAACCATGAGAGGCAATTGAGTTTTTTGGATGTTACAAAAATACGCATACAAGTTGTTGAACAGAATTTTATATTGAAATTCTGCTGATTTGATAGACAAATATTACAAAGGTGCCGCGATTTAGTACAGGTTCCAAACTGATTTAATTTTTTTTAATGATAATTTTAGTAGCTACCCTATTGATGAATTAAAACGAATAACAATAATAATGTTTTTTTAAAGATTTTTAAATCAATGATTTCATAAATTATGACCGATTATTTGATTACGGCTATTTTATATGAATATACATACTTTCTTGCAATTCTACTGTATATTCAAATACGGCTGCTCTGGCAAGATAAAACATATAATGGCGATTATAATTTACTCCCGCTTTATTCCCTAGTCTGGTTAATGAAACATCAACGTTCCAAAGTCGTTATTACTGTACGCCAGATATGCAAAGTCATTGTGATAAAAAGTAATCAGCGGCCTTTTTTCTCAATAAGGAGCCGCGGTGTCGATGGGCTGGTCTGGCGTACTCCTACATTCTTCGTCGCGGGTATTAAAAATTCTAAACAGCGCCCATCGAGCTGCTCAAATGGAATAAATTGTCATCTCACCCTTCACTGTTGCCGGTGGAAGTTTTTATTTGACTTGGTATTTAAATCAGGAATCAGAAAATAAAAAATGTAATGAAACGCATTGCAAAATTGAAATTTGGAAGTAAATGAAAAAGGTATGAAACGAAATGTCGGTTTTGTAACTCAATTGGATCAAGTCTTTTCAGGAAGGTCGGCATATTATGGTTTGTGTTGCTAAAAACCATCTGATAAAACAAAAGGACTTAAGTGGAGTGCCGTAGGGTTTCTGATCTTACGAATAACTGCACATCTCAAGCTATCCTTACCTTAAACTGTTTTCGACATCTTTATTACTTCTACAGGATGATCTGGACAAAATTATTGTTGCTCTGTATCGTTGATGCATGTCCACAACTGGTATATTATATCAGTCGAGTCTGTCACAATAAAATCATCTGGAGATGGTCATTACCGAGTCATTATTATGGAGTACATAGAAGTCATAAAGAAATGCAACCAATTAATTTTTATGGATATATTTTCAAATTATATAAGTCCAATCTTCGTTCTGTTTGGTCTTGCTTATTAAACCAGGATACTGCCACATTATAGGATGTCCAGAGATGCGCTATCAAAAATCGAATTGGTTTAAAAAATCTTCCGTTTGAAGAACGTCTCACGCACTTGGGTGTTTAATTTTATTAGAGAAAATCGTACTTGTGACGACCTCACAACAACCTATGACATTCAATATGGTGATATGTACTGTCTAAAAATGATGTTTCTATCAAATACTGACTTTCATCTTAGAGGCAATTCTTTGAAATTTAAGAAGCAAAATTGTTGTCCCGTAATAGACAATATTTCGTACCTACCCAACAGAATTTATTAGCTGTAGATCTCCTTACTAGTGCTATAGCTTAATTCTTTTAAGAACAGACTCGATGCACATCTTGATCTTCACTGAATAATTTGTGTTTCAAGAATAGAATTGTATATTTTAATACATGTTTCTACAGTACCTTGTCTTGTGTTACTTATATTCTTTGTTAGATAAAACTATATTTTTGTATTAACATAAGAAGCTTTAGTATATGTTCTTGAAAATAATAATATTTTACGTTAATATTTTTACATTGCTATATGCTTACATTAGCAGTTGATCATTGAGTCAATGTTGGTCTACAAGGGAATGCAGAAAAAGTCAGTAGCAATCCATTATGTCATTTTGAATCAAATTAGAGACTAATTTTATGATCTTTCTCTTGCTGTTACCAAGAAGTTTTTAAAAACTTTTTTTAAGCTAAGCCCTACCACATTGTCTTTATGAAATACTGTCGAGACTATATTCTTCTAATTTGCAGTTCAACAGAAATATGATCTGTGAAAATGTTTTCCATGTATGTGAGCTCCCTCCACAGATTTCAAAAATTGTTTCATGAGACCAATATTAATTTGGAGTGTTTTTTCTTGTGGTCAATCAGTAATTCTACATTATTGTTATTTTCAAATTATTGCCCATTTTGGCTATTATAAAAGTTCACATTGGTACTGCTTTATATAATATCTACTGTTTCATAAATATTTTATGCAATAAATATTATATTGGAGAAACGTCTCGGTCTATGAATGTTGGAGTTGAGGAACGCAAACATATAAAAAACGGAAAAATAAACAATTTGCGGATACGCTTGGGAAAACGGTCATTTGATTCAATGGGGTACGAAAAACATTAAATTAAAAGAAAACGCGATTATTTTATTGAACGGAGATAAGTGTGTGTCAAATTGTTCAGTAAATATTGATCATTGTTGGCTACAGTTGCATCAAGAAGAAGTAACAATAAAATTGATATAATTTAACATCCTTATAGAAACACATAAACAAATTTTAAACTGTCAAACTTGGCTTACTTTTAATACATTTGGAATTCTTGTGAATACAAACAGAGGGTTTTTTGAAACTTAAAAAAAAAGAAAGTGCGTGATAGTCATGTGATTTTGGTTTGTTTTTACTTCTTTATTTCGTCAATGTGAGATTTTTTGGTTAGGCAAACTTAGTTTCAAAAATAACCCTTGACCTATTCTTTTGGCACAATGGTTTTTTTCAATTAATATTTATTTTTTCGGAAGTGGCAAAATACCCAATTAAACTAAATAAAAAAAATTACACAATCAAAATTTCATGCATAAAAGTTTTTTTACAGTGTGTCAAATTTTGTAATTTAACAGTACGTTACTCATTTCGGAAAAATATAGCAGTTTCTGCAACTTCAAAATTTAATGACTGTCAAAATAAGTACTTTAGTTAATCAATGAGCAACTAAATTCCCTCTTTTGTATATTATGATGTCATCTGTTTTCGAAATATCCTGATCAAGATACATTAGAAATAGAAATCACTTTGTTCAAGGAATACATTAACACTTTAATGGCTGATTGAAGATGGATGAGAGAGCAAGTTCGGAGTATGTTCAAGACATCAACGCAAGTGGGCTATGGGCAGTCGAGCGAGTATCTTCAGTCAGAGGCAGGAATAACCAGATACCTTAAAGGAATTCCTCATAAATTTATATAATGTGTGAAACAATTAAAATCTGCAAAGCAAGTAGACACTCATTCTTGACCTTGTGAACCTGAAAAATTATATTAATAAAGTGTTATGTGGTTCTCTTAAGCTCACCAATTCACCAATGAACAGTACTTTTCTTTGTTTTAATAGTATGTACAGTATAATGGTTCTAGTTGGTCATGTATTTTTCGCTCTTATAATACTAACGGTATAAATCATTAAAGAAAAATCCCAGAAACAAATCCGGGGTGAACAAACAGTTCCTGTTCTTAATAAGGAATTTTTGTTAGATCATAACAAAAGCATCTGGAAAATAATAATCAGGAAAATCTTGCTCTTGTAAAGAGCTATTACATCTGAAACGCTGTTAACTCAGACTGATAAATTTGTCTGTATATTTGTGAAAATAAAAGATAATAGTCACTGTCTATTTACTGAGTTCTTATCTTCTGATGAATATTGTTGTCTATTTAGTTAATGTTTGACGAGTTGAGTGATGGGTATGACTAAGAAAACATAACTAAAAATCATATACAAAAACTAAATAGGATCAGAATACTTTCGTTTATTCTTCTTTTTTACAAAGAAAAACTATGCAAACAATAAAAAACATGTTGCAATTTGACAATTTAATACAAAACACAAAATGACAACAATCGTATCTTCCACGCATTAGAACTGATGGATTCAAATTCAAATGAGTAGTATCTGATCAGGTGGAGATCTTATATGCAGAAGTTTATCTAATTTTGCTTGCTAAATTCATTCATTCCATAAAAAATAAAGACTTGGATAATATTTTAATCTTTTATTCTTTAAAAGTGTCTATACAAGAATATCTGCTTAGTACATCCTGTGTATCACCAAATACGTTTTTGTGTTAGAAATAACTTTTTTCTAATACATGATTTACCCAATACATTATCCCATACTTTAACCTAAAACTTTCCTATGCATTCTAGAAACTCATGACTGTCTTCTGGGTAACATACATTTCAAATTTCGGGAAACAACAAAATGACTGCAATTGTGTTAATTCAAATTCCATTAAATAGGAATTTTGTAAATCAAAATACCTACAGTTAATATTAAGATTTAAATCCAAATAAGTTATCTGTCAGTTATGGAATACCATAAAGTGGGTTTGACTTACATTGACAAAGTAAATTTGCTGTATACCAGTTTGCCAAATTATTCAGACATGTAATGACGCATTCATTTTAAGAGAAATTAAGATAGATGCATAATCAACAAACATTGTTACACGTGCATCATTAATTATTTTGTCAAAATCAACCACATAAATTAAAAATAATATTGGACCCAAGATAGAGTATCGAGGGACTCCTAAATTAAGACATGCATCTTGCGAATATATTTTATTACATATGTAACATTAAGTACTGAATTGCTATCTATTTACTCAACTCAATTTAGAGCCAGACCATTAGTACCATAGAATGATCATTTAGAACGCAACAATTCATGAATGACAGTCAAATGCCTTGCTAAAGTTATAGACACCTCAAAAAGACAGTCACCTGCCTCAATAAGCTGAAATAATTTTTCATGGTTTTGTACTGCAACAGTTGTAGATTTTCTCTCCAGAAATCCATGTTTATCAAGCAATTTGATAAAGCGGCGTAAATATCTGTATGTGAAAATTTTAGAAAAACCCTGATGTTAAGGTAACAAATTTCGGTGACTTACGTGTGTCAGCGCGACAGAGGCGATACGCACAGCTCGCACAGAGGCCTTAGAGGCTCTGCTGTCTCCTCCAAAACTACATCTCGTAATTGAAAAGGAGGCGAGAGGCTCTATCTGTGTAAAACAGGGGGGGATATAGCTAGGTAATGATCACGACAGGGGTCACATCATGATGCTAAAGGAGCTAAAAGATGTAGATAAGATTCTTAGAGCACTTAGCAACAAGATAATCCCTGAAAGGAATTTTAAGGTAGCGATGCTGACTAGAAAAGCCTCGCTTGCTAATCCTGATGCTCAGGTCTAAAAAAGGCTCGTCTAGTTCACGGATGGGTCCAAGACGAACCAGGGCTTAGGACTGGGTATCAATGGAATAAGGCCAAGAGTAAATTTATTTCATTCTATAGGCACCATGGTCTTTCAGGTTGAAATATTTGCTACCTCTGCCTGTACTGAAGCGAGTATTAGAAGGATATATGTAAATCAGCATATTCAAATATGCACAGATAGCCAGACGCATTTACGAGATCTTCTTTCTGTCAGGATCACATCTGGTCTGCTAACTTCGCTAAAGTATCTAAAATAAATTCAGCAAGTTATACTGATGTTATCAACCTAACGGGATCCGGTACCGAATGATAAATTTAATATTTCGCATGGCTCTAGACATCGCCAGAACCTATTTATGTCAAATCCAAACTAGTATTCCTAGACTCTTTTCATTCCTAATGTAATACCGTTCCCACCAACAACTGATAGCTTAATTATGTTTTATAGAACTTATCAATCGCATTCTATCAGAGATGTCGTCGACGATAATCTATCGACAGAGCAGCCGAAAAAATCAAAACAAACGTTTGAAATATCTTCCTGTGTCCTATTCTACGCCCAATCGATTTATAACGACGTCGATGCGTCGAGCGGACAATACAATCTCATCGGTCGGCAATTACAAAAAGTAATTTAATAATCTGTCATTGTTTATTATTTTTCAATAAATCACTCTGATCGAGGGCGGTGGTACGGCGAATCAATCAGCCGTGGATCGAGATATTTTCCATTTCGTGGGGTTCGCGTTTGTGCTGGTATTTTTTGCTTTATTTTAGTTCCCTGAGCTGCTGTATAAAGTGATACGTAATGCATTCATATTTAGAAGCCATATCAAATAGAACGCTCAGTATGTTAATTTCTTCCGTAAAAAATGTCACTATTGATATTGCTAATATTCAAATTATTTCTGCAAATCTTTTCATGGTTACAAATATTTTGAAAATTATCGTTGAAGACGGGGGAATAAGTTTCTAAAAATATTTCCGGAATAATTTTAAGCACGTATGAGACAATTTCATACGTCAATTATTATTAATAACATAACAGATTTATACACCAGGTGAGTTAAATGCATATTTATTCGCGAAAAGAAAGTATCTTCTAGTAGATTAAAGGCCTTTTAACACACTAGTGGATTACAATTTTTAATCCACGCTTCATCTTATAGAATTTTGTTTAGAATTATTATTATTAATATTAACATTTATCTCAAGAACAATTTTGTCTTTTTCACCGGGGTTATTTAAATTCACTCGATAAGGAGTCTGTGAAAGAGCCCATAACTTCGCCAGGTAGGACCTGGATTTTTTGAGCAATTGCCATCTTGCTGGACAGTGAATATTCAATATAATTTTCCGCTACCGTAGTCGATTTCTAACTACGCTTCGTAGTGGTAATGTCACCCCCAGTATTAGCCAGTAACATTGCCCAAGGACGCCTCATTCCATGTCAAACTTTCTGGATCAGGGAGCCCAAGAAATGCAGCCACTTTTGAAAACGTTTTCGAAATTCTGTTGATGTCTTCATATTGTGTGATACATTTTCCAGCCACATATTGCAAGAAAAATCTCCCACCGGCATTTTTAGGTCGCAGATTGACCTATTTTCGATACGGCGCATTGACTGAAAGAGCTTCTTCCATGATCGTGAAACTTCTTGAAATATTTGTTTTCGTAAATCGTGTATTTTCTATCTTAAGTTGTAAATATTCATCATCCGGTGCTTTTTTCAAATATTCTTCGATTTGGTTTCTAGTATCTTTGCCTTCTTTGGTTTATAATTTCTTTACTCGACTTTCAGATATGAAATAAGTTTACCATACTTAGGAATATCAATACCTTTGTGCACTTTCAATATTGATTGAGGCAGCAATTGTAGCACACCTCTTTTATAATAATTGCTTCTTCTCTTATGACCCCTTTTTTCGCCATTTATCGAATTCCATCAATTCCTTCTCGGACACACTTTTGATTTTCGCTGGTAAGAAACGTAATATTGCTTCTTAGGCTTCTTGCTGAATTGCAGTCGGAATGAAGAAGTTCTCAGCATTCTCACTCACTTTTTGTGTCGATTTTGCAAATTTTTTCACTCTTTTTTAACAAATAACCAAACGTATTGGTCAGAAACGATTCCAAAACCTTCTAGTATTCAGTTGACAATCAGCATTTTTGATTAAAATAAATTTGTCAAATATGACGCTTTTTGAAACCATAATTTTTCACCTGCTCTCAAATGGCTTTCACTCTTCTAATTGATCAGTTTTGGCCATGGTCATGGATAAAACGTTGATCCATAATAATATTTTATTATGGATCAAGTGAATAAAATCTTACCTACTTGTTACAGTTATTATAAAGTTAATAAAGTCTCGGATAAAAAGTAAAAGTAAAATATGACATTTTTCAGTATGAAGGTATGTAGATTTAATATCAGTGTAATATTTGTTGTATTACTTGTCACCAAAGATTAACCCAGAGTAATGTATTGTGTTCCAATATATATTTGAAGTCTTATTTACAAGTTATAAGACAATTTAATTAGTTTATTATATGCATCCAGTGATAATTTGCCAAACGTGGATGAATTCATGAAATTTATGCGGTCAAACAATTGTTTGAACGCTCAAATTCGAGGAATTAAGATAAAATCGCAATTCTGTTATATTCTTTTATTTTGCACCATGATGAAATAATATCTCTTATGAAATGAACAATTATTGTTTAAGTCAAATTAGTTATTTTCAAATAGAAAATGTAATAAATGCTGCGTGCGAAAGTTTATTGCCCAAAATCTGCGTGCTGGCATATTTCATAGAGAAATCAACAATATTATGGTCATCTACAAGTTTGTGGGAGTATAATGGTGGTTGTTCATTACTCTAATGCTTAATGAACTTTGCATTATTATCAAAACTGATGAAGATATGTTATTTCTTTATAAGTTCACAGCATATGAAGGCATCAATGAAGAAAATTAAGATATATCGAAAATCAGGTTCCTATAAATGGTTACCTAGAAAACCTCATATATTAATTATTCATGGATAATTTCTCTTCATATATATTTGATGCACTTATTTTCATTATTAAGCCTTCATTCACATCCAAAGTCTAACCGGAAATGCCGTTGGCACAATGTTATACATGTTTGCTTATTTATATATGTTCAAGCGATAAAGCAATGTCGCAAATATAACTTCAAGCCGTATAAAGGATAATCTTCGCCCCTTTAAGTTAAATATGGGACCATTTTACTCGAATGGTAACATTTTTAACTTGACATCGCATCTAGGTTCAGAGCAAGCACTGAGAAATGGAACAAATTCTTCTCCGTAAAGTCTCCATTAGTAATGGCTTAATTTGAGTTATGTGCCTATATGATTTCTTTTCTTGAAGAAATAGTACACAGCGGAATAGCTACGAGATCCCTTACAGTAATAAATTGTCCATGAAAGTATTGTTACTGGAGTTGCACAATATAAATAAGGTTATTATTAGATACATATATAAGCTTAAATTAAGTATATCGTTCTTCAGTCAAGATAAGTAGAAGTACATGGTGATGGTATTGATCAAAATAGTATATTTCATAGAATATTTATTAAGGGAGATGCATCCTTTTATAGAATGAGCAAAAATAATATTTCTTGTTCACGACTATCTCATAAGATGTGCATTATACATGTGTTTCCTAAATACTCCTAATATTCGCAATAATGATTTAATTATCCACTGGTTTCAAAGAATCGGACATGAACTAACAAAACAAAAAATCTGTAGTGTCAGCAATTGAATCTGGATCTCCTGTGTGAAAGCCAAACGGTACCCACTATACCAGTTACGACAATATTAAAATTTTCCCGAATGATGAGAAAATCTTTGAATTAAACAGTAAGGCGTCAACATTTTTTTTGGTAGTTTAAATAGTCAGCGTAATTTTAATCATCTTTGTTTTATTTCAAGAAAAATGTTGTTGCGGCAACAACCAAAACGTTGATATCAAGAAAACTGTCAGTTCAAGAGTTTGTCTTTTCTAATAAAGCAGCATCAAAAATATTTACTTTACTGAACTATTTAATTATAGGTTACAGGAACCGATTTTTTGTAATTATTTTTACATATTCTAAACTATTAGTAATATTGCAACAGTAACTGCCATTTAACTGTAGGTATATTATGCATAGCAGTTTCTAAATAGGCATGCACCGGCACCGATTACGTTTTAAACTGCAGTGCAATGTGAACGCGATGGGTCATTCCAAATACTGATACACAGACAGAGCCATCGATGAAGCAGTAAGTTACATTTGCAAAAATATTTCTGCTAATAGATTTATCTTGCCTCAAATTATAAAAGGTGATTCAGAATTTATTTAAAAGAAATCATAATATTTGTACAAGCGTAAACAGGTCACTTGCTTGAATGACACTGTATCCTCTGAAAAAGCGGTTAGTTATGGTGTCCCTCAGGGGTCAGTTATCGGTCCCCTACTTTTTCTCATCTATATAAATGACCTGCCGAAATATGTAGGTACAACACGGGGGGTGTTATTTGCGGATGATACAACACTGATATCTATTAATAAAGAGTGGGATATGATGCGATCTAGCATAGATATGGCACTCGCAGATGCTTCAGATTGGTTTGCTGCAAATCAGTTAATGTTAAATAAAAATAAAACAAAACAAATGATTTTTAGTACGAGGTTTCCCAGTGATGGTGTCGCGGTGAAGTTCCTGGGTGTGTGGCTGGACAAGAGTTTGACGTGGGAAGTACACTGTAAGTACTAATGTCTCGAGAACATTATCTAGAGTAATATACCTTATTAGAAATGTTGGGGATGAAGTATCTTTTGACTTGATAAAGACTGTCTACTACTTTTTATTTTATGCTGCCTCCTCATATAATATTATAATTTGGGGACACTCTGCACATCTGAGGAGCGTCTTCTCGGTACAGAGAAGGGTGTTGCGAGTCATGGCTAGATTGGGATATAGAGATGATGTCAAACATACATTTAGAGAATTAATGATCCTTACGGTATCTTCAGTATATATACTGTCAGCGCTTATGCATGTTAAACAGAACTTGCACGACTATACGGAAAATTCTGTGAAATTCACACACACTCTACTAGATATAGCCACCACGAAAATTTGAGGGGCGACTTCTTGAGGGTTGCTAGGAGCAGAAATGCCATCAATTTCTGGGGAACTAAATTTTATAAAAGCTTGCCATTACTTGTTAAGGGCCTCCCTGCAAGATAATTTAAAACCACAATTAAGCGACGGCTGTTAGCTGAGGCTTACTACACTTTCGACGAGTTTTTGTCTGACAAAAATGCTTAGTTTTTAACTTGTATGTTTCATGTATACAGGGTGTTAAAAAAGAGTGTAAAATATTTCAGGAGGTAATGTAATAGTATGAACCCAAATAAGCAGAAAAGTCTTAATAAACATGGGTCCGCAAAGTAACGTTTGCGGAGATATGGACCACTATTCGTTTTCCAAACATTTTATTTTATTAGGAATAAACCGACAAAGGAAGCTTTTAACAAACAAAAAACACAGTTAGAGAAGATGTTCAAAGTACCCTCCGTCCATTTCCAAGCAGGCACGACATCTTCATCTCAACGATATTCGAACTCTTTCGAAAACACCCCCTTGGTTTGGATTTCTTGACACATTTGATTAATCCGTAGCTGTAGCTGTTCCATGCTATTTACAGGAGTACCATACACTAATGTCTTCACATATTCCCATACAAAGAAATCTAGAGGGTTCACATCAGGCGATCTTGGAGGCCATAAAATAGGTCCGGCCCTTCCTACCCATCTATGCGGAAAGGTTTGGTGTAAATGCTCTTTAACGGCCATGGAAAAATGAGCTGGAGCTCCATCATGCTAGAACCACATTTGTTGCCTCTGATTCAAAGGAATGTCTTCCAAAACTCATACAGTGTGTTCTGCAGAAAGTTGAGGTAAGCAGCGCCTGTTAATCGGTTTGGTAAAACAACAGGACCTAGAAACCTGTCACCTACAATACCCATCCAAATGTTTAATGAAAGACGTGACTGATGTCCAGATTCTATTAGAGCATGAAGATTTTCGTCGGCCCAAATATGCGTATTGTGAAAATTAAACACTCAATTTCTTGTGAACCCGGCCTCATCAGTAAAGAGAATGTTTGCAAGAAAACGAGGGTCTTCAGCATCATGACGTAGAAACCAGCGGCAAAAACCAAACGTGCTTGATGATCATTTATTGGATGTAAGACCTGTACTCGTTGCACATGGTATGGATAAAGCAGTTGCTCGTCAAGGATTCTCCAAACAAGAGGACCACTAATTCCTACACTCGTACCTGGATTCTGCTCAACCAGTGCTAGAATTTCTTCTTCTGCTCTAGGAGTGGATACCGACCTTGGTCTTCCGGATAAATGGCACTGTTTGCTCAAGGAACCGGTATCACGCAATCTTTGGTGAATTCTTCTAATCATGTGTTGTGAAGGAATCTGGCGATTTGGATAAGCGTCAACATAAAGACGTCGCGCTTCGGTGGCGTTCCCATTAGCACGACCATACATGAAATGCATGTCTGTTAATTCTGCGTTAGAGTAACCAGCCATAGCGAAAGATAACTTGTGCACTGAGAACAACTGTCAAATACGTACTGTTTATTTCCCTAAACATCAACCAACTATTATAAGAAAATACACAACGTTTTTGCAAAATAAAAAAAACGGCTGAAAACATAAAACATTCCATATCTCCGCAACCGTTACTTTGCGGACCGATGTTTATTGAGACTTTTCTACTTATTCTGGTACATACTATTACCTCCTTAAATATTTTACACTCTTTTTTTAACACCCTGTATAATGGTATTCTGTTTTTGTGTAATATACATACATTTTATTGTTGTACTTTGACTTGTGTAAACCTCTTTGATGTTAACATTTATAAATATCTACTTTACTCTACTCTACTCGACTCTTATTCCTTTCTTTCCTTGAGCATTTCTTTAAATTTTTTTGTCCGGTCGCAGATTGCCGCTTTATCAGGTTTTACAGTGGGCCAGTTTCCAGTCCCGCACAGAAGTGTATTTTTAAATCATTTTCGAATTGGCCTTATTGATTTTTGTAGACTCAAAAATTGGTTTTTAGATAAGTTCTGAGTTACCCTGTATACTGCCCAAGTGTATAAGCATCACCATCTAACCTTTAAAATATAATTCAATTCATTCTATAAGATAAATACGTTTTTCAAATATATATTGGACTCATCTCAAGTGTTTTTTTTTTAAATGTAAATAACACAGAGCTATATTCTGAAATAACCGTACTTTATTCGAGTGACAGAGATAATTTATTACGCTAAGGCTCTCTCATTTTTCAAAGTCCTTCAGGAGTTTTTATAAAAGGAGTCGTTTCTGCATTCTGCATAAATACCCACTAGACTTCCAAAATCCTGGAAAATTATATAAATTACATTTTAAAGAAGCCAGAGCCATCCATTATATTTTTTTGCAGGATGACTCGACTCAATTCCAGGCCAGCGTAACTTGACAATAACGGAACTCGGATCCATCAAATCTTATGGCAGGTGATTTACACTCACAGCACACAGGATAGTGAACTGCATTTCTATAAATATTCTCTATATGATTAAAAGAAACTGAGAGGACTTTCAATCTAGTATGTTGATTGACAAAGTAGAATATCCATAATACTTCACTCTATTAAAAATAATTTGTAACCCATGCATCGTGTTGCCATTTGACAACATAGTTTAGTCTTGTATCAGTGAAGATACGAGTATAATGAAAATAAATACCGCTTGCTGCATGGTGTATGTGATAGTCTGTTATGTGCTCAAGTAGATAATACTACACATTTTCGCTAGATGGCTAATGAAGTCACTAATTTTGCTGATACAGGGTGATTCTTAAATAAGTACAAATATTTTAACCAGCAGTAGAGGTCATTGTGTAGAACACATACCTAATTAATAGTTAAAAAATCAGGAACAAAAAAAGTCAAATTTTAAATAAATTTGGTGATTTTTCAACAGAAAACTTGTTGAGGATCACTGATTCGACTTGCATATAAAGATTTTTAAGAGTCAAGGTGGATGTGTATTCCACAACTTTTTAGAAACAAAGTATAATTGAAATATTTTATTTATAAAAATATTGATACCTCACCAGTAAGGTATGTCCATGTATCTAAATACATGAAATTGAAAACATAAACGAGATTCTCTACTCACAGTTATCCAGAATTTGGTTATTATCCATTTTTACTACACTCCAGCTGATTTATCACATACTATCGTTATCACTATCACTTCTTAATAAATAGGTATGCTTTTAGCTGTGTTAACCTTTTAAATTTTTGAATAATCCGCCGTATTTTACTTAATTACTGTATTTCACCAATAATATTATTTAAATACACAATACACTTAAGAGAAAATAATAAAACGATTTAAATACGTTTTATACGTTAGTGCCGCAACATATGCGTCAAGCATCATTACTTGCTTACCTTTGCCACAGCTTATTCCTTTACCCTAAACCAGACCAGTCCACCGGTATCAACACAACCACTGTGTCGATCTCAACTATCAATCCTAGAGGATGCAGCTGATGCGGGACATTTTGCCTACTGCCCGTGACACCTACTTGTTACCTGTGCCTACGACACCAGCTTTTTTTTTAATGCGATTGACACTACTTTTAAATATTATACTTTGCTTTCTCTTGATATTTAACGCATACATCAAGCTAGTTATTTTGTTATTCCATGTTTTGTGTTTATTTTTAAAATCTGTTTCACCTACTATGAAATTACGAAGTAGGTACGAAATGGTTAGCACTGACACGTTGTTTGAGGTTATGTGGCAAAATTTAACTCTAAGGTGTTGTGTGAAAATCATAGTTTTTTGTTATTCTTCATAAAATAATTTTAGGGGATAATTTGTAATAATCTTTCTAACAGTGTACAATAATAGTATTAACTTGTGAAATGTGGATAACTGTTTAAATAGTTGTTTTTTCAGCAAGTAGGTGAGATTTTATGCACGGGATAATTTTTGGCATCATTGAACAAAGTAATTTCTGAGCTTGCGGAAATTTATTTTTTAATCGTTTATGGTAATTTTACTATAGTTATTGCTCAAAATAAGTGTTCCCGAATTAGAATTAACCGCAAATATTGAAATTACGTTTAAAAATTATTTATCTTACAGACGATATGGCAACCTTGCCTTCAATATATCATATGGTTTACTTTAGTAGTAAGTGTATCACACCAAAGTGGACACTATTGATGATTTACGCAAATGTAACATAGTTATTGCCAATAACTTACAAGTTCAAAACGGACAAGAACCAAAAACATTTGTGTTAATTTGCAGAAACTGGGTAAGGCGGGCTCAAATGTGATTACACGTCGGTGGACAAAATTTTGAATATCAGGTATATCAAATTATTTTATTAATTAAAAATATAAATTGCAAAAGCAGTTGATACGTGTAATAAAATTGGGTTTTTTTCGATGGAAATTTTTTTCAATTTTGAGTGAGATCGCCGATTGCCCGCTTTACTTTGGCAGGTTTTACAGTGGGCCAGTTTCCAGTGCCATGCAAAAGTGTAATTTTAAATCATTGTCAACCTGCCCTATTTGATTTTTTTCACAATATGTATTTGTAAAAGTTCAAACATTTTTTTTGATAAATTCTGAATCATCATGTAAATACCTTACAATAAAGGTGCAATAATGAGCTACAGAATAGAATTAAAACGAATATCTTCTTTCATCTAAATTAGCATTTGAATATTATTAATAATATTAGGTGTTGACTGTTATAATGGTGTAATTAATTTCTCAAAGCATAACAATTCAATTAATAGGGATATATAATCTTCGTACCATATGTATGCCCGTCGACACAAATTCCATCGAGAACGGTAAAAGAAATCATCTGGAAAATACAGGAATATCGTCCGTAGAAAATAGCAGTATAACGTTTCCAAAGGCGTAACGTTGTGCAACGATATAGGAATTTCAGTCTCTTCATTTGCATAATAACTTTAGTTTTTAGTTCATAGTAACTGGATTTTGTTTGTGTTAGGATCGGTTTCTTTAGTATTTAAAGCCGAAAAAGCAAGGATGTTAACGGAAAGATGGATCATGGGAATGAAACGTACACGATTTAAAAAATTGAAAGTGGAACACTTAGTCATGTAAGTTTATGAAATTATTTGATTTAATGATGAGTGCAGTTTATTGCTGATTTAGTCAAAGTTTGTATCTAGAATACGAATACATATTTTATGTAACAGAACAGATCAGTCAATTTCAGAAGGTTATATACAAACAAATAAGTGAAATACTAGACTGTACTTTCAGTGCTTTCCTACCAAAGCCAATTATGATCTACATGATTAATATACAGAATCGGAAATTGCGGATCTTTACAGAGAAAGTAGAAATTGCCGCTTCAGCCCAGGGAAGGTACGAAATATAAGCGGCGCTAAGTATAGCTATTTAGTAGTATAATAGAAAACTAAATTTTATTTGTATATCTGCCCTATTCTTCTCAAAGTCCTTTTATTGCATTTAAAATGCTGACGTGTATTAATTTATTTGGAAAGAGTAACGAATAAAACACGGCTTGAATAAGATCTTTAAATTTTGAATGTCCATTTAGCGCGTCTACAATCTCAGATAACGGCCGATGGTAGGCGAGAACTAACGAGAGCCGCACAACAAAAACGGTATCATCACAGATTACAGACCTCAATCCGGTCACCTGATGCCAGTGTTGCCAGGTCTCATGCTTTTACATGAGATCTCATGCATTCCGAGGAAATCTCATGCTCTCATATTTTGATTAGAAAATCTCATGCTTTTTAATAGACACAAAAAAAAATAAAATTATTAAAATTACTCTTTGAAATCTACGAAAACAAAGACCTAACGAGAAATAAAGGCAAAATAGGCGTTTTGGCAGAGATCATTTGACAGGTAAATAGATTTCAATCGAAATATTATTTTTACTATTCCTTTTTGTGCAACCTCTAAATTATTAGGAACGTTTTTATTCACGCTTCCTCAAGTTAATATAACATAAATTATATAATTTGACTGATTCAGAATTTTTTACGTGCATATTCAACATGTTTATCCCATTTCAGGTGACAGTACAATATGACTCCCAGATACTTAATATCCATCACGGAGTTAATTACAGCATTGTCAGAAAATGTTAAAGACTGAAAGGTAGGAAAGGAACGTATATCAATGTAAGTAGGTAAAACATATTTTCATATAACTAACCGTAAGCAATTTTGTGTTAAACCACTCACATATCATTGATAGATATTCATCTTCGTAAAAACTACAAGTGTCGTCTTCATAAGCTATAATTTCACCTGAAGTACGAAAGGAGAACAGGTCATTTACATAAATATTAAACAATATTGGTCCTAAAACAAACCCCTGCGGTACATCATATGTTAATAGGCTTGGTTCGCTTCGTTGATCATTTATTTTTACATACTGATGCCTATTTGATAGATAACTTGCAAATAATTTTATTGCGTCACCTCTAACTCCTACTTGTTCTAGGGAATATAACAACAGACTATGTATCGAATGCTTTAGATATATTTATAAAACACTAATTGTAGAAACTAGCGATATTGAGCGAAAACTATTCGCATTTGCTTTATCGCTGGATTTAAAAATTGGAATCACTAACGAAACCTTTAATATACTGGGGAAATAATCTTCAATACATTTATTAAATAAAAATATTAAAGGATGTTAAGTGGATGAAGTTACATATTTCAGGATTTCAGCTCAATCAATATAACTTGGAATGTAGGAATTATAGATACCAATAAAATATTTCAATTCAATTTTATACATTAAAACGTTGACATAAAACTTACTGTTTAATTAAATACACTTCTTTTATATAAAAACAGAAACATTTTCTTGTAGCTTCCTTCTATAGAACATCTAGCGCTATAATAATGTAATGTGTTAATTTAATTACATATCTCTTTATGTAATAAACATCATTTACTTTTTTCGTCGCGATGGCATCTGCAGTTTTCTAATCCATACATAATTTTTATCAATATTCCCATTAGTTTCTTTTTCTCAGGACTACTTTTTGTTTCTCATTGTTGGCTTCTGTGTGCCATATACAGTTGTTGCAATATAAAAATCTAGAACCAGTACTGAATAACTATTAAGATACATGGATTCTGAAATGTATGATATCTCCTCGATATAGCTACAAATACGTAGGTATAATGTTTTACAACAAATTATCTATTAACCTTTTGAAACTATTTTTCTAAGAATTGCTTGTATATAACACGATAAAACAATTAAAGAATTTATGTGAATAACCTTATATGCTTCTCTTGTTTTTCATGTTACATGGGAATGGGAATTCATCCTTCTAAATATGAAGGAAAGTGTATAAGATTTTTTTACTGAAATTGAGCTTTTATAACATCTAAATTGAAATTGTTAATTATGTCTTATTATGTTACTAGGTTGGTGGTGCCAACAATGGTAGCCTGTAATCATGTGTAAATGTATACTCAAAAGCTGAAGTTATTTTATTTCATTCCTGTCACTGTTGCATTTCTTTGGTTATTAAATAATAATGCAACTGTCTCGCAGTTTCTGTTTAATAGGCTTAATAAAATTCTGTTTTGTATCTTCAACTTTTAAATTTACTACTGCCATTGATTGATACATTCCATTAGCAACAAGATTAAATTGTTATTTCTGACCAGAGATAATGAGAAAGAAGAATGTCCAGTCGTAATCTACATTCGTGCCACCACATTTTTAGCACAATCTCGAAATTCTTCATGTTCGTTGACAACGACGGAATAGTATTTATGGCTTTGGTGCCTTTTAATAGTAATGATTTTAATTATATCTGTTTCTAATGTTCTGCTATAAACAATCCATATATGCCTACACTCTGGACTTTTAATTTTTTCTTTCAATATTTCTGGTTTAAACATGAGTTTCTTAAGAGGTGGAATAAAAGATATGTAACCATGTATGTCATTGCCACCTCGATCATCAGATCTGAATCCAATTGATTTTAGCTTAACCTACTCTAACATAACCTAATCTACATGTAAGTAAATAAATTTTAATAGATATATTTGCTATACGATTGTAGCTAGGCCATAATTTATAAAATGTTGTATGAAAAATATTGCAGAAATAAATACAAAGTAATGAAGAAGCGCTGGTACAGATACACTAGTGTAAAAGTGTTGCTGGTAATATATTGTAGTGCTGACAATTCATCGTGATGCAAATTTTTAATATCTTTCCGAACATGATATGGTTAATAATAAAGTTTATACAGGGTGAATCAGTCATAGTGTATTTAAGTTTAAGAAAAGATATAGAAAAGTGCGTACAATACAAATACACGATTACAAAAAGAAATAAATGCATATTTACGTAGGAAAAACGTATTTTCAAATCATTCTTTTAACCCTCTTTTCAGAATGTCATTGACTCCAGTCCAGTTAACTCGGTGCTGGGGTGGAGCAATGTTGCCAAATTTAAATATTTTCCTAGTACCTACCTACTTAATGTTAAAATATGTAACAACAGTAGTTGCTGGAGTCTCTTCCGCGGCGACTGTTGCTCTTGACCTCAATACCGAGGTTGTATGACACGAAGCCGCAAATAGAGATAGGCATGCTACTTGTCATTCTCTTGTGTTCGTGTCCTTTGCCCTTCCTTCTTATTCCATCTTGTTTTTAAGCTACACTGCGCTGATGAATGGCAAAAACCCAGAAACAACGTTGTCTGCAGTTGTTTCGTTGTCCCCTCCATCTGTTTCCTCTGGATCCATCAAGCTGTTAAAATCCACCTGTCTCTTATAAGATTATGATCCATTAAGCTCCTTTCCTTTTTGTATATGTTTTTTGTGTGTGTTATTTGGTAAAGCCTGGATTGAAACAGGAATAAGGAATCCGATTCTAAAGTACTTAAGTGAGAAAATAATAAAAAACATGAAAATGGAAAACTCACATTCATATTTGTATTATTTGGAAATATCAGCGTATAAGATCAACTTGATTCCGTTTTTCAAAAACAGAGAAGAGATGACGTTTTATCCAAACTCATTTACTTACTACGCACTACGATGGCATGATGAATCCAAAAATTCTCGAAGTATTTTGCACGGATTAGTGAATTTCACTTCAGAACTTGACAAAATGCTCAATGAATACCTTAAACATGCTACAATTTTTATAGACACCTCAAAAAATATGCAAAATGACATTTTATATTGTATACTAGAAGTTTGTCATTAGAAAAAGATATATCCCTTCAGTACGGAACTTTAATGACCACATGGTCCTGATGACATGGCAACTGGGTTTCGCTTTAACACTTGAACGCGTTATCAGAAAATTTGTAGCGTACTAGCTGCGCCATGTTACCGATTGTTATGGGTTCATTCGCTTATCTTTTGAATCTTCGAGTAATTTTTTTATTTTCTGTCTTTATTATGCTTTCTGAATACGTGGTTAAAATTAAAGTCATTACGACTGATTTAGCTTGTATTATATCAGTGAGATTTTATCACCATAAATTTAATTCTATAATAATTTCACCTCCCTACTAACAATAGAAGATAAAAGTGTGGCTAACAATTAAAACAAAAGTATATCCGAGGCGACGAACATAATTAGCGCTTCTCACCGAAGGCGAACAATGTCCGCTGCACTATCATCCTTTTGTAAAATCTATGAACTATTAGACAATAACGTTACCAATTAAAAAACGGCAGTGTTTCGCGGTGTCTTCCGTTCACATAAAGGTGATACACCTCTGTAATACTGTTAAACATATGTTCACCTTCCTCGCTCATTTTACTTTTAACGGTGGCCAATTAAATCTTAATTATATCGCGATAAATATTATTTCATGGCGGTTTTAGCACAACAGCAAGGAATGTGTAACAGAACAGTAAGAATTCCAGTGCCGCAGAACGAACATTTTCGCCAGTGATTATATCTAGGAATAATACGTTTCATAATCCAAAATTATTTTCTATCTACATGTTGTACATTTTCTTTCAAATGGATAAATAAATCTCACTCATTTTTCTTTATAATTATGAGATACGGAAAAAAAATTGAGAATAATAATTTCAAACGGAATATCATGCATTACTGCATTGGAAACATAGTGAAAAGAGCTTTTCAAAAACATATTAATTATAAAACTTATTTTTTTATGGTTCAGAAAGTGCAAACGTTACCTCTTGTCTATAATATGAAAGAAATAAATAAACTCTTGTGTTAAGCCAGTGTGAAAAATGAACACTTAAAACATTGTCAGACTATGGAAATCTGTGATTGTTTGACATTATTAGGTTCGCTCCATTTCCATTATTAACAAACAAAATAGGATAGACATAGCTTTCCAAGTGAGTGAGAATATATGCGTTTATCATCCAATGGTATTCTAATTACTCTAATATGTCCCTTTCCACTTCATCTATAAAGTGTCTCCTTCTGCCGACCACTTTTTTCCTGCCTACCAACTCAATATTGGTGGCCCCCTTACCGAACATTTGTTGCGCCAGTTAGAGTGCCTTGCAATGGGTGTGGATATGATTTTATGGAGTAAGCATTTGGGATCTTCTTACTACAAATAGACAATGTAGGTAGTGGGAAGTTACCAATATAATCGTCGTTGTCTATCGTACAAATGTCTACTGACTGATATTCTTCTTACGCAAAAGTACTGAGAAATATGAACCTTCCAAGCTTGCATTGTAACCTTGCAAGAACAATATTGGCAATTCATGCCAAATAATAGTTAAAGAAACATTTAGGATTAGAGTTTTTAATATCTCCATAGAATTAGTCTATCTATAGTATATAGTAACAGTAATACCAAATGGTGAGCGGCTAAATGTTTAAATATTAAATTAATTAAGAAAGAATAGCTGAAGCATAGATAAATATAAGTTTATTATATGAAAAATAAATTTATTTATTTGTCAAAATCGTATTCTGAAAACTAGTTATTTTATTATTTAATTAACTTTTTTTTCAAAAGATTCATTTCTACATAGATACTAAGCTTGGATATAATTCACTAGAATGGATGTTTTAAACATGTTCTTTGCTGTTCCCATAGTGTTAATGAACAATACTCTATTTTAAAAAAGTCTCTACAAGAACTGAAGGCTTTCATGATGGAGAGCACCTATGAGATTCCAGGGAACCATTAATCATTATCTCATATATCTTTTGCCTCGATCAACCTTACGCCATACAATAATCTGAAAATTCCACCTCACTTTAATTTTTACTTTTAGGGGGCTTTCCAAACTTGAAGGTTTTTGGTGTCTATTCTTAAATTCCATGTTGCGAAAAATAATTTTTCCTCTAAGATTTCGTCGCGGTAACTGAACTTATTTCTTCTTGGAGAAATTGTTTGTTAAAATGTATTAATTTGACATTTTCGTCACAATCTTATTTAAAAAAATATGGGTTCAGCAATAGTGTAATTAAGTATAATAACTTATTTGGAACGTTGAATCTGAATTCATGGTTCATTTAACCTCATCTGGTACTGGTTTGGCCATACTTTCAAAAGAAGGCATGAAAATGTGTATTGTTATATATTTTATTTTTATACATTTATTAGATAGATATTTAAATGTCTATTACAAAAAATTCTCAATAATTCGTAAGCTTTGGAAGCAACGGCTGTGTGTGTTATTTATTGCACTGTTTATTTATTTATGAAAATAAATGTGCCCCAAGCAATTATTAAGGATGCCACCAGCGTGGCTTCACATTTATCGTCAGAAAAATCATATTCAAAATACGAACGTTATTATAGCGACTTCAAAAATTGACAAAAAAAATGGTGTCATTGAGGTAAGAGAAGAGAAGATTGTTAGTTTATATAAACCCACTATCTGTTAGATTCAGTCCGAATACATGCTAAAATGTTGGTAGGCTTGTTCTTTACTTAAAATTTTATGGTAAAATGTGACGTTTGTTTGCCATTTGTAGATTTCTAAAGGTAATTGCATTTCTCAAACGAAAGAATGAGCGTTATATTCCAAAAAGGCCAAGGATTAACGATTCTGTAGCACGCTCCTGATAACCATTGGTTGGTTGCGAAAATTGTAATAATATTTGGAATTTATAGTTGTTGCCGACGTGATGAACTTTTCTCTATGGCCATGAATGACGTAGAAGATATGGGCAAATACGTAATGTGGCCAGTTGTACCATAATTTTTAACATAATATGTGATACAAATGACATAATTCTCTAATGTAAATGACGTTTATATTCGACCACTATTAAGAAGGTTTAATATGTCCATTTTCCGTGGATTAAAGGTCTTTTAACACATTGATGCATTAGAATTCATAATGCCACGCTTCGATTTTATAGCATTTTATTTAGAATTATTATTAATAACATTAACAAGAACAACAAGATGAACAGAATAACCAGAACGAAGGTTTGAATTATTTAAATTCGCTCAGAAAAGACTTTCTGAAGGACTGGAGGAGATCACAACTTCGCCAGGTAGGACCTGGATTTTTTCAGCAATTGCCATTTTGCTGGATTATGAATCTTCAATATAATTTTCCGTTACCGTAATCGATTTCCGACCACCCTAACGCTCCACAGTGATAATATCACCTCTAACATTGGCCAGTAACGTTACCAAAGAACACCTCATGCTAATTCCAGTAAAACTTTCTGGATCAGAGAGCCCAAGAAATGCAGCTACTTTTGAAAACGTTTTCGGAATTTTGTTGATGCCTACATGTTGTGTAGTACATTTTCCAGCCACATATCGCAAAAATATCTCAGATCGGCATTTTTGGTCGCTGATTGATGTATTTCCGGTACATTTTTACGTCATTGCCTGAAAAAGCTTCTTCCATGATCGTGAAACTTCTGAAATATTTGATTTCGTATCCGTATGCCATTGTCTTGGACATGAGTGATATCCAAAAAGGTTAATTCATTGCATCGAGAAGCACCTGCGACTCCCATGATCGTTGCAAATTGAAATATTAAAATCGTGTATTTTCTACCTTAACTTGTAAATATTCCTCATTCGGTGCTTTTCTCAAAAATACTTCTATTTGGTTTCTCTCCAGTATCTTTGCCTCATTTCTTAATTGTACTTTCAAATATGAAGTATATTCACCATACTTCGAAATATCTGTTAAGTCCTAATATTTATTCTTAGTTAAAGGAAACGTATTTTGTTTACCTGTTTATTTCAGTTTTATGAAATAGACTAATGTGGGAAAATCCGAATTCTAAGGTAGATAATTACTTACCGTAATTTTAGGAATGATCCAAGGTATCAGGATTATCTAGGAATTATTACCTGATATATTTAGAGAAGCTTAGGATTCGGAATTTCAGATATTTATTTCATCAACCATTTTATGGTAATTCATCCTAAGGGCAATATAATTTAAAAGCCCAAGTCTGTACCTACTCTCACTTACTTACGAACTTCCTTTAGAGATAGTCACTAGTTGTCAACATATACTTGTAAATATAGTTAAGTGAAACATCTGAAACATTTGTATTTTATTTTCAAGATCTCCGAAATAAGAAATATTTCAATATCAAAATCTTTGTGCACTCTCAGCATTGATTATTTTGTCCACATCGAAGAGGCAGCAAACCGTTTCTCCACATTTAAAAAGTAGGATGGTGGCAATTCTTCTGTAATTCCTTCTTTTCATATGCTCCTTTTTTCCTCCACTTATTGAATTCTACCAATTTCTTCTCGTACACAATGTTACTTTTTGTTGGTAACAGACGTAATGTTGCTTCTTCGGCTTTTTGCTGGATTTCAACCGGAATGAAGAAATTCTTAGCATTCTCACTCACATTCGTTGTCGATTTTGCAAATTGTTTCACTCTTGTTGACAAAGAAACAAACGCATGTCTTGGAAACGATTCCAAGACTTTCTAATATTCAGCTGACAATGAATAATCTTAATTAAAATAAAGTTAAATATGGCGTTTTCAAAGCCACAATTTTTCTCCTGCTCTCACACGGCTTTCACTCTACTAATATCCCGGTTTTGGCCGTGGTCGTGGATAAAACGTGGAATTAAATTCGGGTAAATAATCTGCCTTTAATCCTCTCGAAAAAAATGTAAATCTTGGCTGCGCCTCGAGTTTTTTTCTTGGATTAAAGGCTTGTTATTTCCCTTACATAATTAATAACTATACTAACTTGTAAAATTGACATTTAACCTAAAAATTGTCCTATAGTAGCAATTTTGTTTTCTATTATTTGTTGCTATTCTAATTATCTACTCTCCATTTATTCACATGTATGTATCCGTTTTTGTTGAATGTCTATTATGCTTTTAAAATGAATTTATTAATGTTATATTGTTTTCATATTCACACTTACTGGTATAACAGACTGAACAGTGAGCACAGACTCGCTGCGCTTCTGAACAATACCGTCATCTCCAGTGGTTACAGTTACTCCGTTTTATTTCATTAATGGCTACATTGTTTATTTCTCTTTATTGTAGTCTGCTGAAGAGCATAATTAAGACATGTGCGATAATTATAGACTCCTTGGTCACGACGAAAAGCACTAAATCGGAGTTGTATTGTACCATTCGTTAATGCAATTAATTGAACATAAAATGACATATGTCAACTTAAGCTGTTCTACTCAATTGGATACTAAGTATTAAATTAATAGGAAATGCATTAGAAAATAGTTAAGGTTAGTATATTTAAATTAGCTAACGGGAGTGGAGAACTATTTTGATAGTACGGTAAGTTCCCACAATTTCAAGTCATACAAGAGTGTACATATGTTAACAGTGAATGTAGGACATCGAAAATTCATTGTTGACGGGTCTAATCATTGTCATTACCGAGATACAGATTTGACCAATTTTGATTATTTCTTTAACTTGCCATAGAAGGGAACCACTCTGTATAATCAAATCAAATTCGATAGGAGTATTCTACTTACTTCACTTAGTTCACTAAAGTCATAAGCAAAACAGAAATGCGGGTCTGATAATATAATAAAATATATTTTGTTTATTCGCTGAACACCCAGTTTGTAGGATATTGAAAAACTTGTTCAGGCATTTCAGTAGAACAGAAATATAGTTTATGGTTAATTTTCTGTAGTTACTTTCTGTTTCATTTTCTGTTTAAGCTTTTAATATTGGTTCAATCTTGCAGTAGACTTACTGTAACTTATTCATGCCCGTTTGCACCGACATTTTACTAAGAACAACTTAATAAGGTTGTTCTTAAAGTTAAGTTATGCTTATTTTTTAGAGTATTGCACCGACGTATTATAAACCATACTTAGCAAAGTACGTCTTTGTATTGGCAACAACGCACAAATCTAGTAACTTTCATTAATTTATGTTACGTATTTTAGTTCTTTTTGTTCAGTTTGTTACATGACATGGAAATAAGGTTAGATTTAGGTATAATGTCATATCTGTGGTGTTTATTTTTGTTGTTGTCATTATGTTGTCATTTGTAATATAGGTATGGTTGTGATTGATGTTGATCAAGAGCAATATCAGAGACAAACTAAAAATAATAATAATTTATTTTATTTTCTCTGTTGTTAGTGTTAGTTGCCAAATCATCTTCATTCAATTCGTCTATTGTATAGAAATGATCAGGTCTCGTATAATTTAATTTGAAAAATGCAAAATCTATAATTACCAAAGTTTCCAAATCATCAAATATATCATTCAAATCTAATATCCATTATACTTATTTTACTACTCACTATATGCACTTTCCGCATTTTATAAATTGTTATGCTTGTTTTGCGCACATTCCAACTCTGCTTGAATTAAAGAATTTCATAAGTCACTGTCCAATATAGACTTCAATTTAAGAATCTGTTTTCATGCTTAAGATCTTAACGTATGGTTATAGGAAAAGCTTACTTAAGCATATCTTATTTTTAAGTAATGCTTATTAACTTCGGTGCAAACGGGCATCAGTCCAAAGAATGGCTAATTTAGATATAGGCAAGAGACCTATCTCCAAATTAGCCATCATTTGGGCAACATAAGTCTTTTTTCAGCATGCATAAGAAAATTTATTAAACCTATAGTCGCGTTTTCCGTTAGAGCCCAAAATTCTTTGCAAAAAGTTTTGTTCTAAACTCTTCTGAAAAATATTTTGTTACCCTAGCTACGCTAATATTGTCGTCCATTGGTTTTGAAATGCCTATCCCTTTGATGAGAATGATTTTTCGTCACAATGCAAAATTCCTTCTAATTTGGGAAATATTCTTGGCTCTTTAGATACTCATGATATAAGTCAGCATTCTAGAATTATTCTTCAAATTCACCATGGATTAAAATTATATTAAAATTTATTTGAATTGTTACAAAACGTTTAATCAGTTATGCCATATCATATATTATTTTAATACTTCATTTGAGACTAAACTATTTTTTTTTTAGTTTAATTGGGTATATTGCTATACTTCTGAAAAAATGAAGATTAATGGAATAAACCTTTGCGCCAAAACTACCAGTCAAGGGTTATTTTTCAAACTAAATTTTCCTAACCAAAAAATATCACACTGAAAAAACCGATAAGTAAAAAATAACAAAAATTACATCACAATCCCGCACTTCCGTAATTTTTGACATTTCGAAAAACCCTGTTTTGATTCTCAAAAATAGCAAATGTATTAAACGTAAGTCAAGATTCACAATTTAAAATTTGTTTGTCTGCTTCCATAGAGATGATAAATGATTTTATTTTATTGTTACTTACTTCTTCTTGATACAACTATAGTCAACAAACGATCCATGTTTACTGAATAGTTTGATACAACAAAATAATTGCGGTGTCTTTTAATTTTATTTAATGAATCTTTATTTTTCCAGAAGTGTGGCAAAATACCCAATTAAACTAAAGAAAAACTAGAATTAGGCCACAAATAAATAGCTTCAGAGAATAACAAAACTATTTATTCCTAAAGTGTTGTACTAATAACTTGCAATCAACTTGGAAGTACAATTTTCCAGGACTGGTTCTTGCCTGTTACACTCTCGCCGTGTGCACGCCAGGCAAGGTCAGTTTCAATCTGCTAAGAAGGTTGCTAGTAATAGATATCGGTCATCATCTGCGGTGGAACCCTCTGGGCATCGGTTTCACAGTACGCTTATCTCGAGAGGCTGCTCTATTCTAAAAAATGTAACAGGGATCTGATTACTTCAACAGCTTAACGTTTTTAATACTAGTATGTACCTATCTCGTGGTTTGATTAATAGGTACTGCAAGCGTCGACGTACGTCAGTTTGTAGACTGTTTATATTGTCACCTTGAACTGTTAATATCGTTTTATCTATTATCATTTAAAAGCATATTTTTATCAGATATTAACTGGATAATATCTATGTCGGACAGAAATTGTATATAATCTAAATAAAGAATTTATGTCAGGGCGATATGTACCTATGTACATATATTTGTATGTATGGCTTACCACAGGGAACTATATTAAGACCACTTCTGTTCATAATTTATCTAATTAACTTGTTTCGTATTATTAGTGAAGGAACGATAATATGTTTTGCTGATGATACGGTCATTTTTTACGAGAGCAATACCTGTAAGTCTAAAAAGTTTAGTTATTCATGATTTCATAAATATAAGGAGATGGTTTGATAATAATACACTCGTATGAGATAGACGAGACGCCAGTGCTGCCTTATGCTCCGGGGGATATAGAATCCGTAGTGGGGAATGAGAAGTGCCGAATTTATTGGAACTGTTCATTCCCCTCCCTCAGGCAAATTCAAGCCAATAAGCCTGATGTAGTCCTCCTCGACCACCAGCTTAGGACGATGTTTGTGATTGAGTTCTCGGCTCCCGCAGAGAACAACATCGTCCTAAAAGAGGAGGAAAAACGGAGGAAGTATCGAAATCTTCTCTCCGAGCTCCGCAGGCTGTATTCAGACCACTCTGTTAAGATTGTGGTGCTAATTATAGGCGTCCTGGGTGGAATGAGACATACGTTGCTTTCTGACTTAAAGATCATACCGGCTTGTCGAAATTCGGCAGAGATCTTAGCCGGCAGAATGCAGAAGGCAATCGTCCTTGGTTCGCTACGTCTGCTCAGAACACACGATTTACGGGCGCAATGATTACTGACTCCACGGAGTGGAGAGTGGTCATTGCTTGACTCTCCAGAACATCTCCGAATGTGCCTCGGAAGGTGTTTACTGGAAAAAAATAATAATAATATACACTTGCTTGGTAGAACCACATCTTAGTTATGGTTTAATTGATTGGCGTTTTAGATATTGATCTCAATAAATTAGAATTAGTTTAGAAAAGAATAATTAAAGTTATGTATTGCAAAGAACTTACGCATTCTAGAAAGTTACAGTTTAGTGAGTCATCTATAAAGGATCTTCATCAATTGTTCATTCTAATTTTGGCAATTAAACTATTTTTTGAAATAAAATTACGAATTAGACATGGCTATATTAGAACTAAGACTAAGCTTATTCCACCCAAAGCAAATAAAATGATTGGGCAACGTTTTATACATCTTTGCCTTCCAAAGTGATTAATTTTGTTCTTGATGTATTTAAAAAAAATACTAATAGCAAAATGTTATCTAAAAAATATGTAAAAAATTCCTGTAAGAAACTCCCAGAACTGAAATTCATAAATTATTTAAATTACAACAATGTAAATTAAAAATTACCTACTTGGAATAAAATAAAGTATTTATATATTATTTACATTACTACTTACCTATTGAAATTTAGTCTATGAGGTTAATTTATGGTAATTTAGAATTACACCTTGTATTTATCAATACCTACATGTATTATATTTAAGCACATTTTATTAATTATTGTATTTTATTGTATTGCTACAATTTTATAGCACATTCAAGTCTCTATAAGACTTTTGTGTTTTCACTGTTTATTTTAATATATCTTGTTATGTATGCATTACTATTGTATTAGTATTACTATTACTATTATTATTACTATTACTATTACTATTACTATTACTATTACTATTACTATTACTATTACTATTACTATTAGTATTATAATGTGAGCGGAGACGTATTTTCGTATTTATGTTAATAAATTATTTATAGATATCAATTAGTAGATATATTATTTGATATAAGGCAGTACAGAAGCTGAGTATATACGATCTCTTGTGTTTATAAATATTTTTCTTTTAGTGTACCATAACAAAGTATACATGTAATTCATTAAATATTCCTCTTCGCAACAGTAATTTGTTTTTTAAATCAAAATATTAACTTGGTTTCGATTATTTATCAATACCTCTATGAGGATAGATGAAAAAATTTACAAAATACTACACTTTTCCAATTGCTTTAGATCTCTTCGTATAATACGAAGTCACTAGAATATTCTGGACAATAATTATGCTTGAACTTTTCTCCACGTAAGTCTATTTATATCTAACAGCTCTGTATGATTATATTCACTCTTCTGAATCGAGTGTAAAGTTGTCGTGGAAGATACACAACTAGCCTTGAGCTATGAACAATTATTTCTCTCTATAATTAGTTATTTTATTTTCTGCTCGATCTTTGCTTCTTAACTAAGTGTACAAATAAAATAATAATAATAACAGCCATGCATAAGCCCAAATAATGTTTTTATTAACATTAAAGGCATTAATTCAAATTGATTTTATAAAGTGTGCTATAATTTTTAACAAATAAAACCGTATGTAGTCTTTAACACTTTTATCGAGCAAACATTTAGAAGAAAATGAAAAATAATCTTGCTAAATCAAGCGGAAGTAGAAGAGCTGATGAATAGTTATTTTTTATACAAGACGATATCCTTCAAGTTTATGGTCGTGTTATTCTATGATTAAAAGTACCATGGTGATGAATGGAAATATAAATATTTCAAGGTAAGGATGAACTGAGGAGCCGCTTAAAATTGAACTTTTGTTCATAGATATAGCAAGCTCATAGTTTTCCTAAAACAATCGCCTAGCGATTACAAACCAAACAAAGTCCAAATTTTTGGAAGATATGATTTTAATTTCTACAAACTGTTGCAGATGAATATCTCCTAGTCAAAGTTAAACTCAGAATAGCCTCTAAAATAAATGTGTATATTCCTCGATTGGCTTACAGATTGTAGCTATAAAGGGTTTACATAGAGTGTGCCGTTCGAATGAGTTGAATATATTAGAAGTTGGAAACATTGTCGATCGACAATCTGTAATGGTTGTTTCTATTTTGATACCCAAACCAACCAACTGATTGCTCTGTATCACGAATAAGAAATCTGGAGATAGCGTATTGAAGATGTTCCATAACAAAATCTTCATCAACTATAGACAGAAGAAATGAACTATTCAACCTGTGGGAATTAAAACTATATACAAAACGCCACAGAAGATAGAGTTTTTAAAGGTGCCAAATTCAGAAATGTATACTGGACATTCCGTTCATTGGTCTGCATCTGATGGTTGCAAATTCTTCCGCAGACTTGGTAATAGTAAAGCGGTTGAGTGATTTGCAGTTTTCTTCCGTAGCAGAAACATACATTGAGGAATCAACAACACCAAGATTGTTGTGTCTGAATGCTTACTTAACAACGTGGAAATCAGACCATTGGTGCCAATACTTCGGTATCATGGTAAAGAAAGATTCTTCCTTCCCATGCATATTTCTGGAAATATGAATTGTAATATTACAATATAACTGTATTTACAAATAGTAGGTAATGATTTAAATGAGTAGTTATAAGATAAGGTCTTCATCTACCCTTGGTGTTACAGTATCATTTTACTTAACCTTGCGGTTAAAGTATTACTTGATCTACAAGTTTTAGTAGATAAAAGGAAACTTTAACATTATTATGGAAAAAAGTTGAGTATAATTTTTAAGAATGTATGTGTGTTGGTTTAATTTCTTTGCAGCGTCTATAAAATACAAATTATTATTGGAATAAATGTGTTACTTTAGAGAGGCCATAAGGAACGTAAAATTTATTAAGGGAACTGTAGTCTAAAAAGTCCTATATACCAAAAAATTAGTCAATAATTATAACTCCATTTTAAAACTAAACCTGTGTCTCCCTTATTCAACTGTTTACAAGTTGGAACTTGTCTCGGTTGCCCTATCGACTGCAAGTAGATTTATGTTGTTCTGTTTAAGGACTGATTCAAATCAAGATTTGACAGGTATTAATACTGTTTGCTCATTTATTTATTGCAAAGATTAATAAGTGTGCCTAATACAAGCCCCAAAAAAAAAGGAATAAAGATAAGACATAAAGATATTTTATGTAGTAAAAATTAGAAATTTCATAAGATGTGATTTACAGTAATTCGAATATAAATTATTTTCATCAGTCTATTCGGTCATATTTTCCAAATGATTTTAATTATGATTATAATCATAGTAATAAATACTATGGCAGGCGATAGACTACCCTGGGGCACCCTACTGTTATTCAACAAAACATGGGGGCTGCATGCTATCACTAAAATATATACAATGAAGATCTACCCTTAAAATACGTCAAAATTATTTGTTACTGACTTATTTTGAAAATACGATATATAGGTATTCACTTATTATTTCTTTGAAGGAATAAACTTATTTCAGAAATACGAGTATCATGTATTATGACTTGGCTTACATTATAAACAGTTTTGTACATTTTTCTTGGTATTGTATAAAGAACTGCGTTTTGAAGCAATCTTCAATCAAATCTGGGAGAATGTAGGTCAAATAACTGACGACAACTAAAGACCTTACAAAAAATTTAGCGTGTAAGCATATAACACACGACATTGCGGTTCAAAGCTGATATTCTCTTTTGATCTCTCTGAAACTTGTTTACCATGTACAAAATTAAGTTTCGGGGGAAAGAGGAAGTAATACGTTGCGGGGATATTTTTAAAATTTACTTAAAACTTATTTTAGCTAGGTTTCACGTCGTTCCCTGTTAAAAACATAAATACCCTGCGAAATTAAAGCGAAATGAAATGGGAATTCTTGTTAGAATTGGAGAAAGTTGAGGAATTAGGTTACCTACTTTGTTAGCGACAGAACAGGAAATTTTAGGGCAAAATTAAGCCGGGGGTTTCTCTAACTTCCATTTTAAATTATTCAGTATTCGTGATGCGCTCTTGTAAAATATATATTCACAATTACAAGATTCTGATTATAATATCGACATCTTTGGCGCCAATGGAAAGGATATAAACGAAACATAAGAAAATCATATCCAGAAAGGTTATCAATAACTATACAGGATGATTCACACATTTTGAATGTACAGGGGATTCTTACGAATACAGTTTTGTAAAAATAATCAAAAAGGGTAGCTTGAAAATGATTTAGAAATATACTTCTATACGGCACTGAAAACTGGTCCACTGTAAAACCTGATCTTGCGCAAGGCAAAGGCGACAGACATGGGGGAAAAGTGTAATAAAAAATTAACGGACAAAAAAATGTAACAAATTTCCCAAGGAAAGAAATAAATAAAATTAGTACTTGAATTGAGGCTATATTCGTGGAGAGGCCTGGCACCCTCTCTGCGGATATGGTATGGTGGAAGAATGTTGGCTTGGGTCAATGTGTGAGATTGAGGCTGGTTGATGTTTGACTACCCCCCTTTATTAATGAGGTTTTCCAGGTTCGCCTCATTCCTGCACTGAATGGTGATTAGGACCTACCAACGTAAGTCATTCGTGGGCGCAAATGCGGCCTGCTTAATAATAATATGCCGCCTCCTCTCCCGTACAATCTTCGACTTCTGGGCTAATCCTCGTGATTAGGATGAGGGGTAGATATTATTATTATTATTATTATTGTTATTATTATCATTATTATAATTAATAAAATAATTTGACATACATTTGGGTGTGTCTTACCCAGATTCGACAAACTAACACAAATGTTGCTGCTTCTTGTCAGTTTTGAACTCATAAGTTATTGGCAGCAGCTAGAATACGTTCGTAAATCGTTAATACTGTTCAATTCGGTGTGGTACACTTCAATTTTTAAATATCCCCACAAAAAGAAATTCAAAGGTATTACGTCAGGAGATCGCGGCGGCCGCGGTACCGGTCCTCCTCGTCCAATCCATTGCACTCCTTGAACTGCATTAAGGTACTCATGAACATTTTATCGAAAATGAAGAGGAGCACCATATCATTTATATCATCTGTTTTAGTTTGCAAAAGCTCATCACATGTAAGCCCCAGCAACTGCAACAATAAGTACAACCTAAAATATAAATTGAAAAACAGTTCTTTAATCCATAATAGATAATGTTCAGTATATTCCTACCTTCGTGCCAAATACAGGTCATCTGGGGCCTCTGATGAAAATGTCTCGAGTTCTTCTCTTGAAAAAAACTCGAGATTTTCTTGCATGGAAACCATCTGGCTGCCGTTTCAAGAAAGCTTGTAACTTCACATATTTTGGCAATTCTATGTTATTTTTTATATTCAGGGTAGTTTTCAACATCGAAAAGGTATACTATAACGTTGAAGGCATCATTTTCTTTGAAATATCAGAAAAATAGACAATCAGCACATTTTCATAGAAAGATCTTTTTCTTCTGTCTATATTCCATGAATATAGCTTCTATTTTGATTTCAAAATATTTATCGGCAATTATTTCTTTTTATTTTCAGGTACTAAAAAATTGGCTGCGTATTGCTATAAGAGGAAAAGGTATGAAAACAAGTTTTGTCTATATTTATGGTGTTCATTTTCTTAGTACCAACAAAGTATTTTCTTCATATCAATTTCTACCTTACCCCTACCAGATCTTAGCAAGTACAACCTTCTAAGTATAAAGCAGGATTATCATCAAAGCAGGTCATTATTGTCCCGTTTAACTTTATTTGGCCTCAATACCGTTCCTTCGAGTACACCACATGTAATGTCCTTCGTAAAAATATGAGTAATTTGGACAGGTGTTGTGTAGTCGATAAATAAGTATTAAAACTAATTTAATGTTAATAAACTTTAATAAACCCTTACCCATACTACAAAACAATCGTTTTTGTATCAAAATAGAATGCAAAACTATAGCAAACGATTTTTGTCTCTTGAAACATCAAGAAGCCTAAACCAACGACATGACAATCAGCTTGGAAATTGTCCAATAAATGTGTTGCAATCATATTTTATAAATAAAAGTTTCCCTCAGAGGAGCTACATATTTTAAAATCAATCTATAACAATCGGTTTTAGTACTTGTTCCAATTTTGATCTTGCAAAGAGTCCGCTTTTACGTTTACGCGCATTATTTTTGCATATCCTCCAATTTGAACAAAAGTTTCTATTTCATTTCATTTTAATTCCACAAAGCATTTATTTCTCGGCAATAAGGAGCGCCAAACTTGGTTCAGATAAGTTCTAAAGTAATTTTTAAAAATACTACGGTCACATATTATTCCCTGTTTCACTGGAAACTTTATGGGCCATTAGCCCACCCTCGCCGTCTTCTGGGTGCGCTAAATATTAATTTAAATTTCGAAATAGCGGATATTTCCGCATATCCGCCAAAGGGCAAGGCAACTTCTTTAAATTTATTGTGTGGTTTGGCGCCCAATCTAAAAGTAGGATGAGTCGTAGTAATTAAGATACTCTTATTATAAATAAACTACGGTATTCCCTGGGGTAGCTACTTTTAGGGGCCGTGAAGGGATATATTTGGTAATATATTTTGGTTTTTAATTAGGTACTAACTTTGATCAGTTTTTAAACGAAATTGTAAAGGAAAACAATTTAAATCATATTTATGTTTATTAATTAAACTCCAAATGTGTTTTTGGGAGATAAGCGCTTTAAAATCATTCAATTTTTTTTAATGAAATCGTTGTTAGTGCGCATCATACTGATACTGCAGGTGTAATTCAATGCCGGTCAAGGCATTAGTCCTCGGAGTAGCATCAGCTGCAATGTAGGTCGCTTCCTGTAAGTCGAGCTGCTTAGACCGAGTAGGAAGTAGCAGACCACTTATATCTCACCTGCACTCAGTTTATATGTGAACGTACATATGAAGGAACAGCCAATTCAATTGTCGGTCATATCACCTATGGCATACTGATGAGGGCTAACAAGCCCGAAACCGGTCTATGTCTGGTGGTGTGTCCGACAAGGGTTCTTGGATGTTCACACAGATACTGCAGGAGTAATTCAATGTCGGTTGAGGCATTAGTCCGCGGAGTAGTTGTTACCTGCAGTATCATTTATAGTTTTAATAATTTTCGAATTCCCTTTTGATTTTTTTTACAATTTTTTTTACATAACATGCAGGATGATTCAGAGTCTGAATCATCCTGTTTGTTAAAAACTAGAACCAAATCGAATATAATCTGGAATGTTCTAGAAAACGCCAAAATAAAGGTATTACAAAAATTATAAATTTGAAATCAAACAGGAAAATTATAATTACAAACTAAAAAGGCAGGTGAACTTCCGTAACACAATAATAACTGCAAGAACATATATGTATATTTTTAATTGTAGTCTTAATGATCTAAAATCATATTTTAAATAGCTTTTGTTAGACGATTTCTGTTTGTTTTATTGTATTTCTTTAACATTTTGTACCCTCTTGTGTTATATGTCATAATCATTATCAATATATCCACAAATATTCCCAATCATAACAACTGATGATGATATGAAGTAATTTTAACTTATGAAACGCAGAAAATAATTATTGTTGTCAGAAGTATCTGAATCTGAAGAAATATTAATTATTAGCAGTAAAGCAATACCTTTTTATTTAAAGTAAGTACAGTTAAATTAGATTTTAAAAGTTGTAGCTGGTACAATAAAAGTATAATTAAGTGTATTGCATACAAAATATATCTAACACTTTCCAGCTTTCATTGAAACTCAGACACTAGGTCCCTTGAGATCCTATATTTTGCCTTTCAGCATAAATTTGAGAATACATTTGATGCTTTCATTTCGTATTGTTATAAGATAGGTATTCAAAATTTTCCTTTACAACCATGAAATTCTTGTAATTTCCTAAATATTTTTAATATATAAAATAAGTGCCTAAACAGACCAAATATTTTGTTTCTTTGAATCAAACAACAAAATTATTCCTTTAAGTAAATTCTTTTTACGGTGCAAAATTATTACATTCCTCTCAAGAGACTATTTCAGTTATTTCAATGTTTAATTTCCCATAAAAGCTTTTTTATTTCACTGAAAGGGAAAGGTCTGGAAGTTTCGCTCACAAAGGGAACAAAAAATGTAAAACCCATTTTTTTAATATAGGGAAATCTTTTGTCAGCAACAAAAGTCATCAGACCTTTTGGAAGCTTTATATTACAACTCTACAGAAATATTAATACATCGAACTTCAGTACTAGCAAATTTCGTTGAGTTTTTATTTTCGTTATATACAGAGTGTGGTGTTTATAATAAAAAAATTTCAAGTTCAGTTTTGTAATCATCTTATATGGAAAACTTCAATATTCTCAAAATCCAAAGAAAATTAAATATGCAATATGAGTGGAAAAATGATTACTAGTACGGCCCAAAGACAAAATAGTTCCAAGTGTACATTTTTTCCACAATTTTGAAGCTTTTTGTACACCAATGTTCTCGATGGTGAGGATTATGATGTTAGGTTAAATGGTCGTTAGGGTCGACCAATGTAAGTCATTCCTAGGTGGAAATGCGGCCTGCTTAATAATAATATGCCGCTCCCTCTTCCGCACAAGTCTCCCAACTCCCGGGTATAATCCCCGTGATTAGAATGAGCGGTAGAGATATTATTGTTATTATTAGTGTTACTAAAATAAACTTTATAATTGAAAATAACGTAAAAGTGAGGATATACAAAGTCATCATTACGTTTTGTGTGGTTATGGTGTGTATTTCGAGGTAGTATAGTTTATGTGCTTTGTGTAATTTTAATAATTATGAAATATCATCATTGAATCAGTGCATGGGATTCAACCTTCAGCACTTAAGCGAAAGTTCTGAAAATGCTATGTTTTTATTCGATAGCTAATGTTTCAGTATAATTTTACAATTAAACCGTCTACTTTACTTTGTTCTTGGTGCACCAGCCATCAATTCATTCAAGAATGGTTATGATTGTCACCATGCTAGTTTGAGTGCTTGAGTTGGTTTGTTATTCCGTGTGCGTGTATGACCATGACCAATTCGATTTACTTTTTATTACTTAACTTTTCAGTGTATTTTACCAGTTAACCATTATACACATTGCATTATATGCTTACTTTTTAGAATTGTGACCTAGTTGACGTTTTTATTTATGTTAAATATGCATTTAAAGGTAACTAAAAAATCTATGCTTTTATTGTCTAAAATACAATCTACAAGTTAAAGAGCACTACTGTGGCAATATAGCACATTCAAATATTGCAGTCAACTAACAATTAATGTTCAGTTCACTTGTTCTTAATGTATCAGAAATATATTCAGTTAAAAGTTTTAATAATTATAGGAACACGGTTGAGGTACTCCAGCAAGAAATTTCAGTCTGCTTTTCAGAAAACTTGATTTATTTCCTACAATTGAATTGTTTGTCTGACCTCTATTATACAAGTTTTTTGCTGGAGTTGGAGATTGTATGACTTGATTATCAGGAATTGTAGGAAAATTGATTTATATTAGCTATAAAAAAAAATACAAATGTTCATAATGAAGAATGTATAGGTAGGAAATAATACAGTATTTATGAGCTTGTCAAAATTATCACAATCCCCATGGCAATTAGCATATTATTATAACATATTTTGACCCATAAAGAGTCTGGAAAATGTATGATTAACAATTAATATCAACGATAGAATTTCTGCTTCCTAAAAAGATCTCTACATGGAGTAAGATTTTGATGAACACCTTCAATCACCCTCAATATCAGTTTCTGCACAAGAAATACTCTAGTTATGTATGTTGAGCACCCAAAACATAAGTCCATAAGACTTCACCATATCAAAATATACCATTCTAAGAATAACCGAGTTCACGGTACATCTAAACTGTCGAATTAAGTAACAGATATTACTCAATTTGGAGGATATTTTGTCTACATGTATCTCCCACGTAATTTATTAGGTATTTCTCAAGGTCCTTGCTGGTTGTACATGTTCAATAGATCTATCACTTAATTTAATTACATGGCTATAATTCAGAGTCAAATTTTTTGGAAGGATAGTCATCAGTTGGGTTTTACTACCGTTTCTGGATCCATTATTGGAGCAATATTGAGAAAAATCTTACTGATCTGTTAGCTTTAGAGACTGCCTCAATCTCATTATTTGCCATTATACAGAAACTTGTATCATCTATGTTAGCAGTAGGACAGTTGTGACATATATCATTAAAAAATATTAGAAATAGTAAGGACCCCAACATGGTGCCAAGTGGGACTCCTACTCAAACTTCAAGCGAGTCAGATTTATAACCGTTTATATTAGGTAAGATGATAGTCCCTTAGATAGTCCTTTGGAACACCACGGACACCGATCAAAGATAGTTTTTCCATTAATATTTTATGGTCGACAGAGTCGAACGCATGGCGAGAAGCAAAGTAATGTTAGATTGGTCCCTATTCAATACTTCATATATAAATTCTGTAAAAACAGTCATAGCTCTTGTGGTTGATTTACGTTTGCAAAAACCATGAGACAAAGAGACTAATGTACTATAGAAAATGAGTTCAAAAATTTTAGCTATACTCGCAACAAGAATTCAGAAGACTTACGTCATACGAACAAATGAATAATTCATTATATTTTCATGAAAATAATTAAGAAACTGCAACTGATAGTAATAAAACTATAAACTACACTAAAAGTTTGCATTTTATTTTGCACTAATTTGCAAAAAATAATTGTTTTTAACGCGACCAAATATCGAAAATTACGTTGACAATAAAAACAAATGTGTAACGTCAGCCGTGACGTAAGACGTCTGAATTCTTGACGCGAGTATATCTAACTTTGTAGAAATATATATCTATAGTTTTCATAGTCATGTAAAGAACCTTTATTTTTGTACTCATGAATAGATTTATTAGGTATTATTATTATTTAGACGATAAATATTATTATTAATAATATCTAATAAAAAATGTATGGAGATGTATATGGTTAGAAACTGTTACTCTATTTATCATATAAATTTGTATTGATGCCAGTCAACTGTTGGATTTCTAGCTCAGCAAACAATGAAAAGAAATAAATTGGATACGTGGTGTAAATACCTTTCATCATCGTACTTGTAAACGTGAACGGCTTTTCATTGCTTCTCAAAATCGTATTAAAATGTTAAACGTATGTCAAATTTTAAACTGTCAAACTTGACATACGTTTAACATTTTTAATACTGATTGTTGAGAACGAAACAGAGAGGTTTTCGAAACGTCAATAATACGGAAGTGCTCAATAATGAATGTGAATAATGTTATTTTACTTAGACGCAGTGTGAGATTTTAGTTAGGCAAACACAATATTTCAAAATAACCCTGACTTGTTCAAGTTATGCAGTTACTTTAATTAATCTCTATTTTTCAGAAGTGTGGCAATAATAAACGTAAAAACTAAAGAATGAATAGATTTATTAGGTATTATTATTATTTAGACGATAAATATTATTATTAATAATATCTAATAAAAAATGTATGGAGATGTATATGGTTAGAAACTGTTACTCTATTTATCATATAAATTTGTATTGATGCCAGTCAACTGTTGGATTTCTAGCTATGTTCAGCAAACAATGTCTTATTTAAAGAAATAAATTGGATACGTGGTGTAAATACCTTTCATCATCGTACTTGTAAATGAACGGCTTTTCATTGCGACAATAGATAATGAGGAATACTTTATAAATTTCCGTACAAAGAAACAAACCATGTAGTCCTTTTTCAACAAAACTGCATTGTTGCGTTCATGAAAATAGGTTATCTAATTTAAACTATTCTTTAGCTTTCTCAATAATAATAGTACACTGAATAATGTTATTTAAAAAGAAAACGAGACGCAAGTTGATTTTATATGCAAACACAATTCTTTTGGATTTATAACGTGACTTGTCAGGATTATGCATTTACTGTAAATAATCTACTTATTTGCGAAATTGGTGTCAATAATAAACGTATTAGTAAGATTAAATAGAAGATATAATTTGCTTGACCAATATTGTGTGCTCTACATTTTCTCTAATGATCTCGTCCCCATTTCCAATTGCAAATTAATGGCAGGGTGCGTTAAAAATTCTGGTATGGAAATCGATAATTAACTGTTTATCATTTTCAATTATTGTAGAATATACAGATTGTTAGAGGTTTGGCTGTCATAATTTTAACAGGTGATAGTATACAGGATGTTCGAAAGCTCTATGACCAACTTTGGCAGATGCATCCCATGCAAGTATTTTACAATAGTTGAATGCGATGCATAGCATGTACTGACAAGCAGGGACCATATACAACGTCGCAGTCGTACAAACATAAACAATATTAAAGATTCCGTTATTTTCAACTTACTTGCGTACTTAAAATGTATTTGAATTTGTACAACGATTTCAACCTTATATAAGCAGCTTTAATTAAATTATCAACATGACACTTAAATGACAAGTTGCTATCCATTGTGACCCTAGGCTTTTACAATAATTCTATATTGACAGAGATATATTGTTTAAAAATAATGTGTTTTGTAAAACTACTTTATTAGTCTGTCATCAGTTTTCACGAGTAAAACATTTGTTTTTTCTGGATTTAAATTTAGCGCTTTTCTGATAGACCAGTCATATATTCAATGCCGGTCGGGAGTAATTGTTTCCTGCAGTATCATTTATAGATTTAATGGCTCGTCACCCAGGGCAAGAGGTCTGCGTATAAGTACCTGCTGTAATGTAGGTCGCTTCCTGCAAGTCGAGCTACTAAGGCCGAGCAAGAAGTAGCAGACCACTTATATCTCACCTGCACTCAGTTTATATGTGAACATACATATAAAGGAAAAGCCAGTTCAATCGTCTGTTATCTCACTTATGGCATACTGATGAGGGCTAACAAGCCCGAAACCGGTCTATGTCTAGTGGGGTGGCCGACCAGGGTTCTTGGCTGTTCACACAGATACTGCAGGTGTGATTCAATGCCGGTCGGGGCATTAGTCCGCGGAATAGTTCTGTTGTTTCCTGCAGTATCATTTATGTAGTCATATATATTTCTCAAATCCTCATTAATCTGATTTGTAGATAATTCAACATTTTCAGGACAGATTGATAAATATACTGGGCAATCACCTGCATATGAATGTACATATATTACTCTTTATTGCTTCAGGAATATCGGCTGCATAGATAATAAAGAGCATAGGATCCAAAATAGACCCCTGCGGCACGCCACTCATAATATCAAGATAGTTAAAAAAAATAGAATCAGAACCTACTACTACTTTTGTTTGCTGCTGACGACCTGGTTGGTACATGTGGAACCATTCCAAGGCAAATGTTGATAACGCATAATAATTTAACTTGGCTAAGGGCAAGTTATGATTTAAACAATTAAAAGCCTTAGAATAATCCAGCAAGATAGAAGTTGTTACTAAGGATTTATCAATTGCCTGTAACATATCGTCAACGATGTCAGTAAGAACAGTAGCAGTACTAAAGCCTCTTCTGAAGCCTGATTGTTTACAAGGAAGTATATTAAATTTATCAATGTCGATTTTTAATTGGTTGTATGCAATTCTTTCGAGTGGCATAGAAAATGTAGGAAGTACAGTTTATTATATGAAACAATATTATCTTTTTTGGGAATAGGCGTTCCAATCGCATGCTTCCAACGTTTGGACACGAGGCTATTTCTTAAAGAAAAATTTATTATATATGTAAGTGCAACACCACGGAAAGGAAAACACAGCTTTAGCATCTCTACTGTTATACAATTATCCACATCACAAGTATTGGTTGTAATATTATATAGATCTTAGTATATTACTTTTGTGCACAGTTTTGAACTTAAAAGTTATTTGTAACTTTGTCACATTTACTAATATTGAAAAAGGCAATTGCGCCTGAGTCAGCTTCCACTCTCTGCACTGAGTTTATGAAAAATGGTTTATAGAATCAGGTAAATCTAACAACTTGGATTTTTTATGAACATTTAGTTTGTCTAGAGATTTGAGAAGCCGTGAATTTTTACAATCAGTATTAAATGTATGCTTTTTCCCCTTCGTATGGAAGCTGTGATAAAGTTCGTAATATGGACATTTGAGCAATCGTGGTTGTTTAGAAGTTACAAGCATTTTAAGGAATATAATTTCATATTTGAATCAAAGCAGCCTGATAAATAAAAATGATGGTTGTTATAACAATAATTATTATTTGTGTCATTTTGTTTATTTATTTAACACTTAGCCTTAAAGAGCTAACTGCGAAATTCGTTTATTTACAACTGAAGAGTATGCGGATATTGTCTGTGTATGGCAATGAGAATTAAAGGCATTAAATCTACTTTACTGTCAAGTATACATATTTTTTTCACCGATCAATTTTAATGCCATAATAATAACAAACAAAGCTATTTATTTTATATTTTTAAAATTGTATGATACTTCTTTCATGAATAATAATTTTATCAGCACCAACAACATCAACAGAAAGACGTTTTTTTGCAGCTACAGACGGACGGTAATCACTGCAGCGCATTTTGAAACAAGATCACCACATGCATCCGTGTAAAATTCAGCTGCTGCAAAGTTGAGTCCACATGACGTTAACGGGCGTCTAGCCGAACCATATTAAATCTTGCAGGCATAGATGAAGGTTTGGTAATCAAATTGATTATGTAAGACGAGGCACATTTTCATCTATGTGGCTTTGTAAACAAACAACTTTCGCGGTATTAGGGTACACACATAATCCACAATTAATTCACCAAAGGCTCCTCCATAGCGAAAAGGTTACCGTATATTGCGCAATTTCAACCCAAAAAATAATCGGGCCCTACTTTTTTCCAGAAGATGAAGTTGGTAAATAGAAATGCTGGAAATTTTTTTTATCACGACAAGAAGACTATCAATGCTATCAGTTTCAACAAGATGGTGGCACTGCCCATACTGTCAGAGCCACAATTGCTCATTTGATAACACATTTCCCGAATTGATTAATTTGTGGAAACGGATATTTGAGATGGCTTGAAAATCTCCAGATCTCACTACATTATTTTCTTTGGAGTTATCTGAAAGAGAGCACGAAAGATTTTGGGGATATCTGAATAAACTTTATGAAAGATCATGGAAGATGTGCTAAAAAGAGCTTGTATTTGTCATCACGAAAAAGGAAATCATAATTTTTTGTAAATAGTTTAAAAAAACTGACATCAAATTGTAAATTTATTTAATTTTTCATATACTTTATTAAATTTAAAAGCGTGAAGATACGTTTGCGTCAGCCTACAATTCTGTTAAAAATTGAAAAGTAACTCATCAATATGAATACTAAATAACATTCAGATATTAGTGTCTCTAAGATAGTATCTTCGAGTATAAATTTTATTTTTAACATAGATATTTTACAACATGAAATATGTTTTATTACTGTGCTTATCTGTATATTCTTATCAGAACTGTTTTTATTCTGTAGAACAAACATCATTTGATCTTGATAAATTAGTCGGCACTTTTAAGCTTAAGCAACAAAGAACTGGATAAAACAGTTACATATTTGTTTACAAGTAGTTACTTATTACCCAAAAAAAGTTATTCCGTGTCATTACAGAGTAGAAAGTATGTGCAATGTATAGCGAATTGTGCGTGAAAATAAGATCTGGTCAATAACAGTAACTTGAGCCTGTTAACGTTTCAGACGTTTCTCCCTTGCCCGTAGACGGAACTCATTCGACAGGGATCTAATTAAATGCGAAGTTATCTCCAGTTAATTACTATAAGTTCCTATTTCAAAGGGCGTTTACCTTTGATGCTCCTTCGAAACGTTTATGTGGGTATCAGATTCTTTTCTTCCTTTGTAGTAGGTAGGTATAAAGCCTAGCACCAAATTACAATGAGATACCTCAGAATACAGCTTCAGTATCAAAATGCTGAATCTTAAAGGCACATTTTAGAAGTTACAGTACGGTTACGTAAAATGAAACAAATTATAAAATGACAAATACATGGTATATAATAACTTCTACAATAATAAGTGCAATTAAATATTTTTTTAGTATGATGGTTACCACATAAGACCTCCTAAAATGAACCCATTAAGACATAATAATAATAAGTAATAAGATGTGGGGTTGTTAGATTAGAAATAACAAGTCCACGGTTTGTAACACGTTAAATATATTAATAAAGATATAACAACTGGGAAAGAATGTTCCACCAATACAGAAGTCTGGACGCATGTTACGCGGAAGACGAGCGACAAGTAACTACTGTGGTTTTTCACCGGACCTCTCGAAAAAGGTCTCGGAACGCTAGTTAATCCCTGATCATCTCTTTATTTGATTATAATTGGGCTCAGGTCAGAGGGTACTTTTATGCCTTTATTGGCATTGATTTATTTATTGCTTTAATGCAAATGTCATTAAATTGTAATTGTAGGGATCACAGATGTAGGTCGATGACTGGTGTCGGTGACCACTACAAATATTTCTAGATAGCTAAAATCCTAAACTAAATACGGTACTCCTAGTCGATATCAATAAAATGAACCGTTTTCTGGAAAAAGCTATTTTTATTTACATTGTTTTTGCAATGGTATTGGTGGTATTGTATCTATGGTTTTTTCGACATGTAGCGATTTAAATAAAAATTTTTATGGTAGTGTCTGTCAGTTAACGACAAAGTGTGTTGAAATTTGTGATATTGCTTCTTCTTTTTCTGATTTCTCGGATTTATTTTATTTGCCGTAATGGAATTTACTGAATATGCCGACATACATTTAATGTATGGACTTCCATCATGGAATGCTTTAGGAGCCTGAAGATTTTATGTGGAACGATTTCCAAATCGAAGAATTCCTGATATGAAAACTATCGAAAGAGGGGATCATTGTTTGAGAGAGATCGGCAAAAATTATAATTTATTTGTTACTTGCATTAACGGACTCTTTTTGATTATGTAATAGAAGTAAAATGCCATAAATAATTATAGGAACGTTTGATAAAGCCGAACACAATTATTGTGGAAATCAAAATGATTGCGTTGGAGGTGCTGAAGAAGATATCATAAATGCCGTAGAAGCAGATCCTTCTACAATTGTCCGACTTCCCAGTATCGACGGTCTTTAGATAGTTTTCTTAAAGAGCAACAATTACCGCATCCGTATCACCTACAGAAAGTACATGCACTTTTTCCTGAATATTTTCCGCGAAGGATGGATTTTTCGAAATGGGTTTTACATAGGCACAGAAACAATGCAAATTTCATCGGTTCAGAGTTCTTTAAGAACGAAACTAGATCTTAAAAAAGCGGGATCATAAACTCCAAAAATTTGCATTCATGGGCAGAGGAAAATCCACATGCTTCTATTGTGACGCATTATCAGCAACAGTTTGAACTTATTTACGTGTAAGTCGGAATCATCGGGCAACATTTAATTAGACTACTTGTATTGCCAAGAAGGTTAACTGGATAACTTTAATTGGAATTTCTCCCGAATATGACGTGATATCTGGTTTATGCATGAAGGGACACCACCTCATTTTTATCTAGCAGTCCGACAATACTTAAACAGACACTTCGAAAATCGTTGGATAGGAAGAGAAGGACCAGTGGTTTGGTCTTCTTGATCACCAAGTTTAAACCCTTTAGATTTTTATTGTGTAGATATTTATAAACTTTAGCCTATTATTATTATTCTATTATTCTTTCTATCTCAGTTGACTCCATTTTACCCATCTTGAAATATTGCTTTTCATAATATTTTGTTGAATTCAAAATGTAAGTATTATATTATCTTTCGTCATTATTTACGATATTTTTGGATCTGAAATCCCCAACAAGTTAAGGAGTTTTTATAATGTTGCCAGTATGAGAGGGAGTATTATGTTGTAAAACCATTCCATAATGCTTTTTATTTTCTTAATTTTTCATCCCAACATGACGCAGTTTTGGTGAGAAACCACAACAGTGATGACTGCATCATTGGAAGCAATTCATAGACATCTTTATTGTATTAATGGCTACTAGCTTTTGTTCAGGCATCTGCCTTTCTTTTAAAGCATTCTTTTGTTTTATTACGTAAGAGTAATATTTTTATCACTAATAACAATCACAACCTGGGCCCAGATTCCGTTTCCTTGTTCGATACATGTCGTATCGACTGATCTATAATCTTTATTGCATATTTGCACAAGTAAATAAGGGTCACTAACCGTCAAAATTATTCGATCGCATCGAATTGAGAAAACGGAATCTGGCCTCTGTTATACTAGCAAATTTCCCAGCTGATTGACCAAGATCAATGTGAAATAATATGGTGGCACTTGACACTTTCATTTGCAAGTGATTTACACAATATCTGCACAAATTTACAAATATGAAATTCAGTTCAATTAAACAACAGACGTTGGGGTGTGATGCCATCAAATAACGTTGGAAGTAAAATTACCTTAAAATATTTATGTTTGTAGATTTAAAGATTATCTTGACACATTTCTATTTTATTGTTACCTATTAATGGAAATCAACGTTGCACATTTCGCAGTTATCAGTTATATTCATCTTCCGCTGATCAAACAATCAGCTTTGCATACATAATATATAATATATATAATCAAAATACCCTTTTACCAACTTATGGTGCAGCATGTAGGTAGTTCATTAACTTAACCATGCACACATTTTCTCCATGCTTGTCTGTTTATTGTTAGTGCTTTCCTTCTACCCACGCTTTTCATTTCTTCTTTAATATTTCTCCAATTACCCGGTCCCATGTTCTTCCAGGTCGCCATACTTCTCTTTTCATTAGTGTCCTTGATTGTCATAATCTCTTGACAAGTCTTGCACTATCCATTCTTTTAAATATCCCCAAACTGCTTCTGCTTCTCGATAATCTGGATAATGTGGACATAATGTGAACCTTATTTTTGTTTCTTTTCTAATTTTATCATATTTTATTCTTTCCTCTTTATCGTCATCCCCTTTATTCTGCCAAGGTATTTCATTTCTATTGTCTGTATTTGACATTTTTGGCTTTTCAATAAATGTATTTAGAGATATAGGTTTCGCCAAGATTCACAACCAATTGTTGTCAATATATTGACTTAAAACATTTATTTTTGTTTTCTGTGAAATTTATTTTTTTCCTATAAACTTATTACACATTGCGTAGTATAATTTCATTGTTTTGTATATTCGTCTATTTATTTATGCATCTTGCCCTCCATTTCTTTCTACTATTACCCCTAAGTATTGAAAGATATTAACTTGTTCTATGTTTTCATTTCCCACTTTTATATTTACAGGTTATTGTCCATTTCCTATTATCATGACTTTCGTTTTATTTTCATTAATTTTAATTCCATTTTGTTCAGGTACTGAGTTTCATACGTTCAAATTGTGGTTCAGATTCTTCCTAGTTCCCATCATGATTACCACATCATCAGCAAATGATCTTTCTGAGATTTCCACCTTTTGTAAGTTCCTATATTCAATATTTATTGTTTTCACTTCCAATGCACATGCATACTAAAACACTTGCTATTCAAACGAAAACCCCTATAAATTTATGTGGTATTTTTATATTGGAAAAAATGTATTATCTTTAGTTACCCCTGTATAGTTGCTTAAGGACCAAATATCTGCAACTACTCTTTAATTCTTATTAGAGGAAATGTCACTCAACTAGAAACAGCTATATTGCACTACCAGAAACGATTCCGCATCTGGAAAGTAGCCAAGTGTAAAGAGGACTACACGAACAATAAAGAACAAAACGACAATTGGAAATACACCGTGGACTTCCAACAAATTTAGCTGAGGCTTGTACTAAAATACTAGACAATACTGCTGCGTTCTGGCAGCGCAGGAAGCTTTAAAGTGCTCAGTATTCAGGAAGTGTATTTTATGTTATTGGTTTTGGTTTGTGGTACTTGCAATGTGTTTTATTCAGCGGAATTCCACGTCGCGAAGGCATCGAAGTGTGGAAATTTTAGTTATATATCACAGGCGTATCACTAAGTACAGTTATGAATAACGAGTTGGATGCTTTGCATCTCAAATTTGCTGCACTATCTATTTTGCATTATTGCAGCCAACGTTTATATTAAAGGTAACAAGTGTGCGTGACACAAATTCCTTGCATTAACTGAATATTCAGGAGTGTCACTTTCAAAATGTAAATCCAGGATGACAATAAATAGTTATATTTCTAACAAGTGTGGGAAAGACACTTTCCAAAAAATAAATAGAAAGTTTATGAAAGTTTAATACGAATGAAAATAAAAGTAACATAACAAAAATGAATACAAATACATTGGCCTAAGAGAAGCATTATCTTCTTACTTACTATTAGTGATATTAATTGTTAAAGTACTGTTAGACTTAAGTTAATTGCGGAAATCAGTATGTCGGTTGAAGTTAGCTGCTTCTTGGAAGAAGATTGATAAAATACGGAGAACAAATATTGGGAAGGAAGAAACAGGCATCAAATCGTGGCTATTGATTACTGATAGTACATCTGGGCAGGTTGAAGGTGATGGAGTGTTCAAATAAATAATTTTATTGGACATTTCTTTTTTCCAATTAGTAGAGTCTTCTAAGTATCTCTCAGCAACAGAAGTCGATTACCACCCTCCTAAACGTTTAATATTTGTGATACCTTGTCCACTATCGGCAAGAAAAATGGTCAAGGGTTGCCCAAAAATTTTGACTCTTGAATAGTTGCGGATTTTGAAGGTGTACATATGCTTCGATTTTGAATGGTATTTTTCCTATTGAATTGATGTCTACAGATTGGACAGTACATTTTCCATGTTTGTGCTGTATACACAATCGGCGATGTGGAATTTCTTCTGGACGTAAGCTTGATACATTAGTAAAAATCTATTATTTGTTTCTTTGTATATCACCAAAAACTGGCGGAATGATTTTTGGGGTCCTTTACATTGACAATTATCAGGTCTTCTTTATCTTCTATATCATCGATGGTGATTTTCGTTATTTTCTCTTCTCTGCAGTCACCAGTCAATCCAAAAATCGTTACTAACTTAATCATCAAGTAAGTTTCATCGGATGATTAAAAAAATACCTATGTTTACTTTTCTCTGACAAAATCCAACATTCTCATTTTTTTATAAAGGCAGTTATTTTATAAAAATTTCCAATATACAAATCTCGCATAACTTTAAAAATACTTTTTGCCATTGGATATATGGACCATAACGTGTTTACTTTCCAGAATTTGGACGTTTTGAAATAATATGCTGAAAATGCTTTTTGTTAATTTTAGCTTTTTAGTATTACATCAATCAATAAAATGGGAGTATTGCTTCTCATATCTTTCTTTTGACTTCACGAATAACAAATTCAAACCTGCTTCATTAGCTGCTTCTAAAATTTCTTCAGGAAGTTCTTCATCTGATTCATTTAAAATAGATTGAAATTTACTGTAGACTGATATGTCAAGCAACGTCTGTCACATAGACAATCAAAATTAAATGTTGTTTGTAATTACTACAGCAACAATTATTAATATATACGAGGGTTCTTCATAATTAAAAATATATTTAATATATTTATTTTTTGTTTAATAAAATGCATATTGGTGGATATGGTTAAATTATCTTCTTCCTGACTGTCTTATTTTAACAAAGAAAAACATGTGTATTCGAATACTTACATCATTACAGATAACCAGTTTGCTTCATATACTTTCTTTGTAGCATATAAATTTATTTTTTATATATTTAATTCATCTGTGGTAAAGCCTAAGAACAATTTTGCTGTACGATTTATTTTGATTAGCAGAAAAGATACGGAAACTATTTTAAAAGATTATTTTATCTTCGTTCGAATTCCTTGTTGCAGCATAGCTCGTCATCAACTGAGTAATTCAATTATTCGGGATGATCATCAACTTTTTTCAAATGATTCGTATTATAGACCGCGGTATATGCCGAGACTCGATTCAATTTCTTTTGCCACTCCGTGATCCCTGGACCATGTAAAATTAACAACTGGAATAAAACCGCGATTTTCATTTCGTTACGAGTTTCTTTGTTCTAAGGAGAAAATCCATCCTCGCAGTTGAGTATAATGAAAAATAACACAAAAATAATTATATAGTTGCGGCATGAATTCAAGCGACTTACGGCATATGAACAAATGAGTAATTAATTATATTTTCAGCTATAATATCCCTAGGCAATTGATAATGTACGAGATAATTTTATGGCAACCGAAAGCACTTTGCTTGGTAATTAAGCACCGTGCTTAAAAAATTTGACATAAAATTATGAAGCACTCGCCAAAGTCAGGGATATTCGTTCTGATTTTTTTTAATCAATTAAGTCGCAATAACAGAACAACTATTTATTTATTAAAAATACAGCTGGTAGAGGTACGGTTAATAAAATTTAAGGCAACATTAGATTGGCTATTTTTTCTACTATAGAAGATCTATTATCACGCATAGTATTTTTAATCTTATTGTGGTCGAAGTATGGTTTTATAGAATTTGAATTGTTATGACCAATAATGTTTAGCAAATTTTTGTCCTTGCACACCATATTTTACGAATTTGCTAATAGCAGTTGACCTGTTCGAATGGTGTGTTATCTTTTTGTCCTTTACATTCAGGCCAATAGGCTCAGCAGATGATTTGGTCCATCCATTAATATTATATTTTCCAACGATACATTGCAGTACCAATTATCGGTTTTCATTTTCCAGTGTCAATTATGTTTTAAGAACAGCCGTGGTGTTTGCTTCGTTTTGATATCACTTTATGAAAAAGTTTTACAGGACAGCTTTGACTTACTGATTTTACTGAACACCGGATTATATTCAGTGCAATTTGTTGGAGAGCCATCGTTATTTTTCACGGTTTGAAACAAAAAATCAAGAGACAGGAAACTGCCACGCCTCCTCTCCACGATAATTATTATACAGCAGCAATATGGTAGAATTTAGACACAAGACCCTCAGGGGTATTTTCATCCCAGAACAGTAGTATTCGATTTACTTCTGAGAAACCTAACGAAACTGAACTGGTCTTACGTTTACATCTGTTTGCAATTTCTTTTTGATTGCGCCACGGGCATCTCGGTAAGTTTAAATACTATGCTGTTAGACGGGTCATAACCTTATAGTCATTACAGCACTTCTCCAGTAAAGGAGACACACATAGTCTTTACTGGTACTTCTTTGTATTCTGTTCCATATCTTTCTTCCTCATATTGGCCGGCCAATCTTTTAGTATCAATGCCAGTTCTTCTGCACTTCTATGCTCATTTAACTATTTTCGTTCACAGCAAAACTCCATAAATATTCCTCACGTGTATTTGTGATTGTTTGTGGTAACTTTAGCAAATTGCTTTTGACTTACAGAATGCCAATTAAAGCTTGATCATTTTAAAAATGGCTTAATAATTATTATACAGTGTTCGAATATAAGGGTCGATACTAAAGGGACTATTATATCCGACTAAAAGCTTCAAAAGAACATAAAATGTCTAAAGCGATTAGTTTTTTAACAAATAGATACTTTTAAAATTTTGTGTCCTGAAAATAACTCTAAGGAAACTATTCACAGTGAGTATGTTTAGGTGGATTTGTAATTATTATGTACAATTACATACGCGACGTTATTACATATTTAAGACCTGTTTGCCGCCACAATTCTGTTACCGTTGATGAAAGAAAAAAAATTGTTAAGTTAAAAATTTTTTTGGAACGAACACATCATTATCATAAAAACCCTCATTTTCCGTATATTCCCATGTTGACATGGGAGTCCCACAGGGCTCAGTGCTTGGCCTAGTGTTGTTTTTATTCTATATAAATGAACTAGATTGTCTTACTGCCGATGCATATTTTACTATGTATGCAGATGATCAATCCTTATTAATTTCAGACGCCACAGATGGCCAATTAGAACGTAAATGTAATCAGGTTTTGCAGTTGCTAAATAATTGGTATATATCTAACGATCTTTGTTTTAATACACAAAAAACGAATATCGTGGGATTTTATAACAGGCAGAAATATTGTGAACCCTTCAGCATAGCCTTAAATGAGGACACATTGTTGTTTAATACAGATGTAAAATTATTGGGTATTACGATCGACGAATGTCTTAGCTGGAAAGAACATTGTGTTCAATTGGCATCGAAATTAAATTCTTTATATTTTCTGATCAGAAATCTACGTACTCTTTTACTACAAGAGCATCTCATCATGGTTTACCATGCACAGGTGTCATAAAGATTAAGAAACGGCATATACTTTTGGGGGCCGACTTCTCATGCAATGGATGTGTTTATAGCGCAGAAACGAATTATGCGTTGTATTGTTGTGTCTAAAAACTGGTCGTGTCGTGAATTGTTTAAAAAACATAGAATTCCTACCTTGTTCAATGTATACTTGTTTGAACTGTGTCTTTTTATTTTTAACAACAAAAATTATTTTGTTCTCAATGGTAGTATCCATCACAAACATTCTAGGTTTAAGGATAATTTTCATGTACCCTATTGTAAATAATATGTAGTCACATATAACTCTCCTAGTCATTTAGTATTAAGAATTTTTAACATTTTACCCGTAAAGCAAGATATATTTGTTTAAGAAAATGTTGAAGGACTTTCTTGTGACAAATGTATTTTACAATTTACAAGAGTTTTACGATAGTAGATGCCATTAGATAATTAGGATTATTTTAAAATTGTGACCATTCCTATACAAATGTGTTTTTGTCAACAGGAAAATAAGTTCTATTCTGTTCTATTCAATCTTTATGTTACCATTCGAAATAATACAGCGCATAAAACTTCTTTGTTTTCAATATTTCTTAAAAACTGAACTGCGAAATTAACGTAGCCTAAAACGATAATTTATTTTTGAAACAAAACTTCGCTTTGACGATGTATGAAAAAATATTTGCGGTAGTGCTGAAAGGGGAAAATGTTGTGGTTTAGATTCCACGTCGGAGACGTGGCGGTATTTCTAAATTTCATAGTTACGGGTTGATGATACTATAAACTTAAATAAGCGAAACGGAGATGACTCCGTTACGAATTGACTGGGGATAATGTCGGACACAAGATATTCACGTATAAAAAGAAAAAAGATTTTACAGAGGTGAACACGAATTTTCCCGTATAGACTCTACATACTAAAAAAATGTGCCAAAAATATATCTAGAGGTTTAGACGTTATAAATATTAAATTGTTTTTTTTATTAGCTTTGGAAACCCTATATCTCTGAAACGACGCTTTTATTTTAAAAAATTACTTTAATTTTAACCATAATAGAATGACACTGGAAGCACTCTATGTTAAATCAGTAAAAACGTAGTTCTCAAGTACAATAATTATACCAAACATTTATACAATATGGGAAATAAATTCAGTGATTTGATAACTGTAAATATTGCAGAAAATCTCTGAAATAGGTAAACTACTGGTTTAAGCATAATTAGTTTAATCTGATTTATTTTACATGCCTGGAATGTTATCAGATTTTGATTTATGACGTCACATGTATTTTTGAACAGAACGGTAGATATATTATACAGGGTGAGTCATAAAGAGTGGGTCAAAACTAAACTGGAGATACTAGACAACAAAATATTATGTTTCTTCATGCCTTATACAAGTGTCACTGGTTTAAGAAATGCAGGGTATTCAAGGCTTAAATTTTATTCTGAAATCTCTCAATAATTGCATGAATAATAAATCACACGCACGCAAAATACGCTAATATTTATTGACATGAAAATTTGACACAAGCCTACTAAGAAAGAAATATCAATATCGGCTCCTGAAAGAAGATCACCACAAAATACTTTGAAACTTTTAAATGAAAATATCGCAGAAACCGATAAATTTAGGCGACCTAAACAAAAGTACATTTTTTATGTAGAATTGGACGTTGTTTTAGATTTTTAACTTTTTTAAGCATAGCTCAACAGATAAAAAAATGTTTTGATTTATCTAAATAATACGGTGAGACTAGCGACCTCTAGGAGCAACCTCAAAATAAGCTTGAAATTCGTAATTCTCGAACCAAAAAACCCAACACTACCAATTTTGAGAGTCATGTTATCACAACTAACTCTATTATTGAGAAATATCAGAACGATATTTAGGTCTCGAACACCCTCTATTCAAGGGTGTCCAAGGTTCAAGACAACAGACATAATATTTTGGTGTCTAGTAGCTTAGTGTCTGATTTACCCTGTATATCGCTTTCGGGATAATACATTCGAAAGGCTTTTCGATGAAGCTATGTTGAATGACTTTATCCTTAACAGTACTTGAACCATCAGCAGAAAAATAATATTAACACAAATTATAAAATAAAAACTATAAAAGTTGTAAATTGACTTTATTTAACGTCTGATCAGTGTTGTTCATCAATTTGTTAACATACTTCCAACCTATAACAAAATTAATTTCTAATATTTTTTAAAATATCAGTTATTATTTGTTGCAATTCATTCTTTAAAACCTTCTAAATAATTAGGCTTTGATTTGAATACTTTAATTTTTAAATAATCCCATTGAAAAACATCATTGGAGTTACATCTCTGGACCTAGCTGGCCATTCCAGAAAAACTCGTACTCCAGTCCATAGAATAAGAAAAGTTGTGTGTATATATTCCCAAACTGCACTAGCGGCATGTTTCATCGTCATGCTGGAACCAGATGGTATCTAAAATGAGGGATCTTACTATACAATCATTAATTATGTCTGTCCAATCGTTGATTTTTTTGTCGATGATGACATCTTCGTTCAAAGTAAATGTAAACTCCTCACAAAAAGTACGTTCTTTAAAAATACAACATATGTATCAAGTAAACTCATAATATGCTCATAAAATAGAGTGCGATGGTTTGGTTTACCCTGTGTTAACTCTTGAACGTGTTGAAGTTTTCCTTTTTTGAAGCACTAAAACGAGGTTGTAAGGCATTGTCCGAACTAGTTGACATGACAAGGACTTTGATAGTTAAGGAAGTAAATATTTACATCCGCGGGTTTCTTTGCTTTTCTTTGGGTTTACGTGGCAATATTTCCAGATATTTTTACTGTAAATCTGTTTTTGTTTTTTGTCTACCAAGAAATTAATGGACAACACTTTGAACTGTCGTTACGTTAAATAAAGTTTATTATACAACTTTAGTGTTTTTACAATTTGTGGTAGTTTATTCTGGTTGCCTCATTCCAAAGAAGTTTTTTGATTTGACCAATTCTTCGTTCAGGAATACTTTGAGGAATATCGTATGAATACTTTAACACTACAAGATAATCCAAACAAATCAATCCCAGAACTGGTCAATATGATGGATTCCAATCATAATAAGAAATCTGCAATCTATGAGCGAACTTAAACATATGAATGTATCAGTGCTTCACATTTTGAGTACAAGCAACATAAATCAGTGTGTCTATCTAGGTTCAGAATTGGGTAGCCAGTGACCAGAATGCCTGACTCTTCTAGTTGATAACGAAGGCAATATCTCTTCTTTGAAACTACACGGTGGCTACAAATGTAGCACTGGAGGAGAGTATATAGTTTTTTTTGCAACAAAAAACAGAACTGCAATGAAAATTCGGAATGTGATGAATTTTCATGATTTATTTCGTTTGTACTTCTCTCGCCCTCTCTGCATAAGTAACTATTACGTGTTCATTATGGCATTACACCCTATTTGGATCTTGTAAACAATTATCGATTATTATACAGCAACAGTTATACAAGGATTCTCTGGGAACCCACCTTGAAGCAATTTACGCAGATCGTTTGAACTAAGCCGCTCATCGGATGTCATTCCTCTTCACACTGGCGAACGTTAGCAAGTCAAGGACACATGTTAGCAAATGAAGAGATTGAGGTGGCAGGTAACTCAGCTAACATAACCGTACCACCTACTTGACTTCTGCGTTTTGTTCTTGAACGCAATTTCAGAATAAATGAGATTTGAATTCTGCTGGTAGCCAACGTAAAGATTAATCTTTACCTATAATTTTACATGACAGTTACATATTATTTGACACTAATGAGATGTATAAGTAATATATCAACAATCTGGTATTGCCATGTAGTTAAAGTGTTCGTATACAGAGTGATAAAACTCTAAAAGCGTGTAACCCCGAAGCAGTGGTAGTACTATGCAGAAAATTGTATGTGAACGTATAGTTCCTCTAAAAATGATGAAAAGTAACACTAATAGAGAAAACTATAACAATGAAAAAATTACATAAAAATAAATAAATGCAGAAGCAAATTATTTTAGACTAAACCAGGAGAAAAGTAAATATATTGTTGAAACAATAACACAGCGAGAAGAAAGTCTTCAGATATTGAGTAAAACTAGAAAGAAATATCATTTTGAAAGGGTGATTTTGAGTATTTAAGAATCTGAATAAACGAGGAATGTCATGAAGAACAAGAAATAAAAAACCAGAATTGTAGAACGGAATAAGAAGTGCGGAATGTTAAGAACGCTGATGACATCAAAGCATTCATTAAGAAGAGTGAAAACTAGAATCTGTAAGATAGTAATAAAACCAACAGTAGCATATGCAAGTTAGACATATGTACTTTAAGGGAAACTGGAGGTAGATGTCCTAGGTAAAATTGAAATAATTTTTTGCTAAATTTTAAGAACGTATGGATCGATTGTTTTTAAAAGTTGTAGTCTTGCTATGTCGCCTATGTCGCCGAGTTTCAAAAACTTAAATCGTCTGTTTCACGAAAACTGTTAAGTTTATCAATTTGTAGCAGGTATACCTTTTCTACTTAGAATTGAAGGTAGTTCAATAGTTTCTTATTAAAAAATTCAGTGTAAAGTACAAAAAGTTAGACATATTTTACATCGATAGTACAAAATAACTGCATATTTGCCACCTCAAAAAATATAAGACTACAACTTTTCAAAATAATCGGTCCATAGGTTAAACTATGGCAAAAAATCGAAAACATTTTTTTCACTTTAACACCCTTTAGAATAATTTGGAGCAACAACTGAATAAGGCCTAATCGCTTTATTTTGACATTAACAATTTGGCTTTAAGCTATGTATCATTGTTAATGACTCACCTTGTATACATCGGTCGGTGGTCGAGCGTTAGTACTTGAATCGTGTTTGCCACCCACTGCAGGTTCGAATCCTACGGCCGGTAGACTGTAGATCAGCTATATTTATGGAGTGAATTGGCACTCTCTCTGCGGATATGGTAGGGTGGAAGAACGTTGGCTTGGATCAATGTGAGAGATTGATACTGGTTGACGTTTGACCATCCCCCTAATTGATGAGGTTTCTCTCATTCCTGCACTGAATTGTAATTGGGGCCTACTAACGTAAGTCCTGTTCCTGGGCGCAAATGCGGCCTGTTTAACAATAATATGCCGCCTCCTCTGCTGCACAAGTTTCCCGACTTCTGGGCTAATCATCGTGATTGTAATGAAGGGTAGAAACATTATTACTACTATTTTTATAATAAAGTAACCGTTTATTCTATCTTTCTAGTATAAAGGTATATAAAAAAATAAAATGTGATTTCTTGCAAAGAACACACACCATGTTGACATGTATTCGTAAGCATCTATCACTTTTTACTGTATTAGAAAGGTATTTTAAGCTAATATAAATCAAATCTTCTACAATTCCTATCAGTGAAGTCATATGTATGCTCTCTTCAACCACAATAGATGAGATCTGACCTACTTCTGCATTTTTAGAGCTTTGTCTGTGGATTTGTTCATTAGCATACCTAGATGTTTGGCATCAGAGAGGATACATATGACTTCATTGACAGAAATTGTAGGAGATTTGATTTATATTAGCTTAAAATACAGTAAAAAATGTTACAAAAGCTAATAATAAAGAATAAATGGGTAGATATTGTTGGTGTAACTCAACGCTGGTTGGAGCTTTAGTCCACAGAGTTGTTAGTTTCACACAATATTATTAATACCTAAAATAATATATAAAAAACATCACTTATGCCGAGCAGGAAGTAAGCAGATCACTTATATCTCACCTGCACTCAATTTATATGTGAACATACATATGAAGGAACAGCCAGTTCAATTGTCGGCCATCTTACCCATGGCATGCTGATGAGGGCTAACAAGCCCGAAACCGGTCTATGTCTGTTGGTGTGTCCGACAAGGCTTCTTGGCTGTTGGCACAGATACTGCAGGAGTAATTCTATACCGGTCGGGGCATTAGTCCGCGAAGTAGTTGTTTCCTGCAGTATCATTTACAGTATCATTTACATCTATCACTTATTTCATAATTATATATTTTCTATCTCATACTTTAATTTGGTTCCATATTTAGTGAAGTGTAATTTGATGTAGTATATTATAATTACTATTAATGCTACCTCTTTCGTATAAAAGTACAAATTCCTTTAAAAAGTAATCTAAGCACGAGCTCTAGCACAGTAACAAGCATCGCATCGTGTCTACACTTTACATGCTTGCGCGTCTGAAAACTAACTGATATGCATGATTTCACGCCAAAGCTACCACTTCGTAATTTGTACGTGAACTAGCAGTGTGTGAATGTTTCTTTATGACCCCATTTTCATAAGTCATAATACTCTTTTTATTTAGATTTCATGTACAAACAATAATAAAACATAGTGGACTATAGAACCGTAAAAACTTATAACAGGAAGAACTTTTGAAACATAAATCATTTTTGATAATCCAAAGAATGTATTGTCATACTAATATACTCGCGTCAAGAATTCAGACGACTTACGTCATACGAACAAATGAATTCAATATATTTTTATCAAAATATTTAAGAAACTGCATCTGAGAGTAATAAAACTATATACTCCACTAAATGTTTGCATTATATATTGCACAATATTGCAAAAAATTGTTGTATTTAACGCGACCAAATATCGAAAATTACGTTGACAATAAAGACAATTGCCTAATGTCAACAATGACGTAAGAGGTCTGAATTCTTGACGCGAGTATATATTTTTTATAGATTTCATGCATATGAAAAGAACCTCCATGTCTAAAAAGATAAAGTATTCCAAAGCAAATCATTACAGAAGTTCACAATTTTTCAATAACTCAATTATTTAGTTTCAGTATTTAAAGTAACATCACCTTGTACATCTTACTTCCCTAATATTATCTATATTTAGAAATTCTATTACATTGCACCTTTCTTAAATATAATTATGCTTTTTGATTTGTATATAACTAATTTGAAATACAAATTTGGTTTTCTAAATTCTTAAAACATAATTTACGCTTTTTAAATTAATTAATTAAATACAGAAATGGTACATATTTTAAGCTACAATATCCTCAACATAATAATGTTTTTGTCAGTAGCAGCGGCTAAATAAAAGGCTAAATAAAAAATATTCTCACTGGTCAACAAGGAAATGTTTGCTATTCCAGTCTTTCCTGATTATTTATGCTTATTAGACTTAATTTAATATGTAACCGATGTGCCTGATTTATTTTTCCACGTCGTCTTCATAGCCCTCATTAAGCTTCAACAACAGTCTTCTGGCTCTTTAGTAATACTTTTGTAACGTCGAGAGTACATGTACCGCTACAAAGAACATTATTCGATATAAGTATGGTCATATGGTGTTTGTTTTCTAACATCGTTCTATAATAATCGCCAAGTTATTCTTCATAATTATTTAAATAAGATTTGAGACTGGCGCCAGTGAGTTTGTATGGTTTTCATTCCGAATCGAATGATCCTATAAAAGAAACGGTTAATAGTTAATAGTTGGTTATGTACGAAGCAGGTGTCACAATGTTATACCAGGTATTGTACCGTTTTTTTTATACAACGCGTCTTTGAGAAAAAAAATATTGCTGTTGTTTGGCATATATATCATTGCAGCAAGATAATCTGGGTCATATAAGCATGATAACGTTTCGTGTATATAAATATACACGATGTCTTATGGGGACGGTCCATTAGAATACTTCAGAGGCTACGATTTCAGATGTACTATATTTAACCAAAAACTGGTGCAGGATTGTATTCTCTATCTATCTTACACTGCCAATTCGTGGCCCTCAAGTGACAGTTGGGATGTGCTAGGTCCTATCCAACAACTGATTCATGTTTGGACCCTTTAATAGCACGGAGATAAAGCTTTCCAGGGAATGGCCAAATTTAGGTCATTTTTTTACCGTAGCGCGCAAATATGGAACGTCTGGGCTATACCGACCCCGGGATCGGTTTCAGGAGCCAATAATACATGGGGAACCAAGGGTCGGAGCTCGAGCACAGAACTTTTTTTTGTGCATGTGAAATTCTTTTTGTGGAAACTTCAAGGATTTTACAAAAATTTGGATAAGTTATGAGCGACTCTGTATAAATAGATGCATCTATATTTTACCGTACTCCTACGAATACAAAAGTATGTGTATCTAAACGCTTAAAAAGTATTACAATATACAACTATAAACTAATAGTATCTGTTACTTTAAACATATCTATTAGTTCTGCAAAAAGATTAATTGCTACATGAATGTTACTTATTTGGGACATCAAAACAAGAGTCTACGTGAACATATAGAATTGTTGTGAGACAGAACCCAGATACTCACTTGAGCTATATTACAGACCTTAGAATTGGAAATACTAATTTCCGTGACCGTATCACCGAGTGACAACTTGAGAAGGTAGCAGGAAATTATTTTAAAGATATCTCAGTCATGTGAACTAACTTGAAATGGCATAGATAGATACGAAGTAACAGATATATGACACATATAAAGCTTATTGTACTACTATGTAAAATTTACCTAAATTATAGCAAGGTGGTTGTAATAATTGTAAAAAGCACTTTTACAAGGTATAATCTAATTATCTAGTAAATATAAATACTGTTTATGCATAGATAAATCAAAACGCAATAAATTTGTAACTGACTGTAATAGTTAAATAATCATTTTTTTAATGTTGAAAACAAAAACCATACACCTTCTGAAAGTACTCGAAGAGTAACAAAATATGATGCAAAAATAGCTTTCCTGTCGTTCTTAGTTGCGGAGCTATTCTAATAGACAACTACCGCAAATTACTCTTTTTCTGTGTTAGTAATATTTAAAAAACGGGTATAGTGCAAAATAATAATATTTATAGATTGTATTAATACAATACATTTAGTCATCATTACCAAAACTAAAAAGGCACAATTTTAGTATTATTTACTATAAATTGTATTAAAAGTAGTTTTTGTGAGACCGGCAAGACCAGCATGGAGTGAGCCACTAGATGTAGACACTTCCATCTCGCGCATTCTTGACCTTTCGTCGGATAAGACAAAAAACGAATAGACAGCCAGGGCTATACGTGTTACATCACGTGTATTTAGGCTCACTTCTATTAGTGAAATACACGTGATGTAACACCCAACAGAGAGTGTGACAGACACGAACAGCAGATATTCATTGAGAGATCTCTAGGTGTTCCTCCTATGGCATACTGATGAAATCCAATAAGTTCGAATCCAGCATATGTCGAATGTGCCACAGACGAATTACTTTGGCTGTTTGTTATAGGTCTTTCAAGTAATAATTCTGATCGGACAGTAGCTCGCAGAGTTGTTTCCAGAAATTCCTGATCTGCAACATAATTTTGTAACTACCAATGTGTATTTTATTAAATTATTAGCGAATCCGGCGAACTTCGTTCCGCCTAACAGTCAATGAATAAGCAGATTTAGGATTTTAAAATTAATACAAAATTATTAAGTTCAATTTTTTATTATATTAGTATAATAAAATATATGGGAATTGGTGGGTTGCACTCTTCAGTGAAGCTCCCTGTTATAACGACATTTTTCGTTTTGTTATCAGGCTCAAGAACAAATAAAAAAGATGGTTTTCCGACTCGTAAATATGCCACGTACAACTGACCATGAGAAAGACATGCATTTAGACCACAAACATTCAAGGATTGGTCTTGTGATTTGTTAATCGTCATGCGAATGCAAGACGGATCGGAAATTGAAGCCGTTTAAACTCAAACGGCATATCGGTTGGGATCATCGGAATCCTCGGAATGAGAACTTCCTCACCTTTGAATTTCCTCTTTGAGTATCGTCGCGTAAATCACATTGATCATCAGTTTAGTTATCACCAAACGCGTTCCGTTGCATAGTTTTGGTTGGTTTAGGTTTCGAAGCATGATTACTACCGCGCCAACCTTTAGTCGTAAATTGTGCGGTGGTAAGCCGAGCACATCCAAGGAGTTTAAAAATTCAATAAGAGTTGGTAGCTTCATCTTCATTTGTTACACAGTCAATAGATTTCAATGAATGAAGTGTACCATTGATTCCATTCTGAATTACGAAGTTTAAGTCATCCACATCTTTATTCTTAGCTGCCAAAGTTGGTCGTTCATTCATCCATTCGTTTTTTTTTGTGGTTAGCAATGATGTTTGGGAATACTTTATGAGTTCGTCTTTCGATGAGACAAAATTACAGCAATTTGGAGGAAATGAAATCAATCTGCTCGATTCGTCGACAGGAACTCGACCATTACCGATAGCCAGCAATTGCTCAGAGAAGTCTTCATATTAAGACAGAAATCATAAAAATGTAACTAACACGACTTTATATATATATTGTTCTGGAATGTACTTACAAGCCAATCAAATAAATAAAAAATGGTACATCAAAGTAAAACCTACACAAAACCAACATCGTAGCGATACGATGACAAATGTCAAAAATATTTTAAATAAAGAAATTCTCTATACGGAAAGGTTAAAAAATGTACAATAGAGATGTACTAAGCTAAATTGTTATGGAAATTTAATATATAAACATGCAAAACGTAAATAAAAATCTAAAATGTCAAAATTTTTAACGTAACGTAATGAAATGCCTTACTTGAATAAAAAAGGATATTTGCATAAAGCAAATTTATTTCTTGTAATTAGACTCTAGGCTGAGTTCTCTCTCATCACAGTTTCAAGTTTAGTAGTAATTTGTGGGACAAATTGCTGAAATAAATTTCTGAATTTGACAGCTCGGAAACATTTTTCAAATTTCGTTTTTTTTTAAATAAAAGGTAATACTCTTGTAAATATGCTCAGGAAGACTCATTTAAGTTCTAGTTTATCCTTTTCAATAGATTGGTTCAATTTGTAAGTTAAATATCTGAAAAACATAAAATGTTAAAAAAATGTTTGACGCTGGAATTTAAATGTAAGAATTTAAGCCAAAAACTTATGTAAATAGTAATAAGAATATAGCAGAGATTTGTATAAGTGTGAAAAGAACAATTTGAGTGTAGTTTTAGGACATAAAAAGTGAACTATTTAGAACTAAGGACAAAAATGTGTAAAACGGACACATAGTTAAAAAGTGAACGATATGGCCACTTAGGCATATCAAAATAATCAGTAAGACATGAGAAAAAAGACTACAGTGTTAAATTTAAGTTTTATTTTAGTATAAGGACACGCATTTCAAAAATGAAAATAAAAAATTCTGTTGCTAGGAAAACATGTCAAACTTTCAATTGTTTTGAGAAATACTATAAATAGTTAGACCCAGATCTCACATGAGCTCTGTTCAATTTATAAAGCCAGGTAACAGGTAACATCTCTTGTCGAAAAACATAACAATTGAATAATTCGTTTCCACAACAAAGTAATTAGTGAATCTTGTAAAAGTCAAAAATTATAATTTTATAGTAAAAGTATAAAGTGTAAAAAGGCAAGTAAAGCCATAGTGTTAATTGGAAAAAGTCCATAGTAATAAAAACAAATTTTTATAAAAATAAAAAGTCAGCTAACCTCACTAGTCAACTTGTGACAAAAGGGGGTAAATATATAGTGTAGTGCTTCGAAATCAGTACGAGGTCCCAGATCAGTATTGCAGTTCCATCAACAGTGGAAAATTAAAGAAAACGACGAAGGAAAGGTCATCCAACGCTGGAAATCATCTCTGAAAACCATCGATGAAGAAATCCAGGATACAAAGCATTAAAAAGTAACGTTAAAAATTTTTATTAGTTAGTATAAGAAAACATAACAATTTACCTGACTCAAGGAACGTTGTATGTATGTAAATCTTTGGATATTCTCTCAAAATCTTATTAAAAAAATCAAAAATTAGTTAATAGTATCAGAAAAGAGTAAGCAGTATTGGACCACAAATTTCGTCTTTGAACTTGCTAACTGAGGTGAGAGTGTTTAGCCGGGATATATAAATATAAAGTAAGTACAAAAATAAATTTATCCACAACAAAAATTATACAAGGAAAATCAAAAGTAGAATTTTTTTTTAATATTTATTGGCGCTCAACAAAATTTTTTATTATTCATATACTAATTTACACAATAATTCATTTCAAATTCATATCATCAAATAAAAATTAAATTTTTTCTATATCAACACATATTTATTTGAGGGTACAATATAGATTCAATATTAATGTATCTAACAAATATTTTTATAAAGTAGTGAGGATTACAACAATGCTGGAAACCTATTGCTGTGTTTGTGTCAATAAATTCACCAAACCTTTAATAAATAGTAGAGCAATATATGTAACAGTTGGTAACATTTATGTTGTAGTAAGATTATTACTACAAAATTGTAAGCATAATAGTAATATGAAATAATACTACATATTGTGTCTGGAGCTCTAATCACAACAAATTCTAGTACACATAACTATAATTGTATAAGCCCTTACTATTGTCTCTTCGCTACATGCCATGCGAGCAGCCACCATTTTTCTTCAAAACAGGACAATCTACATAATTGAAACTAGTAGTACAAATTACCAACAAAATATCTACCACTTGTTTTTGGTTACCGCTGATGTTGGCTTGCCAAGAGGTAATAAACATATCCGTTCTAAATATACACGGTAATCTGAAAATCCATCAGGAAACTCCCGGGGGTGATTCTATGGGTTAAAATAATAGCAGTATGTAGTGGAATTTCTTTCCGAATTTTTAGTTGTTTGCAAGTTATAGCTTGTCAAAGTAATTTTTTTATTTTTCATTTTAAATAATTTATTTAATTCAAGTTCGATTATTCTCTCATTTGGCACAACTACTAAGTAGATCAAGCTCTATTGGACCAGCCGAAGAAAAGTTTTATTATGCGTCGCTAGAGGGCACTTTACCTAAAACTTTCTTTTCTTGCTAGACATCACAGAAATTTCAACATTATTGGAGAGAAAAACAATATCAGCAAAAAATATGCTCTCTTTATTTAAGTCGATAAATTTAACCGTTTAGCAGGAAACTGCTATTGAAGCTTATGCACATGAAATGAATGAAGAAGTTCCTCGTGGAGAACACATACCTAGAATGCAATTCAGGTAATTAACTTCTATTAGGCACTATTTATCATTCACATAAAAATAAGTGTATACGCGTCAGGAGTTATATATTTTCAGGCTTGAAAAACAACATTCCCGACCCTCCAACATACCTTCTGCGTTGCAACATAAATACCATTTTTTTTTTGTTCAGGAGATTCAAAGTCATTAACCTGAATATGTAGCTAATGTTAATATAATCCTAGGTGTTTGGTCACAGTGGCTTCAAACGAAACTTTTCCTTTATTTTTTGTGCATCACACTTAATGATTTACGATGTACGCATTTAACCAGGTTTTATTTACCTACTACTGATTGCTGACAATACCAATAAATACCGTTGCACTTCAACAGCTTTTTTCCAGATCCAACTCGAATTGAGTCATTACAAGTTCATTCCTCCGAATCGCAGAATAACGAGAAACGTAACTATTACTATTCATTTTACGATCAAGACTTTTTTAGGCTTTTAATTTAATAGCAATAATCAATGTTGTTCCGTTGTAAAAACCAGATTCATTAAGGAAGGACGTGCTGTAATATGCCAATTAGAATTCAAAGTAAATTAAAATTTTATACTAATAATACTGACGTTCCTGTTTCTTTGGTACAATACACATTCCAATGAAGAAAGCAAGCGTCTGTTTTCTAAATTGGTTTTCGTAATTAGTTTTTTTCTTATACATATTTTCCAATAGAGATGATAAATATATTCCACATTCTCCTTTCTAGAAGTTATACTGCAAATGAAAGGAAAATGGGCAACTTCATGCGTAAATAATAATCTTCAAATTGTACATTCTACGTTAATTCAACTTATTTGATTTATATATTCTGTAGATTCATAAATTGTTACTTTTTCGCAACTTCTTTTTCATATAATATCTGTTTTCTCTTAAGCTAAATACTATACATACACACGCAAAGTTTGTGCAGTAGACAAATTTTACAGATTTATTCTAACTTTGGGATTGTGATTGTACTGCCGGTTGCATATTTACACTTCCCTCTCCCTGACAGTTCACTGACACTCCCTCAAAACAATTTTTGATGAAGTTTTCGTTAGATCTCTATTGGTGAGTGGAACAGTTAAGCTTACGCCAACAGTTGAAAGTAAATGTCATTACAAATACGTCAGCAGTTTAAAACAAGTCACCAATTTTTTTTAATGAGTGTCATTATTATGGCAATATACAGGGAGAACCTTAAATAAGTACAAATATTTTAACCAGCAGTATAGTTCACTGTGTAGAATACATAATTAATAGTTTTTTTTACAAAAAAATCAGAAATAAAAAAGTGAAATTTTAAATAAATTTTGTAATTTTTCTGTAGAAAACTTGTTGAGGACCGCTGACTTTCATACATTTATGAGTCATAGCACTGCAGATTGAACGTGTGGTTCACAGTGTTGCCAGTGTTACACAAATGTCTTTGCATTTCTTGATATTAAACGCATACGTCAAGCTGCTATTTTGTTATTTAATATTGTGTCTACCTTTATTTTTAAAATTTCTGTCACTGACTAAAGTGCGAAGCAACTTTATGGTTCTGGATTCGAAATGGTTAATACTGACTCATTTGGGGTTATGTGGCGAAAATTAAATTTAATATGCTATGTGAAAATCATAGTTTTTCGTTATTCTTCATAAAATAACTTAAGGAAATTGTGTCTTGTGTTTCTTTCTAACAGTGTACAATGACATTTAACTTGTGAAATGTGGATTACTGATTAAATAGTTAATTTTTTAACAAACAGGTAAGCTTGTGTGCACGTTTATGTATAATTTTTGAATATTGAACATAGTAATATCAAGTAATATCTTCCTAAATACTCTATGGTAGTATGTATTTAACTTGCTGAAATTCATTTTTAATCGTTTATAGTAAGTCGGTTAAGCAGTTAAAATTTATGTTAATATTGCTGCGTATCATATCACATACCCAACTTTACTATACTTATGCTTCAAACAAGTATTTTTAAAATAGAATTTAACCGTGTTACTTTACTATTACGTTAAAGGAAACTTAATATTTATATTAGAGGAGATATGGCAACCTCGCAACAAATCATATGGTTTATTAGGTTGGTTATGCAGCGTCCCTCAAAATGTGGGTATTTAAAAAAAAAATAATATCCGTAAATATTAGAAATTTTTAAAAATGGTTTTCACTAGACTGATCTATATAACGAACTACAACAGCAGTTAAAATATGTATGTGTACTTATTTAAGGTTTACCCTGTATATTGTGCAGTACGTAGTCAAACTTAAGATGTTTAAAGGTAGCGAACATTTTTAAATTTGACAACGTTGCACCCAGACGGTTAACGAATTGGTATCGGAGCTGCATGAATCTGTCAGTGACGGCCTGAAGAGGGGTTTCAATGTTTTTTTCAGCATAATTTAACATTTAATTTTTTTTAATCACGTCATCGTATTACACTCATTTTTCCCTATCTATTCTTAAAATTAATGACATTCTGACTGAATCATCCTGTATAACCTATAGGTATGTTCCAACAGCCGTCGAGAACTGGTTCAGAACCGTGAAAAATGTTTGACCAACACCGTCTTACGTCATATTCGCCGAGAGTACATTAACAACTGAACTGACTAACTAGTTTTGGACGGTTCGGAATCGATTCTTGCTGTGTTGGAACAAACGCTATATTTCATTCAAATGATCTCCAACTAGATTTCCACATCAAGAGAAGAAAAGAGAAGAATGGCTTGGAACTGCAGACGGTTACGTACTATGGCATTTTGATGCAACGATGACATCACAAATGTGGGTGGTATGACAAAAAGTGCCTTTTTTAAAAACAAAATCGACGTGCCAGGGGATTTTTTCGAAAACTTCTCAATTTCAAAAATAATTAATTTATTCGTTACTTTTCGAAAGCACTATATACTCTATATTTTAATTTAAATTATTATTGGCAAAATTGAGTGAATACTGGTATGTAAAGTAACTTCTGACCAGCTGAACGCGGAACCCTTTGATGTTTTTATGGCAGTTTCTTATGTCGTTATTTTATTCCCTCATGTCGATGATATAGACTATACTATAAACGTTCCCATATAATTGTAATATTTTGCAGATCAAATAATTCTCACTTAAACTTTCGATTTATGAAATAAAAAAAATGCTGAACAAGCCCATTGTCTTATTTATTATCGTCTTTAAACTGCCTACTGTAAGTCCTCGCTTGTCATAGCGATGAGTTAAAAAGTAAATTCCAAAAGGATAAACCAACCAGAAAGTGTCATTGACATGGTATGGTACATGAACACAGGCTTAGTAAGTGCGTTAAAAAAATCTGTAAACTTAAATAAATAACGTATTTGTACCTGACTCATATTAAGTGAATTACATACACCTTAGCTTATCTAAACAGGGGAGCAATTAGTCTCGGCAAATATACACGACATCTAAGAAAGTGTCTGAAAAGAAAACGGTAATTAAACAGTAACTTTAATTTGATTTTAAAGAACAAAATCCGTGTAGTACCTACTGCTACTGTTACACAACTATATGAAAAAAGCTTGCAACATTACAAATTGCTGATTCTACTTTGGTATAACTTGACCAGTTAACTTTAGATATTTATTTATTTTCTGGGAAGTATAAAGATAGTGAAATGCTTTAGTTGAGAGATAACTGTAATAGTTACAATATAAGTGTTGCAAAGATTCATATTACTACACGAGATGTTAAAATTATCAAACGAGACGTGAGCCGAGTTTGATAAAAGATGAAACAACAAGAATAGTGTACAAAATTTCGTCTACATTCATTAAATAGCTAAATAATAATGTAGAAACAGTCGTAAACGGAGCGATTTCAAGTCTAATTCCGACAAAATCCAAGGCGCAGCATGAGTTGGAGTACCAGCAGTTTCAAGATTGGTACGAAGCTAACAACTAGAGTTGTCTGAGAAAATACTTTTGGCTTATTTTTCCGGAAAGCAACACTTCCAGAAACCATCTACACTATGGACTCGCTACTCAATGTTAAGAAGTTCTACGTACTGCAGATGATGAAACATATTTACTCATGAATGTTGCTATGATAATCGGCATCTTTGGGCCTGTCGTCGCGAAGAATTAACTAAGCTAATGTTAAATCATATTCAATACAATGACCTTTATATAAAAATTGTGATTCCATGCACGAACGCAAAAATTGTCCGAGAATTTGTTATAACAGAAGGAAATATGTTTTCAAAATATGCTGAACTTCGTCCTCCCAATGCAACTCACATGCGGTTTTTTGTATTCTACAGACAAAGAAAATGTACCTTCCAGCCTGTCGGAATTAATACTCTTGGAAGTATTCCAAAAATTATTGCGACAAAGCTTGGATTGGAGAATCCCGAAAAATAGGTACACTGGACATTGTTTTAGAAGATCCTCAACCACCATTCTGGTTAATAGCAGTGCAGATATGCAGATATTTAAGCATTATGATGGCTAGAAATCTTCTTCTACGGCCGAACACTATATTAAGAATTCTTTTTAGAATAAGAAACAGGTATACGATGTATCTCGTGACGAATTCTTGCTTTTAAATCTTCTAAATTAACCGGTCTAGTAACGTATACTTTACTTTTTAAGTATCCCCACAAGAAATAATCTAGGGGTATCAAATCAGTCGATCTGGCTGGCCACTCAAACGGCCCCCTTCTCCCTATCCAACGATTCGGGATAGGGAGAAGGGGGCTCGTCTAAATAAGCACGGAAAGGTGTTGCATAATAGGGAGGTGCACCATCTTGTTGAAAGGAAATGTCATTTCTTGGAAGATCATGTCCCTCTATATCTGGATATAAAGTTATTAGTTCAGGAATGAGGTCGCCTCGAAGAAAATCCAAATATCTTGCAGTAGGTTGACGTCAAAGAAATAAGGACCCATAATTCTTTCGTCGACTATGCCGCACCACACATTTACTTTCTGGGGACTTTGACTGTGATACTCCATCATCCATCGGGGATTCTCGGTAGCCCAATAACGGCAGTTTTGCCTATTGACAAAGCCTCGTCAGAAAAAATTACGTGTTTTACGAAATTATTATCATTAGTGCATTTGCTCGCAGAATTGATTTCGCCGATCAAAGTCGTCTTCAGATCAAGGCATACCTTATAAGGATGATACTTTACTTTTTCTATAATTTTGTGAACTGTGGACGTTGCCATATTGAAATCAGAAGACAATTGGTTAAGTGTTGAGTGATGATTTTCTTGTATTGCCAACAAAGCATTAAGCTCATCATCTACTGATTTTGACGGTGGACCAGATTTAGGAAGATCACGAACATGTCCAAAGTTACGGTATTTAGACGCAATATTGCTTACGATGCTTTGGCAAATGGGATGTCGATCAGGATGAGTTTCATTGAACAATTCAACTACTTCTTTTTGGATGCGCATCCTGTCTCCAAATCCGATCATGCAAAGAATTTCAATTCGTTCTCGTTCAGTTAATTTAACCATTTTTTTTTATAAAATGACAAAGTTACTACTCAATAAATACTTCAAACGCACTGCTTATGCCAAACAAAAAATAACTAAAGAAATAACTCAAAAAAACAAAAACAACTATTTAATAAAGTACGATTTCAAGTTTTCATCTGACAGCAATAAAAAGCATTCTCGGTCGCTAAGGCTACTGTCAGGCAACCATGATTTTTGACGATGCGTATATAGAATAATACGCTCTTCCAAATGGCATGGTCAAAATGGGGGGTTGCTATTTAAAAGGAGTGTCGATGATGTCATATCTCGAACAACGATGACGTCACAAATGTGGGTCTATGTTTAAAAGTGCCTTTTTAAAACAAAATCGACGTGCCTGGAGATTTTTTCGAAAACTTCTCAGTTTCAAAAATAATGAATTTATTCGTTACTTTTCGAAAGCACTGTTATAATATTCTATGTACCATGGATGAAAAGGATACCTAAAGCTGCATTTTTCGCCTTAGATACATAAAGAACTATTATCGCCTTGAAAATTGGACATTTCTGTTAGTGAAATTTTTGTATAGATGGAGTATGTCATAGGATCAGTATACCATAGGTAGATAGATGTAACTGACGCATAACCCTATCTGTTTTGTGTCTGTTTAACCCGGCAGAGAATACGTTGAGTACGCGAAATGTAGCAAAGCTACATCAAGTGGCCACTCCATACTGGGCCTGACAAAACATATTTTGAAAATCTATAGCACTGATGTAAAACGTGTAAAAATTTACTATTGAAACTAAAGCTGTGGTTACTGGATAAAAAATATAGCTATGAATATAGCGCGTAAAAAAGAATGTATCGGACCGTTGGATGAAGGATACTATTACTTACTCAACGATCGGACCTTGATAATAATATACAATAGTACTGACTAAAATATTTTTATTATATTTTCGGAAAAGTGGTCGTTTAGCTTTACAGGATTCCGTAGCAGTTGTGAGTGCTACGTTGTCGTTCTATAGATCTGTAGTGGTATCTGTGAAATTTGTTATATTTTTTATGTCAGAAATGATGGTGGCATTGAAAAAGCCGTATTTTTTCAGAAGAGATAGTCTTATCTATAAATTACGAGACTCGGAAAACACAGTGAAGCACTTAAATCTGTAATGTGAGTAACATATAAACAATATACGTAGATTTAATTTTTAATTTATGTTTTTTTTGTATGTTATGCACAGGTTGTTGTTTGTTACATTTCTCGTTCATTCACCATATTTTGTCATTATATAAAGACATTTTTATTTATGTAATTTTAATACTTTTGCTTTTAATTTTGTGGCATATAATAATTGTTAGTGTGTGTGTAATTGTGTTTTCTTTTTTCATGTTTATTTTGATATTGTTGTATTCATTTTATTGTAATATTTTAAATACATTTTTTTAAATACGTTAATGTTAAGTTTGTTATTTATAAATTGTGATGTAATTTTGAATTTATTATATTTTATACTGTCTTGAGGATGTCACGATAAGTGACGAAACGTCGACAATTGAGAAAATTTGGTTTTTTCTTTGAAATTTTGCCTCTAATTTCCCACTATCGACAACAAACTGAACTAATAATAAATAATGAATTGTCAAGAATATACTAGAAGTAGTAACTCTATTTACAAATGGCAAGGAACGAGTAAAATAATACAAAAATATAAAATCAACAAGACAAAAAAATAAACAATTAAATGATGATAGTAAAAGAAAGAAGAAGAAAACGTTGGAGCTTCCATTGCATAGACATTCTAGAAATGGCAGCGAATAGTTAAAAATATTCAAATTTAAATCGCTATTAAATTGCAGGATGTAACAAAAAAAAACGGTCATCATAAACTACGCAAATTTTGTATGGGATAGTTAAGAGTTCCTAATCCATTATGCAAATTATTCTTAAATGCCACACACATAATCTAAATCGTCATATAAGATGCCTGTACTGATTTAAATATTTCATGTTCCGTCAACCATCGTAACGTAATGATAATGTGCCTCTAGTTTTAATTGCATACTGTCTTTTCGAAGTAAAACGGACGGAGGTAAACACATGTTGCCTTAATAATTACATATCTGTTAACTGTCAGCGATAATACTTCGGCGTGTCACCAAGCGAATTTTACCTAACAATATGCTGTTTTTGGTATACGGCATACTTCTCATGCTCGAAATTTGTCATTCTAACGGAACTGTCACGTCGGTGAACAAATTACTGAAGTGAAGAATAACCAGGTATCCCAATTTTCTCTTGTGTAACAATTTGGTAATTTAGTAATTATTTTGTGGTTACACGTTTTATGTAATTCGAGGTTGTAGGCGTGTGTGAATGAACTAGTACAGTTAGTCTGGGATTTTGTGTCATTGTGCTATTGCATGCTTTGGATAAGTGGTTTGATTTTTTGTTGGATGAGAGCTAATGGGTTATTCTTAAATTGATGGGATCCTGTAAGACTGATGTAGAAACGCAAATCATTTAAATAGTAAATTTTTAAACATAGCTGAGATGATAAAAAATTGTGAAGTAATTGTGCGTGATTCCGAGAATTTCATAGTACCGCTACGGCTTTGCTTGATCTTGTCACTGATGACATTTTTAGAGAAATAGATAATAACAATAACTCATGTCTTATAATTGCTAGATTTCAGTAAAGCGTTTGACACCATTAACCACTCCATTTAGTAAAAAAACTGAAATATTTCGGAGTTAGCGATAATGCTCTTTCTTTTTTTACCAATTATCTTGGAAATCGTCGTCAAAGGGTTTGTCTTGGTAACTCATATTCATTGTATAGATATGTTAAACAAGAAGTACCGCAAGGGAGTATATTTGGTCCATTACTCTTCTCTATTTATACTGCAGATTTTCACACATATTTAAATCATTGCAGAATTCATTAGTACGCTGATTTTTCGTTTACTCGGGAAGATGCTTTAGTTGCAGTTAATCTTATTAACAAGGATTTAAATAATATCGTTCTGGTTGCCAGTTCTCATAGATTGGTATTAAATTAAAAGAAAACAGAACCTTTAATTTTCAATAAAAACAATGTTTAATGGTTGATCCTAACTTTGTTTTAAAAATAAATGATCAAATTTTAAAGCCAGTTAATTATTGTAAAAATTTAGGACTTACGATTGACAATAATTTGAGATTTACTAATCATGTAAATAATTTGGTTCAAAAGTGATATAGCATAGGTATTGAAAACATTATATATGCATAAGGAATTAAATGAGACTATAAAATTGCATCTTTGCGATGCATTAATTTTATCACATTTAGCTTACTGTGACATTGTGTAATAACAAATATACTCTACAAAAAATACAAAACAGTTGTATAAGATATTCCTTTAATTTGCGAAAATTTGATCATTTATCTTCCGTTTTTCCGCGTTCTAATTGGCTAAATTTAGATAATAGATTTATTTACCACATTTCATGTCTTGTTTATAAAATAAGTAATATGTGTCTACCCAGGTATCTGTTTAATAAGTTGATTAGAGGTTGTGATATTCATGATATGCCTACTGGACATCGTGGTTTGTATTCTGAACCTAAACATAGTACAGCTTTGTTCGAGCGATCTTTTACTTACAATGCTTGTAAAATTTATAATAATATTCCAGATAACATTAAGTCTGCTTCTAGTATGTTTATATTCCGTAAACAAGTCAATACGAATGGTTAGTTTTTGGTAATACATATGTCAGAAATACATTTAACGTCAGTCTACCATTTGTTTAACTATAAGGCTGGTTACGTGGAAGAACGGCATTTTGCCGAACGGCACCAGTAATTTACTTTGTACTTTATATGATTTACTGTTTTGGAAAATAAATATTATTATGTTATTAATTTTAATGATAAATCTATTCTAAATCTATAAATCTAAATTCACCAGGTTGTTAAAATATTAAACGTACAAGGTGCTCGATATTTGGTTCACGTAAGGATCGTTAGAACTTGACAAAATAATGCTAGTTTTTCGTATAATAGTATATTGTAACGAATTTCATACGCTATTTTATAGTCGAATTGTGGCTTTAACAGAAAATTTAAGTTTTTAAAATTTAAAGCAACTAGACTACTAAATTTTTTTACTGTTTAAGAAAGGTATTTTAAGGTAATATGTATCAAATCTCCTACAATTCCTACCAATGAAGTCATATGCATGCTCTCTGATACCAAACATCTAGGTATGCTAATGAACACCCACAGACAACACTCTATTCAATAATTATCTAAAAAATATATTCTATTTACTAACCTAATATACTCTATAATTATATGGAGTGGGAACTCGAAATTCAACCACAATAGATGAGATCTGATCTATTTCTGCATTTTTTTTTTGGATTGCTTCATCAGGTGGCCTCCTTTAACTTGAGTCAAATATCTAACTATAAAAATTATTATACCAGTAAATTAAAATTATTTGAAATTAAATGTCAAAATGAAATTAAATAATGTCGACAGCGTCAAACTGATTAACTGTCAAGTATCATAACGACCTACTAAAATAAATAAAAATGTACCTTTTATGTATAGTTTTTTCATATATTTTCAGGTATTAACAATATTGTGTGAAACTAACTACTCAGTGGACAAAAGCCCCAACCTGTGTTGAATTACACCCACAATATCTACCCATATATTCCTTATTATTAGCCTATTGTAGGAGATTTGATACATATTAGCTTAAAATACCTTTCTTAAACAGTAAAAAAATGTTACAAAAGCTAATAATAAGGAATAATATTCTAGGCTTGGATGTTTGGAGAGGGAGAGTATGCAACTAGCAACGCAAAATTCTAGGTTATGGTACAAAATTTTTTAGTTAACGACAGCCGCAGATGCATTCCGAGTTTTATTTTAGCAAGTATTCCTTACGTTAAACTTATTATTTATTATTACAATGAATGGGTTTATTTAACAAGGACTGTGTATTCTGTTAGTGGATAACTGCGATGGACCTGTAATGAGTGAACGCAAAATACTACAGCAAACCGGATTAACTGTTATTAATCAGGTACTTAGGTATTATTATTAATAAAAATGTTTATTTTTGCCGTTTCTAATTTTGACAACGCTGTAAAAAACGACTGCATGGTAGTTGGCCGACCAGTTTTTCAACATCGAGCTAGAATTCCAAAAAAAAAATATTTTATTGTTTTTTAGGTCTTCTTGACGCCACTTGATTAAAATTTTTGTACTAGTTAAACCTGTATAAATTAAAACTAACAAATATAGTTAAGTCTTTATCATGTTCCATATCAACAGCATGTAATATCTTGAAAACCATAAAAAATAAGTATCATCTAGAACATATTTTTGAAAAACTTGACGTTATTTCCGATGGTGTATAAATATATAGGGCGTTCCATTTTAAAAAACAAAAGTTATGCCTATATCTCATAAATCCGATATTCAATAATTGTTGTGATATATGCTTTAAAAAATATTTAAGAGGGCCTACAACTTTCATTCTTACACTTTTTTTCGTATCTCGAATAATAACAAAGAAAAAGTGGCGGCGGAGGAGCAATTCTCGCATGACCACTCTGTACAATGGCTGATTTATTTTAAATTGTAAATTATTACTTTTGTCAAACACAAGACTATTTTTATACTTTTTTAAAATTACAGATTACCAAAAAAACTCAATATGCCCATGACGTTTTACAGTATCAGTAAAATAAAAGAGTAAAATACTAACATCCCATAATAAATATTTATTATTTAGGAACGTGCTTTCAACTGTAAAAATATTTAAACAATTTTAGGGAATTAAACAGAACAAAGGATCCAGTTATTCTATGTATTTTAGTAAACAGATGTGTCTGTTTAAAAATGCACAGAACAAATACTGGTTGGATTTTATAGCAGCGGTGTCAAAAGGAGAGGAAATATTTAGAAAGGTAATATTTACTTTCGAGGGATTAAAATAAAACAACAAAGTCACCGAATTTTTATAATCCCAAAGAGTGTAAACTATTTTCATATTTCTACAAATCAACCATTATTACACAGACCTTGAAGGAATTTAATTTGCTATAAACTTTTTGATTAATTATGCCGCAAATTTTGCTTGAAAAGGTATACTGTATCTCATCGGTATAAGAATATATAAAGAATTTCAAAAGGTGCCGCACTAAGTCGTGGGATAGAGTGCTGCAATATAATGTCAATCAAGTGACATATAAATTATTACGATATGTGGATATATGCATAATATATTATCATAATACTATAGATGATGCACATTTTAATCATCTCGATATTATTCAAAGCGGACTAATTATAAAGAAAATATTTTATATCTCGTCGTCAAATCAGTATTTTTTACCCCAATCGAACCCACTGCTCGAATATCAAAACATATCGGAATGGCGGCTACAAGCCGCTATTTGAATGCAACATTGTAACATCTCACACAAGGTAACCGCTTTCGGTTCACAGAAATGGGTTCTTGTTTTTATAAAATTTAGTCTTTTAAAAGGTGTCAAATATGTATAGGTATATGACATTTCGCATTATTAGCACTTCACAAAAACGGTTTTAAGAAGTTGTTTAATTTTATGAATCGTAGGCGACACACGTCCGAAGACAAAAAGAGCAACTTAGATTATTACTTGTTTACTTTGCTGGCAGTGCAGGACAGTACTTTCCAGTACTAGGTGATTTGTCAGGCTCGAGCGTTTTATAATTTTTTCTTCCCTGATATACTAGGTGTATTTAAATTACCATTATCGTTGGTTCATTATTAATTAGTGTTGTGAATACATAATTATTTACTCAGTACTGTGTTATGTGTGGTTGCTCTAATTTATCAAGTTGTCTATCTATCTTAGAAATAATATCACATTAGATACTGCATATCTAATAAGCGAATACGGACAGAATATTCAAACCTTGGGAAGATTTCCTGAAAGAGCCTCAACCTCGTACAAATAGAGATCAAACGAATAGTGATACAGAAGATGCAGAGATTAGAACAATCGACAAACAAACTAAGTTAATTAGATATAATGTATATAAAAATTTAAAACCCAATGAGAGAGAACATAGGCCATTAGAAAAAAAACGGCTTATTTAATAATAGTATTAGATGACGCTCTATACAATTCAAGACTTTTAGAAAGGATTCCAGATACTGGCACAAAAAAAGAATATTAAAATATTGCGTACTCAGAATATGCGTACGATGCTAGTTTGAACATACGTTGCTGCATATAGTCAAGGACAATAATATACCGTTCTACAATTGCATCTGTACTACTGTGTTTTTAATCCCATTGAATTAATATGGAGCCAACTAAAAATATATATTCAAAGAAATAATGCCTTTCCAAAATTCGACAAATCAGTTATAGACGTTATAAGAAACGAGGTGAATAAAATTACATCAGCTAATCGGAAAAAATGCAGCGAAGATAAACGTGGTTTCATCACAACTTTCATGAAGAATTGGATACAAGTGACGAATGTTAGTGCTAGTGTGTTTTTCTTATTATAATCTATTAGTATTGTTTTACTGTGGAATTTTCATTACAAAGTAAATAATCTATAATCAAATTATTAAATAAACTTATTGTTAAAAATATCTATACTGGGCATAAAAAGAAAACAAACAAATTTTAAGTGCATCATACCTTCTCAGAACCCTCGAGAAAAGATAATCTCATGTAAATTGTTCAATTCAGACCAAAGTGCTGAAACATTGGAAGGCTAATATCAACACTAAAAAAAGGTTCAAAGGAACTGGCGGCCAAATCTTCTGTCAGCAAATCATAAAAAAAATGAAGTAAGTAGGAGACTGAGATAACCCACAAATATAAACATAATAATCAAATACTTATACTTTTAGAAAAAATAAATAATAAATAAAAATAAATACAACAATATGTTTAATAATGGTAAAAACGCAGTGTTTTGTTGAATTATGTGGCAATATTCAATTTAACATTGAAACTGAAGAAAGTAGCAAACCACTTATATCTCACCCTCACTTGGTTTATATGTGAACATACATATGAAAGAACAGCCAGTACAATTGTCGGTCATTTCACCTATGGCATACTGATGAGGGTTAACAAGCCCGAAACCGGTTTATGTCTGGTGATATGGCCGCAAAAGGGTTGTTAGCTTTTCACACAGCTGCTGCAGGTGTAATTCAATGCCGGTCGGGATATTAGTCCGCGGAGTAGCTGTTACCTGCAGTATCATTTATAGATTGAAACTGATTTGACATACATTATTTTTGCAGAAATGGAAGAGGGATAACTTAAGTAAACGGTTACTTGGATAGTCTTGGATCTGTATATGACGTTATATTTTTAATTTAATATAATCGAATCTAAAAGCAACATCAGCATCATAATCAGCATCAAATTAATGCCATTTTAAATTTTCTACTAACGCGGTTATTGATGTTGCGGCACTGATATTTCGATATAAATATTTTTCCATTACATTACACGTAAGTACAAAATTATGATTAACGATGTGTAATTTAGTAAACATATTTTTTGCGTCCGCAGTATATGTGGAATTTTCAGAAAATGGATTAGCTTAATTTATCAATTATCCTTTATCATCCGTATCTACGCTCGAGTAACATTTTAATGGAACTGATATAGTATACATACAATTTTGAATGAGACAGCCAGCGAAATGTTAAGTCAATTTTAGCGGGGCTTTATTAACCCTTTCAGGACGGTAGCGGTTCTAGCGCGCCACGCTGCACAGACGGCAACAGACGGAGCTTGCGGGTTCGTCCGTTTGCCGCCGCGAACTATTCCTTAAATCGGACGGATATGTACGGTTCCCGCCGTGAACGGTATATTTACAATTATTTTATTAACAACATATTTTATAACTTTGCTAAGAATTTCAATAAAAATCACTAATATAAGAAACAAGATTTTTATTTAGCAAATATAAAATATAAATAGATAAAATATTAATAAAAAACAACAAAAACGAACATTGAAAACTGAAACAAAACAAACATATTTTAGAATAACTAACGGTGGGAAGAGTTAAAAAAGGGTTGGTCCAATTATATGCAATAAGCGAATACGTATGCTTCCCGTTTTTAAGTGTATCTCTTGCGGTGCGTAGATATCCGGTTCCCGGTTACACATCATGAAAAATTCTTGCGGATTCGTCCGGTTCCAGGTGCGAAAGGGTTAATAAAGGTAGGACTTTTTCGGAACTAGGTAGGTTGGAATTCATGAAATACATGTAGAAAGGCATCTACTAAAATATAAAGAGTAATGGGGACTGTTATCCAGTATGAATAGTTATTTTGTAATATTTATTTTGTTTAACACAATAAATTTAATTATAATGGGTATATTAATTAGTAACATCAGCTTTGCATGTATAAATGGAACATTATATACATTCTTAAACATATTTGATATTGAAAAGTAAATAAAGACAAATTAATAATTTTACAAAACATGAACCTTTCATTTTGATTTATGGTTATTGAAATTTATACAGTAATACGTATATAATAAAAATCAAATAATAAGCAAAATGTTATTTTAAACATGTGTCATAAATAATAATATATTTTTTGCACGATCCGTTAATTAAACTTATTTACTGGTAGAATTCAAAGAAATAGTAATAAATTGTGTTTACAAGTGTCAGATCGATAAGAACTGTCACTTACCGATCGAAAAGCAGTTAAAGTTATCAGATATGAAAAATATGAAATTATATTAACTTTTGTCATATTTGATAGTGGGATTTTTAGACTTGTTACTAAATTTAACCCTAATCATTTAAACCACATAATTTGGTTATTACGAACACGAGGCAGTTTGTTAGTTATGAAGGTAATAACTCTGGTCTCGTCCATGTAAATAACAGTGTACCTCAAGGGTATTTTGAGTCCCTTACTTCTTTATATCTATTTTAACGGTATTTCAAATACCATTGACGGCAACTGTATATTTTTTGCAGGTGAAAATACAATTTTATCAACTAGTGACACACTTTAGGAGGTTTCCACATTTGATAGAACAAAAGATTAGTTTTCAGCCAACAAACTTAAGTTAAATGAGTTTAAAATTCAAACAATTAACATTTTTCTGACAAATGGGCTTCAAAATCCTCCCCAGAGAAGCTTTTAGGCATGATGCCAGACAGTAATCTAAATTGGAAAGCACATGTTGATGTGCTTGCGTTCGAAATTAGCTTCACAAATATGTGTACTAAGACAACTTAAAAATTGCTTTCCTCACGACCTTAATTAAATAGTCTGTGGTCAATGTCATTAGCAGCTGTAGTAACTATTTCTGTGAAATTTGTACTAGGGTAGGGAGCAATATTATCCGCTTTGGTTTTCTACAAAATTTGATCCGCCATTGCAGTAAGATTAGTACCAGAGTCTGCCAACAAACTAACCAAAAATCGTCTATTATAAAGGTGAGAATCAGGCCAACTTAGAAATTCTATAATATTCACATATTCCTCCACCTCAGACTGAAGAGGAATGGAACGATATTCCGCAAGAGATCGTTAACCGCTTGATTATCTCAATGCACAGACGTGTCAATATGGTATTGGAACGTGGTGGAGGTCATACCGACTATTAGTCAAGTAGAGAACTTGCTTTGTTACTTTTTTTGATTTAATAAATTTTGTCTGAAATGTCACACATTTGCTAGTTTTTAATTTTCCTACTCAGTTTATTGAAAATATTTTTTCACAAAAAAAAGAATCAGAGAACAATATACTTTTATAAATGTATTTGGTTTTTCTGGCAAAAAAATTGAGGGGGAGTTCAAGGCTTTTGACGTTGTGTGTACTAATGACAAAGCCTTAATTGTACCTACCACATCTACATGCAATGAATTAGTTCTTGAAATGGATTTATTGAAAGTATACCATTAACTGCTAAGGTAATAATTACATCAATTCCTTTAGATATGAACAATGTCAACATTAGCCCTAGATTGATATTCTTCCACTTACCTACAGGTGCTTTTATACTCGTAATCTTTAATATTTGCAGATATTATTTCGGAATTAAATTTAGATTTTATCAGATCCTGTGCAAACATTAATTACTGCAACAGTATAGGGTTGCTTAACAAAGTTTTTGTAAAAATTTGATGGATCAGCAAAACCAATTACTGTGGGGAAATTACATAATTAACCCCAAAATGGATGGTCACGTGTTGCAAACTGTTAATTACTAGCAGATTCATGCCATTTTGGCACCAAAACAGGACTCGCCAGGATTTCGATTAATTTGCGGCTGCACGCTGCCCGGCGCATATTTGGAATTGTTAGTTTAGGACGGTGTCACCACCCACAACGACCAGAATTAACAAAAGTACCTTCATCGTCTACACTGAAGGCAAGTGATCAGATTAATGAGTAAATTTGTAGCGTTTTTATTTACTTAGTGCAAAATTTGTCCGCTTTGAGGGCTCCGTACTGTAGTGGGTTTGTTTTCTATAAAGACTGTACAGGGTGAATCAATAACGTAAATAAATTTTTGGAAAAAATTATTGAAGTTGTATTTTCAACCTTTACATTTCTGGGCTACTGTAGTCTCTAGCCAGGCGATTCCGAATATTGAAATCTGATTACGTATGGTAGGTATTAACGTTTTTGTGATGCGCGTGTCAAAAATGGCTTACATGTATAGTAACTGGGAATTGATGGATATCGTTTTAATTTATAGTGAAGTGAAATGGCTTTATCAGGACGATTTCCCGGTAAATATATGCCAAATGTAGCTACTTGTACGCGGTGCAAAGTGCAAGTGTAGTGCAATGCGAAGGAAATTTGAAACCGAATCGTGGAAGAGATGGTGGTCAAGGACGTCTGCGGCGTACTGCAGCAGTATGGCGTTTCATACACGAGACTCAATTATATACCATGTACAGCGTACCCAAGAATTAATACCAAGGGATTTGACGGGGAGGACCGATGCCATGGTCGCTACGTTCTCTTGACTTTAAATCATGTGGACTTCTTTTTGTGGGCATATTTAAATAATGAAGTAGGTATATTACATTGAAGTGGATGCTATTGATGGTATACGCGTGTAGCTGCTGCCAATAACTTGCAAGGTCAAAATTTGACAAGAAGCAGAAACATTTGTGTTAGCTGGTAGAAACTGGGTAAGACCGGTCCAAAATTTTATTGTTGTAACATCAGGTATGTCAAACTATTTTATAATTAAAACCACTAATTCTATTAATAATTAAGAACAAGAGCGACAAATGCAGTTGGATTTGCTGTATAGAATGTAATTTATTTCTTTCCTTGGGAATTTCTTTCAATTTTTTGTCGCCGATTGTATGCTTTGCCTTATCAGGTTTTACATTGAATCAGTTTCCAGTGCCGTGGAGAAATGTATTTTTAAATCATTTTTGAACTGCCCTTTTTAATTTTTTTACAAAGTTGTATTTGTAAGAGTAGGTATACATTCAAAATTATTTTTTAAATAAGTTTTACATCACAATGTTTAGCAAATAACGGAAATGCTATTTCATGCTTGGGTATTGTTAAGAACTCCGAAGAAAGCAAATATCTGTAAAAGTGATCTAATCGTCGAAGTATTAGGCATGGAAATCTCTCAAAATATTATAGTACAGGGTGGACCATTAAGCAGAAGTGGAGATATCTTTGGGATAAAATATGAAGATATAGCTAAATATGTATTAGTAAAATGATGCTGTGAAAAAAGATACACACTGATAAAAATTTCTTTTATTTTGTTATGCTCTTTTTACTTAATATTTAATGGAAAAATGAAGCATATGTGTTTTTTCTGTGTAGAATTATTAAATTTCAAGAATAATGTGATACAATGTATTACTTTGAAACTATTTACATTCACTATTAAATTTTACATATTTTTTCATGTGATTTTTGCTGCACATGCGCAGAGCCACATCAATCTAACCTAATGCGTTTTAGTTGTGTTAAGATGTGGTAGATAAACATGTATAGGTCATTAATAAAGAATTTTTGAGGTATATTCGGAAAAGATTACATTTTTTAACGTGTGCATTTACTATGCTAATTTAAATGTTATACGATTCATACCTAAGTCTATTAGAAACTGAAACGGTACATTGTTTATATGCTTGCATCAAAACTGCGCCATTACTTGTACCGATCATATATCCAGAATATCATTGTTTTCGAGATTCTGAAGTTTCAGTGTCAGTCACTAATTCAAGTTGCATTTAGGTACCAACGTCAAACAGTTTCAGATATTTACGTAAAGTTATAATTTTGAAAACCTTTATTAAAGTGCACTTAGTTTCTCTAGTTTCAGAATTTAACTACTATCTACAAACTTTTTCAATATTCAGATATAACTCTTACGCTATGTGCTATCCATACTTTCCTGAACTGTTTTAGAACATGTATGAAAGAATGGTGTTTAAAATTTTTTTGAAAGTATGAAGTGCATGCAGAACGAATCTGATGCATTTAATTTTCATCTCGAGGCTGCAACGTTCAAAACAATAGTGCAATAATTTATTGCATTCATGAAAACAGTATGATGCGAAATATGTTATAAAAAGGTCTAATAAAAAAGAAGCTATAGATCCTTAAAATCTCAACAAGATTTTTATTGAGTATCTTCGAAATTTGAAGATCTACTTTTTTATACTTAATAACGAAGCGTAGACAATTGTTAGAATTTGATTTGGAATAGGTCAAAACTTCCTGATATTTAGGGGGTAGTTTTTTACCACGAATTTTGAAAAATGTAGAGATGAATTTCTTTTAAAGGATAAAATTGTCTTCGTTACATTTTGATAGGACGTACCAAATATATTGGTGGATATACTAAAAACCTCTATATATATTTGATACCAAATAATGCACATATTTACAATTTACTTTAATGAGGATTCATAAATATCTTTAGAATTTGAATGAGTTAAAATTATTTACATATCATCGAATCACAGAGGCGTTTATTATAAAGAATGGATTCAAAGTATTTCACTTGGCTAAAGTACAGTTACTGCCACAAACGTAAATGTGCCATCAGATAAATTTAGGTATTATCAACGGACTCATTACGTCTACAAGTTTTTAAAACACTTAAACATGTGTGAACATGTGTCTATCAACACTCTCCATAATGGTCGATACGATAGCAACGTTTCTACGAGTTAAGTGCCTTTAGTTAACATACATATAGATGTGATTTATTGAAACAAAACAAAACACTATCTATAAAGAAATAGAAAACCATTTGATGTTTACAAAAGTCAAATTTAATTTATTGACAAGGTATTTTTGGAAAAGGTATCATAGATATTAAATCATTATAATAATGTTAGAATTGGCAGAACTACAAACAAATAAGTGATTAAGATTATTGTGGGTCTATATATTTTGTTATTGAGGTGGAGGACCATTATTTGTTCCTTTCGGAAACAGAATTGTACTAATAAGGTAACTTCGTTTCTATATATTAAAAATTAGCAGCTGGTTGACTTTGTGACAATTGTGTTTTTCTTAAAAATGGTTTGCCTTGCGATTTCAACCTTAGTAGGTACTTTTTTATATAAAATTTTGCGTGCACGTGCACTGTCCCAAATCGAACTTCAAAAAAGTTGTATCAACAGATGGTCACAAACTTCAACGCATTTAGTACCTATAAAAAATTTAAATGTTCTTTGGAACAGTCTTCCGTGAATTAAAGACCTTCTAATACACTAGTGGATTGGAATTCATAATACCATATGCTTCGATTTTATAGCATTTTATATAGAATTATTAGTATTAACATTTATCTCAAGAACGATATTGATATTTTGACCACGATTATTTAAATTCAACCGATAAGGAGATTTTGAAAGACTGGAAGGGCCCACAATTTAGCCAGGTAGGACCTGGATTTTTCAGCATTTGCTATCTTACTGGACAGTGAATCTTCAATATAACTTTCCGCTAATGTAGTCGACTCTTCACAGTGGTAATAGCACCCCCCAGCATTGGTCAGTAATATTGCCGAAGAACTCCTCATTCCATGTACAGTAAAACTTTCTGGATCAGGGAGTCCAAGAAATACAGCTACTTTTGAAAACGTTTTCGAAATTGTGTTGATGCCTTTCAACAGCATTGACTGAAAAAGCTTGCAAGATCGTGAAACTTCTTGACATATTTGTTTTCGTATCCAAAATAAGTACGTATAGGTAACTGCCTTTATCTTGGATATGGATGATATATAAAATGGTTAATTCATTGCATCGACAAACACCTACGACCCCCATGATTGTTGCGACCTGTAAAGAATTCAAAATAAAACGCTCATTGTATAAATTGAAATATTAAAATCGTGTATTTTCTACCTTAACTTGTAAATATTTCTCATCCTTTGCTTTTTTCAAAAATTCTCCGATTTGGTTTCTCTACAGTATGTTTACTTTCTTTGGTTTATAGTTTATGGATTCTACTTTCAAATATGAAGTAAGTTTGCCATACTGAAATATCAATACCTTTGTGTACTTTCAACATTGATTTTGGCATGGAATATTTTGTCCACATCAAAGAGACAGCAAACCGTTTCTCCAAAATGAAAAAGTAGGATAGTTGCACCTCTTCTGTAATTGCTCCTTCTCCTATGACTTCACCATTTATCGAATTCCACCAATTCCTTCTCGTACACAGTTTTGCTTTTCGCTAGTAACAGACGTAGTGGTGCTTATTGGGTTTCTTGCCCAATTCTTGGATTTCAGCCGGAATGAAGTAATTCTCAGCATTCTCACACGTTTTTTGTATCGATTTTGTAAATTTTTTCAAGCTTGTTGACAAATAAACAAACGTATGTCATAGAAACGATTCCAAAACTTTCTAGTATTCAGCAGACAATTAATATTATTGATTAAAATAAATTTGTCGAAGATGACGTTTTTCAAAACCGTTATATTTCACCTGCTCTCACACAGCTTTCAGTTTCCTAATTGACCGGTTTTGGCCGTGGTTCTGAATGAAACGTTGAATTACATTCGGGAAATTTAACCATACTTTTATTCTCTCGAAAACATGTATGCGTGTCTCAAGTGTCAATTTTTCTCGTGAATTAAAAGCTTGTTAATTCCCTTATATAATTAATAACTATTAATTTATTAGTAGTGTTGTATGCATACTTCGTACTCATACAAAACCAAAAGATATTTGATTGTCAACTATAGTATCTATAAATAAGGTACTACTTTCTCAATTCTGGGAATGGTAAAGGATATCCGATTCATTATCTAAAGCCAATCTACTTTTGTATTACATAGTATTTCGTAAGGAAATATGAATTATGAATTGTGTTATATGTTTCTCCGAATATACCAAACATTACACTTTGAATGTGTATAGTCTGGTCTATAGTCAAACCTCATTTATATTTCTTTGAGTATTTTTTAAATTTATCTAATTCTGAAATCTCCAATGTCGTTTTCAGTTGGTATTGTAATCCACCTACCATGAAATTAAACCAGGTTCGGTAAATTATTTTAAAATCTTAAGCAACTGGTTTTAAAATAAAAAACTAAATGTGCCATAAAAGTTTCAAGACGACACATAAAAAATCGCACTATTTCTAGGTAAATGGCCATAAAAACTGATTCGTTTTTTAAAATTAATTATCCTGTCCATCTTTGGCATAATCTGCATATATTACATGGCAACAAACGAGAATTAAAAGCGAAACTTGTCTTTGCAGTAGTATGGAACCTGTTGCGACTGCTACGTTCTGCTATGTGCAGAATTTTAGAGCATAAGGCAGCTAATATTCGTCACATGAACTAATTAAGTAACTGTAACGAAACCTCTATGAGACACTGACATTGCTAGGCTGTTTTTCCAACCAAATTATACTTAACTCAATGGCGTACTGCAAAATTTTGCAGGAAGTTTCATATAAGAAATGTTAAGAAATATGTCGTTATCTATTGTTAAGGCCTACTGGATGTTTGTAATTGCAAGAAATTAATCGAAGAATGGTTTCAATTCTACAGTAACACAGGATATTAAGGAGACAGGTCTTTTAATAGATCTGGAGAAAGTAAGAAAATAAATAGTGCAAGTATAAGAAAAAATATTGGGAAGGAAAATATAAAGGCATTGATCTTTCAATAATTCACACATACAAAATAATGTTGAATGAATAGTACTATTATGAACAGAAAGCAACAGGAATATTGTTTGTACTTTCGAAGGTGTAGTAGTTGTTGTAAGACTATAACAAAACAGAAAAATATATTTAGACTCAAATTGCTCAGAAAAGGTAAACATAAAGTATAACCAATAAATATAGCAAATAACTTTCAAAAATAAAATAAAATGGCAATATAATGTGATATGACATTTTTTTTTTAAATATAGTACACCAGAATTATACAAAATTAGTGGATATAAAACTATAATTTTGTATAATTTCTGTTTTCAATGTTAAAATATATGAATAAATAGCTTTGATAAACATTTGGTCATCTACTGTCTTAAAATCTTGTTATTCTTGAGTCTTGATGCAAGAAAATGTATAGTCATAATGGGTCCTCTTTGAACTGTACTTAATTGAGAAAGTTGTCCTTTTCGTCGCTCTTTTTCTGCCTCTTATCATCCATCTGTTGTTATTCTATTTCATTCTTTACTTGAACGTTGATGCTATGATAATTTCCAAACGTGTCTTTTGTATGCCTTGATTTTGAGTTGAATCCTGATTTTACGAATAATTTCTCAAATAACCCCTACCTATATGGGATTAAAAAAATGGTGTAGTGTCTTCTTCTTTCAGGGAAAAGTAATGCTGATAAGGAGGAATAAAAAAATCCAGAGAATTGTTACTTACTCGGACAGTAAAGCTATGCTAAAAGCAGTCTATCATGTCGCAGATTGGTATGGAATTATTTGAATCAGTTTTAAGTCAAAACTAGGTAGCATAGTTTAAATGCCAGACTAAGGTGACAAGGTAAGGTGCAAGTTATGAGGGCTCAAAAATTAACATGGTTTTATTTGGTTCAGGTATCTTATAGTCCTTTTTCTCTCTTTTTCAACGATCGTTTTGGTCATTCTTTCTTCATTATGAATTTTCTTAGTAAATTTCAAAACCCCCTCATTTATTATTGCTCTAGTGTTATTTTTGTTTTATTTATCCATTTTGTTTTCAGTTTCCAGTTGAGAGAAGCTCCGATTTAGGTATTGTTTTTTCTAACGAAAGTTAACGTTGTTTCTTTGAAGTAAAGAAGTGTAACCGCAAAATTTTTGGTACGGTAACCAAATACTGAACAGCTGGAATTTACGAGAGATACACGAAAGTAATTCTTTCAAAGATGTGTTTACGGATGGAAAGGGATTCAAGTCAATAATTCCACCAAACGGCATTTCATGTGAATAATTCACGAGCACATAAGGCAACTAGACCACGGCGGTCAGTACATTAGAGTTGCAGATTGAGGGTTTACGTGCCTGCGTGTCCCGCGTACATTAAGAGAATTTTGTTGAAAACTTCGACGGCACTAAGTGCTAGTGCTTTTGAGCGTATTTCAGGCATTCATATCAAAAAGGCGACACGCTGGATGGTCGTGGAAAAGAGCCGGATGGACAAGAGGACATTTAAGGAGGCGAGGTTACTCTCAACTGCGATTTTTCCGGTTCGCGGCTTTGCCAGTGGCGTTTCGTTCGAAAATTATTCACCATAAGAAAAATTTCCCAAGAGTTGTGTGTAATGAAATCTTGAATATGCATAATCGGTAATAGTTTCCATAATTGACAATAAGTGTACGAAATTGTTTTAACGTTCCAATAATAGATAAGTAGCCCATATTTTGTATTATTCAATTTTACTTGAAAAGTTAAGTCTAGTTATTTTAGTAATATTTAGAGAAAGTTTTACCATCATTTACCATACCGTTGTCATCATTTTTATCGTTATTATACAGGGTGTCTGTGGAAGGTTGGGAAATCTCGGAGCTGGAGATACTGGTGACTAAAAAAGTCGATTGAGCCAAATATGCCTTATCCGAATGTTGCTGGTTTCAAAAATACAGGGCGTTCAATGCTAAAATTTTATTTTGAAATATCTCAATAATTTTGAAACCTGTCGGATTATTAAAAACATAATTGGCACAATTATGTTTTTTAGCACGGCAAATAAGAATTTTTAACTAATTTTGACGTCACTAGTAGAGGGCGCCACTTATGGCAGATCACATTTCTTTTAAATGGCAGAACTTGTTTGCAGCTTAGTGTATCCATTTGACTATAGAAACAAACGATTCTCCTACCTGTTGTATTTGAAAATGGTATACCCTGTTGAAGTCGTTAGGAGTAACAGTTTTCGAAATAATCCTATTTGAAATATTCAGTGCACCTATTGAAAACTGTTATCGTTTCAGGTAAAGTGCCTTTTCTACTGATAATACAGCAAAATGTTACTTAAAAAAGTTATTCAGAACGGTAAATTATGGGGACGTGCAAAATTTCAAGAAGATCGGCGGATTTTATCAAACCAGGCCGATCTTTTTAAATAACAGTTTTCAATTGCTGCACTGAATATTTCAAATACGATTATTTCAAAAATGGTTACTCCTAACGACTTCAACAAGGTATACCTTTTTCAGATGTAACAGGTAGGATAATCGATTGTTTCAATAGACAGATGGATACACTAAACAGTAAACAAGTTCTGCCATAAGTGGCGCCCTCTACTAGTGACGTCAAAATTAGTTGAAAAATGTTATTTGCCATGCTAAAAAAACATAATTGTGCCAATTTTTTTTAATACTCTCATAGGTTTCAAAGTTATTGAGATATTTCAAAATAAAATTCTAGCATTGAACGCCCTGTATCTCTGAAACCAGACACATTCGAATGAGGCATATTTGGTTCAATCGACTTTTTTTGGGTACCAGTATCTCCAGCTCCGAGATTTCCCAACCTTTCACAGACACCCTGTATACTTAATTTTATACAAGATTGCACGTTACACAAACTTGAAATCAAAATGTGTGTTAATAACATTGGCGACTCTCCTTCAAATAAATATTTTAATGAATGTCAAAGTGACACCTCAAGTAGCGTTATAGCAATGAAAACAGGTACCGCAACTTCAATTAGTGGGTATTACGTAGTCATCACTTAATCTACCACCATAAAGCAAAAATAACTTCAATTTGTATTAGCATAGTTGTAAGTACGCAATTCTCACCATTGAAAATTACGTCATGGTTCTGTAATTTTTGTGACGCAGTTTGGTGCCTGGAATAAAAACTAAGCAGAAGCACCATCCAGTTGTCCAAACCTTAAAGTGAATAACTACTTAGAAGTAACAGCTTTAAAGTGTTTTTAATAGTTTTGGTGACGTATTGGGAACTTTTAACAAACCTTTAATGTGGCGGCGCTTGATTAAACAATTGTAGCAGTTGTCGCCACGTAATTGCTTCATCTACAAGTGATTTACATATTTTACATGGTTAAAATTATTACAAAGTTGTTACCACCTTCAAAATGGAGTATCTGTGGAGTAACCTTAATCTTACCTTACTCTGCTTCCTACGTGACCTTCTAAATGTAGAGAAAATACATTAGTTTGTTACTAGCTTTATCAGCTTTTTATGTGTCTGTATGTAAGATAGGTAGCAACAAAAAACCTCGCAGAATGCAGACTTTCGACTACGTTTTATAGAAAAGTAAAACACGCACAGAAAGTGCTACAGCTTTTAAAAATTATTGTTTCTCAAGCTGAAGAGAATCTTTAAAATTTCTTGATTTTGAAAATTTTAAAATGCACTTAAGAGAAGACCAAGAGCTACGTGGTAGTGTCAAAACGACACATTTTCGGATATCCATTGCTATCTTACATGTTCATATCTTAACCTCCTCTAAGACTATGTACTAATCTTTGTCTCTCCACTGTTAAGGAAAATTTAAAAAAAATTGGCAATCTATTGAAAACAGGTGGATATGATTCAAGTTCAGTGAACTTATATATTTGAGATTAAAAAGTATGAACTTGTAATTAATATAGTCGTTGGTTTTTATTATAATTTATCCTATTTTGTTATTTAAATATAATACAGGTTCTTTTCATTCACGAATAAATTAGGTCGATTTACTAGAAAAATTTAAGATCAATAGATATTTAATATAAAGGTCTCGTGGTCGCAGTGAAGCATTTGCGGGGTTACCACTGAAGATACCGGCTATGAAGAGTACCGAAACGTTTGAAAACATGCTATGCCACTAATACAGAATGTCTCTGAAGACCACCGTTGTCCGAAAAGCAATTCCAACTGTAGCAGTCGTAATATCAATATTAAGAAATCAATATATGGGTGAGTACAAGGATTTTAATAGCGGGTCTCCCTGCAGAGAGGTTAGCCCGAGAACAACAGGTGCAGGTCAGGAGATGCCAATTAAGACTGAATATTACTTATGTGACTGGCGTCCAAAAAGTCATAGTATGTAGAATAAATAACAACACGGGCTTGAGCTAACTGTATCATCGTCTAGATTTTATTTTTAAAATGGTTCAAGAATCATCTGGCAATAATGTACTTATCTTAATAATATATCTCTATCAATCATACGTTCGTTCCAAATTGAAGTATTGCTCACTAGTGTGGAACTATATCTATATCCATTATACATATTAATATGATTAATTATATTGATATGGTTTTAGCAATTTGCCTTTATAATGAGCCTTGAATGATATCCTGAGAGGAGTTATAAACATCTGTTAAACAAATGTAATTTTTACTTGCTCTTATTTAGAAGTTATACAGCATATTGTTAAGCAAGGATCTGGATAACATTGTAGATTCATCTGGTTTCTTAACCCTGCAATATACATGCGGTTGAACCACAAATTAGATTTTGACAGATGGTTCAATCGCAATTCCGGTCTTAAAACAGCTCAACTTTCTTGTATGAAAAATTAATAATCCTGCAACATGTACCCTCGTCTAAACGAAAACAATTATTGTCACTTATTGACACGACCTAATCACTGATACCTTTCGAAATTAATAGCCCACTACTATTAAAAGAAGTGTACGTCTTAGGTTGGAAACCCGCAACTTAAAAGTTTCAAGCTGCGGGCACTGTACGTTTCATAGCATACTTATGAACCTATGTATAATATTTTGTTAACATCTGATGTTTTTATTTTTATTATTCATGTATTATTACTTAATTACATAAACTGTGAAGACTACTTAAAAACGTGATTATTTGAAATTTTTAAAAGTAAATAAATTATGTAGCCTATGTGTGAATGAATTTGCAGAGAAAATAACGTAAACAATATATATTACGAAAATTGCTGATTGCTACCATAATTAAATGTTAAATATTGATATTTACTGTATTTAAAACTTATTAATATAACAGTAAAAGCAATTTGAGTGACAACAGGCTACTAAGAATAAAGTTCACAAAAACTCAGAAGTTGATGATATCGTATTTTGTGTTTGTTTTCTCAAATAACTAGAAAGGTACAGCATTTAAAAATTTATATGTAATATAATCTTGTTTGTTGAGGTTATGTCCGAGTACAAAATCCCGGCAACTAAAATCTCCAACAATAATAATACTTAAAATCAAAAACTGTTAGAAACTGTTCAAGATCATCAGAAGAACACAAGATCTGTTCGCCTATCTTTACGAAATATATCATATGCATCAGAAAATAATTTAAGGCTATTTATGCAACAATATAAGTACGTTTCAATGGCAATGCCATCATAGTTCTCGACATCTACAACGTTTCCTGCAATATCATTTATAAATTTAATGGAGCATCGCGGTTAAGTGCCTACGACAATGTAGGTTGCTTCCTGCAAGTCGAGCCACTTAGGCCGAGCAGGAAGTAGCAGACCAGTTACATCTCACCTGCACTCGATTTATATGTGAACCTACATATGAAGGAACAGCCAGTTCAATTGTCGGTCATCTCATCTATGGCATACTGATGAGGGCTAACAAGCCCGAAACCGGTCTATGTCTGGTGGATTGGCCGACAAGGATTCTTGGCTGTTCACACAGATACTGCAGGTGTAATTCAATGTGGTCGGGGCATTAGCCAGCGGAGTAGTTGTTTGCTACAGTATCATTTACAGATCTACAACATTACTACTACAACTCTTCTCAGACTATGAACAGTTTGATAGAGGAAACACAAGCTAGTGCGAAGGTTTTTGCTGTGCAAGTTTAGTTTAAATATGATATTATTATAGTTACTCAATGAATATAACGAATTTTAAAATTTGATTGTCCATTAATTAATCATTCCAGAAGTTGAGCTTTTTTACCTTATAGATTACAATTTGAGTGCGATCATACGGCAACAAGACACGCCTAAACCGCGAATTACGAAAGCAACTGGTTTTTTTTATAGTATCAGAAACATGTTTCTCGTTTTTACTGTTTAAGAAAGGTATTTTAAGCTAATATGTATCAAATCTCCTACAATTCCTATCAATGAAGTCATATGTATGTTCTCTGATACCAAACATCTAGGTATGCTAATGAACATCCACAGACAAAACTCTATTCAATAATTATCTAAAAAATTTAATATATTTACTAACCTCTGGAGTGGGAACTCGAAATTCAACCACAATAATTGAGATCTCACTTATTTCTGCGTTTTATTTTGGATCGCTTCATCAGGTGGCCTCCTTTAACTTGAGTCAAATATCTAACTATAAAGATGATTATACCAATAAATTAAAGTTATTTGAAATTGAATGTCAAAATGAAATATCGACAACGTCAAACTGATTAACTGTCAATGAATATCATAACAACCTACTAAAATAAATAAAAATTAATAAAAAATTTTACCTTTTATGTAGTTTTTTTTTTTGTCATATATTTTCAGGTATTAACAATATTGTGTGAAACTAACTACTCAGTGGACAAAAGCCCCAACCTGCGTTGAATTACACCCACAATATCTACCCATATATTCCTTATTATTAGCTTTTGTAACATTTTTTACTGTTTAAGAAAGGTATTTTAAGCTAATATGTATCAAATCTCCTACAATTCCTTTAGATAATTATTGAATAGAGTTTTGTCTGTGGATGTTCATTAGCATACCTAGATGTTTGGTATCAGAGAACATACATATGACTTCATTGATAGGAATTGTAGGAGATTTGATACATATTAGCTTAAAATACCTTTCTTAAACAGTAAAAAATGTTACAAAAGCTAATAATAAGGAATATATGGGTAGATATTGTGGGTGTAATTCAACGCAGGTTGAGGCTTTTGTCCACTGAGTAGTTAGTTTCACACAATATTGTTAATACCTGAAAATATATGACAAAAACATGTTTCTCGTTGTCAAACACCATAATTGGCCTCTTTTATCTTGGATCAAATTTTCCAATTCTTATGGGCTTAAAAGGATCAACTTGCAACATAGTAACCACCATTCTTAACACCTCTTCGATCACAAATTTATCATTGTTCATTCGTACCTCAACAAACAAATCAGAATCTTGTTCTGCAACGTATCTGTCTATTATGAAGTTTTTCAACAATAGAGATTCAAAATGTCCTTTTGAAGTTTAATGATGAAAGCCTTCAGATCCTTAACATCAGTTCCCACAGATCTGCATGCCCTAGATGATCACTCGCGTCCTTTATTAGCATTTCGCATTCTGACTTCATTAGAACTGATATCGAGACATGATTTTTTCAAGGTTTTTCTTTATATAATGAACATTTCACTATCAACAGAGTCTTAAAGGATCTGTTACAACATAAACGTAGATTTGTAGATGCCATAACAAAGACATGAAAGTCCTTCGTACAGATTAGACGTTCCTAACAGCGTATTTAGGACAAAAAAAAAACAGATGAATTTGTAAACACCGAGCTGTTGTTGGTATAGTGATGATAATGAACGTGAAGGGTAACGTAAATGCAGAGAAACCTTTACATCAGATTTAAGTACACAGTATCCTCAACGTACTGATGGTTATAATACTAACTGAACAATAATAGCTAAAGGGACGAATTTTACAAAGTGGAGCACTTTAGGATGAAACCACATATTTTCCAAAATATTCGTTACTCTCTTATTAAATGAACTCCAGGTGATGATGAAGGTAATATCAATAGAAATGATATTGAATTTAATTGAATTAAAATTCAGTTTATTGAAGAAAATGGAAATAACCATTTAATACTATTGTGGGGTGGTGTGATTTCATTAAAGACAGTGTATTGTATACTAATATTTATTGTCGCTTGCGGTTGTTTAGCACCCACAATGTTATACGTTGAGTCGATGTTTATGACTGGTGGATTACAACTTTGTGACTGTCCGTTGTTTCCGTAACGTAGGTAGTTTCTCGAAGGGTCTGCTAGAACGAGTGTTTCTTAGTTTTCACCATGAACCGTGATAAGATTTATGGGACCTACTTAAATAATATTTACAATACATGATATCTACATTTAGCACTTAAAAACAGACGTTGAAATTTCAACACAGAACTAACAAAAAGATATGAGTACGTAGTGAATTTATATATAGAAAGAAATATTTTAACTTATACAGTGTGTACAGAAATATGTGAGTGCAGAATGATGACACTAATGAAAATATGAAATGAAAATATACAAAAATAAATATGTTAGTTTATACAGGGTGTATAGAAATGTATAAGCCGCCACAATACTTAACGATATTTAATTTGTGCTAAACTTAGCACATCCAGAAAAGTTGCAGTACACAATATCCTCAACGTACTGACAGCTCATTATTAATTAAATACAAGCTGAAACGCTTAGATATTAGTCTTGAAATATAACTAGTTAAACTGACGCCTATAGCGCACGAACTATAGGTCTTCCCACAATTTCAGATTCCAGATTATTCATTCATAATTTATTTCTCTATTTTTTATTTTGTCCTATAATAAGAAATTCTCCTTAAAAAATAAATAAATATCATTATAATGGTCACAACTATCATCATTTCACATTAAATAAGGACTGCAGAAGTACATGAGACACTGTAAGAGCCTGGCTGAAACTCGACTGAAGTATGTTAACTGTATCAGAATCGTACGCCATACCCTTGACTGTAATTACAGAAATATTCCTGCGACTACCCGCGTAATAAACAGTAATTACATTTTTGCAGCTAGCGAATCTAGTGTCTTGTTTTGGCCCACCGGGTATTTCACCAAGTTTATCTGAGAGGCGCAATCGTGCAGATACCGCTACGGCTTTCATGCCAGACGTGGATATCGCAGATGTTGTACACGTAAAATAATGATGAAAAGCGGAAACCGAAGGTCGTTGAATTTACGTTCTTACGGTACAAAATACTTGCTACAGATCCCGGGGAATATATATTATTAGAGAATTTAAATTGCTATTAGAATTATACCAGGGAAATGCTGCAGTATTATATGTTATATATCCACAACATTGCGTTCGTTGCTTTGCTAATGGTGATAGTAATGTTCGATTTGCATAGAACAACAGGATGTTCAAGCACATAATACATATTACAATTAATTTATAATTGTAACCAAGAGAAATATTCTATCCTATTCTCATGAAAAAATGCAACTGTATTATCGACCATTCTCATTGTAGTTATGTCCTATCGAAAATTGGGGAATTATTTCATATGGTTTTTATTGATAGCTCCGATGATTTTAAAGATATTTGTTTGAAATTTCGCACATATTATTATCTTTCTGTTTAGATCCCCCAATTATTTTTAGTACGCCCATGATCTCAGAATATATTTTTGTAGATAGCGTGTATTTTTATTCTACTTTGTTTTACTTTTATAAGATTTTGATTAGAGGTTTGATTTATAAAATATTGCAACTTTTTTTGATGTTTTATATTTTTCACAACGCCGTTATTTTATTGGCGAACGGTGGCCTTGTATGGATTAGGATCGAGCGGTATTATCGCTCTTTATCCTTCACCATCTCTGTAGACCTGGGCGGCCTCGTAGAGGTGGGTTCCCTTCTCCGGTCAGCCTCGACCGCTGTTGCGGCCGATGCTGGCGGCTCGAGGAACCTCCTCCTGCCCTGGCTGACCCCCGCCGGCAGGGGGGCCTCTTCTGGCGCTCTTCGTGTCTTCTAGGTTCTTTCTTCGCCGGCCGTCCTAAACCCCCGGGGGTGGTCTTTGTTGGGAGTGGGTTTTTGTGAGTGGCTTGTAGCCATAGGATGCTCTTCTTCCCGAGCCTGTTACGGTTCGGGAGATGCGAGCGCTAGGTAAGGATAGGGTTTGGGTTGTCTATGTTCTCGTCTTCTTCTTGGTGGTCTTCTTGGTCTTGGTTTCTTCTTGTCCTGAAACAGAAAAGATTAACGGGGGGGGTTTGGTGTTTTGTCAGGGATGAAGGACAAGGAATTGGTGTTTTGGACGTTTGTGTTTGTCTGTCGGGGCGGGGGCGTAGCCGACGGCTTGCCTAAGCAGGGGGTTGTCGTGGTCTGTGGCTTTGTTAATAGTTTTTTGTGCGTGTGTGTGTATGGTATGTGTTAGGTCGGTGTAGTCTAGGTCTCGTTTTATGTCTGTGTTTCTGAAATACCAAGGCGCAGCGACGGCTGTGCGTAAGGCTATGTTTTCCACGGCCCGTAGTCTTTATGTGGCTTTGCCGCGTAGCTCCATGCCGCGGAGCTGTACATTAGCTGCGCTTGAAGCACCACCTTGATTAGCGTGCGCTTATTCCTTAGACTAAGGGTGTTACCACCCTTGAGTAAGGGATAAAGCCTCGCCCTGGTGATTTTTCCGCGCGCTACCGTCTCCGTGATATGGGCTTTCCAAGTAAGTCGCTGGTCCATCGTCACGCCTAGGTATCTCGTTTGTCTTTGCCACGGGATGGGTTCTTGGAAGAGGGTAGGATTGTCAAGGACGTGGTTTCGGGGGAGGCGTCTTCGGGTGAAAAGGACAGCCGAACTTTTATCGGGATTAATTTTGACTTTTCACCTGTTGCACCAGATTTCGAGTTGGTCGAGGAGGACTGGAGTGTGTTTAGGGTGTGGTTAAGGTTTGTGGCTTGTGTGGTCAGTGTAATGTCGTCGGCGTAAAGGTAAGTGTTTGTGTGGGGAGGGTGCAGTATGTCACTGTTATGTATGGTGTAAAGGTGAGGAGAGAGGACGGTGCCTATTTTCACAAATTAAATATCGCTTTTAAATGATCATTTCCATTTTACTCAGTAAATTCAAATAAACAAAACGGCACAACTAACAATAAACAGTACAAAAGACAAACTTTAACTCAATTAAAATCAATTTTCAATACGGGTACCATCTTCACGAATACATTCAAGCTCTTAACAAGTGAATATTTTGGAAAAATATGTTGTTCCACCCTGAAGTGCTCTCCATCTTGTACAATCCGTTCCCTTACCGGTTATTTCCTTAGTATTGGAACTATATAAATGAAAACTTTTAATAAATTCAAGCTCTTAACAAGTGAATATTTTGGAAAAATATGTTGTTCCACCCTGAAGTGCTCTCCATCTTGTACAATCCGTTCCGTTACCGGTTATTTCTTTAGTATTGGAACTATATAAATGAAAACTTTTATAAATTCGAATAAACTCTTATATTTTTGAACTTGACAGTGCTCCTTCGCATTATAGTAAAAATGTTTAGAACCATTTAAATGAAATCTTTCCTAATCGATGAAATGGTAGAGGACGCCTGACACTTGTTAAATGGCCATCTCATTCCCCCGACCTCAACCTATGGGACTTTAGTTGCTAGGTTTTATCAACGATTTCGTGTAGCTCCAAAAACAGCTCCAGATGACGATGCAGACAGTACCAATAGAATTGATATTGAATTTAATTTAATTGAATTAAATTTTTATCTTCTTATACTGTTTGCTGTTAGTTGTCGTTTTGTTAATTTCACATTATTATTGAAGAAAATGTAAATAACCATTTAATTTAGTATTAGAAAGTGACCTCATACACGTTCTGGTGTATTCTTCATTCATTCATTCCTTGTTAACACATAATTGTTAGTAATCACACAAACCTTCAGATCATGTATAGTGTTCGATATATTTTTTGTTACATAAAGCTTTGTGAAAGGCACATAATACGAAATATTTATTTTAAAACTAAAATAGATACTAAAATCAAACACATCGTAATGTATTATAATATATATTTAATTTAAATACAGTCCAATGGACGTAGCTTAGCATGTGGGTACACCTAATTGTAAAGATGTCTGATACCAAGACATGTACATATTTTGAGATGTTAAAGTGATAAATAAATACGTTATTCTAGTATGTTAACGTGTGTAATATATACTTTAAGATACACTCCTTGGAGAGTAGTGAGATAATAATAATACAGTATAAGAAGCTGACTAAAATTCAATTTGATCTTGTACCATATATTTACGGTAATTAATTTAACCTCTGAATTTTGAATGTATTTTAATGTATCAAATATTATCGGATATATATCTTAACATGTTACTGAAAAAAATTGCAGACTGACATGTCGTGCAGCATCCTAAATTTGTTTTGAATAATTTTCTTAACTTGTTTTGTTTAGAAGGGATTAATACTGGTACATAACTTGATGCTGCTGATACATAAATTTGATGTATGGAAAGTATCCGTAACATAATTTAGTTTCAGAAGTGTGTTTTTATGTGTTGATATGAATGATACCTAAATAATTCAGTATGAGAATCCGACTGTAGTTGCTTCTTATCCGTTAACATATTAACACACACATACCTTCTTTAAAGGCATTCTGATTATAACTACATGATTAGCATGTTTTGAAATGTTTAATATCACAACTTAATCTAAAAACTTAATCTCAGACTTGCCTAAGAGACACTTTTATTAACTAACCCTTTTACACATTTTTTATTAGAGATTTTATTTATAATCCTTTAAATTGTAAATTAAATTAATTTAATTGTCATACTTACATCTTTTTATGATACGATGCTTTAAAATTGTTTTCTAAAGAATAAAAGATTTTATCTCTTCTTGATTTCTTTTTAGCAACATTTTTATCAAGCTTGATAAGGAATCCTTTAAATTTATTTTCTACAACAAGAATTTTTCGTAAAATATAGATTGATAACACAGCTTTATGATTTTCCAATATTTCAGAGAATAGAGAGATACGGGAAATGCACGAAGATTGACATTTACGGCCAATCGGAGCTATCAGCAAAATACTCATACACAGAATATGAAGTTTTGAAGCGTTAAAAATCGTTTCTCAAAAAAAGTTGTTTCTGGTTGAGTTTCAGCATTAGAAATATTATTGTAAATGCTCTTTATATTGGAAGAATTAATCTATCAAATATAAAAAAACATAAACACATTTACATTTATTATTTCCTTTTATTACATAGTTACTAAAAAGATACCTAACTTTACTTAGCGAAGTATGTCGACTGTAACATACAGAGTGTTAAAAAAAGAGTGTAAAATGTTTGAGGAGGTAATAGCATGAACCAAAATAAGCAGAAAAGTCTTAATAAACATGGGTCCGCAAAGTAACGGTTGTGGAGATACGGACCACAATTCGTTTTTCAAGCATTTTATTTTATTAGGAATAAACCGACAAAGGAAGCTTTTAACAAACAAAAAAGAAGATGTTCAAAGTGCCCTCCGTCCATTTCCAAACAGGCACGACATCTCCGTCTCAACCATATTCGAACTCTTTCGATAACACCCTCCTTGGTTTGGATTTCTTGACACTTTTGATTAATCCGTAGCTGCAGTTCTTCCAGGCTATTTACAGGAGTACCATACACTAATGTCTTTAAATATCCCCAAACAAAGAAATCTAGAGGATCCATATCAGGCGATCTTATAATAATAATAATAATAGTATCTCTACCCCTTATTCTAATCACAAGGATTAGCCCAGAAGTCGACGACTTGTGCGGAAGAGGGGGCGGCATATTATTACTAAGCAGGCCGCATTTGCGCCCAGGAACGACTTACGTTGGTAGACCCTAATCACCATTCAGTGCAGGAATGAGGAAAACCTGGAAAACCTCATTAATTAGGGGGGTAGTTAAATGCCAACCGGTATCAATCTCTCACATTGACCCAAGTCAACATTCTCCCACCCTACCATACCCGCAGAGAGGGTGCCAATCTCCACGAATGTAACTTATATACGGTCTACCGGCTGGAGGGGTCGAACCCACAGCGATCCAGTCACCTCGATTCAAGTACTGACGCCTTAAACCGCGCGACCACTGACCGATCTTGGAAGTCATAAAAAAAGTCCGGCCCTTTCTACCCATCTATGTGGAAAAGTTTTGTGTAAATGCTCTCTAACAGCCATGGAAAAATGAGCTGGAGCACCATCATGCTGGAACCACATTTGTTGCCTCTGATTCAAAGGAATGTCTTCCAAAAACTCATACAATTGAATTCAGAAAATGACGCAGAAATAAATAATACATTAATATACAGGTTCTTCCATTTGAAAATCGAAAGATGGTGTAATTTCCGATGAAACAAGAAATAAAAAAAACATTTATATGTATGTCAAAATGGATGTTAGTTATGTATCAAAACTTAAATGGAAAAGGGAGTATTCCGTCGTATACCAGGTATAATTTAAAGCACACATGGTGTTTTAAGACTGATTGGTCAAAGACAAAATTCGATTTATAATTTTAGCCTGTATAGTTTGTCAACTTAATTCCTAATTTTATTTTAGACCATCATTTTTAACCAATAAATTAGTCTTATATCCAAATTAATTTACTGCAGTTATTTTATAACGACATATTTATACATTTTATGAACATTACTGCTGACATTTGCCATATGTTCAATAATAAAATGGGTATTTATTGAAATTGTTTGGTTTCAGATTGTCCCAAATTATGTCAGATGCGAACAGTACCGCTATTGTTTCTTCTTCGCTCTTCAGTTCAATAACCTACCTGAACAAACACTTCATTTCAGCAAGATATAGCCATTATTTTAGAACAACCAGTTAGCACCTTTTTTCTGATCGTAGTGATATTTTATACCTGTTTATTCGCTATTTGCTCAAGACATTCCTACAAAGTTATTTAGTACATCTATGTATGTGAAATTTAAGTGGGGTATTCAGTTAAGGCATCTGAACAATTTGCAAGTTTAAAATACAGTGTGAACCAACAAAAACTGGCATCCAGTTTTTGTTATTTCGATTAAAAAGACTCAAGGGTCCGTCAGTTTCTGTTTTAAAGGGGACATATTGTACAGGGTGTTTCTTCAAGTCACGTTCCTTATGTCCTGTTTCTCAGGTCAAAAATCCACGGACGTATTCTGTGGTCAAAAATAAGAGATTTTTGTTATATAACATATATATTTGGACAGTCATTGTACAGTGTGTTAAAAATAAAAAATAAAACAGTTTACACATATTCACATATCTTAGGGAGGCCATGCACAACAATAATAATAAGAGACCGTCATCTTATTCAATATTGTCTTTTGTCAAATTAAGCTTATTAAGTATTAATATTGACTCATGCATATTCAAATGCTGAAATGGCCAATATGGTTTACATATATGGCTGATGGAAATGGTACTGAGGCTAGGCGAATTTATATGGCAAGGTTTTCCAAATCATCCACCTCCAAATTCAAGAATGTATAGAAATACTATTCAACGTCTTTTGGAGTCAGGCTCATTTCAAAAAGGACCAATTCCTGGAAGTCCTTTGAGTGTTAAAACGCCTGAGTTGGAAGAAGCTAATCTATACGAAGTTGAAGAAGACCCAAATACGAGTAGGACTACGAAGATCGCTCTAAATCATAAACTAGTTTGGTTATTTCTGAGGCATCAACTGTTATATACATATCGTATACAAAAGGTTCAAGCCTTACTGCCGTAAGACTATCCTGCATGCTCGCCTAAAATTGTTCCACTGAATTTTGCGAAAAAATTGAAAATGTTAACTGTACCGCTGGCACATTGTTTACCGACGAAGCTAATTTTTCCACAGGTGCTATAATGAACTTCCGCAATGAACAATGTTTGATGTGATGAAAATGCTAATGTCATAATGGAACCTCGATTTCAATCATTTTCGTTTGAATGTATGAGTGGGTATTATTGGAAATACCAAGAACTATAACTGGTGCCTCATACAGACATTTTCTTGAAAACGTTTTACCTGAACTACTTAACTACGTTTCCTATGCGCTCAGAAAAAGAATGTGGTTTATGCACGACGGAGCTCCCCACATTTTGGTTTGACTGCTCGTGAATGAAAGATTCGGTAATAACGCGATTAAGAGAATGTACTTAAGAACGAGGTCAACTTTGGCTACATAGATGGCTTGATATGAACCCTATTGAGTTTTTATTTGGGGACATCTCAAGACATTAGTTTACAAAACTCACACTAAATCTGAAGAGCACTTACGCCAACAAATTATTTCAGCACGTGTTCGAACTCCAATGTCAAGAAGATCTGGCGCATATACTTTGGCTGAAGGTGGCCATTTCCAACATTTGTTATAATAAATTATAGTAAAGTAATTCCATTCTTAATTAATTATTCTATTATTTCAAGTACCTAATGTAATGAGTATCGTAAAAATGCACTTTATCATATAAATTAATTTTGTTATAATTGGTTTGGAATCCAAAAAGTACAAATACAATGGCGCATATGATGCTCTGTTTTATTCGTAATATTATACAGCGTGATATATACATACATTTTTTTGGCAAATAGTGATCGATGTTACCCACACCTCCGCCACTGCTAAGTTTCTAAAGCTGGTAATTTTTTGTCATACTAAATATGCACACTGAATTTGGGTAAATTATTTGAAACGGTTTAGAAATTGAAAATTTATTTTATTTAATTTTTGACACATTCTAAAACCCACATTTGTATAGCAAAAACCTCGTATTTTTGATCGCAGATTACGCTCCTGAATTTTTGATCTCTACTTAAGAAACACCCTGTATACTATTAGGGTCGTCTCTACGTATACAGGGCGTGAACCATTGGAGGTACTGAATATATTTTGTTGTTTACTGTTGTTGCACTAGTATGCAACTCTTTCAATAAAAAATAAAGAAAAACACATGAGTACCTAAGCATACCCTCACATTCTCTAAACATAACTACTTAGATCAACTTCTACTATGTGTGATCTCTCACACTGCAGCTGAATATCAAACTAACAATGGACACTGTCCAGACTACATCTGCAGAGATCAGGTCTTTAATCAGAACTGACCCACACACATGCAGCTAACAGCTCTAAAATACTCCATATCTTTTGTCGTGCCACATGGCTAATGACCTTCGCAAATAAAATACAAAGCAATAATAGGCTGACCTCATCAGTAAAACGCTGCAATTCCTCATCTTAAAATAACTTATTAAACAAATATTAAATTAGCTAATAAACAAATAATACGCATGCCAAGATACTCAGTGATATCTCACCTAATAATTCATACAACACATGTAAGTAAACCTCCAGTTTTCTAATATCTAAAAAAGACTGCCGTACATTTACCGCCAGGGTATTACATCAGTTGTTCAATGTGGTTCAAAAAGGATTCGACATAATATTTTGTCTACCATCTGTTGTAGGCCACTTGTGTAAGGTGTACTTCACGCCAATAAATTTTTAAACTTATTGTATTGTTTGCGCTGTATATCAATACAGCGAAAGCCATTTTCAGTTTTTTGCGGATATATCATTTTCAAAAACACATTTTGAAAACGTACGGAATATTGTATTTTTTTATGCGCATTTACAAATTATTAGTTTACTTAAATACTGTACAACAACAGGCCACATTTTAACTAGAATGAGTAAGATAAGTATCTGTAGTATGAGTATAAACAGTTCCTGAAATTGGCTTTTAAATTAGGTAGCGATCGTCTAAAGTTTAAAATAAATAATGAGTTAAGGATAGCAGCGAAATTCGATTACTTTCAGGTTATTCCGGGTAAGATGTCATTCTCAATTCAATTTATCACTTCAGTTCTAATGGAATAGCAGGTTTGATAAATTTATTTCGAATAATTTACTTACGCCGAGCCCTAAAGGGCTAGTTTAAATTTACTCTTTACATCACAGCATACTTTATTAGATTCCAAATTTAATTACCTATTTTGATCTGACAGGTCAGGGTTAAGTATTTTAATGAATATGGATAGTACATACTTTCCGTTGTTTGTATAATATATTTGTACAGTGTCTTCACAGACATTAAAATATTAACAAATTATTGAAGGCATTCACACTAATTTTAACATGTACAGTGTCTTCATAAATGATTACAAGCCGCGTGATCAGAGTCGAGATACTCCAATCAATCGCAGAACAATTCATATGCGAATATCCTTTTCCTTACTGCGGCAATTGAGAGAAGAAAGAAATCTATTTGCAGACGAGTTGTTCTTCGAGAATCACAGTCCTGGTCACGTGGCTTGTGTAGTAGATCGCAATTGTGCTGTAATAAAGATGTATGTGCAAAAATTCTTTTGCGATAATGACACACGTAGACCCAGGTGACTCCGAATACTGAAATCCGATTTTAGTATTAACCTTTTTTGTGATAATAGTATTTACATTAGTATGTATTCAATTGCTGAAAATGGCTTACGTACATAGCGACTAGGAGTTGATAAATATACTTAGTCGATAGCACTTTTGGTTTGTGTTTTATGTGTATTTTTTGGCAAGCAACGTGTTTGTGATTAAATTTTTAGTGAAATCTGGCGAAAAACCATAGGAAATCCTTCGAAAATTAATGGTGGTGTATGGAGACAAGTAAATGTCTAAAGCACGTGTACTTGAATGGGCAAAACGGTTCAAGGAGGGACGTGAATAGGTAGAAGACGATCCACGTGAAGGAGGTCCCGTCACCTCTCGTACTGACGCGAATGTTGATCGTTTGCGTGCACTGATCACGTCTGACCGATGCCTAAGCATTCGTGCGTTGTCTGACGAATTAAACGTCAACAAAAGAACCGTTCGCAAGATTTGAATATGGGAAAGATTTGCGCAAAGATGGTGCCAAAAGTTCTCACCCGTAAACAGAAAGACATGCGAAAATCGATCTGCGAGGATTTGTTGTCCCGCATTCGCAGGGCCGGTAGAGACTGGATGAGTCGGGTAGTCACCTGAATATTTGGGTATGACCCCGAGACCCGTGAACAAAGTCAGTGGTAGGTGGAAAAGGGTGGAGAGCAGCCAATGAAAGCGAGGATGTCCAAGTCATGACTGAAAGCAATGTTGATAATTTTTTTTGATATCCACGGCATCATTTATTGTGAATATGTTCCTGACGGCCAGACAGTTGGCGTCCTGGAGCGGCTGCGGGCCCGTGTTTTCCGTGTGCCAGCCCATTCCTTGTTCATTGGAGGTCAAAAAAGATGTAACCGTAGTGCTGAACGGGTTAATGGCAGAGGATTACGAAAGGTGCTTCCAATCGTGGGAGCAACGTTGGAATCGTTGTGTAGAGTTAGAGGGAGAATATTGTGAAGGTCGATAATACATTTTTGGAGAAATTTGATTTGCTTGTTTTTTCATTGACAAATTCCTGGAACTTAATTGCCACTGTGAATGTAATGTTTTCTTAAAAAAAAATATTTACCTCAACACCTTGTATCTCCGTTGATATTAACATTCGCCCCCACACATATAAGCAAGTGTATTTTTAATATTCTAGCTTAAACTATTCCAGGTGGTCTGTAATCCATTACTTATAAAATACTCTGTACATGCAAGTAAACAAATCGTTTTAAGTTTATATAAACTATTTTTGAGTTTTCTGAATGCTTTAGGTACCTAATTTTAAACTGTCTAAATTTGATTAGATACCAAACTACAAATATGGGAATTCCATGAAAATAAGTTTCTAGGGATTTAATCAACTATTAATATTCCAATTTTGTACAGTATATTACGCCCTGTCGTTTTGCTAAAATTATTCCATTCGGAACCTAATAATTAATCTCCATGTTTATGATTTAATTAGAAATATCATAACAGTAGCTTCGAGGCGCATAACGTTGAATCAAATTAGCTTGTCTGCGTTACCTAAATCTGTATTAATGGGAACTATTGTTAATGTTTGGGTGAGTTCAGTTAACATGTGGAATCTTCCCATGCAATTGTTTATGTATGGGTCATAGAAGATGAGAACATTTCACCGAAATATGGAAACAGTTAATATGGTCATGGTTCCACGTTCAGTCAATGACTTTTGTATATTACAGAAATTAATTGAAATGAAGAAAGGAATATCTACATATGTTAAAGACATAACATACAGGGTAGAGCTTGGAGCAATAATTATACGGAGTGTCACCTAACGGATGTTATGTACTCCAAGGATATAACCTTATACCCAAATGGTGTCGATTCAACCAAATTTGCTTAAATGACAAATGTCGAAAAAAAAACTCAGATCCTAGTTAACCGATTTGAGCAAAATTTGCTATTGCTTAGTTTCTCTTCATGAAATATGCAGATTATCTTCCTATTAGGCTGAATCATACAGGGCGTTAATTTTACTACAAACCTTTGTAAATATTCTTCTGTAACTTTTTTGTACTTCTAAATTTTTACACGCAACTACCAGAAACGAGTACAGAATTTTATGATGATATTACAGAAAATATTTATTAACACAAACCCCACATTTTTTAGAAATATCTATGTATCCGTAAAATTATATTAGTCTCTAAGATCTTCTTTTTCATTCCTTTTTGTTATTCAGATATGTTTTGTAAACTACGGACTTATAGTGCCCTCATAAAAATTATACCAATAGGTAGGTAGGTAAATCTGGATAACGTGATGGTCAGTCATATATAGGTAAGTAGATTCAAAGTGAGTGGGCTCAACTATCCCTCCACTGCGACGAAATGGGTTTATAGGTCACACTGAAAAATGATAATTCATCCAGTAGGTATAACATCTTCATGGAAGCTAATGACCGTATTGGATGAGGTTTTGTCCAGATCTTACGGCAAGAGATGCAATTTTCCAAATAGGAAAAGTCTGGTCCATTCCTCTGTAGAGCAGTGATGCAATATGTTTTCTGCCAATTCTTCACACCATATACAGTCAACACTCAAACTCTTCGACTAAATCAACTTATGAAGATGATATTATCATCGGCAGTATGCAGTATATAAACCAAATAAAGTTCCTATATGTAGCGTTCTTAACTGTATCAAATTTTCTAGCTCTTTTTCTCAATGGGTCTGGCCTTCGAGTGAGTCAATCTGGACAATTCTTTCCAGTATTCAGACTGTTCTGGCAGTAATTGAAGCTATGCCCAGTGTTGGTTCTAGACCAATGAAGTTCAAGGTAGCACCTTCATTAGCAAGAGAATCCATCGCATGAATACCTAAATGACCAGATATTGATTCGTCAATTGCTCTGTTGCTGGTTTTTAACGGCGTCAGACCTATATAAAAGTTCTTTTTCGATAGTTCCATACCCTTGATCCAAGAGCTTTTTGAGCTGCTTGAATATTGGAAAATAAGTACGTTTTAGTTACTCTAACCTCCATACAACAAGCCCATAGTAAAAATGTATCTCTGGAAGATTGTTACAAAGTTTCAAGACTTCCTCAAAGCCTAGTTTTGGCAACGCACACCAACTCCAACACTTTTCAAAGTTTTAGAGCCATCGGTGTACCCACAACTGTAAAGGGTGGGTTCTATCTCGTTTCCATTCCTTCCATTTAGGAAGAAAAGTCAGTTAATAACCTCTCTCCCTCCTTATCCCTTTGGATACTGCTGATTTAAGCTTCCTTCCAAATTTTCTTTGTGTGCCTATGCGTATAGCGACAAACTCAGGTGCAGACCTTAAACTGACATTTTATGATATGGGTAGTAATCGTTCTTGAGTAGTTTATTAATATCTGTGTCAACACTTACTTCTTTAGTTCTTAATGCGAGATCTTGTCCAGCACTTTCTAAAATTCCTTCCATAATCAGCTATTCTCGAAGACATCTTATTGTCTGACAACCACACTGTTTTATGTCCATCTTATTAAATTTTACAGAAGAGCATATTTAAAACTGAGGCGTATATGAATTTAGAACCAAGGATATTTTTTTTTGCTTTCAATAATTATTTTAGTATTAAAATAATAAAACAGTCATGGACATAGAGTAAATTAAATTAAATACCTTTACAATGACTTTGTTTGTATGTACAAATTTTTAAGATAGAGTAAGTAATAAAGCCCGTAGGTACTAATGTTTATTGTAAACAAATAAATGGTTTCTTGCAAAAACCACCTTCTAATGGTTGATATTCTGATCCTGAGTCCTCAAAAGGCTTCGAAATCGATTCCTTCTAATTCATTCATTATAATGTTTTAGATATGAAAAAAAAATTAAAGTCTGTTTATTCCTTCTATTCACAACGCAAAATATTGATTCATATTTAGTGTCGTATTATAACGTGAGACAATTTATTCTGTCTCCATATTTATTTGGACTTAGGATACCATGGTTCAAACTTTAACAAGGTTGCATGGACTTAACATAGTTCTTTCGATTATACAAAACTACTACTCCTATGTGTTTTAAGAATATATTGGCACATAATAATTTCATATAAAAATATCGATTACAGAATACATGGAATAGTACGGTTGACAGACGACGATTTATTAACATCAGCCAATGTTAGGCGGCTTGATGTGCGATTATTTGGGAACCTTTATCTAATGGTTACACAAATATGAAAATAATAAACTACATAACTTTTTAGATTGAAACCAATGTTATTCCTGATATGACATAAATTTAATTTGACCATTTTACAACAGAAAAATACTGCCGATGATACTGCCTGTAAAATTTACTATTTACAAGATCTAAAGTCTGATAAGTACTGAAAGTGCTGGATGGTTTATAAAAGGATTTTTACAGCCGCTAATATTTGCACTTCATGTAAATTGGTCGTAAAACAGCGGGCGGCTAACTGCTATAATATAATAAATACAAAGTCTCCCGCGACATTTAATTAAGCCCAAGAATAAATACTAAAGTTTCTTCGGCACAGTAAGGAATGAAAATAAATTCGCCAGTGTGTGTACTAATTGGCATGGAAACGAGTTCGAAATGCAAATTTATTTTATTGTACAGGGTAGGGTGGTGATTGTCTAAGCAATGCAGTATTACTAAAATTTCTACATTAGATATTCCGAGTTATTGGAAACACAGGGTGTTCCTCATAAGGATTGATACAGAGCAGGTGCATATAGGAGTTCCCAAAATATTGCAATTTAACCAAACATACCTATATACAATGTTGCACACAGACGGAGTTACAAGTCTTCAAAGTGGGGTCAAATATTTGGAAAAAATTTATCTCTGAATTACTTTGACTTGAAATAACCAAATTTGGTGTATGATTTAGATTTATTGTCGGTAGTCTTTGACTTTGAGTAAATTTAAACACTACAATGTGTTCGTGGACGGTGTCATTTCTAAAATTACACTTACCAAGCTTTTTTCCATTGATCGAATTTAAAAAGATTGATAATATCCCGCGCAGAATTTAATTTGAAACATTTTTTATACTCTTAAAATTTAAAAAACTTAAAAGTATTCAAGAAAAATTCCATTAGTTAAAATAAGATTTTAATAGTTTACATTAGAAGGAATCCAAAAGTCAATAATAGCCTTTATATCTGCTACTGTTTGTTGTTGAAAATTGCTGGAAAATTTACATTCAGCGAACAAGTTGACATGATACTTGTGTTAGGTTTCTGTGAAGGTAACTGTAGAAGAAGTATGGAAGAATATAGATTTCCAAATTGCGTGATTCCCCATAGAGAAACATTTTCTAATGTTGAAAGGTGGGCTCGAAAGACGTGAACGTTTTTCAATAATATCCGAAATCGTCCTAGTATAATAAAGACACAAGATGAAGAATTTCTTTTCTAACAATTGAAGATGAACTGTAAATAAATATTAAACGTTTATCTTGAGAAACTGGATTATCAAGAATTTTGGTACACCGAATTCTTAAACGTAATCTACTACATCCATATCACATTATAAAAGTGGAAAGTTATTGCCTCAAAATTTGGATCGGCGAGTGACGTTTTGCGAGTTTATTTTGCATCAGGATATTAATTTTCATAAGATAATTCTTTTTGCTGATGAGGCTTGTTTTACTTGTACAGAAATTAGAAATGTTCCCAACTTTCATGAATATGCCGATGTAAACTCTTATGCAATAATCCAAGACATTTTCAATGCTAGTTTAAGATAAATATTTGAGCCGGTATTGTTGATCGTTATTTGATTAGACAAGTTATTTAGTCAAATCGATTAAACGGCGAAAGTTATTTGGAATTTCTGCAAAATACTCTCCCTAATTTAATGACTGGATTTTAAGTTTCCAAATAAATAGTTGGGACAAGCAAATAATTGTCCTCAAAATTGGCCACCACCATCGCCAAACCTCAACAAATGTGATTATTTTCTTTGGGCTACATTTTTTCTAAGTGGAAGAACTGCTTGGAATGTGTTGCATTGGAGTTTCCGTAACAATTTATTAAACAAACCCTCGAAAATTATTCTCTACACCATGGATGGGATCGTAATATTTACATGAGTTTTTGCTAAATTTGCTGAAGCCCAATCTGAAGTCAGTTTGTCCCCCACACGGCTGGCTGTTTCCCAACCGTGAAAACGACCTTGACAAATTAAATTTATTCAATAAAAAATATTGAATTTACTTGGACTTACGTAGAACAATACATTTATTAACATTCGGAGGAATCAACCAATTATCGCATCAATTTTCTAGTGCAACAGTCATTTTAAAGCGATTGTTTGTTGATTATAGGAGGGCCAAAAACATTTGTGTCATCAGCATAGAAAGCGTGTTGCTAGTTGTTGCTATGCAAGATTCTCAGTATAAACCAAACAAAACTGGTCTCAATACCGAACTTTGAGGTACGCCTGAAATAACTGTCAACTATCTGATAGACCATTTCCTATCTAACTGAAAACAATCTATAAGTTAAATCATTAAGCATTAATCCAGGCCAGAAGGGATTCCCTGATTCTAATGTACTCTAACTTATGGAGAAGTCTATTTTTGGGAACTATCCCAACTAGCCCAGGGGATTAACATATTGTCTTGTTACAGTTTAAAAATTTTTTAGGAAACCTCATATTCTTTTTTCATTAATACTGGTGAAAAGCCTTAGCTTTAACTGTACCTTAGTTTGTTATTTTGTAACATAGTTTTGCATTTCATTGCAATTGGATTTTTATTTTTGAGGTAAATAAACGACTCGTAACGTTTCTCCATATGAGTACTTGTTGTTGGTTAGATATTAACCCATTTCAGTAATCACACATCATGAAGTAAAATGTTAGAATAGAAGAGAAAAAATTAAACTAGGTAGTTCAGTTTGTTTTAACCATGTTTTAAAATCAGGAGACTACCATATTAATATTTCTGAAAGAACATGTGTTATCATTAAAAAAATATTATAAGGCGTATTTTAATCGTGACGTTCATTTGCGGGTTGCCATAACCTTGAACTCGACATATAATTGCTTTATGCATTTCAAAATGCACAAAATCATGAAAATTTAGTACAGTTAAGCGTCAAGCCATGCCTTTTCGAGGTATGCAACGAGGAACTAAACCTTATCTAATTTCCGAGCATCTTAAATTATATTCGCTTGGATATTTGACCCCCTATTAATTTTTGACCTCTACCTTCTAACTTTACGGGCAACTATTATAATAAATTCCTTCAAGGTGTTACTTAATTATGTATAAAATAACACACCGCATTATTCCTGGTCACGGTTGGACAAAAATGACTATTGTATATTGCTGTCTTGGCCATTTGAATATGGAAAGCAACCAACTCTTTTTGGGTTTGTGTGTTTACAACCTCTCGTGGTGATTTACATAAACGCACTTTTTAACCTTCTTGTAGACAAACTTCAAGCGTCAATATCTAATTTCTAAAGGCAAGTTTAGTCCAGTTTCCAGAAAGGAAAATAATAAATTTTCCAACCTCAGGTACCTTTAAAAAATAAAGTGCACTCTAAAATTCTATAGCTATAGTAAATTAAAACAGATTTCAATTCTGTCAATCTTTGCAAAGTATTAAGAATAACCCACAAAACTTACCTGTATAAAATAAGTCAAATCCAAGCAATATGAACTACAATATTCACAAAATTTTACTGGGACTATATAATATCTGTCATGAACAGCCATTATTTTAGTAATATATTAGGACTCTGTATTATCATATTAAATAAATACTCTCTGTAGGAATGCAACCACCATTACAAGTTAAAGAATATCTATTAGCATAATTTCTAAAATTTACAAAGTTCTAACTTATAGTGGTTTGGTAAAATTATCATCAGAGTAGTATTAATAAAAATATTCTTTATTGTTCAAATTAATTTTAAAACCAAAAACCAGTAATCTTTCAATTGTGTTACCATCTGTTATAAAATAAAAACCCTGCAAAATATTGAACCGACTCCTGAGTTAAGTTTCTTTTTGCTGTTTTAATTTGTGAGACTGTGTCTAGCAAGGGATAAATAAAAAATTTGTATAAATAAGGTAAGATAAAAGTAAAAGGTTTGTATTGAACAAAGTACAGCTTAAACACAACATACACTCATAAAACATAACACATAAAAAGGGTCAAGGCGCCCAACAAAATTGATATTAAAATTTCGACATTAAATACATAATAAAATATTTAAAAATTAAATAATAAAAATAAATTTAATTAAATAAAACATACACCCATTATAATATTACAATACTTACTTTTATAACTACATTGAAAAATATGCATAGATAAAACGTTTTCAATAACTAACATTATTTCACATTATGTGCAAAAAACTGAAAAATATATACATGTTAAAAAAAATGTATATACCAGTTGAGTTTAACCTAATTAATGTAACAGAGGCCAATTTAAAAATGTATTATATAATTTTTGTAACCATATGGAGTGGGTTTACAGATAAAGTTGACTGTACTATAAATCACATACTACGAGGACAGCTATTCCGTCTCTATCATCTACATCCTGTTCACCAAATTTTACCAGTGAGTTGTGAACAACATATGGATTTTGTGGGTGGTTTCAACAATAAAACCTTTGTAGATAAAGTTTAAACATTCTAGAGTAAATACCATCGTAAACTTGTACATCATTATGCTTCTCAGCGATTCTTTTCCTCATTTCCCCAATGTGTTACAAGCAAATATGCAACAAAAAAATTAAGAATTTTAGAGCAGCCACACTACAGTCCAGATCTATTGCCTTGATATTTGTCTTTGGACTGTTGAACAAGGAAAGGTGTTATGAAGTAGTGGTTTAAGGTTAGATGCAGAAGTACAAATCGCTGTGAAATAATTGTTAAAACTCACTAAACTACATTCAGTGGCATATAATATCTTGACATCTAGTAGTAACGCTAAAGTACTGACAATAATTTCATCTCAAATACCAATTTATTTCACATTTCACAATTACACTGAATTTGTAGGCATTCAGCGATTACTTTCTGTTTCAGTTATCTTTATTTCAACATAATACAACAAGAAATAAAATACTGTTTTCTTAACTCAATGAACGCAATCATCATAAACAGTTTACCTCACCTATTGTGGGGCACCTGAATACGTAAAGGCCTCCTCTTCTATTTACTTTAGAAGTCATTATGTTCACATCATGTCACACCGACAGATGTTTTCAAAGGACGCTCTTCTCACTGTATGCATGAACATAAATTATTTCATATCTCAGGAGAAGGACAGAATGGCGTATTATGGTAATGCGTGTATATATAGTCAGGACAAAATGACATTCCCCGGATATTTTATTATATGATGGTAACTCAACTTTGGGAAATATAATTTCACTGAAATGTATCCTGAATGAGACATTTACGACGAGACAGTTATATTTCACTTATGTAGCGGATGAATGGAGATTATTGCTGCCAAGGCTATTTAAGACTAAATGGGTTATGAATATATTCTCACCTTAACTTGAAGCTGCATTATACAGGGTGGCCAGATGAAATCAAAACACAGACATTTTCAGGAACTGCGTCAAGATTGTAGAAACACGCGCAGACCTGTCGATTTTAGATTAAAGGGGGACATTATTTGCTGGTATTTTTGACTCCGCCACTTTCACCCCCAAGCAAGGGTAAGCTTCACTCCAAAATATTTAAATGGCACTGAGAGTTGAGTACTATTTATTTTGAAAGCTCTTATAATTCTCTTTACAACAGACTTTAAATTTTATAATTCCGCCCAATGTTTCGAAAAAATAATTAATTGGAGAGGAAACAGAAGTGAGAGAAAGATGGAGGCAATACTTTGCAGATATGTTGAATGAAGAGAGTGTAAGGGAAGAAGAGGTGCACGAGGAGATGATACCGGGAAGAGAAGAGGAAGGGGAAGTAGAAGAACCTACAAAAAAGTAAATAGATATAATTATAGAAGCTTTAAAGAATAACAAAAGTCCAGGGAAAAACGGAATAACAGCAGAGAACATTAAGTACGCAGGAGAGGATTTAAGACAAAGAATATACGAAATGATACGAATGATCTGGAGAAGAGAATGTATGCCTGAAGATTGGAGAGATGCTATGATTATACCAATCTTAAAATGCAACAGACTACAGAAACTATAGGGGTATATCATTGTTATCTAACAATGATAGGGTATAAAATTATGGCAACGTTAATAAAGCAGATAATAGAACCTATAGCAGAACGGCAAATAGGGAGTATCAAGCAGGTTTTAGAAAGGGAAGGTCAACAACGGACCAAATCTTCATGGTGATGGAAATGCTGACTACATGCTATGAGTATGGGATCAAAGCAATGGTTTTATTTGTGGACTTCAGGAAAGCATATGATTCGATCAAAAGGAATAAACTAAGTAACATTCTGGAACAATTTGGGATACCAACTAAACTGATTAGGCTATTGAAAATGACCTTAGAAAATACTAAAAGCAAAGTACGAATAAAAGGTCAATGTTCTGAGACAAGGAGACCCACTCTCAACGCTTCTTTTTAATTTAGTACTAGAAAAGGTCATAAGAGATAGTGAGTTGAACAGAGAAGGGCACATATTGTTTAAAAGTCACCAAATAGTAAGTTATGCAGATGACGTGGCCATTATTGCTAGAGATAGTAGGGAATTAGAAGAAGTAACGAGAAAACTTGTGGAGGAAGCAAGTAAAGTGGGATTGCAGATAAATCAAGAGAAAAGTAAGCTGCTGAGAATAGGAGAACAAAAAAAAGATACAAATTTTAAATTGAGAACAGAGCATGGAGAGATGGAGTTTGAAGAAGTTCAAGAATATGTGTATTTGGGGCGCTAATAACAGCTAACTGTGATGAGGAACAAGAAATAAATAGGAGAATAATAAAAGCAAACAGAAGTTCGGCAGCATTCAACCACTTATTGAAAGCAAAACATTTGTCCAGACGAGTAAAATTTAGAATGTATAAAACAATTTTGAGACCGACAGCGCTGTATGGTAGTGAAACCTGGGTTCTCAATAAGAAGTCAAGAGAAAATCTTTTAAGGTGGGAAAGGAAGATCTTAAGAAGAATTCTAGGTGGTAAGAGGACAGAGGAAGGCTATGTAAGGAGAAATAATGAGGAAATATATGGAATGTACTAGGCACCAACAATAGACGAATTTGTAAAAGCCAGGAGAGTGCAGTGGCTAGGGCATCTAGAACGTATGGAGGATGAAAGGGCAGTTAAGAAAATAGTAGGGATTAAACCTAACTACAAGAAAAATAGAGGTAGACCGAGGAAGCGATGGAGAGAGGCAGTGGCAATAGATCTAAGGGAGAAAAATGTAACGGATTGGAAAAGAAAGGCGAAGGACAGAATGGAGTGGAGGAGAATAACACAGCTCTGGGCCTAAAAGGCCTGTAAACAGCTTTATATATATATATATATATTTCGAAAAAAATTTAAATTTTAAAATTAAAATTATGTTTTGTTGCTATAAATACTTGATTAAATGTTTTTTTTTATGAACAGATGCGAAATCAAAGTATATGTCCTAGGAAATGGCAAAACTAGTAGACAAAAGTTCAAAGTTATATGTTACAAAAGGCTTTCAGCATTGTTTGTTAAAGGTTTGACCACTATGATCCCAAGACTGTAATAAATGGAGTAACATTTGTTGTAGATCTGGAATAAATCCATGCTGTGAATATGACACTCATCGATTTGTATGAAAATTAAGATTATTTTGAAATATTTCCAATACCTATTCATGTTGTCCTCGTTTTCAAAAATAAAACGTATTCTTTACTTAATTCAAACTTAATGAAAATTCAGAATAAAAGGCTATATAAAAAATGTACTTTATAAATAGTAACATAATTTACATTCGCAACTATTAGTTGAGCGGGGAAATGAATGAAGTAAAGTAACATGTCAAATGAGAGAAGAATAGACGGTAATTATTTCAAATCTGGTTTGACAGTGATCCCGAAGGATATAGGAACATACATATTAAAGGAAGTGTACCTATTTTGTACTATGTGACAACTTAAGTGACAAGACATTTGAATAGCCATGACTCGTCTAGCGCTGAAAACTGAACTTACAAACGTCTTTACTATACCTAAGCAATTTTCCATTAAACAAATTAGAGAACCCCAAGTTACGTACATTTCTAGAAAAATATATGAACCGAAAAATCCCGCATGACAGTACGTTAAGAATAAAATATATCGATAGGGTTTACAACAATCTACTGACATCAGTACATGAAGACATTGCGGACAATTCCGTTTATTTCCTTATAGACGAAACTAATTTCTTAATTGGTCCGTTAAAAAGTGACACTGCTAGTGACAGCCACATACCTACTAGTTTTAAGTTGCTGGACAAAACCAATCACGAAACTATTATCTATTTTGGTAATGATTGTTTTCATTATATATGTCTCGATCAAGATGCTTCAGATAAAGTTCTTGTAATGTTAAGTGATGCAGCTGCGTATATGTTAAAAGCAGGACAGATTTTATCTCAAAAATATACAAAAATAATACAATTCACATGTGCTGCTCACACCCTTAATCGGGTAGCCGAGAACATAAGGGAAAGTTTCCCTTTAGTAAACACTTTTATATCAACTGTTAAAAAAGTTTTCATTAAGGCACCTATAAGAAGGGTCATTAGGGATTCTTTACCTCTGCCTCCCGAACGAGTTATAACTAAATGGGGGTACTTGGTTAAAAACCGTAGCGTATTATGAGAAACGTACACACTCTGCAGGACTTACTTAAGGACCAAAATATTCGCGATGACATACGTTACATTAATAGATACTAAATATGGTTTCTTATAATAGACATAGACATAGACACACACAAAGATGCATAAACTGCGGTTGATGGGTCAGAATAATATGATATTGTTACGTTGTATCGATCGTGAACTACTGCAAATCGTATGCACACCAATGGTTTGTCTCATAATGATCCATAGCTATTTATTGCTTTGATTACACAGGCACACAAAAAAAAAGTTCTATGCCCGAGCTCCGACCTATGGTTCCTCATGTATTTTTGGCTCCCGAAGCCGATCCCAGGGTCGGTATAGTCCAGACGTTCCATATTTGCGCGCTACGGTCAAAAAATTACCAAAATTTGGCCATTACCTGGAAATATGAGCAAAGCTTTATCTCCGTGCCAAAAATGAATAAGTTATTGCATAGGACATCCCAATTGTCACTTGAGGGCCACAAATTGACAGAAAATTGGTCCTAAAAAATTTCAAATTGCCAGAAAAAATCATATAATTTCACCGTATTCAGGATCGACAGTGAATAAACAAAAAAAAAATAAAAAAAATAAAAAAATAAAAAAAAATAAAAAAGAAAGAAAGGAGCTACAATACTTCCTACGTCAACAACTAATTCATGTTTGGACCCTTCAATGGCACGAAGATAAAGCTTTGCGCTTATTTCCAGGTAATGGCCAAATTTTAGTAATTTTTTTGACCGTAGTGCGCAAATATGGAACGTCTGGGCTATACCGACCCCGGGATCGGTTTCGAAAGCCAAAAATACATGGGGAATCATAGGTCAGAGCTCGGGCACAGAACTTTTTTTTTGTGTGGCTGTGTTATATTAACATTATTTTTTATAATTTTAACAGGAACTTATTTTTTTATTTTGAATAAGTATGTATAGATATTCCTGCTAGAAATCTATATGTTAACGCTGTCATCGAAGAAAACACCTAGGTCGCGCTCTAAAAATAGCCTCATGGGTGGATACAACGAGCATTCTCCTGCATTGTCTTGCATAACAAAACGACAAGCAGGAAGCGGGCGGGCGAGCCAAGGCAGTTGAGAGTGTGTCCGTGGAACACAGTGTCGTAGGTCAGGCACGAAAGCGGAGTCCAGCGCAGAATTCTGCGGCCGTGGCGCTCCCCGACCCTCCTGTCTCATATGGCCACGACCACGTTACATGCTGCTGCTTCATTAGAAGGCCAATGTCACGGCTATCGATGCATTTCGCATCGTTAATGGTATTTACATAACGCAGCCAACGACGTATCGAACAGTCAATACTGGTCGAAGTGGAATTACGTTAGAAGTTATTTTTGATCAGTTAAAAGATAAACCAGGTCGCTTACTAAGTGCAGAATTAAGGTCTCAAAAAAGTCATGGATTGATTTCAAACTGTTAGAAATATTCGACCAGTTAAGTTGTGATTGTGTTTTCAATGGATGTAACTTAAGTGGTTGGTCGAATATTTCTGATAGTTTCAAACTGGTCCCTGACTGCTGTGTGAATAAACCTTTAGAGGGAATATACCTCATGTTGCCGGTAGAAAACGCAAAGCTAGCTGAGGATTAAAAATCAACTTAATCATATCATAATCGGTGCATTAGTAGAATCTTTCTAAGATTACAATAGGCACAAGATAATTTAATAAGTTACTGAAAACATTTAAAGGCAAGGTTAGGGGCGATTTAGAACTTATCTAAAAAAAATGTATGTGTACAGAGACCTCTTACACATACAATTTTGTAAAAAAAAAACAAAAAATACATTTCGAAAATTGTTTATAAATACACTTCTGCACGGCATTGGAAACTAGAACATTGATGAACGGACAAAAAATTGAAAGACATTTACGACAATAGAAATAAACATATTTCATAACACCTATTTTATACAGCAAATTCAATTGGTTTTGACGATAATGTTAATAATTTTTGGTTTTAATTAACAAAACAGTTTGACATACTTGGCTTTACAACAACAAAATTTTGAGCCAGTCTTACCCAGTTTCTACAAACTAGTACAAAAATGTTTCTACTTCTTGTTCGTTTTGAACTCGTAAGTTATTGGTAGGAGCTATGATACGTTTTCGTAAATCATCAATAGTATCCAATTCGGGGCGATACACTTCATTTTTTAAATATGCCCACAAAAACAAGTCCAAATGATTTAAAGTCAGGATAGCGTGGCGGCCATGGTACCGGTCTTGCTCGTCCAATCCCTTGGTATTAATTCTTGGATACGCTGTACATGGTATGGTTATAATTGAGTCTCGTGTATGATACGCCACACTGCTGCAATACGCCGTAGATGCTCTGGATGCTTTCCATATTTTCCACGATTCGGTAGCAAATTTCTCGTGTCACATCTGCGTTGCATTACGCTTGCACTTACTGTACACCGCCGTAAAGGTATCGTTATTTTAAAGCATTTTCACTTCACCATAAATTAAAACTAATTTTTGAGACACTTGAAAACTAATGTAAATACTCACATCACAAAAACGTTAATACTATAAGAAATCGAATTTCAATATTCGTAACATACTACATTTATATACTTCAATATTTTGTTCCTCGGAAAATATAAAGATTTCATATTTTTTTTACGATATTGACTCCATTTTTCGTGACGCCTTTATTTCCAAATTTGTTTAGATAATATTGTGAATCACCTTGTACAGGAATTCTATTTTGATATCAAATATTTCAAAGTGACTAGCTGTAAGATTGAAATACTTGATTATCATCATTACCAGTATTCAAATATAGATAACAACAAACTTATTAAAATGCAGAATGTTTAAGAAAGACCAGGAATATTACTAGGGCTGATAGAACATTGAAAAATAAGTGCATTTTTACAGTATGTCCTAGAACCACTACATTATAATAATGCAAAATTATACTAGTAGTGCAGATCAGATGTAGACTTGTTGGAAGAATTCTTATACTTTTCTGTAATGGTATGGATGCTTGTTGTTCTTTTGGTATTTCTCCATACTCTAGATTGGCACCATCTCTGCGGGTATGGTAGGGTGGAATAATGTTGGGTTGGGTAAATGTGAGAGATTGATACCGGTTGACATTTGACTACCCCCCCTAATTAATGCATGAGGTTTTCCAGAGGGCGTTTAAGATAATTTTAGGAAATCAAATTTTAGATGTAATTTTTTTTAAGAACAATATTTTTGATCAAACACACTGGTGTTATTATTTTTCTTTGTACAAAATAGAGAGCGCTAGTTGCTAGCATTTTTGCTGATATTTTATACACTAACTTTTTTTTAGTTGGGGTTTCCCCAAGTCTTATGATATTATGTAAAATTTCATTATACACAAAAAAGATGCTCTTAGTAAATTGGATGAGACTGCACCGTTTTAGAAAAAAGAATGCAAAATACCGTGGTAAAATCAGCCAGGTCATCCCTATTATAGTACTTATTTATCAAGTGTGTCAAATCCCGAAATATTCCAATAATGTGTCATATTTTGTATGACAGAAGTTATGATAAATTGTTTTTTTTTTTAATTTTAATAGTAATTTGTTCTTTGTGAATATTATAAAATTTTATTCTGCTTTGTTTGCTACACGCTGCTACATAATAATAATGCAAACTTATACTAGTAGTGGAGATGTAGACTTGTTGGAGAAATTCTTATACTTTTCTGTAATGGTATGGATGCTTATTGTTCTTTTGGTATTTCGCCATACTCTAGATGTCGCATGTATCTGTAAAGAAATATTTCTTACGTTAATGGTTGGATACTCGGAGAAAAAATATAAAATATCTTGACGTTTTAGTCTAGTCGATTTTGGTGTTCCAAAATTATTTTGTTAAGATTCAACATCACCACTCTCTGGACAATGCATAAAGTTTTTCTATTTGGCAACTATCTTTCCATAAATATTTTGGAATAGCTTCTAACTCCTGCTACGACTCTTAAAACATTCCCCTATAAGTGAAGATTTGCACATCTGCACTGCTGGTATAAGTTCGAAAATGGCGTTTTGGATGGTGTAAAGATATGGAATGGCATATGACTCCACCACTACCTAGACGTAGCGATAGGGGGTCATGTTGCCTCTAATGAAAACTAGTAGTGATTTGTACCATACGTGATAACACCCCATACCATAACGCCTATTGTGCGATGGACATGCTCTCTCTGTCAAATTGTGGATTACGTCTTCCGTCAGGTCGCCTTTTCACTCGTGCATCCCCAGGCAGAAAAGGGATTCATCGCTAAAGATCAGTTGATTCCATTCTTGGTCCCACTGAATCCTCTCTCTACTCCATTGTTAGCGGTAAGCTTGATGTTGGCGACAGAGAGGCGAGATACTATGCTCCATAAAGATCTACTAGTTCTTCTACAAATTTTTCTGACCGACAAACCCACTCCGCGCAACTCAAAAATCCGCTTCTTCTCAGAGTCGCAAAGCTGGGAAATTTCTCCACTTTAAGCATAATTACTTGTAAAAAATCGTTTGCAATTAGCTTCACAACACTTGCAACCACCGCAAATTGTTGCGGAACAACATGGTTTCTTTAAGGGTCGCTCTACCGTAACCAATATTTGTTATAAATCTCAATATATAATTGACGCTCTCGATCGAAAAAGTCAGGTAGATGGCATTTACACCGACTACTCCAAGGCGTTTGATCGTCTTGACCATGGACTCTTATTAGGAAAATTGGATGGTTTCGGTTTTAGTGGGGATCTTATTAAGCTATTCAATTCATATTTATCGGATAGGTCGCAGTATGTACAATACCGTGGGTTTCAGTCTATTGATTACCCTCAAACGTCTGGAGTCCCGCAGGGATCTACTCTTGGTCCGCTATTATTTATTTTATTCATTAATGACATCACTGTAGATTTGAATGTAAATGTTCTTATATATGCTGATGATGTTAAAATATTTTCGGAGATTCTGTCCACCTCTGATTGCCTTAAATTGCAGCGAAATCTTAACCTTATTAATTCGTGGTGTATTAATAACAGATTGCCTGTGAATGTTGGTAAGTGCAATGTAATGTTTTACTGCCGTAAATTGTGTAGTGACTTGGTTTTATATATTTAATGACCGTCCATTAAACAGGCCTGAAATTATATGTGACGGTGTCACTTTCGACCAAAAACTGTCCTTCGTACCTCACATACAAAAAACTGTCACAGGTGCTTATAAAACTCTAGGTTTTGTTATAAGAAACATGAAAGACTTTAAAAACTTCAGTACTCACAAATTGCTGTTTGAAACTTTCGTTAGGTCAAAACTAGAATATGCATCTGTAATATGAAATCCCATATATTCAGTACATGTTACGGCCACTGAGAAGGTGCAAAGGCGTTTTTTTAAATCTGCCACATTAATATTAGATAATGTGTATCCACTAAGATCTACCCCATATAGTTATTTCTTGGAGTGATTTAATATGATCAGTTTAGAGAACAGAAGAAGTTTAACTGCTGTACTTTTCTTGCATAAAATTCATCATATTGAAGTAAACTGCACATCCCTTTTATCCGCACTGAATTTTCGTGTATCTAGGCTCAATAGTGGCTCAATGTTAGAAATATAAGTTTATTCTATATTAAAAACTACAATACCAATATTTATAAAAGTTCTATATATCATATAATATGCAGTCATTCCCGGTTAGAATTCGATATAGATATTTTTTGCTGACATTAAGAAGAAATTTGTATCTGTTGTTTAATTTTTTAATGTTTATTGTCATCCCTACCTATATCTAAATATCTGTCGTATTATACGTTTGTTAAATGATTTGAATTTTTGAAATGTATGTATGTGTGTATATGCTTATTTGTAAGTATATATACGAATATATATAGGTAGGCCTTTGTTAGTTTGATTGCTGTTATGTTTCAATGTATAATTTTTGTATTGTTTACTATACTAGTATTTGTAAAACTTATCCTATTACTGGGTCTTTGGATTAATTAAATAAATAAATATACACAAATGTGAGCAGAATTTTTTAAAACAGAAGGCTATGTTATCAAAATACGACCTATGAAAACTCCAAGAAAAACTTAACTGACGAATAAAGCCTGCACTTCGTTCACAGGTCTCAGGTCCGGACTTGGCGACTATCTTAATGTTTAAATATACTTTATTTATATTAAAACAAATTTAATCTTATTCATCAGCTAATTGACAGAAACATCCAATTTATTTACCTATAGGGGCTTTATTCTTGACCATTCTCATTGTAGTTATGACCCATAAAAAAATTGAGGAATTACTTCAAATGCCAAAACGAAAGACTTTTAAGAATAGTAAATATACGCAGATAATAATATACTCGGGAATTTTTTAATTCCTACTCAAATTTATTTCACTGCATTCAAGAATAGAGATCCAGGAGTGTTGTTTATATTTAGACATGTTTAGACTTTACTACTCGTAAAATGAAATAGTTGCAATGGAACCGTACATTGAGATACGTAATTAAATGCACGTCATATTACTCCGTGCAATTTGGCGGCGTAAAAGTATTTTACAGCGACTATACTCAAGTAATGGTACTTCTATTTTATATACTTAACGGATATTTAACGATCCTAGAATTGGCGAAGATTTAGCATACATACATTTTTATTATTCACGGATACCATCAGTTATTCGCAGTCTTGAACGAACTCAAACAACATTAGGAGTTGATCTCCCAGTTATAAGGACCTAGTGCTGAACGTGTTAAGAAGAAAAATAATATCGTTTGGAGAATAAATCAGGATTTCTTGACTTTATGCCGTATAGAAGATCTTTTAGAAGTAGATTTTTCTGAACACACCTTTAATGTGCCATCCATGAAAATATATACAGGGTGTTAAAAAAAGAGTGTAAAATATTTAAGGAGGTAATAGTATGCAGAAAAGTCTCAATAAACATGGGTCCGCAAAGTAACGGTTGCGGAGATATGGAATGTTTTATGTTTTCTAGCCCCTTTTTTTATTTTGCAAAAACGTTGTGTATTTTCTTATTATAGTTGGTTGATGTTTAGTGAAATAAACAGTACGTATTTGACAGTTGTTCTCAGTGCACAAGTTTTCTTTCGCTATGGCTGGTTACTCTAACGCAGAATTAACAGACATGCATTTCATATATGGTCGTGCTAATGGGAACGCCACAGAAGCGCGACGTCTTTATGCTGGCGCTTATTCAAATCGTCAGATTCCTTCACAGCGCGTGTTTGGAAGAATTCACCAAAAGTTGCGTGATACCGGTTCCTTGAGCAAACAGTGCCATTCGGTAAAGCAGAAGAAGAAATTCAAGCACTGGTAGAGTAGAATCCAAGTACGAGTGTGCTGAGAATATTAGCCGAGGTTGGAATTAGTGGTCCTCTTGTTTGGAGAATCCTTCATGAGTAACTGCTTTATCCATACCATGTGCAACGAGTACAGGCCTTAAATCCAATAAATGATCATCAAGCACGTTTGGTTTTTTGCGGATGGTTTCTACGTCATGATGCTGAAGACCCTCGTTTTCTTGCAAACATTCGTTTTGCTGATGAGGCCGGGTTCACAAGAAATGGAGTGTTTAATTTTCACAATACGCATATTTGGGCCGACGAAAATCCTCATGGTCTAATAGAATCTGGACATCAGGTACGTTTTTCATTATATATTTGGATGGGTACTGTAGGTGACAGGTTTCTAGGTCCTGTTGTTTTACCAAACCGATTAATAGGTGTTGCATAGAACATACTGTATGAGTTTTTGGAAGACATTTCTTTGAATCAGAGGCAACAAATGTGATTCCAGCATGATGGTGCTCTAGCTCATTTTTCCATGGCCATTAGAGAGCATTTACACCAAACTTTTCCACATAGATTGGTAGGAAGGGCCGGACCCGTTTTATGGCCCCCAAGATCGCCAGATCTGAACCTTCTAGATTTCTTTGTTTGCGAAATTTGAAGACATTAGTGTATGGTACTCCTGTAAATAGCCTGGAAGAGCTGCAGCTACGGATTAATCAAAAGTGTCAAGAAATCCAAACCAAGGAGGGTGTTTTCGAAAGAGTTCGCTTATCGTTGAGACGAAGAAGTCGTGCCTGCTTGGAAATGCACGGAGGGCACTTTGAACATCTTCTGTAACTTTGTTTTTTGTTTGTTAAAAGCTTCCTTTGTAGTGGTCTATATCTCGGCAACCGTTACTTTGCGGACCCATGTTTAGTAAGACTTTTCTGCTTATTTTGGTTCATACTATTACCTCCTGAAATATTTTACACTCTTTTTTAACATCCTGTATACTTTAAATATGCCCCAGTGACCTCTGTGGACATTCAACACACGTTTTCGAAACTAAAATGGATTATTAACGACAAACGCCACAACCTGAACACCTGAACATGTACAGCAGTTTCTGGTTGTTCAATTTAATTCCAGTACTACAAGTGTATGGTTATATAGAGTGTTTTGTAAACTAATATACGTTATATAAATAACGTTATTATAAATTACCAGTACAAGGTAAGATGTTGACTTTAACTTTTTGTTAAGTACATGTTTGCATCTCGATTCCTACAAACATTAATTTAGCGTCCTAAACGCCTTCCTGATAATGACAATGACTTCATTTGAGAGAATGTAATCATTTTTTACTTGCACCAATAGAAGTAAATAACCAAAAAAATATCAAAATAAAATTGTATTATTTAATGGATGTATACCTTTCTTTGTCAGGCAGTATACCGTTGCACCCACTCTATCACTTTTGCCATGACAACACAATTTCACTTAAATTTTAATCACATTGTACCAAATCTTCTCGAATGATCTATCGATTTCCAACCACTCTGTCTTGAGTGCTATGAAAAATTGTCAAACCGACTATACCTCGATAAAAATGTAGTTCTTGCGTTCGCGAACGTATCGCAATCTAAAATACAAATACCTTTACGCCTATAAATTGTTAGTCTAATCTCTAATGGTGCCTTTCATATTCAGAAAGTAAGCAAGATACCGCGGAGCAGCTGGAAGAATGCCACCGCGATAACTTCAATCTAGAAGTTTCAGTAAAGCCTTTCCTAACACGCTTCTAGGAATTCTGGTGTTCGTCGGAAATTAGCGATCTTGTATCGTCCTGAAATGTTTATACACAACTTGTAGATTTGCTGCCGCATTTTAGACACGTACTTCGGATCGCTGTGAAGATTGGGTGTAATGAATCCCACTTCATATCGTCTAATAGAGGGACCGAGTTATTCGAAGTATTTACTGGGTTTACGACAGAGCTGTAAAATGTGTAGGGGATAAATAGTCTCGCAGTTTATTTGCATACAACAGTGCAAGCGCTTAGTCTGAGCTCGATTAATTTCAGGACAATTTAATGCAAATATCTTTGTTATAGTACTCTTACAATGTCAATTCAATAAAAATTCCATTTATATTCCAAATTATGTAAAATTTATTTTACGGTTAAATTTTTTACTAATTGCGTTTATTCATTAAAATGAACAAATTAAAATTTCTCCATTCTGTACGTCGCCTTTTTTTCCAATCCGTTACATTTTTGTCCCTTAGATCAATTGCCACTGCCTCTCTCCATAGCTTCCTCGGTCTCCCTCTTTTTTCTTTTAGCTAGGTTTACACCCTACAATTTTTTTAACTGTCCTTTCATCTTCCTTACGTTCTAGATGCCCTAGACACTGTACTCTTCTGGCTTTTAAAACTTCGTCTATTTTTAGTGCCTGATATATTGCATATATTTCTTCATTATTTCTTATTTCTCCTTGCATAGCCTGCCCAGAATTCTTCTTAAGATCTTTGTTTCCCACTAAGGTTTTCTCTTGATTTCTTATTGAGGATCCAGGTGTCACTGCCATACAGCGCTGTCGGTCTCAAAGTTTTTTTATACATTCTAAATTTTACTCCTCTGGATACATTTTTTGATTTCATTAAGTGGTTGACTGCTGACGAACTTCTATTTGCTGTTATTATTCTCCTGTTAATTTCTTGTTCCTTCAGCGCCTCCAAATATACATATTCTTGAACTTCTTTAAACTCCATCTCTCCGTGCTGCTTTGTCAATTTGAAATTGGTGCCTTCTTTTTCTCCTATTCTCAAAAGCTTAATTTTCTCTTGATTTATCTGCAATCTCACTTTACGTGCCTCCTTCACAAGTTTTCTCGTTACTTTTTCTAATTCCCTACTATATCTAGCAATTATGACCACGTAATCTGCATAACTTACTATTTGGTATTGATTTAAACAATGTGTTCTTCTCTGTTTCAATGACTATTACTTATGACCCTATCTAGTACTCAATTAAAACCCCAAATTATTTCAATATTTAACTTAATTTATTCCTTTTGACCGAAATATATGTTTTCCTGAAATCCACAAATAAGACCATTGTTTTAATCCCACATTCATAGCATGCATTCAGGATTTCCTTCACCTTGAAGATTTGGTCCGTTGTTGACATCCCCGTACTAAAAATCTGATTGATATTCCTCTATCTGTAGTTCTGCTATAGATTCTATTCTGTTTTATTAAGGTTGCTATGATTTTAGACCCTATAGCTAGCACTGATATACCTTTATAGTTTCTGGAGTCTGTTGCATGTTCCTTTTTTAAAATTGGTGTAATTATAGCATATCTTCAATCTTCAGGCATACATTCTCTTCTCCAAATTTTTCAGATCATTTAGTATATTCTTTGCCTTAAATCCTCTTCTGCATACCTAATGTTCTCCGCCGTTATTCTGTTTTTTCCTTGACTTTTGTTATTCTTTAAAGCTTCTATAAGTATGTCTATTTTCTTTTTTGTAGGTTCTTCTACTTCCGCTTCCTCTTCCCCTGCCAGTATCATTTCCTATTGATCCTCTCCTTCTCTTTCGCTCTCTTCATTTGACATATCTGCAAAATATTACCTCAATCTTTCACGTACTTGTGTGTCCTCTACAATTAAATTACCATTTTCATCCCTCACATATATTACTTCCTCCTTTCTCTTTTTCCTTTTTTTTTATCTCTCTTCAGAAGTTATGTATTTCTTTCCTCTTATAATGACATTACATTTCATTTATTTTATTAATCTGTTATGCTCCCTTCTTTTGTCTAAACACTTTCATTACCATCTTTTTTCTCACTCAGATGCCCCCTCTTACACATAATACTCTTCGGGAAGACTTTCTGGTTATTGATGTCTTCAGCATCCCTCTCTCACACCACCACCATACTCTACTCAAGCAGCCATCTGACTGTTGCTCGCGCAGCTACTCTCAGCTCCGAATGAACAGGTTACTAAAGTTAGCTGAAATTGTCCCTCTACAACTACTCTTTCCTATACTCTTTTAATTGTTTTGTTATTGGCGGTTTTTGTGTTTGATAAACATTTGTAAATGTTGCAAACGCGGATTTCCAGAAAACAGCTACTCTGCGGGCTAATGGCCCGACCATCATTGAATTATTATACCTGGAAAACCTATAACAACAGCATATATCTGTCTCGAGCTTATTAGCTCTCATCAGTATGCTATAGGTGAGTTGACCGACGAACAACTTTAGCTGTTTTAAGTCCGACATTAGGGACCAACAGTAACGTAAAGTAGCAGAGTTTTCTCTAAGGGCCATTCGCAACTCCATGCCATGCATTTTGTCTTTAACATGACGTCGTGGTTGTCATCTAATAATTAGTGTCTAAGTATTAACATTCTTTTCCAAATGCTCGGAGATATTCTGTATTCAGTACATGCGATAACCAGTTAACACAAAAATCTTACAGAAGTACCTTGAGCAAAATTGTATTTGAATATTTTCTTATATGACTCACACATTCGGTCTACAATTGTAAGCGTTCCATCTAATCAAGTTACTCCTGCATATACGGCAATATATTACCTTACCTCGCAACCCCGCCGTGCTTCCGCCAATGCCTTGACTCGCAACAGTCCAGCCATAATTGTTATTATCCTTAACCTTTGTCGCTAAAAAGTTCCTTTCAATCTCGCAGATCTGCCTGTTCATAATATGACCCCGCATCGTTGTAAACATAATTTCATGGTGGTTAATAATAGCCTGGATTTGACTTATCACTCACCGCTTATATATCAGATGATGGCGCCATGCAATTAAAACAATCATGCTATCATAATAAATCGCTATACGTGAATAATAACAGTTAATAGTAAGGATCGAATATGCAAATTGTCAACATATTAGTTATCGCATGAACCGTGGTGAATCAGGAATCTTCCTTCCCAATGGACAGACATACGTTGAGTGAAAGTGGTTGAAAACCAAAGGTTGACACAACGAAAAAATGTAGCACAAGAACTAAAACTTTAACTAAAAAGAAACGTTTATTAAAAATTATTAAGTTACGTTTAAATAAAAATAATTAAATAGATAATAAATGTTTATGCAAACGTTTTATTAACGTCTATATACCTTTTACGTCACGTTTTAATAACGTTTTATATAACTTAGTCTTAGCAGTAATAAAAAATATATATTATGGTACAATTTTATTTCCAAATTATAGTAATAATTCGGTGATTGTTACATATATTGGAATTTTAAGGCACAGCTACTCTGATTGCTAATGAACCGACCACCCGTGAATTTACTCTAAAAAGTTGGCTGCTTGCCTGGTCTATAGTCCAGGTGCTACCAGGCATATACCTACCAGTTTCGAACTTCGTACTTCATTAAGCCGACAATAATTGACTGTGCGATTCTATATCTAGTCGATAGAAGGATATGAGTGCAAGAGATGTAAAACTGTCTTGTGATCATTAGTTGATATTTTGCCGATTTAGACGTATGTTACACATTACACAAGCGTTATAAAATAAACATAATTTTTAAGTGTTCACTTCAACCTCTTCTATACGTTTAAGTTTTTACCTAAACTTAACATTTGGATAAAACGTTTAATATATTGAATTCATATATGTATTTGAAACATTTAACTTGAAGTTTTACAAACGTTGCACTTCACGCGTAGTTTAATATTATTAAAATATAACGTAAGCATATTATTTCGGTGTTTATGTCTACCTTTAGATGAAAACATGTGTAGTATCAATGTATTTTACACGTTTTATTTTTATATTATTAAAACGTGTAGAAAACGTAGCACTAACATCTAGATAACATGTTTAGTATATTAAATTCACCTATATGCGTACATTTATTCGACGTTTTACAAACGTTGAGCTTAACTAGTGTTAACTTTAATCTCTGGATTAACGTATTTTAACGAGATATTTTGTACGTCTAAGATTTTAACTAAAACGTAGACAATTTTAACACAAAACTTTCAATCAACCAGTACAACGTTTTAAAAAAATTATATAAACGTACTTGTCCATTGGGTTAAAACTCGAAGGAATTATCTTCTCCCGTCAGTATGAACAAACAAAAAAAATCTCAATATTTTAAAGAAGAATATGTTAGGAGTATATTTTTAACAAGCGAAACTATTAACTAGACGGCTTAAGTAGGTGTGATGTTAACATTAACAATGATAATAATAAAAGGAAGGGCTCTCTTAAGTTTTCAGTTAGACCCTAATATGATTTTTGCAATGGCGAATCATTTCATTTTAATAAGAATGCTCGAGGAGTGTTTAAGCTGCGTTGTGTGGATTATTAGATGAGTTGCCACTGAGTATCTTGTCATGCTTATCATTTGTTTATTGACTAATTTGATTTTTGTGATAGAGTGTCACTCACGAGGAAAGCCTACTATTGAAATATAGGGTATCTTGGGGCTGTTAGCTGCGTATGACACAGTCTGTCCGTTAGCTTTGGGGTGACACGGGGTATGTCTCGGAGGCCGCTAGCCGTGTATGTACGGTTTGATTCTGGTTAAACAGCTAGTCTTGTTATGAACTATCTTTGCAAGGCTTGCTGATCAGTGTGCATTGTAAGTTTGATATCCAGCTGCAGTCTGAGAGAGAATATATTACAAACATAGTAACAGTTGATCTAAGTAGCACATGTTTATGTTTAGAGAACGTGTGGGTATGCTTAGGTACTCATGTATTTTTCATTACTGTGTTGAAAAGTTATTGCAAGAGCTGCATGCCAGTGGACGATCCCGACAGCAAGTGTAACCTGGCCTAAGCCCAGTAAGTGGTTTTGTTGTGTTATTATATTTATATAGTGTTATTTGTAAGACACAATATAATCAGTTACATCCAACGGTTCACGACCTGGTTCACTAAAGAAATTCTCTCCTCATAATCATCTCTTAAAATTAATCGTATTAAAACTGAAGCACAAAATTATTTTTATAATAGAAAATTTTAGGGCAGTTTTTTACGAAATTAATTAATATAACGCCTCCTTTCTTGTGTAAATTAAAATCCGTTCAAAGGGAAACATTTACCGACATCAAATAGCTGACATAAAAAACTAATTAACCATGTTTCTGTCAAAGCAAAGACGTCATACCGATGTTCGATTGAAATATAGTTAAATACTTCGCAGCTTTAGAAGGCAACGCTTTCACGCTTTGAAGGCGACACAGACGTGGGAGGATCATTTCCACAAAATTAAAATAATTCAGCAATTAAGCCCTGCGGTGTACCCAAAACTGGTTTGTGTGTAAATTTAAACTGTCGCAAGGCAAAAATATATTTGCTAAATTGCCCTTATTGGTATGTTTGAAACCTAAAATGACGGCTATTGGGTTTATACACGCGGTGTAGAACTAACTACATCTATCGGCCGTTCGCTACTCCATGCCGGACTAAAAATGTCCGGGCACGAAGCGTTCTACATGCAGTAGACACCATTGAAAGCTGTCGACCTTTATCGCGATCGGCGAGAAACGATATTTTGCAAACACGGAATTCCAGGAAACAACTACTCTGCGGGCTAATGCCCCGACCAGCATTGAATTACACCTGGAAAACCTATAGCAACAGCTAGAGTCATTCGTCAGACGCCCACCAGACATATACCGGTTTCGAGCTTATTAGCTCTCATCAGTATGCCATAGGTGAGGTATCCGACGAATAATCCTAGCTGCTTTCGTCTGTCTAACCCGACAGAAGGGACCATGAGTACGCGGTGTAGAACTAACTACATCTATCGGCCGTTCGCTACTCCATGCCGGACTAAAAATGTCCGGGCACGAAGCGTTCTACATGCAGTAGACACCATTGAAAGCTGTCGACCTTTATCGCGATCGGCGAGAAACGATATTTTGCAAACACGGAATTCCAGGAAACAACTACTCTGCGGGCTAATGCCCCGACCAGCATTGAATTACACCTGGAAAACCTATAGCAACAGCTAGAGTCATTCGTCAGACGCCCACCAGACATATACCGGTTTCGAGCTTATTAGCTCTCATCAGTATGCCATAGGTGAGGTATCCGACGAATAATCCTAGCTGCTTTCGTCTGTCTAACCCGACAGAAGGGACCATGAGTACGCGGTGTAGAACTAACTACATCTATCGGCCGTTCGCTACTCCATGCCGGACTAAAAATGTCCGGGCACGAAGCGTTCTACATGCAGTAGACACCATTGAAAGCTGTCGACCTTTATCGCGATCGGCGAGAAACGATATTTTGCAAACACGGAATTCCAGGAAACAACTACTCTGCGGGCTAATGCCCCGACCAGCATTGAATTACACCTGGAAAACCTATAGCAACAGCTAGAGTCATTCGTCAGACGCCCACCAGACATATACCGGTTTCGAGCTTATTAGCTCTCATCAGTATGCCATAGGTGAGGTATCCGACGAATAATCCTAGCTGCTTTCGTCTGTCTAACCCGACAGAAGGGACCATGAGTACGCGGTGTAGAACTAACTACATCTATCGGCCGTTCGCTACTCCATGCCGGACTAAAAATGTCCGGGCACGAAGCGTTCTACATGCAGTAGACACCATTGAAAGCTGTCGACCTTTATCGCGATCGGCGAGAAACGATATTTTGCAAACACGGAATTCCAGGAAACAACTACTCTGCGGGCTAATGCCCCGACCAGCATTGAATTACACCTGGAAAACCTATAGCAACAGCTAGAGTCATTCGTCAGACGCCCACCAGACATATACCGGTTTCGAGCTTATTAGCTCTCATCAGTATGCCATAGGTGAGGTATCCGACGAATAATCCTAGCTGCTTTCGTCTGTCTAACCCGACAGAAGGGACCATGAGTACGCGGTGTAGAACTAACTACATCTATCGGCCGTTCGCTACTCCATGCCGGACTAAAAATGTCCGGGCACGAAGCGTTCTACATGCAGTAGACACCATTGAAAGCTGTCGACCTTTATCGCGATCGGCGAGAAACGATATTTTGCAAACACGGAATTCCAGGAAACAACTACTCTGTAGAACGCTTCGTGCCCGGACATTTTTAGTCCGGCATGGAGTAGCGAACGGCCGATAGATGTAGTTAGTTCTACACCGCGTACTCATGGTCCCTTCTGTCGGGTTAGACAGACGAAAGCAGCTAGGATTATTCGTCGGATACCTCACCTATGGCATACTGATGAGAGCTAATAAGCTCGAAACCGGTATATGTCTGGTGGGCGTCTGACGAATGACTCTAGCTGTTGCTATAGGTTTTCCAGGTGTAATTCAATGCTGGTCGGGGCATTAGCCCGCAGAGTAGTTGTTTCCTGGAATTCCGTGTTTGCAAAATATCGTTTCTCGCCGATCGCGATAAAGGTCGACAGCTTTCAATGGTGTCTACTGCATGTAGAACGCTTCGTGCCCGGACATTTTTAGTCCGGCATGGAGTAGCGAACGGCCGATAGATGTAGTTAGTTCTACACCGCGTACTCATGGTCCCTTCTGTCGGGTTAGACAGACGAAAGCAGCTAGGATTATTCGTCGGATACCTCACCTATGGCATACTGATGAGAGCTAATAAGCTCGAAACCGGTATATGTCTGGTGGGCGTCTGACGAATGACTCTAGCTGTTGCTATAGGTTTTCCAGGTGTAATTCAATGCTGGTCGGGGCATTAGCCCGCAGAGTAGTTTGGGTTTATACACATTACATTTCAAATGAGTAGAAGTATAGTTAAAGATTATTTGATGAAATGCATTACTATGACGAAATATAAAAAATGGTGTATATTATTCTAGTGCAGGATATTAAAATTTGTTTTCCGTTTTCAATGCCTACCCCGATTTTTTTTTTCACTGCCAAATTTTGCCGAAACTGTTTAGCGATATATTTTTCTTCAAATCTAACTATGGCACTAGATTCAGCATGACCTAAGACAATTAATAATAATATTTATTCGTGAACCATATCCTTTTACGAAAAATTTTTGGATTTATTGGGAAACGAGGTTCATTTTTTAATAATTTAAAAATCTTCGTATAACGTTTTAATCTTAATTAGTAACATTCTTAAGTTATAATATGTGTTTCATATTATTTGTTCAAAGATATAACTTTAAGAATTAGATTTATTATTATAAGAGTTTATTGCTGTTTGGTGTGGTTTTTGGGTTTTATTAATTATGTAATAGTAACAAATAAAATATTTTTTCCACAGTCAGGAGTAGAAAGCAGTTTCTATGACATCAAAATTAAAACAGAAGTAGTCGATTATTCCCAAAGGAGTATAATGCTCCCAAGGGAGTTTACATTATGGAGAACGTTTTTCATGCAAAAAAAAGATAACATTGAAATTATTTATTGACATTTAAATTAAATGTTACATTTGTACAATTTTCAAAATTAATATTAGAAGGAATATTACTTTCGCTTACATTTACAGTTTTTGTGATTGCGCTAGTAGTGGTACCTACTAAAACCTGATTAGCAATTTTGGTCTTATTTTCAATGGAGTTCTCGACATAACCCTCAGCGACTGTCGTTGATTTCCAATCAGCATGACGCTTTATTGTCGTGATATCCACACCAGCATCTGCCAGTAATGTCGCTGAAGACCTTCGTAAGCAGTGACCAGTATAACATGCAGCATTAGGTAATTTTAAATACGAAGCTACTACACTCGGAATTTTTCCCATGGTATTCTTGCCAACTGGCTGCAAATTACATTTTCCTGCTTTGTAGTACAAAAAAAGGCGTTTATGTTTGACGCGGGGAGGACGAAGGGACAGGTATTTTCGAAACAATTCAAGCATATTTCCCATATCGGTAACCAGAAAGATTCGTGGAATCTTTGTCTTAGTGTTTGGAATTTTTACAATCAAGGAAGAGCCTACATCCTCAATATCATCTACAGTTAAACTTACTAGTTCATCAATTCGACAAGCTCTGGCAATCCCCAGAATTAATCCAACCTATAAAAAATCAAAATACTTAATAATTGAAATGCCTTTTATATATTTTTAGGTATTAATAATATTGTGTGATTTATATTAGCTTAAAATACCTTTCTAAAACAGTAAAAAATGTTACAGAAGCTAATAATAAGGAATATATGGGTAGATATTGTGGGTGTAATTCAATGCAGGTTGGGGCTTTTGTCCACTGAGTAGTTAGTTTCACACAATATTATTAATACCTAAAAATATATAAAAACTTTTACATAAAAGGTATCTAAACATTATTCAAGTAGGTGCTGTCATATTTAATTCATTGATAGGCTGTCTCGCTGTATACTTGAAAATTTTTCACGGCGCACTACTTTTTGAACCGATTGTAGGCTACATCGTATAAAGATCTTGACTTCGTAGGCAGCAAATTGCTTATTGCAATATTTGCAGCCTCCACAATCTCTTCCGACTCACAATTATTCATTGTGCACTAAACAAACTTTAAACTAAACCAAACTAGCACCTTAATTTGACAATTCTTTTTGTGTGTTTATTTTGTAGTTATGACAATAAGTAACTCAACGACTACTAAATGAATGCTCAAATTCTAATACAATAATTCTGGTGCTACTTACTTCATAATGACAAAATATGTGTTTTTAAGTTAATGAGACCGTGGAAAAAATAGTAAACACCATTCGGGAGAGATGCTATTTTGTCCTCGGTGCACTGTACACTGCCAAAATAACGCATTCCTCTCCCTTATAGTATAATGTACTATTGAAAAACTTCCTAATTAGGAACGAAATGTTATACGAAGAATTTTACATTATTACCCGCACCGGCAAAGAGGGTGCCAATTCTCTTCACGAATATAGCTTATACACGGTTGGAAAACGGTGATGGTCCATCTGCTGTTACATGAGATCGACAAAGTAAAGTATACAAATCCGTGCGATATACAAGGATGACTATATTGACGACGTTTTAAAATCTAAATAGTCACCGTCCGTTTCGCCATTCAAAACAAATAAAAGGGGGAGTGACTGTTCAGATGTTATTCTAATTTATAAAACGTCTTCGTATAGCCATCCTTGTCTATCGCACGGATTTCTATACTTTACTTCGTCACTCTCATGTAACGGCAGATGGACCATCACCGTTTTCCAACCATGTATACAGTCTACCAGCTGCGGGGGTCTAACCAACATCGTTTTAGTCATCTAGATTCAAATACTCACGCCTTAACCCGCGCAACCACTGATCAATCAATCGATCCAAAAATTTGGCAGTGAAAAAATTCGAAGTACTCCTTCAAAACGGAAAAGAAATATTAATATTCTGCACCAGGATAGAGTTTTTACTGCTCCATATTAAAAAAATAGCTAAATCAGATAGTAAATATTATTTTTACAAACCTGTTTCCATTTGAAATGAGTCACACTGTATATTGGAGTAAAATTGTATTTTCTCAAGATGGGTAAGGCTTTTACAAAATCTCAGAAATAGGACAAGAGCATTTTTTTATTCCAAACTAATTTCTCCAAATTGTATAACATTACCCTTACGAAGTCTTATCTTGGTTGAAACTTTCGCTACCTAATTCAAAACTGTAATTCAGATTATTAGTTGAATTTAATACTAAAATATTTGCCACCACTGTGATATCACCTAATGGTCATAGGACCCTGATTGTCTTAATTGCGAGGTTAGTTGATTCTATGGCGTGACCTTTGAGATACAACTAGATATATTGATTTACAAAATATCGTTCTTGCCGAATCGCGAGCTTTTCAGTCTGACTGATGAGAACTAATAAGCAAAAAACCAATTGACTTTAGCTGTTTGATATAGGTTTTTCAGGTCTAATTCAATGCTGGTTGGGGCATTAGCCCGAAGAGTAGTTGTTTCCTGGAAGAGGATAGAAGTCGATAGCTTTCAATGTGTATGTAGAACGTTTTGTATCTGTAGCTTTTTAGTCCAGCTTGGAGTAGCGAACGATCGCTTTGCTACACCGCAGAATAGATAGATTGAGTATTTGCTCTAGAACTGTGTAGAGAATTCGAGATGTTTTGGACGTTTCAATTTTAAAAGTTGTACACTGGAGAAAATAACTTTCTCAGACCTATAACTTCTTACAGAAGAAAAGTTGTATTAAGGTAAATTGAGAGTAGTAAAATGAACATGCTCATGCCTATAACTTATCAGGGAAGAAAAGCTGGACTAAGGTAAGTTGATTTAAATCGCCTTATTTTCGTCCAAAGAAGCTAGTCTTAAAGTATGGCCCACTCTTTAATCAATATCTGAGATTGCAGAATAATTCATACATTTGCAACTCAAATTTTAAATGTTTGATGCAACAATGTGGTTGGGGGTAGTTAGGACGTGAACATATTATAAGTCTGCATCTTCCACTTCTTCAATATTTTGTGTATCTACAAAATGTGAAGTCTCTGAGTGCTGCTTCGTTTTTTTGTTATCACAGGAACTAGGCCTAACTCCACAGGTATATAGATAGTTGGTTTCCTAGACAGAGCTACATGTGATGGAATGTGCGTATTGCGTGCTGTTTCGCAGCTAGTGAATACGTGTAAGAATAAAATGTCCTTGAATTCCAACTGTCCCATTTCCAACAGGATGTTTGTCAGGTGGCACTTTTACTGTAAGTAGCACAGCGAGGAAGATGTCTTTCTTTATAACCACCACTTATGGACTGGTCAATAGATGTATAATCAACCCGTCAACATCATGTGATGCTTGTTATGTTGTGATTTCGTTTTACTGGACTGTAGAGTTCAATAGGTTGATTGGCCTAACTTTGTTCTGGTGGTTGGAGAGAAATTATTCTTGTGTGCTTGAAATTTCAGTTTCCAAGTTGAAGTTGATGTCGACACACTTTCTTATTCGATAGCGCCTTTAGTGTTTTGCCAACTTATCAATGATACTTCTTCTGCTTAGGCAGTGGGGCTTGACGAATTTCACGTACGTATCACAAATTGTGGAAAACGGGGACTCTTTTTGCCAGATGACCTTATGTAAAAGAAAGCCTCCATTAATCAGGAAATAAAAGTTTGGTAGATATCCTGGTTGGTTTAAACAGTACAGATTTTTTGTTTTCCTCATATCACCGTCATCGAATAAGACCAAAGTAAATGGAGCTAATTCGTAATGCAAATAATTTGTCTAACCTGTGACCCATTGGAGATAAAATAGCATACGTTATATAGTTATAAAGACTGGGTCAACACTAAGCTGGAGATAGTAGACACAAAAATATTAAGTTTGAGCTCATCGTATCTTAAGAATGTCGCTGGTTTAAGAAATACAGGGTGATCAAGGTTTAAATTTTATTCTGACGTAGGCATGATGAGCTCAAACCGTTGAGTGAGAAATTATAGATAGAGGCGCAACCTTATGGCGAAATGCGTATCCACTTTTGGACGCCAGATAGTATTAGGTAATAGCAGCTCTTTAGTTCTAAGATTCGTCAATTTATCGATAACTTATTATTCACGGAGGTTTTTTTTTGCTTGTTAAACCATTGAATCACACAGAACACTCAAAATTGACTGTCTTTAACAACAGTTCTCGACAGACGGACAAATCTCGGGCCCAAAAAATCCCTACTGTAAAACACGGTGTCAACGGAACGTCAAACATGAAGGCCTTTATTTCTTGTCCGACTTTAAAAACATTTTGCCCTATACATATTTTCTATTAGGGCCTTTGTTTTCAAGATACAGGGTATTAAACTTGTAGATCGAATACGCATTTCGCCATTAAGGTTGCGCCTCTTTCTAATTTCTCACTCAACGCTCAAACATAATATTTTAGAGTCTAGTATCTCCAGCTTATTTACCCATTACTAATAAAATAAAATTTATCGCTCTAAAACATTCTGTTATGAGACCAAACAGTCGTGGAGTTACCAGGAGAATTGTGACAAAAAACTGTTAACAGATTTTTTTAAATAGAAAGCGGTGCATTATAGAGAAAAAATAGGTCAAACTAAGAAAACTGAAGAGACATATTTTAACTTCCCCCCGCCCTCAATGGACGCTACAACCCCTTCGTTGCTTAGACTATAGTTATACATACGTGTTGAAATACATTTAAATTTAGATATACAGTGATAACACATCATGTATGTTACATAACTTCATAGCCAAATTTACAAACTACATCGTAAAATGCATGACATTTATTTCATCAAATAAAACGAGATTGGAACAATGCAGAGGAACATCAAACGTTTGGACCAACTTCTAGTAATCTAAACAAGTCATCCAAGATTTCGTTAACGATGCCGTAAAAGTTATACGCCTATGCACAACGAATAAAAATGTAGATTTTATTCCTTCTATGTGACAGTGTAGTAATACTTTGGAACGATAAATCTAAAACTTAATTTAGAAAAACAGTAACGATGTAGATGTTTTGTGACGATCTTATACTTGCCAATCTTTTTCTGCATCGTCTATCAAGATGATGGTGTATTTTTATTTTCGCCCTAATTAATAAGCGATGGCAACTTTTAGGACATGCGATCGATCAATGGGTGTTGACAGGATAGCAACTTGAACGCTGAGGGGTTTACATCTTAGGCAAACTTCAAAATATATCTTTATAAAAATCAGGTCAAATTAAACTTGTCGATCGCATTATAAACATGATGGGGAGCGATAGGCAACGTGGGTATATATTTCTTATTCTATAAATAGCTATAAAAAATACTAGGTGTTTATAAAATGTCATTGATTTTTAGAGATTTGAAATTCAAATTAAATAAGTTAAAATAAAAGGCAATGACTATTGCATTAAAAGTACAGCCAGTCAAATTTTTATAGTTTCAGGATGGCTCAGAACAATGTGATTGATATTATAATTACATAGTGTAGGATAGCATTTCCTAGTGAAAGTTATCATAGTGCCTTGCTAGTATTTAAAGAAAACTTATTAATGATACACCAGTCACGAGTACAGCTTAGGGAGTACTGTAAATTTACACATTCATCAAAGGTAGCAACATTACGATAAATTCTTAAATCATCCGCATACAAAAGATAATTGCAATGAAGATTTTGAAACATATAGTTAACATAAATTTCAAACAATAAAGACCCTAAACCCATGAGGGACACCGGATGTAACTAGCACAGACTTAGACATGTAATTACTACACTGAACATATGGATATCTGCTATCTAAGTAAGATTTGAATACTTTTAATAGTATATTCGACAATCCAAAAAATGGAGCTCTTAACTAATATACAGTATGCGCCAAAAGTATGGAATAAATTCAATAAAAACGAAACAATTATTTTTTGGGAAAAATCCTCGAACAGGTCGATTTTTAATTTAAAAAATACATTTTTTAGCGTAAAATGCGATTTTCAAATGTCATTTGTTTTCGAGTAATGACGTCATCGATTTTTTTTAAATGGCAGCACCATATTTTTTCCTTGATTCTGAAAGATCGTTTAATTCTCTATCAGACAGTACTAAAATTTTTCCCTCTTACATAGGAAAGTTTTTGAGTAAATGACGATTGAATGTTAGAAAACGTAAATTTTATCCATAAAAAAGTAACAATTCTGAGGTATGTAAAATAAAATACAATTGATTAAATTTTATACTTAAATTAAATGTTCGAATTGCCATCCACCAACTTCTTGACAATGCGCAAGTCTGTGAAGAAATTCTTCTTGCAGATTATGAATCATTTCTGGGGTAACTCTGCGTATTTCGTCCCGAATGCGATTTTGAAGTACTTCTAAATTACGTGGTTTATTAATGTACACTTTTGACAATTCGAACATTTAATTTAAGTATAAAATTTAATCAATTGTATTTTATTTTACATACCTCAGAATTGTTACTTTTTTATGGATAAAATTTACGTTTTCTAACATTCAATCGTCATTTACTCGAAAACTTTCCTATGTAAGAGGGCAAAATTTTAGTACTGTCTGATAGAGAATTAAACGATCTTTCAGAATCAAGGAAAAAATATGGTGTTGCCATTAAAAAAAAATCGATGACGTCATTACTCGAAAACAAATGACATTTGAAAATCGCATTTTACCCTAAAATATGTATTTTTTAAATTAAAAATCGACCTGTTCGAGGATTTTTCCCAAAAAATTATTGTTTCGTTTTTATTGAATTTATTCCATACTTTTGGCGCATACTGTATTATGGTCTAACTTATCGAATGCCTTCGAAAAGAGGGTACTTATACAAAACATCTACTTGAGTATTTGAGAGATGTATTGCACACAGTTGATCTATTTTCCATGAACCAATGCTGATAAGGGACATGTACAGGGCTGCAGGCTTGGTTGCATATTTTGCGAAACTGTTTTTTATTTTTTATTTTTCTTCTGCAGTCCCTTATTCTCAAAGTTTTTAAGTTTTTCCCACAGCCTGTACACATTTGGTTCGTGGTCTTCCTCTTTCCGTCCTTCTTGTTATTCTCTCTATCAGTACTTGTCTAGTAGGCCTCTTTCCTACTAACCTCCCTGCATGTACCAACCATTTCCTTCTGTGTGATCTAACTCTATTTGTTATCGATGATTCTCAGTGCATTTCCATCACTTCACCGTTTGGTCTCGTAAGCCATAGATCTTCCTCTATTTCCCCTATATATTTTCCTCAGAACTGTTCTCTCAAATACTCCTAATATTTTTTCTTTAATATTCACCTTCCAAATTTTACTTTTGTATGTCTAATTATTGCATTGTATATTCTTTTCTTAGCATTTCTCGAAATACTATTTGACCTTAACATATGGTGAACTACCTAGACATGTTGTTCCCTTTGTTATTCTCTCTTGTACTTCATATTTTCTTTCCCCTTTGTCAGTTATTGTCAGTTTCAAACAATTAAACACTTCCACTCTCTCAAAATTGTATTATTTTCCTTCAGTTAATATCGCCAGCCCCATATCTGCTTGTTCTTCTTTCCTTTCATATACCCTGTTATATTCTCATTGATTATTCGTCCTTATCCTTGGCTGATTTCTCTGCATGCTCTGAACTGTTTCACTGCATTTTCCAAATTATTCATTGTCCTGTTTAATATCACTAAGCTGATCCCTTACTCGTTTGATTATACACTGTACCCCTTGTTGGTATTTTGCTCTCTTTTACTGGTATTGCAACCCTGTCGTTGCTCTGATTTCCTTGGAGGTTTCTTTTAATTAGCCTTATATTACAGTCTGTACCAATAAGAATCAGTTTTACTTTGTTATTTATCTAAAGGTCTCTCATAGATTTATATAGTCTCTCTCTCTTGACCATGTGATATGCCTACTTGAAATCTATAAATATCATAAAGAGGTAAATTATGGTCGATGATGTTGTCAATATGAATACAAAGACCTAACGAGAAATAAAGGCAAAATTGAGGGAAAAATTGAATAAATAGACGTAGGTATCTACAATATTTGGGTACTTGAAATGTCCTTTATTGTAGACTGCTCTCTTAATAATTAGCAATGAATACATAAACGGGTATGACAGTCGACGGATATGCGGTGTGTGTGCTGTATTCACGCTGTATTGCAGTGATTCTTAACTCTATTCCGTAAGGGTACCTACATTTTCTGGAAACAACAGATTTTACGACCCGTGAGTCACCCTGCGTCACGTCAACTGCGCATCAACGTTCGCCCGGCCTAACAATAAAATAAATTAGAAAGGTTACGTGGTTAATAACTTTTAAGTAAGTACCTGTGAGTACCTACTTACAATGTAATATTCGTAATAGCGTAACATAATGCTTTTTAATGAAATAAAAATGGCGTTACAAAAGTAATTAAAAATTAAGCTGTGTCAAGAGGTGTTTTTTGATAAATTAAGCCATCTCATGCTTTTTTCTCCAAACCTCATGCTATTTTGAAATTATTCTCATGCACTGAGTTTTTCCCACCTGGCAACACTGCCTTATGCTAAGAGTGGGAGCACGCGTGTAGCATGACACAAATACACGCAAGCGGCAAAACACAATTCACCATCATGGTCCTCACTTTCCAAACATGTCTACCAGGTGTATACACTAAATCGCAAAATAGTTCTACCATTAAAAAGAAGCATGATATGCCATAAGTGGCGCCCTCTACTAGTAGCGCCAAAAAAAAACAAATTTGAATTTCTAGTCTCATAAAACCTCCGATCTCCAAAATGAATCCAAATATTTGGATTTTTTTTTTTAAATATCTCAAAATATTATTATTTTAACACTATTTTTCTAACCGTAAATGTCATTATTTCACTAGTAGAATAAAACTATTTTTTTACGTTCATGCAAAAGACAAAACTTTATTGAACTATATTTAGTGGAAAAAGTGGTTCTTTATTGCACTATAGCAATAAAATGTTTATTGCGTTCATCTGCCGTTCTACTACAGTGTTTTGTCATCATGACAAACATAAACGTTCAAATCGACGTCATATTTCCTAGCTTAGTGTCATCTGATTAAAACATTTCTTGGTTTTTGCATGAACGTAGAAAATTTATTGTATGCAACTCGTACTAAAAGTGTTTATTGCACTAGACGTGTTGTCCTAGTTGACCTAACTTTTTGTACTAGTTGCATAAATAACTACTATTTCCTTAATGAATAAAGTGGGAGGATTTTACAGGCGTAAAGAGGGAATAAACCGTCAATTATAAGGAGATCGTGGATAAACAGCATCCAATGATGCAATTTGTATATGTTTCATGTTACACAAAATGCAACGAAATGCATTAATAATGCATCTTAAAGTCCACATACGAGGCGGATCGCCGCTTTAATTGCATAAATCAGCGCGCGTATCAGAGGCAGCTTTGTTGCATGTGCACTCTAGCAAAATAAACCGCAAGTTCGCAAAGGAAATGGCCACATAATGGGACCTGGTCTAGTGTTTTATAATCCCTTACATTGTCTCGTATCAGCAGCAGCGGCCGCTGAAGTTATTGTTCTGTATTTTATGGAGCCAATTTAATCGTTTATGGGTGGATGGTATATCAACTAGTAGCGCTGAAGGGTATATAAAAGAACGGTTTATGAAACAGGCGGATATTTAGCCGAGGACAGTCCAGCGAGGATCATCAATGTTTCAGGTAAAATGATTTTTATACCTGTAATCCAAGTTAGTAGGGTAAAAACCCTATTTTCCATGATAGCCTGTTGTGGAAGCTTCGATGTCATCAAACAAAAAAAAAGGGCATGAATGCAATTATTATATCTATCCCAGAGAGAAATAAATATTAAACATTTTTATTGCATACGACCCACTTATCTGAAATAGTATAACATCAGTTATTTTATTATTGTCTTATGCCATACTGCTCATCATTATGTCTTGATTGCTTAGTTCAACTTCATGACAGTGCATTTTATGGCCCACGTAGGTATAAAGACAAAAAAAGTTAATTTACTAATAACCTTTATTAACAAAATTACTAAATATGAAATTAATTTGTTTTGTAAACATCTACTAAACATCATTTAGCCAAATTCGAATTAAACTGGCAACTTTGCCTACAACATACATTGGCTCATTGGTTGTCTGGATAATTGATTTTTGGGAAACCATATGCCAAGGTACGCCTGCTAACATCTTTGAAATGTCATCTTTGGAAGTTGCAGTATCCTCCAAATATCTTTCAGAAACTAACGTAATCTTCCATCCACCATGACCTGGTGAAACTAGCTCCAGCCTCAGCTATCAAAGGTGTCAGATATTTTACAGTGATGAACAGGATTTTTCCAACTACCTGTATAGAAGCGACCTTGTCTGTATGTCAGAAAAAGGATCTCTTCTGAACAACCATGTTGTCGATAAAAAAAGTTTTTAATCAAATCAATTTTGGAGAGAAAATGGAAAATGGAGTCATCACGATGGTGAATCTTTTTTAACATAACTAGGTTGCGCCACTATCTAATATTTTTTAGATTAAGCCCTTTTTATTACAAGACAGTATTCTTACATAATTTCAGTAAATAGCTCCCTTTTGGAGTAAATAACTTTTTTACGTTAAAAGTAGTGACCAGAGTAAGCTATATTTATATGTATCAATCAAATAAATCTTAGTTTTGAAATGATCTTAAATTTAAAAAGCAATACAGAAATTAAACACAAGTATTACTAAAGAACTATTATAGTCCACCTTCAGCTTTAATACTGGTTTGACACTGTAATATTAGCGATGTATACCGCATATATTTAAGTTACCACAAACTTCATTTGCAGTCATTTTAAGGTGTAAATTGTTAATGTTAATTACTTTGCTGTAAATCCGTTGCTATAAAAATCCCCATAAAAAGGAATGTAGTGGATTTAAATCGGGAATTTTTAGTGGCCACCTCACAGGACCAAACCGACCAATCCATCTATCATGAAAATACTTATTTACCCGCTTTGTCACAAATCTGTCACTCTGAGGAGGTGCACCATCTTGTTTTCTAATATTCAACGGAATGTCTTCTATTGTTAAGTTCTTGCATCTCCAATAAATGACAATAGAAGATTTCTCCCCAAATATAGAAAATCGATACTAGAGATAGAGCTCTACGGTGGTAAGGGGGTAGCTCCATACGTACAGTTATCAAAAGAAAATCCTAACTGCATAGGAACTCGACGAGAACTTGTAGTAGGATTGTATACAACTACATCAATTACAACTTCTTTATGATCTGCAACATTTTGTGTTCCTGGTGCTCCAGCCCTTTCAACCTTTGAAATTTCACGCTCATTTAATCTTCGAAAGGTTGATGCAAATACTTGATGGCTTGGGCTTCTGTTATTAGGAAATTTGCGGTGGTATTCTCCCACGGCTGCCAGACCATTTACATTACAAAAGCCATATATATGTAAACGATATCAGCGACTTCTTGTTCAGTAAAATCACTAATTTAAAAAATATAGGGATGTAAAAAGACGTAAATGAATTCTGAAACAATTATTTACTAGATTTAACAAAGAATGACTTTTATTGGCAGCAACAGCTTTGATTTGTTGAGTATTTAATTCAGTTCCTCCAAAAGGAAGTTATTTCCTAGTAACAAAATGGCTTAATCTAAAAAAAAATATTAGTTCCATTATTGGTTAATAGCAACACAGCTATTTAGAAAAAGGTTCGTCATAGTGATGATTCCATTTTCCTAAATTTCAACGCCATGCATCTTTGTAAGGAGGCATGCTAGAACAAAAATGTATTGAAAAAAGAAACTTTGTTTTGGCAAGAAGAATATTTAGTTAATTTTTTTACACCTAGCTTTGACTCACTCTGTGTAATACGATTATTTTGACTAGCAAAAAATTGAAATTCAGAATGTTTTTCCTCTCCGGGCACGTATTTTCCATCATCATACTAGATTGAATTCAGAGCGGCTTTATTAACGATGTTTTAGCTACATAGATATTGCGGGCAAATTGCCTCACAGAAGGCTCATTACTAGTACAATTAAATTTCGATGCTGGCAAATATTTTTTGCGCGTAATTTTATTAACAATGAGTAACGCACGCGTTGGGACTAATCGGATAAATGGCGATAATGTATTGGATTCCGTGATCGTTTATCAGACGGCGAAAAAGGGGTATTGTATGGGTTATTGTAAGAGTGTCAATTCGAAAAATTAATTGCTGAAGTTATTTTAACGGATCTGTCGCTTGCTTAAAAGCTGCTTCCATTAGCACTGAAGGGGAGGAAATTTAAGATACGGTATTTCTTGTAGCGCAATTATTTGTATCTTAAAAGTATAGTAGGTACCAGGTTCTACAGGGTGTTTTTAAATGAAGTAGCAAAAATGGTACAAGTGAATGTAGAGCCAAAAATAAGAGGATGGAAGTAAAAATACATTATATGAAAGCTGCACCCCTGAGGCGATATACCCTCTTAAAAGAGGGGATTGCAATTCACATTATAATTTTTTTCTATAACATGGGGAATGCTAGAGACACGAAACTTCATATGAGCATTCTACTAATAAAGAGACAACTTTTCAATATTTTTCGGCTGGTAATGTAATAATAACATTGAGAATAATTTGCTATTAATTAATTAAAAATGTTTGATAACATGACTATGGGACATGTATTAGGTAAAGTTATTTATCTGCAATCAAATTTATTACAAACGAAAAACAAGAAATACAAAATTAAATTTAAAGAATATTTTCTAAATAATTTCCATTTTGCTGCAAGCATAACCGTCTGTTGAAGTTATAACGCACTCGCACAAACAGTGCTTGGTTATTGCGAAAGTCATCTGCTGCCTGAAATATTCTTAAGCGTATTTCTTCTAAGAACCCAACAGGGGTGGCATACATAATACTTTTTATAATATGTTCCCACAAAAAGAAATCCATAGGCGATAGGTCATGTGAAGGTGCAGGCCAACAAACAGGGGCATCACCATCCAGCGATTGGAGTAATTTAAATTTAACCATTCTCCAACGGCAAGTGTACTATGTGCAAGCGCCCCATCGTGCATATACTACATCACCTGACGTATAGCGAGGGGTACATCCTCAAGTAATTTTGGAAGATTTTCGTTCAAAAATTTAAGATAATCGGCTGCTCTAAGCCTGTGTGGAAGAATAAAATGACCTACTAGAGTATTTCCTACAATTCCCATCCAATCGTTTACACTGAAATTATGTTGACATTTTGAAACAAATATTTCATGAGTATTTTGCAGAGTTAGTTACTTAAATAATGTTTACACTTTACGTAAATTTGTTTATATATATATTTTTAGGTATTAATAATATTGTGTGAAACTAACTACTCTGTGGACTAAGGCTCCAACCAGCGTTGAATTCCACCCACAATATATTAGCTTAAAATACCTTTATAAAACAGTAAAAAATGTTACAAAAACTAATAATAAAGAATATATGGGTAGATATTGTGGGTGTAATTCAACGCTGGTTGGGACTTTAGTCCAAAGAGTAGTTAGTTTCACACAATATTATTAATACCTAAATATATATATATATAAAAAGTTTTACACTTTTGACATTGTCGATATTCAATTTCAAATAATTTTAATTTATATATTAATTTTTATAGTTAGATATTTAACTCAACTTAAAGGAGGCCACCTGAAAAAGCAATCCTAAAAATGCAGAAATAGGCCAGATCTCATCTATTGTGATTGAATTTTCGAGTTCCCACTGTCAAAAGTAAAGTTAGATATTTATAGAGTGTTTTCATTAAACCAGATTAGTAAATTTAGATAGATTAATTTCTTCAGATGATTATTGCATACCTAGATGTTTGGTATCAGAGAGCATACATATGACTTAATTGATAGGAATTGTAGGAGATTTGATTTATATTAGCTTAAAATACCTTTCTAATACAGTAAAAAATGTTACTAAAGCTAATAATAAGGAATATATGGGTAGATATTATGGGTGTAATTCAATGGGTGGTTAGGGCATTAGTCCACAGAGTAGTTAGTTTCACACAATATTATTAATACCTTAAAAAAATATATATAAGAAGTATAATGCATATCCTTAGCTCTACTTGGGATTTTTTGACCTGTTGAACTATTGTTTTTGAATAGATGGTGTTTAATGCGAAGCGTTATATCTACCAATTACAACTCAACTGTTTTTACAAAAGATTCTACATGTTTTATATTAAAGGTATTTTTATGAATTCACGTTTTTATTATCTGAGCCAGATATGGCAAAAGCTTAACGTTTATATTAAGTTTCTTAGAATGTATTAGAGTAAAAATATATAATATACATGGGACATAACGTTCTGTGGGGACGAATCTCCTAGCAGAGTTCGCCATAAATTGATTCCGGTTCGAGCGCTTAGCTCGAAAATAACAAGGCAAATCAGCCAAGACTAGGAAAGTGCACATTTTGTTAATATTGTCAAAAGTTTGTCAAATTTACATTAAGAGTAAGCAGAATATATTAGTTTTTCAAAATATTTACATATATGTATTCGTATATTGTTTTGTACCGACAGCAAAACAAAATCGAAAACGTTTTATACCTCACACATACAACACACTAAAGCACGTGTACGTGTAAGCAAAATGCAGAGACAAATATTTTTATTTATCCTTTATCCGGCTATTGTTTTTTGAAGAATAAAAGACCGTAGATGGAAGCTATGCGCCATATGCGCCTACGCGAGTTTAACATGAAACAATTTTTAACAAATCAGTATTGAATTAAATAATGTGCTATGGGTTCCTTTTACGAAAAAACGAACAATGGATGTGAGCCAAACGAGGCATATACGTAGCGCATTTGTTTTAAATCTTTTTTATTATTGCCGGATAATTTTGTTTTTCCACTGATTCGTCTGGGAACGTTCTGATAAAACAATGTAAACACAAAATGGAAAATTTGATTGATGACATGGGTTAATATATTTCTACTGAAACAACTGAATTCAAAAGTGTATATACACCACGCATGTTATTATAATATCTACGAATGTATACAATAATATACTCATTTATTTAATGACTTAAAATAAAACCTAATTTCAGTATTACAAATATTTTATTTCTAGCATTGCGGAGACAAAATGAATCTACAGAAGAATTAGAAATGAAAACATTGGGTTCAACAAATACAATTAGATTGTGAATTTTACTATTCTCTTTGTTTACTTATTTATTTATTTATTTATTTAAAGAAACATAGAGGTGTTAACCTAATACATGTTTCTATATTTAACATAAAGTTATAAATTTTAATAAACTATAGGCATATAATAGGATTTAGAATGTAGGTATAATACAATATAAATACTTGTACCTAGACAGACTGACATCAAAAATTCCAAGAGCAAGCTGATACTGATTATATGTGGACATTATAACTCCTGTTAAAGACTGATTCTGAGTTACGTAGAAAGTATGTCTAGTAGGACGAACTCGGCGATCTGGCACATAAAAATTAAGCTGAGCTAATAAGTATCCTGTGTTTAACTTATAACTTAAAACTTTATACATGAATGTCAGCATGCTTATTGTTTTCCGTGACTGCAACTGCAACAAACCGAATTATTTTCTGAGAGGTTCATAATGCACACAACCTGGATTGACATTGTATTTCTTAAAATACAAATATTTGACAAACTTATTCTGTATTGTATCTATCTGCTTAATTTGATTTTGCGCTGATGAACACCATAAAATGGAGCAATATTCTAGCTTAGAACGTACAAAAACTTTATATAAATAAGACATAGAATTTATATTTTTAAAATTATAAGTAGTACGCCTTACAAAACCTAGCATTTTATTAGCTTCTTTACAAATATTATTAATATGTATATCAAATTTGAAATTATTCTGGAAAGTGACACCTAAATCCTTTATCTGAATACACCTTTTTATAATTTGATCATTGATAAGGTAATTAAATTCTATTGGTTTAACAGCAAGCGTATAAGAGACGATGTAACATTTACTAAAATTTAGATCTAACTTATTCTTTTGTGTCCAATCATAAACAACATCCAAATCCGCTTGCAGAATTTGACAGTCACTCATACCTTTTATCTGCCTGTATATTTTAACATCATCAGAATAGAGAAGGCAATCAGAAGAAACAAGCTCAAATAAATCATTAATACAAATTAAGAAAAGCAATGGACCAAGATTGGATCCCTGCGGCACAACTGACCTCGCCAGGAAATGAGAAGAGACAAACCCACGATATGTGACAAACTCAAATAGGTTTTAAAAAAATGTAACAAATGATCACTAAATTCGTAAAAATGTAACTTTGATAAGAGTGTGTCGTGGTCTACCCTGTCGAATGCCTTCGCAAGGTCTGTCCTCCGCCATGTACGATTTTACCAGTTTTATCCATGAACACACCCAAATTAGTTTCAACTGACCTCTGCTTGACAAAACAATGTTGATCTGGTGAAATATACTTTTGCATATATAATTCAATTGTGTCAGACAGAATAAACTCTTATAATTTAGCTACTGCATTAATGAAAGTAATCAGTCTATAATTACTAACTAGATTTTTATTATCCTTTTTGTGTATAAGTGTTAATTTTGTATTTTTAAATTCATTAGGGAATACTCTGGTTTCAATAGATTTTTGGAAAATTAAAAGTAATGGATACAATAAAAAGTCTTTACAAGCTTTGATAATGTAACATGGAATATTATCTGGCCCAGAAGAATGTTTGGGTTTTAATTTCTTAAATGCCCTCTCCATATCCTCCTGCATATATGGACTTCATTCGGAGAAGTACTTAATCTTTAAAATCAAAGTACTCCGAAGCAATATAAACTAACGTATCGATGCCTCCATATAATCTTAACATTAATAAAAATTGCAAAGAAACATAAAAATATTTGTTTCAAATATTCATGCAATTATAAGCGACAGCTGTCTGTCTAAACCCGATATACGGGACCATGAGTACGACCTACTACGAGTACGAGTATGTTCTTATGGTTCCTTCTATCGTCAGATACCTCACCTATGGAATTTTGATGAGTACTAATAAGCTAGAAACCAGTATATGTTTGGTGGGTTGCTGACAAGAAACTTTAGTTATAGGTTTTCCAGGGGCAATTAAATGATGGTCGAGGCATTAGCCTGCAGAGTAGTTATTTCCTGGAATTACATGTTTACAAATAAATAATTGTTTGTGAAGGTGATCAGCGGTCTGCTTACTTCCTGCTGCCTAAGCGGCTCGACTTGCAGGAAGCGACCTAGATTGCAACAGGTACTTAACCCAGACCTCTCGCCTTGGGCGCCGCACCATGAAATCTATAAATGATACTGCACGTAACAAATACCCCGCGGACTAATGCCCCGACCGGCATTAAATTACACCCACAGTATCTGTGTGAACAGCCAAGAATCCTTGTCGGCACACCACCAGACATTGACCGGTTTCGGGATTCTTAGCCCTCATCAGTATGCAATAGGTGAGATGACCGACAATTGAACTGGCTGTTCCTTCATATGTATGTTCACATATCAATCAAGATAAGGTGAGATATAAGTGGTTTGCTTACTTCCTGCTCGACCTAAGCGACTCGACTTGCAGGAAGCGACCTACATTGCAGCAGGTATTTAACGCAAACAATCTGATAATCAACAAGAAAATTGTTTAGAAATTTAGAGAAAAAAAGCGAAATTGCAGTTTCTATATGAGAGTGGCATTTTATAAAAGTTGAGACATCTGTAAATAATCTTGATTGATAAACTGACTTAATGTATATACAAATAATTTCTAATAAATGGATGAAATGTTATAAAATGCAAAAACAACAAAAATTCTACTGAGAGTGATATACCACGAACAATACTAATACTTTAGGTTCTTTCCTTGCAAAGGTTTGGTCTGCTTATATTCGTAAAGTACGTACTGATATTGAAGTTACTACTACTTAAGGCTACTACTTACTTGAGTATAGTGTCCATTATTTTAAACACTATCTGCTGAGAAATATGATTTCTTAGTCCCTATCAATAATAACAAGCACATGAACAATAACATATTAAAGTAAAATTATTCTTTATAGTATTACATTTTTTAGGCATTTTGTCTTCGAAATCTTAGACCAAGAGTCAGTGGCGATTTTAGTTAAGGAATTAGAAAATAGAAATATAGAAAATTTTAATTCGTTTTAAAGCAAAGGTTACTAAACGGAGAGGGGCCATTCTTGCAGTTGTGCGTAGTCGGGTTTAGCTACCCTAGTTGTTGAAAAAAATATTTGAAGTAGGCTGACGATTGCACAAATTAACAGTTTAGCCTGCTTGAAAATTCTTAACTAAAATCATCACTGGCTCTTAGTCTATCTGAACTTTGCAGAATTTTATCTAATTCAACTCACTTCAAGTTATAACTTTGGTTAAAATTTATCTCATAAAGTTTTCGTATATCCAAAAAGAATCTTTCAACAGTGCGCTCTTCAATATTTCGAAAGCCTCCACTTATTCATTGGTCGAACCAGTCCGTGCAGCACGATTCCATATTAATTAAATTTAATTAATAGATTTGCGGGGAGCGCATCGAGCTGGAGGTAATTATTGTTGGCCGTAGCTGAGCTACTTTTTTCCCCAACGAAGATATATCACAGAAGCGACGTTTCTATGCAATCGTAATGACACAATAAGGGGCTTTGTTACGCGGTGCGCCATTACTTCGTAAGTCGTTTATTTTTCCGATATGAACGAGCGCGGCTGCGGTATACGGGCAGCGTTATCGCCAGTAGAGGCCGCTATTAGCGGTCCACACACGAAAGCTGGCTCTTGAAAACAACATTAACAATATTAGGAAGAATTCAAAGGGGTGAAGAAAAGTCCTATCAACTCACTAGGATTTTTTCATTGGTGACAACCGGTTTCGAGGTCAAATTTTGCATCTAATCTTCAGGACATACAAGAGGGTGATTCATTAAAAAAATTGTTTTAATGTACAAAGGACTTCTTACGGAGGGGTAAACCACTGCTTGAAATTTGTACAATAAAATACCATTTCTCGACGCGTTGAATGTGAATGACCTTCCAGATAGTAGTTTGATTAATTTGGAAATGAGTTGCAATGCATCTTGTACTTACATCCGGACTACGTTTTACGGTATTTAGAATTTCTTCTTCCATTGCTAGATCAGGACCAGTTTGCCCCTGAGAGGTAATTCTCACACTGGAAAGCATTCCAGTTTCATGTGCATTGTTGACTGTCTGAAGTACATTTCTATCTGACACTCTTCTGTTCAGCAAGCGACGTCGACATATTTTGGTAATTTATATAAATGTATAATTTGAGTGATAAATCATCATTCATTCGAAACAGTGTTCAATCATAGTAATTATGTGACAGTTGCAGAAAAAGTCTTTTCATGACTTCACTTCCTCTTTATATCCCAAAATCTGTAACCTTTTTTTGAAATATCCTGTATTTTATTTTGCAAACAAACTACAGATAGCTACTACCTTTTTTTAAAAAATGTGAAGGATTTGCTTTACTATCCACTGACTAATAATAGTTTTTATATATTTCTAAAAGCAAATCGGCCTTACTAATAAAATAATAGAGCTGCTTACTTTGACTTTTCACGTTCTCACCATCGCGTCGTATAAAAATCTCCAAACCGCTGCTTTTTTCTTACATATACAGTAAAAAGCGTTTATATGCCCAATAAGGAAAGCTGAACTAATTCAGCTTTGTGCGAAGCAATAAAAAAGAAGAGAAAACATCGTCAAAAAGAAAAAGTCGATGTATAATATACAGAACTACATTCAGCATCTCTTGAAGTACGTAAGTTTGAGTATGTGTGAGAGGCATTGATAAAATTTCTCAAGGAATAAATGTGAAAGTAAAATCATCGAGTTGATCTCTGATCGTTTTTCAAGTGTCTAAAAGGGAGAGATTATTTAACAGTTTATATGTTTAATGCATAGAAGTTAAATTGCGAGCTTCTTGAAGTATGCTTACTTGATTTCTATGCGAAGTATGTCAGAATTCGCATTTTAGAGGTTAAAATATGTATATGTACAGTGTCCCGATTTCATGCGATTTTGTATGTATTACAGGGTATTCTTTTAAACATATTGAAAGGTCAGAACCTAACAATATAACCTATTCGTGATCAAGTATATCAAAAATGTTTACAATGTACATATTGTTATATAAGAAAGAAATAAATAAGATCAAAAGAAGCAAATATGTATTTAAGATTGTGATAATCCTAATGTAATATAAAAAAGTGTAAATTATAGCAAATTCAAAATAGCAAGTATTGTAAGACAATATAAATTATGAATATGTGAAAAGTGGTCATAAATTGTAATAATTAGTACAGATTATCGTTTTTAACAGCTTTCTTGCTATAAATACAGCGATGTATGTGTTAGTACATCTTGATATTTTGAGTCTTAGATATGCAATTACTGAAGATGGTATCTGAATTTCCTCATCTTGTTGATGAGTTACTTGAGTTTGAGATGTAAAAGGCATGTAAAACTTATATTTTCAAATCTGACATTTGCCTTTACTGGTGCCATCTACGCAACAAACATTATCAACTTATGAAAAGAAGAATAGAAATGGTTTCTATAATAATAGAAAATAGCGCGCTCTTGCGAATGCCCGTATAAGCTGAAATAAATTCTACCTTCGCTCATAACTGTCACTTCTAATGGGAGATGTTTTGTGGTGTAAGTCGAAGGAAATTTATAAATATTCAGAAAACGTACTCCTCGCCTATTTTTATGAGGAGGCGAAGACACTAAAATTGTCATCATTATGGTCCATTTACTCTATGCTAAAATCCACATTATTTATCAAGAATGATATTGACTTAAACAAGTTCAAGTTGACAGTACTTTTAAAGAAGCAAGAAGATGGATAAAACTCCAAGAAATAATGCAGGGCACTGCTTTCGCCGAACATGGGTTACTTTATTGATCCATGGTGAAGGTGATATTATACAATTGAAGCGACACGGATGATGGGAGAGTTCTACAGTTGCAAAAGGATACATAGATAATAACATTAATGAAAAAATTGAAACAAGTAAGAACATTTTAACTAGGCTATCAAATAACGTACAAGTAATTGAATGTAGCAATCGCAGTGATTCAAATTTCACCATATCGGAATATAGCCCTGATATGCTTTCTGGATCAAGAATTATTATTAAATATTGTAAATACTGTTAATCAACATCCAAATTACGAATGCTATCAAATGATTTTCGTACTTTTTCTTCTGTTTGTTATAATTAATGTTCTAGTTTTCATAAAGTTAATAATTGAAATGTTTTATTGTGTTGAGTGATTGTAGATAAAACTTTGTATGCATTACGAGGAAAAAGTCACGTTACTGCAATAATGTATCGCTTTTCGCTCTTAATACATAAACCACTATTACGTTTAAGTGACAGAAATATCCAGTTAAGATAATATAAACATAATATTTAAAAATATATAATAATCGTTGGCAACAATGTTTTTAATGGTGACCAAATAATAAATAAAAAAACATCGGAAATGAATCTCATATTTCGCATGCGATATATATTTTTTACAAACTTTTTTTTCTAACCTCAACATTTGATAACTTCTTTGATATCGGAGAATAGAAACCGACAGATCTCTCCGAACCAAGGGCTACGCGTTAGGAATGCAATAAATTAAAGGACAAACTTTACGGCCACTACAAGAGCTACATCAAAAGAACATTTTAGCGAATCAAATGGCATCCATTTTGCCATTTCAGATGCCATTATTGCCGGTATAATTCCAAGAATCTTTTCGTTCATTAGTATATCATTAGTTGGCGATCAGATTATAACTACCGAGATATAATGATAAGACAGGTCATAAAGCACGTAATTAATACTTGATTGAACGGCCATTTGTATATTACTATCGCCATATCTCCCTGGACAGTTTATTTTTCATGAGTAATAGCCATTACTTTGCAGCGAATTGAATTGATGTAAAAGTTTTAATTCTGTTTTTGACGTCTTAGTAAAAATGTTATGAACAATGCACGAACATGTCTTAAGGTAGGTATCCACAAGGAGACTAGATTTTTTTTCATGAGAAATTTATCTCAAATATTTTTTCATAGAACAGATATTTTTATGAAACCCTCGAGTTCAGAAATTTTTCTCCGATGAGACAAAGTATCTCTGATGCGCTGTTTCCATAGTTATAAATGTTCTGTGGGATACAAAAAATTGTGTTGTAAAGTGATTTTATGAAAAGATGTTAACAAGAAGGACTAGAAGCAAGGCTGCACCTTGTGCATTAGATTATTCCTAGTCTTTGAATATAGGTGATGTAACGCCTTATAAATATACATTTTTATTATTGCGTCTTAATAATATTACTCGCCTGAAAAGTAACCTAAAATAAAAACTAAATATATTCCTTGATAAAATGGGTTTAATACGTATTCATCATAAATGTATTAACTAATATTATATGTATTAACGCAATTTTAAGGAGTAATCAATTGAAAATTAAAATAACAAATAAAACATCTAGTACGCGGTGTAGAACTAACTACATCTATCGGCCGTTCGCTACTCCATGCCGGACTGAAAATGTCACAGGCACGAAGCGTTCTACATGCAGTAGACACCATTGAAAGCTGTCGACCTTTATCGCGATCGGCGAGAAACGATATTTTGCAAACACGGAATTCCAGGAAACAACTACTCTGCGGGCTAATGCCCCGACCAGCATTGAATTACACCTGGAAAACCTATAGCAACAGCTAGAGTCATTCGTCAGACGCCCACCAGACATATACCGGGTTCGAGCTTATTAGCTTAGTATATGTCTGGTGGGCGTCTGACGAATGACTCTAGCTGTTGCTATAGGTTTTCCAGGTGTAATTCAATGCTGGTCGGGGCATTAGCCCGCAGAGTAGTTGTTTCCTGGAATTCCGTGTTTGCAAAACATCTAGTGTTTGTTACAACATGGGCGCTAAAATAAAATCAACTTTGAAGTCAGTTTGTGTGTAAGTTTTAACTTGTAGGGCAAACGGTCTATGCCAATGTTGACGTCATAGTAAAATACTAACATTGTGGTTGAAATTTCCTCCAAATGAATATATTTTATGGTAATTTATTACCAACTAAATTGTTACGAGGTATCTACATATAAAATTCTACTCTTGGATTTATTTGTGACTGAAAATTCAAATTGAAGCCAATAATATTATGTGTGCGTATAACCAAGCAATTAAACAAAAATAATATAAATATTTCCGAAGGGAACTCAATTCAAACAATTCACATGCACTACTGAATTCATCATGCTTAAATGCTAGTTGAGAGGTCTTTCAGATGTTAGTAAGAAAATTCAGAATCACCCTGTATATATTTTTCTATATACCGATCCCGGTCGTTCTTGCTGGGGCACACAGTATAGACCCTTTGTTTATTATAGCTTATGAGCTAAAAATAACCTATGTAATCATTCCCTTCATTTTTGACATGGATTTAAAGTACAAGTATATTTCATTCCAATACGTTAAAATTCTCTTTGAAAATTCTAGACATTCAGGTTGATCAGGCCAACTCGAATGAAACTCGGTGCAATTCTTTGTTGTTCACACTTACAGTTTAAACGTGGCTCTTAAGGCAGCGTACCATATATCACAGAGGAAATTTATAGGTACGTTGTTTTACACCCGACATTTAGTCATCTAGAAATAAATTCCCATGCTGGAATTTATTTCGTACCGTGGTTAGGATTACTGCAGCATTTGGAGCAAAAATAAAATACAAGACATTTGATTGAAAATCCATTTTTTACCTCACATATTAAAGTAGCAATACATTAATTTATAGAAGGAAAATAAAGAAAAGAAAGACTAAAGAAACAAAGATCAGTAAAGAAGGAAAGTTACTTTGTATGGCATCACTTTTCTAAAGCTTTGTTATAATATCTAGATTTTAATTTTGAAATAATTCCATACAATGAAATAGGTTCGCTGATGACATACCAGCTAATATTTCATCAGCTGCATTTTTATTATAAACTCTCAAATAATCGTTAATTACGGTAGAACTACAACGTATCTTTGGATTCGGGTCATATCTGTCGCTGCATTTACAAAATCAATAACATACCTTATCAGAATTTGTTATAAGCGAAACAAAAAGTTGTAATTATTCCAAAAATATTTTTTCCAATTCGTAAAAACAAATAAAGGATACGTGAGATGTAGCAGATAGCATATATCTACCCTAATTAACATTTAAGCATAATATTCTACGATACTAGAAAAATAAACCTAAATTGATCGAGATTTACTACTTTCCACCACAAAATTGTCTTCAATGTTTCCAAATCTTATGATACCAAAATTTTGTTTTCCAAGAGTAATACAGTGACTTTCAAATAAAATAAAATATATGGTTCGAAATTACTAATTGTTTACCTTTTCTGTGACTCAAATGCTAACATTCCAATAACGCATACGACGGAGTTATAATTTACTTAATTTCACCGTAAAATCTTTCTTCAATATCCGGGAACATTTTAAATTATTACGGTAGGTGAATATTTTCATATTTATTACAAAATTGTAAAATATATATTGTCTTCAAATAGTAGTTCAAAATTAAGTAATAGTTAGTGATTTTGCCTTATCCTTCAATTTATCACTAGTTCTATTTTTATTAGAATATAAACCTATTTTCAATTTTGTTGATAACTTCTTAGGAATTTATGATTATTTCAACTAAAATAGAAAAATTGTCCTATATTCAGGTATAAACTTCATGCAATAGAGTCTTAGTTGAAGTTGTTTTGTGTTTTGACAATCTGCAGTGAAAACCTACAAAACAAAATGCCAAAATTAAATCAGGCATAGGTACCGCACAATATTACAATTGTACAAAATAAATTAAAATATTTTGTTTGTGTTTATATTTCGCCTATAAAGATAGAAGCCAACATTACAGATTATGTAAATCAAGCTAGTGATAAAACAGGGGGAGTGTTTTTCTACAATCTTGACGCAGTTCCTGAAAATGGCTCTGTTTCGTTTTCATTTGGCCGCCCTGTATATCGATAAAAGCATCGTGAAAAATTTCCTGCGCTGCACAATTTGTTGAATGGAAATAAAAAATACAGAGTTTATATTATATTAAAATCTAATATCTATAGATACCCATATACCTACTCCTACTCTATTTGTAGCTTTGTACCCTAATTTGTAGTTTCTCTGTCTTTTTTTCTATCTCTAATTGTTAGTAAGATGTACTTATAGTATAACATATAATGTTGACTTTCTTGGGCAGAAGTAAGTCATTTTAGTAAGGTTTAATTTTTGTAATAGCCACTTTTATAATTAAATATTTTAACATAAAATTAATCTGTATTTCTTTCATGTTCAATTATCTTATTGAAATTTTTGCCGACCAATTATTAACTTCCATATTACTGTTTCAGTTTTTTCCCCACTTAAGGAAAAAGGATAACAAATATAGATAAATTTTCTCTATATGGAATAGGTCATGAATATTTTTTGACCAGTTCAGAAATCAAGGTAACATAATTTTAACTTTAAATATTTGTTGGACATCTAGTAGTCGCTGGCTATTCCGTGCTGAACTTGAGCGGTAACAAGCGATCTGTCATACTGTAGGTACCATTGATAGGCGATAACAATATTGCAAACCCGAAATTTTAGAACATAACTAGTAACAGGACCAGCATTGAATTACACCTCAAATATCTATAAACATCAGGTATACCGGTTATTAGCTGAATGTCCACTTAGATCTCCAGATTTATCTCCTCTAGTTTCTTTTTATGGGGACTTAAAAAGTAAAGTATAATAATAATAATAATAATAATAATAATAATAATAATAATAATAATAATAATAATAATAATAATAATAATAACATCTCCGAGTGTGTCGGAGCCTCGGAAGGTGTTTACTGGAAAAAAAAAAAAAAAAAAAAAAATAATAATAATAATAATAATAATAATAATATCTCTACCCCTCATTCTAATCACAGGGATTAGCCCAGAAGTCGGAGACTTGTGCGGGAGAGGGGGCAGCATATTATTATTAAGCAGGCCGCATTTGCGCCCAGGAACGACTTACGTTGGTAGGCCCTAACCACTATTCAGTGCAGGAATGAGGAAAACCTGGAAAACCTCATTAATTAGGGGGGTAGTCAAATATCAACCGGCATCAATCTCTCACATTGACCCAAGCCAACATTATTCCACCCTACTATACCCACAGAGTGGGTGCCAATCCTCTCTATGAATATAGCTTATATACGGTCTACCGGCAGCTGGGCTCGAACCAACTCCGTCTAGTCACCTCGATTCAAGTACTAACGCCTTAAACCGCGCGACCACTGACCGATCTGAGTATATACTATATACTGAGTATACCAGAATAGACAAGATCCAGGTGCATTAAAGGAACGCATTTTGACGGAGATGGCACAAACAACTCCTGTAAGTAGTTACACACAAAGATTAAGAAGATTTTTACTGCTTGTTATTCTCACCGATTGTAATTGAAAGTCATCAGTTTGAAAATCTATTGTAATTTACGTAGTTTAAAATACATTTTTTGTTGTAATTGATGTATTGCCATGGTTAAATAGACAAGACGTTTCAAAAGTTTGTCGCGTGACCTACGTTATTGTTTTTTCATATATTTTCAGGTATTAACAATATTGTGTGAAACTAACTACTCAGTGGACAAAAGCCCCAACCTGCGTTGAATTACACCCACAATATCTACCCATATATTCCTTATTATTAGCTTTTGTAACATTTTTTACTGTTTAAGAAAGGTATTTTAAGCTAATATGTATCAAATCTCCTACAATTCCTATCAATGAAGTCATATGTATGTTCTCTGATACCAAACATGTTTGGTATCAGAGAACATACATATGACTTCATTGATAGGAATTGTAGGAGATTTGATACATATTAGCTTAAAATACCTTTCTTAAACAGTAAAAAACTACGTTATTGTATTTAAAAAAAATATCGATGACGTCATTACGCGTCATTACAGATGTTCTCATACGTAAATCAAATATGTAATAGAACGCACTTTTAAGAATAAAAATTGACCTGTTTGAAGTTTTTTATTCAAAGTCGCCGATTTACAAAATAATGAATTAATTCCTTTCAATTGCACCGTACTGTATATTGCGCATTGTTTTCATATAAATGACGTCTATAAAAGTATATATCACTGAATTAAAATATATTAACTGCGATCAAACCAACCCTAGAAGTGACCCTTGTCTCATCAAGAATTTATATTGGCAACACAAATAAATCCCTGGGAAGGACAATTACGAATACCCAACAAATGATACTCATAAATAACGGAGTATGGTTCTAGTCTATTTTTGGTATCCAAATAAATGTTTAAAATTCCCAAGAGAAAAGTCACTGTCTTTATATAGGATGAAATGATATTCCTATGGGGATCTTAGGAAGTATAAAAGATACCTGAAAGGTTTTAGAGAGCAAATTAGTGGACAATTTAGTGTTAGTACTGTTAATAATCGTTGATAGTTATTTTTCTAACTAGTGCGGAAAGTGATACTTTTCCGCGCGCCTTCAGCTGCTGTGGGAAAGTAGCAGTAGTGGCTGTCCAGCGCGGGAAAGACACTTTCTGCATGAGTTCCGAGTTTTTTCTACGAGCGTGAATAAAGAAACAAATAAGAAAATGTAGTTGTATTTAAAATAACCAATATGTGAACATTAAAGTAATAACAATAATTATGTCCGAATACTTTGAAACTAATATTATTGTTAGTAAAATTGACGAAAGCTTTTGATCGACTCCACTATCAGATTCTTGTTGAAAAACTTGATGGCATAAGTGTTTCTGGTAAATTATGTCAACTCTTTAGGTCATATCTTCACGACAGATTAAAATTTGTCCAGTGTCAAGGATTTAAGTCGCCACAGTTTAATGCATTGTCCGGGGTTCCTCAGGGTTCAAATTTGGGCCCTTTATTATTTAACATTTATGTTAATGATATATCTTCCTGTCTTGATGTTATGTACTTATACGCGGATGATAAGAAAATCTACTGGTCAGTATCTACCGTTGCACATTGTGAATTCTTACAGAATATTCTAGAACGAATTTGTGACTGGTGCAACTCGAATCATCTTAACTTAAACATCAAAAAGTGCAATATCTTGTAATTTTTTTGTAAACAAAGTACATTAGTCTTTCCTTATAACATTAATGACACTCCTTTTCTTAGACCCAAAACTGTTAGAGATCTAGGAGTTACTTTTGATCCTTGACTCTCATTTAACCATCATATTCACGCTACCATTGTACATGCCAACAGGAATATGGGCTTTATTATACGCAGTTCTAGATAATTTCAGTTTTTATCCACCTATAGATCATCCAGATAACCTATTATTAGCAGAGTACAGAGTCGACAGCCTAGACACTCATAGACTCTATACCTTATTGTACAAAATTGCAAATAATTTGTTAAACTCTTCTGAACTCCGGAGCAGAATGGAATTTAATGTGCATCGCGTAAAATCACATCGCAACACGTTTAGACTTCCGATACCGAAAACAAATATTTTATTGTCATCTCCACTGTATCAAATGTGCAAGATTGACATATTTCATACCTCGGCTTCTAAAATTAAGACTATTATATTACAAGCTTAGTACTTTCTTGCTGTGTTTTCTTTAGCATAATTTAAGCTTTTTGATTTTTTTTGTTATTTGCTTTTTAATCTGTTTTTGTTCTTTTGTTTGTATTTGTATGTTTGTATATATTTTTTTATTATATATAAATATTTGTTTTTTAACTTTATGTAACCAGCCTGCCTTGTAATTCATTTTCACTGTTTGGACAATTGTATACTAATTAAATAAATACTGATGGCGAACGAACAGTTTTCAGCACTTAACTGTTACTGCAACTGGCTGTTATGCAAGGCGTTTTATTTTAAACGTATGATAGCCGAATTAATCAAAAATCAATTGGTTGTTATGAGAAAAATTTGGTTTGATTGTTGGCGTGACGTAATTTTTGAAACTGAATAAGAACATGTATAATAATTATTAGGCAGCTACTTACAACGGATAAAAGTGCTTGGCATAGTTTTAATGCAGATGCACCTACCCAAATAACCATATTATAAAGGTTAAAATAGATTATAAATTACGCATTTTCCAACTATTTACTTACCCTCACGTCGTATGGTAAAGGTTTTCAAAAACAAGTTACTAAATTTTGTTTTGCACAGTCATCTACTATAGATTTTTTAAAAAGCGCTACAATGTCTGAAGGAAAAAAATATGAATTTTATATCAACATTTCTTCATGAAACTAATTATATTTTTCATTGATTAATGTTTGTAAAGAGGCCAATGAGTTACCCTCACACAATAATAGCTTTGTTTAATTTTAAAAAATGGCGAAGGAGCCGGGAAAGCAACTAATGAAGCCTATTATTATTGTAGGGTAGCTTATAATGACATTTCATCATCGATCATTATTTGCCAAATTAAAAAAAATAATAATAAAATATATCACAGTATAATATTACAAATAAAATAAGTTATCATATGGGCCAATATATTGTCTTGACTTTTTGTATCTTTATATTATATTTTTAGGTATTAATAATATTGTGTGAAACTAACTACTCTACTCTTTATTATTAGCTTTTGTAACATTTTTTACTGTATTAGAAAGATATTTTAAGCCAACATAAATCAAATCACCTACAATTCCTATCAATGAAGTCATATGTATGTTCTCTGATACTAAACATCTAGGTATGCTAATGAACAATTCCACAGACAAAGCTCTATTCAATAATTATCTAAAGAAATTCTAGCTAAGTTTACTAACCTGGTTTAATAAAAACACTATAAATATCTAACTTCACTTTTGAAACAGTAGGAACTCAAAAATTCAACCACAATAGATGAGATCTGACCTATTTCTGCATTTTTAGGATTACTTCTTCAGGTGGCTTCCTTTAACTTCAGTCAAATATCTAATTATAAAAATTATTATACCAATAAATTAAAATTATTTGAAATTAAATATCGACAATGTCAAAAGTGATTAACCTGTCAAATTTAAACATCATAACGACATACTTAATTAATAACAAAATTTTACCCTTTATGTAATCGTTCTTTTTTATATATTTTTAGGTATTGACACTATTGTGTGAAACTAACTACTCCACCTGAAGAAGCAATCCTAAAAATGCAGAAATAGGTTAGATCTCATCTATTGTGGTTGAATTTTCTAGTTCCCACAAAAGTGTTCTATAAAAATGTTTGTTAGACCCTTAGAAATAACTAACTTCGCACTTTAAGGTTTCGAGAGTATACAACTAGCAATGCAATATCCTAGGTTATGTTATTTCTAAAGTGACTAGTTAAACGATTTATAGTAATTAAATAAAGTGTTTTATGTCGGATATGTTAGTGGATAATTATGACGACTTCTCAAGGACTGAAAATGTAATTTTTTCAGTGTGTTACGAAAGAACCAAGAGCGAATACAAAATACTGCAACTAACCGGATTAACTATTATCTATCACGTACTTAGACATTATTATTATTAATAAAAATGTTTATTTTCGGCGTTTCTACACTAGTCAATGCTGTAAAAAACGGCTGCATGGTAGTTAACATATCTAGCCATCTCGGACGATGATTTATTGTCATAGGCGCCGACTTTCCGTAGGAAAAGAGGGTTTTACCCTATTTTTTAAACGTCGAGATAGAATACCGAAATAATTTTTTTATTGTGTTGGACCTCCCTGAACACGTGGTTAAAATTTTTGTACTTAGTCATAGTTAACCCTGTATATTACAATTCCAATCAAAAATTACAATGCATAAATCGATACAAATTTACAATGGAAATTAGCATAATAGTTGTAAAATCACAATTATTTATGTAATATTACATTGTACTTATTTGTGCGATTTCACATTTTACAACTTTACGCTGATCACAAATTACTAAAGTAAAATTATGTGAAATTACATACAAATTTTTATCAGCGTATAGATATTTGGTATCAAAGAGCACACATATTGATTTATATTAGCTTTCATAACTGAAAAAACACTAACTAATACACACAGTTCCAACATTTATTCTTCTGAAGAGAGTAATATATCTTATGAAACGTCAAAAAAGGCAATCAGCTCGAAAATTGTGTAACCATACTGTTGAGTTCTTGGAACGCCGCTACGTGACTAAAAAAACATTTCTCGAATAATAACATCTCTTTTGAAGAGGAATTCATCATTAACGTCTGGTTCTTCGCCGTCAGCCTTCACGATTTTAACTCTGTCCTGCTGCTTTTACAGCTCCGTAAAGTCGCAGCGGACAGCATCAAGTCCAAGCTCGTTTGTATAATTGAATATCGTCAAATTCCGAGAAATTTAGTGCGCGAGGAACAGCGAAAAGCTCATATAAGGCCGGGATATAATACATAAATTGCACAACACGCGGCGCATACGTTAACCTTAACCTCAGCATAATACGCGGCTGAATGGTGGCGACTGGTGTCTATAAATCTCACGGCGCATAAAAAACAATAACGTATGTTATTATTTTTATCTCCATTCACTGAACGGTCGTCCTTAAATATACATATTTATTTCTTCGCTTTCGTAACGTCACATTGTTTCCTACCTCAACAATGCCACGCATGATTAAGTTAAATATTATACGCTTGTGACGAAATTATAGGGAGTGACGTCATTTCAACAAGTGGATCCGCGCGACAGATAAGGCATGCGAGGAATGCGATTTCATGTTCCCTAGTAGTATCTTTCAAGGACCACCTAATAGATTGGTGTACTTGATGTGAATACTTACTAAGCAACCTGAAATGCATCTAATACTAATGTAACCTCTACGTTGAATCCAAAGTGTCCACCACTTTGATAAATCTTTTTTTTTGCCGTCGAGGCTCTCCCAGACTCATTTTAAAGACTGTTCTCGATGACTAAAGAATTCCATAGCACCTAGTAGCTTTTAGAGATGACGATTTACCAGCAATGTCCTGCCAGGTGGGTATGTCATGCTGTAGACTTTGTTCTTGTAACTGGACACTTTTCAAATCAAACGCCATCTTTATGGATCGTCCCACTTCTGTCGATATTTGTCATTTGTGTTTGAGTGCTCAACATAATCTGAATCTATGGAGGCAAATCCTATACACTTATAAGTATATATTTTTAGGATCCTTGATCCGCAGTCTACAAGAACGTATCTCGAACCAAAACAAATATAGCCTGGAGTGTTCTAGAAAACGTCCAAATAAAGTACAATCTTAGAGCTGATTGTTCCAATCATATTACTCCTAACAACCTTCATTTTTGACTTAAAATTTCTCTCGATTCTATACACCACATCATTCAATCTTGTCACGATGGTGTAAGGATATTTCCAACATTTTTGCACTTTCGAAGATATACCCTTGGTTCTTTTTGGGTAATACAGTCACACTTTCTTATTGCCTTGGAATTGTTGGCGCGTAAGTCGTACCTGGTTTTCATTCTGTCGCATTCAACTTAAATTTTTTCTCGTACTTCTTCATGTACCAATTTTATTCGATCTTTCAGATAGCTGAGACAATCTAAATTTCATTGTTGTAGTCTGGTTTTGTGGATACCAAGTAGACCTCACACGTTCTAAAATATCTGGTCTGAATGGATTTACCTAGGAACTCTATAACGGTAGCTTTCAGCTACGGTGACTGCTTCTTGCTATGTGAATTGCTATTCTTTCGAAGAGAGCTTCACCATTGTACTACTTCATATTTCCTTCACTCCTAGACCGTACTAGAAGCACAGGGGTCACGCAATGTCGACACCATTCTTCCACATCGGAACGAGTGCTAAACCAGTAGAATCGTTCCATAACTTCATTCCACGAAGTCCACCACTGACTCCCCTATGCAGTGCTTGAAGAACTTCTGAAATCCTGTTCTAAGGCAGTACATTTTTATAAATTTTTCTTTGCCGTTAGGACTGTCCCAGATTCTTTTTAATAGGCATTTTTTGATTACTAAAGAATTCCATGGTGGTGATATATCAGAAACTTTCTGCCAGGTGGGTCTGTCCATGTTTTATATCTTTCATCGAAAAATTGGCCCAAAATCCAGGTTTTCACTTTATTTTGTCCTAGCTATCCAACATGTCTTTATTTAAGTCTTCCTTCATTTCGTCCTGGCTATTCCTTATACATTCTTGACTCTTCTTTAAATCTTTCATCATTTCCATTAACTGTTGTATGTCTGTAGACTTTGTTGTTGTGTATTGTTCCACTCTGACACCAATGTATCTCTACGTTGACTTAACCGTCAAATAATTATTTTGCTATTTACTAACATACGATAAATACTGATAAATACTTGTAACATACACTTGTATTACTGCATCTTTCTAGGTCATCATTTAGCAATATGTACGCGTTTAATTTACAAATTTCTATATTCAGATCATTTTCCTTATTATTATCAGATTGGTCACTAGCATTCAGTACTACGTTAATAACTTATCAGAATAATTAAAATGTGAAAAATAAACACTTTTCCATTCGCAAGCTTATGATGCGTTGCAGGTGGGTTATGGTTTGAATTATTTATAATGCTACTTCCTATAACGAGATAACTAACCAGACCTTTAACATTTTCTTTTTAATAATGAAACCCAAAAATTTTAACAGCAAGGTGCAGGTGCAGTTATACAATACCTTCTTTTAAAAATGATAACATTGTATAAAAATCTAAGAATAGATTTTAAAGTGTATTGCTCTATTGAGAAATATGGCTTTTAGTCAAGACATTAAAACTGCCCTTTTGTTTTCTCTTTTGATATTGTTGCATAAAAATCTAAGAATATATTTTAAAGTGTATTGCTCTATTGAGAAATATGGCTTTTAGTCAAGACATTAAAACTACCCTTTTGTTTTCTCTTTTGATATTGTTGATTAATAAAGAATTTAAAAATAATTCTTCTTCTTCGTCGAAACGACAGGCGAGAATAATAATCATCACCTTGGTATGAAATATAAAACACTTAACTTAAACTTGTTTTTCTTACATTAATTTTGGAAACCTTGTAGATCAAAACAGTAGTCAATGTGTGACTTATTTAACAAAGTAACATTAACTGTAGTCATAAGATACATCCCTACATTCCCGATATACATACTACTAAAAAATGAAATAAAACTATCTTGTTCTCATTTTGACAATTTCCCTGTACCAGCTGGTAACACTGATTTCGATTGTTTTCTTAAGCCCCCATGTTGTATTTATTTTCTTTTGTGGGGCCCAAATAGGTGTTATTGTACCTTTGCATAAATATATATTAAAATTTTCTCTGCCGCCTGGCCGTGACGTCTAGATCCCCTTCGAAAGAAGCTCAGTTAACGAGGTAGAAGAACCAATAACAAAACCGTCTGGATCTGGGGGAACGCGTGATAAGAAGTTTGCGTAAATAAATGTACGCCTTCATGCGTAATATCCTGTAATAGAAAGCAGTCAGTTTTAGAGATATACGGATTTCAATATGGTTCGAAATGAGTAAAAGAAAGGGAAAAATGTCGGCATGTAGGCAATAAGTGTTTGGAAACTATGCAAACTGAAATTTAATTAAAACAGAATTTAGGTTTTTTTTCCTTGAAAAATTTAAAAAAAAACAGTCTACTATTTAAAACCACGAAATATTAGGAAATCAAATATGAAAAAAAGTTACAACTCGGAAATGGTCTATTCGATGAAGAAAAAGCATTATTAGAAATATTTATTCATTTATTTCCAAGAAGAACCCAATCACAAAGCAGGGAAAAAAGTAGTTTGAAATATAAAAACAAAAATATATTAAATATACCATACAAATTAAAGAAAAAACAACAAAAAAAACAAGCACAGATAACTAACAAAGTTACAATAAAAATAACTTTTTGATATTAGGAACATCAATATGTCAAAGATGTCCTGCAAGAAAATACGATCCTGCGTCGTTGAATAGACCTTCTTATCGTCTACATACAAAAGTGGGCTCGGGATTGATCCCTGAGGAAAACCGGACCAATCTGAAAACCTTGGTGAAGTAAAACCATTGTAGCATATTTGCTGATGACAATTACAAAGATAAGAACGCATAAGTGATAAAAAGTTAAAGAAGGGATCACATTTATTAAGTTCACGTAACAGAATTCTATTCTGCAATTGAAATATCATGATGTAGCTCCTTTGCATATAGTAAATCTAGCTAATGAAGAAATATTAAAAGCCATTAGAAGTTTAAAAGACAAAATGACATCGATTGTTCAAGAGCTCTCTTACAACGTTTATCTATAATTTAATACTAAAAACGTCTACGTTTCCTGACATATGGAAGTTGTCGAGAGTATGTATGATCTTTATGAATGGTAAAAACTTCGAAGTCAGGTACTACTGACCGATTTCAAAACTTAGTATTTTGTCAAAAATAATCGAGAAAGCTGTTTACAATCGTATCTACCCTTCTATAAACATCTTAACATCATGAGATCAGCATGGTTTCATGCAGGGCCGATCGTCTATGTCTAGCTTGTGCCTACTTACATAATTCATTTCCAATGAACTTTATATGCAAGAGAATGTACATGTGATTTACACAGACATTGCTAAGACGTAGGATTGTGTCGATCCTAAAATGATTTTACAAACATTGAGGATATTTGATTTTATGTTCAATTTATGTAATCTTTGATTTATATCGTCTTAACAGAAACAATACGTTACAGATCTACACAATTCTAAAATTTTCAAAGCAACTTCCGGAGTTTCTGAAGGGGGCCCTTGCTTTTTTATATTTTATTAATGATGTAGCATCTGAGTTGGGGTATAAGAACCTATTATCTGCTGATGACTTAAAGCTTTCTAGTAATGTATTAGATATTGGGGATTGTAAAAGATTACAAAACCAGTTATACATATTGAACAACTGGTGCGCTAATAATTGTCTGCAGTTAGACGTAATGAAATGCACGATCCTAAGTTACACTCGCAAATTGCATCCAATAGAATATAATTACAGATTAGATCTGGAGATACTTGACAAGGTGGACTCCACAAAAGACTTGGGCCTCTTATTTGACACGCGACTCACATTTTGTAAACATATCAGTGATATTACTTCATCTGCTTTGAAGATACTAGGCTGTATCATGCGCAACTGTCAGTAGTTATCTAATAAAATAGCTTTAAAATGTCTTTATAACTCGTACGTAAGATCTAAACTGGAATATTATTCATCAGTGTGGTATCCACTTTATGATTATCTGAAGTTTTGTTCAGAAAGTCTCCAGAAATGGTTTTTAAATTTATTTCACTTAAAACAGATGACTTTTATTCATAAAGAGGTTATGACCATGTTACTAAATAGATTTGATCTCGCCAAAATTGTACATTCATTTGTACTAGGGCAAGGTCTCGTGGTCTTAAATTGTCCCCAGCGCATATTATGTGTCAGAATGTCAATAGAATTTTAGATGTATGTAATATTAATTTTAACAACCTTATCAGATAGATGAAACTGTTGGTCTAACATTTAATAGCAATAATATAAATATTATTGTATTGTAATATATAAGAGCCTTGTGCGCCCTACATACTGCATCAGATACTATGTATGTTTTAAGCAATTTATCATTATCATTATCATTATCATTATCATTATCATTATCATTATCATTATCATTATCGTTATCGTTATCGTTATCGTTATCGTTATCGTTATCGTTATCGTTATCGTTATCGTTATCGTTATCGTTATCGTTATCGTTATCGTTATCGTTATCGTTATCATTATCATTATCATTATCATTATCATTATCATTATCATTATCATTTTTGTAGCTCAAAAACGAATTTTAAGGTGTATTGTACGTGTGTCAAGCACTACTTCGTGTAGGCCGATTATGAGAAAATTGAAAATTTTATCATTAACAAGTATCCTCATTTTAGAATTAGCGGTATTTATTTATAAAAATAAATCACGTTTTCGTACAAATTTCAATGTTCACAATCTAAATACAAGATATAATGAAAACTTTCATATTCCATTTTTAAATATAGTGTGGCCACCAACTCACCGATTTGTTTAGGTTTAAAGATCTATAACCATTTATCCGAGGATATTAAGAGTGCAAACAATTTAATACATTTTAAGCGACAATTAAAATTATTTTTAATCGATAAGTGTTTTTACACTTTAAGTGATTTCTTTTATTGTAGTAGGTTAATTTAGCATATAAGTCTTGACCATTCCTATACATAGAACTACTTTGTCTGAAGGAAATAAATTATTATTATTATTATTATTATTATTATATTATATTATTATCATTATCATTATCATTATCATTATCATTATTAATATGTAACTAAATATAGTAAATATATATCCTTCTTCGTAAACACAATCCCCGCCTATGATCAGGATGTAGGCCTTATACATAAACCTTCACAAATCGATTAGCAATACCGTTGATAATGAACCATATGTGGTACTGCGCCATCTGCATAGTAATCCAGATCTTCTGATCGGTTGTTTGTTCTGCCAAGGAAACGTGACATTATAGCGAGCACGGTATAATTTATCGATTCATATCTACAGAGATTTTTAACAGGATTGCGGGTCGTGTCAAAGTTCGTATGATGTACCGAACTCGGTGGGCACGGAGCTGTACACAGCTGTTCACCCACAATGAGGTTCTTTCGGAGCCCCGGGATATTTGAGGACTGTATTGTTCAGTTTGCAAACTGAATTTATATTCAAATATTTGATTGTCGAGGTGAGGTTCTAAACGGAGGGTGAACTAGAGAAATTACAACTTCTGGACGCCCACACAGACTTACGTATCATGATATAAACTTTTTTTATGAAGTTGTCAGAAACTGAATTAACTTCGGAGTTACAAATCCCCAGAAAAATTTGAACGTCTTTGTAGTATAGTTACGCGGTAAGGATATCCAAGCCGTATTTGGCATGCAGTGTAACTAGTTTAAAATGTAAAATTGTTTTCTTCAAAAGACATGAAAAGCGTATTTTTAACTTGATAGGCATAAAAAGTGTAGTTTTACTACATAGGCAGAAAAAGGTCGTTGCTATGCAATGTTCCAGGTAGTAATTTAGATCTAACTGGTAACTAAAATTGACAATGACATTAGGTAAACCCAAAATGATAGAGTAACAAAAATACACAAAACTGGTTATATTACATTGCAACTAGAACAGGAAATTTTTACTTAAAATATTTATGAATACATATGAACTCTCTCCACTTTCCTCAAAGCGATGCAGCAATAACTACAACCTCAAGTATAAATTGAAATATTGTTAGATCTTTAATCCATAATGTTATTTTTTATATTCAGAGTAGCTTTCAACATCAAATAGGTATACCGTAACGTTGGATGCTTCGTTTTCTTTAAAATATCGAAAACATAGGCAACCAATACATGTTTAGAGAAAGATCCTACATATTTTTTCTATATATGTTCCATGAATCTGCTATTTGTGAGTCATATACAGCACTTGACATCCGGTAATAGATTCAATTCCACATGTCGCGCCAGGTTTCTTATCTGAGGTGGTGTTAACGGTAACAATTCATCCTCATTTTCAATTACATCCATTTCGAACAGTTACTTGACAATTTTTTAAAACTGAGAATGATATTACAGTAAACAAACAATTCAACAAATGTGATCAGCGGTAAACATAGTAACGAATAGCCAAATTTGGATATCTATACAGGGTTACTATGACTAAGTACAAATATTTTAAGAGGGGGCAGAGAAAAATAAGGATTAACGGAATCGTCCATAAAAAATTCCCAAACTTATTTAAAATGCGAAAAAAAAATGTTTGCGAAATTATATTAAATCCTTATTTAACGCCGCCTATGCAACTTGTCCCCCACACGTTTACAGAATCAGAGTAAATAAGGTAGCAACTAACAACACGACCGTAAAATTTCAAGTCGAGTCATAATTTAATTCCTGTGTTTACCATCTGTTCAAGTTATAGTTGTGTGTTCTTCTTCAGTTTTAAGTGCCTTTTTAAATTTTAAACGTTTTATAGTTATTAAATAAAGAAATTTGTGTTGGGTGCAGATACTTTCCCACAATATAGTTCGCAGGTTTGGTTTTCTAGGTTATGAGACAAGACTGCCGCGGTGGATCTATTCCTTTCGTTCGATTTTCTTATAATAAATAGGTATTTTATCTAGCTATACCTACAGGAAGTGTGTAATATCAATAGTGAGTGGTTATAATGAATAAAAATATAGTAGGTTTACCAGTGTGTAACGAAATAATGAAAAACGAATGCAAAATAGTGGAGTAAATTGGATTAACTATTACCTACCTATCCATCAGGTATTATTACTAATAAGAATGTTATTGTCCTTTCTGCATTTAGAAGGGCTGTAAAATACAATCGCATGGTAGCAGTGTAAAAGATACTGTTGACAGATGTAAGTTTTTTATCCATGGATCTAAGCCATCTCAGTCGATACTTATCATAGGCACCGACTTTCCGCAGGAAAAGATGGTTTTGCCCCATTTTTTGAATATCAAGCTAAAATTCTGGAATAATTTTTTTATTGTTTTTTGGGCCTTCCTAAGCACGTGGTTAAAACTTTTGTACTTAGTCATAGTTAACCCTGTATATATAAAAATGAATGTTTGTCTGTATGTCCTTTATAGAATCGTAAACTATTCATTTGATCATGTGATGATCTTTAGCAAAGTTGTTGTGCATGAGCCCACGAAGGTTTCTAAGTTGGTACGACCAATTTTCAACAGATGGTGCCACTGTCCTTCCAAGAAATATTGTGTATTCCACAGCACTTCAATAAATATCGAATTGAAACGAAACGCTGCAATGTCACAATTTTTTCGAAATGAACAAAATCAATAAAATGACTCAAAATGAATTGAAAATTTGTGTAATGTCTTTCCTTCAAATTTATTTTAGTTGGTGGCGTAACAATGCGCGCAGGGTACAGCTAGTTGATAATAAAACACAATTGATAAATATAAAAAGACGATGTTGCGTGAAATTGGAACAAATTTGGAGAAACAATTATATGTTTCACTATAGGCAGAAAAGCACATTTAATGCCCTGCCTGGTTTCCAAGCCTCGGCTATGAAACCCCAGACGTGGCATTAAATCTTTTGCTCTTCTGTCTAGTGAAACAAATAACTATTAGTATCAAGCATTTAAAACAACTAGTGGTGAAGATACATGCACTTGTATCCAATTTTCAAAAAATTATACACCAACTGAACTCTCTCCACTTTCCTCCTTTTTCGTGAAATTAAAAATGTTTTTATTCACACTACTTGAAACTTCGGACACGCCTGAAAATATTTTATTACTTATGTTCGATTGGCTAGAGAGTACTCGATATAGCGACTGCGGAACACTTCCATCCCCCATGTTGCTTCAACATTTTTATGTTTCTACCAGAATGCATCAGCAACGTAGCCGAATTTCTGCAAAAGCAGTGTCCAGTATGCTCTTTTGCATGGACTAGTTCCAGAAAAGTAGCAGTTTCTTGTGGGATTTTACCGATCTTGTGAATGCCAATAAATTGCTGATATACTTTACCGTTCGCATACTTATAGAGGAAACGCCGATTATCAAATTCGAGGGTCTGGTGGCTGCACATTTTCACATAAATGCTTTAATATTCCGTTACTACAAAAAATCTTGATTTTGTGGTCTTAATATTTGCTAGCATAATTAGCAATTTATCGCCCATATCATTTACATCATCCGAAATCATTTGCAAAAGTTCATCACATGTACAAGCCTCAGCGAATGCAACCATAAGTACCTACAACCTAAAATATAAATTGAAAAATAGTTCTTTAATCCATAATAGATCATTTTCAGTGTATTACTACGTTCGTGCTCAAATACAGTTCATCTGGTGCCTCTGATAAAAATTTGTCGATTTTACTCTTTGAAAATCTCGGGACTTTCTTGCAAGGAAACCATCTGACTGCCATTTCAATCATGAATCAGTTCAATTAGGCGTCATTAAGATTTGTGTGGTTATGGTTACTACTTCGAGGCGGTATATTTTGTGTGTTTTGGATAATTTTAATAACTCTAGAAAATCAAATAGGTATATTATTGCAATTACGAGATTCAACTATAAGCGCTGAACTGAAACTCTATCCATCAATTTATTCAAGAATGGTTATGACCGTCATCAAGCTAGTTTGAGTGCTCGAGTTTGGTTGTTACACCGTGTGTGGGTATCACCTGTTTCAATTGTTTCTTATTATTTAACTTTTCAGTGTATTTTCGACCATTTTGCCATGATCTTTAATTATTTATGAATTTTCTGTTTATACAAGTGGATATATAATTTTTGTATGATTTTATGTGCCTGTTTTGTTTTTACGTGAGCTATTTTTGTTTTTGCCTATCATGATAAAATATTTGATTGTCGACGTGAGGTTCTAACAACTACTAGTTAGAGAAAATCCAACTTTTCTTAACTCAAATTAATTATTAAATCTACAACTTTTCAAAACGTTATAAAAAAATGACTTTTCGGTATTTGAAATCAAATCGTAAAAACACGCTGGTTGTAGTATGGAGAAGAAAAACTAAGATAATTTTGTGAATCTAGCACCTTCTGGAAAAGGAATAAGATTAATAATAACACAATTGGGATCTCTATTAATAATTTGTATGTTTTTTTTTTAATCACACAGAAGATGAGATTATCATGGAGATTTAAACAATGACGTAAATGGTTTCAATATATTTTATCGCATAGAAGTAGAACCTAGAGTAGTTGTTGTGCATCATAAGTTATGTGTCAAATCCTGTAATTTACAGCGTAAAAATGCCTTCAACACTTAACAAATATGCTTAGTTTTTGCGGCTAAAAATGAAAAATCTTTAAACGAATCAAGACATCGAGATGTGATTTCCTATTTATACACTCTGTATACTCAATCAGTTTTTTTATAGTCTTGCGATATCTGGAAACAATAATACCTATTTTACCAGTTTGTCGTGTTATTTTTGTCGGGATCTGTATCAACTAGTAAAAAAAACAGCTTTAAGAGCGGCCACGTAGAGTTACGCAGCTTAGCCTAAACTTTGAAGAAACGGTTGGAAAATGGAGGAAAGAAAAGAAATAAATGGAAAAGTTTAGTCGGAAATAAAACTAACTACTAGATAGGTATAGGAGGTTTAGCAAAAAAGTATAAACATACATATAGCTCCAGAACTTTTGCTTTCACTTCCTTTAATATTCCATTAAAGGATCAAAAAGAATATATTCCATTTATCTGAAAAAGTTCTTTATAATTTTAACAAATATTAGTAATATTTATTGTGTTGAATCAAATTTGTTATAATGTACAATTTACGGAAATTAAATACCAACAATTCCAGATTTCAGGAGCTATTATGGTAGATTTAAATGCAATATGATTTCAACGGAAACCTGGACTGCAGTTCAATATTGCTACTTATATGTAAGCTTTAGTATTTCTCTCATTGTCTGTTGACTTCCTCATTATTTTTCGTTTACTTGCATGCTCCTTTTGTCTACTTGCGGTAAATACAATATAATATCCTCATTAAGTGGATTGCCTTAATATTACATTATTATCACAGACAGCCGTCAAATCTTGTGCTACATTTTATAGTATAGTAGTAGATGGTTAGGGTTACTGAGGGAGGGTCTAATATAATTACAAAAATTCGGGTTATTTTTGTGCATACAATAATGTAAATTTAAATAGGCATGAAATATCAATGTCCCTGAAGGACGCTGCTGGAAATCTATTTTTCTTAAATAGCATTTAAAGTAGTCAATATAATTTAATAAAAATTTAATGTGATGGACCCTAGCAGAGATATCTTAAAATAGTGTTCTTCAAACATATTCAGCTATTTTAGTTAACCAAGAAAAACTAGAATTATGCCGCAAATAAATAACTTCAGAGAATAACAAACACCATACTCTTCAGACAACTTTCCAGTGGTACCGGTTTCCTTTACAAACGCACATAAATTAGTTTAAAATATATGAAACTGCAGTTTTTTTTATAGCTTGGTAAAGTTTTGTATGCTAATAAATAAACATTTATTACCATGGGAATTAACAGTAATTGTTGCATGTATAAAATTCTACCTGTAAATGGTCGAATAATGTTCAATTTCTTTCAAGTGGGCATGGTGATTTTTGGAGGCGAATGTGGTCAAAAATAAAGGTATTACTGTATGCATTTTCTTTCATCAGTGCATGTAAAAATGAGTTTCCAACTGCTTAATATGAAAATTTTTCTTACAGATAAATGAACAAAGAATATCTGTTACCTAGGTGAGTGCCATACACATGAATCGGAATCGACAAAGTTAAAAATTCACGCCTTCGTCTGTAGCAGTTGGGACCCGTTACTATTTATTGCAAGTGGAATCGACCTGGTAGTATACTATGTCGTCCGTCGCCCACAATGTACTATTTTTACGGATTCCGTACGGTATATACCGAAAAGGAAATAAGGTTAGTTGTAGTTTATTTATGACGGTAATGTTTTTCCTTTATTCGGCTTGACTTGTTATGTAGGTTCCTAGCGGTAATTTTCTAAATAATTAGGTATACAAAATCTAATTTCATTTGATTGGAACTTGGCAATTTAAAAAAAAAATAACAAGTTGATTTTTTTGAAGCTGGGGAAAACAATTTTCTCAAAATTCTAAAAAGATAGAGAAAGACATGTTAGTGTTATTATTTGATTTGTATTGTTTTTTCAGGTTACTATATCGCTACTTAAGTAACTGGTCCGCCTCTCATATAGCTTGATAGAACAACAAGTGCAGATCAAAGAATCCTGTCTAAAGGTACAAATATAGTGGAGCGGCGAGGGTAGAGCCAAGCGGCGAGGTTAGCGACACCGCGCGAGTTAGACGAACATAGTAAAAGCGGCAATTTAAAGAGGCCGCCCAAGCCGAAGGGGGCTTATTTAGTACGCGGTGTAGAACTAACTACATCTATCGGCCATTCGCTACTCCATGCCGGACTGAAAATGTCACAGACACGAAGCGTTCTACATGCAGTAGACACCATTGAAAGCTGTCGACCTTTATCGCGATCGGCGAGAAACGATATTTTGCAAACACGGAATTCCAGGAAACAACTACTCTGCGGGCTAATGCCCCGACCAGCATTGTCGGGTTAGACAGACTAAACAGCTAGGATTATTCGTCGGATACCTTACCTATGGCATACTGATGAGAGCTAATAAGCTCGAAACCGGTATATGTCTGGTGGGCTTCTGACGAATGACTCTAGCTGTTGCTATAGGTTTTCCAGGTGTAATTCAATGCTGGTCAGGGCATTAGCCCGCAGAGTAGTTGTTTCCTGGAATTCCGTGTTTGCGGGGCTTATTTAGTTGTAAACATGTTTTCAGATAGTGAAGACGAAATTTTATTGGATAATGCCGCACTTCGCATGCTACTTGCAAGCAAAAAGGCAATATAATGTGCATCCAACCAATGAGATTTGCCTGTTATGTCAGCTGCATCTCCAGACCGTGACATTGAATTTTAATTCATGTCTATAATATGTAAATGACATGAATGTGTATATATATCTCATGTCTATAATAATAGTCCCTGAGATTTTTCCAATTTGCTTGAACTACTTTAACTAAAAAAAAAAAAGAAGTTATAGCATAAAACATAAACAATGAATTCAGTAATATTGATTAATTAATTAAATTGTTTTTATTTAATTAATTGAAAAAGAAATGTTTTTTGTTGTAAAAATGATTAAAAGTGCGCTCTGATTAGTTGCACAAGCACATAATGAATGTGTTTTATTTATTTTTTGTTTAATTGCAGGTATTTGGCTACTGGTGAATCTTTTAAAACAAAACAAACGCTTTTGCCGCGCGATAATAAATCCCCAGATCAAACCAACACTCCCCGCTCCAGATGCCTCTCGGCGGCAACTCGCCGCTTACAGCTTTACTGTGTACGCTTCCACTTTAAATACAGAAGGATATTTGAATCGCCCTCTTACCTCGCCGCTTGCCTCTACCCTCGCCGCTCCACTATATTTGTACCTTAAGGCTAGGGTTTTGCAGTCTAATTCTGTTATCGGACAGCGACCAGTTAACTAGGTCATGGTATAATAACTCCGAAAACCACTGTAGATCAAATATTGTCAATTGTAAATAAATTACCTACCTCTCTCTTACTCCCGCTTTTATAGCTATATAAAAGTACTTTGGGCAAAGATAGTATATTTATGATCGATGTTATCCTATTTATCAATTATTTAACTACACGAAAAACTATAGAAAAAATAACGTATTTATTTTCAATCTTATTTATATGCATACTATGTCAACATTCATTACAATGTATAATTTGAAGAAAAATAATGAATTACTGAATTTGTAAAACTTAAACAGAAAACAATTGGATATTCAATGAATAAACATATGTCTCGATCGATCGTGACCTGAAAATCAATATTCAAATTTGGCATGGAGAATGCTGCCATGAATTTTTATAACCACATAAAAATACACAATAAGGCACTAGCATGCATAACAAGCTATTTTTTTGGCAAATGCAGCATAGGTTATGAAGAATTTCAAGACAATTCTTTTACTTATTCCAAAGTTTTTAAATCTTTCATGTATGTTGTTGAAGTAACCAGCGACAATCTTCTTCATTTTGTGTATTCACTTTAGTAGGACGAATGTATTTTTTTGGAGCTGGGTTGATGGAGGTTGATGTCTATTTGCGTATCATCGTCGGTATTCTGTCCCATTGGAATACCTATACCGGATGACAACGGAAAGTGGGAACACGCCGTAACTTTTTTTATAACTGCTGATACAAATTTGAAATTGGGTGGGTTTATACTAGATGGTGCCATGATGGTACCTTTGAGGTCATTTCGGATTTCATGACATTTCCGGTTTGACCGGAAATGACCGGTTTATATTTTCAAATGGGACACCCTGTATTTTTTGATATATTTGGAATCAGCGGATCATTTTACGTATGGTAGGACCAATTTTCTGACACATTTTCTGGATGTAAGTAATTTTTTTTATTTTTAAACATGAAACTAGAAGACCGCGACTGGCAAAAATTGTTTTTTTTTCCGTTGTCACAAAGACAATATCTCCATGCTCTTCAGTTGTAGATAAATGCATGTGTGAATTAAATGCATTCCCTCTGTGGACACTGCATATTAAACTGATGCAATTGATACTGTTTTCATAAGCAAGCAAGTGCATGGGCATTAGAGAAGCTTAAAAGAAGATTAAAATCGTACAATCTATCCTCAATTTTTCTGCACATTATTTGGGATCACCCAGTATAATGCTGTTATCGCTGTCCAATCGATTTATTTGCTGCTCCTCATTACTGAAATAATTAGAAAACAGATTAAGTAATTAGATGTCACCCATCAAACTCAAAATGCGGCGCAATGGTAATCCTGAAAAGGCATCTGCCAAATCCCAAGACAAAAACATATCATCACTCATATTGACATTATATTAAAATTAATGAGATTTACAGACCCATCCGAATGAATGCAGCATTTAATTTATGCAGTAGGTAATTCATCAATATACGTGAAATGTTATAAACTATCACGGCTAGATAGATGCAACTTGAACCCAGTCATCAATCATGAGATAACGCCGTTTTACACAACTCTGAAGCATTTAACTTTGAAGGTTGCTGGCATGGAAATATGGTATAATTTTGCCGGATTTACTTGTAACATGGCATATAAAATGCTAATGCTTCCGTGATATGCTGACACAATAATTAACTGCCGACAAAATTCGAAGGATTTTATATTGAATAGTTTTGTATCAAACTCCAGTCTTGCAGTGCTTTGCAAACAATAGATATACGTAGAGTTATACGGTATGGAAACTATTTATGAAATCAATTTAGTAATTTGATAAATATAAATATTACAGAAAATGACTGAAATAACATGTAAACTAATGATTTAAGTGACCCTTAATTTGGTTTATCTCAGATACCTGTGATGCAACCAGGTTTTGAACTATAACATCATATGTATTTTATATGAAAATATGAAAATGGCATATTTTTCATGACATTTCTGAAGGTTTTCAAGTGATTCTACACTTAATATCTTTATTCTTTGCAATTCTTGATATATCAGCACTTTTTGGGAGAAAAACAAGAATAATATTATAATAAATTAAATATAAGTACATAAGTACATAAGCAAAAACTGTAAAATAAACATTTACACACTTAACGTGGGTAATAACTAGTGATGGGAATAATCGAATTATTTAGTAGAATTATAAATTTAAATTATACCTATAAATAAATTCGTCCCAGTTATATACTATTTTGTTATTTTATTTATTTTGTGTTTTGTTTATTTTGTTACATATGATTCATCTGAAAAGGATATATTTATATTTGTGTTTATGACATTTATATGCATTTACTTATAAAATATTTTTTTTATATATCCTTATAACTAATTATATAACTGTCATACAACAACATAATTGGGCCCCCAGTATATATAATTATAATTATATAAATAAGTATTTGCCCTCGGTGTAGAACTAACTACATCTATCGGCCGTTCGCTACTCCATGCCGGACTGAAAATATCACAGGCACGAAGCGTTCTACATGCAGTAGACACCATTGAAAGCTGTCGACCTTTATCGCGATCGGCGAGAAACGATATTTTGCAAACACGGAATTCAAGGAAACAACTAGCATTGAATTACACCTGGAAAACCTATAGCAACAGCTAGAGTCATTCGTCAGACGCCCACCAGACATATACCGGTTTCGAGCTTATTAGCTCTCATCAGTATGCCATAGGTGAGATATCCGACGAATAATCCTAGCTGCTTTCGTCTGTCTAACCCGACAGAAGGGACCATGAGTACGCGGTGTAGAACTAACTACATCTATCGGCCGTTCGCTACTCCATGCCGGACTGAAAATGTCACAGGCACGAAGCGTTCTACATGCAGTAGACACCATTGAAAGCTGTCGACCTTTATCGCGATCGGCGAGAAACGATATTTTGCAAACACGGAATTCCAGGAAACAACTGAATGCAATACAACTCAATGCTGGTCGGGGCATTAGCCCGCAGAGTAGTTGTTTCCTGGAATTCCGTGTTTGCAAGTATTTGTCCTGTTATTTGCTTCTATTTATTTACTTATTAGTACATACTTTTTTTTAATACTAGTAACTAGTAACTAGCATATTGCCATTTTTGCATTATTCTCGAAAACATTCTATTATTAATTCGAAAAATCTGTTGGTTATTATTTTCCTGCTCAAGTAAATAAATATCTCGCATTTCATCTCCCTTTGATACTAGTACTGCCATACTACTATTAATATCTCTTCTCTGTTCCAGTCAATTTTGTAGTTCAGCAGTTCCCTCTACGAATGCTTCACTCTTCACTCGACACTCGACACTAGACCTCCATCGTAGATATTCGATAGGTATTCGTAATTCCGTTTCCCGTCGGAGTACTAATAGTAAATAATAAATAATGCTACTAATTTTTATCTCGATATATCGAAAAAGTTAATCGAATTAGTTGCTTTCAATTTACTATCGAATTATTCGAATTATTTAATTCGAATTTTGGCAACACTAGTAATAACGTAATAACACTTTCACCATATGATGGAATTCATTTCTAACATTGGATGACGTACCCTTTCTGGGCTCTTTTGCCGTGGTCGATGCTTAACTGCAGACGTTTCGCCATACTTAACAAATGGCATCTTCAGTGCATCTTGAGCGGCAACGGAATGGTGTCCGCGGTGTCTAAGCCGAGCTTTAATAATAGTCGGTGCGTCAAGGTTGGTTAGTTCAGTGTTTAAATATACTGGTTTAGGCGTGTCACGGATGGCTGGTTCATGAACGTTCCAGATTACTTGTTTGTTCTTAGCAAGGGTATCCAAGTGTGACTAATCTTCAATCCTTCGTCCCTGTTTATGTTGTTCAGGTATTATACAGGGTGTCCCATAATGATGTGTATTGCAGAAACTCCATAGTCTTCCTTCACGCTAGGTTGTAAAACCAATTGGTATGAACCAGCACTCTTTTTCTTCTAGTGAGATTCTCTGTCCCTTTTTCTAAGCATGTTCAGCAACGGAAAATTTTTCAGGCCGGTATAACCTCTTTTGTTTTTTTCCTAGTTTCTACAGTACGTTTAGACATTCCCACGTATACTTTGTCACAGTCACTGAATGGCAGTAAGTGAACCACAGAAGTCTATAACGGACTCAATTGATCTTTCGGATTGTAAAGTTGCTGATTTATTTTACATGTTGCTATGAAAGCTGTCCGTATCCTTTTTTGCGTAGTATTTTCGCGATTCTATCTGTACACACATTGGAGATGTGGATGAAATGAGTGTGGTTGTAATGACTTCATCCTTGGACTTTGCTGCATTTTTATGAGTATCCATTCGCTAGGAGCGAATCTATTTCTTCCCGTCAATAGCCAAATTCAGTCAATGTTAATGGACGGTAAATTAGGTCTTCATGACCAAGTGTTTTTGAGTGGGATGATGGTTCGACTTTCCATGGAGATATCTATAAATGTACGTCTTATTCTTGTAGTTACCGCGTCTCAAGACACCAAAGGTCTTTCTATTGACCAGAATGTCTAGAAATGGTAAATCTTTGTCTTGTTTTGCTCTATTTGCATGGTAAAGTTGATCTTGTTGTGGTACTTGTTAATATGTTCTAATAATTCTTGTATGGAGTCTATTTCATGCTGCCAAACGAAAAAATTGTCGTTCATGCATCTAAGCCAGCACACAGGTTTCTTAGGAGCTGATAGAAGCGCTTGTCGCTATATGCTGTATTCGCACAAAATGTAACACTTCTTCCATTTGCCCGTTGAGATGCACTTTATGTACCATGTATGTCCAAACATATGGATTTCTTAAAAAGTTATTTACAAAATATCGAAAACAAAATTTTAACTTTGACACCCTGTATCTTTTTTATTATGCGACTTGGGATATAGATAGGTTAGAGTAACTCTTTTTATTTTCACCTAAGGAATCTGTAGTCTCATTTTTGCTACTTTATTTAAAACACCCTGTATAGTTTTGGAGTGCACTCTTACCACTTTGTAACTATTTTACTATGAGTTTTCGGAACTAGAACGTGATACAGTTCACATCTTCTGCATCAATACACTCTGTATATTAAATATTGTACTCAATCAATTAAAGTATCTATTGGCTAGCAAATATATTGCTTTATTTTCGTTTTATCCAACCCAGAAGACATTCATCGTACTCTAATAAGGAATAAAGTAATTATGCTCTGAATGCCTTCATAATTACGTGGACAACCGTACACGCAAATATAGCTAACGATTCCACGCTTATCTACAAACAAATTATCGGACCGAGGAATGCTAAAAAGCAAAAGAGAACGAGCTTGAACTCTAACCACCATCCACCAAGATAATTAGAATATCTTTAGACTGTACTTTAACGGTTCACTAGATGTTTGGGAATGTCCTTAACTAGAGGAAAATTAACGCATAAGATGGAGAGCGCGCCTTAGAGACGCATTCTTGTAGCTAGGATCGTTATTTGATATTTGAATGCAAATTGGACTCGGAGGAATGCAAGCGCTGATAAAAACGAATTTGTTTCTGAATATCTCTCACAGAGGACGCTATCTACTTCCACTGTATTACTCTTCTCAAGTCTTTATGTCTCCAAAAAGTTAGAAAAGCAAATGTTTAAAATTGTATCTCTTAAAATAAACCGTAAAGCGTAGTAGTATTATATCCAACAAAAAAGGAGAGGTACAAATTTGTTGCCTACAATGCAATTTTTAAGCTTTGAATTTAGATATATTAAGATTAATATTATTTGTGACCTACCGATGCGCTCTGTTATCTGACACTGAAGATGAACACAATTATCACCATTTGACTTGAAAGGAAATAAACAAGTTATGTAGTGTATGGCAAAGAAGAAAACTCATGATGTCATTAATAAAAATAGAAAAGAGAAGAGGCTTCTGATTAGAGCCTTGAAGTATAACGTAGCAAACATTTTTAACATGTTGTTACAAAACCCATAAGCCTCACGTTTAAATAAAAATATGATGTATTTGATTAAATCCGAAATGTCGTTAGATAGACAAGCTAAAAACTATAAGAGAAAATAATTTAGACTGTTTCAAGTTTGCTTTCATGGCATGCAGCTGAAGCACAGCGTGAAGTGCAATTGATACCCCACAACCTCATAAACAATAACCACCAATAACAGTTGTAATTTTCCCACAAAACGAAATAGGACCGTTGGAGTTAGAGTTACTCAATGCGGATTTTATACATCATGTAGCCCTCAAACGGGTGTTTGATAACATAGATGAATTAAGGACATACTCATTTTTTATTCATTTTATTTTTTAGAGCTGTAACGAGTTTTATTTTCTTCTAGAATTATATGCGCAAAAGATTTATTTTACATTTTTTTCTCCAACTGATATATATATTTTAGCATCTAACAAAAATCAGCTATCATGTTTACGCCCCACATTCCTCAATAACAGGTTTCCATTACCTTTATATCTTGGTGGAAACGTTCATCTTATTGAACTGACCAAGATTATAACCTATAATCCGCTCGAACCATCTCCTCGTGGTATATATTGGGTAACTCTAATGCCGATGGTCCCAATTCGTTTTTCGGGAAAAAATACAACTGTTATTCTTTATGGAGTTGTGGAGTCATTAGGTTATAAGCTTGTGAATATAGAATAAGTTTTTTTTTATATATTTTTAGGTATTACTAATATTTTTCTTATTAGCTTTTGTAACATTTTGTACTGTATTAGAAAGGCATTTTAAGATAATATAAATCAAATATCCTACAATGCTTATCACTGAAGTCATATGATTGCTCTCTGATACTAAACATCTAGGTATGCGAATGAACAATTTCATAGACAAAGCTCTATTCAATAATTATCGAAAGAAATTAATTTAGCTAAATTTACTAACCTGGTTTAATGAAAACTCTCTATAAATATCTAACTTCCCTTTTGAACAGTGGGAACTCGAAAATTCAACCACAATAGGAGAGATCTGACCTATTCCTGCAATTTTAGGATTGCTTCTTCAGATGGCTTCCTGTTGAGTCAAATATCTAACTATAAAAATTATTATATAAATTAAAATTATTTGAAATTAAATATGACAAACACCTACTTAAATAATGTTTACTCTTTATGTAATCGTTTTTTATATATGTTTAGGTATTAATAATATTGTGTGAAACTAACTACTCTGTGGACTAAAGCCCCAACCAGCGTTGAATTGCACCCACAATATATACCCATATATTCTTTATTATTAGCTTTTGCAACATTTTTTAATGTATTAGAAAGGTATTTTAACCTAATAAAAATCAAATATCCTACAATTCCTATCAATGAAGTTTCATCTATTGTGGTTGAATTTTCGAGTTCCCACTGTTTCAAAAGTGAAGTTAGATATTTAGAGACTGTTTTCATTAAACCAGGTTAATAAATTTAGCTAGATTAATTTCTTTAGAAAATTATTGAATAGAGCTTTGTCTGTGTAATTGTTCATTAGCATACCTAGATGTTTGGTATCAGAGAACATACATATGACTTCATTGATAGGAATTGTAGGATATTTGATTTATATTATCTTAAAATACCTTTCTAATACAGTAAAAAAGGATAAGTTTGGTTTAAAGAGCACTGACACATTGCGTGATGTAAAATAAGTTCAAGTGCTGAGTAACGCGGTTATTGAGTTTATTGGTTATGGGATTGAGGGGTTAAGGGGTGATTGGCTTATGGGTTGAGGGTTAACAAGTTTGAGTTATAGTGTTATATGCGCTTAGTAGGACTGAAAAGCCTAAATTGTTAGGTTTTTGAAGTTATGGCAAAATGCTGACGTCATGGGGTTAAATGGACCCCAGATTTGGATTCAGCGGCTTCAAAAACGTAAAGCAAACGTAGTCTGACTTTCAGATCTGAGATTTTTTTTGTAGGGTTGTGAATCAATGAAATTAAATTTCCGAAAACCGAAAATAACTACAGCAAATTTTCACATAGTTGAACGTGTACTGGAAATGCTTGAGTATTTCTGAGAATAGGTACCATGTTGTTCAAATTGATGTTTTTGAGGGTTACGGATGGTCGTGTCATAGATAGAATAAATCTAATGGTCAAGCCCTGTGCTCTTTTTTCGAAAATATAACAATGACAAAAACCGAAACCCTCTATCTCTTCCGATTTTCGAACTAGAGGGCGGTTTTTAATATCGCTCAGATTTGCGAATACTCTGTATCTTGAAAACAGTGAAAATATGCGGTTTTTACTATTGTTATGTTCTAGAGAAAAGAGCCCAGGACTCGTCCATCAGGTTCGCTCTATCTATGACAGAACCACCCGTCCCTCTTTCCTTCTATGAAAACACAATTTCCGCGGACGATTTTTCCTATTATGACGAAAGCTGGATTTAAGTATTGTATAAAATTTAGAACCTCCATCTACGTGAAATTAATTATCATAAACTTATTTTTTGTCTCTTAATAAATGTTTGTTAACCTTTTTAAAACCGTAATTGAACTGTGCAGCTCAGATCGTAATACTTTGGCGTAATTGAAAATATTCCATTATAAACGGCCCATCTTTGATAAACTAACGAGAAGCGTTAACGACCGTCATAACTTACAGACAGTTATTCAAAACCCTTCATTTAGTTCACTAGAGCACCGAAGTTGAATATATTTACGGTACGGCGGTCGTGCAGACGGTAGATTATCGGGTAATGATTATAAAGTTTCAGCGGAGGACCTCGGCGACTTTTTCGTCCAATTATTTTTCCTTATCCGTAGCCTCACTGCAACAGTTATTCCTATTAACCTTCTCCCTGTAATTGGAAATTATAATACAAAAGGAGTTGAAATTACCATGTAACATTTCTCTCAATAGCTGTAGAATAGTATCATCGCATCAATTATTGTATATGATCTATTCTATCACACTAATTGGGAGTTTCTTAAAATCGTTAACAGTATAGAGGAAGCATGCTTATTGGTTTATGATAAATTTTAGTCGTTTAGAGATATAAAGCCATAAACAGCATCCACAGATAAACAAAACCTAACATCGTATAAATTAAACAAATTTATAAAAATAAAAATAAATTTTTTAATTTAAATTTTAGTGATATAACAGAAATCATAAAAAAATCCATATCAGAACAAAAATTATTAGACGAACGCATCATTCTACAAATGGGTGAATTGCTCGTATAATTAGTTCTTCTAAAAGGTAAATTAAATAGCTCATAATGTCTTAACAAGTGATTAGGTACATTAAAGTTTATTATGAATAAGAGATCAGGTAGTTAATATTATTATTTAGTATTTTATGTAAAATAATAATATGTCATATACGACTCGACGTTTCTCAAGAGATATAAGATTAAAATGTATTCTAGCATCATTATAATTACTATTTAAAATGTTAAAATTAGTTTTAAAAGATAAAAATCTGATAAATTTATTCTGTAAACTATCCAAACGGTTAATGTAAACATTGTACTGGGGATTCCAAACTGATGAAGAAAAATTTAATTTAATAAATACATATGCATAGTATAGCTGAATAATTGGATTAGTGACCAATTTTGAGAACAACTGTTTTCTCATCGTACATTTTACTTGGAAATTCAAGAGTTTCAAATAGTAGTACTAAAATGAGGCCGTGCCCTATTATGCATAAACCAATACTCTATTCTGCAAGTTTTAACAGTAAATTTTCGATTAAATCAGGGACAGTATTTTGGAAAAATTCTAAATAATTGGTCCAATCAAATAACGATCAATAATACCGGTCCAAATATTTATCTTAAATTTGCGTTGAAAATATCCGGGAGTTATTGCATAGGGGTTTATAACATTTGTAATTCATCTATGAGGGAAACAAGCTTCATCAGTGAAAATAATTTTCTTGTCAAAATTAATATCCTGATGCAAGATAAACTTGCAATAAGACACTCGTCAATACAAATCTTGAAGCAATAGCTCTTGCACTTTTTGTATGTGGTATGGATGTAGTACGTTTAGGAATTTGGTGTACAGTGTGTTCTTGATAATCCAGTTTTACAACATAAACGTTTAGTACTTATTAGGGTTCATCTTCAACTGTTTGCAAATGATTTTCTTCATCTTGTACACTTATTACACTAGAACGCTCTCGGATATTATTGAAAAACTTTCCTGTCTCTCGAGCCCGTCCTTTAGCATTAGAAAATGTTTCTCTATGGAGAATCACTCGACTTGGAAATCTCCTATGATATTCCTCCACACTTCTTCTACAGTTTCCATCACAGAAACCTAGCAAAAGTAGCATGTCAACTTGTTCACTAAATGTAAATTTTCCAGTCATTTTCAACAACGAACAGTGGCAGAAATGAAATAGTTTTATTACCATCATATTTTAAACACAAAATCTACTACTGACTTGTTTATTTCTTCTAAGAAAGTATTAACATCTTGTTTTAATTAATACATTTTTTATTAAAAATTTTAAAGTTTTTTAAAATTTAACAAGAGTAAAAAAGTGTTTTAAATTAAATTATACGCGATATTACCATCCTTTTTAAATGTTATCGATGGAAAAAAGTTTGGTATAACTTTAGGAGCGGTTCACCCTGAATTAACACCTTATAGTGTTCCAATTTACTTGAACTCATAGTAAAAAATACCGATAATAAACCTAAATCATGTACCAAATTCGGTTATTCCAAGTTAAAATAATTCAGAGATATAAAAATTAAAGATAAGGCATTGAATAAATTTAAAAACTAAAACATTGCATGAATTTTAAAAAAGTGGTTACGACTTCTGCTATTAAACGTGAAAAAAAAAGCTTTTTTACGTTTTTCTGAATCAAATGCCACAATGACTAGGAAAAATTAAATTATTTAAATATTTGTAATAAAAAGCAAACCATAGAAATTCCATCTGAATTGTCGGATGTGAATTTAATAAATAATTATTTCGTAAGGTCCGCTTTAGTTAATAATATTATAAAAGATGAACTATTATCACACTGTTAAGACAGAACTTAAATTCAGAAATGTTAATGAATGTGAAGTATACAAATACTTACTTAAGATTAAGTCTAAAGCAATTGGTTCTGACGGGATACATATTGATTTTATAATTTTATGCTGCCCTTTTCTTTTAAAATATATTTTTAATATAATAAATTATTGCTTAGAGTATTCAGTTTATCATTCGTGGAAAATGTCGAATGTTATACCTCTTTCAAAAACAAACACACCTAAAGAATTAAAAGATTTAAGACCCATTAGTATTCTTCCAGCTTTATCAAAAATTTTAGAGTATATTGTAAAAGAACAAGTTATAAATCATCTAACTAATAATAACATACTACCAAGTGAACAATCTGGGTTTCGAGAAGGACACAGTTGTTCAACTGCATTGTTAATATAACAGACCATATTTTTAGGGCTATGGATTCGGGATTATGTTCAGTTCTGGTAGCTCGATTACTCGAATGCCTTAGGTAGTGCTTAAAAACTATTTTTCGACTTATATTAATACTGATTGTGGAGTGCCTCAAGGATCCGTGCTGGAACCTACGTTGTTTTCATTATATACATCATGATTCCCTACATTTTTAAATCACTGTTACATTCAAATGTATACGGATGATATTCAATTGTTTTACACGTTTCATTCCAGTGATATAAAAAACAGTTGTAATATAATAAATAGTGAACTTGAAACACTCCGTCGGATTTCACTAGAGCATAGTCTGCGTTTAAATCCCATAAAGTGTATGTTTTTGCCAATCGTATGAAATATATAAAACTGTTACCCGAGGTTAAGATATGTATTGATAATGTAAGAAGGTAATGTAAGAAGGTCCATTGTTAATTTAAAAATATTGTATAAATCTAGACACATCTTAAGTGAAAAATTGAAAATTTTGCTTTCTCAGTCACTGATTTTATCGGTATTTAATTATGGGGATACTGTTTACGGTCCATGTTTAACACAAGCGGCATCTCAACGAATTCAAATTCCCTTCCGTTACCTCTTAAATTACTGTCTGTTAGTTGGTTTAAGAAAAGTATAACGCAATTCTTTTGATTCTCAACAGTAGGTACTTAATAATAGCCTTATAATTGTTTCGCTTGTTCAATCATATTATTGACTAATCTATTGTTATTGCTTTACTGTGTAGTTATATGTATGTATATAATTAATGTGGAATTCAATTTGTTATGGCACATCTATTTTTGTGGGTTAAGTGGAAGAACAGCGTGTAGCCGCATTATTATAATATACATATTTTTTCGAAATATTTGACCCCACTTTGAAGGCCCGTAACTCCGATTGTGTGTAACTTTGTATATAGGTATGCTTGGTTAAATTTCAATATTATAGGGCCATCTACATGCAGCTGCTCTGCGTTCGTTCTTATGCGGGTGTATATTTGTTCCTGTCATATAATTGGTGTGTTTCTCTCTGGGCACTTGTAATCCTAAGTACAAACTAAATAAACACACGAGTCTATAATCCTTCAATTAACCATTACACGACAAGCATTATTAAAAATGTGAAGCCTATCTTCTCGAAAAAATCGCACATGAAAATAAATCGTGGCTAGTCAAGCACGTAAATAATAACAGTGTAGGAGACGCTAAAGTTCCATTTGCAGATTTATTCACAACAGTATCTCATCTAATATTCTGTCGACGATTAATCAGTTAACCCACATGCCTTCTAAGTGAATCTAACAGTACCTCGGATTTCACTTATCAGTACAAATTGATTTACGATTAACATGATGTGATTACACAGATCGATATTACAACCTAAGGTACGTCGAATTAAGATTAAATGATTGAAGCTCTGGACGGCCGAAGCGAACAGGGAAATGCAGTAAGAAGTACGTCTTTTACCAGAACGGTTATTAAGGAAGCCTGAGAAATTGCAAATAAGCTATAATATAGTGGATTTTTAATGGAATGTAACTAACTACGAGGTGAGAACGTCGCTTAAAGACAAAGCACAAATGCACGAAGGTGAATGATATTTTATATGATAATCATTTCAACGGTTCATTGTTGTAAAATTTTAAAATAATTGCTTCCTAGACTCCTTGATGTCTCTAGATTTGAACCAAGTGTGTGATGCGTAATGAGAAAGTTGTATGAGTTTTATATTGGTTTAAAATGTATTAAGGAGTAATCTTTCAAATATATTGAAAGGTCAGAACATGTGTCTGGCGAATAATCACATAATAATTAAAATATTAACAATAATAAATATCATGGAACAGAACACCATGTCATTGGCGTGACGTCACATGGCGTTCAGTATGGTGTTTGTCCGTAGATAAAGGTGTAGTGTGACGGAGCGGGTTTTGTGTAAGCATTTTTTGCTTATGACCTTGATTGGTCTCTCTGATCTCAAATTCATTAGTGAAGAAATAACGGGAGTCAAAGCAAGCAGATGTCTATTTGCCGTTTTAAACAGTACCATAATTATTCGCGATGATGTGATGAATTTAAATTATTGTTAAACGTAACTTATTTCTTTATTTACAATATAGATCCGCTCGTGAAAATTACTGCAACAATGCTGTTGGTCATGTCCAGATAGAGGGTTTTACTTGAGGTATATATTGTAATATTATTTTGGGTGTATGTTTTATTTAATTAAATTATTTTTATTATTTAAATTTTTTATTTTATTTTAAATATTTTATTATGTATTTAATGTCGAAATTTTTATATTAAATTTGTTGGGCGCCTTGATCTCTGTTATATATTATGTTTTATGAGTGTATGTTGTGTTTAAGCTGTACTTTGTTCAATACAAACCTTTTACTTTAAATTAATTTTTTTATCTTTTTATCTTACCTTATTCATACAATTTTTTTATTTATCCCTTGCCAGACACAGTTTCACAAATCAAACAGCAAAAAAAACTTAACTCAGGAGTCGGTTCAAGAGTATGCAGGGTTTTTATTTTTATAACAGATGGTAACACAATTGAAAGATTACTGGTTTTTTGTTTTAAAATTAATTTGAACAATAAAGAATATTTTTATTAATACTAGTCTGATGATAATTTTACCAAACCACTATAAGTTAGAACTTTGTTGTTGAATTTAATTGAAATTTTAGAAATTATGCTAATAGATATTCTTTAACTTGTAATAGTGGTTGCATTCCTACAGAGAGTATTTATTTAATATGATAATACAATATATTACTAAAATAATGGCTGTTTATGCCAGATATTAATAGTTCCAGTGAAATTTTGTGAATTTTATCGTTATTCTGGCTTGGATTTGACTTATTTTGTACAGGTAAGTCCTGTGGGTTATTCTTAATACTTTGCAAAGATTGCAAGAATTGAAATCTGTTTTAATTTACTATAGCTATAGAATTTTAGAGTGCACTTTATTTTTTTAAATGTACTTGAGGTTGGAGGATTTATTATTTTCCTTTCTGGAAACTGGAAACTGTCTGAAAACAGGAAACTGTCTGGTAGGATTCCATGGAACTGCAAATTTTCCTGGATATCGTTAATATTTTTCTGTAGTGACAAAATAACTTTCCTGGAGGATGGAGACTAGTATATTTTGTTGGTGAGTCGATATTTTCTTAATTTATACTTGTTCTAATAAAATTTGTAAATTTTCGGGAGCTATCTTGCGATGTTGCACCTTGTTCTAAACCCAAGCCGTAACTATCAACAACTTCTTTGTTTTTTATCCTTTCTGTAGATGTCATGTTAAAAAGGTCCTTTCACATGATTTTTCAGTCTTTTGGATGTCTTTTTATGCACACTACTTATAACTAATACATTTTATAAATGTCCTTTTTGTTTTTATTGTACAATTTTAATTATTTTATTAATGAAATACTCTTTATTTGGTGTTTTAGGTCAATTACAAGGGATTCTTGCAAAGTCACCTTACCTACTGATATATTTCCAATTAAACTTACATTAAAATAGTCTTCACAGACAAACAATGTTGCAATATTGGAGTGCTTAACGTTTTCCCTTCGTCGCGCTTCATTGCCCTACATTATATTTTTCTTTTCATTTTTTATTTTGTATTCGTACATAATTGCCCGGTGAGACGCATTTTCTTTGCTCATTTTACGAGTCTATTTTGTAACTTGAATACCAATACCTATTCAATCCAATAACACTTAATAATATCACAAATGATAAATTAACTTTTCTAAACGTATGTACTGCGTTGTCAGAAAATGGAAATTGTGTACAAAATGTTAGGTATACACGTGCGAACATTATATGACGTAACAGGTCTTTGGTTTGGTGACCACTGATTTCTTTAGGCATGGCTAAAATAAAATATTAAATTCCGTCTTTAGGCTTATTTTTCCAAGAAATTGTCTACAATATTACATAGCAGGTGTTTATTTTTCATTTTTAACATTACCACCATTATTAGTGTTGATGTAGTGATTGTTAAACGCAATTTATTTCTTTGTTTACAATGCTGTTGGTCACGTCCATATAGAGGGTTTTGCTTTATTTGAACTATCTATAAAATTATGAAATTTGATTTCTTATTAAACTATTTACCATTTTAATTTGAAAAATAATAAAGAAAAGCAATGAACAGTGATATTTAACATTAATTTATTATTTTTCTATATTACTTCTGTTTAGTATGTTTTCAGAAAAAACAGATACATTAATGTAGTTAAGTCAAATAGTAACATTTATAAATGCCTGAAATAACATTATACTTATCGTAAGTGGTAAAAGCAAACATGGAAATATTTGGAATAGGAAAGAAGCGCTGAATACAATAAATGAAAAAAAGAAATAAGTTTGCTTTACCATTGATTTTCTAAATCTGTATACATTGTGGTAGCTTAATAGAAAAGTTTAGAATACAAAAGTAGTTCTAAGAGAACTATCGGATCTGGGAAAAGCTTACTGGACTTTAGGTTTACGAATTGTATATACAAAAAATTGTTTGTTTATTTTTTGACAGAGTATAGAATATATATACACTTTTTTGTATATTCCATAAAGTAAGTGTCACACATCTTCCAAATCGTACTGCCATTCAACTGAAAAACCAGTGATAAAGAAACTTTACCTCATAGTTGAATAAATGCTAATTTATATCTAATGCATTAATTGAAAGTATAGAAAAAGGAGCGATGACTTTTTTAAATTTCTTGGTGCTAGCTGGGGTCATGGTCAAATGTGAACTCATATTTATCAGAAATGTAGATACAATAAGGTGAAAAATTCAAGTCCTCTAAGAATGTATTTCTCTATAAAAAGAACCTCTTTACAGCACAGCTCATGAAGTGCCCCGACAAAGGCAAGAGACACTCATAAAATCCATTAATCATATCTTGCTAGCGTGGGTGAAATAATTCAGCATCGTAAATCAGTAAGTGAATATAATTATCGTGGATAGGGCAGGGAACTACAACCTTCAACATCCAAGAGTCGGATTCCACCGTTGCATTCTGTGGGCCACGTAAAATTGATAATATCACTGTCTGCTGCATCCTGGAATGCACGATAATTGCTAGAACTCCTGAATTATTTTAGTGTCAGAATAACAAACATTTCTAGACAACAGAATTCAGTAAATCAGGGCGGAATAAATTTAGTTGAATTGAATTTAAAATATTTTAATGAATAATTTCTAAATTGAAACAGGCAGAAAGATATTTTGAAGAGTCATTAAATGATGATCAAATCATGAAATGATGAAGCGGAAAGGGAAGAAAGTAATAGTATTACAGAAGGCAATATGGTGGCTGCGCCAAGTAAAGAAAACATTAAAGGAATAATTTCAAAATTGAAAAGTAATAAGAGCCCATGAAGTGACAACTGAACTACACACGTCAAAAGTCTTGGACCCTTATGTACTTAGGGAACGAAAAAGAATAAAAAATGGCAGACCATGAACCTTTACTTTATTACCAATGATTTTACAAATCTGGTCCGTTTGGCAGTATATTCAGTCAAGTGTTACTTTGAATTTTTGTACATTATAATGCCAGGTCGCGAAATTTTTGTTTACCCAAGCAAGAATGACTGCCTTACATTCTAATTATCAGATATCGAATATGTTGGGCATTCCTAGATCACCTGTTATACCAATAGTACACCGATATGAAGAATTTGATACAGTGGAAAACAGACCACGTAGTGAACGTCCTTGAGTATCTAAAGAAAGGGAGGATCGGTATTTGGTGCAATATGCCCGTAGACACCGCACATCTTCAGCTTTAGCTCTCCGGGCCCACTTTCAAGGTACGTTTCGCCGTGTTATATCGACACCTACTATTAGAAGACGACTCCACAATGCAAATTTAAGTGCTAGAAGATGATTCATTACGTGTCCCTACTCTACTGCCAAGGCATCGTGCTGCCCGCGTCCAGTGGGTTGGCTTTTACGCCAGTGGCGGTGGGTCTTATTTACAGACGAAACCAGAATTGGGCTGGTTACTGATGACAATCCCGTGAAGTTGCTCCGTATGAAGAGGGTACCGTAAGGTTTTGGGGTGAAATAATATTCAACCGTCGCACCCCATTAATTCGCATACCACAGAATATGACCAATCAAATTTACATCGAATAATTTATTACGCCCATTATTTACCCCCTACGTATCGAGTAAGGTGAAAATTTTGTGTTTATGGACGACCACATCGCACAAGAAGGGTTCAAGAGACACTCAAAGCAGGACATATCAATCAATAGATTAGATTGGCGAGCCAACTCTCCTGACATGAATCCTGCTGAAGACATGTGGTATTTCGTTGCTAGAGCTATTCATAGTCATATTCCTCCACCTCAGACTGCAGATGAGTTAGTCGTGGCAGTAGAAGAAAAATGGAACGATATTCCGCAAGAGATCGTTAACCGCTTGATTATCTCAATGCACAGACGTGTCAATATGCTTTTGGAACGTGGTGGAGGTCATACTGACTATTAGTCAAGTAAAGAACTTGCTTTGTTACTTCTTTTTGATTTAATAAATTTTGTCAAAAATGTCACAGATTTATTTAACAAGAATGGGGGAGGGTCTAAGACTTTTGACGTTGTGTGTATTTAAAAATGTTGGATAGGAACTAATAGACCAATTGCAGAAATATTAAGAAATTGGAAAAACAACAAAATTGCCTAAGGAATGAACAGAAACTGTAATTTGCCCTATAAATAAAATCGCAGCTACATGAATGTGGCATATAAAATACTAGCCACATATATATAAAGAAACTAATTGGTAACAGACGTGGAGGATCAAATAGAGGAATATCAATGTGGTTTTAGACGAGGAAGAAGTAGAGTAGATCAGGTTTTCACGCTGCGAAAAATTCACGTTGAAAGTTTCGAATATGATAAACTAACGTTAGTTTTATTTGTAGACCATAAATAAGCCTACGACAAAATAAAAATAAATAAACTGTATAAGGTTTTAGAAGACTTGAAACTTAGCAGGGAGATAAGGAACATGATACACGTAACACTGAAGAAGACTGGATGATAATTATCATCAATTTTATTTAGCTTAGTATCGGAAGAAGTCATAAGAGATGTTATAGGAGGATTGCAGAGAATACTGAGGAACAAAAATATTTCTAGGTAAACAAAGATATTACTATACAAGGCAGTGGAAAGACTAGTAGTGACGTATGTCGTCAGTGCAACGTGGACATTGAATAAAGCAAAAAATAAAACTGAATGTAAGGGAGAGGAAAATATTGAATAACATTTTTGGAGGAAAAAGAACAGAAGAGTGGGTTGAAAAATGAATGAGGAATATGAGCATAGTAAACGTGATAAAAGCACAACAATTAAGACGGCTATAGCATATTGAGATAAAAGAATACCAAAAATGATAATGACACGAACGATTGGGGACGAGACGAGGAGAGGGCGATCGACGTCAAGTGGAAAACTTAGGTGGATAAAGACGTACAGCAACTGCAAATTGACAAATGGAAAGTGAAAGGAAGGGATATAATGAAATGAAGCAGGAACCAAGCTATGGACCTTCTAGGACCTTAGAAGTTTCGAAATGTGAAATTTATTAGATTTTCTGAATCTCTCTGGATATTCATCCATGGCAACAACATTTCCTTATTAGAATTTTAGCATTACTTAAGTATTAGACTGATTTGTGCTTTCAATATTCGGAATCCTCTGGATGGAGATTATAGTAGCCCCGCGTTATAAAAGCTGAAAATACTACAACAATAGTTTTTTCCTCGAAAACTATAAGGAGTTTTTAAAATATTTTTTACGAGATTGACTCCATTGTTCATGACGCATCTATTTCCGAATTCTTTTACATAAATTCTGAATCACTTTGTATATTTCATGGACGTTATTCTCTAGTGACAGCTAAGTCATTTTAAATAAAAAATGTCGTACCTACTAGAATAACATTGACAGTTAACTGACGAATTGTGTGAATTAAATCACGGATTAACCCGTTAACAAACCACATCGACAAGATTTACAGTTGTTTAAATAATAGGAAACCAGAGGATAAGTGGTGTGTATTTGTGCATTCCTAACCATAATATTTACATCTTCGATCTTGACCCTTGACCCACCGCAACAGTATTTCATAGTGTATCTTCGCCGATATCTTGATTCTCATCGTTTAACACCGATTCTACGACACAAAATAATATATTACTCTTGTTTACCTCTATTATTCAGCGGGATTCTTCGAGTTGTGTCAACATGACTTTAAATCATTATGACCAGGTTGATTTCTGAAGAAAAAAACATAAAAATATGATTTTAAAAATTATTTTATAATTTACGAAGTAAATACCTAATATCATGCATGTAATATTGTATAAAAAGAAACAAATGTCAAATATGACAATAAATATTGTTACTGTAATTTTATTGTAACACGCTTTTTGATCTTTATGAAATTGTACCAAATAATTCAGTTTTCTAAAATATTTTTTTAAAAAAGTGGTATTTCTGAAAATTAGGTATGTTGGATATGAATAAAGTATTGTTAGTATTGTACTAACAATGCTATGCATTTAATAATCTTGACATATTGTATAATAATATTGTCACGGATTTCCTAACCCGTCTTTTTCTTTGACCAGAAAAACAAACGTTAATTAATCACTTATCTTTATTAACTACTCTGTACACTACTGAATACTAATTACAGCTCAACTAAACACTATTTCACTTTTAATCGCTATCTAAATCGCTCTAAACACTCCAATTCAAGACTGTAATACAAGACTGACTAACTCGGCCGTTTATTCTTCTTTTATAGACCCAACGAATATTCCAGATATTTTCTAGTATCTCTAGATCCATTTTCTCGAACGACTCGAACGCTTCTCGTCGATTTTCCATTTTTCAGTACCGCCTCGATACACGGCATTTTGTTTGTTTACCAGAATCGTGTCCTAGCTACATAGCTGCTTTCGTCTGTCTAACCCGACATTATTCATTCATTATTCGTCGGATACCTCACCTATGGCATACTGATGAGAGCTAATAAGCTCGAAACCGGTATATGTCTGGTGGGCGTCTGACGAATGACTCTAGCTGTTGCTATAGGTTTTCCAGGTGTAATTCAATGCTGGTCGGGGCATTAGCCCGCAGAGTAGTTGTTTCCTGGACTTCCGTGTTTCTTACAGATCTGTTTTACTTTACGGAATGTCAACCACAATAACCGAGCCCCTGTCTTTAATATGATTAATCTCCATATTCAAAAATTCTTGAGCTCTACAGCACCAGAAATAATCCATAATCAGAACCACCTGTACAAGAGAGCAATACATGTGTAATTCTTATAGTTTAATGCATTATCATTGGTAAATATTCGTCAACCTTCAAAAAGAGTGACCGCAAAATCCGCCCGCGTTTGCGTAGTGTGTAGCAAGAACGGGGAAGGTTGTACAGAGGTCTCCGTGGCCTTAAATTGATCGTCATGTAAAATCTTGGTGAGTATAATTCGATTTTTCCAATATTTGCCCGACTGACCCCTACTTAAGGGATGGAAACCATCCCTAAAACAAGAAACGTGAGAAAATGGTCGATCAATACTTGGTAAAAATTTGCGGAATCTTAAATGGAAGTTTTTCATTTTTGGGGTACCGGGGGTGGTTGCCACCCTTGAAGTCGGGGAAAACTGGTCACAATTTCGCAAAAGATCGAATTATGGGGCCCGTCTTTCGAATCATTTGTCGGGTAGTGGGGTAAACAAAGTACTTCATGAAGTGGATATCATTCCCGTCTACTATCGGCAATAGTGGTGGTTTTTACCCGTGCCATGTGGAATTGCACCAATTTTTACTCAGATTTTGGTGACCATTTTTTTTTGTTTTCTTGTTTTAGGGGTGGTTTCCTCACGCGGGACGTGTTTCTCACCTTGAGCATTTTTGGAAGAACATCCCTGATCTCTTCCTTGCCATTCACGTTCCCGCCAATTTTTACCAAGAATTGATCGACCATTTTCTCACGTTTCTTGTTTTAGTGATGGTTTCGACCCCTTAAGTAGGGGGTTGGAAAAATCTAATTATGCTCACCTAGATTTTTCATGACAATCAATTTAAGCCAAGGGAGACCGCTGGACGATCTTCCCCGTTCTTGCTACACACTACGCAAAAACGGGCGAAAAATGGTTTTTTTTTGCGGTTACTCTTTAACAATGTCATCTTGACTAAACACTAGAGTTTTTGGTCCATAGTCTTTACTTTTTCGTTTGAGAAGAAAAAAAGGTAAAGGTAATCAAGCTTACTGGTAATTAGGCCATATTTGGCCCTTTTTACCTACTAACTTATACTACCCTCCACCTTTACAATCACAAACATCCATGGGTAGGACAGAAAAATTCCTGCCCCGTGTTGGATTCGAACCAACTTCCGGCCGCTCGTGCTTGCCCTGGCAGCGACTGCTCGTCACCGCCTTGACCGCTCGGCTACCGTCAGCCCTTCGTTTGAGAAACGCTTCCAGTTCATGAAATTGTCTCCCATCTTTATTATTATAAATTGTCATAAATGACTTTAACATTGACCCCATGGTAATCATGCCCACTTAATTATTAAACAACGTTTCTTTAATTTGGAAAACCAACAAAATTTGGTTTTCATATTTCTTTAGTATAAAACAAAAATCTTTATCTATCACGTGTTTTATTGGATGTTAATAATCTCGGGCAAACTAACAATTTCTTGAACCTAACGTACCTCGAGATTGCAATATGTTGCCTTCGATAATTAACATCCAAGCGAAAAAATCGAAAATATTGACAAAGGGTGAAATCGACCGTTTTCTATCAAGTGCAGATGACAAAGAATTCTTAATGATTAAGGTAAGATTACTTTTGTTGTTAGGTATTTCAATTATTAAGTATTTTGATTTTTTATAGGTTGGATTAATTTTGGGGATTGCCGGAGCTTGTTGAACTGATGAACTAGTCAATTTAACTGTAGATGATATTGAGGATGTAGGCTCTTCCTTGATTGTAAAAATTCCAAACACTAAGACAAAGATTCCACGAACTTTTCTGGTTACCGATGTGGGAAATATGCTTGAATTGTTTCGAAAATACCTGTCCCTTCGTCCTCCCCACGTCAAGCACAAGCGCCTTTTTTTGTACTACAAAGCAGGAAAATGTAGTTCGCAGCCAGTTGGTGAGAATACCGTGGAAAAAATTCCGAGTGTAGTAGCTTCGTATTTAAAATTACCTGATGCTGCATGTGGTCTGCACTGGTCACTGCTTACGAAGATCTTCAGCGACATTACTGGCAAATGCTGGTGTGGATATCACGACACGACATCATGCTGATTGGAAACCAACGACAGTCGCTGAGGGTTATGTCGAGAACTCCATTGAAAATAAGACCAAAATTGCTAATCAGGTTTCAGTAGGTATCTACTAGCGCAATCACAAAAACTGTAAATGTAAGCAAAAGTAATATTCCTTCTAATATTAATTTTGAAAATTGTACAAATGTAACATTTAATTTAAATGTCAATAAATAATTTCAATGTTATCTTTTTTTTGCATGAAAAACGTTCTCCATAATGTAAACTCCATTGGGAGCATTATACTCCCTTGGGAATAATCGACTACTTCTGTTTTAATTTTGATGTCATAGCAACTGATTTCTACTCCCGACCGTGGAAAAATATTATTTCTTTCAATTTTGTGTGTCCCCTTTTCTACTTTTTTAACAAAATTGTATTTGTGAGAATTCCGTGAATTTAAAAAAAAAAATTTTTGGATAACCATCACGTACAAACGTGATGAATACGAATATTGAAACCGTCAGATAAAAGTATTCAATACTTGAATACTGATTATGCAAATATTGCCTCGAATGCAATTAATGTAATGTAATACAATGTGTGCAATGTAATTAATCTTTCGGAAACTTAGATTTATTAATGTTTGAAATTAGAACAGCACGATGCAACTGAATCCGACTGTGCTCGTACCATGCTAACGAGATTTTTCAAAGAAAAAGTAAAACAAACTTTTCTCATTGTTACATAATTGCGGCTGCCAGTTAAGAATGAAAATCGAGCAACGCATCTACTAATTTCTTTCTTCTGTTCGCCTACTCGATCAAGCCAAATAAATTACGTGAACAAGCCAACAATAGTCGTCGCTGTTTCATATACTCGTAAGTATTATAATTGCTGCGATGTAATTTATGTGAAATATCACACGGAGTTGGCGGAGCCCCTATTTACATACAAATCGCATAAATATATAAATTTCATTCCCTTAATAGGGAAGTTAACACGACCATTACGTTGGCTTCGTTGTTCGAGGTTTTAACTGTATCTACTGAACTCGTGAATATATTGTTTTGCGAATACTCGCACATCAGTGATAAGATTTGTTACTTTTATATTGTTCATTGTATTTAAAAATAATCATTTGTTATTATATAATAAAGTGAGCGTTTCCCAGGAAATGGAAGAATATGAAAAGTAACTGAATAATTCATTTTCATTCCTAGTTCAAGGAGCCTGAGCATTTAAAATTTCAGATGATATTCATTAAATGTAACTGCAGATGAAACCGTTTTCATTTTAAATAAGATACAGTAGCAGAGATGATATAGATGTAGAAAAGGATTTCCATGATTATTCTAATCCTCGACACATCAAAGACTATCGATTCCAGAATAGACAAATTCAAGTGCAAGTAAGAACAAAATATTAAAATAGTTATCCGAAAAAATAGGCAGAATATCATTATATAATAACTATTGTTACGGAGACTCACCTATCTTTTTGGTTTGTTAATTGTGTTTCTGTTTACGTTAGAATTTATAATTGAAGCTCACCTACCCCGTTAGTTTGTAAATTATATTTCTGTTATGTTAGAATTTATAATTTTTGTGATGCCTTTATTTTGACATTCTCGGCCACATTCTATTTGATTCTTGAGACCGCCGAAAACTTCTAGAACCCTAAAAACCTATATAAGCGCCTCATTTTCGCGGCTGGAGTCAGTTTGTATTAAGCAGCCAAACGTGAGTGACAAACGTCAAAGTAAAACGTTGACAGTTGTGAAATTGGTTTGAAGGATATTCTTGTATAATCAAGAGTGACAATAAATTTGTTTGTCTACGTGAAGTGTTTCCACGCTAACCCAATTTCGAGGTTACACTATATTACAGTATATAATACAGCTATTTACCCTTAGAAGTAAAATTGTCTTCAAGTATCTTTTAATATAATAGTTTTATAGGTTGACAACCCACATCTAAGAAACAGTTGTAATATTTTTTATAGTGCGGTTAGAAATTCAATGGAACATTACTAAAAAATTATTATAAAACACTTTAATTATAAAATATTTTATAAGGTTGTCGCATATAAAACTTTCCACTTAATATTTCGTTTAAAATGAAGTTTTGGAAAAATTGCAACTATACATCGATTTTTAATTTGAGGTTAATTGTAGTTGCCACCCCTTCGTAGCTCGAGGTATCAACTTTGAATTTTCAAATGAAACTATAGAGCGATACATCGTTTGAAAGCTCTTTATTACATAATTATTAAACTGCAAATAGGTTTCTAAGTTAGATGATAAAAACAATAATAAACGAAACCTAAAGAAGGTTGAAATTCCATTCTATTGCATTCCATTCCTTATGTTTGATATCATTTCAGTCAGTCGGTGGTCGCGCGGTTTAAGGCGTCAGTAATTGAATCGAGGTGACTGGATCGCTGTGGGTTCGATCCCTGCAGCCGGTAGACCGTATATAAGCTATATTCGTGGAGAGATTGGCACCCTCTCTGCGGGTATGGTAGGGTGGAAGAATGTTGACTTGGGTCAATGTGAGAGATTGATACCGGTTGGCATTTAACTACCCCCCCTAATTAATGAGGTTTTCCAGGTTTCCCTCATTCCTGCACTGAATGGTGGTTAGGGCCTACCAACGTAAGTCGTTCCTGGGCGCAAATGCGGCCTGCAGAAATGTGTTATTGTGGAAACCATTTTCAGATATATAAAATCTCATCTTCGGCTTGCAACCAAAATGTAACTTTTACATTTATCAATTTTTCGTTTGGCCGTCTTGGTTTATTCGTTAGCCGAAAAAGTTGAAATATTTTTTCTTTATGGAAAACAAAATGAATGTGCTAGAAAAACTATTCGAATTTTCGATTGGTTACATCTTGATCACCAAACAAGTCATATATGTGAGCTAGATTGTTAAGAAATTTGGAGAAACTGGGTCCGTAGCAAATCTTAAGAAAAACAGTTCTCATAACGAATTAATGGAAGTAGGAATGTTGGGAGAACTGACAATGAATCGACACCAATCCGTGCTATTATTAGAGCGTACTACAGGGATTCCTAGGTCGAACATTTATCGGATTTTGCAATGCATAACTGGTATCCGTACAAAATACATCTTGTGCATTATTTGCACGAGGATGATCTGTATCGAAGAATAGAACTTTGTGATATCATGTCTAACATAATTACAGAAAATCAAAATATAGTTTACAATATCTGCTTCAGTGATGAGTGTACGATATTTTTCTCAATGGTACAGTGAATCGGCATAACCCTCATTGTGTTAGGGAATCGCACACTCAGTATTCAGAAAAGCTGAACGTCTATTGGGTAATCACATAATTGGTTCATTTTTTTTAGATGGTACTTTGACTGGAGCCAGCTATTTACGTTTGTTGCAATATGATATTGATCCCATGATCACAGAAATTCTGGAGAATGAAGATCAGCTGGATGAAAATCTTGTGACATTCCAACAAGACAGAGCTCCACCCCATTTTGAGCGACAAGTTCGGGCTTATTTGGATCAGAATTTCCCAGGACGATATATAGATGGGGCTATAGAATGGTCAGGTTGGGCTCCCGATTTGAGTTAAAACCACTTTTTTCTCTGGGAACATCTCAAATCAGTGGGTTTTGCAAATCACCCCGAACATCTTGAAGATTCAAGACAACATGTTGTAAACGAATGTTACAGTGAATTAAACTCCAGAGGTTTTTGCAAATATAAGGAGATGTTTTGTAGAGAGACTCCATATTTACCAAGAACAACTGGGTGCATAGTTTGAGCATTTATAAACAGTTTTAAATGTAAATATACAAAATTTCAAAATTGATTTCAATGTTCTTTCTTGAAAACGAATATTGATTTCATATTTTTTTACGGATTCAGATTCAGTATCGAAAGAGCTTTTAAACGATAATTATTTCTTTACAGCTTCAGTATATTTGCCATATAAGCCGTTTTATGATTTAGCTGCCGCCAAAATAATGATACTTGTCGGTATAATAAAACCAATATGTATTTCGAAAGCAATAATAATACGACGTTAAAACATAATTGCCGTATAACCTGAAAATTATAAAATTGTTTTTCTGGTTGGGTACAATAAACTGTACACCTATAGGAAAAATATCATTAGTTGCAATGCATTTCCTAGGACAGCAAATGCATTCTGAACTCAGCTTTGTATTTTTTTAGTTTTTTTATTTGTGTAGGTATAATTTTTAGTCAATGTCATATGTTCTTTTTTACCTCTCCTATAACATTTTATAAGATCTTTTGGATTAATACCTAAATATTTAGTTATCGAATAATATAAGGAAAGAAGATCTTGTGTTTCTGCTTGCTGTGACTAGACAAATCACTTCTGAAAGTTTGTCGTAAAGTCAGGCCTACCCTCCATATTAGTAAACGTCACAACCAAATGCTGAATTTAATTTCCCTTCTCCACTTCACTGGACGAAATCCGTCACCAGACTGGTTCGTGCAAACTGACAAAGATCCGGCAATATTACATAATAAAATCGCTATAATTCCTCCCCAGCAGACAATATTTCATCATCCGTCTCTCGTTCTCTTTGCTCTCGGCAGCGAAAAACAATTCGTTTCGTTACAGGCTGTTAGGCTCTCAGCTGCCTGTAGCTGATAACGACGCCATTAGATAATTATGTATAACATTTTCCGGTGACTGGCGATACTCGTTGTGTAGCAGTACAGCTCTTATACGTCGAAAATGATTAATCTTTCTAACCCCTTTTGAGCAAATATTTAACGTAAGCTCAATATTTACGGAAATAATTGCCTGGCTATAATTATTCATGCACTGCAAATATCCAATGTTTTATAATTTTATTTAGTATTTGTACAGGATTTTCAGTTCAACAAGTACTTCAGAAAAAAAAAGTAGGGAGAGGTGTAAATTCCTCTTGGAGCAATTAGTGGTCCTATTTCACATAACTATTTTTTCATTAACATACTGTTGTTGAGATACAGTTCAGATAAAAGTATTCAGTACTTGAAGCAGTGATAACTCCCTCTGTATTGATTCCAACTGACACGGTACAACATTTATTACTTTGATATGTCAAGAAAAATCGCTGATGTGTCATCACCATCTACTGATCTCCCAGTAATCGTAAACATTCTTGGAACATGAGTTTTTGTGTTCGGAATTTTGATTCTTTTAAATGACTGACATCTACTGTCAAAAATGTGATTTCTTCCCTTCTAAATGCTCCAAATACTTCAACGATTACAACAACCTTGGCTAAAAGGAATTCTTTATCCTCGACTTGTTTCATAAAGCGTTCTATTTCAAGCTTCGTAAATATTTTTGAATTCTTTGGTTGATATCCGAAAGCTTTCCTTTTTAAAAATGCAATTAGGTTTGTAAATTTGCTAATATCTACGTTTTTGTTCAGGTAAATCATGATGAGGAGCATCGAATATTTTCTCCACAAATTTGACGACCTTAACGTACTCGATAACTTCAGGAAATAGGCTAGTAATGCTTTTTCTGTAAAGTTTTCTTCTAAAGTTCTGTAAGTTTCTTTGGTCCAGGTCTTAAAGTTGTTGTAGGAGTTGTATAAATTTTTCGATTTTTTGCCCTCATCAGTATGCATCAGTATGCATATTTATTGTGAACATACATATGAAGGAACATTCATTTTTTCTTTAGTTTTATTGGGTTTTTGCCACACTTCTGAAAAATAATAAAGATTAATTAAATAAGCCCTTGCGCCAAACGGAACAGTCAAGGGTTATTTTTTTAAAAAACTAAGTTTGCCTAACCAAAAATCTTACACTGAAAAAAGCAGATAAGTAAAAAATAACAAAAATCACATCACTATCGCGCACTTTCGTATTATGACGTTTCGAAAAACTCTCTGTTTTCGTTATCAAAATCGTAGTAAAATATTAAACGTTTGTCAAGTTTGACAGTTTAAAATTTGTTTATCTGCTTCCATAGAGATGTTAAATGATTTTTATTTTATTGTTACTTACTTCTTCTTGATACAACTGTAGCCAACAATGATCGATGTTAACTGAACAGTTAGACACACACTTATCTCCGTTCAACAAAATAATCGCGGTCTCTTTTAGTTTTCTTTTTGTTGCGTTATCTTCCTTCCCTAAAATTTTTGCCGAACCCCATTGAATTAAATGACCGTTTTCCCAAGCGTGTTCGCAAATTTTGGATTTTTCAAATTCCCGTCTTTTTATGTAATTACATAACAAATTTTAAACTGTCAAACTTGACAAACGTTTAATATTTTACTACGATTTTGATAACGAAAACAGAGAGTTTTTCGAAACGTCATAATACGAAAGTGCGCGATAGTGATGTGATTTTTGTTATTTTTTACTTATCTGCTTTTTTCAGTGTGAGATTTTTTGGTTAGGCAAACTTAGTTTTTAAAAAAATAACCCTTGACTGTTCCGTTTGGCGCAAGGGCTTATTTAATTAATCTTTATTATTTTTCAGAAGTGTGGCAAAAACCCAATAAAACTAAAGAAAAAATAAAATTATGCCACAAATAAATAGCTTCAGACAATAAGAAACATTCAGTTTAATTGTAGGTCATCTCACCTATAGTTTACTGATGAGGGCTAACAACCCCGATATCGGTCTATGTCTGATGGGGTGGCCTACAAAGGCTCTTGGCTGTTCACCCAGATAATGCATGTGTAATTCAATGCCGGTCGGGGCATTAGTCCACGGAGTAGTTCTTTCCTTATTTAATTGAGACTCTGAAGTCCCGAACCGTCTGGACCCCAAAGGGGAACTAACTGTTCCTTGGTATACCCACAAACCTCGTTCGATTCCAATTTACCCATTTTCTATTGGTCGCTGGCAAATTGCCTGTATTTTGGTGGGCTGTATTTGACTGTATAGTTCTCTCCAATGCTTGACACTATTTTTGTTCTCTAAAATTCCTACATCTCTTTCTGTCTAGTATTATTAAAATATCGATAATATCTTACTTTGACGGTACCAAAGAAGCTGATCAGATGGTTTGATAGGCATTTTAAGATACTTGTTTTATTTTACAGATGATGATGATTTAGTAAAACTATAGCCCTGCTGGCTGATAAGTTTGAGAGGAAGCAATAAATTAATCTTTTGCATGAGTGTACTGGCAACCAAATGCATCTTAAATCGAGAAATGTTACTTAAAAATTGAGTTAAAGGTGTAATTAAGGTCGTAGTGTAGCTTTAGTCAAAGTATTCAAAATGCCTTAGGTATTATTGTATACATTGTTACTGAATGAGTGGACAGGGTGCAATGAAAACTATGATTGAGCATTGGGTTGCAAATACTGAAATATTGAAAACTGCTGGTTTACTATTTCTTTCTGTTCTTGACTTTGATGTAAGGGTTACATATTTCATTACCAGAAATAATTACTATTACTTTCTGCTATACGACAATATTATACCAACGCCTTTTCACCAATTCCTGTGACCGATGTTGCAAAGTTTAATTTTGTCGAATCCCAAAACTGTAAACTTAATTATACCGGATTATGGAACGCTCCGGATGACACGAATCTAACCGTGATTTATAAAAGTAATTAAATAGGAAAACAAGCTCGATGTAAATCTTTCTCCAAAGTTTAAGAGAGACGAACATCAGCAAAATTAAAATTTTCCTTGAGGATCTGAAATTTATAGAAGCGATTTGCAAGTGTCCACAGTTCGTTCGTTTTCCCCGAGTTTCAATAAAATTCTGAAAATCTTGAGTAGTAGCAATAACTTTCTCCGTAATAACTTGAAAAGATATGGAATAAAGTAAGGACAGCACAGTCTGATGTTTGAAAATAGAAATGCGTATTGTATACTGCGTAATCTGCTAATGTGTTGAAAGCTTTTATGGATAATAATAGTATCCAGTAATAAAAATATTCATTATAACCAAATTAAGGAAAAAACGCAACTGTAGACGTAAAGTTATCCATTAATTCGATTCTCAAATTTCTACAGTATATTTCTCAGAAAGTAATGAACAGAAAAAATAATTATATTTCAAACTTGCAGTAAGTTGGAAACATATTTCTGACTTTGATATATATACAGATGGAAACTAACATTTGCCAGAGTAGAAAGTGACTCACAATATAAAATTATGGAAATTTGCGGGAGATGGTATTTTTAAAATGAGTTTTCGACAAAAAAAAAATCAATTGCTATATCTTACAAGATGAAACTTTGTCCGTTCAAATAAAATCGAAAAGAATATACCTACTGATAGAAAAGGACGAAATAGTGATATGGCGAAGAAATTATTTAAAATAAATATTTAACAATCAGAATCTGGATCGAAGGATATATTAAATTTTGACGAGACATGGATGTATGAAGGTCATACGGAAAGCGGTACGATATGATATAATGAGTGGTAATATGTGACCGTTATAGTGACAGTGCTAGTAACCAATAGAAAATAGTGTGCATGTATTTTAAAGCTTTTTGTCCTTTTAAATGCGGAATTCGCAAATATTTGCGCGATTTATTTAATGGTGGGAAAATCTCTATTTATAATAAATTTTGTCAACTATAGCATTTTTATCATGAAACTGCCATGGTAGATTGTCAGAAGCTGAAAACAAATTTATTAACACCACAAAATAATGAAAGGAGCAATAATATTTGTAGTGTTTTACAGTTTCGCAAATTTTGTCAAAAGTTTTTCCCGCCATAAATAATTAAAATAGATGCTGTAAAATTCATGCAAAAATTCGTGAATTTTGCGTCCATGAGGACAAGGTTTAAGTGTGATATGCGTGGAGTGCGCATCAGGTACGTGGGTGGTGGTGGGCAATCACCGTCCAAAAGGACGGCATTCTAATTTGTAGAGGATAGCACAGGTGGCATATTTAAAGTAAATTGTTAATGTGCTAGGTTCAGTCGACGTCAACTTATTTTTGATAATTTTGTGAGCTTTAACTCTTCTCAAGTGGCACGCTTAGGTAATCATGCCACCCGGATTTTCCGTCATCTCTATGTTGTGAATTAGTCACTCTCTATTATTTTCTATCTTAGGTAATTGATAATACAAGAGAAGACAAATTCTGAAATAATCTTTATCATTTTTATTATTTAAAGCCTCGAAATTGGCAAAAACTGTTATATCACCGTTTCTACTAAAAATGGTGGATGTTATGTAATGCAATTATGTTTGTCATTTTTGTATATTTTTCGCATTGATTGATCGCATTCAAATTTAGTACGCCTATGAAATGTTGCTCCTCGCACGCTTCGCCTGTCGCGCTTATCTACAAGCTAGCGATTAGTCACTCTCTAGATTTTTGGCCGTCAACTATAGTACATAATCAATAAATTACACACCTGACATTCGATTTTTTCCGTATATTCATCCATATACATGCTAAAAAAATTTCTTTATTTTTGAAAAATTCAATAACGGACAAAATCTATATAGAAATTCTTTTCCTCATATACGTTGCAGCAGACTATGCAATTGACTTTGTAAACACTAAACGCATATTTTTTCGTGCGCACTATGAAAACAAGTTTAAGGTCGTGACGTAATCAGTTTTTTGTTCTAACAACCTCTCATCTACAGAAACGAGAAAAATAATTGCGGCTGCAAACGCAGCCTCCGATTCGAACTGGAATGCACGCTCTGTTTCCTTAACATTTCTATTCGATTGCTGTGCATAGCGAGGAAAGTGTTCTGCAATGCCACTAATTCGTTCATTTTATTTCTTTCGTTTCCTGGTAAATTACTATGCATATCCAGAGAGAGGCACGCCCAGTGCATTTCCTAATGGGTCTTAATGATATTGGAAATTCGACGATACTGGTTATTTGTTTATTTTCATTTGCATAGTGCCTGTTCGGGTTCGACTCGTTCACGTGAGATTGCACATCGATCCGCTGTTTATGCACGGCTTTTCCCCGCAGACCGAATACATGCATGCAATGTGCACCGTGTAGTCTGGAGATAATTGCGATTTATCTGGTAAACAGGGTGAAGACATCTCATCTGTGTGTTCTGAAATTAAAAAACAAGCACTATAGTCTATCTATGCTGCATTTGCCCTTCGCGACCATTCGCTGGTAAAATGCAAAAAATCAGCACGGTATTCCATAACAAATCGGCAGTAAGAAAACTATCTTAAAGTTTTGGCTATAAATATTTTTTTAATGTGAGCGTCAGATCGCAAGATAGAGTCAAATATAAAGTAAACAGAAAACAATGAAGTTCAATATTTATTGGGATCTTCGGAAATGTGCTATTTAGTAAAGTTTGAAATAAAATAATGTCAAGAATGGAATTTAAATAGAAATATATTTAATATTTGAATGAATTTAGAAATTATACTCGAAAGCAGCGACCCAGTTTTATTCAAAATTATTTTATTATATTTATATAATAATATTTTTAAAGAATTACGAAAGAAATAAAGGCGACAAAATTATAACATTCCAAGTAGTTCGGTGACCAGTGATTTCCTGCATATAGTGCTATGTTGCAGACTGGCCAGGAGTGCATCGGAGACATTGCAAATGTAGCGACATTGTTGTTAACAGGGTCGGTGCTCAAAAGTAGGATACAAAAAGTTAGTCCATTTTTGGAAGACAGTGAGGTACGAGTGCCGCCAAAAAAACTGCACCGAGCTCCCCCCTTCCGCCATGAAGGCTGGTTAGCAGTAAGTAAAATTGTATACTAGACTATACCCTTCAGCTGGAAATTAGGATTGTCATATTGTCTGTTCTGTTGTGTTCTGATTCTGATCTACAATTTCTTTTGACTGTTATAGTGATATGTGATAAAGAATAATTGTATTCTATTTTATAGATTTCTCAAAGGAAACCTAACTACTAGTAGTAGATAAGATAAACAGCGTACTTGAGTTAATATCCTCTATCAAACACTGTGATATAAATACACTACCACTTTATTAAAAATTTCGCTTACAAAATCAATCTTTTTAACAGCCTATAATAGATAAATAATGCAGAAAGTGTTCAATTACTTTTACTAATTCACAGCACAGAGATGAGTTCGGAAGGTGAGGGTGGCATGATTACCTAAGCGTGCCACTTGAGAAAAGTTCAAAGCACACAAAGTTATCAAAACTAAATTGACTTCTATTAAACCTAGCACATTAACAATTTACTTTAAATGTGCCCCCTGTGCCATCGTCTCTACCAATTAGAATGCCATCCTTATGGACGGCAATTGACCACCACTACCCACTTAGCTGATGCGCTTTCCCCAGATATCACACTTAAACCTTGTCCTCATGGACGCGAAATTCACGGATTTTTGCACGAATTTTACAGCATCTGTTTTAATTATTTATGTAGGAAAAACTTTGAAAAATTTTGCGAAATAGTACAACACTACAAATATTATTGCTACTTTCATTATTGTGTGGTGTTAATAAATTTGTTTTGAGCTTCTGACAATCTACCATGGCAGTTTCATGATGAGAATGGTATAAAATGTTATAGCTGACAAAATTTGTAGAGATTTTCACACCATTAAATAAATCGCGCAAATATATGCGAATTCCGCATTCAAAAGAACCAAAGGCTTTAGAATAAATACACACTATTCACTATTGGTTACTAACACTGTCACTATAACGGTCACACAATAATACTTATTATATAATATCGTACCGCTTTCCGTATGACCTTCATGCATCCATGTTTCGTCAAAATTTAATATATTCTTAGATCCAGATTCTAATCTTTAAATATTTATTTTAAATAGTTTCTTCGCCATATCATTATTTCATCTTTTTCTATCAGTATCCTCTTTCCGATTTCATTTATAAGAAAATCCACTTACTATTTTTATATTCATATAATAATAATAAAATCTCTACCCCTCATTCTAATCACAGGTATTAGCCCAGAAGTCGGAGACTTGTGCGGGAGAGGAGGTGGCATATTATTATTAAGCAGGCCGCATTTGCGCCCAAGAACGGCTTACGTTGGTAAGCCCTAACCACTATTCAGTGCAGGAATGAGGGAAACCTGGAAAACTTCATTAATTAGGGGGGTAGTCAAATATCAACCGGTATCAATCTCTCATATTGACTCAAGCTAACATTCTTCCAACCTACCATACCCGCAGAGATGGTGCCAATATAGCTTATATACGGTCTACCGGCAGCTGGGCGCGAACCCACACCGATCTAGTCACCTCGATTCAAGTACTGACGCCTTAAACCGCGCGACCACTGACCGACATGTCACGCATAATTCGCAAAAGCACTATTGCATATATTCTAGGCAAGATATAGCAATCCAATTTTGTTGTTGAAAACTCATTTTAAAAATACAACCTTCCGCGAGTTTCCATTATTTTTCGTTTGGCAGTTGTACTTCTTTACTACTTTTTTATTTACACAATACCTATATGCCACTCACGTACATTTTTGTTAATTAAATACATATTTCAACATCACTTACACACTTATTTTGACCTCGCGCCCTAAACTCTTCATACATGTCATCATCCGATATTCCTCACTTGTTAAATTAGGAGATTTTGAGAATACGCTGCAGAGTTTGATTATTCTCCATTCTTAAAAACACAAAACCGCCAAAAAAGTTAATTATATTTGTAATTAAATTAAAGAAGATATACCCGGAATTTTGCCCGCCCGAACGATATACCCGCCTATGATAGCGCTGGAAATGGAATACCTAGGTGGATCCTTAAATTTGTCATAGCTAAGCTGCAGCGCATGCGTACTTACTGCAGCAGAAACTGATCTAAATTTTCGGCCGTCTAGTATAGATGGTAGTGGCAACTATAAACATACCACAACTCATTCAATGTGGTACTGTTCAACCCATTACATTTTAAATATCTGTACTGTATTATACTAGGTACATCAAAAATTCGATTAAATCTATAACGGTTGCCTTAAATCAACTCTAGACTGATTCATATTTTGTTTAAGGCCAAATGAGTCAGAAGGTCGGGCACATATCTATCATTTGCCCCATGTTGCACATGACATTGTAATAATTTTCATTTGCATGATTATGATCCTTAGCGAAAACCTGGAAACCGCAGGCTTATCGAAAATATATTGAAACGGTATCTACAATGCCTTCGTAATATGCATATGTCTAGAGCTTCAGGCTATAATAATTACGCTCCAGCTACTGGCGTATATTACAGTCGGTAATTTGATAACAGTAGTACTTTCATTTGATACAAATAAAGTAGTTGACTGGAATCCACTGATGGCGCTTTTAGTTGTCTTATTTTATCTCGTTCGATGCACAACATAAACCAACAGTTCCACTACACTGCCAGCACTTTTATCTTTTTCATTAGGCTTCGGAGTCCTTGAATTGACAAGGGGTGATGAGGACCGTAATAAGTAAGTTTCATTTGCCCAAAAGAGTATTAAAATCGTTATAAATACCAGTATATAGTGAGAACGCCTCCTGTGGAACGTTCCAAATATACAGAGTGTTACAGAAGTGAGGTAAATCTAGGGGCAGGTTCTATGTTTAAAAATAAGAAAAAAAATCTATACGCGAGTCCGGAAATGCTTAGTTTTTGCGAAGCAGATTGTTTAAAATGTTCTGTGTTCTGTGTTAGTCTTCATTTCTCGATAACCAATCGAGATATTGAGATGAGATTTGCTACACAACAGTGTATAGTGAAAGGCTACTTTAACGTGTGTACATTTCTCTAGCAATATACTGGCATCAGTGGTGTTCGTGCAATTAAATACTTATTTTTAGCAAAAAAATCTACATCACTGATTTTTGAACAAATGTGTATCGGTTTCTTAAAGCCAAGTTAATTTTGCTTAAAAAGTGTCTCTTGGACTTTTTCCTGCTGACAAACCGTTTTCGAAATAAAATTTAATTTATTAATCATTACAATAGAACAACTTTGGAATGCTAATTAAAAAACAATAATCTAGGTGGCATACGTCAGTTTGTCATAAATTTCATGTAAGACGAAAAAGATAACACAAAGTGTTGAATGACTTATTTTTGTAGTGTTTAAGTTAGGTTTTAATACATTTTTCTACAAAATAAGTAAATATTGTAAATTATTCCTGTGATGAATTGGCCGACATATTGTCACTTAAATGTGTGACTATAGAATGGGAAGTCTAGGACTTCTACCAAATGTCACGGAAAGTGTGACTGTCCTGTACCACCTATAAACATATAACCTTATATTTTCGGGGTACTCGCTTGGCCCCTGCGAGTAGTAAATAAACTTAACCTTTTAATAAAAATAGAGATTTATTCAAACAAACATAACAGCCATACTTACAATAAGACCTTTGCACTGGGGAGTATCTCTTCTAGAGATCAGAGCCAGCCAACGGCTGACAGCCGCCCTTTGGCCATGGACTGGCTGGCTTTGGCCCAGTTTCAATAGTATTTATACACGTTCGGAAAATGCTGACTCCATCAGAACTATACTATCTATTGAAACTATGGGAACAGCCAGCAAGTCTATCGCTTGGTTCTTAGAGACAGCAAGAAGAATAGACATAGTTTGGTTTGATATTAACCTTTGCAACTGGACACTTTTAATTGTATTGAATTTCACTTGTGCAACATTGACACACTATCGATTGTAAATATGTTTATAATTTTGACTCAATAAAACAATTTGATATTCGTATGTATGCCAAAAAGGTTTTTAATTTAAAATAGTTAAAATATGTGTCCAGCTGTAAACCATCTCTTTAAGATCGTCTTTGATGACAATATATTTTATGTATGGAAAAGCAGACGGTAGTTCGAATGAAGCAAGACGCTTCTTTGAAAATGCATTGCCTGACCGCCAATTATCTTATGCAAACACTTTTTCGAATGTTCATAGACGTTTCAGTGAAACGGCAAAAGTAACAGGAAATTTTGCGGATTGTGGGGCTCAAAGAATTGCACGAACAGAAATCAGGAAAATATTTTACAAGCATGCTGAACAAAGTTGTGCAATAAATACAAGACGTCTGATTTTCCAGTCAGACTGCAGCATTGCCAATGGCTAAGCCAAAAAGTGCAGATGATTGGTAATTTATTTCTTTCATTTTGATCATGGATGAAGCTTCATTTATCAGAAACAGTGTTTTTAATTGTCACAGTGAACATTTTTGGGCCGATGAAAATCCATACATTATCCATGAATCGCACCACCAGCAGCAGTTTTCAGTCGTTGCGTGGTCAGGAGTTTTTGAAAAATGTTTGGTTGAAGCTTTTATATTATCGAAAACATTAGGTGGACGAACATTCCTGGATTTTTTATAGGAGGACTACCTATCCTTCTAGAAGCTGTCTCTGAATGGTTTATTTTATTCGCAAGAGACTACGTAAATCTTACGTTCCAAGTAAATTGAATTGGTCGGAGCGAGCCTACTACTTGGCCACCCCGATCACCCGAACGAAATCAGTGCGATTTCTACCTACTACAAATGCCTGTGAAACAATACGCCCAACACCTGGGATATTACGAAGAGTTTCGGGCCCATGTTCATATGAACTTTTTTCTTATTTTTAAACTGCCTTTAGATTTTCTTAACATCATTCTATAGCACCCTGTATCATCCTCAGTTTAGAGGAAACTTTTTTACCAACCCCACCCCTCATGGTAACATCACCAGATTTTTGAAATGGTAACCAATTAATTTATTGTAAATTCTGATTCTTCTTGAAAATCTGGGTATATGGTATTGCCTTGATACTTTATGATATATGGAGGTTTAAAGTTTCAAAATGCACAATTGAATATCAAAGTTACCACCGAATATTTGTCTATTTTAGACAAATGACTGTTGTTATACATACATATATGTATCCTACCACCATCAAAGTACAGTAAGTATGCACTTTCTAATTCAAATTACTAAATCAGTTTACAAACTACTCGTTTTTTATGCGAAACTGGTACAGTTTTTCAAATACTAAAAGTTTAAAAACGTTATATTCTTCATACATTGGATCTAAGTTGGAATACGCATCTTTACCAAAATGGTTTCCAATTTACCAAAATAACATGTTAATTGAGGCAACTCTACGAAAGTTTGTTTCACACAGCCACAGGTGCTTTACCCTGAATGAGGTATTGATAACGCAATTTTGTTGAATATGTTCAATATAATGTCATTAAAAAATGAAAGGAGAAATTGTAGTGTCATATGATTTCTGTATAACTTAGTACTTAGTAATGTTGAGTGCATGTTTCTTATATTAATAGTTTTGTTTTTTTTATTTCTTCCCAAAATTATCATAGTAATGAATGTTTTTACAGTTCCTTATGAATATTATTTGTGGTCACCAATATTCAATATTTGTAATGTATTAAATACTGTTTCAAATGTTTGTGATATTAATTGTGACACACTGAGAAATATAATTGGTATATCTTCTAAATATGAAGAAGTAATGTATCCGCATTTTTGTTATACCTAGTAATTTAAGCAATTTTCACTCTTTTTAGAGTTTGCATTCTTATGTCAAGGTGTACCTATTTCTTATTTTTTTATGTTTCTTGTAATAGGGTAGATATTTTACCTATTGGAAATAAACGTATTATTGTTAAAATAATTAATTAATTTATTTAATAGAAATGAGCTATTAATAAATCACATAATTATTAGGCCAATATAAGTCCATTTCAGAAATAGCAAAATGTAGGTATGACTGTCCGCAAATTATTTTTTGCTTTGCTATTATATCCGCATGATTTCCCTAGCGTCAGTAAGATTTCAATAAGCCGTTGCACAGATCAAATTGAAAGATATCGCCATTATCCAGTTAAGAGTAGTAATCGGTAATCGCTTGCACGAGGGAGAATTTGGAGTCTGATTTCGTGTAATATGCAAGGTCAAAAGAGCTGAGGTCATAATGGCTTCTGCTCATAGGCGTAGCACGAGCGGGAAGTGGACAACGGTTATTTTCTTTAAACAGGAATTGCGACTATCATAGTTTCATATATCAAAACATTGTTATTATTGTTACTGTGCAATTTTTTCAATTTTAATTTTAACAAAAGTTCCGTAGTTGTTGTCGTATCCAACTAAAGTTAGAAAAGTACACATTCATTCTGTGACTGATGGCAGCCAGTTACCTAGGCCGTGGCATAACAACCCGGAAAATTATATCAGATTAAATAATATACAGGGCTTTATTTTCACAAATAACGTTCTTGTGTTCTCAATTTCGTTAAATTGCAGGATATCTAGGACCACAATAGCTAGAAGGATGCGGCTTTCGTAGCACGTAGACTAAAGATGCCGTAATCATAACTGCCTGCTAATAATGCTGCCACCAGAACAAAAAGTATTGTTACGGGTTTTCTAACCCGACCTCTTCTTTTACCAGAAAAACAAACAGTTAATTTTCACTGATATTTATTAAACACTCGCACGCTACTGAATAATAATTACAACTCACCTAAACACTATTTCACTTTAACTTCAGGAAATTTCCAACTAAACACTCCAATTCAAAACTGACTCACTTGGCCGTTATTCTTCTTTCACCAAACGAATATTGCAGGTATTTTCTAGCAGCTCTGGATCCATTTCTCGAACGATTTTCGTTGATTCTCAATATTCCAGTCGCGCCTCGATACACGGCAGTATTTTGTTTGTTTATCGCGTAGGGGTGATCGGGGCAATCTTGCTTTTTTCGACACCTACCACAGTCGTTGAATTAGGTGCGAGAGAAGTAAATTTTGTGACAGTATAGTATATTGTTGTATTAGAATTAAAAGTTTCACTTTTGTGGCGAGCAAATTTTTGAATTTTCTTTGAATCTTCTCCCAAATAAATCTCAAGAATTTTATGAATGTGTCTACCAACGTTTTATGGATTGGTGCAAAGGAAACACATTAAGTTGTATTCAGAAGATGTATCAATGGTGTATTTCTCAACTTAGCAAATAAGATGGTCTTCAATGTTTTAGTCAAAATATTCAATGTTGCGGTCAACGTTGGATATAAAGAAGGGAATCGATATAAGCAAATATTCAAAGTTACTTTTCTCAAGGAAAAAATCGCGAGTATTTACAAAGGAGCAAATTGATTGCTTCTTGTATAGTGCACCCGAAAATTTATATCTGATGATGAAGGTAAACGTTTTAAAAGTAAAAGAACAACATTTTTAAAAAGTTTTTCCATATGTCGTCATAATATTGGGGGATGCAGGCGCATGCCGTTCTGGTGAATTAGCCAATTTAATAAATTGATAATGTTGAAGATGTGAAATCCACCTTAATTATAAAAACTAAAAGACCATGTTCTTCTACTGTGCTGGGAGACCATTATTTAAGTTTTTATCGAAAATATATTGCTTTATGTCCACCCGGATTGGTAGAACGTGGATTATTTTTCAGATGTTAGTGAAAAGTGTCAGCGAATGGTGGTCAGTACTCATAAAATCAGTGCGATCTCGCAAAAAGTGGTAAACTTTTTGAAGCTAGACAACTGGAAAGAGTACGGGGTAAGCGCATTACAACAAACGTCTGCTACTATTTTAGTTGATGGCGTTGGTGACCTCACTTGTCTTAAAACACTTGGAGGATGGAGATCGAGCACTGTGGTGGAAGGCTACATTGATTCATTTTTGAATAAAGGAATATTGAGAAAATGATACCTACTGAAAGTTTGTAGTGGTACTGATAAACCAAGCACCATTGTCATTTCTGATTTCACATGTAAAAATAATATAACTATTAGTGACGTGTTTGACTGCTTTAAGAATTGCTTCAAGAATGATGGTAGGGGCAGTGTCAGTGGATTATTTAATTTTAATACTTATTCAAACTATGTATTTATATCAATTTGAATAAACAAAAATTATTGTAAACTGCTACTGTTGAATAAACTTTTATAAATTAGAACTTAATTGACACTTTTAATCTAAGGAAAGTACTTTAGCTCCTAGTAACATAACTAAATACTTTTGTTGCTAAGATACAACTTTTTCTCAGTAAGAAAAATGTCAACCTTAGAGACTTCTGATAGTAAAATAATGTCATAGTTTTGTGACGATTGACGAAAAAATCCATTTTTTATCAAATCTAAATCTCTTGACTTTTCCAAGTATTGTCGTATCCTTGACTTATGGATAAAGAGAACGTAATAATAACTCAAATTCATAATTTACAAGATGTTACGTATAACGGTATTTTGTAATAATTGCAATAATAATTATTATAGTAAATATAGTAGTAACGTGTACCATAAACATGTTCGTATAAATTCACAATAATTACACTGCGGAGTTGAATATTCTCCAACTACTACCATGTTCTTCCTGTTCTCACGACAAAGCCATGCATGCCATTATTACCATTCAATAAATAACAATCAGTGACAGTTGAACATTATCATTCTGCGAGCTAAAGGGCTTCACGAACTCTTATTGGTTTTCCTCGCATAATCAACTCCATTTGAAATTTCAGCACACCCGACCGTAAGACAATTATACAGTCGTTCGCTTTGATATTTGCGTGGTAGTTAATGATAACAGTTAAGGGAACAGAATATTTGTCAAAAGATGAGCGACGATGTTTTGGAATCGTTCTGAGGGCGATCGTGACTTATAAATCAGTTTAAATTCAAGTTCAGTTTTGCTCTATTGAACGAAATGGTCGAGATTACAAGGTATTAGATAGACAAAGTGTTTCATGTGTATATTACAGTTAATGAATGGGACATATACTTAATGTATGGGAGATATAGCATATAGTTACGTACATGGAACAACAACAATAATTCTGATCGTGATACGCCGAAAGAAATGATGGTGGTCTTCACTCACAAACATGATGAACATGCCAGTAGTAAATGCATGGAAACAACAGAATTGAAACTAATGAAAAAAATATCTTTTGAGAGTGCATAAGCAAGCTATACGGCTTATAGTGCTTCAGGATTGGTCCCTATAAGTTTCAGTCCAAGGTATTCAGAAGGGAGTCACTTTCCGAAAACTGGAAAAATAGCTAATATGTAAGGAATGTCATCAAAAAGTTCGCTGACACTACCAAATATTAATTACAGCTCAACTAAACACTATTTCATTAATCACTATCTAAATCGCTCTGAATTCTAATTATTGATCTCTCCGAAATATTCAGATAACAACTCTCTAATTCAAGACTGACTCAGCCGTTTATTCTTCTTTTATAGACCAATTCCAGGTACTTTCTAGCATCTCTAGATCCATTTCTCGCACGATTCTCGTCGCTTCTCAATTTTCCAGTCGCGCCTCGATACACGGCAATATTTTGTTTGTTTACCAGAATCGCGTAGGGGCGATCGGGGCAATCTAGCGTTTCACGATACTGCAGTTGTCGAATTGGACGCGAGCGGGGCAAATTCTGTGACAATACTTTAATTGTAGAGATGAATTACAATTACAATTTAACAGTAGAAATATTTGTTTCTCGATTCACTTGTCCTATTGCATCATCCCCATAACCAGCTCACGATGCCCTAATACAGATTTTGATTGAAAATAATGAAATCCATGTGTATAAAATTTACATTTATTATTAAGCATTTACTAATCTAATATTATTTGCACTTCTAAATTCAACACTGAAATAATCCATATTCTTCGAAAAATACTCTTGAATCATAATATAATTTACTTCAGGCAAATTTTCACTCGTGGAAAATTAGGCTCCATATTAAATAAGTAGTCAAACTTTATAAAAACAGCCCAGATTCAAAACAAAAGTGAAAACTATTGCAGCACACTGCTGCCAACAAACAATTCCCAGTTTTCTTCTTCTTGTTAGTTATTAGTACCACGACGGCAGTATGAAATACCCCCAGATTTAGTTTAAAAGTGTGGCGTCATGTTACAGAAATATACAAAATGCATACTTAAATTTAGTTACGTTGTGAAAGTTATTTATAAGTGTTATTGATATTAAATCACAATGATTACTATTTTTATATACTAGAATTATACAGATTATTCCTTATTTCACATTTAGGAAATAACCCCATTATCTAATTAAATAGATCGATTTTGCTGGGTAGACATGAACAAAATACATCCGAATATTAAATTCAAATTACGGGTTAACGTCGAACCAATCTATAATTTGCATTTATGCAGTGTTTCCAACACTTTGTAAAAAAATCGCATTGAATACCTCACAAGCGATCAACTACTAGCCACGAGGCAATGTAGATCTCAGTCGCAATATCTGTCGGGAGCTAAAAATTAACATATCTTCTGCATACCGATGCAATGCGCTTGGCGTTAATAATAATATGTAAATTACAGTTGTTGCGGTTTGTTAACCTTGGCGATTTAAATGATTATTATCTGCTCCACAATAAATATCTTTGTCGTACAAAGGTGTAATGGCTTCGTAAGCAAACCGGTACCTCAAATAAGTGTAACAAATTCCTCTGTTTGTATTATTTCCAGTGAATTTATGTATCAGTTCGAGGCTTATCAGATTTTGAACGGTACGATACGGTACGGTATCTGTAACATTATAGAAAAATGAGGTAGAAAACAGAAATCATTGTTAAAGCGTGACAAAGGAAATTTGATTCTTTGGAGATATGTACAGATTGTACCAATTTTGTTGTAATTGTAGGATATCTAGGTAACTACAAGAGATACAAGGATGAGATTTTCGTAATATTGAAATACTTTTTCGAGAAACTGAAGATGCCGCATTAGAATTTTCATAGACCTTTCCGTCTTTGTGCACTGTATTTAAAAACAGCAGTATTGATACTATTTCGAATGTCATAATGACTTACATTATCCCACATGTGCTTTTTCAAATTTATAAACGCACTCAGTCCGATATTGACATTGTAAATTAAATTAGACAGTAAAATAAATAAGATATGTAAGATCGTATGACTTATTTCAATACATTGACAGCAAAATCTTTGCAATAGGCTAGGTCAGCATTTTATAAATCAAAACTATAAGTAAAAAATAATCGATTTCCAAAATATAAAAATTTTAGTCGAACGTTTAGTACCTTAAAATGAATTACAAATTTCCAGCGCGTTAGAATGGGGCGTGGCCAGACTACGTCACGTCACGCTTAAGTTCAGCGATTGCGTTCAACTCGATGTTACATATATTTTCGGAATATTGTTCCTGTTGCGCACTATTTGTTTGATTCAATATGAATGCAAAAAAGAATTTTAAGTATCACATAATTTCAGAATGCACAAAAATAAGTAATTATTTATTTGTCTATCAATGTTCCAAAAGCAAAGAGGAGTATGGTAACATGCAATGCGGGGATCTGATTTTGTATCCGATAACGGCACAAGATTTTGATATGAGGATCACATTATTTTGAAGTTGAAGAGGTCATAGAAAATTATCTTTATTTAAAGCCCATGTGAGATAATTGAATTGGAATCAAAAACATTTAGTATTTTACACTTTTAAGTCTTGATTATTAACACAGAAAAAAGAAAAACACGTTATATACTCGCGTCAAGAATTCAGGCGTCTTACGTCACGGCTGGCGTTACACATTTGTTTTTATTGTCAACGTTATTTTCGATATTTGGTCGGGTTAAAAACAATAATTTTTTGCAGAATACTGTTTAAAATGAATTTAATATTTACTGTACTAATATAAGAAAAATAAGGAATGTTATCCTGCAAGTTATTTAATGTTTATAATGTTTTTTGCTTGTATATTTGTCATATTCTGTTGATTTGCATGTTTTTTTTGTTTTGTATTTATGTTTTAGTTTTCCTACCCTATAATTGGAAATTCCGTCTGAGTAGTTTAAAAAAATAATAAAAAAAATAGTTTTGCCTGAAATTTGCGTTAAATAGCCTTCGTGTAGGTAAGTCCGACCTACCCAGTCGTAATTTGGGGCAATAAAGAATATTGTGTACGTAATTTACGAGCGGCCAAAATTTGTTCTTTTCTACACATTCTATTAAAAAAGTTACAAAATTACAACTTGAATTTTGATAATATGTTAGGAACTAACTTATTGCAGATATAAATTTAAGTTCACTTGTCTACTTTTGCATCTAAAGCTTTAACAAGTTCTATACACCGTTAGGCACAGTTGACAAGCACTCAGGGACACATTTAAAAATATTTTTGTTTAAAATTGATGGTAAAACATAAAAAACTAAATGGTTATAGATAAACTAAATAACAACCTGCCGTATAGTTGCAACAGCTACAGTTGACGGGAACGCTTAATTTAAAGTTTCGTATTTAATTTAATTTAATACGTTACTCCACTATTTTCTCAGTTGTGTTTCTGTTGAACAAATTTGTATTAACGTCAGATCAGAAAGACGCTTACAAATGGACATTGCCAAGTCAGTTTACTTTAACACACGGTACAAAAAAAGCAGAAGAGAATATTATAAATCATACTCACAGTATTACATAAGCCTACATCGGAATAACCTTTGCGGGGTTCTCTTCATTGCTCCGCTTGCAACCAACATCATATAAATGGTTCCACCGTATTTGTTGATTATACGAAGATTTATTGTGTGGAGTCTCGCACTGGGTAAGCTATGTTCCATCATTTCCACAACATGTGTAGTTATTCACCTGAGGTGATGAAGGCATTTGTCAGGACATCACATCAAGTCACTCTTTAAAAAATGTGAAGTCTGACTGGAATTTGTCACGGAAATTTGTATATTTTTTCCAATGGTTATTGAATAATTAAATTTATTACAAACTCGTATTAACTTCACGATAGATTTAACAATGTAGGAGCATAGGTATACGTTCAAAATAGTTATTTATCTTCTCGAAATTTTTCCTACGATCATGATAATTCCAATTAAGTGAAACATTTTATTTTAATTACAAATTTGTAACATTAACAAGAAGTAATTATTAAATAGTTATTTAAACTAATATAATATATTAACGAAAAAACAATGACATAAAATGTACAACTTGTGGCATTTTGTAAATTCAGTGCTGGGGCAACAGCAGCTTGAGGATGGTCTTCAGTCGTGGAATGTACTGTTAACAAAGTATGTGCTACAGGATTAGCTTGTAACTTCAGTGATAAGGGAATAGCTGCTAAATGCTATTTTTCAGTTACGGAACATACTGTTACTGTTGATGCTGCTGCTGATATTCTCTTGAAGTTCTGATGAGGGATTTGATGCTTTGATAATGCTGTGGGTTTGGGAGGTCTAAGTAACCAGCAATGTTATATGGCATTTTCCTGAAGCTGTTGATACCCACACATTACTTAGTGCATTAAATCCCATTATAAAATAAGAAAAACCGATCGTGAGGGACCCAAAATAGCATAGCTTCGATAGATATTGACATACCTATTTAATTGCTTCTTAGTTGTTCACTACAAATTTTCTTGAAACATTGGTTTTCGTTTTCTCTTTATCTTATTATCGTGGCTACTTTGGCATATACATTTTCTTGGGCATTTAAGAGAAAATTTCCTATTTTCTTTTTCTCTAATACCATTCACTTTTTGCTTGCAACCATAACGGCATATTTGATTTCTTCAAATATGCCGTTAGCCTGGGGTATTTTCCAATATCAAAGTCCTTTACTTTCAAGCATAGTTTCAACATCGAATACTTCGACCATAGAGTTGACGGAGAGTTACGTATTGCAATATCGTGGAATGTACTGTTGACAAAGTATATGCTACCGGATTAGCTTGTAACTTCAGTGATAAGGGAATAGCTGCTAGATTCTATTCTTCAGTCACATAACATACTGTTACTGTTGATGTGCTAAGTGTTTCAGCACAGTTATCTTGAAGTTCTGAGGGATTTGATGCTTTGATAATGCTATGGGTTTGGGAGATCTAAGTAACCAGCAATGTTATATGGCATTTTCCTGAAGCTGTTGATACCCACACATTACTTAGTAAAGAATAAAATGTTCCTCTCCATGCGACATTGGTCGAAGGCAACAGGGTCTTATTCATAGCGAATTTTTGATTTTGCAGGAACTAATGCATTACTTCCAAAAAATTTTCCGGATTTTAATACGTTGAGTGTGGGTCATCAAGACCATAACATTTCATTAATATCTGTAAATACAATACGGTACCTTGGTATACATATAGACACGCACTCAAAATTGGAAAATCATATAAATATCTTACTTAAGAAACTTAGAGTTCTATTATCAAAATTTAAATATTTTAAAAAAATCTTTGAAATTGATCAGCTTTGATGCAGTCACACTTAACATCTGGTATTATAGGTTTAGGCGTTGCAACAAATTTATATATTAATAAAATTCAAATATTGCAAAAAATGGATATTAAAAATTATTCGTGACATGGACTACTCCTTCCCTACTGATGTGTTATACAAAGAGAGTAAAATATTTGATCTAAGGCAATTGCACTGTCAGGCTGTATTGAACCACATCTACAAATATAAACATATATTGCGCACACCTGATCAGTTATATGAAACTAGATACAAAGACCCGTCAGTAAATATACCGAAAATGTATAAAACAATTGGTCAGCGGTGTTATACTTACCTATGGTCAAAAGTTTACAATAAAATACCAGACTTTGTAAAATGTATCAATTCAGCCGCTATGTTCAAGTTCAAGGTGAAAAAATGGATCCAAAACTTGCCTAGAAATAAAGTCAATCAGTTAATAGATCATAAAATGTGTATTACTGGTTTCTTACCATTTAGCATTTCTTGTTTTTAAATGAATATTTTGTTTCCTTTTTCATATAGTTTTTATATGAACAAATCATTATCATTATGTATTTAGTTACTTACTTATATTGTAATATTTCTATACCTACTGCAGCCTTGGTGAAGAACTCATGATCAAAGATTTATCTTTCTATGAGTTCTAACTGTTAGGCTTTAGGCAGGAGATTAAACTGATGAAATAATTAGGAATACAACTCTTGTTAGTTTTATTATTGATATATTCTTATTGTTATAATGTAATAATTTAAATTTGTTCAATAAAAGTCAACTCAACTCATCTTGCATCATTAACGGTCTCCCATATCTCTGTCAGAATATCATTGAGAGACTCCGTTATTCACCTGAGGTGATGAAGGCATTTGCCAGGACATCACATCAAATCACTCTTTAAAAAATCTAACTGGAAGGTTTTTCATTAGTTTTGCCTTTCTTTTTAAGAATAAAAATGAATAATATAAGACTCTAAGAATATAGGTACTATTTTAGTTCCTGTAGTGTCATAGTTATTTACGCAATAGGTGGGATATAAGTGCGGTAATAATGTAGTATCCCAAGTTTTGCGAACAAATTTTTATCTGCAGCTGTCAAGGTTATTAATAATAATATTCTAATTCACGAGTATTAGCCCAGAAGGTGGACAGTTGTGCGGGAGAGGGGGCGGCATATGTTATTAAGCAGGCCGCATTTGCCAGGAAGAACTTACGTTGGTAGGCCCGACCATTCAGTGCAGGAATGAGCGAAACCTGGAACATCTCATTATTAGAGTGGTCAAATGTCAACCGTTATCAATCTCTCACATTGATCCAAGTCAATATTCTTCTACCCTACCCTACCCGCAGAGAGGGTGTCAATCCTCCACGAATACAGCTGATCTACTGTCTACCGGCTGCGGTATTCGATCCCACAGCGATCTAGTCACCTCGATTCAAGTACTGACGTTTTAAATCGAGCGAACACTGACCGACAAATAATAATAATAATTAGTATTAATATTAGTATATTATTCAATTCGGCGTCATTTACAATTAAGGGATTCCTTAAGAATTTGGTCAACCGCAAGAAATATCTTTCCTATTAAATTTCAAACTGACACATGAAACATTGACAAATTGATTGCAGAAAAACAATTTTAAAAATCCAACATTAACACCATGCATTTTTAAAGGGGATATAAATTGTCATATGTTGCCTTCAAAATACGCAGTTACGCTTTTTGCTACCGCCTGTATAGTATTGGAATAACCAATTTTCTCATCATCCAAATAATTAGTTACCATCTATTTCCAAAGGCTATTGAGAAAAATCAACATCACTAATTATAGGCTACCCTGTTGTTTCAGACAATGAAATACAAATAATAAAATTAATTCAGAACCTAACAAACTTCTTGACATCAGAATGCTTCTCCTTTGTGAACTTTTCAAGAAAGTCATTTACAAGAACAAAACGCAGAATTAAAGCAATTTGTCCGCAGACTCGTCCGTCTCTCAGATACTTATCTCAAAGAGGGGAATTGTATTCGAATTAGTTTATTATAAATAATACTACACTTAATAAATTAATCAGAGAACGTCCGTTCTACACAATGGTTCTTAATTCGTTTCATTATTAGTATTCTCAATTCTTCCATCGTACTTCAGATTGTCTGCCGGTGACTTTATGCTGTTCTTGAAGTAATTTCTGAGAGCTTATTTATGTTTATGATTTATGATAGAATATATTTCTAGTGTAGTAAAACGCTGTTATATAGATGAGTATAAACTTTACTGGTTATTATCTACAGACGTTCTTCTTTAATTACTTGAGAAGATAACACCTAACATTTAAATTGTTAACGTGGCCAATATTAATCTATTACATAGAGTTATGAACATATGAGTATATTTTAACCGTGAATATAGTTCTCGATAAAAATTATTCTACTGAAAGTTATATTTAAGATATTAATTTTCTTGACCACTTTCCATGTCACGAAATTTAAATTTATTTGTCAACAAATATCGAACTTTCATTACCTTAGCAACAATAAACTTTTTGGACAACTGGATTCCAAAATGATATTGTCTAAACTGAATAACGTAAGAAATGCGTTGATTTGCCTTCGGTGTTGTATCCCAAACTCTTTTTTATTGTAGGGACTCCCTAAAGCAGCCAATCTTCAAATGTTTAAATAACTGCCTGTTTACAAGTACAGTTCATAACGTGTTGGAACTTTTTATTGATCTCTTCTTTGACGTAGAGATGTTTAATATAAAACTGTAATAGCAGAGTTGGGTAAAAATGACTAGATACGTCATGAAAATGGAGTCAATACCTTTAAAAAAATTTCTATAAAATTCTTATAGTTTGCGAGTAAAAAATTGTATTTTTTACTGTTTTAGAAAGGTATTTTACGCTAATATATATCAAATCTTCTACAATTCCTATCAATGAAGTCATATGTATGTTATCTGACACCAAACATCTAGTTATGCTAATGAACAATTCGACAGACAAAGCTCTATTCAATAATTATCTAAATAAATTAATCTATCTAAATTTACTAACCTGGTTTAATGAAAACACTATAGATATCTAACTGCTGACAGAGGGAACTCGAAAATTTATACTCACAATAGATGAGATCTGACCTATTTCTGCATTTTTAGGATTGCTTCATCAGGTGGCCTCCTTTAAGTTGAGTCAAATATCTAACTTTAAAAATTATTATACCAATAAATTAAAATTATTTGAAATTGAATGTCCACACTGTCGAACTGATTAATCTGTCTATGAATTGTTCATTAGCATACCTAGATGTTTGGTATCAGAGAACATACATATGACTTCATTGATAGGAATTGTAGGAGATTTGATATATATTAGCTTAAAATACCTTTCTTAAACAGTAAAAAAATGTTACAAAAGCTAATAATAAAGAGTATATGGGTAGATATTGTGAGTGTAATTCAACGCTGGTTGGGGCTTTAGTTCACAGAGTAGTTAGTTTCACACAATATTGTTAATACCTGAAAATATTTAAAAAATTGTATTATAAAGTATTCAATCATTACAGCGTTGGGCTACTGTAATCTCTAGTAAGGCGGTTCCGAATATTAAAATTCGATTACATATAGTAGGTATTAACGTTTTGGTGATGCGAGTATTACTTTAGATTAGGTACTTTTCAAGTGTTAGTAATGGCTTATGCGTATAGCTACTCGGAGTTTATGAATATCGTTTTAATTTATGGTTAAAATGCTTTAGCAGAACGATTTCCCGGTAAACATGTGCCAAATACAGCTACTTTTACTGCGATGTGCAGTGAATGCAAGTGTAGTGCACAACGAGCGTGACATGGGAAATTTGGAACCGAGTAGATGGGAATCCAGATTGTCCGCGCTGTATTGCAGCAGTATGGCAGGATAACGCCTAAACCGACTTTTTCTTTTACCAGAAAAACGAACAGTTAATTTTTGCTGATATTTATTACACACTGTACACTACTGAATACTAACTACAACTCAACTAAACAGTATTTCACTTTGCAACTCCAGGAAATTTCCCACTAAACACTTTAATTTAAGACTGACTGACTCGGCCGTTATTCTGCTTTTATAGACCAAACGATTATTCCACATATTTTGCAGCAGCTCTAGATCCATTTCTCGAACGATTATCGTCGATTCTCAATTTTCCAGTCGCGCCTCGATACACGGCGTTATTTTGTTTGTTTACCAATCGCGTAGGGGCGATAGGGGCAATATAGAGTTTTGCGATACCACAGTCGTCGAAATGGGTGTGACCGGGACAAATTCTGTGACAGTACAGCTACTGCTAACAACGAGTTCAAAATGGACAAAAATCAGAAACATTTGTGTTAGTTTGTAGAAACTGGGTAAGACGGACCTAAAATTTTATTTTATTAATTAAAACCTGAATATAATTATATTAATAATTAATAGCAATAGCGACAAAAGCAGTTGAATTTGTCGTATAAAATAGGTGTTATAAAATGTTAGTGTTATTTATTTCCTTGGGAATTTCTTTAAATGTTTTGTCCGATTGCCGATTGTATTGTCAGGTTTTACAGTGGACTAGTTTCCAGTGTCGTGCAGAATTGTATTTTTAAATCAATTTTGAATTGCTCTTTTTGATTTTTTCTTTACAAAATTGTACTTATAAGAGTCCCTAGTACATTCTATTTTTAGGTAAATTCTGATCACCTTGTATAAAGTACTAAATTAATTGTCCATTAATGATTACCAATAAATTATTTACCTGGGAAGCAGTATTTTATTTATTCTCTAGCATATCTTTTAAATGAATAGTTGTTGAAACTTTTCAACCAATTTTTAAGACGATAATTACTCCAATTTACTCACAAATTCCTGCAAGTATCAGATTAACACTTAACTTTAAGATAAGCCATTAGAATTTTATCGGAAATTTATCAGTATTAACAATGAAGATCAAAATGAAAGATAACAGTGCATTCTGCATATTTATGGACTTAAAGTATACACTATAGAGGCTGAAGGCAATAATAACGAGTCTGTTAAAATTATTTTGGCGTCTATGGTAAGTGGACTGAATATTAAATCTTTATTTTCTAAAAAAGGTCGAAACATTTATTTTTTAATAACTTGAACGTATTTCAGTATGCATTCCTTAGTTAACTACAGGTATACAGGTTATTAGTTATTTGGGATGTTCATTTCTGAAAATTAAATAAATTTGACTTTACTTCCTATTACTGGCAAAATGTATTATAAATACTTTATCATGAATATTGAAGAGCCAACAATGGCGGCTGGCAAAGTTTTTGCTAGCCATTATTAATGATCACTTCTTCATATATGTATAACTTTAAATAGCACTAACTCCTTTATTCATCACAAATTATTTGCAAACGATTTTGTCCCAATTACAAACATGGGAATAGAATTTGGTAAAAACCAATCCAATCAAGAAGTTAAATATTATTTGTAAGGTACTGGATAAGGTGAGTTGTGACCACTTATTTCGTGGAAGAGATGGAGGTCCAGGGCGTCTACTGCTTATTGCAGCAGTTGAGAAACAGCTACTTAGAGATTGTTGAAGAAAATCACCAAACAAGGCAAATCGCTCAACAGGTACAAGGAATATGCCAATGAACAGTGTGGCATATTATACACGAGGCTCAATTATATCCGGACCATGTCACAGCATTAGTATAGGGTTTATCCCTTATGAATTAGATCTTATGAATAGTTGCTACAACAAAAGGCTCAAAATCTCAGATTTACAGATGACGTGCAAGTTACAGTGAAGCTATTTATATACGGTATGAAATGTATAACATTCATATTACCAATGTTGCTGTGCAGAACTGTATTTTAAAATTATTTTTGAAATGCCCTTTCTGATTTTTTTTTACAAAATTGTATTTGTAAGAATCTCCTGTATATTTTTTTTGATAATCTGAATCATCTTGTAATTAGAGTATTACTATCTAGTTGGTAGTTAGCATAAAATGATTATATTAATGCCTTTTTTGTGTATAAGTATCTGTATTTATGTATATACTCGCATCAAGAATTCAGACGTCTTACGTCATGATTGACATTAGGCAATTGTCTTTATTGTCAATGTAAATTTGTCGCGTTGAAAACTAAATTTTTTTGCAATTTAGTGCTATATATAACGCAAACATTTAGTGTAGTATATAGTTTTATTACTCTCAGTTACAGTTTCTTAAATATTTTGATAAAAATATAATGAATTATTCATTTGTTCGTATGACGTAAGTCGTCTGAATTCTTGACGCGAGTATATGTACAAATTTCTGTGATGTAAACTGTATAAATTCCAAAGAGTGGTTGGTTTATTTGTTAAATAAATTATTTTTAGTGAACATTGTTTTGGGCTTCTAACTTGCTTATATTCTTGTTTCTATAAATAAATGAATCACTAACCAAGTGAACTTTCCAAGAAACCTTTATCAGGCATACGTACTTGCCCGTAAAGCTAACATATAGCGTAATACTAATACAATACTTAACAAATAAATTCCTAGATATTATCTATATACATTTGGCATACCCGTTTAAAAATAGAATATGACAAAAAAATTGAACCAGTCAACTAACTTTCAGTTAATTCAAAGATATGTAGTTCTAATTAGATATTGATGAAAAACTAATGTAGAGGTTTATTTTGACGTAGCTGTTCTTGAAGAATACCACGTCCTTTACTAGACCGAAGAATTGCTTTGTTATGTTAATATTTATTTTAATTAACTCGTTAGAAGCAAATTATTTTCTCCTGTAGTTGTTTTTTTCACGAGTCGAACAAGAAAGGCGGCTCTTTGAGGTATTTTTCATGCCCTTCCTCAATTACTTACCGACGATTTATGTGTTTGCCATCGGCTCATCGATTTGCTACCATGAGTCGCGTATTTAAACTTCCCGTCGTAAATCGTAATTAGCTCTCTAAATTGTTTGACAAAACCAACCGACCAGCTAATGAAGCATAATGCGCTACCTTAAATCCGTAACCACAACTAAGACAAAGTAAAATGCGGTCGATGAAGCAGTGTAAACTGCTATGGTCGTTCGGGTTATTATGAAATAACTTGGTAAGTCATAACTAGATATAGTGCAGCGCGAAGCTTAACAGAATCGGAGTCAGTTTACGAATGAACATATTGTACATTCACAGAAAATAAGTCGCAACATAGTACTGTTACTAAATAGTAAGGTTAAGTCGTTCAGGGGGCAAAAGGGAACAGTATTTCAATTGACCGTGGTAAATTTTGGGCGTTCGTTAGCAATAAAAGGAAATCTTCTAATATTGCTTCTCAAATGTGCTACAACGGACAAAGTCTCGATAATTCTATGGATATAGTCAATGCTTTTGCGAATTTTTTAGTGAGTCATTCCTACCATCATCTGATGCTGTCATCAATCAAGAAACCAGTAATTTGTCTATTATTATTGATAGTTTTAATGAGGCCTACGGTTTGGAAACACTCTAAGGTGTGCCCAATTTTTAAAAAAGGAGATAAACATGATATAAAAAATTTTAGGCCAATTACTATTTTGTGCAATTTTCTCAAAGCATTTGAGATACTAATTCACGATTCGATCTACTTTAACGTCAGCTCTCAAATATCCGAACATCAACATGGCCTTATAAAAGGACGGTCGACTACTAGGAACCTGGAACCTGCTCTGTATTACCCAGAATATAGCTGAAACGCTTGACCAACGGCAGCAAATGGACGTGATCTATATAGATTTCACTAAAGCATTCGACAGACTTGACCATAGTGTATTTATCACTTGACAAACTTGCTACTTTCAGTTTTTCTTATAATATGCTATTATTCTTCAAATCATACCTCTCGAATAGGAAGCAATATGTAGCTTACAGTGGTTTTAAATCTATTGAATATTCCGCAACATCTGGTGTCCCTCATGGATCTATACTTGGACCCTTGTTATTTAACATGTTTGTTAATGATATTGTGAACGATCTTGAGGTTAACTGTTTGTTGTATGCTGACGACTTAAAATTATTTAAAATAATTACTTCTCAAGATGACTGTGTACTTTTGCAAAATAACCTATGTAAAATTAATGACTGGTGTTTTCGTAACAAACTTGAGTTAAACGTCTCTAAATGTAATATAACGACATATACCACCATAACTACTCTCATTTTTAACTATACTTTGGCTACTGCACTTCATCAGCGATCATCTACTTTTCGTGATCTTGGAGTAACCTTCGATAAAGAATTGTCCTTTGCCGCGCATATTGATCAAGTAACGTCTGATTCATTTAAGATGCTGGGTTGGTTAATTAGATGCAGTAAAGATTTTTCTAATTTAAATACTTTGAAAATATTATATTTTGCTTTTGTCCGGTCAAAAATTGAATATTGCTCTTTTGTGTGGAAGCCTAAATATAACGTCCATATTAACCGCCTTGAGGCGATTCAGAGGAAACTTCTAAAGTTACTATGTTACAAATTAGATTCAGTTTATCCACAAGCTGGTGTTCCGCAGGAAGTGCTTTTGATAAGATTCTCAATTGCGGCACTTGATGGGTAAGTGTTGTTCTCAATTATTTTTATTTACATTTGTTTACAATAAGATTGATTGCTAACATTTATTAAGAAGATTGAATTTTCGAGTACCTTATTTTAATGTTCGAAGACTTGATACTTTCTACCTCTCCATCTAGAATTCAAATATTCTTAAATTTTCAACTCTTTTTTCATGTGCAATGTCTATAATTATCAATGTGAGAATTTTGACATTTTTAATTGTTCTGTCAGTTCCATAAAAAGTTGTCTCAAACCGTAAAAAAATCTTTGTTTTTTTTGTTTGTTCTTGTTTTCTATTGTATTTTTTGTTGTTCTTGTAGTTTACTATTGTTTTTTGTGTTAAATTATATTTTGTGTTATATATGTTTTTCCTACTCGTGAAATGGGTTTACATGTAAAGTAGTTGTATTTAAAAATAAAATAAAAAAAGAGCCTAGAAAATAAACATATGGTCGAATATCAGCGGATACTGAGATAAGAATGAAAATATTTTTACCCGAGTTAATTATTGTAATGTATTAGTACAGAAAAGCGTTTATTCTGTAGGTATTATAACATTGATTATAGATCTAATAAACCGAAATTAATGAATTAAATTTTCAAATATACCAACATCCACATCAATGAATGTATCAGCTCGTTTGTGGATTGCACGGGTAGCTCGTTGAAGTACACGGTTATTTTCTCTTATGAGTGCTGCACAATTGACAATCCAATCGGATAGCGCCTCTCTTGTGTTCACTTTTGTCGCATATAATGATTTAAACCATCCCCAAAGGCAGTAATCAAGAGAATTCAAATCTGGTGACCTTGGTGGCCAATTTTGGAAACCACCTCGGCCAATCCAGCGTTGTGGAAATAGATTATTGTGATTGATCACAACGCGACTAAAATGGGCAAGGGCACCATTATGCTGAAAGTATATGTTTTGCCTAATATACAATGGAACATCGAATTTCTTCTTCCACTGCTAGACCAGGACCAGCTTGCCTCTCAGATGTAAATCTCACACTGGGAAACATTCCAGTTTTACGTGCATTGATGAAGCCTGTCTGGAATACATTTCTATCTGGCACTCTTTTGTTCGGGAAACGACATCCACTAACGATGTATCATCGGCAAAAAGTGTTAAGACAGTTGCATTTATATGATGAGGCAAGTCGTTTACGAATAATAGAAATATTAAAGGCCCCAACACGGAGCCTTGCGGTACTTCTTTATCAATGTCGTAAATCCCTGAACTTTCATTTTTAAATTTAACAAACATCTTTCTATGTGAAAGGTAGTCAACAACCCATTTCAAAAAAAATCCCCGAAATCCCAAGTTATACATTTTACTTTCAATAAATTTGATATTCAAGCAATCAAATGCTCGTGACAGATTGAACAATAGACCTGCCACCTGTTTACTCGCATCTAACTGTAAATAAATGCCATCCAATAAGGAGCATGCAGCTGACAGCGTCGACTTACCAGCCCTAAAGCCGTATTGGCAATTATTTATAATATTAAACTTATCCAAAAAATTTAAAATTCTGTCATATTCAATTCTTTCTATGACCTTTGATAACATACTTAAAATTGTTATCGGCCTGTAATTCGCTATATTTTCAGCGTCACCTTTTTTATAAATAGGCAAAACAGTTCCAATTTTCAAAACAGTTATTTAAATGTACACGGCGAATACAACTAACAGCAGACGTAAAACAAAAAACGTAGTTCGTGACACTAACTTTAGTCATAATATCTACTAACTTTGTTACAGTACAAAAAATTAATTATAAGAACAATATACTTTGCTATTAACTATAAAAATCGGCACCGTATTTAAACTTATGTCCTATATAGAGATAATTTATTTCTGCGGTCTGATTTAAGAATATCATTGAAACGTGAAATTATATTTTTAAATATATTTCTATCCAATATTCGCAATTTATGCATACTTACATAAAGTTGGGCAATAATTTTTATTAGGTTTATTAAGTTTTTGTTTTATAGCAAAAAATTGTTCGGGATTCTTCGCATTATAAAAATTAATGTTCTCAGAGGGGTATGTAATATACTTAGTAAATCCAAAGTTTGAAACTTTAAAGATAATTTATTCTCCGTCTTTCGTAGTAAATCGTAAACTCCTTGCGAACTCGTTTTATTACAATTTTGCTTGTCAATAAAATCGTAATTAATCTCGAACATCCAACTGAGCTGTTTAGTTAATCTTCGATCCGGCTTGGATTTCAGTTAAGTTAAGCAGTTCAAGTACTTTATTGCGCTGGATTCTATAAATAATGCTATAAATAAGCTAAAGCATTATTCAAATTTCATTTCCGTGTAGTCTTCACATGAAGGACAATTCGTGCAGTACAGTAACAAAATGTAAAACTGGATTTAAAATCGTGAAAACTACAAAACTGCGCTATGTTATACAACTAACACTGGAAATGTTTAATAAATTGCTGGATATATGTAGGGAGGTGTAGACGTTCAAAATATAACAGTAGTTCAATCACTACAGCACAAATAGTCCTGTTACAGCTTTTGGCGTTGTTGTGTAGTATCTTCTTGACAATTCCACTCATGTATAAAAAATCCCATTGACGAACGCAAAAATCGTGGTTTGCTATCGGCTAAGTAGGAAGGAAGAGAAAATGCAACTGGATAAAAAAGCGGATAAATTACGTTATCATAGCAAAGCTATGTTACTTTATTTATTAAAGATAACGTCAGTTTAAAATTGGTAGATGTCGAAATCACAAATTTATCCAACTGTACCGATTTGGTAATACGTGTGAAAAAGAAATAGTAAATGAAATCGAAAATTGTATCCCTAAAACTACTAAAAAAGCCAATCATCAATTTGGAAGCAATTTAATATATTGTGTAATGAAAGAAATTTTGATTTGGACACACAGCAGTCTATTGAGAATGTGGCCAGGCTATTAATGGATTGGGGTTTCAACATGAGGAAGAGAAATGGCAAAGACTATAAAGAAGAGTACGTTGTGAAAACAATGTGGAATACCACGGCAAAATGCTGCAAAATACGTATTTTGAACAGTTTAATGCTATTTTCAACCCATTCACCGATTCTGCTTTCAAGAAAGCCCGTGACGCGCGCAATTCTAGACGAAAGAAGTTGCAAAGTAATTTTGAAAAACGCAAAGAGAGTTCTGCTGCACTATCACAAAGCGAGATTATTAAAATGGCGCTAATATGGGATGAAAATACTCCCATAGGCCTTTTGAATTTTTTTTCATGTTACTGCGTACGAACTAGCTTGGCGAGGAGGTGAAGCAGCAAATTGCAGAATATATCATTTTAAGGAAGAAAAATCTAATAATGGAGAGTTAACTGGCCGCATGAAATATAATACAGTGTTTTCAAAAACATGTCAAGATGGTTCAAGAAAGTGTTGCAGTAGTAAGTGGTTGACGAAAAACTGGAGCTACGCTCTCGTGATTTTGTCGCAAAAACTGTCGTTAAATTGCCACGACAGTAAGTACTCGAAAAGAATCATAAAAAAATATCCGGCTAAATCTGAGCTCTTATGGTATTACCCCCGATTAAATAGAAAATTCGAGCATTTTCTGAGTGGCAATGATTAGGGACATGCCGAAATTAAATATTTTGATTAATTTTGTAAGAGTCGAAGTGCGATATAGTCTCCCAAGACATATCTACATATGTGTCTATGGGTATAGGATGAATTTGTGCAGTTCTACTTCTCTCGATATATCGGTAGAATTAATAGTATATTTGCTGAAAGAAATCTAACAAATAACTGCAGGCTAAGATTTGTCTTCAAATGATGACAATTGGCGTACCGTATCGATGATCAGTAATGATGCTCAGAATACTTACATACATTTTTAAAAACATTATTACTTGTATACAATTTCTTAAGTAGAGATCAAAAGTACAGGAGCATATTCTGTGATAAAAATAAGGCTTTTTGTTATATAAATGTGGACAACCATTGTCCAGCTACAGCGTATCAAAAATTTAAAAACAAATCAATTTTTAATTTCTAAACCGCTTGAGATAATTTAGTATGACACATATCACACTGTATAATATTACAAATAAAACAGAGCATCATATGCGCTATTGTATTATCTTTACTTTTTGTTTCTTTACACTGTATTGTATTCCAAATCGACTAACAACATGAAGATGACTTAGGTAATACATAATTGGTTTGCTATTTCCTGCTCGTACACCTTCTTCCAGGAAGCGACATACATTACAGTAGGTACTTAACCGCAGACCTCTCGTAATGGGCGACGCGCCATTAAATCTATAAATGGCATACTGATGAGGGCTAACAAGCCCGAAACCGGTCTATGTCTTGTGGGGTGGCCGATAAGGGCTCTTGGCTGTTCACATAGATATTGCAGGTGTAATTCAATGCCAATCGAGGCATTACCCGCGGAGTAGTTGTTTCCTGCAGTATCATTTATAGATTTAATAGCGCGTCGCACAGGGCGAGAGGTCTGCGGTAAAGCACCTACTGCAATGTAGGTCGCTTCCTGCATGTCGAGCCTCTTAGAGCGAGCAGAAAGTAGCAGACCACTTATATCTCACCTGCACTCGATTAATATGTCAACCTAGATATGAAGGAACAGCCAGTTAAATTGTCGGTCATCTCATCTATGTCATACTGATGAGGGCTAACAAGGCCGAAACCGGTATTTGTCTGGTGGGGTGGCCGACAGGAGCTCCTGGCTGTTCATACAGATACTGCAGGTGTAATTCAATGTCAGTCGGGGCATTAGTCCATGAAGTAGTTGTTTCCTGCAGTATCATTCATAGATTTAAAGATTGATTTATTTGATCAAGCGCATTTTTACACAATTACATACTTTGCATATCTTAGGAAGGCCATGCTAAACAATAATGATAAAAAGCCGTAATTTTAATTAACATTGTCAAATTATGCTTATTTTTTAAAAAGCTTAAGTTTTAATAAAGACTTATGCATATTCAAATGCTGAAATTACCAATATGGCTACTATTTATGACCTTGCAGATCGAAGTGGTACTGAGGCTAGACGAATTTATATGGAAAGATACCAAATCATCTAGCTTTAACTCCAAGAAAGTTCAGAAATGTTTTTCAATGTCTTTTGGAGTCAGACTCATTTCAGAAAGATCCAGTTCCTGGAATACCTTTAAGTTGTAGAAGACTTGAGTTGGACGAAGCTGTTCTACATGAAATTGAAGAAGACCCAAACACTAGTACTAGGCAGATAGATGCAAACCTTAATGTGAATCATAAATTAGTTTGAACCATTCTGAAGCATCAACAGTTATACGCGTATCACATACAATGGGTTCAAGCCTATTCTACTCGTCTACAATTTTGTCACTGGATCTTGAAGAAAATTCAACAAAATGTTGACTTTGCTACTGGTATATTGACGAACCTAATTTTTTCAGAGATGCTATAAGGAACTTCCACAATAAACACGTTTGGCCTGATGAAAATCCTAATGCCATAATGGAGTCTCGATTTCAACATCAGTTTTCTTTGAATGTTTGGCGGGTATTATAGGATTTCTTGTTGAGCCTTTTCTCAAAAACGTTTTACCTGAACTACAATGTGCTAAGATAAAGAATATGGTATATATACGACAAGGCTCCTCCACATTTTAGTTTGACTGCTCGTGAATTTTTAATTGAATGACGGTAATAACGTGATCAGACGAGTCACTCAAGAACCAGGTCAACCTTGGCCACTCAGATCACCTGATATGAATTCTATTGATTTTTTCGTTTGAATGCCAACAGGGATCGATGTTCACTGAACAGTTTGACACACACTTATCTCCGTTCAACAAAATAATCGCGGTCTCTTTTAATTTTCTTGCGTTATCTTCCTTCTCTAAAATTTTTGCCGAACCCCATTGAATTAAATGACCGTTTTCCCAAGCGTGTTCGCAAATTTTGGATTTTTCAAATGCCCGTCTTTTTATGTAATTTTTATGTTCCTCAACTCTAAACTGTTCAGTGAACATCGATCCCTGTTGGCTACAGTTGTATCAAGAAGAAGTAAGTAACAATAAAATAAAAATCATTTAACATATCTATGGAAGCAGATAAACAAATTTTATACTGTCAAACTTGACATACGTTTAACATTTTTAATACGATTCTGAGAACGAAAACAGAGAGGTTTTCGAAACGTCAATAATACGGAAGTGCGTGACAATGATGTGATTTTTGTTATTTTTTACTTATCTGTTTTTTCAGTGTGAGATTTTTTGGTTAGGCAAACATAGTTTCAAAAATAACCCTTGACTGTTCCGTTTGGCGCAAGGGCTTATTTAATTAATCTCTATTATTTTTTCAGAAGTGTGGCAAAAACCCAAAAAAACTAAAACTATGCCACAAATAAATAGCTTCAGACAATATCTTAGATATATTTTAGACTAAATAACTACTACTATGAAGCATTGTATGCACACATTTGTAACGTTTCTATGTGAAATTGATAAATATACATATCTCAACTGACAATATTTGAATGATCCATTTTTATCCCTCGATTCTAAAGATTTATTTAACTTGAACTCATTGAATCAACTTCTTAGATAGTACAAAACAACCTGTTCCGTTTGTTGCTGTACAAATACATCTTTGTACGAAGAGTTGGCTTGTTCCATGATTAAAGGAAGGAGCAAAATTTGACCTAACAGTATTATACCTGTCTGTCATTTCTGGAATTAGAGATTAGTGAGCTTTATTTTGTATTAAAATTTTAGGTACCCTTTTATGTACATATATCTATAAAGTAAAGCTGTGGTAGAAGGGTCATTAAAAATGAAAGTTTTTTCCAAAGTTATTTAATACTTAATCCTCTCTGAAGTAAGTTTCCAAAAAGCTTTTAATGGAGTCAGCTTTTAGTTCACAGGCTGGTTTTTAGTTTTAACGAGTTATAAATATATGACAGCATATTTATAAATATATAAGAGGATGCATAAAGTAAGTAGTAAAATATAGAACAGTGCGTACACATAATTAATGTGAACATTGTAGTCCAAGGAAAGATTAATAAACAATGTACTTACCTTTCTACTCGTAAAGTGTTCATGTACACATAACTTGTTTAAACAATATAAGTAATATAGTTACTGTAATGAACTCAACATTTACTCTTCTTTAACTAATGGTGTGTACGTACTCTATTAATATCCAAGGAAAATATAATTTTGTGTACCACATTTTAGGAAAAAATATAAAAACTACAAATAATAAATTACAATTTACTCATACTAATATAATTATGAATTACATTTTTATGTCAATAATACAATTAACAAATTACTTATAAAAATATTAGGACAGAATCTGTTCTGCCCATTTTCTATCTGTTTTGAAGGACTTTAGTAACACTGGTATTTTTGGAAAATCCATAGCCCCTACTACTTGACGGCATATCAATTAGTGCCAATAATATTTTTTGCTATTTCCACTTTGTCGGACACTGAATGTTCGGTTTGGTAAAACAACAGGACCTAGAAACCTCTCACCTACAATACCCATCCAAATGTTTAATGAAAAACGTGCCTGATGTCCGGATTCTATTAGAGCATGAGTATTTTCGTCGGCCCAAATATGCGTATAGTAAAAATTAAACACTCCATTTCTTGTGAACCCGGCCTTATCAGTAAAAAGAAAGTTTGCAAGAAAACGAGGGTCTTCAGCATCATGACGTAGAAACCAGCGGCAAAACACCAAACGTGCTTGATGATCATTTATTGGATTTAAGGCCTGTACTCGTTGCACATAGTATGGTTAAAGCAGTTGCTCGTGAAGGATTCTCCAAACAAGAGGACCACTAATTTCTACCTCGGCTGATATTCTCCGCACACTCGTACCTGGATTCTGCTCTACGAGTACTAGAATGTTTTCTTCTGCTCTAGGAGTGGATACCGACCTTGAACTTCCGATTAAATGGCACTGTTTGCTCAAGAAATCGGTATCACGCATTCTTTGGTGAATTCTTCCAAAATGCGTTGTGAAGGAATTTGCATTAGGGTCAACATAAAAACGTCGCGCTTCGGTGGCGTTCCCATTAGCACGACCATACATGAAATGCATGTCTGTTAATTCTGCGTTAGAGTAACCAGCCACAGCGAAAGAAAACTTGTACACTGAGAACAACTGTCAAATACGTGCTGTTTATTTCACTAAACATCAACCAACTACTATAAGAAAATACACAACGTTTTTGCAAAAAAGGGACTAAAAAACATAAAACATTTCATATCTCCGCAACCGCTACTTTGCGGACCCATCATTTTTATTTAGACTTTTCTGCTTCATTTGGTTCATATTATCACCTCCTTAAATATTTTACACTTTTCTTTTAACACTCTGTATATTTCTGTTTGTGAAAATAAACATTATTATTATTATTATTAGCAGTATTATTGTGGTCAATTACAAAATATATGTCTACTTTTTTAAACTGCGTTAATATTTGATAGGTTAAACAATGTGTTTCTAAAAAACATTTTTTTTTAAATGATGCATGTTGCAGATGATGCTAATATTTTTATTCAGTTGATTATGCGAATCTATCGGTCAATATCCGATGCCTGCGATGATTCAGCTGAACAGCCCAACAATTTTTTGCCGGCTATTTTCATCTGGAACTATGCGAAAGACCATAAACAAGTCAACAACCGAGCAAATATGCCATTTAGGACTATAATATAACGATGACTTTCAGTTTTCAAGAACAATTAATGCTTATTCCATATACTAGATTAGATAGCTAATTGTGTATAACGAGGAGCGAGACTAGCCAATTCGATTAGTATCTACTCGAATTTACAATACAATGCTCTTACTGCTACTATCTTTTAGATTGTCTAATTAAAAAAAAATGTATATAATGATTCAACCGATTGGTTTTTGGCTTGTTATAGTTATCAGCGAATTTGAATTTCAGTCGGCATGACAATAAAGCTAAATTTTATAACTTAAAAACTGAATCAGTTTACAGAATTTTATTGGGAAGAAATGGCGAAAATATTTTTTCTGTTCTGTTTTCAAATCTCAATAGTTTGAAGACATGAAAATATTACAAGTCAGTCACTGGTCATTTTCTATTTAAAAAAAAAGTGACGGGTACAAGGAACGATTTAAATAATTATTTTGAAAAATTTTATTAATAATAATAAGTAATTATAAAAGCGCATCGATAATTTGCTACGTTAAGTCTGCTACTTCGAGTTATTTAGTGGAGTAAAATAGTACTTTATATGCATATATTATTGTGATGTGTTTATAATTGTTGTATGTGTGTTTGTTTTGTTTTTATATAATTTTAATTTTTATTGGGCGCCAATATTTTATTTAGTTTTGTTGCGCTATTTATTTAATTTTGTGCAGAAGTGTATTTATGTTAATTTTTATATGTGAGTTCTAGATGTTTGATTTAATAAGAAATATAATTTTTTGAAAATTTAAATTTTGATTTTTATTAAAGATAATATTGTTTTACCTGCTATTTCTACCCTGGCTATAATTTTACTCTACCTCAGGAGTGAATTCCAACTGAGTAAATAACCCTTTTTATGCTCCTATATCTGCTACCACTTAGTATACATAAAATAATACATGGAACTGTACATTAGTTTGTTTTTATTCATGCACAAAATGAAAAATTATGAATTTAAATAAGTTATAGTTTCAATAAACGTTAAGGAATATTTTCTAACAATTCTTATTTATTAATTTTTAATATGTAAACAAGAAATTTTATTTTACTTTCAGTAACATACCTGTATATTTCATCTATTTTTAAATTTCTGATAATACTATTTAATTTATGCAATCAGAAATATACAAATGTGTTGTGAAGATTGCCTATTTAATATCATGTCATATATGTTATATTTAAATTAAAATGGCTGACTATGAACGTACGTATTGTTTCGTGAAACAGATAATAATCAAAATTTTAAAATTTAACTTTATAATATTGTTCAATTTTTATAGAAGATAAGTCTTTATATATGATACTTTATTTTTATTGCCAGAGAAGTTGAATATTGGTTATTATGCATGCTAGCTAGCAAAATCTTTTTTGTGCACACATGAAATTTCATCTTACTCTTTCTTACGATGCTGTCTGTAGTAGTGATGCCTCGAAGTTGATTTCTTCTCTCTGGAAGTCGTAGAATTCCCAGGAAGACGTTAATAACCTGGACTGGATATGATGTTCAAATTATGGAATTTCTATCTGGTGATATTCTTGATATATTTTTGGATTTTCTACTGGACACCTGTGCATAGAACCTTCTGCAGCCCCAGCTTTAGCTATGGAGATGGTTTCCACCAAACTTCTTGAATTTTATATTTGTAGATGGTAAATTTGAGTTACTTTTCTCTGTATAACTGTGTAAAACTGACGAGTATAAAATTATACTGTTTAACTGCTTTTTTCTTATTTAAAAACCAAATTCTTCTTAGCCCAAACTTAATACATGTTCTCGTTTTCACAGTTTCTTCGTAAATAAGTAAATAATTTTTTTATATATTTTTAGGTATTAATAATAGTGTGTGAAACTAACTACTTTTTGGACTAAAGTCCCAACCAGCGCTGAATTACACCCACAATATCTACCCTAAAGAATATATATTCTTTATTATTAGCTTTTGTAACATTTATTACTATATTAGAAAGGTATTTTAAACTAATACAAATCAAATCTTCTACAATTCCTATCAATGAAGCAATATGTATGTATGCTCTCTGATAAAAACATCTAGGTATGCCGATGAACAATTCCACAGACAAAGCTCTATTGAATAATTTATCTAAAGAAATTAATCTAGCTAAATTTAGTAACCTGGTTTAATAAAAACACTCTATAAATATCTAACTTCACTTTTGAGACAGTGGGAAATCGAAAATTCAACCACAATAGATGGGATCTAACCTATTTCTGCATTTTTAGGATTGCTTCTTCAGGTAGCCTCCTTTAAGTTGAGTCAAATATCTAACTATAAAAATTACAAGATAAATTAAAATTATTTGAAATTAAATATCGACAATGACAAAAGTGACTGTCAATTTTAAATTAAATATGACAATACCTACTTGATTAATGTTTACCCTTTATGTAATAGTTTTTTATATATTGTTCAGTTTTCTAATTAAATGCATATTAGTACATGTTTAAGCAGAAATCAAAAAATATATTTTGCCCAGCATTATCTGCTCACGGTTTTCTAAAAGGATAAAATATCATCGATGTCTGTTTCAAAGGACAAAAGTCTTCCAAGCCTTAAACGGATGTCCGCGATATATAAAAAGGTCTAAAGGGAAACTCCTTATCTGAAAACTGACACATCCTGGCAGGACCATTCTCCAATGATGGGTATTTGTCAATCGCAAGAAAATCCTTAAACGGGCGTACAACAGAGGGCAAGACAGTTCCTCAAAGGACCGATTTCGACATAACAAAGGAGATATCAAATACTCGGAGTAGGGTAACATAACACAGGATATCAGTATCTCAGGACAAAGCGTGGTAGCAAGCATTGGTAAAGTCAAATATTGATGCGGCATTTTCAGCATCGGTTTAGTACTTAAGGGCGCCGTATTCCTGAAAAAGTGTTTTCTACAAATATAAATAATTTTAGACATTTAAGAACTGAATAATATAGAGTTTAGCAAATAACAAGGATGTTATTTCATGCCACCTGCAAATATTCAAAGGTACCGAAGTAAAATCAATATTTAACATCAGAAAGCGATCTATCCAATGAATTTTAGGTACTGAAATCTTTCAAAATACGTATTTTTAAATTGAACTATAGATGTAAACATTGTTATAACATAAACTTACATAGTTCTGCATATAAGATTGTTCACTTTTGTTTATAAGTATGTGAAAATAATTGTTAAAATGTGGGGTTAGAATACCGAAATTATGTGTGTCATATAAATGCATTTTAAAAGTTATTACATTATTTGAGGAAAGTTTAAATAGTAAAAGTGTATAAACAAAACATCAATAATTCTATTTTTGATATTACTTTTGCTCTACGAGTTTTATTTTTCCAGATTTCAGTACCTAAAAACACTACAAATTTGATCATTTTACGGCGAGAGATACGGGCACCTTAATTACTTATAACCTGGTTATAATAATCACAGCCGTGTAATCTTCATTAGAACTTTTTGGGTATTTTGAAGGATTCCTGAGTTAGTAAAATTAAATGTTGATACTACACAAATTAGATCTTCTCAATTTGCCCATTTATGTGAGCAGTTATTGATGTTTCAGATGTTTAAATATAAGTCCAAATATATGTAAAAATAGAAGAAAATCCTGTCAATCAGAAAGACATCTGAGTAAATCGATAGCAAAACACATATTTAAAGGATTTTGGTAGAAAATAAGTTTAAAGTCTTTAAATAAAAAGTAGTTCACACTCTAGATGTTCGTTCGATGTATATCGATTCTGTTTAGAAATAAGAGAAATATTGTGGTACATAGACATTTTTACAATAGTGTACTTTCCAATGACAGCACTTTTTCTACCAATGGAGTGGTATCGTCGCAAAACTGTAGTTTTTGATCGCACGAAGATTCTTCATTTAGATTTACTACACAAAGTATAAAGTTCAAAAAATTTAATGTTTGGTGTGAGTTCACTTCACGTACTAGATGCTAAATAGAATTTTCTGACCAATTAGAAGAAGAAAGTTTGGAATATAGGCAAAAAGCGTAGGTTCTCTGACTTGTCTCCGATTAAATATTTCCTTTGGAGATACTTGAAAGAAATGATGTATAGAAAACTAATGCAATACAAGGTTGATTTTTCAAAAACTTACAATTATTAAAACTGTTACCCAAGTGAATAAAGAAATGATCCATTTAGAAAAAGAGGTGTGCTAAACATGGTGAATTGCGTGTAATGTCTTATAATTGTACTCACGTGCATATTTATGCTGCGGTATTGTCAAAATAAATGTTTAATTAATGTTTTTTATCTTCCTGTATAATAATAGTATATTTATATTAGGATTAATAGTGTCTGTATTTGCGACGCGAAGCTAGCGTAGTTGAGTGGATGCAAAATTTCGAGACAAAAAGGACACTTTTAATCCGAATAAAGCACGCTATTTCTTCTCCAATCGAAATCTCCCATTTAAGCAGGCTCATGTCGTTCTGATGAATTAGTCAATTTAACAATAATTAATAATGTTGAAGATGTGAAATCCGCCTTAATTATAGAAATTGCCAATACCAAAATCAAGAGTCCATGTTCTTTTACTGTGCTGGGAGACAATTCTTAAAGTTTTTATCCACCCGTAGAACGCCGATTATTTCTCAGATATGTTAGTGAACAGTGTCATCGAATGGTGGTCGATATTCAAAAAATTGGTGTCGTCGCAAGAAGTGGCAACATTTTTGAGGCTAGACAACTGGAAAGAGTATAGTAGATACGCATTATGACTCATGTCTTCTACCCTTTTAGTTGACAGCGGTGGTGACTTCACTTAACTTAAAAGATACCGGGGATGGAGATCAAACACTGTGGCGGAAGACTACATTGAAGACTCACTTTTGAATAAAGAAAATATTGCGAAAAGAATACTGAAAGTGATAAACAAACCACCGCTGTCATTTCTGATTTCACAAAATCTGAAAATAATTTAACTTTTTAATGAAAACGTGTTGGACTGCTTTGAGAATTACTTCAAGAATGAGGATAGTGGCAATTTCAGTGGTTTATATATTTTTAATATCTGATCAAGCTCTGTATTTAATATCATTGTGGATAGACATAAATTATTCTAATTGTTGAATAAACTTTCACAAATTTATAACTTGATAAACATTTTTAATATGCAAACCTATGTATGTATTTCAACAAAGCAATATTTGTTTAAAGAAAATTGCTTCTCCGAAAATATTAAAAAATAATTGAAAATTTTAGAATATCCGAAAATGTTGAGTATTGACTAGTCATGCTTTCATATTTAAATATAACATTTAATCTCAAATAACTTTTCTTAATTACTTTTCCACATAGCGTAAAGATTAAAGCGGATTAAGGTACTACTCTTCATGGTTTTCAGTTTTTACATATTTTTAAACACCCTGTATATTAAATTGAACGAATAATTTACGTTTTAATACAAGCAAATATTTTTGTATGGACTATATTTTCGACATTTGCAATTTTTTATCCATTTCTGGCGTAGGAAGCCGAATTGACGACATCCTGTGTATTTATTTCACCAATATTATTTTGAGGTATAAGTACAAAGCATTTTAAACTAATTATTCTAGTTATTGACTTCTCTGTATATGATATACATACTGATACTGTGTGCGTCTGGTAAACGAAGATATTTGACAAAACACTATCTATTCTGATCTACACGAAATCATCGAATATCAAATACAACTTTTAATAAAAAACTAAACTAAATTTAATAGTTTAATACATTATCGAATTGTTAAAGTCACACAGGCTCTATAATATTATTTGGTCTGGCAGGGTTGTTAGAATTCAACGAATACTTCACATTCCTGGCATTGGTCCAACTCCGGCATTGGTGTTGACGCAGTATAAATCAGGGTCAGTGGTTTACAGATAGAATATCCCATTTTGGACACATAAAAATTTATAGCCACTTCCCAAGTATATAAAAAATAACGTTTAAACCTAAAACACTACAAATGAATTACGCAATTTTTTAAATACGCAGTATTTTAAATAAAAACTCAAAAAATTCAATTTTGTTTACGAGAGGATCGTTTTTTGTGGGGTACATAAATTTCTGTCTTAATTTTCTAGTTGGGTTAATAAAGCGTCGGTTAATAAAATAGCCGAATAACGCTGAAAACAATGCCCGGTGCATATTCCTTTGTATTTGGTAACTGAAGATAGTTTTTAACTGTTTTGGAAATGTATTTTAAGCTAATATAAATCAAATCTCCTACAATTTCTATCAATGAAGTCATATGTATGCTCTTTGATACCGAACATCTAGGTTTGCTAATGAACAATTCCACAGGCAAAGCTCTATTCAATCATTATCTGAAGAAATTAATCTATCTAATTTTAATAACCTGGTTTAATGAAAACACTCTATAAATATCTAACTTCACTTTTGACAGTGGGAACTCGAAAATTTAACCACAATAGATGAGATCTGACCTACTTCTGCATTTCTAGGATTGCTTCTTCAGGTGGCCTCCTTTAAGTTAATTCAAATATCTAACTACAAAAATTATTATATACTTAAATTAAAATTATTTGAAGTTAAATATCGACAATGACAAAAGTGACATTAGCCTCAAGATGCCTTATGGCCTATAAAAATAAGAATTCAAGAATGCGAGTCACATAATTACTCAAGTTGATATATCCAATTTTTTTCAGTATTTCTAAATCACCCTGTGTATTCATTACTTTTACTATTGAAGAATTAAAAAATGCGGGGCAAATAATTGCTCAAGTTGATATATTCAACTTTTTCCAGTATTTCTAAATCACACTGTGTATTACTTTTACTACTGAAGAATTAAAAAATGCGAGTCAAATAATCATTCAAGTTGATATATCCAATTTTCCCAGTATTTATAAAACACCCTGTATATTTATTACCTTTATTACTGATGCTATCCATGATGCATTGTTTATCTTTTCTACATAATATGTACATATAACGTGGCTATTCTAGAATTTTAATAATTTATAGTAGCGCAAAATTTTATGAGGTATAAACACACACCTTTAATAATCACATTATTATGGTTATTTAATGTGCACCATTAGTAGCTACAAAGTACAGGTAACGCTTGTTATTTTTTACGCATATTTCTCTACTTTACTTACCTACATTCTTGAGAGAATAGTTCCTCGCATTTCTGTCAGTAACGTACTGGTTGTGCGGTTGAAATGACATAAAAGCAAATAAAAGCAGTTAGTATATAAATTAAAAAATATACAAGGTGAAACGAAGGAGCGCAAATGCCAACAGAACTTGGGGTTAACATACAACAATTGGTTGAAACATACATACATCTGTCTGAATTTTATTTTTTATATGGGCATTATAAAAAGTCATGCAAGCAAACGATATTTTTCAACCGAAATGTTAGAAAATCACAGCGAAAATAGACATTTTAGAAATGAGACAGAACTATACAGAAATGTTTATAGACACTGTGAAAAGATTTCCATGCTTATATGACCCTCAAAATGTGGGCTATAAAGATATAGAAATTAAGAAAAATGCCTGGCTGGAGGTAGTTAAAATTACGGGAATAATTAAAAGACGGTAATATCGTGTACCCAGTATCTTAACTTTTCGTTTTCTTTTTGCTCGCTAGCGCTTTGTCTTCACTGTCGCTGATCTGACGTATACTGAACATAATTCAAATGAAAAATTTGTCTATGGAGTGTACGTAACTAAAAAATATGCTAGAAATGCAGCCCAATTAGTCTATAGCTGCACTTGTTCCAGCCACTAGCCTAAGCCGGAGCAGCCTGGCTTGACCAGCCTCAATGAAATGCGGCCTTTAGTGTTTTGTTCTGTTGAGGAAAATGACAGACAAGTAGAGCGATTTTTATGATAATTTGACATGTTTGTAAAACTATTTCTCATAAACAGTTGAAGATAGGTATAGGATATACTTTTTAAAATATGCTTGGAATTTTGAGTTGAATCCAAATATCCAATAATATTGCGTTCCATTTAACAAAAATATAAGTTAGGTTAAGATCTCTCAAAATCATTGCTCTTTTGTTTTTCTTTTCAAATAAGAAAAAAAGTTGCTATTCCACTATGCAATATGGTTTTTGCTTCATTCTGATGTCTTTAAAAACAGAAAGCTTATCAAAATGTTATCAAAGTTATTGAAACGCACTGTACAAATATCTAGTTTTTATTGCTTTTAAATCTTGGCAACCGTCAATATACAGTGATTTATAAATTCAGCTGCTTTATTTCAACACTGAGAAACAGACCTATTAATGTCGATTGAATGTTACATGTTTTATTGTTTTTTACAAACACTTACAAATACGTGTCTACTTGAAGCTACGTCCCTTGGATCTTTTTTCTAATTCCACAGAGTCCGCAATAAATTCTCGACCTGTCAGAGCTTCGTAAAGAGCGATTTTCATATGCATGGCGCTCTCCATCATACGGTATGACTTCTTACGTACCCCTGAAAATTGACCATGGTACATCATTATTTGTTACGTCATATACCCAAGTAGTACCTTATGTTATCATTACGTAATGTCGACCTTTAGTTAGTCTAATTTAACTATAGTTTTAACCTTTCCTAACAGACTTAAAATTTACGTAAAATTGATGTAAATGGAGAATGAGACAACGTTAGTAATATGTCTTAAATAAGGTGAAAAAGTTATAATGACCTATTAGTCATAGCACATATTTCCGTAAACAAGGGCCCTAAACATAATTATACCCCCTACTTGTGGTAATTGAAAAATAGTATCGACCAATTCATATATCCTTTTTCAGTATGGATGACCATCCATCTTTCGAAACACAAACGTAATCAATGCAAATGAATGTATTCTACATCAATGATGAACCTGTAAGGTTATTACGACACAATACACCAGACACAACTACTTGTCTAAGTATACAAGGTATTCCAAAATTACCCTGCCAAAAATTAACTGTGGGATCCGGGATAAAAAATAAGAAAACGAAGTTATATAAACATAGGTCTGTAAACGCCCTCTAACGGAACTATTGCTCCTTAAATGAAAACGCAAAAATTAGATTCTCTCCATATTTTCAAAATGGAGCGAGATAAAATAATCAAATTTTAAAATGAGGATCGCAATTAGTTGCGAATCTAATGTTCTAAAAACCATACCATGATTAGTCATAGGCGTGCCAAACTGGGGGAGTTGGATAAATATTTCTTTAATTTTTTTATGTCTCGAGGTTTATGCTGTCAGATCAAAATTTAAAAATGTCAATTAGTTATTCTGTTTACGAGTAATATTAATTTAAAAATTTTGTGACATACCACAAAAATATTAGATATGATATGCAAGCGGTCAAATTGTCTCTAGTAAGCTTTGAAAAGGTATTTGTCAGTTTATTTGAAACATTACATATGATTTTAAAAATTTTTGCCGTATTAATTGTCTGCGAAATTGTGTCGCCTTTGTAAAACCAAGGCTGCTGCGATTTAGCAGACGATAGCATAAGTAAGTAATATAGTTTATACTTATATATAATTTTATTCAATAAGGATAATTGTGAGTTCTTTGTATCAAGTAGAAGAAGAATATGGCCCATTTCTCACAAAGTCTGTATTTTTAACAAGTGCTACTAGTTTCTACCTATTTCCATCTTATTAATAAAATAAAAATAATTGTTTAGTTTAGAGGAAATATACCTAATTAATTTTTAAAGCAAAAGTAACTATAGGGGCATCCAAAGAAGTAATATTTCCTTTCCGGTAAAACATGTGCCGCTGAAAAATAGCAAAGTTAAATTAAGGTAAAATTTACCTAATTTTGAAATCAGTTCTGACCGTCAGGTTATATTTGTAACTAAAATCGGACTAAAAGGACACATTCAGGTTATTGTTACTTCTTCAACACGACTTCTTTCACAGTGTGCTACAAAAACAAATTTCTCCTTTCTAAGGAAATTGCTTTGGCAAATTGACGATGGCACTCAGTACCTATTTATGATAGAAAACGAAAAACAGTTTTAGGCATTTACCCCTTTGGTATTTCCACTCCACACTAAGCTATTTAATAATAATGTAATATTAAAAAATGTAGCTAGTAACAATAATACTATTAGATATTTACCATTGTACCACTTGTTTACAATATTTAAATTGATCATCTGTTGATTTGTGAAGTCGTCTAGTCTCTGACACTTATCTCTCCATTCCTCTTCAGCTTTTTCAAAAAACTCTGCTTCCACGCGGGCCTCTTTCTCCAGTGCAACACTATTTTTAAATTTCCTGGAACATAATTGAAAATAATATATTATGCATCACATAAGTAACGTGTGTTTTTGTACATAAAACTGTTGAATCCTAGGCCATCGAAAGAGAGAGAGAGACTAAGATTAAAATTATACTTGAGAAGGCCCGGGTCCGGGTCCTCAAAAGGGCGCCTTCTTAGCCTCTCTCTCATCTGACCTGGTTGAATGAAGTAGTTACTTAGGGTATGGTATTTATAATTTATAAGAAGTAGGATAGATGTCTAGATTAAACAAAATTAAACTTTATTATGCAAACTTATTTAAGTCACTCGAGCTTACATTGTCATAAAAAATCTATATGAATATTATCTGTTTTGGAATTATGAGTATGGTTAACTGCCTACACACGAGCACATTGCGATGAGCGACAACTATTCCAAAAGAGGAGCGACGTATCATGATCATATTGTAAAACAGATGCAACAGATATTATTTTTGATAGTTCATTAATATAAACAATGAATATTATAGGTCCCAGAACAGATCCCTGGAGCACACCAATATCACTACCTAAAGTAGAAGACGATTTGCTTTGTCCTCTATACATATATGAAGAAAACCAACCCAATGCTGTACCTCTTATCCGACAAGCGTAAAGCTTTGTTAGTAGCAAATCACGGTTGAAATCGCAAAAAAAATACAGACGGATTCTAGCTTGACAAAAAAATCCAAGAGACACCATTTTGGAAAACGTATGTAAAGTTTCAGCTGGTACATGTCAGGCGTTACCAGCAAATATATTAATATATTGGTAAGTTATTTCGCGGTTTAAGGCCTCAGTACTTGAATCAATGTGGCTAAACCGGTGTGGGTTCGATCCCCGCTGCGGTAGACCGTATATCAGCTATATTTGTGGAGAAGATTGGCACCCTCTCTGCGGGTATAGTAGGTTGGAATAATGTTAGCTTGGGTCAATGTGAGAGATTGATACCGGCCGATAATTGACTACCCCCCCCTAATTAATGAGGTTTTCCAGGTTTTCCTCGTTCCTGCACTGAATGGTGGTTAGAGCCTACCAACGTCGCTCCTGGGCGCAAATGCGGCATGCTTAATAATAATATGCCGCCCTATCTCCCGCACAAGTCTTAGAGTTCTGAGTGAATCGCGATTAGAATGATGGGTAGAGTCCGTTGTCAACAGTAGACGTTGAAAAAGATTATTTTCCTTACACAAGTTAATATTAACTGATAAACGTCGCAGTTTCACAGATAACTTAGAAAAGCAGTAATAATATGTTTAACCACTTCCAATATACCACGAAAACCTTGTCCCAACACTAAGGTTTGTTGGATAAGTGTTGTCATTTCTAAGTATTATCTTAATTTATGTAGGTATTTTATGCTCGACTTAACCTTACTATTTGGTAATGGTACTATGTTCCGACATGTGTTCTGTGAACATATTATGTTCATTCGTAAACTGACTACGGTCCTGTTAAATTCCGCGCACCACTATCTCTATAACTCAGTCATGCCTAATTTTTTTGCACATTTCCCACCCTGTAGAAAATATGCATTCAATTATTTCTTTCTTTCTGCCTTTTGCAAACAATTCTGTTTGCAATTGTAACGAGGAGTATGTGATTCATATCATTTTTCCCAATTTAACAAATATGTTTTCATCACCTCAGCTCTTATCCAACTATATTATTATTATAAGTGTTGTAAAACCTAACCTGTCATCAGCATCTACTGTCTTGGTCATATATCTCGACAAATTTAATGGAGGAAGGATGTAGGATGACACATCATCCTTTACTAAGCTTCTTTTAGTGTAAATTTCTTCCCCAAATATTCTCTCTGTATTTAGAAGTTTGTTTTGTCTTAAAAATTCCGCTCTAGAATATTAGAAGTAAATATATTAGATTGTTTTGGATACTCATCATACAATAATTTATCTGTAAGAACAAACTGCATTAATGGTAGGGTTGTTTCATGATGTCACCTCAGGATATCCGAGAAACTTACCTAATTTGTTGACCTCGCTTGGCCCTGGTTGGATCTCTCTCAGACCATTTAGTCTTGAAGGAATTCATTTGCATCTCTCTGCCAGCATGTTTGCTGATGTCCACATTCTGCCCATGATTGACAATGGTTTGCATGATCCAATATGGCTTTCCCATCTGTGGTTGATTTTTCTTAGGCATACCTGTAAACATTTCGCCCATATTGGATGCCTTAGGCGTAAGAAATAATGATTTTCGGCCATAAAACACCGATTTTCTGGTGGATCTCACAGACATTTTGGATCTCAAAGAAGTTCTGGAATAAAAAAGATAAAGAATTCAAAGTCGATCATTAATTTTAATATATTTATTGTAAAAAAGTACAAGCCCACATTTTGCAAAAGGAAAGCGTATCAACAAAGTTGATTTACAACACTTCTAAATACAAACGGATAAAGAACAAGGATAAGAGAGAAATGACACGTATCCATACAGATAGGTAAGCAAACTAGGGGTGTATTCTGTGGCCAAATATAAGCTAGCTAGAGCGTGTTAAAAATTAAAAAAAATCAGTTTCTAATTTCTACTTTTTATTTCTTTACGCTTTTTTGTATTCCAAACAGAGAGAGGCCCAATTCCTCGAAGACCTTTCAGTGTTGCTGAGTTGGAAGAAGCTATTATTAACGAAATTGAAGAAATTCAAAATACTGGTACTAGAAAGATCGCTGCAAATTTTAACGTGAATCATACAAAGGGTTCAAAGCTTTACTGCCGCATGACTATCCTGCTCGCCTACAATTTTTGCCACTGGATTTTGCAAACAATTGAATAACATGTTGATCTTACCGCTAGAATATTGTTTACCGACGAAGCTATTTTTTTCAAAGATGCTAATGTCAACAAAGAAGATCTTAGAGAGATGGTTTACAGCTGGACACATATTTTAACTATTTTAAATTAAAAACCTTTTTGGCATACATACGAATATCAAATTATTTTATTGAATCAAAAGTATAAACATATTCACAATCGATAGTGTGTCAATGTTACACAAGTGAAATTCAAAACAATTAAAAGTGTCCAGTTGCAAGGTTACTATCAAACCAAACTATGTCTATCCTTCTTCCTCTCTCTGAGAACCAAGCGATAAACTCGCTGGCTGTTCCCATAGTTTCAATAGGTAGTATAATTCTGACGGAGTCAGCATTTTCCGAATGTGTATAAATACTATTGAAACTGGGCCAAAGCCAGCCAGTTCATGGCCACCTACGACTGCTGGTTGACAGAAGCTCCTGCCATGACGCCCCCGAAGTGAGTATGGATGTTTTTTATATAAATATATGACTTATGTGTTTATGGCGTTTTCTTAACTATATCCCAGGTTCAAAGGTGGACGTGACATTTGGTGGAGGCGCCTTGCTACGTTCCCTGGGTTAATTCTCCAAAATTAACTCAAACAAATTTAGTATACATATATATAATGATTTTTTTCTTTTCAGAATTTTAAATTATTAAGTTAGGATACTATATTCCTCTCCTAGCTGAACAGAGATTTTTATAACTTTTGCCATTGCCTGTGGTAACAGGCTGGGAAAAGGAAGTAAAATTTTGCAAGGATACATATGTCAGGTTGTGCTAGTGGATACTGGTTAATCTTACATGTGTATTGCTTAACGTACACTAAGGTCTATAAATTTTTCATTGCCTGTGGTAACAGGCTGGAAAAATTGTAGATTCTTAGCTAATAAAATAATTTGTATTTTTACCTGTGCTAGTGTCACTGGTTAGGCGACGATGCAAATTAATCCTACAACCCATTTACCCTTTTAGTTATTTGTATAGAAATGCCACGAATTAAGCTTGGCAAACGAGAACGTCAATTACGTAGGAGCTGAAATCATTAGATATAGCAAATCCTATCATTATCAAAACGAATGAAGCAGGGTTACCGCTTACTCCGCGGGCTGAGAAAGGCGATAAAATATTTTGTTTTCCGGAGGTAAGCATTGCTGCGAATCTGGGGTATAGCAGAGAATTAATTTTGAAGTTAAAACGGTTATTTGGGGACGATTTTGATTTATTATAAGTTGCGCATTTTTAATTGATTCACCAATATTTCCTTTTTTTACATATATAATAATAATATATAAAAATAAAATACTCACTGTCTACGTGACGACAATGGGTGAATAAGAATGTCTAAGGTGACAAACCCTAACAAGGCCGTCACAAGAGCTACTGCGACAGCTTTAAAGGTTGCTGTAAAAGAACAGAAAACTACTTTTCAACCAGCACACCGGAGCACAGAGCAGTTTCATACAGCGGACCCTTTTGCGAGATCACCTAGGATCTCGAGGTCGCCGTCACGTGGTTCAGTGATAGAGATAACAGACCAACCGGCACAGGAAATAGTAGATAAAGAAGCTATCGAGGAAGAGCTGGATACTGCCACAGAGGACGAGGAAGAGCAGATAATCCTAAGTCCCAGCAGAAGAAAACTGACCCCTACTCCTTCACTGTACGAAGATTTATACGAAACTAGAGAAACCGGTACCATAGAACAACGGCCCGACGTAAACAAAATGGCTAACGTGACACTTACGGACAGTTTGAACAACCCAAGGACGCCTGCAACACCGAAATTTCTATGCCCACCTACATTTAATCCCAGCTCAAAAAATGTAACTACATTTATAAAAAGCTACGAGAGAACTGCAACGGCTAACGGGTGGGATGATTGTTTAAGAATATCCTACCTTCAGTCGTTTCTGGAGGGTGCCGCCGATTTGTGGTTCGAGCGGTACAAGAATATCCCAGCGAATGGCCAAAAATCATGGGAAGAAATAAAACAGGACTTCTTAGGGGAATTTGAGGGAGAAAATGTAAAACACTGGTAGAAAAACGGCTATATACGAGGAAACAATTACTGACGGAGACTTTAACATCATATTACTATGATTTACAAGCACTTTTTGGGGAATATGACACAACCTTTGACATTAATCATTTTCTAAAATATTTTGAAAACGGACTACACCCAAATTTTTATCAAAATTACCGCTTACTGATAGATGACAATATGAACTGGAACAAATTGACAAAAATAATTAATAAACTTGATGACATTGCTACTCAAAATAAAGAACCAACGTTACCACCATCCAACAATCCTCCTTTAGTGCCCAATACCAATTGTCAAGGATGTCACTGTCGTCCCTCCTATCCTAGATTTTCCCATAATCCCGTACAAAATAGACAATATAATTCTTGGCAGGGACAAACAAGTAGGCAAAATTTTGACTATAAAACAAATACGAACAATCATTACTCTAATCAATTACCAAATAACAATTTCAGACACAATGGACAATCAAACTACTATAATAATAATTTTCGCAATAACCAACTCCGAAATAATGGACAGCAACAAATGACATACAGGCCACGATACAATCCCCCACCTAATCACCCACCAAATACCTTTGTACCGAATACAAGACACCACGATGGTAGACCAAAGTGTTACATTTGTAACAAAATAGGACATTTTGCAGGGTCATGTAGGGAACAACGAGGTAACCAGTACCCAAACGTACAGGGACGACAAAATTAAGCTCCGAGGTCGTCCTCGTAAATAGGAGCTACGCTATGTCTTCCCGAATTTTAATGGTCACTGTTTCTGTCAACAATGCAAATACTAAGGCGCTGCTAGATACCGGGGCTGAAGAAAATGTTATAGCAGCGGAATTATTGAAGAATTATTCAACAACAAATACCCCGAAGAAATATTTATTAGTAGCAGGAGGGAAAAAGATTCCTACAATCGGAAAGGCTACTTTTAATTTAAAAATTGGTAGCATATCTTCAGTTTGCACCGATGGTTATAGGAAAATCTCCAGTGCCTTTGTTATTAGGAATGGGATTTCTACGTCAATATGAATCTATAATTGATTTAAAAGTTGGGAAAGTTATACTAACAAAAAAGGGAAAATCAACAACAATAAATTTGCATGGGGAACAGGAAAATAAAAACATTCTCAACACTTCTTTAAGTCTGGGTAACAACTTGTACAATCAGCAGTTTAATTATAAACGGGCTTACCACGAAGTAATTAAGAGAACTATAGGGAAGGAACTATATAATATAAATCACCACAATAATAAACCTAAACCTGGAAAACAAAGAAAATAAATTCCTCAAGAATTAAAATAGCAGAAGCAAAAGAGCTGAAATTAAAATCACGGGACGATGAAACAGATAAGAGAGATATTGATGGAAGTTTTCGGAAGTTTAATAATTCTAAAATAAATTATGAAAATGAAATTACAAAAGTAAAAATAGAGGAAAAGATCTCGGATATTTTTGATATATCTAAAGATTATGCACTAGCTCATTGTATATCAAAGGATGCGAAAATGGGACGAGGAATCGCTCTGCAATTTAAGAAAAGGTTTCCTATGGATCAGTTATATAAACAAAAGATACATTTAGGAGGCGTAGCCACAGTTACAAACATGGGCCAAAAATTTATCATCTAATAACAAAAGATTTTATTGGCAAAAACCCACTTATAAAACTTTGTGGAAATGTTTGCATGCATTAAAGGTACATCTGCAACAAGATAATCAAAGTAAACTGGCTATTCCTCGAATAGGTGTGGTTTAGATGAACTATCTTGGCAAACTGTGAAAAATATGTTATATTGCGTATTTAGCGATACGGAAATAGACATTATCGTATGCAATCTCCCATTGGCAGAGACAGCAGGTAGTGAAACACATCTTATACACACTAATGATTTAGAAAGCATTAGGATTAAGGACAGTGCAGAAAATGAACTAAAGTTATTACCCTCGGTAGAGAAACCAGTAAAGGTAATGGTACAAAAAGACTGTATATTGCGTCCAAAAAGTGAATATAATATAAATTTAACGCTAGGTGAATATGTGGATGAAGACAATATAGAAAATTGGTATTTTAGGGAAAAAGAAGAATTTTTTATACCTCGAGCCCTTGTAAGTTTGAATGAACCTAATTGGTGTGATCAAACTGCTACAATAAAACTTAAAAATATAGGCCATAATTCAGTAAAATTATTAAAAAACTCAACATTGGGATTTCTACAACCCAGAAAATGTGAAGAAGAATTACCTTCCATAACCCTGTACTCAGAAGTTTCGGAAGAATTAGTTACACTCGAAGATCACGACTTGGGTCACTTAGAGAATAACCTTTTTAAACAAAAATTAAGTAATTTATTAGAAGAATTTTCAGACATTTTTTCAAAATCTACAAAACAGATGGGATTAACGAATCTGGTGGAACATAAAATATATGTAGACGGTGCAGAACCAATTAAAAGCCGCCCATATAGAGTGTCACAGAAAGACCGTGAGATAATAGATACACAGATAAAAGAGATGTTACAAAATAATTTAATTCGTCCTTGTCATTCCCCCTGGTCTAGTCCTGTAGTACTAGTAAAGAAAAAAACCGGGGAAACACGATTTTGTGTTGACTATAGGAAACTGAATAATGTAACAAAAAATCTGTCTATCCTATACCAAATATGGACGACATTTTAACATATCTGGGTGATGCTAAATATTTTACAACTTTAGACATGTTTAGTGGGTACTGGCAGGTTAAAATAGAGGAGAATTCAAAACAATATACGGCATTTATAGTACAAGGACATGGCCTGTACGAATTTAACGTGCTTAGTTTTGGATTGTGCAATGCACCAGCCACATTTCAAGAATTGGCAGACAGAGTGTTTAGGGGGATGAAATGGAAAGACGTACTAATATATCTGGATGATATTGTAGTCTTTTCAAGAACTCTCGAAGAACATCTAGAAAAACTAACTAAAGTCTTTCTAAGATTGCGAGAGGCAGGTTTAACCCTGAAACCAAGTAAGTGCGTGTATGTAAAAACACGAGTTAAGATTTTGGGGCATATAGTTAGTAGTAAGGGCATTGAACCCGACGAAGAAAAACTTATGGCAATAAGGAACTTCCCAGAGCCTAAAACTATAAAACAAGTTCAAAGTTTCATTGGCCTATGTAACTATTACCGAAAGTTTATAGAAAATTTTTCTATTATAGCTCGACCTCTTCATGAGGCAACAAAGAAAGATATAGGGTTTTTATGGGGAGAAAAGCAAAGAAATGCGTTTGAAATTTTGAAAGATAAATTAACATCGGCACCTGTTCTTCAACATTTTAACCCCAATAAAGGATGTGAGTTAAGGGTAGATGCAAGTTATGTAGGAATTGGTGCGGTATTGTTACAAGAAGGAGAAGACCAACAACTACATCCCATAGCGTACGTTAGCAGGAGCCTTTCGAAAGCAGAGAAAAACTACTCTGCAACAACACTGGAAGGCCTGGGTTGCATATGGGCATTAAGTTACTTGAGGCACCTAATATATGGTAGACCTGTAAAAATAGTAACAGACCATCATGCACTATGTTTTCTGAAATCAATGAAAGATCCCACAGGGCAACTAGCGAGATGGTCGCTGAAACTATCGGAATATGACTATACGATAGTACACAAAAATGGAGTAGCTCATAAGGACGCAGATTGCTTATCGCGCAATCCAGCTCTAAAAGCAGAAGAGAATGTTCTCGATATAGAGGACATACCGACATTCCTAGTCATACCTTCAAATTTAGCAAAAGAGCAAAGATTGGACACGGAGTTGAGACAACTCATAGATGCTGTGTCAAACGCATCTAATTCGTCGATCCCTATCGGCGTAGCAAAAAGGGCAAAAAATTTTAGAGTAAAGGATGATGTATTATATAAAATAAATCCACATCCTGATGGCCGTGATATGTTAATGGTCATACCTAAGTCACTGGTAGCGGAAATTTTATTTTCGCACCATACAGAACCATTATCTGGACACTTAGGTATCGCAAAACTCTACACAAAATAAAAACCAGATACTATTGGACAAATTTACAAAAAGATGTAGAAAAATTTGTCAAAGGATGCAAAGATTGTCAGGCTAGGAAGGGGCAACCTAATAAGAAACCCGCAGGTTTGTTACAACCTATTCAAGTAGGTACTCCTTTTGATAAAGTGGGGATTGATATATTAGGACCGTTTAGGAGGAGCAGGAATGGCAAAACTGTTATAGTCGTAGCAACGGACTATGCAACTCGGTGGGCTGAAACAGAAGCTCTTTCATCAGGAAAGGCAGGACCAGTCGCAAAATTTATTTTGGAAAAAATTATTACACGTCACGGTGCCCCTAGGAACTTACTTAGTGACAGAGGTCAAACTTTCAGATCAGAACTGGTGAGAGAACTGTTACGATATATGGGAACTGCTAGTCAGTTTACAACAGCCTATCACCCAGCTTGCAATGGACTAACTGAAAGACTAAATAAAACTCTGGCGGACATGCTAGCTATGTACACTAATACTAAACAAACAGATTGGGACGAGTATCTACCACATGTAACCTTTGCTTACAATACATGTCGTCAAGACACGACAAAATACTCCCCATTTATGTTAGTATACGGAAGAGATCCTGTCCTACCAACTGAGGCTAATTTAATGGAACCTGGCAATTCAGTAGATGCGCGTCAAATTCGGGAAAAAGCTCTCGCCGTAAGAAATTTAGCTGTGGAAAATATTTATAAGAGACAAAGTGAAGACAAGGTACGGTACGATCAACGGCATCGCCATTTGACCTTTAAGGAAGGGGATCAAGTTAAAGTATTCACCCCTATAAGAAAAGTTGGTCGATCGGAGAAATTATTATTACGTTGGTTTGGTCCTTACTATGTAGTTAGGAAAGTTAGTGATGTGAATTACGAAATTCAAAAAGAGGCAACTAAAAGTACGAAGAGAAAATTGTTCACATAAGTCGCATCTTACCGTATAATGATCCTTGGACTCCCGAGGTCTCCACGAATATAGATAGAAATATTAAGTAAAAATGGTAGTATAAGTTAGAATACTTAGGTTAAAATTAATGTTTAGATGTACAAAACTCAATCATTCCCAAATAACTTATTTATAGATTCTTATAGGGTTTTTCAAATAATAATTAATATGCATATTAATCCCATTTTTGTGTTAACAGGTTCATCATTTTGTCTTTATTGACGTACATTTATTATATTATGGCTCAAGAATTGGAGGTCTCTGGAGGGGCCTTTTGGAGAAGTCTACCTACTACTGTTACATACGAGGCTACGATACCACTAAATTATGAAGCAATATGGTATGGAAAAGAAGAAAGCGAACAAATGCAATTCCCAAAAAATTGCATTAATCATACAGAAGGCAAACCAGAGTGCTATATCTTAAAACAATTGCAACTATTAACGCAAGCGTATAATTTAGAGGTTACGTCTTTAGAAAATAGTTGGAATATAAAATATTTACAAGATTTTCTAACAACTCCTGAAAGTCACTATCGTAATAAAAGGTCGTTAGATTTTCTAGGAGAAGGGTTGTCTTGGTGCTGCGGGGTAGCGACACAAAGAAAACTCGATACGTTCGCAGCTAGAGAGGATATTTTGAGAAATCAAATTTTAAATTGAATAAGGGCCTATCTAAAACACTTACTCAAATTTCAGAAAACTCAAAAGCATTTAATAATTACGAGAAGACGGTGTCTACTGCCTTCAACGCGACAGAAAAGAGAATCCATTTATTAGAATCATATACAACAAATTTAAAGAATCAAATTTTAAAGAATGAAAATGAACAAAGTAATATGGTATTATCAATTATGTATAACCAATTCCAAAATCTTAAACATGTCATTCAAATAACGAGAGCTATTAAAAAACAAAGTATTTTAAATTCATGTAGGCAACATCAAATACCTATAGCAATTCTTAACCCCACGGTACTTTCAGAAGATTTAGCAAAGTTGGAAAATGAGTTGAAACTTTCCAATCAAGGCTTAGCCATACCTATTAAAGAAATATCAAAATTATACCATTTACCGGTATCCGAATGTGCATTCACAAAAAACAAAATTTTAGTGCATATTAAAATTCCTATTACACACAAAGGTCAATATTGGGAATTATTTGAATTAGTTACTACCCCTTTTGCTTGGCTTAACCAAACTTGTATTATTAATCACGATACCCTTTACCTAGCGGTTGCAAAAAATCCGAATCAACTTAATAATGATTTAAGACAAATTTCAGGTAGTGGCCTTCATCATTGTAAACCCTATCATGATAAACTATGTTTTTTACCAAGATTTTCGGCAGATACACTTAAAGGACCGGCATGTGCAAAAAAATTGTTTCGTGGAGTAACAGTGGAGGATATTAACCACCACTGTCCTATGAACTGTCATAAATCCACAACCACAATTATTTCTGAGTTAGATGAAGAAATTTATATCATAACTCATCCAAAACCCGTCACAGTAATTAACTGCCCACAAAATTCTAAACAACTACCCCTTTCAGCCTATAGTTCCCCAGGCGCACTAAAAATTCGTCTACCTTGTAATTGTGAACTTACAACGAACGAAGAAGTTCTCATCTCAAAAAGATTTCCCTGTCCAGAATCACTACCTAATGAAGCGATATTTACTCATATGATACCAGCGGCATGGTCAAATTTAAAATCATTTGTACTTAACCCTAAGTACCAAGACAACTTACCAAAATTTAAAAATTTTACGGAATGCTTAAACAAAAATTGGTCAGTCACAGTGCCCCACCTAAATTTAACATCTAATAACGATAATATTCGAGAAATCATTGATAATATTGATAACTACGGCAAACTATCGTATTCAGATAGTTTTGGTACACGTAGTGATACAATCTTTTTGATTTGGAATACAATTTTGTCGGCGCTGTTAGGTTACATAATTTTTAATAGACGTAACCTCCCATTAGTTACAGGTGTACTAGGTTCAGCCAGCGGGGAAGAAAATACACCCCTGGAACACAATATACTTTTCTCTTCCATTTGTTCCGCAGCATTGTTATTTATTGTGTACATTGCCATTAGATATTTTAAACTATTATGTGATTCCAAAAGAAGAATCACATCAGAAAGTAAAACGAATGACGCTGCAACAGTATCAACGGATACACAGCGACATATGAAAAACCAATATGTATTAGAAATAGATACAAATATATCAACCCTGACGCCCGGTGACAGTATCAGCTGCACACTTCATAACGTGCAGTAATGGTATATTTTAAAGATACATTTAATTCAAGGACAGCTTATCTTTGAGAATAACTTTAAAGACATATTGCTGTTATTTTAGTAACCTTTAGGAAAATAGTTGGGTATAGATGGCCATAACCAAAACAAAAATTTTTCAATACACGTTTTTTGCTGGTTTATTTAATTCAATGTCTGGCCTGATATTGAATGAATATTCCTCCAATTGACACTAAAGAATAGATAACATGTATATGCATATACATGGAGGCTCAATTATAAAGCCTTATTTTGGTAATTTATTAAGGGAAATAGAAATAGGAAATAGAATAATAGAGTAACAATTGTGATTTGTATACCCTAACCCTCTATTGATTGACACAATTGTTGCTAAAATTAAAATGAGGGATTGAATTAATTTAGTTTTTAATTCTCTGATCTGTTATGCTTATTTGTATTACTATTTAATATTATTATTATTATTTTTTTCCATGTATAAAAAATATAAAGAAAACCGAATGGACCACACCACTCCCGCCGAAGCATACCACCCGTAGGCACTCCGGAACCACAGCTGTATGAGGCATGACATCCTATTCCCAAAGAGGCACCAACAGAAACCAGTTATAGCAATGGTCTTAGCCTTAAATGCAAGCTCGCAGATACAATGGTTCATCCATAAGAGTGACAGCAAAGCCCATGTTAGTCAACCACCTGCTGACCATGTCATCGCCAAAATGACTATACAGTACTACAGTGGAGCAACAATCAGTTTAGTCCAACAACAGGAGTCACCATTATCAGTACGAGACTTCGCATATGCTAGAATTAATTGACCATCTGCAATCACCCCCATAGTCCGTTTGATCCAGCCAAGTGTTCTCACGGGAAATGGTGTCGATCTCATACGCTTGTGAATAGACAGTCGCAAAGAACTGAATACATACAGTATTAGTGCCGTTAAAAACAGTACAGAATTGTGGAGTGTACTGCAAATAACTATATACAAATGTATGCAAAACTGAGTGCGGGAGTTTACGCGAGACATTTAATGTGGTGTGATGAACAATGTATTTAATTTTCTTTTCAATTTTGTATTAGTTATAAGTTATTTGATTGTAAATTAGGTTAAATATTATTATTTGATTTATACAACTGAAATTTAAAATATGTCTGTATCAAATATACAAAAGCTGGGGCCAGCTTTTTCAAGCGGGGAGTAATGTCAACAAAGAAGATCTTAGAGAGATGGTTTACAGCTGGACACATATTTTAACTATTTTAAATTAAAAACCTTTTTGGCATACATACGAATATCAAATTATTTTATTGAATCAAAAGTATAAACATATTCACAATCGATAGTGTGTCAATGTTACACAAGTGAAATTCAAAACAATTAAAAGTGTCCAGTTGCAAGGTTACTATCAAACCAAACTATGTCTATCCTTCTTCCTCTCTCTGAGAACCAAGCGATAAACTCGCTGGCTGTTCCCATAGTTTCAATAGGTAGTATAATTCTGACGGAGTCAGCATTTTCCGAATGTGTATAAATACTATTGAAACTGGGCCAAAGCCAGCCAGTTCATGGCCACCTACGACTGCTGGTTGACAGAAGCTCCTGCCATGACGCCCCCGAAGTGAGTATGGATGTTTTTTATATAAATATATGACTTATGTGTTTATGGCGTTTTCTTAACTATATCCCAGGTTCAAAGGTGGACGTGACACTATAATGGACTTATGGCACAATATACACGTTTGGTCTGATGAAAACCCTAAAGCCATAATAGAATCTCAATTATGGGTGGGTATTATGAAAAATTTTGTTATTGGGCCTTACTTTTACCAATAACTTTAAACGGTGGCTCCTACAGACATTTTCTTGAAACCGTTTTACCAGAACTATTTGAAGAGGTTCCATATGCGTTAAGACAAAGAATGTGGCTTATGCACGACGGGGCTCCCCTATATTTTAGTTTGACTGCTCGTGAATTCTTAACTGAAAGATTTGGTGATAACGTGATTAGACGAGGCACTCGAGAACCAGATCACTTGGCCATCCACCACCACCACCATTAAAACAAGATTTTAATAGTGCTTATTCGAAGAAATAAAAAAGTCAGAAGTAGAATTATTATATACATTAAAAGCTGTAGGTTACTCTCGCCCGCACACTTCACTCGAAAATTGACCATTTTACCGCCACAAAGGCTTTATTGCGAGCCGTGCGGCGCCGAATGGCTATACGCTACGCCTTTCGCCGTCTTTCTAGATTGCCTACGACGTATTTTGATGCCGATTTTTTCGCGTTTTCCTAGCTAAATTTCCATTTTCCCCAGGCTCCTCTGCCAAAAACCGTGGATTTTTTGATGTGGAACGAGGATAGTTGTGTCGGTTACGCCTCTGTATAGCAGATAGCGATTTCTTCGAGTAGAACGAGGATAGAACGAGTAGGTAACGCCCCTTTTTAAACATTCGACAAATGGCAGATGAAATACGTTTTGTACGGCATTAACGTCATAAATGTCAAACTAATTTGTTGTTGATTAGGCTCTTTTGTAGAAATTCAACAAACGTCAAACGAAACGTCAAAATGAATTAAAACAGATTATGTGTTCCGGGCCCTTCCAGCTACGAGAAGTTGTTATTGTGTTGTCTGATATATATCCGAGAGGGGTGATGATTTTATATATCTGAATTGGTATCTTTAAAGTTTCAGTCAACTACGAGGCGCACCGGCGACCAAAATCACCGAAACGTCAAACGTATGCTCCGGCGATGACATCTCGGTATAAAACGTAGGAAATTTTGAAAAATTGGCCGACTGAGGCCGGCAAAGACCAAAAACTGGAAATTTGAAGTCTCTAGAAAGTTTCCCGTACCCGAGCGCTGGGGTTTGAGGTCCTTTTTACATTAAACTTTGCATACATACAAGGGTAAATGAAGTAAAAATGAGCTAGACAATATCGCGGTATTATAGTCATTTCATTGCCGTATCGCTTCAATTTATAGTGTGATTCAAAAAAACTTGATAGAATAAAAATTGACAAAAAAAATAAAATTCCAAATTCGAGGAAATTTTCGGTTTTTTTCGCTTCGGAACGGTTGTCGAACGTGCGGAAGACTGTTCCGTATACAAATGGTTGAAATAAATGTTACCGAAAAAAATTAAGGGAGTTAAAAATCTTTTTTGATAAAACTTCCATCAAAGATTTATTATGACACTAACTACCGAAGCTAATACAGAGTGTTTAAAAAATAACGAACCATTCTCTAAAAACCCTTTAAAGTCATGGAATTAAAAAATACATTTTTGATGAAATTTTTAGCATCACATAGAAACGCCCGATCCGATATTTAAAATACAGGATGTTGAAAAACAAATTAACCAAACTCGAGAAAACACTAAAAATTACCAAAATATGCCAACCACTCTTCTAAATTATAGAGCACCGGATTTTCCCCACCATAGAGAGTTCAGCCAAAGTCACGTTTACATGGTCATGACGCGCGCAGCGCGGCCCCAGTCTTCAGCCCGAAGAAAGGTCAAGTCGGCGATAGCCGACTTGCCACCTTGCTAGTTTGTCTATAAATGTTGAAAGTAATAAAACAATTTTATTTCTGTTAGTGTTTGTTATTGCAAATGGCTGGAAAATTTACATTAAGCGAACGAGTTGATATGATAGGTTTACGTGAAGGAAACTATAGAAGAAGTGTGGAAGAATATCGTAGACTTCTAAATTGAGTGATTCCCCATAGAGAAACATTTTCTAATGCAGAAAGATGGGCTCGAGACATAAGAATATTTTTGAATAATATCTGAGAACGTCCTAGTGTAATAAGGGTATACGATAAAGAAAACATTTTGCAAACAGTTTATGAACGGCAAATAAGGTACTAAACGTTTATCTTGATAACCTGGGTTATTAAGAACTTCTGTAAATCGTATTCTTAAACGTATTCTATTACAACCATATCACTTTAAAAAATGTGCAACAGTTATTGCCTCAATATTTGGGTCAACAAGTAACCTTTTGCGAGTTTATCTTGCATCAAGATATTAACTTTCACAAGAAAATTCTTTTCACTGATAAGGCTTGTTTCACTCGTAGAGGAATTACACATGTTACTTTCATGAATATTCCGATATAAACCTTTATCGACAACTCCTAGTTATTTTCAACGGCAATTTAAGATACATATTTGTGCTGCTATTATTGACCGTTATTTGGTTGGACCAGTTATTTTTCTAAATCGACTAAATGCCGAAAGTTATTTAGAATTTCTGCCATATACTCTCTCTGATTTAATCGACATGATGGGGTACCGCCTCATTTTAGTGCTACTGTTAGACACTTTTCGAATTTTAAGTTTCCAAATAAATGATTAGTATGAGGAAATAATTGTCCTCAGAATTGACCACCACTATCACCAAACCTGAACAAATGTGATTATGTTCTTTGAGGAACATTGAAGGATTTTGTTTATTCCTCGTCAATTGAATCTCGAGATTTGTGGAATCTTATTATGAATAAATGTAATGCTATAAGAAACGATCATCATATATTAGATAAAGCAAATTTCAATTTTTTGCGAAAAGTGAATTTATGTTTTGGAGAAAATGATGCCCAGTTGAAACAATTAATTTAGTTTCAATTTTTTTTTACTGTAAAATTTTATAGACAAAGCCTGATTGACTTTCTGATTCTAAATATAAAAAATAAAAACTATTAAAATCTTGTTTTAATAATTTTTGTTTAAACTTGTTTTAAAAGTTGTTTAAATTTTAACAAGAATAAAAAAGTATTTTTAATTAAATTTTGCGCGGGATATTATTCTGCTTAAATTCGATTAATGGGAAATAAATTTTGGTATAATTTTAGGAGTTTCAAATTACTTGAACTTATTCAAAGAAGATCAATAATAAACACCCTGTACAAAATTTGGTTATTCCAAGTTCAAGTAATTTAGATATATTACTTTTTTGCAAAATATTTGGCTCCACTTTGAAGGCCGCCTGCGTGCAACTTTGTATATAGATATGTTTTGGTTAAATTACAATATTTTGAGGCCCTATACATATACCTGCTCTGTGTCAGTTCTTGTGGGGCACACCTTGTACTGATTTACATGGACATACGCCTTACATAAATGTTGGTTATAACATAAGGAAGTCTGTAGTTAGTTACCTACTGGAGGAGCGTGGCATTTCTTTCATAGAAGATATAAAAGTTGAAACGTGTCCGTCTGGTACCGGACGCTCTAAATTTCCCCACTCTTCTGAACTTAGAGGCCATGAGTCATTGACCAAACTAACCTCTATAATATACTGTGTAGGATGGGTAATTCTTAACTTCTTTTTTTCCTCCTCCTTCTGCGGAGTGTTTTCATAGGGTAGTACGTGGGGCACAGCTTTAAGAGCATGCTGCGATCCGAAAGTGTAACGCGAAGTAAATGATCGAAATTTTAGATTTGGCGTCGCATCTGTCATCCCCATGGAATAACGACCGCGGCGAGGTTTGGGAATATTACGCACTTCCTGGTGTTGGTCATATAAGCTCTGAAGATACTCAAGGTCTGGAGTGTCTTGACGCAACCCTTGTCCGTTAAACATAGTACTTGATTCATTGCTTCTAATTGAGGTGTGGCTTCCCCCAACTTGAGATTCGTTACTTTTTTTTGAAAAGACTGACTTTCTGGAATATAGAGATTTTCGCCGGAGTTTAGCGTTTGAGTCACGATTGAGTGCAGAGCGGGATCCGCCCTCAGAAATGCTTATATCTGATCCCTTTGGAACGTAATGTTGCTGTGATCCGAACGTAAGACGCGAGCCAGGAAACATAGATTGGCGACGTTTTCTTTTCTTCACGCTCATGACACTCGTTAGTGACGGGGATCTACGGCCATCAAGTTTTTGTCGGTATTCCAAAATAATAGCGGGAAGTACTACGTCTCCTTTTCCCATAACCTCTTGTAAAAGTTTCCCGTCATTGTCGAACACTTTCAATTTTATTATGACGTCGGGGTAACTGCATGCTAAGTGGGCCGACAAAAGAGCGCTTTCAGACCATACACCAACTGAATATTTGCATATACGATTGTCTATGTTGGGAATATACATTCCATAAAATGAATTGACCTCTGTGCTGCCTCTGGATATGGTGAGCTTATCCTGCTGTACCTCTTTCTTGGTCGTAAAACATAAGTTACATGACAATTGTTTTGAAGTTGTTGACCAAGCGTAGCAGAAAACGGTGTAACCCTTTTCATTCTTTTTGTATTCACTGACTGTCACATTATTCGTGTATCGCTTAATTTCGTTATTTGTGTCATTGTCAATAACTCTTACCACGTATTCAGCATGGTTACAAAATAAGTTAATTTTTACTGGAATTGGTTCATCTGAATTGACAAAGAATTGCTGTCTACATATGGGGGCCCAACTTCCTTCCAAAAGGCTTACGTTGTGCGTAAATTTTTTGACAGTCAACACGTTTTCCAAATCGTTGTAAATTTGATACTTTTCTTTTATTTTATTTAGATTTGGATGAGCCAATAAGGCTCTCACAAGATCGGAGCAAGCGTTAAATCTGTTCTCGATTGAAAAAATATCTGTGTAAATGTTATGTAAACTTTCTAATAAAATATTATGATACGCAAAAGTCGGATTGTGGTGCTTCATAAAATATCTGTCAATCGTCCCTCTCAAAAAAGCTTGTATTAGTACAATGTATTTCTCTAACAACTTGAGGTACTCCAAATCGTCATCATCGTAACAGTTGCACAAATCGTAACAATCTGGGTACTCTACATGGGGATTCCTTTGCCATCGAAATAAAAGAATCCTAAATGCGTACATTTCTTCTGCACCCATCGTGAATTTAATAAGTTCCAACATTAATTCGAAAAATGTATCATGAAGCATCAAACACTCAGCCTTAGTTAAACATTCTTCGGGTTTGTATGATCTATAAAATTCCTTAAGTCTTAAAGAAAATTCCGGTGTAGCGAAAGCACTTACTAAATTCGAAAAACTGTTAGAAATCTGTTGAATTTTACTCTTAAATAGAAGAGACTCTTTGGTCATACACATGAGAATTGTTTCTAAATTTCCAACCACTATAGGATCGTCGGAAAACAAGAACACGACGTAAGGATTATCGGATTTGATCCATAACTTTAGTATTGTTCGACCTGAACCAAACTGCAACGTAGCTGTTTTCTGTCCATATGTGTTTAGAGACGTAACTGTGTCTCCTAGTTTATCAGTTTCCCAATTGTATTTTTCCAGGACAATATGAGAACAGGATCTATCGTGGGTTACTACTTGCGGCTCAAATCTATCTAGCGATACGTAGTGTTTAATTTCTTCTTTAGTAATGTTAACCTTGATCCTCTTCACCAAGGATGCAAGGCAAAAATCGCACTCCATTTTACTATCCGTTTTACTCTCTACTGGTGGAACAATTATATCTTCGTCTTGCTCTGGTTCAAGAATTTTTGTATATCCGGTCTGGGACAAGTTAATCACAAGAAACTGGGGATCAAGTGACTCAGAGAAGATGTATATGGGTTCGTTTCTAGATATCTTTGGTGTCAGGGGATTCTGTAAAAGCGTCCAGGTGCTTAACATACCAACGTTCCATTTCCCTTCGTTCGACAGGTTTGATATTCTGATTTTTGTATTCATTCTGCAGGGCTTAAAATATACTGTTAATGTATTTATTTGGCTTGACAGATCCTTGTAGTCAACCCAAAAGCTAGGATCTGACTCTGTTTGTTTAGCGGCTTTTTCTATTTTTTCGTCACTTGCAATTTTCGGATCATAGTTTTTCTTTATCTTGGACTGTTTCCTATCTGTAACATCTAAAAAATATTTTGTTTTGTATACGTCAGTGTGTTCTACAAGCTTTATGACAAACTTTGGTGATGGTAGTTGGATTAATGTAACATTTTTTATACAGGGTGTCCGGTAGGTATATGGCATACTTTCGTGAGTGTATAGCGGAGGCCAAAATAACACTTGTTTGTCATACATTTTTTTCTAAAGTGCCCCTTAACGGAGATACAGAACCCTTAAGGGGTATCCAGTGATTTACCTTTTCAGTTCTAACTTTTGAACCGACCTGTATAATTTAATGAAATTTTAATGTTTTATGTAGGCCATAAAAGCTCATAAAACTATACTACAGTAGATGTTTCATACTGTCAGGGAAGTACTGACGGCCTCGTTGGACAATTTCACGTCGCGTGCAATAAACACTTACTTTTTGCACTTGTTGCATAAATAACTATAATTTTCAAGTTTATTAACATACGATATTTAAACACAATAACTAATTGAATAACTAATAATGCGTATTAAAATAATAAAATTTGTTATTATTACATCACATTAATGCTGATATGCATCTATCTTATGAACAAGCAGTCTGCAAGTATGTTGAGACAAGAAGAATTTATTCTGATACAATTCCAAATCGACGTTTACTGCACCGAAGAACTTTTGAAAGCTTCGCCTCTTAAAAAAGTTGAAAACTTTGTTTCTTTTTGTTTACTTGAGCAAATTTTCGAAATGGGCACCCTGTACCTCTATACCTTTCCTTATCCTACGGATGTTCTCTCATTGTACTTGAAACAACACTCCAGATTGGCTCAAATTTCGTCGAAATGGTGGCTTATTCTTTCCACCAGGTCTTCCCTGGTGTGAACTGCCGTCGAATACACAAGCCTCTTTAAATTTCCCCATAAAAAGAAATCCAATGGAGTTATGTCGGGCGACCTCGGTGGCCATAAAATGGGCCCACCTCGACCTATCCATCGACAACCAAATGTATTTGATAAGTGCTGACGAACTAAATTGCTAAAATGGGGCGGTGCACCGTCATGCATAAAACACATCTCTGATTTCTAATTTCTAAGGACACAGTCTCTAATAAACCGTTTAAGCTTTGTTGTAAAAACTGCAAATACATGGCACCATTTAATCTGTCTTCCCAGTAATCCCCGTCCATACGTTAACCATGAACCTTTGTTGGTGCTTTGTCTGTACTATTGCATCTCAGTAACACATTTTTAACGTCATAAAAACAACTGGTGTCTTATTGCAGTACCTATTCTTATTTCAATGACGTGTTATACAAACACGAAAAAAAACAACTTTTTTTTCGAAAACGGTCAATTTTATCGAAACAAATGTAGAGTGCCTTTTTAAAGACGAATTACCAAAATATTTAAAAATTCAGTTTTCTCATATACAGGGTGTAACTTTGAAGGGGTCCGGTTTGGAGGGGGTACCGTGACCTTTACAAACACATGTCATACGTTTGTTTTCTTAAATTCTGTCACAAACATTGATTTTTTTGTTGCCTTTTTCGCAATTTTCATAGTACGCCACTGAGCAGACAAACGCTGCGCATATCTAGTTGCAGCGTCACCAGCATTGTTGCCATATTTAATTAATGAAGTGGAAGATGGGAAAAGAAGGCCCACGCCACTCGTGAGGCACTGCTTTTTGACACATACATTTGTTTGTAGTGGGTGTTCGCTTTATTATTCCATATAAACAAAAAAAAAAAATGTATTTTTTTACGGATAACACACCATAAAACAGAAACAAGTCAACTAACAGAAAACTCAATAATAAATAAATACATACTTAATACTTTTACTTAGAGTCTTCTTCTACGGCATTTAAAATATTTGGTACAAGTTTATTACTTTCCGAGTTTGTTTTACTCGACATTAGAGTATTGGCGTTCTTAACTCCCATAATCTCTTAAATGTTGAACTAATCTTATAGACAATTTCTTATGCGGTACGTGTCTATCGCGGTAATCCATCTGATATCGCTTCTTGCAGCCGCCGTCTAATTTTGATAAAAAAACGAAGCTTTAGACATATTATTAGCTCTCATATTAGCTCTTTCTTAATTTGTATACATATTTTATTCATAATACCACACACACTTGGTAATGAAAATAGACCTTTATAAGGTTATTATACACTTGCACAGAATAACACATTCCACAAAATACCACTTTAAATTATTACGAAATTAAACTTGGCAAAATACAATACTGCATTAAACAAATTCTAATTCGATTTCAGTAAAAAATCACGCAGAGAACTTGCTTTCTCTCTCTCATATCTCTATATTTTTATATAAAACGACCTAGTCTGGTTTCATGTATTGTGTGCAGTATTTATGTGATATTTTTATTTTATAAACTAGGTCAATGTCACGGTTATTGAAGGGACATTGATATAACCCTTAAAAATAGTATCAAATCGGTTGTACTGAAACTGTTTTTTTAAAACATTTTAAAGCTATCAGACTAATAATTTGCTTATTTTTAATTACGTACATTTTATAACACAGCAACAATTATTTTAAAACATTAAGTTTTACTGGCAATAATTATTAGTAGGTAACGTATTAAAATCCACCTACCAATACTATTATTTAATAATAATAATTAGTTAATAGATCAGTAAAAAATTGTATTTTTTACGTACTTTTACATTACGTACTTTTTTACAACACTCGAAAATGGTTTTAGGATCCATACTTCATCAGAATTGACAGAAAAGTATAATGACTGATGAGTCGCAATTTTATAAAAAAAAACATATTTATTTAAAAGATTATTCATTGCAGTTTTTTCTTTTTTGTATATCCGTTACTTAACATCTAGACGTCGGAACTTGTATCATTGGCAGTTGATTAGGATCAACTGTGTATACTCGTACATGCAAAATTATGTTAAACATAGGTATTTACATTGAATTGGTGTTATGTTATTTCTAGTGACTCGCATCGCCGAAATCTCATCACAATAAATTGGAAGCTGTAGTTTTGCATATCCAGACTATTGTCTTCTGCATTCACATTACCTCACCAAAAAATCCTCACTTTAACATTTCACGGCCTCACAATTATGTCAAACTATGTCACTATGTACTGAATTCATTATAAAAACATCAGCTTCGGTCGCGCTTGCTGCATGGAATGCGACCCTGAAATGAAGGGATAAGTTCCGACACAGGTTCCGACGTCTAGACTGGTAACAACTACCTGGCAACACCGTAGACATCGTTCTGCAGTGAAACTCGGACGCTGTACAGGGGCGGCGTGTATAGCAATTTGGGTGCAGTTTACAAAATTAATTATAACTCGGCTATTTCTTTGATTTAAAAAACTCTAGTTTCAGATTAGCAATCTAGGGAACACGGACTACCCCCCCTCCAAACCGGACCCCCCTTCAAAGTTACACCCTGTATTAAATGACACCTGTCAAAATTTTGGCCCAATGAGTATGGTGGCAAGTCCGTTCCTGACTTCCCTGACAGTATAAAACATCTACTGTAGTATGGTTTTATGAGCCTTTATGGCCTACATAAAATATAAAAATTTCATTAAATTATACAGGTCGGTTCAAAAGTTAGAGCCGAAAAGGTAAATCCCTGGGTACCCCTTAGGGGCTCTGTATCTCCGTTAAAGGGTTCTTTAGGGAAAAAAATATGACAAACTAGTGTTATTTTGATCTCACCTATACACTCACGAAAGTATGCCATATTCTTACCGGACACCCTGTATATACAAATAGGTCTAATTCGTTTGTTTTTTGAAGGTACAAGTATTTTAAAATATATAATTTCATATTTATTTCAATAAAGTAGGCTGATAAATAAAAATGATGGGTGTTATAACAATAATTATTTGTTTTTAAAGTTTAAACATTAATTAACTTAGTAAAGTGCCTTTTCTACTGAAAATGCAGCAAAATATTACTTGAAAAAGTTGTTCAGAATGGTAAATTATGAAGACGTGTAAAATTTCACGTGTATCGACGAGGTTGGATGAAACCATTTTCAACAAAGCACGAAGATTTTATAAAAGCAGGCCGATCTTTTAGAAATTTTGCACATCTCCATAATTTACCGTTATGAACAACATTTTAAAGTAACTTGCTGTATTTTCAGTAGAAAAGGCAATTTACCTGAAATAATAACAGTTGTCAATCGGTGCACTGAATATTTGAAATAGGATTATTTCGAAAACTGTACTTCTAACGACTTCAACAAGGTATACCTTTTTCAGATAAAGCAGATAGGAGAATCGATTGTTTTAATAGTCAGATGGATACACTAAACAGCAAAACAGTTCTGCCATTTAAAAGAAACATGATGAGCTATAAGTGGCGCCCTCTACTAGTGAAGTCAAAATTAGAAACAAATTTGAATTTCTCGCCCGCAAAAACCCCTGATTTACAAATTTTATGTAAATATTTGGATTTTTTAAGAAGTTATCTACAAATATCGAAAATAAAATTTTAACTGACACTGTTATCTTTTTTATTATGCGACTTGGGATATTATAGGTATGTTAGGGTAAAAGGATTTATTTTCACCTAAAATGCGTTTTCATTACTTTTTGTTACTTCAGTTAACTAACTGGAGGTTTGCAATTTATTTATTTATGTTGGCGACATTGCTGGCACATTTTATGTATTTTACTACGATTGTTATGTAAAATGCACTACGTTGACAACAAAAACCCACAAATTGGTAACCTAACTTTTCAAATTTGTTTTTGACAACTGTCAAGTGTGTTCTTAAAATATCGCAGGTTGCAACAGCTGTCCGCGGTGACAATCTAAATCTATTAAAAGTCGTTACCATCATATTCTTCGAAGTAGTTTGGTCTAGCTCGTATTATTTTAGGTCTTCTAATATCTTCTTCGTCGCTGCTGTATGCATTAATATCGTTTTCCATAATAAATAGTAACAAATTAAAGTCTTTAACTTTTTTTTAGGTTAAATTTCTGAATTAAATGTCACATCGTTAGTTAACCCCTACTTCATAGACAGGTTATCTTAACCACAAGTTAACTACTAAATTTTTGGTAACCAATAATTGAAAAACCGAATTTTCGATGTAACTATCGGTTTACTATTAACCACAAGTTAACCATCTATTGAAAAACCGGGCCTTGGGATATTATAGGTATGTTAGGGTAAAAGGATTTATTTTCACCTAAGGAATCTGTGGTCTCATTTTTACTACTTCAGTTAAAAACACCCTGTATTAATTAGCGTACTTCTCTTTAACAATATTACGTCTTAGGAAAATCTAATATTCAGATTATGATTCCAAGATGACCAATTATTTTAGTTGACTGAAAGAACAAATTATTCCAATACCTACTTTTTTGTTGAGGAATACTTCTGCGTTGAGAAACACTTCTGCGTTGAGAAATACTTCTATGGTAAGAAACGTTTTTCTTCAATTTCTTTCCTTTCTTCTCCTTTCTGGCCAGTATGAATTCTTCAATAGATTCTAATGATAGTTGGTCTGAAGACAGTCGTCTCGGTTGCTCACACACAACGGGTTCTGTAACTTTTCGAAAGGCACTAACGAGCTTATAATGGAAATTCTCTGGACGTATGTCATCTTCAGACACGAGCCCCTTCTTTTTAGCCCAGGATAGCCACCTTAAGCGTTTCCAATTCTCCAAATCTGTAATACACGTCTACTATTGAAGCTAAACGTTTCTTAACCAAATGTTTCTTTGCCTTCTCAAAATTAGAAAACAAAGTGAATTTTCTCATGTTTCGAATACATTGCAAAATTTCAAATTTTATTTTAGTTTCTACAGCAGAAGAAAACAAATAGATTTTCACTCTCTTTTTCGACTCTGGCATTCATTTTTTGAAATTATTAAAAAGTCGATAAAATACCTTTAGTTAATCTGGGTTTTATTAATGGACCATCTCTAGTTTGATCAACAAGAAATTCATGGGACCAACATGGAGAAAAGTTTTGTATCTTCTGATCACTGTCAAAAGTCCTAAAAAATATTCTCTAGTGTAAATACTTGTAAGGTAAACTTGATTTCATAAAAAAACAGCAGCTGAAGTGTTCTACAACTCATCTTTGTTGCATGCGATGTTAAGAAAACTGGGCGTATATGCATGCCGAAATGGTACGGCCCCCTGCTAAGATAAGTTCTTTGAACGCTTTCAGGTGCAATTCATTTTTTAAATTGCCATCAAATATAAAACGAGAATTTGCATATAATTTCTTAGCTCTGTGATGGCAAAAGACGAAGCAACACCTAGAGAAATTTTGGACCTCATATTTTGTAGATGCACTATAATAATGGAAGGAGCAACTGCAACAAAGCAGCGATGAGTTACTCTCGATTATGCCAAAACTGTCAGTATCACTGCTCAGGGTCCCCATTTTAAACGAATATGGCGTAGAATACTTAGAGCTCATTCCTACATCTCCTGCGGAGACTGATGAGAAGGACAAGGGTGACTGGCAATTTGTGCGGCGATCGGTATTGATGGTGCAGCCAGAAGCAGGATCCTCCCGGTCCAAGAGAAACAGGCTCAGTTAATTTTGATTTTTCTTTTGTTACACATTGGCTTTCTCCTTAAGTTTTCAATTTTTTACAATTATTTTTAACTTAAAAATTGGTAAATTTTTACCTATTTATGTATGAATGTACAATAAATCAGCTTGTAAACTATGTAATAATAACAAAGATAACGATAACGTTTTCTGAATCTTGAGTTCTCTTGTAAAATCAATACTTTTAACCAAAAAATTTTATTAGCTGTAACTTCTACGCCATTGAAGATAAAATAACATTTTTGTACATATTCTTGAATAAAAGAATCTCTGCTATAGGACTTTAACAAACAGCTGAAGAATTACCAGGCGAATTATGACAAAAAACGATTGTTAAATTTTTTGTTTTTTAATTACCGATATTTGAGAGGAGATATCTTTGAAACGGTGCATCGTAGTCAAAAAATGTATGAAATAAATCTTATAGAAAATTTTATAGCCTCTCATTTTTATGTAAAATATTTTTCGCTATAATACACCGTTTTCGAGTAATAAGCGAGAACCCGAAAAAGAGTACCTTTCAACTCCCTTCCCCTCTTGTAGCAGACGGGCTAGGGGCAGGGACTTTTAATATATTTACGTCCTAACGTCCTATTTACGTCCCAACACATTCCTGTACCGAAAAAGAAATCCCCCCCCCCCTCAATGCACACTACCCTCCTTTTCGGCCATTCATTGACTAGCCTATATACACAGTTCACAGTTTTAGGCGATTCTCGGCCCTTTTCTTGCCGATTGATTAGAAGGTAGCAAAAATATTAAATGTTTAGGAGAGTGGAAATCAACTTATGTTGCTGAGGGATACTTAGAAAACTTTACAAATCGAAAAAAGAAACGTCCAGCAAAATTCATCATTTGTACACTTCTTCATCTTCAAACTGCAATCTACAACCATTAACATCTTGCCGATCTTGATATACCATCAGTAATCAACAGCAGCGATTCGACGCTTGCTTCTGAAGAAAGTTCTTTCCAATATTTGTTCTCCGTATTAGAGCAATCTTTCTCCGAGAAGCAGCTAACTTCAACCCACAAGCTGACTTCCGCAATTCACTTACATAACGCGTCACGTAAGAGAAAGTGTCACTTTCCGCACTTGTTAAGAAAATAACAATTATTGATAGTGTACACACTACTGATCCAGTAAACTTGTTAAAACTATAGTGCATAAATATTGATATACGTAAAACGAGAACCCGCTTTCGGTAATACCTTTAGCAATTGACAAAATTCAATAAAATTGTTACCTGAGGTCGTTACAACGAGCCACCACGTAATGCGTACTTTCTGCTTTATCAACAACCTTTATCAAATCACAACTGTCGTTTTCTAAACCGTCCTTGCTTCCTTTCGTCTTTTCCTCATTACTCTCTTTCGAAGTAGTATCATTGTTTTCTCTGTCTTCCTTCCCCGAGACCATTTGAGTTCCTGATTTGCTCGTTTTCAATTCTTCGCCTTTCTCGGGAGGGACTTCATTAATACAGGTATAATGGCGAGTGTAGGCCCAGCAGATCTTCCAAACTTCAGATATGGGAAGCCCTGAAATACATATTTAATATAAACGTTAATTGTCATTATTCAGCTTTACTACAAGAAACGATGTTTATATTTTCCAACTCAATCACAAGGATTAGCCTTGAAATAGAAGGTCTGCACGAAAAACGATTGACGTGATTTTACTCCATAGCAACCGTTCACGTCCAAGAATTAACGGAATTACTTATAAAAATATTAGGACCGATTCTGTCCTAATCATGTTCTACTGCAAGACTATTGTTTGTAACATAAGTTCCGTTAGTATTTTTGGAAAATTCTGCGGAAGATCTAGAGCACCTACTAGTTGAAATGTGTCAATAATTTGTTTTGCTATTTCCACATTTTAGACACTGAATTTCAAATATAGCTTTCAGCAACAGTAGTCAATCTCCAATCATTATGACGCTTAATAATAGTTATGCCTGTTCCAGCATCGAAAACAATGGCCGGTATATTTCTTTGCATTTGGTATTTTTAAGATAGTTTGCTATTTTGTACGTTATGTGACTCAACGTATTTCTCCCAACCACTTGCTTGAGGTATTTATTATTGTTATTATTGTTACGAAGGCTCAACTACCTTTTTAGTTTGTTAATTATGTTCCTGTTTACGTTAGAATTTATAAGTGAAGCTCACCTATCTCGTTAGTTTGTAAATTACATTTCTGTTTATGTTAGAATTTATAATTTTTGTGATGCCTTTATTGTGACGTTTTCCGGAATACTCCAGGCTATATTCTATTTGATTCTCGACACGTTCTCGAGATTTCAGAAATTTCCAGAGCTCTAAAAACCTATATAAGCAGATCATTTTCGCCGCTGGAGTCAGTTTGTATTGAGCAGTCGAAGGCGATTGACAAACGTCAAAGTAAAGCGTTGACAGTTGTGAAATTCATTTGAAGGATATTTCTTGTATAATCAAGAGTGACAATAAAGTTTGCTTGTCGTGAAGTGTTTCTACGATAACCTAATTTCGAGGTTACATTATATAAAAAAACCGTCGATGGTCAGTATCCGGTTGACGAAGAGATGCATATCTTCTGTACATATCTAAATATCTTGGCGACTTTTGATTATAAAATATACTAAATAAGAACTGTGCTTTAATCTAGGATTCTATATAGCTACTAGCAAAATTTTATCTAAATCCTGAATATATCATGTATGGTTGTATTACATAAGTCTTCTCTACGACAAGCTCTACATATGTCAGAAATCAGTTCCACTTAATTAGAAAAATCATTGATCATTAAAAATCTTTCATCTGGGGCATCTCACAAAAAAGTGTCAATTTCCTCTCTCGTCAATATTCTTGACTTCTTCGGCTTGTAACCATTTTAAGAGTGATATTAATCTTTAATATTTTCTAATGTCGATGTTAAGATGTGAAACTGCCTTTAGCGACCACAAAGAGAACGGCTTACAATTTTCACATTATTTAAAAAAAAATGGTAAGAGCATATTTTCAATGTAGTGTTAACGTACATTTTAAAGGAACACCATTTAACAAAATCATCATAAGTTCTGTTGCAAAGTTTTTTTGATTTTCCCGGCAACAGGCTTCCTTTTGCTTCCACCGCCACTTTACTAATTATATATGAAAAAATCTATCACTTTGCTAGAGGTTTTTCGCTTAGCAAATATGGCGTCGAAGAAAACCGCGTTCGTTAATATTATTGTTAAGTATCCGTGACAACAAACTGTCAATTCGGCTCCAACAAAAATTACTTGATTAGTTATAGAGACATTCCACAAATACATAATATAAAATACAAATAAATACCGACTGTGCATAAATGTGGTGCGTCATAGTGATGTATAAATAACTATTAAAAACTAGTGACAACTAATTTATTATGATTGTGAAGTGTGAACCACAGACAAGGAAACTATTATAGACTATTATCTCAATAAGCGGGAAGCCGCTAGAGCGATTGTGGCGGCCTACAACATTTTTAGGATGAACTGCTTAAGTTTTGTACAGTTCACTACATATTGTTTCAATTTTGAGGTTTGTTACAATTGGCGAATTTTATTCAGCATCGGTTTACTTGAAGGTTAACCAAAATGATACCAACAGCATTCTATTGGAAGCTCATGACGTCAAGGCAGCAATTCGGTCTGTCGATTTTAGAACCACCCAAATCGTAGCGGTTCAAATTTTTGGTTTATTTACTTTACAATTAACAAATATTTTTAAACGTGTGTAAAGCATTCAATTGGCAATAATGATGTCGTCATGAATTTAGAACCAAAGTAAGAAAATCTGACCGAAACAGAACCGAAGCTGAAAAAAATTCGCCCAATGTCATGCCGCTTATGTTTGTAGTTGATACTGGTTATTTAAAGTACGTCGCATTTCATGTTTCTGTATAATTTACTGTTGTACCCCATTGTAAAAACAATCCAGATTTAGGTAAGTAGACACGCGTGGTGGTATCCAAATAAAGTACCAAATATCTGCAGCTTTATTTTATTTAAAAATAATAAATATATAAAAATACCGCCAATACTGACATTTTATATACAGGGTTAACTATGACTTAGTACAAATATTTTAAGAGGATAGGGAAAAATAAGAATTAACGGAATCACCCTTCAAAAAAATTCCAAACTTATTTATAAAGCCAAAAAAAATTGTTTTCGATATTATTTTAAATCCTTATTTAACGCCGCCAATGCTTGTTGGTTGCATACTCTACAAGCATGCAACAGTCGCTCATTAGTCAATGTCAGTAGTGTCTTGTCATGTCATAATTGAATTCTTGTGTTTACGTTGTAATTTTGTGTTCTTCTGCAGTTTTTAGTGCCTTATTTTAATTTTTAAACGTTTTATAGTTATTAAATAAAGATATTTGTGTTGGGTGCAGATAATTTCCTACAATATAGTTCGCCGGTTTGGTTTTCTAGGTTATGGGACAAGACTCCGCGGTTTAAAACGTCTATTATTCGTTTCGTTCGATTTTGTTATAATAAATAGGAATCTAATCTATCTAATTGTACCTACGGAAGTGTCTTTTATCGGTAGTGAGTGGCTGTAATGAGCATTCGCTCATTATTCATTACATATTCATGTAGTTCTACCAGTTTATAACGAAATAATGGAAAACGAATGCAAAATACTGGAGCTAAGTGGATTAACTGTTACCTATCTATCAGGTATTATTACTATTAGAATGTTAATTTTCGTTTCTACATTTAGAAATGCTGCAAAAAAACGACGATGGTAGTAGATATTGTTGACAGTTGTAAGTTTTATCTGTGGGTCTAAGCCATCTCAGTCGATTCTTATCATAGGCGCCGACTTTCCGTAGGAAAAAAGGGTTTTGCCCCATTTTTTAAATATCGAGCTAAAATTCTGGAATAATTTTTTTATTGTCTTTTAGGCCTCCCTGAGCACGTGGTTAAATTTTTGTACTTAGTCATAGTTAACCCTGTATAATTGACTGAAACTGCAGTATTTATAAGAAATGAATAAATGATCAGGATTCATCTATTTGTTAATACCTATTTACCACAGTTAGGTATTTATTTCTTTATCAGTACAAATCATTAAGTGTAATTAATTATTTAGTACAAATACCAATATAAACAAAAATGTACTTACCTGCGTTTGCACTTGATTCGCATTAAGTACAAAAGTGCAAGTAAGTATTATCAGCAATAAAGCAATAACATTAGGTTTGTTCTTGCAGCAGTTGGAGATAGTTTGAAATTATCATAAATATCCATCTACTTAACTGGTTGAATATTTCTGATAGTTTCAAACCGTTTCCAACTGCTGCAGGAACAAACAGATTTAAAACCTATCGCCAAACTTCTCCAACCTCCCCAAAATCTAGATAGCTGGATTAGTTCATCCCAAAAATGTTCCAAAAGTTTCGGCGCTGCAGTCGCTTGATTAAGCGTGGGTTCCCTCTCCCCTTAGAGATTCAAGTCTATAATAGTTCCCTTGTTTATGGTGTAAACTTCAAACATTTTAAAGCCAATCTCTCTCTTTCTACAACTGATGAAACATGGAACACATTGATTTGATCAAGGATCAACAATTGGTCGTGCTGCAGCAGCTTCACAAGTAAACTAATCCACATATATACATCAAACAGCTTAAAATAATATCAGAATAACTCTACCGGAGCTTTATCCGTAATACCATACCTACGGTATTAATTTTTTGAGGTATCCATCCTGTCAGACAGTGTATAATATCAAAGTCCACAATTTCTTTAGATTGGAACCAAGTCAGACTGGCTATCTTAAGAAGGGCTTTCGCTAGTAGGTACGGCCAAAGTTGAACAACTTCTGAATTAAAGACTTTACTACTTTCTCCCGTTTCTTCTTGAAGTTTTACAACTGATGGCAGCAAAATGTTCTGAAATATGTCCACTGGTAACCTGTCATCAACGTATATTTTTCTCCATGTTCCCAACCAAAAGAGACGCACTACGTATTTTCCTTTAAATAAGTATATATTATTCAGTTTTATGATGATGAAAATAATGATGTTTATAGTGAAATAATTAAATACGTAGTGTAATAAAATACAGGGTTATTCATTATATCAGGGCTTATCGTTATTATTAAATATATAAAATAAAATTTCAAATAAAAGTTATGGGGCTGTAACTGAGGCACAGTGGCGTGCAGAAGTTGAGGAGCATAAGAACCCTCACCTTCACATTCAATAACTCGAAACGGTTATGGATATGTCATATTTTTTAAATCTGGTTCTTAATGTTTCACAACATTCTGAGACTTAAATTTTTCAAAACCTAATCATGAAAATTTCACGATTGCGAGCGATTCCGTGCATTAGAGGGAGCTGAAAAGCTGGAATAGTTATTTTTGTGTCATTACTTCCGTAGACGAGAAGAAAATAAATATGACAAAAACTAAGAGTGCTAGAAAGGAACTAAAATTAGTTTTGAAATTGCCAGGACAGATATAGTATAGGAGAATTGCTTTAGAATATTCAACTTTTCCGAAGAAATAAATGGATCAGAAGATTTCATGGAGTCGATGGACTTTATGAAAACTTCACAAAATACGCCAGTATAGTCTTGTGTTGGTTCCGTTGACGATAAAAAATTAATATCTCACAAACTACGAAGGCTAGATAGGAACTGATATAGTATAGAGGAAATATTTCAAAAGTTTTTTAACCCTTTACTTTTCCAAAAAAAAATCATTGTGGAACTCATGAAATAAAATAGTGCAATGAAGGAAGGCTTTATTGGTACATATTTGGGGGTGCTGAACACACTAGTATGGTTCGTTTTCGTACGATTTCGTTGTCGACAAAAATGAATGTCACGAAAACTACAAGGGTTAGATGGCAGCTGAGTTTAGTTTTTAAATCGTCAGGACTGATATACAGGATGTTTATTAAGTAAGTAAGTAAGTAATAGGTATGCTGTAGCAAAAATAAGGGTTCTTTGATATATAAATGCGGGATCTCAGAACAGCTATTTTCCAACTGCAGCGTGTCAAAATAAAAAAAAAAATAATAATTTAACTTTAATTCTGTTTTCATTTTCAAAATAGCAATAAAAATATTAAACTTGACATAGGTACGTTTAATATGTTATTACTATTTTGAAAACGAAAACAGAGATTTTCGAAACGTCAAAAATACGGAAGTGCGCGATAGTGATGTGATTTTTGTTATTTTTTACTCATCTGCTTTTTTCAGTGTGAGATTTTCTGGTTAGGCAAACTTAGTTTCAAAAATAACCCTTAACTGATCCGTTTGACGCAAGGGCTTATTTAATTACTCTTTATTTTTTCAGAAGTGTGGCAAAAAACCAATAAAACTAAAGAAAAACTCAAGAAGCAGATCACCCGATATGAACCATATTGATTTTTTTGTTTGGGGCATCTCTAGACATTAGCTTACAAGATCCATATTGAATCTGAGGAGCATTTACGTCAATAAATTATAGGTGGCTGTAATGTGATCACTCCTGGAATGTTTGCATATGTGCGAGCTTTCAAGAAGTTCTGGACCATGTATTTTGGTTGAAAGTGGCCATTTTTAACTTTTCTTATAATAAATCATAGTAATTTCATTATTAATTAATAATTCTGTTATATGATTATTTTAAGTATAAGTATAATTGAAGAGCAGAATCGATAAGTGGGCTAAGTGCCAAAATTATAGGTTAGAGATAATATTTTACTTTTTGAAACAAGCGTAAAATATCTTATGCCCTTCTAATATTTATTTTTGAACATAAAATATTTTTTTCTAAACTTTCACAAAGAATGGTACTCCGCGTGTTTATTATTTTTTAAATAAATTGAAAAGAGCAATAAAACTAGAACAGGCTAAATGCCTATCATGACTATACTTGAGTTAAGTGCTATATTATTTATGTTTAAAAAATTGACACAAGGCTATTATTTTGATTCTTATTTATTTTGAAGCCATTACCTATCTACATCAACATTAATAACGAACAAAAAAAGAACAAAAATGGTACATCAAAATTTACTTTTCAGTTAGAATAAAAGCGTTTACATTTTTATTTAAAAAAGGTATCGTGGATAATAGATTTTATTTTTTGTCAGCTTTAATGTTGACTGGCTTACTATCACTAGAAGTTCAACATTTTTTAGGTCTTTTGCACATTTTTCTTACTTGAAAACATTATCATTTTCCCAATTTTCCAATTCGTTGAAAGGCTTTTTTATCTCGACTTTACAATTGCCACTGTATCTAATTATTGACACTTTGGAAATGTTTAGATTTTATATATTTATCTCAGAACTGGTTTGATGTACTTCTCCAGCAACACGTATTACAAAAACACGTAGAAAACAACAAAACTCGTGACACCTACTATTATGTTAGAGATCACACAAGTATAAATATTTTAAAATGGGTTAGAGAAAATTAAGAATTTACGGAATCACCCTTCAAAAAAATTCCAAACTTATTTATAAAGCGAAAAACATTTTTTTTGAAATTATATTAAATCCTTATTTAATATAATAAGAATATATATAATAAGAGTCAGAGTAGTTAACGTAGGCAACTAGCAACACGACGGTAAAATTTCCAGTCAAGTCATAATTTAATTCCTGTGTTTACCATATGTTTACGTTGTAGTTTTGTGTTCATCATCAATTATTAGTGCCCTTTTTAATTTTTAAACGTTTTATAGTTATTAATTTAAAAAAAAAATGTGTTGGGAGCAGATACTTTCCCCCAATATAGTTTGCCGGTTTGGTTTTTTAGGTTATGGCACAAGGCTGCCGCAGTAACAACAAGTTTTCTATTATTTATTCCTTTCGTTCGATTTTGTTATAATAAATAGGTATTTTATCTAGCTCTGCCTACAGGAAGTGTGTTTTGTCGGTAGTGAGTGGTATTAATGAATGAAAATGTTGCAGTTTTGCCAGTTTGTAACGAAATAATGACAAACGAATGCAAAATATTGGAGCTAACTGGATTAACTGTTACCTACTTATTTATCAGGTATTATTACTATTAAGAATATTAATTGTAGTCGTTTCTGCATTTGGAAGTGCCGCAAAAAAACGTCCGCATGTCATCTAAATAACATTTTTTGGTTTCTGCATGAACGTAGACAAAATATTGTATGCAACTCGTACAAAAAGTGCTTATTGCACTCGACGTGTTGTCCTACTCGGCCTGACGGCCTTGTTGGACAATTTCACGTCCCGTGCAATAAATACTTACTTTTTGTACTTGTTGCATAAATAACTATTTAGGCCTTCCTGAGCAGGTGGCTAAAATTTTTGTATTTAGTCATAGTTAACTCTGTATAAAATTTGTTGAATTATTGGAAAAGAAAATACTTGAATCATTTGCCTCTCAAGATTCCCATTTTTATATAATAAAAAAATCTTACTTTTGGCCACAGAATACGCCCCTGGATTTTTGACCTTGACATAAAAACACCCTGTAGGATGGAGAAATTCTGTAGAATTTTATTTTAAGCCCTTTCCAAAAAAAAATGCAATAAAATGCAAAAGCAACACAAAAACTGGCCTCAATGATTACCTTATGAATAAAAGTAGGGGAGCGGGAGGCAGTTGTGGACAGGGGCACAAGTGGACAATTTAAATTACCCGCGTTAAATTCATTTTAGGAGGTTCATCTCATGATCACTAGATTACATTAAGATGCTTTATCTGTGGATGATACCAATAGTGAATTTGTCAACTGTTTATCCATGACAATGATCGTGAATCTACAAAGCCTTTGAAAAGTAAACTTTCTTTGTTAACGAAACTACGCGGCAAACGATCCACAGCTACTTTAGATTATTCTCCACTCTTGTGCTATTTTTACTTGTGATATATACTGCAGGTGAGTTATACAATAAATAATATCTACTAAACCAAAAACATTTTATAAGCAGTTTTGTTCTCTAAGTACATACGGGGCACTTGTGGACATGTGCCTGAGGTACAAGTGGACACTGTCCACATGTACCCCAACTGCTGTTATAATCTTAATTATTAATTTTTGGGCTGCAGAATATAGTGGTAAGGCATTATACTAAGAAAACCGCCAGGGCGAACATTCCCGAAGAAACAATTGTACATGCGCTTCGGGATATAAGTAATAGTTCTATTAGAGAAGTAGCTCAAAGATATGGTTTAAAAAAATCCATGTTACACAAAAGATTAAAGAAACTGAGGGACCAAAATTTGCTCCATATAGATAGTAGAGTAAATAAATATATATAAAAATAATCAACCCAACAAATATTTACAAATGAAGAAGAGGTTGATTTGGAGAAATATGTTATACATTCTTCCAAGCTGCAATATGGATTAACATATTTTCAATTTCGTAAATTTGCGTATGAATACGCATCAAGACTAAATAAAACGATGCCACAATCTTGGCTAGCACAAAAAATCGCAGGAATTGAATGGATGAAAGGATTCATGCGCCGACCGTGACAGAATAGTAAATGTGGATAAAAGTGGCATAAATACTATTATACAAATGCCAAAAATTATTACAAATAAAGACTGCAAACAAGTTAGATAAGCAGTTGCTGCTGAAAGAGGAGAGCAGGTCACATTATGCGGCATAAAAATTGCTGATGGAAACCAGAGGGAAGTACAGAATTTTCACCGGCTAGTGGCTGAATGACGAATGCTGCCTTTCTTGAAATTATGAAGCACATAAAGAAGCATATGCATGCCTCTAAGGAAAAAATCCAGCTTTGATTCTGCTAGATAACCACGACACTCATGCTTCTCTTGATTTAATACTATATTGTAGAAATAATGGGTTAATTCTTCTAACATTTCCATCTCACACAACACATCGTCTGCAACCATTGGATGTATCCGTATTTGGGCCTTTTAAAGCTCGATGTCTGCTGCTGAGCAGCTTTTAATAGTTGGATGTCTAATCATCCTGGAAAATCAATTACAATTTACGACATCGCAAGTTTAAGCACTTCGGCATTTAATGAAGGTTTCAGTAGACAGAATATTATATCTGGTTTCCTTAAAACCGGCTGTTATCCTATGAATCGAAATGTTTTCTCCGACGAGGATTTTATGACTTCACAAGTCACTGATATCGAAGATCCACAGGCTTTTTCATCGTCATCCAATATTAATGTGGAACTCAATGTCCAAGAATTGGCTACAAGTTCAACCGTTGCTCCACCATAAAATATAGATAGGATGACAGATGAACCAAAGATTGAAATAATTTCTAATATAAAATTAACTCCTGAACAAGTAAGGCCTTATCCGAACGCAAAGAGACCAAAAGATAATATTATCTTCAAACTTCCTACGCCGAATAACAAACGTGGAACTGTTCGCGCTAAAAAAATAGTTATGTTCAAGGATTTTTGTAGTTTAAATAAGAAAATATATATTTTAGTTGACTTTAGTGGTCTATTTATGTGAAAATTCGAATTATTTCACAGACGTTTAATACGTCCACTTGTGCCCCTATTAACATATGGTCTTGTCCAAAAGTGCCCCGCAGTGGGGCACTTTTGGACAACTAACATGTTTACATTTATATTATTATTTCAAAGCAAAAAGATAATATTCTCTAATTACAATTATAGATTCAAAGTGACATAGGGTCTACTATTTTGGTTACCAAGTAGGACACTTATATTAATTATAATCTTGCAGCAAACTACATAAAATCAGAAAATGTCCACAACTGCCTCCCGCTCCCCTACTAAGCAAATATCCAAGGAATTAATACTTACAATTTTTCAAATATACAAACCAATTTTATTGATGGTAGGATCGTGCTCACGGCGCGTGCCAGCCAAATGGTTGGAATAAATATGGAACCAAGGTCTCCAGGGTGAGTCACCTGTAGTAGCAGAAAAATTTGGTCCAGTGAACTGCGTGGTAAACCTGGTGGTATTCCCCAGGTAAATCAAAGTATGTATGCTGGAGATAAAGTTCCTCATAAATTCCGAATGCAGAAGATGCTTATTGTCGGTTATGAGGTCGGGGTGTTCGTCATTTTTTATGTAAACCACGAGTTTAGCCTAAAAAACAATTAAGTGCTAATGTAGCAGTATATTTTAGGAAAAATATAGTTTTCATTCTCCCCCCTATGAAAAGAAAGTAAAACATGCTAGGTTATTGGTTGCTAAGTATGAAAAACATTCGTGTCCTAGGCGACTAAAAAATAAAAACGTCAGATTATTATTGTGAAACGTTTATTTAGAGTGGAAATGTGAATTTACAATTGTTGTATGTTCCTGAAAAAAAAAAAATGTTGATTGATATCCTGTTCTAAAACAACGTCACTGGAAATGTTGACTTGTTTGTCGATTTGTGCAACATGATCATTAAATTCTGTTTCTGAATGTTTGCTTTGCTGAATAGATATTGATTTTTCGGGCATGATTTTATTAGCAACTTCTATTTTATGGATCACTGAATCTGCTATATATCCTTCCGCTACCTCTGACGACTTCCACATTCCGTTCCTTTTCATATCTAAAATGTCTACACCTGGGCCATTTCCTAGTAATGTAAAGGACGTCCTTCGGAACGAGCAGCCGGTGTACTGATTTGGGTTTAGAATCTTAAGGAATGTAGCTATGTCGTACGGAATTTTTGAAATTGTATGCTTTCCAACCACTTGATTTACACATCTGCCACGCTCATACCAAGCCTTGAGCCTTTTTTGATCGGAGTTGCATATAATGATTAACAAATGTTACGCAATCGTCTGTTACTACAAATCTTTTTTGCACATTATTTTTTGTAGTAAGAATCTGCACTAACATGACACAATTTTTATACTCCACGTCCTTCACTTTTAGATTATATAGCTCGTCAGTTCGGCATGCCCCAGCTACTCCAAAAATCGCTACCACATTTTTCATTAAATATATTTCATCAGGAGCTTCTAACAAAAACTTTTATAGTTTCCTGTGTAAATACCTGAGATTTTCGAGGTTGATATCCGTTAGTTTTCCCTTTTATGAATGCCTTCAAGTGGCCAAATTTTGATTTGGAGCCTGGGTTACCAGATATTGTAACGTATTTGGACGGATAGTATGGATTTGGTAAAAGTGTTTCAAGTAATAAGTTCTATGTAGGCTTTGAAAACAAAGTGAGATAGGTAGGTACATTTGGTTGTCAAAATAATTTATAAGTTAAATAGAAAAAACATTGTTTAGACATTTTTTAATTGAAGTGTTCAATAAGAAATGGCGAACAGAGAAGGTTTGCTATCATTTTCTGAAATAACCGATTTTTGTATTTTCTGCAAACCTCTTTTGCTGACTTACTTGATGATTTGCCCTTAGACTTCTGTTTCTGAAGGTTTATGAAAGATTTTGTTTACATGGTTCCAATTGTGGATGAACAACATTTAAGATTAAGAATTCTAGAAGGAGCCGAGCAATTTAGGGTGAAACCACATATTTTTCAAAATATTCGTTTCTCGTTTATAAAGAGATGCAGGATGTGCGTCCGAAGGTGGTTCTCATGTTGAACATTTAATATAATTTTTTGAATTTAATTTCTGTTTGTAATATGAAATATATGCAGTTTGTTTCATGTTGTTAAATGTGAAATAAAATTTATAGTACAAAACGGATTGTAAACTTTATTAAAATAAGTTACAATATCTGGTAACCCAGGCTCCAAATCAAAATCTTGCAAGAATAAGAAAAGTTAAAATAAAAGCCGCTTTATCTAAGAAAATATATTTTTTTACCATAGGCGTGCGTATGAAAAAGTTGAGTCATAATGCACTTTAACCCCCTCACCTCCGCTCGTGCTTTGATTTTTTTTACCAAAAGTATACTGAAAGTGTGTCTCTACAAGAAAAAAATATTAGCGAAATTTCAAACAAATATCTCTAATTCTACCGGAGTTATCGACAAATTTCCTTTTTGACATTTACATTTTGACACCCTGTATTTCAAAAATGGGGCTCCTAAATGAAAAGTGGCATAATGAAAGTCCCATTATTTTCATATCAGCTATCTATGGTTAACGGATTGACCTACTAATTTTCGGCACCCTGTATAGCTCGCCAGTTCGGCATGCACCAGATACTCCAAAAATCGCTGCCACTTTTTCATTAAATACATTTCATCTGAAGCCTCTAATAAAAACATTGATATATCGTCCTGTAAATACGAGGTTGATATCCGTCATTTTTCTTTTTTATGAATGCCTTCAAGCGACCAAACTTCGAAATATACTGGTTCTTATTCATGAAATAGTCAATTTCAGCATTGAGTATTCTGACCATAATGTTGCAGGGGACAATGGCTTTGATTTTTCTAAGAAAAGGAGAAAATACACTTCTTTCGTTGTACACCATTTGATAAAATTTTCATAGACTTGATTGTAAAGGTCTTTAGATTTGTCCGGTAACAAACTTCTGTACGCAATAATTGCTTCGTCTTCGATGAAATTCATTTTTAACTAAATTCTAGCCAAATATTAAACTTAAAATACGTTTATACTTATCAACTTTATATTAAAGAATAATTATTTGATACGTGCATGTTACAGACTAATCTTTGGACAAATAGTATGAAATTTTGTCCTGAATATATCAGCCTTCAGAATGTTACCATCACATCGTTTGAGAGATTCTAATCTAAAAGTGCAAAAACTGTTGTTGTGGAGCCATCTTATATTGAATTCTCGAAATATGACCTCAGATTTATAATCGGCGACCTTCGAGTTAACTTGAACTACAGTTTCAGAATTGCTCACTTGGATTAAGGTAATTGAACCTCTATGATAGCTTTATTTGATTTTCCATTTGCATTGCAAACTTCAATCTACTGTATCTCCGTGTAAAAAATCCTATTTGAATTTTTCAAAATGGAAGTTGAAGGGCAAGAATAATATTTTACGTTTAGGTACTCAAGAATTCTCTAAAACAGCTATTTATACACTTTTAAATTAGAATACTTAAATATCCTGATAACACTGTAGCCTTTAACCCTTATAGTTACACAATTTTTTAGTAAAAACGTCTACTACATAGAAGTATAAAATTAAACTTACATTAGGGAAAACTTCAGATACCTCTTTCCATTCATGTAATTTAACACTTTGAGGTAGTTGCACGACTTGTGGGTCTTGAAAACGCCTCTTTTCCTCACGGTAATTTTTAGATCCGCGTGTACTTGAATTTTTGCGATGATAGTCATATCCATCGTCCTGTTGGTAGTCATGCATTTGATCGTATAAACGATCAGGCTCTTGATCGTGGTAGTAGTCATGGCTCTGACCAAACCGTTCGATGAGTTCTTCCCTCAAAGAAATCTACAATAATTTTATTATTTCGTTTCAAAATGATGCAGCAATAGTTTCAAACGCCATAAACAAATAAAAATCTAATTTCCATTTGTTTGTAAATAAGTGTGAAATATTTTAGGGGTGGTTGCCCAAGTTATTTTGTGAAAAAAGGTCACATAAACGTAGGTCGAAATATGCTTCGTTTCCGAGATATAGAAACCTGGTTTAATGAGTGTTTTCATTAAACCAGGTTAGTAAATTTAGCTAGGTTAATTTATTTTTAGATAATTATTGAATATAGCTTTGTCTGTAGAGTTGTTCATTAGCATACCTAGATGTTTGGTATCAGATACCATACATATGACTTCATTGATAGGAATTATAGTAAAAAAATGTTACAAAAGCTAATAATAAATAATATATGGGTAGATATTGTGGGTGTAATTCAACGCTGGTCGGGGCTTTAGTCCGCAGAGTAGTTAGTTTCACACAATATTGTTAATACCTAAAAATATATATTATACATATTGGTACAATCATTTCTATTCTCAATCATTGTGCAAAAAAGCACTAGAACTGGTTAACGCATAATATAATTTAATCGGTATAAATTAATTGATTTTACTTTTCAATGCATTTAAAAACTACAGCATGTAACTAAGCTAAATTGGGATAATCTAGTAAATGTGGCAGCATGTAGGATAAAGCAAGCTCTGAGTCTATCCTACCCATCAAAAAAGGGACAGGTATGCGGATATACCAGCAGTTCCTTGAAGGTAACAGAATCTGTTTCTTAATTGCAACAATGTGAGCAGATTCATTAGACTACTGTTTGTCAAGTTTGAAGATGCAGAGTTCTTCCCGTTATGTTCAAGTCATAATTGTGGAAGAGGACATACATATTTTGGTAATACTGAAAGCCCGGAATTATCCAGATTTACTTCTTGAAATCTGGTTGAGGAAAAACTTAACAGACTATATAATACAGACAAATTCAAATGCTTGTCGATCAGACGTTTTATTTTGTTGCCCTATGCATTCAGTGGTTGCAATACTACTTCTGCATTTTTTCGGAATATATGAAATGAAATATGTTGAATTATTGAAAAAAGATTATCATCTTCAAAAAATACTTGAACCATTTGTCTCTCAAGCCTTTTTGGAAACCTCCACAGAAAACCAAACAAATATTACTTGTATAACAGGACATTTATGTGTTTTGAAAAGATAATATCCTGTAATTATCGAAATGAGTGCAAGGGCAATAACTCGGGCAATAATAATTATGATTGTTGTAAGCTTGGACCGAGCATTTGTATCACTTGCAAATGTCGAAGTTGTTCCAATATCGAAGCTGCCGAAATCGACATTGAAACAAACGTCGATTAACCCATTCACATCGATTTAAAGAATTTCCTGACAGTTGAGATAAATGAAGAGACAGAAATAACTTGAGACACTGGATACACTGAGGAAACTGAAGAAAATGGAAACTGCGAGCTACCAATGCCACGTCACCATAATGAGAATCCCAAACGTAAGAAACTGAGACATTCCAGTTCATTTCGTTGAGTTATAATCTATTCGGTGACATCTCTACATAGTTAAATGGTAAAACTCATTCATTCAGTGTCCAGATACAAAACATAGAGATTTCTGTATCTATATAAATTTACAATAAACATTGTTAGGTGATCATTTCTAGACTCATTGATTCCAAACGATTGACGTATTCTCTAGTGCCTAGTGTCCTAAAATCATTACCTACTTTCTAAAATATTTACGAAAAATTCTAACATCTCCCTCTCATAGCTTTAAACAGTACAGTGTGATCGATTCAACTGGAGAAATAAGTTTTTCTGGGAAACGGTTGAGAAAAATAAGTTATTTTAGAAACTATCGCATTTCTGATTACTTTTACTTGAAAGTAGGGTCAAAATACAGAAATTATCTTTACGACGCTAGGCGTCGTGGCCCTTCAAATATTTTTTCCTGCAATATACATTTTTTAATATATCACGATAAAGATCCCTTAATTTTGAATATTTTTCGTGTATTACATTTTTTTATAATCACATTATTTAAAAAGTTGTCGATTCCCAAATCGTACTTTGTTAATAAGACACCACCATAAAACTATATATACATATAAAATGACACTATAATTGAAATTCTTTACTGTAATTCTCCAATGAAACTAAAGAGTGAAACACAATTGCCAAATTTTTATCTGTTGTTTTGCCACACAATGTAGTAAATTCTATTCATTGAACTTTATTATTTTTTGAATAAATGTAACCAGGCTGGGCAAAAAATAATATTTGTTTTCATATGACATATTATCAATGAGAAGTGTCAGAATTTTTAAGGTTTTAATAATAATTATAGTTTATAGAATTAATTTTTGATGTGATCAATCATTAGCAGTAGTTACTGAAATGTAACAGTAGTGATGTTTTCCCATGACGAAAAAGTTGATATGCTGTTAATTTTTGAAATCCAGAAAATTGCATTACGGGCAAGAAGATTATACGCACTGAGATATCCTGAAAGAAATCTTCCAAATTATCAAATATTTTTCAAATAAGAAAATGTTCTCCCTCAGAATGAGAAATCATTTTTAGTTACACGGTGAGACAAAAAAACAGTAACCGCTGATGACAATGCGACACTTATAATAAACTATTTTGAAAATCATCCTGAAACATCGATTAGAAAGGATTCGAGTGAGGTAAATTTGACATATAATGCAATTCGAAGAGTTTTAAAAATTAACAAATTTCACGATTATAGAATACATAGTGTGCAAGAGTTAAATCATGAAGATTTTAAACGGTGAAAAAATTTAAATTTTCAGTTTTTAGTTTTTTTAGATGATGATCCTAATTTGTGTAACCATATTATGTGGACAGACAAGTCATTTTATAAGGCATGGCAATCCAAACCGGAAAAATACTCATCGTTGATCGGATGAAAACCCACATAGTATTACAGAAGTTCAAAGGCAGGGTCACTTTAGTGTCAATATATGGTAGGGCGCCATTTAATAAGTCCATTTTTATGATGGTGTAAGTCCATTTTTATGATGGTGTCTTAACGGGACAAAGGTATTGCAATTTTTTTGCAAATGAAATTCCTATTCTTATAGAAAATGTGCCACTTCAAATTAGGAGACACCTGTGGTTTCAGCTAGACGCGGCGCCTTATCATAATGCTGCAGTTGTTCAAAACTATTTACATTTGCACTTTAAAAACAAGTATATTGATACTAATGGCCCTTTACAATTTGCTCCGAGAGCGCCAGATCTAACCCCTCTTGATTTCTTCTCGTGGGGAGCCCTAAAAAATATTGTACATAAAACTAAAACAAACACTATTGATCATTTGAAGCAGAAAATCACTGCTGCTAGTGCTGAAATATGTGGAAATATTTTTAAAAAAGTAACGTCCACTGAACTAAGAAAACGTTACGAATTTAAATAATAATGGTGGTCACATTGAACACCTATTAAAACATTAAGTACTGTGTTTATTTATTTTTATGTTTATTTATTTCAGTTGATATACCTTTTCTGTTTACGTATTTCAGGTGATATTTTTTATATTGTTGTGGTCTCCCATATATGCTAGGTGGGTTTGTAATTCTTAAAAATTAATGTAATTGTTTTATACACAGTTGTGTTATTAAATTGTTTACAGTGACGACGTTTTTTTATTGTTAATAGAACCATAGTTATTGATATATTGAACCAGCAAGAGCATTGAAAAAGATCTATATTTTCTTCTTCTTGGGCATGAAAAAAGCGATAGAAAAAACCTTCGTTGGGAATTTTACGGTCAACAGAATCTGTTACACATTGTATAAATAATTTAATTATAATTAAATCACTACTTAATTAATAAGCCTACCAGTTTGGGGTCGTCCCATTTCTCTTCTCTCATTTCTTTATCTGACCATTCCTTAAAAGGTAAACGGGCTTGAGGTTCAGCAGGCACTTCTGCAGTTTGAGATGTAGCTGATGTTCTTTGAAACAGTCTTGCTGCAATAGATTGTCTCATTTTTTTGATGACGATGAAATGTAAATGTGTAAAATTTGTGATGGATCATCGAAATATATCTGTTACTAGCTTACTTATTGCCATTAAAAAAATATTAAACTTTTGTCAGTAGCTCATGTCACGAAGAGAAAATATACTATGTACTGTCAAAATTAGTAAATCTATAGTGATATAGAAATTTGAGTGCCTTGTACAAACTGTGAACTATACAGTATGTAAACTGCTTATGAAATAAATTCAGTAATTTGTTAACTGCAAAAATGCATTAGAATCGTATATGGACTCTGGTGAATCTTTAGACATAATTTATTTGGATTTTTTGGGTCTCTTCGATAAAGCTCCAATGTGTAAAATGATGTCTAAACTAGAGTATATTGGAGTGTGTGGAAAATTACTATCTTGGATTGTTTTTTCCTTAACAACATGCAATTTTCAGTGCGGATTGATGATGAATTCTAAGTGGTGTGTCGCATGGTTCAGTGCTACGTCCTATTCTATTTTTAGTTTATGTATCGGATCTCATTAGTAATTGTTCATCTGGATCAGTGTCTTATGCTGACGATTTGAGTTTTTCTCATCACCTACTTCGACTTTAGAAAGGAGCCTTGATCTCATTAACACTTGATGTTCGGAATAGTTAATAAATCTTAACTACTTTAAATGGTGTGTAACGTATTTGTTTAAAAGCAATCCAAAACTGAACAACATAATTGCTGGTCATAGTCTAAATACTGTGTTTCAGTTTAATGACCTGTTACTAACACAGAGTCGTTGTCTTGGAGTGCACGTTAGTCCAAAATTGTGTGAAGGTGCAAATAATTAATTTATATGATTCGTAAATCCTTCCAAAATTTTAACACGGATACTTCCCTTAAGATTTACAATCAATCAGTCTCCTGGACATCTTTTATATTTTGTATCAAAGCACATACATACACAAGTTTATTTAATTATTACGATTTTTTGAGAAATAATTATATTAAATTGTTTAGAACATCAGCATACATTATAATATTTATTACTTTTTGATATATATATATACATAATATAATAAGTATATAAGTAAATATGTAAAAAATATCTCGTCATAAATCCGTTCCAGTTCTAACCTTTCTTGTCCTTCTTGCCTTTCTTAACTTTCTTTTCGTTTTCTTTCTTTTCTTTCTCAATTCTTTGCGCTTCTAACGTCTCATTGATATATTCAGTTCTTAACTTCATAGCATATGCTATCATTTGAGACGATTCATGTCGTACTTCTAAAAATAATAATAAAATTGCGTAAATACAATTTTTGTATAGTTACATATAATTATTGTCTGAAGCTATTTATTTGTGGCATAGTTTTAGTTTTTCTTTAGTTTTTTTGGGTTTTTGCCACACTTCTGAAAAAATAATAGAGATTAATTAAATAAGCCCTTGCGCCAAACGGAACAGTCAAGGGTTATTTTTGAAACTATGTTTGCCTAACCAAAAAATCTCACACTGAAAAAACAGATAAGTAAAAAATAACAAAAATCACATCACTATCGCGCACTTCCGTATTATTGACGTTTCGAAAACCTCTCTGTTTTCGTTCTCAAAATCGTATTAAAAATGTTAAACGTATGTCAAGTTTGACAGTTTAAAATTTGTTTATCTGCTTCCATAGAGATGTTAAATGATTTTTATTTTATTGTTACTTACTTCTTCTTGATACAACTGTAGCCAACAAGGATCGATGTTCACTAAACAGTTTGACACACACTTATCTCCGTTTTACTTTGGAAATAGAAAATAATAATATGCTACCATTTTTAGATGTTTTAATTAAAAAACACGATAATTCTGTAGAAACAAGTGTTTATAGAAAACAAACTCACACCAATAGATATTTAAATTTTAGATCTAACCATCACATCGATATTAAGAAAGGTGTCGTTAAATGTTTATACGATAGAGCAAAATTAATTTCATAAAACAGCGAAATTTTTAACAACGAAATGAAATTTATTAAAAATGTTTTAATAAATAATGAATACCCTCCAAATTTTGTTGATAGAACATTCAAAAATATTACAGATAAAACGAACACTGTAAGACAAATAAAATAAATTAATCATACAATAAAAATTCCATACATTCCTATATTATCAGAAAGGTTAAGAAGAATCGGTAACAAATTTAATATTCAAACAATTTTTCAGACAACTTTACGATCATTTTTGTCTAAAAACGTCCAAAACATGATATACAAAATTCAAAAATTGCATCTACAGTATTATGAATGCAATAAACACTATGTTGGAGAAACGTCTCGGCCTATGAATGTTAGAGTTGAGGAACATAAAAATTACATAAAAAGACGGGAATTTGAAAAATCCAAAATTTGCGAACACGCTTGGGAAAACGGTCATTTAATTCAATGGGGTTCGCCAAAATTTTAGAGAAGGAAGATAACACAACAAAAAGAAAATTAAAAGAGACCGCGATTATTTTGTTGAACGGAGATAAGTGTGTGTCAAACTGTTCAGTGAACATCGATCCTTGTTGGCTACAGTTGTATCAAGAAGAAGTAAGTAACAATAAAATAAAAATCATTTAACATCTCTATGGAAGCAGATAAACAAATTTTAAACTGTCAAACTTGACATACGTTTAACATTTTTAATACGATTTTGAGAACGAAAACAGAGAGGTTTTCGAAACGTCAAAAACACGGTGCGCGATAGTAATGTGATTTTTCTTATTTTTTACTTATCTGTTTTTTCAGTGTGAGATTTTTGGTTAGGCAAACATAGTTTCAAAATAACCCTTGACTGTTCCGTTTGGCGCAAGGGCTTATTTAATTAATCTCTATTATTTTTCAGAAGTGTGGCAAAAACCCAAAAAAACTAAAGAAAAATTACATATAATTACTTTTCATATCCTACTTATAATATTTATAAGTATGTTATTACTTATAACATTTTTCTTAAATTTATCATGTTTATTACATACAGTACTTAGATTATTTTGTTTTCCCAATAAAATGCTGAAGTAGTGATTTAAAGTTTATTAAGACAAGTTACTGAACATTGTAATGTTTTAACCGCATATTCGGAAGGTCTAATACCAACGGAAAATCAAAAAAAAAATAATAATGAAAAAATTACGCGAGTTCTTAAAAGAGACACAAATTAACCCATTACTCCCGATAGTACGGCGCTCCTGGTACGCATCAAGTTTACATATAGCGTTCGAAAGTTCAATCGAAACAGCGTTGCCATGTTAGGGACCGAGAGAACCGGAATTTTATCCAGGATTTCTGGCTTATTAAGGCAAACCATCACAAGCACAAGATTTTTGCAAATATAATTGTTTATTGTTCGATTGTAGCAACCTCGTTAATTAAGAAGTTAATAACTCTTCTCCCGGAATCGTTAGAAAATCGAATTTTTTTTTGCAATAATTCTGGGATCATGGGGAGAACCATCGGCACAAGGTTGTTGCACGAAATTGTTTATTTTTCTATTTTTGCAACCTGGCTAATTAACAAATTAATAACTCTACTCCCGGAATCACTGGAGACCCGAAATTTTTTACGGGATTTCTGTCATTTTAAGGCGAACCATCGGCACAAGATTTTTGTAAATATAATTGTTTATTGTTCAATTGATCCCAGAATTATTGCAAAAAAATTCGATTTTCTAACGATTCCGGGAGAAGAGTTATTAATTTGTTAATTAGCGAGGTTGCAACAATCGAACAATAAACAATTATATTTGCAAAAGTCTTGTGCCGATGGTTTGCCTTTATAAGCCAGCAATCCTGGAATAAAATCCGGTTCTCTAGTGATTTCGGGGGTGGAGTTTTTAATTTGTTAATTAGCCCAGTTGCAATAATTTAGCAATAAATAATAAAGCTAACCCCAAAGTGATAAAAAGGGACCTCGAAAACCCCCGAGAGAACATTTTCCAGACATTTTCGTTGAATCGTGTGTGACATTTGCCATATGTTCAACAAAAATGGGTCGTTTGTTAAATAAACAATTAAAAATTTGCGAGCGTACAAAGATTAGATGTACCTTTTGTTATAAACAATTCCTGAACATTTTGCAGAAAACCGCATCTGAATCGGACTTCTCCGCAAAAAGTTGTCAATTTTCACTTTTTTCATGATAATTTGACGCGACTAATAGCATTATGTAGACTAGACCAAATTGTAGTAGTATTTCTCTAGTTATAAACAAATTCGTGCCTGCTTTGTTACATAAATAAACATAATCTAAGTAATAAAACAGAAAGCAATAGTGAAAGTTAAAACTATCATCCGAAGTATTTTATTTTGTATGAATTGAACTATAAGTACTACATATTTACCATTAAACCAGTTGGTGACTGTGTGATAAGTTTCCATTTGCTGTTCCAAAAATTTGTCCATTTTCTCCATATTTTCTAGCTGCCTAACTCCAGCTTCTTCTATTAGGGCTTCTTCTCTCTTCGTATCCATCTCCAATGCTATGCTATTTTTAAATCTAAAGAAAATAAGTACGACCCGTGTCGCTATATTTGACTATTAACTTCATATGACAAAAGTTTACTTTCATAATGTTGAGGTAACAAGCCGCTTTTTGTCAGGTGAACTGTATTGAAGGCCTAGGAATTGAGTACCTACAGCGACATTTGAAATATAGCATAATTATGCATGCTATTTTCACCCACACTCAAAATATTTCTTTGTTGCAGCAAAAGGAAAATTTGGTTTTTATCATTTTGCTTCTAGATGAAAGTATACAAAAAATAAAATATGTTATATGAGTATTCCTGTGCAAAACTTCCAGCGTAACATGTGTTTTAGATTTATTAATTATAATTAATACCAATAATTATTGGTAATATAAACTGTTTAAGGAATCGTCACAATTCGTTATACAGGGTAGTCTGTAAGGGATGGCCCACGGAGGCATACCAATTTTTTCACTTCAAAATATTATGACTTATGCCAACTTGCCTTAATTTTTCGAGGAAAAAAGGTATACTTGTCATTAGTTTCAGAAATTGACCATTTTCGAGAAAATAGCTTTTCAACAATCAGCTGCATAATTTATTGTACAATATTTTAACGTAGTGGGCGCCAAAATTCACTTGCAAATTGGATATGTTTTAGCCAGATCGACAAGCAATAAAATTTGCACTGGTGTTAAATGGTACGAATAGTATTTTTTAACATGCAACGTTTTTAAAATGGAATTCATACTGATTCTTGCAGTTTCAGATAGTCGTTCTGAATTAGTGTTTGGATAATCGGCAATGTAATAGTTATTTATGCAACAAGTACAAAAAGTAAGTGTTTATTGCACGCGACGTGAAATTGTCAACACAACATAAACGTTCTAATCGACGTCACATTTTCCTAGAGTTAGTGTCATCTAAATAACATTTTTTGGTTTTTGCATGAACGTAGAAAAAATATTATATGCAACTCGTACAAAAAGTGCTTATTGCACTCAACGTGTTGTCAATTTCACGTCGCGTGCAATGAATAGTTACTTTTTGTACTCGTTGCACAAATAATTATTAGATAACACTAAGTCTAGGAAAATGTGACGTCAATTTGAACGTTTGTTTGTCATCATGACAAAACGCTGTAGTAGAATGACAGATGAATGCAATAAACATTTTATTGCACTAGTGCAATAAAGAAACACTTTTTCCACTAAATATAGTTCAATAAAGTTTTGTTTTTTGCATGAACGTAGAAAATAAAATTTTCGTCTTTTTTTCTTTAAGTTCCTAAACAGATATTTTATATTGTTGATTATCAGGTTATAATCTATTTCGAAATCTTCCCAAATAATATATCATCAATCTTCCATTGAAATATAACATCACATCTTTCATATCTGAATATGAAAAATAATCGTGCCTTAGAATTTATCGATTTAGAGTAATTATTGATTTTAACCAAAACTGGATAAATACCTTACACTTAGAAATATTTATTAAGTTTAACATATTTTTTTTCTAATAATTTTTAACAATTAACTTACTATTTGTGCCTACTGCGTTAAAATATTGTACAAGGAACTATTCAGCTGATAGTTGAAAAGGTATTATCTCAAAAACGTCCATTCTTAACCTTTTGTGACCGTTTTTTCTCAAAAACAATGTAGGTTTAATAGGCCAGGAGAATTGCGACAAAATCTTTCAAATATGGCTTTAACGTGACGTAACTTAGATAATTATTGGAATCGCTCTGGAATAATATACCTATTGAAAATATCGAGGTGCGCTAACTTGAAAGGGTGTGTTATTTGCATAAACAACGCAAAAGTGAAAAAAATGCGAAACTCGCGTTTTTTTCCCGGAAACAATCGCATATAACTCTGTAAGTATGCATTTTAGAGAAAAAATGTATACCTATAAATTTGTTCGTTATTAAATTTTCTACAAGATAGAGTTGGTCCGATATCCGTAGATTTCAAATGTTCGCTGCAAAATGCTCGAAAGTGCAAAAAAGTAGGTAAAAAACAAGGTAATTTTAAATTATTTATTTAACAATGAAAAAATTACCCAATCACGCCATCCGTTTAGAGAAAAGTACTTGACTTCAATACAAAACGCAAGCCGTAAGGCCGACTGACAGTTTTTGCATAATGCAATTGTTAAGTAACCTATCTGGGAAAAAAGACCTTTTTTTAATTTTGTGTCAGACTAAAAGTTATGAATATTTTTTTGCGACCGCGCTTTTACACCTTCTTGGACCCTTAAACTACATATACAATTGCTATCTTAACCATTTTTCAATTTTTAATAATTTTTTGACCGGTTTTAAAAAGTTTGAAAGTTTTGGCTCTTAAATAATTAAGCCTGTGAAGCGGGATTTGCGAGTGGGAAAAAATCGGAAAGTACAGAAAAATAGTACTCGAAAAGACGCTTCTTTTTAAAAAAAATCATCCAATTCAGTACAGTAGATGTTGAGATATTAACTTCCAAAGTTGGGAAGGGTATGCGGCGTAACGGTTAATGATGTAACAATAAATTATATACCAACTAGTTCCTGAAATTTAATAACGAACAAATTCATAGGTATACATTTTTTCTCTAAAATGCGTATTTCCGAGTTATATGCGATTGTTTCCGAAAAAACGCGATTTTCGCATTTTTTTCACTTTTTCATTGTTTATGCAAATAGCACACCTTTTCAAACTGGCGCACCTCGATATTTATTTACGTCGCAGCTAGAGCGGATGTGGCGGCCCTGTAAGTCGAAATAAACAACAAATTATGATTTCTCATATCCAAAAACTTCTATTCCGATATTTATAAGTTAATACATTCCAAGACAGTGAAATTATTACAAAAAAAAAACACTTTTTAAAATCTAATTTTGATATCCTGTATCTTTTTTATTATGAACATTTTATAAGGCAAATTGGCTTAAATCGTATTATTTTGAAGTGAAAAATTTATTATGTCTTCATGGGCCATTATTTACGGACCACCCTGTATTTATGGCACTATTTTATAAACTACAAGTTAGTTAATTTGTGCACCTATATTTAACGCTACAGACATGACACTCGTTATTACAAATTCATTGTTTTTTTTTATTTACTCCACAAGTATAAATTCCATGATTAAAAAACTACCATATACCTGACTTAAATTTTTTGTGTATATCAATGATAAAGAGCAGTGTACTATTAACTTATTACCTTTTAGTTTTCACTTTGTCAGGGTCTTGGATCATGTACTTTCGTAAATCAAGAGGGGGTACAATTTTAGGGGCGAAAGCACTCATTTCCAAGCTTCTAATGCCAGTTGCATCTTCGGGGGTATAAGGGTTTGGGAATTCATGCGCATTCAAAAATTCTTTCCTGAAATGTTTGAAATTACATTGATTTTTACAGTTTTATTTCGACGGGCATTCAGGATTTTTCAACTCATATTTTACAAGCGTAGAATTTTCCCCTAATATGATTTCTAATAGTGAAGTATCACGCTTATTTCTGATATATATATATAGATTTCCCATAGCCCCATCTGACGAGACCTGCCTGTAATAGTACGAAACATTTTGATCAAAGTATAATAGGGAAATTTGTATAACATAGTCGTGACTTGCAAAAATTATTGTCTGCTTGCAGAAAGAAAATTTCATTACGATAGATAAGATTTATTCGATTGCTAAGAGAAATTGATTTTCTTATAGAAATTTAATAACATATTTAATTTAGACCATTCCAAACCTTAAACATTTTCACTTTTAGATGTTGAAGTTAAAGAATTTTAATAGATTTATTAAATAAGATTGAAATAAGTGAAATTACCACAATAAAATATGACAACACTGTGAATATTAAGTAGTTGCTTACGAAGCATATTTGCTCTATAATCATTGCAATCGACACAAAAATGTCATATTAGTGAGAATCCATTGGAAGTACAAGATGAAGCCTTTCTTTCTGTCGCCATGTTGTGAAGAAGGAAAAAAAATCTTAATTAAAAATATGTACAATATATATAGGTTAAATGATATCAATAATATGGATATACTTACTTTCTGACTATTTTATGCACAATTGGTTGTTAAATTCATCAATTTAGAAAAAAAAAATTTTTATTAAATTTCTAGCATCATAGGAAATAAAAGGTTAACTGAGGGCGCGTCAAAAAATTACCATTATGTACCACATATTTCACGATAAAACTTTTTCCGCATTAAAATGTACTGCTCCCTGATGGACAAACAAACTAAGCAATTCGTAATAATGTAAGTAAGTACTCCTATGCAGGTTGATTAGGCCCGTCTTATTGGTTCTTATTGGCCCGTCCATATTATTTCTAATATGTGTGATACCGAAACATTTTGTTTTTAAAAGATACAATTAAACGATTTTAAAGTTCTTTAAATATAACACCATGCAACACAAAAATTGTATAGCGAAGTGCTATAGAATTTTTATGAGATTGCTTTGTAACTGTGTTATAAAAATTCTTTAAGACTTCTATAATTATTTCCTGCAAGCTTTACAGAACCGCTTAAAGAACTAAAAGGTTCTATACAGGGTGCCGAAAATTAGTAGGTCAACTCGATAACCATAGATAGCTGATATGAAAATAATGGGACTTTCATTATGCCACTTTTCATTTAGGAGCCCCATTTTTGAAATACAGGGTGTCAAAATGTAAATGTCAAAAAGGAAATTTGTCGATAACTCCGGTAGAATTAGAGATATTAGTTTGAAATTTCGCTAATATTTTTTTCTTGTAGAGACACACTTTCAGTGTACTTTTGGTAAAAAAAATCAAAGCACGAGCGGAGGTGAGGGGGTTAAAGTGCATTATGACCCCTAAACTTTTTCATACGCACGCCTATGGTAAAAAAATATATTTTCTTAGATAAAGCGGCTTTTATTCTAACTTTTCTTATTCTTGCAAGATTTTGATTTGGAGCCTGGGTTACCAGATATTGTAACTTATTTTAATAAAGTTTAAAATCCGTTTTGTAATATAAATTTTATTTAACATTTAACAACATGAAACAAACTGCATATATTTTATATTACAAACAGAAATTAAATTCTAAAAATTATATTAAATGTTCAACATGAGAACCACCTTTGCGGACGCACATCCTGCATCTCTTTATAAACGAGAAACGAATATTTTGAAAAATATGTAGTTTCACCCTAAATTGCTCGGCTCCTTCTAAAATTCTTAATCTTAAATGTTTTTCATCCACAATTGGAACAATGTAAACAAAATCTTGCATAAACCCCCAGAAACAGAAGTCTAAGGGATTAAGGTCTGGGGATCGAGGTGGCCATTTGATTGGCGCAAGACGTCCCCGGCCGATCCAGCGGTTAGCAATGGTTTGGTTTAAATAGTTCTGAACAATTCGGCCATAATGTGGTGGAGCCCCATCTAGTTGAAACCACATATTTTGCCGAACCGCTAAAGGCAAATCATCAAGTAAGTCTGCAAAAGAGGTTTGCAGAAAATGCAAAAATTCGACGTCATTCAAACGGAGGGGGTGGGGGGTGGTAAAAAAACGGGTCTAAAAGAAAAATATCAATTATTCCTGCCCATACGTTTACTTTAAAACTTACTTGATGATGTGCTTGATTTCGGATTTTCAGCAGCCCATGTATGAGTATTATGAATATTCGTTACTCCGTTACGAATTACAGAAAGTGACTCTTGCTTCTGAATCTAAAGGTAGAAGTGCCTGCACTTTTTGTACATGATATGGGTACAGTAATTGCTGTTTGAAGACACGTCGCACATCATCTGACTTAATATTATTGTTGCCACCATTATTAATTTGATTAGCTAGTATCCTCGTACTTATACTTGGAGTTTCTTCGACAATTTGCAAGATTTGCTTCTCTTCGTTAGGACGTAATTTGAGTTGCCGTCCACATTGGCCCACCCTCCTATGTTTAAAGGTGCCAGATTCTCTCAAACGGTTGACTAAGCTTAAGAAAAATCTCCTTTTTGGATGATGCCTGGTTGGAAATTTGTCCGCATAACGCCTAGCAACTAAACTAGCATTAGAGTTACATTTTCCTAAAAGCAAGAGAAATTAAATTGTTTAGGTTCATTACTAAAATCATATCGGTCATTTCAGAAAATGATTGCAAACCTTCTCTGTTCGTCATTTCTTATTGAACACTTCAATTAAAAAGTGTCAAAACAACGTTTTTTCTATTTAACTTATAAATTATTTTGACAACCAAATAGTAGGTACCTACCTACCTATCTGAACTTGTTTTCAAAGCCTACATAGAACTTATTACTTGAAACACTAGTTACCAAATCCATACTATCCGTCCAAATAAGTTACAATATCTGATAACCCAGGCTCCAAATCAAAATCTTGCAAGAATAAGAAAAGTTAGAATAAAAGCCGCTTTATCTAAGAAAATATATTGTTTTACCATAATGCACTTTAACTCCCTCACCTCCGCTCGTGCTTTGATTTTTTTTACAAAAAGTATACTGAAAGTGTGTCTCTAGAAGAAAAAAATATTAGCGAAATTTCAAACAAATATCTCTAATTCTGCTGGAGTTATCGACAAATTTCCTTTTTGACATTTACATTTTGACACCCTGTATTTCAAAAATGGGGCTCCTAAATGAAAAGTGGCATAATGAAAGTTCCATTATTTTCATATCAGCTATCTATGATTAACGGATTGACCTACTAATTTTCGGCACCCTGTATAACAAACATTTCTCTATAAAATTTGCTCTGGAAACGTTCTTACAATTTTTACAGAACAAGAAATTGTTAGCTTGGTATATAAGCTATATTCGTGGTGAGGATTTGGCACCATCTCTGCGGGTATGGTAATGTTGACTTAGGTCAATGTGAGAGATTGATGCCGGTTGACGTTTGAGTACCCCCCTAATTAATGAGGTTTCCAGGTTTCCCTTATTCCTGCACTGAATGGTGGTTAGGGCCTACCAACGTAAGTCGTTCCTGGGCGCAAATGCGGCCTGCTTAATAATAATATGCACAAGTCTTCTGGGCTAATCCTCGTGATTGGAATAAGGAGAAGAGATATTATTATTATTATTGCCACAGCTCTAAAAGCCGCAAAATGTGAGTGGCCCGACGCAATATAAATGTCGAATTTTGAGTAAGGCAATAAACTAAAATTGGCCGGTGATCAAAGAAAGGTTGCGCTATACGTAGCAAATGCTAATGTAACTTTGTCAACTGTGGCTTTGAGGATAGTTCAATGAATATAGAAAGGAGAAACGCGCTTTTAACTGTGAGAGTGGAAAATCAAGTCAAGAGGATAATAGGCCAGACAATTAATAAGAAATATAGGAAGATGGAAAGTATAGAATTACGGGAAAGTAAAATACACGCAATTATAAGGGACCTTGGTAGTTGAGAGAGTTACTTGGACATGATAGGAAAGATGGGGATATACATGTATATGCAGCAGAATGATCGCTACAACGAATTAGATTGCAAGAATCTATGTGGAAGAAGTGTTTGGAAAATTATAGTGAGATGGATTTGACCTTCTTCCATAAAAAAAACCGGTTTGGTTAGTTTATTGATCTTTTTTGGCTTGCGTTATGCGATCAATCCAAAAGCAATTATGCTATTTTCAATAATATGCTTGTTTGAATTGTTTAAACATAACAATTAAAATACCTTTGCAGTTGTAGGAAATCCCATAAATTCGTATGCATATTATTATTCATTCAATAAAAAAAAATTAACAAAAAATTTAACAATTATATTCTTATTCACGCAAAATGTTAAATTTCAGATATTATTGTTTTACCTAATATCATGGGCTCTCTTTGGTCTCTCTACATCATTTGCACACCAAGATCCTTTAATGGCCATTATTTCAGACAGTCTTCTGAAGTCTTTAATGATTTCTAAGTTTTCGTCCTGGTGCTGTATAGTTTCCATAATCCAGTAAGGACTTAGAAGTTTAGAACCACTGGCTATACGTAGAGTAGAACGTTGCTTGCGTGTTTTTCTCAAGGATACTATAGACATTTTCGACAGCATACTGGACAGATTAAAAAAGTAGAATGAAACAGGAAGTATTTTGTTTCGGAAATTTTTAACTCGTTATTACCTACGAAAATCATTGACAAAGTAAGGACCTAACGCTTTTAAAAAATACTGACGTATTCACCATATAGTGACTATATAGGAAATAATGTAGCTGTATATGTATTTTATTTTTTTTTTATAACCAATCGACACTTGCTTTTGAAATGTGCTTCGTACTAAAACATTCATTTTGTTTATTTTAAAAAAATTTATTAGTCAGTCATTTTTGGAAACAAACCAATTACTATTAGAATAGCAACGTGGTCACACTTTATCTAAGGCATTCGACAAGGTTATCATGAAGATTATTATATAACCTTAGAATCATAATTTTAAGGCTTTTACTGTCCAAATTTCTGTTTCAGGCTGTTATGTCATGACTCTTCCAAGCATTAGTTAGAAATTTTTAACCTAGTCTTGCTCTTTTTGAGCTAGGCATAATAAATAATACTTTATGTAAGACAAGGAATAATAAGCTTATCTCACTTAATGTTAGTTTAAATAACACATCTCTATCTAACAAAAAAATGTCTCTCAAGAACTGTTTTTCAACAAATTTCAAACTTCAACGTCAAAATTGAACAGAAAATTTAAAATATTAGTAATATTTCAAAAAACCAGTGCCATAAAGGATTCCACTACAAATAACGAGTTTTTTATGCAATATTTCAAAATGTTATTTTACTGTTGAGATAATTTTTGACTTCTTATCTCTTGTTGGCCACGATATAAAAAATCATTTCTAGTAGATAGATATTTATGATTTAACACACTCTAATTCTTTATGTTTCACACAAAATGTGTTAAAATATTAGTACTATAATAAATTATATTGAATCTGTGTATTATTTAACCAACAATGTTTTAAAAGTACAGCATTTCGTGTTAACTTAACACACCTCTTTGTTTTATATCCCTACTGGTGCATCTGCAGTATTAATGGAGAGTTGGAAAATATTTTTCAAACTGAAATTTAAAGGAAACGGTAAGTACCTATCTAACTATATCAAATATTCTAGATAGTTGTGATTAAACTGAGGTTAAAAAGCAAACTCTAAAATATTAGTGGTTTACAAAAATTCACTGAGTGAAGTTTAAGTGCTTAAACTGCTCTATATTTTATTTTTCTTGGGATTTTAGAGAATATATACAGATCACTATTATTATTATTATACATTACCCTTGGTATTTTGCGTGTGTAACTTTTTTACAGCTTAGTGTATCCATCTCACTATCGAAACAATCGATTTTCCTACCTGTTTTATTTGAAAAAGATATACTTTGCTGAAGTCGGTAGGAGTAACCATTTTTGAAATAATCCTATTTGAAATGCTCAGTGCACCGAGTAAAAACTGTTTTGGTTTTAGGTAAAGTGCCTTTTCTGCTGAAAATATAGCAAAATGTTACTTGAAAAAGTTATTCAGAATGGTAAATTATGGAGACGTGCAAAATTTCGAGAAGATTGGCGAGGTTTGATGAAACCATTTTTCAACAAAGTAGATACAAAGATTTTCTAAACGTCATTCACTAAATATTAACGCCAGCAAGAGATCGGTACTTGTTTTTGGCCCACCTAAAATACGATCAGCTATAACTCAACATATTATGATAAACGTTGACGGTAAACAAATAACTCCGGTGGAGTCTGCTAAAAATTTAGGGCTTATTATTGATACAAACCTAAAATTTAAGACCCATATTAACAAATGTATTTGTTCTGCATATGCAAATTTAAAAGCAATATATAGTAATAGGTTTTTTCTTACCCAAAAAAATAAAAACTATTTGATGTGAATCATTGATACTGTCTAAATTTAAATTTTGTGATGTGGTGTATGGGCCTTGTATATGTACTGAGGATGGTAGAAGAATTCAGGTTTTACAAAACTCTTGTCTTCGGCTAATTTTTGGTATAAGACGTAGACAACATATTTCTCATAAACTTAGCGATGTAGGATGGTTAAATATGCCCCGTCGACGTTTATTGTATTCTGCTTGACTATTTAAGAAAATTTTAGATAATAAATTGCCTAAATATCTTCATACAAAATATCATACAGGACAGATGTACATAATTTGAATTTACGTCACAAAGGTACACTCACACCTCCCTGCCATCAGAGTTCTTCAAAATTTTTTCTTATCAAATTTCAAAAATATTTAATTTGTTACCGGTAGATCTCAAAAATAAATCCTTTCGTCTTTCAAATATGCTTATAAAAATTCCTATTTAATGAACAAAGTTGCTCTATGGAATAAACATTGCTTGATATTTCTATTTCCTCACTAAATATAGATATTTTTTTGCTATTTTATCTAGAATGGCTGGTATATGTATGTGTATGTGTATTAATAGTGATATGCAATATTATGTGAATATGTATGTGTTAAATGCATGTTACATGAGCATGTATAAATTTATTCTTTCTTTATCTCAAGTCTTGACTTACAGCTTAAAATGAAAAACAGAGGTTAAGCCAGGCGTAACCATCTGATCTTCGGCTTTTTCATTATTGTTTAATGTATATTTTTAAATGTATTGAAAATAAAGGCCATTTATTATTATTATTATTATTATTATTATTATTATTATTATTATTTAAAATTAAAGTTAAATGTGTAAATTCTAACGATACATGTAACAGTTAACACATAACATTTATTAACACAGTGAATTGTTACGCTTTTTATACAGGGTGATTCAGTCATAATGTCATTAATTTTAACCACGTATGCGGAAAGCCCAATAGACAGAAAATCGAAAAAATTACTCAACCTTTCAATAAATAAAAAATTCGCTCTTGATACGCTATAAACTTTCTGATGGCGCGTTCGAGTACTGAAGTGCAACAGAGTTGCCATTCAGGACCACATACATATAGCAACAGCATGTTTATTAAAGTTCGGTATTGAAGTAATATATATTTTTCTAATGACAAACTTGTAGTATGTATTTTTATATATTTTCAGGTATTAACAATATTGTGTGAAACTAACTACTCAGTGGACAAAAGCCCCAACCTGCGTTGAATTACACCCCACAATATCTACCCATATATTCCTTATTATTAGCTTTTGTAACATTTTTTACTGTTTAAGAAAGGAGATTTGATACATATTAGCTTAAAATACCTTTCTTAAACAGTAAAAATTGTAGTATGTAATATAAAACATATGCCATTTTGTATATTTTTGAAGTGACTTTAGATATTGTTGCATTTTAAGGTATTCATTAATCATTTCGTCAAGTTCTGACTTAAAATTCACTAATCCGATTTTTGTCACCTTTCCGTATGTTCTTGAAAGCGAAAATCAAGTGGAACTTGTACGTTGATATTCCCAAGTAATGCAAATCGCATTTAATTATGAATATGAATCAGAGTAAAATCCATTACTTCCGGTTCTCTTCAGGCTTTCTGGTCATGATCAATAGGTAGGTAATGAGTAATACACAAGCACACAGAAAACAAAAACAAAAATTTTTTCCCAGAATAGCAACAAATCCTATTGCTTCTTAAAATATGGCTATTAAAATGTATTTTATAAATGTTTTCACGGCTCTGTTTAACAGGAGATGACCGCATTTCTTCACGACTTGTTCACCTGTTTTCAATATGAATTGCATTTTTATTTCGGTAGGGAGTAAATTTCGTAAACTTCACTGGCGACACAAACACATAAAATGCACCATCCTCTACCACGCAAAAATGATAACTGATAGATGAGATGAAGAAGAAGAAGGAGGATGAGAATTTGGACCGCGTGATCCCTCCAGATGCAGTTTGACGGCGAGGTCGCCTGCTTAGGAAAACGAACCCGAAAGAGATTAGAATTATTTCGGCGTTAACGTATTAAACGAGAATTTGAACTGTCAACTTTTAAGCTGTGTCAAGTGTGCCTATCCGATGTCGGCACTGATTACTGCGGTTGAGAATTTATTATAGGACTAATCTGTTAAATACTCTTCATATTGATTACACCGGGTGTTTAGAAAAATTTAACGATTCTGCATTGAAAACAATATTATTGACCTAAATACGGTAGGTGATGACTCGCATTGCCGGCACTGTTTGCTTTTTTTACAACGTAACTGACATGTTCAACCGCGAAAGAGTGCTGTTTATAGGAACTCCTAAATCGTTTTGACTATCAACAGATGTAACTGGCTTCCCGTCACTAAAGGTGTATAGGTGTCTCGGATTATGTTTACCTATGTGTAAAACACTACATCTATTTTTATTCAAAGTAATCAACCAGTTTTGATACCAGCGTTCTATGGCTACAACATCATCTTGAAGATGTTGTTTATTGCTTATAGGGTCACCAAATACTTTTGTATCATCCGCATAAGACGCGTGCGTAGATTTAAGGTGTTGTGGCAGATCTGAAGTATAAATCAAGAACAAAATAGGTCCTACCACCAAACCTTGAGGGACGCCCGATAGAACTGTTGATGATCTGATCTACTATTGCCCACTCTGACATAAAACGATCGATTGGTTAAAAAAGAATTAGACAAGTAAAGATTCTCATTATACTCATTTTTCCATGTCTTCTCTTAATATTAATCACATTAAGACTGAATCACCCTGTATTCAGAAAAATGTGTAAACACCTTACGGACTTTGAATTAACATAAGATTGTATGATGTTGTGTTCAACTGTGTATTTTTTTGCAGTGCAGCTGACATTTTCCTCTTAGTTCTCCACTTTATTACTTTGATAATGGACAAGTTGAAGATGGAAAGAAACTATTTCGTTTGAAATTCTCATTCAACTATAACCTCTGGTAATGCACAGATTTTCGAAATAATGATAAAATTTGAATTTTAGCTTATTTCAATATCATATCCTTAATAATGTATATTGTGTAAGTACCTGATTTCACTGTTAGCCCGAAGTCTAGACGATTCCTGATATCTTGAATTAGATACATTTGTCCATTCTTCAAAATTTAGGGGCCACGAATCGTCCAACACGCTGGCTTCGATCCGGTACACTATCATCCTGTCTACCCGGAAATTCTTCTTAACGTCCTTGTTCTCTGGCACGTTGTAATAAGGAAGAACGTGAGGTGTTTCTGACTGGGACCCACTAGATCGTGTATGTGGCAATGGCGGTTGCAATGGTGGCGCAGTTATGGCTTGGTTGTCGTTCAACTTTATGCTCGACTTTTTCTCTCCAATGGACATGCGCGACTTTTCCTGCATCTTAATCGTCGCTCTCATAGTAGCTCGCCTTCCCTTGTCGGTTCCACCGGTTTTCAACATGGGAGCGTCGTAGAATGGTTTGTTTTTATTTGTGATATGAACCGCTGGAATTATTGCTTCTCCTATTCCTACAACCTCCTGAACTAGTTTATTTCTATCGTCGTACAGTCTCAAACTTATGATTGCGTTATTGTAAGAAGTAGAAAAGTGAACGGTCAGTAAACCGCTTTGGCAACGTACGTTGACTACATGTGAACATATTATATTTTTTACGTTTGGAATGTACATGCCATTAAATGAACTAATTTCTACGTTGACTGGTGATACGGATATTTTATCGTATTCCACTTCTTTCTTAGTAGCAAATATCAGCTTGTAATTTAGAATTTGTGTAATTGTCGGCCAAACATAGCAGAGCGCAGTGTATCCATGTGTATTGGACTTGTATTGGCTAACTCCAACGTTGTTTGTATACCTTTTTATCTCTTCAGTGGTGTCGTTGTTGATTACCCTTACAACGTAATCATCGAGGTCGCAGAACAAGTTTATTTTTATTGGAATTGGTGACTGGGATTTGACAAAGAACTGTTGTCTGCATATCAGACACCATTGATTTTCCGCGAGTTTTACCGTGCTATCGACTTTTATTACGGTCAAAACGTTATTCAGGTCCTGAAGAATATGGTATTTTTCTTTTAGTTCGTTCAATTTTGGATGTGCTAGAAATGCTCTTACCAGATTTGGGCAAGTTTCGAATCTACGCTGGAGTGAAAATATAGCTGAATAGATATTAAATAAACTTTCACTAATATTTTTGTATTCACGGTGGCTTGTGCTGTGTCGTTTCAGGTAAGACCTATCATAGATGCCTCTGAAGAATGCTTGGATTTTAGTAACATACCTTTCTGTGGCTTTCAGGTACTCAAAGTCGTCCTCGTCATAGCAGTTACATAAGTTGCACTCTTCAGGGTAATGTGTACGTAAAGGGAGCTGCCATTTAAGAAATAATACTTTCAAAGCCTGTAAATCTTTTGTACCCACACTGTGCTCAACAAGTTCCCATAATAAGTCATAAAACGTGTTGTGTAAATCAACACACTCGGATTTTGTCAAATGTGTTTGAGGTTTGTAGGAACTATAAAAATTCTTAAGCTCTTCAGAAAAATGCGAGTTACCAAACGCCTCCACTACTTTCGCGAAGCTGTTAGCAATCTGAATGCACATGTCTTCAAGGAGTTGTGACTCTTGTGACATAGAAGATATGACAGTTTCGAGGCTACCAATCGATATAGGTGTGTCAGAAAATATCTGTAGCGTATAAGGAGTGTTTGATTTGATCCAAAGCTTCAATATTTTACGACCCGGGCCAAGACTTAGAGTTGTTGTTTTAGATCCGTAAGTGTTAAGTGAGATGACAGTGTTTCCCAATGCGTCAGTTTTCCAATCGTAATCCTCCAGTACGAAATTTGAAACTGGCCTTGTGTGCGCTACTAGTACCGGTTCCATTTTAGTCACAGGAACGTATTCTTTGTTCTCTTCGCCATTCGTCATGTTCCTTCTAACTCTCTTTACAAACGAAGCCATACAAAAATCACATTCCGTAAACCTATCAAGACCGCTGGGTGGTGTTTCCGTTCCTTTTTCAGGATAAAGGATCTCTGAATATCCCATTTGTGAGAGGCTTAAAACAATAAGCTTGGAGTCTATGGATTCCGTAAATATATAGATGGGTTCGTTTCTGGATATTTTAAAAGTGAACGGATTTACTAAAACCTGCCATTCCAATTCTCCCTTCTTCTCAACCTGCTCTTTCTGGTTTATATCAGATATTTCAATTTTTGTTTTGAATGCAGATGGCTTATAATATACTATTAAGGTGTTTATTTTGCTGGATAGTTTCTTGTAATCTACCCAAAAACTAGGGTCAACTGTATTGTACTTAACATCTTCGGTCTTCTTTTCCTTTCCTTTACTGGATTTGCTACCGCCACTTTTCTGGCTCCCTTTAGGTGATTTTTGTCCTATAAGATCAAACATTAAATTAGTCTAATAATTTGACTAACAACAATAAAAAAATCTAAATTTGATAAACATCTATCAAAGAATTAAGTTTTCGGAGTTTTTCGGATGTTCGTTGAGGTCAGAAATCCAGGTGCGTGTTGTACGGACAATTAAGCTTGTTTTAGAAATACATGAAGTTACTCAAAAACCAAAATACAAGCTTCTGATATTTTCAAAATAGAATCACAAACACGTGTAAAATGCGAGAAGTAGGTATCATTTATTCACTTAAGTGCTCCTCATATTCCATGGGAACTTTGTAAACTAATGACTGAAGAGATGTGTCCAAACAAAAAAAATTAATGGGGTTCATATCTGGTGATCTCGATGGTCAGGGATGATCTGGTTCTTGAGCGCCTATCATGTTGTCCAATTTTTCATTTTAAAAGTCACAAGTAGTCAAAGTAGAATGTGGGAGAACCCTAGCGTGCATAAAGTCTTTTAGTACATAGGGACCATCTTCAATTAGATGAAGTATTAAAACATGCGAAAACTAAATCCCAATAAGAAAATTTCCACTAATACCCACCCACATATTCAAAGAAAACTTATGTTGGAATCAAGATTCCATTACGACATGAGGATTTTCATTAAACCAAGTGTAATTATTGTGGAAGTTTATTACATTTTACCTAGAAAAAATGGCTTTGTCGATAAACAATATGCCAGTGGCACAATTTTAATATAAACAAGTTAGACACGGTTTTTTGTCTGAAGTAGTAAATCAACTTGACAGGTGTGTTTCCAGGGATATCAACAAATTCTACATCATATTAGCTACGACAGAGCACATACGAGGAATATCAATAGTATTTCTGTTGACACAAATTTTAATACGTAATGTTCGAGATGTTTTGTGATTTCAAGTCCAAACCAAATGAAGACATACCGCAAATTAAGTGCTTTATGTCCGGCAGTTACTACAAGTCGAAGGATTTTTTGTGAAGCATGTCAGGGAAAAATGTGTTAACTAAGTGGGTGGCGTCAAGCGTAGTACAGCAGCGACAAAATTAAATTTCAATCGCAATTAAATTGTTACCATCTTCAGCAGAGCCTACGGAAGTTACCAATAATACAACGTGCGCAATAAGCTTAAACAATTACAGCAACAGCCTCATTGAACACCCAGAACAAAAAGCTATGATTACCGAGAGCACTGATTTAAGAATTTTACTCACTGCATTATCGGCACTTTCAATTTATATGTAGTACGAAGTAAATTGTAATGGCCCGGTTTATAATAGTCAGGTACCGTTTTGTACTGAAATTTTATACCTATTACTTAAAATGTATATTATTTAATTAATAAAATCATGTTTGGAGAAAATGAAATTTTGAAATTTTTTATGTACAACAACGAAAAAGACTTTTGATGACTGTTTTTGACTGATTTTTTAAAATTTTTGACATCCTGTTTCTACAGTAGCTGCTCTAAAATCCCAAGTTAATATAAAAACTCTTATTTAACCATAGAATACGCCTTTGAATGTGTAACCTGCATTTAAGAAATACCCTGTATAAATAAACTTAGATAAAAACATGATTTGCAGGTAAGACAAATACTTCGTTCACGTTTATTTATTTCAACCAGGAAGAAAGTCAAACAAGTTGTGATGGATTGGGCTTATTAAAAATGTTAAGGTACGTACTGTCCTTGACTATGTATACTGTCAAGGGTAGATACTGTTCACTTTGGTAATTGAATTTCTGGAATCCTCTAACAATTCCATATGAGATTTTTGTCAATCATATTGTGCATACATAAACCTATTAATCTTTAAAACATTTACCATGTTATCTGAAAAGTATACCGTTTCATTAAGACATATTCTATTTATGGTCATGACGCATTTTTTAAAACAGACTTACTTGCCTTTCTTAATCTCCTTATCTTTGCCCTTCTTCTCAGGTATTAGGGATGCTATGGGTTTAGGCATAATATCAGCAATATCTATCTTGCTCGGCTGTCTATAGATGAGATGTTCTGAAACCTGTTTGAAAGGACTCACCAGCCTGTAGGTCTTAATATCCGTAAGCAATTCCTCACTTGGAATCATTCCATTTTCTGCGGCCCAAGCCAGCCACCTCACCCTCTTCCAATGTTCCAAATCTATAAGAATTTTTACATATAGTGTGTCTGGGTTTTTGCGTTAAGGTGGCCATATTTGTATCCCAAAATGGTGGAATGTTGATGCAATTTTAAAGTTAGGAATTTTAAATCCTGTTAATGTTTCTAAAACGATTTATATATCATCGGATACTAGATATGAATGGTTCTTTATCATGTTACAAACTTATGAAACGAATTTTTACAAAAATTATTGAACATGCAACGTTAGCCGCAACAAACTGAGTTGGAAATAGAAAAGAATAATATGCTACCATTTTTAGATGTTTTAATTAATAAACACGAAAATTCTGTAGAAAAGTTAAGAAGAATCGGTAATAAATTTAATATTCGAACAGTTTTTCAGACAACTGATACAATCATTTTTGTCTAAAACGCGTCCAAAAATGATATACAAAATTCAAAAAATTGCATCTACAGTATACCTTGTGAATGCAATAAACATTATGTTGGGGAAACGTCTCGGCCTATGAACATTAGAGTTGAGGAACATAAAAATTACATAAAAAAATGGGAATTTGAAAAATCCAAAATTTGCGAACACGCTTGGGAAAACGGTCATTTGATTCAATGGGGTTCTGCAAAAATTTTAGAAAAGGAAGATAACGCAACAAAAAGAAAATTAAAAGAGACCGCGATTATTTTGTTGAACGGAGATAAGTGTGTGTCTAACTGTTCAGTTAACATCGATCATTGTTGGCTACAGTTGTATCAAGAAGAAGTAAGTAACAATAAAATAAAAATCATTCAACATCTCTATAGAAGCAGGTAAACAAATTCTAAACTGTCAAACTTGACATACGTTTACGTCAACAACACGATAGTGCGCGATAGTGATGTGATTTTTGTTATTTTTACTTATCTGCTTTTTCAGTGTGAAATTTTTTGGTTAGGCAAACTTAGTTTCGAAAATAACCCTTGACTGTTCCGTTTGGCGCAAGGGCTTATTTAATTAATCTTTATTATTTTTTCAGAAGTGTGGCAAAAACCCAACAAAACTAAAGAAAAACTGAGTTGCACTTAATATATTTTTTTTAAATTTCAATATACAAAGGAACACTTTGTAATGTTCTAACTTGCTCTAAAGTGTTCTTACTTATATTATGCATAGTGTCTCTGAACATAGAGCTAGCCAAGAGTGCTACTTTTACACAAATAAATATTTTATATCAATGTAAATTCGTCTATTAAGGATAACACGGATTTAAGGAACAAATTGTTTAATAGATTTCAGTATTTTTATATATTTTTAGATATTAATAATATTGTGTGAAACTAACTACTCTGTGGACTAAAGCCCCAACCAGCGTTGAATTACACCCACAATATCTACCCATATATTCTTTATTATTAGCTTTGTAACATTTTTTACTGTATTAGAAAGGTATTTTAAGCTAATATAAATCAAATCTCCTACAATTCCTATCAATGAAGTCATATGTATGTTCTCTGATACCAAACATCTAGGTATGCTAATGAACAATTGCACAGACAAAGCTCTATTCAATAATTATCTAAAGAAATTAATCTATCTAAATTTACTAACCTTGTTTAATGAAAACACTGATATTAGATTTCAAATACTTTTAATTTATATAATAATTTTTATCGTTAGATATTTGACTCAACTTAAAGGAAGCCACCTGAAGAAGCAATCCTAAGAATACAGAAATAGGTCAGATCTTATCTATTGTGGTTGAATTTTCGAGTTCCCACTGTCAAAAGTGAAGTTAGATATTTATGCCCGTTTGCACCGAGGTTAATAAGCATTACTTAAAAGTAAGACATGCTTAAGTATGCTTTTCCTATTGCACCCTACGTTAAGATCTTCTTAAGTATGAAAAGAGATACTTAAATTTAAGCCTCTGTTTGACAGGGACTTATGAAATTCTTTAATTCAAACAGTTAGAATGTGCGAACAACAAGCATAAAAATTTAAAAAACGCGGATAGTGCAAATATAGAATCAATGCTATTGCACCGAAGTTAATAAGGATTACTTAAAAATAAGACATGCTTAAGTATGCTTTTTCTATTGTACCGTACGTTAAGATCTTCTTAAGTATGAAAATAGATACATAAATTTAAGCCCCTGTTTGACAGTGACTTATGAAATTCTTTAATTCAAACAGAGTTAGAAAGTGCGAAAAACAAGCATAAAATTTAAAAAAACGCGAAAAGTGCAAATATAGTGGTCAATGCTAATGAGTGTAGTATTAAAGTAGTAAAAAACCTATACCTATAATCCTTGTTTATGACATAAACAAGGCTATAATGGATATTAGATTATATTTGATGATTTGGATACTTTGGAAATTATAGATTTTGCATTTCTCAAATTAAATTATACGAGATCTGATCATTTCCATACAATGGATGAATTGAATGAAGATAATTTGGCCACTAATACTAACCACAGAGAAAATAAAGTAAATTATCATTGTTATTAGTTAGTATCTGCTATTAACTAGTCTTGATGAACATCAACAACAACCATACCTATATTACAAATGCCAACAACAAAAACAAACACCACATACATGACATTACACCGAAATCTAACCTTACTTCCATGTAATAAACTGAAGAAAAACAAAAAGAACTAAAATACCTAACATAAAGTAACGAAAGTTACTAGATTTGTGCGTTGTTGCCAATACAAAGCCGTACTTTGCTAAGTATAGTTTATAATACGTCGGTACAATACTCTAAAAAAATAAGCATAACTTAACTTTAAGAACAACTTTATTAAGTTAATGTTAGACAATTCTAAAGTTTAACTTTTCCAAATCGATTAATTGGATGTGGAAGAGGCGCAACTATTCACTGGCCACCACGCTCTCCCGATTTTAGCCCATTGAACTTAAATTTACAGTTTTAAATTAAAGTTAAGTATGAATCTTCTTTTTCATAACTAATCAGTTACTTAAATCCCTGTTTTTCCTTAGATAAATTATCATTGATAAAAAACATTTATTTGTGTAACAAATGGTAAATCTGATTAGCCTCATGTTCAGGCACACTTTATATAAGATAAGATAGACACTTTAGAGCAAGTTAGAATATGTAATTGTTCCGAATTTAAAGATGTTCTTAAACGTAACACATTTTGCTGCGAGTAGCTCTAATGTTGCATGCTCAACAATCGAATTTATTTCGAAAATGGACTTTTACGAAAAATTATCAAGAATAATAAAATATTTTAAACAAAATTTCACAGCATTATAAAAAATCCTCCATACCCATACGCCAGAAAAAAGTGGGTGGATAAAATGATGCCTTCCCTCGCCAAGTCTCTACGTTTGGTTTTTAGGCATCGTTAATAATAATAATTGGTTAATAATCTTTTAAGGAAGGCATTTTGATAATACTGCCTTTTTGTTACACTATGTCTAGGATCAAACTAATAGGTCAAACAGTGACCTTGTGGGACACTACTCATAAAGAAATAGTTATGCTTAAAAGGTCGACTCAGGTTTAGGGGAGGTTTCAATACGAAAACCTAAAGATATGATCGCATATTCTCTTTTAATCAAAAACTAGGCAAAATATGAATGTTTGCATGGTATTTTCCTACCACGTTCCATCCAGAATTTTGTGTCACAAAGAGCTTGCAATACGAAACAACAATTACAATCAAGATCTGAAGACATAGGTCGTGGACGAGTCTGTTGTATTTCACAAGCCAAAGAGAATATCATGCACACCATAGAGCTAAACTCTTCTACGAGAGTTTGATCAATAGGAAACCAAGAAGCCGTAAGCATTTCTTTCTAGATTTTTGTAAAATACATAGCAAAGAAAACCAACATTTTTTAAGTAAGATCTTACCTACAGTTAGACTAGATCTCAGCAGAGGTATATTTCTAGTTTGATCTATTAAGAACTCATGATCCCAGCAAGGAAAAATGTTAGATGGCTCATCAGCATCCGTATAATTCCTAAAATATTATCATAAATCAATGAAAAGTTTATATAGAAAGGTATGGTATTATAGTCTGAAAAGGACAGTTAGGTGGTGCACTTAATATTAGCACTTTTTATAAAAATTTTAGGTGTTGGTAGTATCCTTAGTTCTTACAAAAGCCTTTACCTAAGGTCATTACAACGAGCCATCACGTGACACGATCTAATATCTTCACTTGCAACCTGTACAGACTTAGCTGCTCTCTTTTCATTCTTCCCCTTTGCTTTCGCTGAAATATCCGATTTTTCTTCATCGATCTTAAGTTTACTCGATATCAATACTTCTTCAGGGGGGCATACGTAGTGGCTGGTGTAACCCCAGCACATCTTCCAGATGTTAGAAATAGCTAGTCCTAAATTGAAAGAAAGAACGTGGTAACCCGAAAAATGTGTTTTATTCTACATGCACCGAAATTTTGAATGCTCATTTTAGAAACTTCTTGTATACAGAGCGATTCAGCTTATCCAACTTATCTAAAAAAAATCTGAGGAGACTTTTGCAAATACAATTTTGTAAACAAAAAATCAAAAAGGGCAGTTCGAAAATGATTTAAAAATACACTTCCAATGTAAAAAATAATAAGGCGGCAATCTGTGACCGGACAAAAAATGGAAAGAAATACTCACAGAAAGAAATAAATAACATTTTATAACGCCGTTTTCATACAGCAAATTTAACTGATTTTGCCGCTATTGTTATTAATTATTAGCAGATTTAATTTGTGGTTTTAATTAATAAAATAATTTGACACTCCTGATGCTGCAACAATATTTTGGGTCCGTCTTACCCAGTTGCTACAAACTAACACAAATGTTTCTGTTCCGTTTTGAACTCGTAAGTTATTGGCAGCAACTATCAGTAGTATGTTTCCACTTCGGTGCTTAAAAAATGCGCATAGCTGGCCTTCAGCATCCTCGTCTAACAAGTAACGTTGCACGCTCACTCTCTGTCACTTTATTTTAATTACCTAGCATCTTTAACGACAGGCAACTCCTATTTGCGGCTTGTTTTTTATAGACAGACATGTTACATCACGTACAGAAAAAAAATAGCTTTAATGTGGCACAATTGAAATGAATATACGCCATGAACGTAAAAATTTAACAAAATTATACCTGTATATACCTGGCTGGAGAGATTACGGCTAAGTGATCAATAGCAACTGTGCCTTTTCAAAGTCCTTAAATACATTTCCGTGAAGTAAAATATGCTTTATTTCCATAGGACGTGAACGATATGTTTCACGAAAAGCCAATTAATAATATTTTAATTAATAATAATCGCGGGCACTTTTTAATTGGCACCTCAGAAATGGGTTCCTCCATTTATAAAATTACATAAAATTTAAATCTCGGTTAACTACATTATGAATGTACTAATTTTGCAGCCGGATCCCGTACTATAATAATTTTGAATTTCAATTTATGAAAACATTTCTTTATTTTCAGATAAATCGAATCTGCAGCTGAAATCTATTTGGACCATCGTAGATTAAATTTTGAATGATACACGTTGGATATGAACTTTGTTAATGAAACTTATGTTAACATTAAATCGGCTATCGTGATTTAACGTTACACTCTTTTGATTATAGAGTTCATATCGAACTGGTACCATTAATAGCTCTAACGAAATTTATCAGCAGTAAATTTACCCTTTAATTGGCTGACCATTGTAATTATCTAGTAGCAATTCATTTCCCTAATAAATGTCAGAGTTTTACGAAGATATAAATAAGAGCGACAACGAGTAACCTACCTCCTTCTTTTTAGATACCTTTGGTGTTAATCCTCAGAGGCTGCCACCCAGTAAGGCACTGTACAATATCAAAGTCGACGATTTCCTTGCCTTCGCACCAAGACAGACTGGCCACTTTCAAGAGAGCCTTCGAAAGCAAGAACGGCCACAGCTCGACAACTTTTTCCTCTTGTTTAGTCTCTACATTTTTTTCTGTACTTATCCTGATACCCCTGGCACTCCTAGGTCGTTCTGGTTCTTGTGTCGGAGGCTCTGCTTTGGCGGTTGTAGGCAACATGACGTTATTCAGCATGTCTATGGGTAGTTTGTCGTCCACGTATATCTTCCTCCACGCTCCCATCCAAAACAGACGTACTATGTATTTGCCTGTGGACATTATAATGCGTTAGAGTTTATCTTGGAACACAGCTATAAAATTTGACTAGACTGGGTCTTTTCATATATCGTATGAGCATGTTGGATGTATTTAGCTAATGTTATGAGAATTATAAACTTAATAATTTAAAATGTTCTAAGGTCGTTAAAAGATGTTTTCAAAATGAAAGAGAACTAGTATTATATTACTTTTCTGATAATAACATCTAAAAGTGGTATTCTTATGTATTTGATTTGATTTATATGACTTGCTGAGCCCGAGCCTGGGGCCATTTGATCTTAACAGTTATATTCAAAGCCATTAAAAGACCGTTTTGCTGAATTCTAAATTTGTATGTTTCCTCAGGTAATCTATTTTAAACTTAGGCCGCTTTTTGGTTTTCTCCATAGACATTATAAATCATGGACGCGCCCAAAACCGTTTTCTGCCTATACAAATCGTTGATGCTCAGATATGTGCGACAGAGATAGAGCTACTCCGGACAAAAACCCACAGATCATTGGCCCAAAGAAACAAAAACCGTAAATGACAGACGTATGACATTTACGGTGACAGACCGACTCCACCTTGGTTTATGAGTTTTTAAAAACTATTGTTAATATACACACTAAACACAACTAAATCACAAAAGGCACACAAATCATTAACAATATTAACAGGAAAGGTTTTGTCAAGTTGTTTATATGTTTTTCTGTCATAGAACATCTGTTTTTTCCCGGACTAGCTTCATCCCTCTTGTGCACATCAGGACACCGGACCTCTCTTTCTAGGGCCGGTCCATGATTTATAAGGTCTATGGTTTTCTCTGATTTTGGTGTCAATGTCGTCTCTCATTATTTTACGAATCTGAGATCCATCGAAAATTCCTTCTCGCAGTTTTGCATCTGAAATATTGAGAAAAGCTGTTCGTACATACAGATAGCTTTTCTTTCTTTATTAAGACCTTTCACTCATTGTCTTGAGTTCTAACATTATTGACAGCAGAACTTTAGAAAGAGTAGTTAATGCGTTTCTGATAATAATCTAGTACCCCAGATTCAGATTCAGTAACCCGAAAAATATAATATGGTTGTGTATTTGGATGTTTATCTTTCAGTTTGGTCTCGAAATGACCTATGAGCTAACCTGATAGGGTCAAATGAATAGCGGCATCGAATCCAGCGACCTCAAAAACATAAATATACGATAGTTTTATTCATTTACACAACAATATTTTGGTTTGACTTTGAAATTGACCTAATGGGGTAAAATGAACATCTAATTTGAATTCAGCGACATTTATACAAACGATCATTTATAGATAAAAATAGTTACTTAAAACACTTGCTTTTATATTCCTTATATTAAAAGCTGTAGGTAACTCTAGCTCGCACACTTGGCTCGAAAATTGCCCATTTTACCGCCACAAAGGCTTTTTTGCCAGCCGTGCGGCGCCGAACAGTTAAACGCTACACCTATTGCCGTCTTTCTAGATTGCTTTCGGCGTATTTTGATGCCGTTTTTTTCGCATTTTCCTAGCTAAATTTCCATTTTCCCGAGGCTCCTCGGCCAAAACCGAAGGATTTTTTAATGTGCAACGAGAATAGTTGAGTCGGTTACGCCCTTTTATAGAAGATGGAGATTTTTTTTTCTAAACATTCGACAAATGGCAGACGAAATGCGTTTTTCACAGCATTAACGTCAGAAATGTCAAACTGATGTGTTGTTGTTTACCCTTTGTAGAGATTTAACAAACACATAACACTTAACAAACGTCAGACAAAACGTCAAAATGAAATAAAACAGATTATGTGTTTTGGAACAATTTTCGGGCCCTTCCAGCTACGGAAATTGTTACTGTGTTGTCTGAGATATATCCGGGTCCTTTGGTGAAGATTTTATAGCCCAAAATTTGAATTGGTATCTTTAAATATGTTTGTTTACATATTATGTGGTAATATAGACGCTGAAATAATATGGCAACAACATGTGCAAAGGTTGTAGTAGCTCGAATGGTAGAGCATTTAGATTTATCAGTCCAGAGGATGGTGGTTTGATTCCCGCACAGACCAACTTTTATTTAATAATTATTATTTTTTTACTATATTTCATGAATTTTTTGTCAAAAATTATATATATAAGTCAAGAAAAGACAATAATGCTTTTATAGAAACTTTAAATTTGAACCTAACATGTCCGGCATGCCTTAGGTTTGGGTTCAAAATTCGATTTCATAACGAAAATTGCTTAAGTTTCAGTCAACTACGAGACGCACCGCCGACCAAAATCACCGAAACGTCAAACGTATGCTCCGGCGGTGACATGTCGAAATAAAACGTAGGAAATTTGGAAAAATGGGCCGTCTGGAGGCCGGCAAAGACCAAAAACTGTACATTTGAAGTCTCTAGAAAGTTTCCCGTACCCGAGCGCTGGGGTTTGAGGTCGTCTTTACACTGAACTTCATTCATTCATCAAGGACGGAGCAAATACAGAGTGTTTAAAAATAACGAACCATTCTCTAAAAACCCTTTAAATTCATGGAATTAAAAAAATATTTGATGAAACTTTTAGCATCACATAAAAACCACCCGATTCAATATTTAAAATGCAGAATGTTGAAAAAAAATTAACCAAACTCGAGAAAACACCAAATACCAAAATATGCCAATCACTCTTCTAAGTTACAGAGCGCCGGATTTTCTCCACCATAGCCAAAGTCACGTTTACAATTATTATTCACAGGTGTCGAGCCGCGCGCAGTAATGGCAATTAAGTGAAAGGCACTCCGCAGCGGTGGTCAAGTGGGCGATAGCCGACTTGCCACCTTTCTAATGTTTTACGTAAAATGTGTTAAAGTTACTAGCATTGGATAAAGAAATGTAATCTAAAGAGTAGAAACCTCTATGTTGGATACAGAAATTTAAAGAAAATAGCAATAGTTAAAATAAATGAAAGTAATTTTTCAGATGATGTGGTAATCATGGCGGGTAACGAATGAAATAAAAAAGAAAACAATAATGATGTTAGATAGAAGAAATAAAAAATGTGAATATGCAACTAAATAACAAAAGTAAAACAAAAGTGATAGTTGTTGCGGATGGAAACCCAGAACTAAATAGTGTTAGATAACACAAAAATAGAACAAGTAAAGCCGTTCAAGTAGTATCTAGGTGCAATGTTGATGAGCAAGAGGGACATGATTTGAAAATTGGATAATGAATATCGAAAAAAATACACTATCAATGAACAACATCTATAAATAAATATAAATAGGGTGTCCGGGACATGAACAAATAAGATTCTATAATTTTTTTTCTTACGACTCTTAAGACTCTTCTGGAAATCGGTTTTTCTTGAATAACTTTTAAAGTACTTAATATAATTTAATAAAAATTTAATGTGATGGACACTAGTCAGGGGAAACATATTTAGCTTTTTTAGTTTACCAGGGGCGGGCTAAGCTTTACAACTTAATGCCTAAATTTTTAGCACCCTGTATGATAAAGACTTTAAAATAATAAATCTGGGTAGCTTCAACCTTAGACTAAAAAAGAAAACTTTTGTTTATTGTCGATAAAATAACCGTTTACGAGAAAAAGTTTTTTTAAAAAAGTTTACTTCACTAGGTGTCTTGGTTTTTAAGAAATTGAATTTTGTGTGTGCGCTGTGTACATAGTTAAACTTATACTTGCCGTGCAGAATATGTATCGCACAACTTAGTGAAACTTCGCAAGAGTTTTCAACACCTCAGCAAAGCAATGTAAACAAAAACAAATTCTGTTTTCTTAAATCATACGGAAGGCCAAGTTGAAGAACAAAAATTGGATTGTGGCTTATATTTTTTTAATTTTAATGTCGCAACCTATCCTTTAGGATCCGCAGTGTCCTTCAGTCCCTAATCCTCATAAATGTAATGAAATTTTTATCGAAAGTCATCACAGTTGGCAAACTTCGGGGCAGGCATTAAGGAAATTATATGAAAAATTCAAGCGATCCTTGAATTTAGAGCAGCAGCGAAAGCGTAATAATAATTTTTGCGATCCCGAGGATCTTCCATTGCCTCTCATATGTGCATGAGAGCGAGCGTCCATATTTCAGAGCCTGGCGTAATATTGACAAGAGTAAAGGGTCTTGTTGTGACAAGATATAAAACATGAGAACTGAAATAATCTTATGTAACCTATGTAAGTGGCAGCTGAAATAAAAAAGCAATTCAGAGATCAAAGATAGTCGGTCGCATATATGTTGTTTCTTTCCCATTTTATACAGCAGAAACCACAAGTCAATACAGGGTGAACCTCAATAAGTACAAATATTTTAACTGCAGGTGTAGTTCGTTGTCCAGGGTGTCCGGAAATGATGAGCAAAGAATTCAGGGGATTATTCTAGACCGAAAATAAATGCTATCTCTTTCTATATCATTTTTTACCAAAATTGATTATTAACGGAGTTACAGGGTGTTATTGTTATTTGCAAATAACTTCTTAAGAAATCCAAATATTTACATGAAAATTGTAAACCGGCGGTTTTTGCGGGCGAGAAATTCTAATTTGTTTCTAATTTTGACGTCATTTGTAGAGGGCGCCACTTGTGGCATACCATGTTTCTTTTAAATGACAGAACTTTTTTGCAGCTTAATGTATCCATCTGACTATTGAAACAATCGATTCTCCTACCTGTTTTATTTGAAAAAGGTATACTTTGCTGAAGTCGGTAGGGGTAACCATTTTTTAAATAATCCTATTTGAAATGCTCAGTGCATCGAGTAAAAACGTTTTTGTTTCAGTTGTCCAGAATGGTAAATTAAAGAGACGTGTAAGAAGAGCGGCGAGGTTTAATGAAACCATTTTTCAACAAAGCACAAAGATTTTATCAAAGCAGGCCGATCTTCTTTAAATTTTGCACGTCTCCATAATTTACCGTTCTGAACAACTTTTTCAAGTAAGACTTTTGAGGAAAGGCACTTTACCTGAAACGATAACAGTTTTCAATCGGTGCATTGAATATTTGAAATAGGATTATTTCGAAAACTGTTACTCCTAACGGCTTCAACAAGGTATACCTTTGTCAGATGTAATAGGTAGGAGAATCAATTGTTTCACTAGTTAGATGAATACAGTAAGCAGCAAAAAAGTTCTGCCCCTTAGAAACAAAATTATGTGCCATAAGTGGCGTCCTCTACTATACCAGACTTCCAAAATTGTAGAGAGTGACTAATCGCTAGCTTGTAGACAAGCGCGACGGGCGAAGCGTGCGAGGAGCAATATTTCATAGGCGTACTAAATTTGAAGTCGATCAGGTATAAAAAATATACAAAAATGACAAAAATAATTGCATTACATAACATTCATTATTTTTAAAGTAGAAACAGTGATATAACAGTTTTTACCAATTTCGAGGCGTTAGATAATAAAAATAATAAGAATTATTTCAAAATTTAAAGTTTTTATCTTGTTTTATCAATTACCCAAAATCGAAAATAATAGAAAGTAACTAATTCACAACACAGAGATGAGTACGGAAGATACGTGTGGTATGATTACCTAAGCGTGCCACTTGAGAAGAGTTAAAGCACACAAAATTATCAAAAATAAGTTGACGTCGGCTGAACCTAGCACATTAAAAATTTACTTTAAATGTGCCCCTGTCCTTATGGACGGCGATTGCCCACTACCACCCACTTACACCTACCTGATGAGCGCTCCGCAGATATCACACTTAAGCCTTGTCCTCATGGACGCGAAATTCAAGGATTTTTGCACGAATTTTGCAACTTCTGTTTTAATTATTTATGGCGGGAAAATCTCAACTTTTGACAATTGCAATTTGCGAAACTGTCAAACACTACAAATATTATTGCCCCTTTCATTATTATGTGGTGTTAATAAATTTGTTTTGAACTTCTGATAATCTACCATGAAGAAAATAATAGAAAATGTTATAGGTAGTTGACAAAATTTGTTACAAATATAGATTTTTCCACCCTTAAATAAATCGCAGAAATATTTGCATTACGCATTCAAAAGGACAAAAGACTTTAGAATACATACACACTATTCACTATTGGTTACTAGCACTGTCACTAGAACGGTCACACATTAACACTTATTATATCATATCGTACCGCTTTCCATATGACCTTCATACGCTCATGCTTCGTCAAAATTTAATATTTATTTTTCAATCCAGATTCTTATTTTTTATGTTTATTTTAAATAGGTTCTTCGCCATATCACTATTTCGTCCTTTCTATCAGTATACTCTTTTCGATTTGATTTATACGGACTAAGAGTCATCTTGTAAGATATAGCAATATAATTTTTTTTTGGAAGCCTCATTTTAAAAATACAATCTTCCTTCCGCGAGTTTCCATCACTTTCCGTTTCACAGTTGTACTTCTTTACCACCTTTTTATTTGGCACATATGCTATTCACGTACAATTTTGACCTCGCGCACTAAACTCCTCATACATGTCGTCATCCGATATACCTCATTTCGATCAAATCACTAATAAAATTAATTACATTCATAATTAAATTAACGGAAAGATAGACCCGAAATTTTGCCCGCCCGAACGATATACCCGCCCATGATAGCGCTGGAAACGAAATAGTTGGATACGACAATTCGTCACAGCCAATCAAAAGCGTCTACTAACTGCAGCGCATGCGCACTCTCAGAGATATGCGGCACACGATTTTGTAGGAAAAATATAAGGGCTGCATGTATATTTCTTTGTGTTGACTGCTACAAATTGTGAGCAGGTTTATAACATTAGTCACTGTCTACAATTTTGGAAGTCCATTATACTGACGTCAAAATTAGAAACAAATTTAAATTTCTCGCCCGCAAAAACCCCCGATTTGCTAATTTTATGTAAATATTTGCAATTTTATGAAGTTATCTGCAAATATTCAAAATAAAATTTTAACTTTGACACCTTGTATCTTTATTATTATGCGACTTGGGATATAGGTATATTAGGTTGTAATGATACTCTATATTCTATATACAGGGTGAACCAGCTTTTTCGTGCCAAACTTTAAGGGTATGTTCTGCGTCGAAAAATAACCGTAGTTTGCTATACAAACAATAGTTCAAAATTGCTTCGTTACGAAAATACAGGGTGTTGAAGTTTATTCTGAAAAACAGAAAAATACATTTTTTGTTTAAACCGCTAGAGATAATTAAATGAAATTTGACAGGTGTCGATAGAAATGGAAGACTTAAGTTTTGCAATACAAAAGTTTCTTTTACTGTCACCAGTGGCGCGAGTAGCAGATAGTCAGTGGTTATTTTCCAACATAAAAATGGTACGTCCCAGGTTATTCCAAAAATTAATGTTATTTTGGGATTTTTCGTTCAATTTGGTAGAAAAAACTCTCTTGATTTTTTTTGTACGATGCACCGTTTTCCTTCAAATGGATTATTATTTGTTAGCTGCATACCAGATACGCTTGCTGCAACCACCAGATAAACAAATTTACAACGACTAGTTGGCGTCGGTTTTTATGTCAACGTAAATGTTTGGATAGGGATTTACAACAACAATCTGTTTGGACCCTATTTTTTACCTCGACGCTTAAACGCAGAAAACTTCTTACAGTTTTTAGAAACGGAACATCACAATATGTGGGATGAAATACCGATTATTTTAAGACAGACTTCATTTTTCCAGCTCGGCGGTTGTCCCGCTCATTTTGGTAGAAATGTTAGAAATTGGCTAAACAATAACTTTCCGGACAGATGGATTGGCAGAGGGGGCCCAGTTTCATGGCCACCACGGTCTCCGGATATTACCGTGTTAGACTTCTTTGTGTGGGGTTTTTTAAAAGAGAAAGTTTATGCGACTCCTGTGAACACACAAGATGAACTTATTACTCGCATAAGAAATTGTTGTAATGCAATAATACCACATCTAAATAATTTAAATAGATGTATTGTACGTAGGTGCGAGTTGTGCATTGAAAAAAATGGTTCTCATGTTGAACAATTTTTATAACTGTTTTTGTTAATAATTTTAATTAGTTTAGTTTTTGGTATTCATTGTGAAAATAAAGGTTGCTAATACACGGTGTATGCAATGTGTATGTAATGCAGCAAGTGTATCTGGTATGCAGCTAACAAATAATAATCCATTTGATGGAAAATACAAGTTTTAAAGTAATTTATTATTTATTAAACGGTGCATCGTACAAAAAAAAGTTTTTTTCTATCAAATTGAACGAGGAATTCAAAAGTAACATTAATTTTTAGAAAAAACCATTAACATACCATTTTTTTGTTGGAAAATAGCCACTGACGATCTGCTACTTGCGCCATTGGTGACAGTAAAAGAAACTTTTGCATTGCAAAACTTAAGTCTTCCAACGTTATTAACATCTGTCAAATTTCATTTAATTATCTCGAGCGGTTTCAAAAAAAAAATGTATTTTTCTGTTTTTCAGAACAAACTTCAACACCCTGTATTTTCGTAACGAAGCAATTTTAGACTATTGTTTGTATAGAAAACCACGGTTATTTTTCGACGTAGAACATAGCCTTAAAGTTTGGCACGAAAAAGCTGGTCCACCCTGTATATTCTCAGGTTTATATTGTCGTGGTTTCTGAACTGGAATTGAACTAATAGTGCATGTACTAATTATGAAACTATTTTATTTAAAAATAGTACTGACTAGATACAACTTTAGCAGTAACATAATTTTTTTTTACAATAATGAAATAAGGCCCGACTGACTTCTTTCCTCTCCGCCTCGTCAGTCTCTGTACAGTTTATACAGGTCGTCGACTGAAGGTTCCAGAGGGTGTGGCTAAATCACGGCTAAATGCTCAATGAACACCAATGACATTCATTTGTACACGACGAAGTGGGAGAAAATCTATTTCTTGACAAATCATCGTGCCCCTTAAGCGCGCTAATGTGCGAAATTTGAGACCTCGACATCAAAGGAGCTGACGTAAAGACGACGGACTGTATAATAGACTGTGGTCTCTGTCCTGCGCACCCCACTCACTTCACCAACACATTGGCACACTCATTTAAAACTAACATAAGGTACAGGGTTGGGACAGAACTACAATAGATTTGTCCATGCAAAATGTAATAGATTGGTAATAGATTTTTTTTACTGCAGATTTTTACAAATAAACACAAACCTAGAAAAAATATAGACTGTGGCAGTCACAAACCTAGAAAAAATATAGACTGAAATGTGACATGAATGTGACCAATCACAGTAAACAAATGAGCTTCACGCTACAATACAACCAACGTAAATTGGCATAAAGACCAAGTTTTAGCGATTTGGACCTTTTAGAGCAGCCATGAATTTGCGGTCGCCGGCAATATGACACTGCCACAGTCTATATTTTTTCTAGGTTTGTGGTGGCAGTGTCATATTGCCGGCGACCGCAAATTCATGGCTGCCCTAAAAGGTCCAAATCGCTAAAACTTGGTTTTTATGCCAATTTACGTTGGTTGTATTGTAGCGTAAAGCTCATTTGTTTACTGTGATTGGTCACATTCATGTCACATTCTTTAATGACATTTAAAATGACAGCAAGTTAGTAAATTTCAGATTGCAATGCAGCCATCATATTTGCACAACTGCCAACATAAAGCAACTAAAATATCCATTTTCTGGACCGTAGGTCCCTAGAGAACGCGGCACCTGTCACGTGACCTATATCATGAACCGACGGAGTCTATATTTTTTCTAGGTTTATGCAAATAAATTTAATTTTAATAGTTTCGTTTTAGGAGTTTCTATGGTTTAAATTTTGTTTATGGTCTATGGTCTCTGGTGTATGAGTTTAATGTTCATTAATTTGATTTCTATCACAAAACACATTTTTTACATTTTAAATAAACCGAACAAAATATTTACATTTATTTTAAATTTATAAGAAAATAACAAAAACATATTTGTTTAATAATAAAAAATCAACATCGCAGTCTTTGAGAAAACTTTTTCTTGAACAGTCAGTAATAACAATAACAATCATTTATATAGATAATATATAACAATGATAATATAATATATAAAAAATGTAAATGAGACAGCTGCGCACAAAGATTAACATTGATATTAAAATGTTAATGTTTCTATATTCTCTTGTAATGCAAAAGTATCATGCTATTACAGATTAGCTGCCAAAATCACAGCACAGAATGCCAAATTCAACATTTCAGTCATATAGGAAGGTCCTCTACCTCTGTGTTTCAGTCACAGCTTAAATAACAATCAGCTCACAGACTCGTATGAGCGGGAACGTCTCGCGCAGATCTTTGCGCTGCCGCCATTTTGGGATAAAAGGCGGCAGGGACGTGTGGTTGTAAAATATGCCCTTATAGCCACACCGTCAACGACTGCGTTATTGGCGCACGAATGCTGTATTTTGTGGTTTGTTGATTTTCTTGTATTTTATACTGTTATGTTATTTTATTTTTAAACAATTTCAAGTAAAACAAATTTATATTTAGTATGACACTTTCTAAATTGGGACAACTATTTTTAATACGGTCCTGACTTGTATCCCAAATGAGAGAGAGACAACAAGCTTCAAGGGCAAATTTTCAGGTTTTAATACTTCAAAGGTGCCGCCGTAGAGTCTGTGAGCTGATTGTTATTTAAGCTGTGTTTCAGTCATCACACATAGCACAAAACAGTAAAAAAACATGGGAGTCACAGACCCAGGATACAGACCACAGACAAAAGAATAGGGTGCAAATCACCGACTATTGACAGATTTGCAGAGGGCTCATAGAAAAGGATTATTTGTCAATCACGTTTCAATGATTAACAGCCTGTACTCTTTATTACTAAAATTAAAAAACCGAAAAAGTGTAATAGAATTTACGTGTTTTCTTTAGTTTGTAATAGATCCAGCATAATTTCTGGTTTGTCGTAATAGCGTAATGACAATAGCAGTTATCTTTTGCTCTCAGCTTTGAATCATGATCACTGAATCAGGATCAGACAAACAGAAACTAGATCCTTGAATCCAAATTTGAAGAGAACAGTATTTCAGCTGTTTATTTATTGTTGAATGTTGACGTTTGCCACCATAACCAAATTAACTAATTTAGAAAAATAAATTTAATAAAAATTGAAATAAAAATTATTATGGATTTTACCCTTAAACACATGTTACTGGTTAGTGGTTTTAAGAATGTCAGCTTTCTGAAATTACTTTGTAAGTATTACCAGGTACTACCTATTCAACAAATTTTATTGTTTTATAGCCTGAGTTAGTTTAAACTGGAACGCCTATCAGTAGCAGCTCGAGGATAGTAGAAATAAATTCATTTCTGTGCACAATTAACAAAAATAGTAACTATCTTGAGGAAAAAGAAACCAAAATCACCACAATTTTAAGGTTATATTAAATATATGATCGTGATCAAAAGTCCGAATCACAGTAAAAGTTTGATTCATAGGGGAAAGGGGATTACCGATCCTGATCATATAATCTGACAGGATCCGGAAACAAGAAAACAACTATGAACATGATCTTGGGATCATAACGCGTTTAGATCCGATAACGGCAACCGAAAGAAAGCAGCTAATGTATGAATTGTAATAGATCTGTTACGATTGTAATAGCAAACCCAACCCTGATAAGGTATACGGATGTATACATATAACAATTAAGAGACGCTACAAGATTAAATCGATTTATGTTCACCTAAGGAATCTGTGGTCTTATTTTTCTTACTTCATTTAAAAACCCTGTATAAATAAGAAAAAGGAAACAACAAATTTCTTTTACCTGTTTTGTTAACAGTTGGGTCGTGTGGATGCTTGGCTCCTACGAAGCTGTTAGAGTAGATGTGGTGCCATGGCCTCCAAGGCTTACCGATAGTAGCAGGAGTGAAGTTCGACGAGACGTATTCGGTAGCGAATTGGGTGGTGTTTCCTAAATAAGTCAACATATAGACGCTGGAAATGAAACTCCTCATGAATTCGGAATACAGCAGGTGTTTGTTGCCGATTATAAGGTCCGGATATTCATCTGTATCAACGTAAACTTCTAATGCTGCCTGGAATATACAGGACAAATTTGAAATGTGTGCATAGTGGTTAGATCGAGAAGTTTCATACTGCCCGTAACATCTGATGATTGTAGACCAGTCAGAAATATCAGGCGTAGCGATCGACATTTCAGATGCCAGGACGTGAGCCAGAAAAAGAGGCAATTGTTTACTTAGTACTGTCTTAATAAGATAAAATAGTAAAAGTAGTAAATGTAATAAATAAAGAAAGCCCGCACCTAATTCGCAGATGACGTAATTATCAGGGACGCACTTAGGACGTTAAGTTTGTAGAAACCGAGGTGCGAACATATACCACAGAAAGTTAAAATCACCATCTTATCCTGTACTGGTAATTTATAATATCTAACATTATTCATATTAAGTTTATTAGTTTACAAAACACTCTACATAATTATTCACTTGTAGGACTGGAAAAGAATTGAATAACCAGCAATTGCTGTAAATGTTCAGGTGTTAGGCTGTGGCGTCTGTCGCTAATAATCCATTTCGGTTTTGAAAATGTGTGTTCAATATCCACAGAGGTCACTAGGACATATTTAAAGTATATATAATTTTTCATTGATGGCACATTTAGGGTGAGTTCAGAAAAATATACTCCTTTGTCATCAAAAACATCTACTATACGGTATAGAGTCAAGAAATCCCAGATTGTTCTGCAACACAATATCAATTTTTTTATTCGCATGTTCAGCGCTTGGTATAACTGGGAAATAAACTGTCGCAAATAAAAAACATTGTTTACTGCGTAACTTGTTGAATATCCTTAGTCCTGTTGACATTGTTGTTGTTAAAATCTCTCTTACTTTTAAGACCTTATGTGTTGTGGTTATTTATATTCCTCCATCATGCACATGTGATGTCTATGAAAGACTGTATGAAGTACTCGTCTCTTTATATTATGCGTCTAACTGTAACATTCTCATTCTTGGGGACTTTAATATTCCTGAATTTATTGATATTACTAACAACTTACGTGACACCACTAGATCATATGTATCTTTGAATAATTTCCTCCACCTGTGTGATTTGAGGCAGTATAATTTTTGCTCAATTATAATAACAACTTATTGGACTTAGTAGTAAGTAATATGCCATGTTCAGTGAATAAACCTTATGAAGTTATTCTTTCTGATAGGCATCACCCAGCATTACATATTGAATTGACTGAAGCTAGTATCTCCAGAAATGCGTTTCCCGTCAAATGCAGTAAATATGATTTTAATTTCCGTAAAGCTAATTTTGTTAAACTTTATGAAGATTTACTAGCCGTGGACTGGACATTTTGGAGCGACATAGTAATCCTGATGATGCTGTAAGTGAATTCTATTGTAAACTTAATTCTATTTTTGATTTAAACATTCCGAAGAAAATTCCTTCTCGTAATTCATACCCGCCCTGGTTCAATAATCTAATTACATACGTAAAATTCGTCAGAAAGACAAGGTTCTTCGAAGATACAAGGAATCGGGCAGTCAGGAGGACTTGGATAGCTTTAAGTTACTTAGATCCCAAATTAAATCAGATATAAGTATTTGCCATTCAAATTACATCATTTCCATTGAAAATCAATTGAAAGACAATCCAAAAAGTTTTGGGAATTTGTTCAGAGTAAAAGACGAACTCATCTATTCCTGGCATAATGTGTTACGCTAACGAAATAATAAAGAATCCCCAAGACATTACAGAATGCTTTGCTAAATATTTTTAATCTTTCAGTGACCCAGTTGACAATGTCCATGTTAATGAATACAATGACAATTTAAACCTTGACATAATCAGCATAACCGAGACTGAAGTATTAGCTGCACTAAAAAAGCTTAAACCTAATATGACCATGGGGCCTGATAACATCCCGGCTTTCCTAATTAAGGATTGCGCTTCTGTCTTTACTGGCCCATTAACTCTAATCTTCAATTTGATACTTAAAACTTCCTGCTTTCCCAGTGTATGGAAATTGTCAAAAATTACACCTGTATTTAAAAGGTGACAGGAATATAGTTACTAATTACAGGCCGATTACTTTAATTGCTAATTTTGGTAAAATTTTTGATGTATGCTTCTATCTCCAGACATGTATCGAATTCTATTACTGTCGATCAACATGGTTTTATGTCAAGAAGGTCTACACTGACTAATCTTCTTTGCAAGACTCAATTCATAAATGAAGCTCTCGATCGCCAAAGCCAAGTTGACGTAATTTACACTGACTTCTCCAAAGCGTTCGATCGACTAGACCATAATATCTTACTGAAAAAATTAGCCAATTTTGGACTATCCACTAGATTAATATTATTATTTCGATCTTATTTACAGAATAGATATCAATTTGTTAATATTCAAGGTTATAGGTCTGGTGAGTTTTGCAGAAGTCAGGTGTTCCACAGGGCTCAGTTTTGGGGCCACTTTTCTTTAATTTATTTATTAATGACATTGGCTTGGACATACATGTCAATATTCTTATGTATGCGGATGATGTAAAACTGATCATGGAAATCAAATCTATTGCGGACTGTCAGTACCTTCAAATAGCCTTGCAATCAATAATTTCTTGGTGTATAAATAATAGCCTGCATTTAAATCCAGATAAATGCAATGTTGTATCCTTTCATAGAAAGTTAAAGCCGGTTTTGTATGATTATAAAATTGGTGATTCAATTTTGCACCGTCCTAGCACGATTAAAGATCTTGGTGTTATTTTTGATCATAAACTAAGTTTTAATAAACATATTGAGACGATTATTTCTTTGTTATATAAAATGTTAGGGTTTATAATACGCAACTCAAACAGTTTTCATAACGCTACTACAATGCGTCTGCTGTTTATAATTTTTTTAAGATCTCGGTTGGAATATGCCTCTGCAGTTTGGAATCCTATTTATAATATACATGTATCTGCAATTGAAAAGGTTCAAAGAAGCTTTTTGAAGTCCGCTTCATTTATAATTGATGGAACTTATCCTCCTATTGGCTTTTCACATGAACTGTTGTTAGAGCGTTTTCTCTGTCAACCCTTCAATCTACGAGGGAGCTGCACTCTGTTATAATTCTGTACAAACTCGTAAACAATAAATTAGATACCGTTGCACTTCACAATCAAATCAAATATAGGGTACCAAGACTGTCTTCCCGATGCTCTAATATCTTTAAAATGCCCCCCGATCAAACTTATTGATAGCTTCCCCACTTTACCAAATGATCCATAATTATTGTAAAATTGAGAGCAAGGTTGACATATTTTGTTGCACAATTTTGCTAATTAAATCTGTATTCCCATAGTTAATAGGGGTTTTTTGTTTAATTATTACGTGTGTCTTCATTAATTATTTTTGTTGTGCTTTGTTGAGTGTAGTTGGTATTGTATTGTAATACTGTTATATTTTTAATTTTATGTTGTTTTCAACTAATTTAGTCACTGTGTGACATGTTAATGTTCTTTTTTTTGCGTAACCTACCCTGTAATTGGACTTTTGCCTGTTGGGTTTGTATTTAAATAAATAAATAAATATCCTGATGTAACATTTACTTCAGGACTTCGAATAACTGACGGTATCCGTGAATAATTAAATGTAGGCTAAATCTTCAAGAATTTTAGGATCGTTAAACATCCGTTGAGCATATAAAATAGAAGTAGTATTACTTGAGTGTAGCTGCTGTAGAATACTTTTGATACGTCAAAATGAACGTAGTAATTTGATGTTGCTTTTAGCTACATATCAAAATGCAGGGTTCCATTTTGCAACTGTTTTGTTTTATGAGTGATAACCTGCTGTAAGTCTAATCATGTCTAAATGAAAATAACACTCCTGGCTCTCGATTCTCGAATACAGTGAAATAAATTCGAGTGGGAATTCATTCCGCTTAAAAAACCCTGAGTATATTATTATTAGAGACCATATATCGTTCGCACATGACGTCATTATCAGGGCCGCACTTAGGAGGCTAACGTTAACGTTTGTGGTCAAGTCAAGTAAATACGTACATTTATTGTCAAATACAGTTAATATCAACGTCTTATCTTGTACTGGTGATATATATGTTGTCCAATATGGTCCATATTAAGTTGTGTAGTTTACAAAACACTATACTATTCACTTTTAGTACTGAAACAAAACTGAATAACCAGCAACTGCTGTAAATGTTCAGTTGTTAAGTTGTGACGTTTATCGCTAAAAATCCATCTCAGTTTCGAAAACGTATGTTCAACGTCCACAGAGGTCACCGGAACATATTTAAAATATGTATAATTTTTCACTGATGGGACATTTAGGGTGGGTGCATCAAAATCTACTCCCATAACCTCAAAAAGGTCTACTATACGGTATATAGTTAAAAATCCCGGATTGTTCTGTCACAGGTTCTTTGTGTTGTCCCGAGCGCATATGTTTCCACAATACGTGCTTTATAATTACATGATCACAAATTTTGCGCTTTGTCCCGTCAAATTCTAGTAGAACCAGTGGGAGGCCGACGGAACATATTCAAGTACCGAAACAGACAAACCAACAAGAAACTTGACAAGAAACTAACATTTTCTAATACCGCGGTATCGTCCTTACAAAAATCCGACACGCACAACGGTGCACTGCGAGATTGATAGTGGCAATTGGAAAGCGGATGCGCTACACGTCGGAGAATGACTGCTGTAGATGGACTGCGACCTTGACACATGCCGATAAATAAACAGGGTGAGGTTCGTCAACAATGGCTATTATTTTGAAGATGATATTTGATTTTAATTAGGAATAGTTAAATATTACGATTTTCAACCGACGGACCTGAGTACGGACCTGAGATGTGCGAACGACATACTATCTTTAATTATTATATATGTGTCTATTTACAATTTTTGAAGTTTTATATACCTTTTGCAAAAACCCTTTTTTATGGAAAATAACTACTATAGGAATGGTTAAGAATATAGTTTTGCATTTTCTCATGAGAACTGAACTTACTTTCTGAAGTAGTGTGTTCCACTAAAGTCGATAATCGAGCCCCTGCATGTAAGCAAATGGGATGTTTCTATCGTTTAGCTGGCATTAATAAGATTAAATTTGAATTAATATAAATAAAGTATATTTAAATATTAAGGTTGTCGCCAAGTCCGGACCTGAGACATACGAACAAAGTGCGGGCTTTAGTAATAAATAATAATGATAAATCCTTAATTTAAAAGAGGGCGTCGATTGCAATGCCTCTGGATAGCATACATTAAAATACAAATGTCCAGACCAATCTCCAGACGATATGGGCGAGACATCGTTCCCGCCCAATTTCAAATATTTTATGTGTAACCAACTTTTTTGCTTGACAGTCACAACGAAGAGTTGACGCTTATTGAGAAGTGTCACTTTATTGCTTGGCGAACGATAAAATCTAGCAAATTCTCGTCGTCAATAGCAACCAAGTAAACAGAGTGGTTTTTAAGTAGTAAATTAAACAATTGTCAAATTTTGAAAATTTTGCGCAGTTTAGTTGAGATAATTTTAGTTGCAAAAACAATGGAAATTGAAAATAGTGATAGTGATATCTCGAATAGGTATACCCATATAACTAAATAAATAAGACGCTTTTAAAGGATGGGTGCCTTAACATCGCGTTCCCGAGCGTCATCTTACGGTCATTTGGAAAAACACTACTACTTGAGAAAATTTAGCATACAGAAAACTGTGTCACAATTTGAAAAGAAAAGCAAAGTTGCCAGTATAACGGGTAGAGTTCGCTGTAGCGAAAAGAAAGTAAAGAAACTAATAAATAATTAAAAATCTGAGGTTAAAACATGTAACATGATTTTCTATGAACATGAAACATGGATGCAATGGATGGTTAAAATTTAATATATTTTTGCAACGTGATGAAGGTAAGTTATCGCTCTAGTGCATTCTGATAAATGTTTTCTGTGTTTGATTAAAATTTAATATAACGCAAACAGTTAATTATAGTTAGTGAAATGATTATCTAAATTGCCTTGCCTGCTTTTGTTTGTTTTATTTTTAATATAACTGTTGATTATACTGCTGTGTACCAAACTGCAAAAATATATATTATTCCTATGGTATCACAGATACTTCTTACAGAAATCAAAGCTTCTTCAGAGTTACTGCAAACAGGGAAATGTTTGGGGTTAGAATCAATTCAAATTATGTAAACAAGATTTTAATCTCAAGAATAAAATTTGTTACTTTGAATTAATTGTTTTAAACATATTGAGAAGAATAACTTCACCTTATTTTGGTATTTATTTATTTAAGGTTGATTCGTTTTTTTAGTGAATGTAAAATTAATGGTAAATACATATATCTACGAGTCTACTGATTTTTTTTGCTAATACTGAGCATATTTAAATTTTCACAGAAAAAAATAATCAGTAGTACATCGTACTGATGAGAACCATTGTAGTTCGGAACAAATTTATTTAACAATAATACCTATTTAGCATAAAGTATGCATCTATTTTTTATCATGTTAATCGCTATTAATTACTAGTCATGTAATCAACTTATTTTCCTATTTATAATAGAATAAAGCATTGGAAAAACAATTCTCTTTTTATTATTAAACCAATCATACCTTCTTTTAATAGATATATTATAAAATTAATTGTTTTAGTATACTGTTATATAGTGTGTAACTTACATGAAATAAAATTCATAAATCATTGACTACATAATTTTGTAAAAAATCTGTTCAACTTTTATATTTGAACTTTTCATTTTTTACGAAATTTTGTTATCGTGGATTATGAATTTTATTTCATATATACGTTGCACTTTATATATTAAAGTAAATTCAGATTTACCGCCAATTGCTGCGTAATGAAGCTTATTATACAGCGACATCTATTGTATAGATTTTGAGTTACAGTTTTCTCAAAACAGAAAACGTAGCATAGTGCAAATGCTATTTTTTCTCCAAATGAACGTAAGATGCCGCTAGGTATGTCTGGAGTAATCGTGCTTCCCATGAAAGACAGAGAAAAGAAGCCTCTTATTTAGTTACTCGTATGGGTATACCTCCGTAGATTGAAAATGCTGTAGAAACTGCAACTTTAGGTTTGTTGCCAGAAAAAAAGCAAAAAAGTTATACAAGAAGCAATATAACCTATTTGTGACATGGAGTAAATAAATTTATATATAAATATTCAGAAAACGTACTCCTCTCCTGTTTTTTGTGAGAAGGCAAAACCACTAACATTGTCATCATTATGATCGATTTAGTCAATGCTTCAATCCATATTATCTACCAAGAATAATATTGACTCAAGCAAGTTCAAAAAGTTGACGACATTTTTAAATGAGCAAGGAGTTTGATATAAGCCTAAGAAATCGAAAACTTTTCCGCAACCGAAAATATATAAATTTTCGCTTGTAGCCGATAATGAAATATACTTATTAATAAAGGTAAATTCTATACATATTGATTATTGCAAAATCTGTAACTTAATAGAAATATTTTATTATCTGTAGACGTGACGAATTACTAAAAATGAATGTTAAAGATGTTGAGCACAAAGAAGTTTGTATTCAATTTAAACTTTAACTTACAATTTAATAATACAGTGTGATTTTTAAATTGAATACAAAATTTTAAAATATTTTGTTATACTTTAAAACATTATTTTAAGTATTCTCAAAAGTGAGTGAATGATTTGAAACTGATCCATTCTTGTGAGCATTTTTGTAAAGTTAAATTAAATGTTCTTATATTATGGTATTCGAATCACTTACATTAGGAAAAACTTGAGCAGCCACTTTCCATTCGTAGGCAACTATGCTGTAAGGCAGGTAAACCTTTTGATCATCCTGAAAATGATATTCTTCTTTCATACTAGCATCTGATATAGTAAACTCTCGATCTCGACTTCGGGGGGGAGAATTGTCAGGTTTTTGGTAAGTCTGTAATTAATTATTAAGCTTTTAGTTCCAATTTGTTTCAAATTTGACCACAACACTAATTTCTTCAACTTAATTCTTGATAGTAATGATCGTAATGATTAGAGATAGTGGAGTGCGGAGTTTATCAGGACCGTAGCCAGTTTACGAATGAACATATTAATATGTTCACAGAAAATATGTCGGAATATAGTACCATTACCAAATAGTAAGGTTAATTCGAGCATAAATTACCTACATAAATTAAGATAATACTTAAAAATTACAACACTTATCCAACAAACCTTAGTGTTGAGACAAGGTTTTCGTGGTATATTGGAAGTGGTTAAACATATTATTACTGCTTTTCTAAGTTTTCTGTGAAATTGCGACGTTTATCAGTTAATATTAACTTGTATAAGGAATCCCTTACGAATTTTTTGTCTTATAGGTTTTGTTAGTTACAGTTAAGATAAAGTAAAAAATTATGACCTTTAGATAGAAACTCAAAATTCTTTAATAGATTAAGATAATTTTTAAATAAAGTGAACCAGATGATTATAAGCGTCAATTGTTTTAATCATACATCAGAATACAACTTGAAAATTATCGCCTTCTTTAACTGACAAATTTATGTCTGTATCAAGAATTTAATATAAACCATAAACCTTATAAATCATTTTTTTATAAGGTCTATGATATAAACTGATGTCTGATTTAAAAAATGCTACATATTCTTTACTGAAGTAGTATTTACATCATCCAATAATTAATTTGATACCTCGAAGAATTCAAGTTATTTTTAAAAGTTTATAATTTTTGTACACTTAAGTAGGTACACGCTACATAAGACCAGTAAACATATAAAATGTCAATTTTGTTCGACTAACCTTACTTTATAATTATTTCTAACCTAACTTACAATGGTTCAAATAGTCGTTAACTCAACAGCATTGAAAAATGCTGTAATAAGTTAAAAAGAGAACTATAAAGAGGTTGTTAGTTCTTGAAAATTATTTTTTTAATTTCGATGGTGAATATATTTCAATGGAGATTAGTCACCAAAATAGAAAATATTCCAGTGTTAAGAAACAGGCAATAATTGAAATGATTTCAACATTGTTCTTATTTCATCCAGTCACACACATAAGGCGAAATGTTAGGTTTGGCCCCGAGGATCTGTAGTGGGATTTGGTTCTCGCCTATTTTCAGTAATAGAATTCCATAGTCGAAAGCATCATAAACTTTGGTATTTTGTATCTCCGTAAACTATTGTAAATACTATTCGGTCACCATCGACTTCTACACTTCGCGAAGTAGGTAAAAGTAAGGATATTAGGACAGGAGAGATAATAGAAAAATAGAAGCAAAATACCAAAATGATAATGGTGAAGTTAGCCTTAGAAAACAAACGGGACCGATATCCCAGCACTGGTTCTTGTGCTTTGGTAATGGTCAGTCTACAGTCTAAAGCTGCGTACATATTCTTCTGTGTTAGTACTGAGATTGGCAGCGTTGTAAGTTTCCTTTACATATAATCTAGTTCTGTGAACCTAGAAGGTCCAGGGCCTGGTTGAATGTCCTTCTCCATTTCCCTCTATCTCTTGCGTGTTCTTTCTTACAATTTGTAGTTGTTGTAGATTTTCCTCCACCTCTGTTTTCCATCTTGCTCTTGGTTCGTTTCCTCTTCTTATACCCAATTGTTCCTGTTATTACCATTTTTGATATCCTTGTCTCTACCATCCTCTCAATAAGCCCTAGCCACCTTAACCTTTGTGTTTTTACCAGCCCGCCTCTTTGTATAAACGTTTTATGTCTTAATTCGTTCTTCTATCCATCCTTCTATTTTTCCCTTTGAAAGGTTTTGCTCAATATTATCCTCATCCACACTTCCAGTTTTGTTTATTCTGATTTATTGAACATCCATGTTTTACTGGCGTATGTCACTACTGGTCTTACTACTGTTTTGTATAGTCTTAATTTGTTAACCTAGAAATATTTATATACTCTGCAGTTCCCACTTTTGTTTCCTGACATTATTCTGGCTTCAGTTGCAAGTTACCGCACTTATTTTCTTCAAAAGCTACTTAATCTATAATTGTGCATAAAATAAAACAATTAAAATACTACCTACTGCATTTACAAGGCCCATCTGATCTATATTGATGACTGATGTGGTACCTAAACGAAAAATTCTAGTTACACAATCAATGGTCTGTATCTTTTGAACTATTATAAAAACAAGAAAAAATTATTTGGGAAAAAAGTTTCATTCAAAAAGCTCTTTGATTATCTGTAAAAAGTGGCATGCTTCTGAGAAAAAAATTAAAGCGTCACGACGCCAAGAGCCGTTTGGGTATGGTTTTGTAATTGGTAACGCTCACTTTGCTTCAGACGTACATATTTGGACAAAATTTTGATTTAGCAACAGGAAAAACTACTTCTGTGTAGGTTTTGAATTCTAAAGTATTAAAAATTTCTACGTACGACTGCAGGACCTTTCCAGTTTTCTCCACGTATCTCTTGATCTGACCATTCTGGAAAGGGGAGGGTGAGGGCGTCATTAACACCATCGCGAACAAAGTCTGATGCTTTCTCTGAATCTTTGTCAAGTTTTGACGACTTCGTCTTCATTTTTTTAACTTGTCAGAAAAAATGTCATAAATATCGCCCTCGTAATGACAAGTAAAGTCACATTGTTGTCAGTTCATCTTAATGAAATTAATACAGTGTACAGACTGTGATGTATAGTAAGCTTTGTTCTCACGGACGCAAGTTTTTGATTTAAATTATTAATGGTGGAGAAATCTCAACTTTTAATTAATTTCATAAAACAGGAATATTTACCGTTGTTGAGGTTAGTGTTATTGAAAATGTAGTTGGCAATATTCGCAAAATGTTGAGACTTTTCACGCCATTAAATAATTCGCTGAAGTTTCGAGAATTTCGCGCAGAGAACAGTGAGTAAAAGGAGAAGGCTATAAGGTTGTTGCATTAAACCTCAATAATTAATTCTTCATAAATTTTCAGTATGTGTGACACAGATTATAGTGATATTGAAAAATCTGAAATTGAAAATGAGGCGGAAACTGCCTTATGTACATTGATTTCTCAGAAATCGAAAAAATTGTACCTGCAAAGTTTGATATTTGGTATGCAGTAATAAAGAAAAGTAGTATTTCAGAGACAGTTATTGTAGCGCACTTGTCCCTCTATATTATGGAGTAATTATTCCATGCTGAGAACTACAATGTGTATATTCGACTAAAATGTGGATATCGGTAAATATACCAATGTTATTGCTTTCCTCAAAAAAGAAATCAAGTACTTATAGTCCCCGAAAATCCAGAATATCTTCAAAGGAACAGGTTGCAAGGTATTCCACAAAGTTGTCTTGATTATTAGTATATTTGCAGTCTGTAGGAGAGAAGAATTATTTACGTGCAGAGAATATTAAAGATACTAAGTCGTTCATTACAGTGACTGTTCCCAATAGCAAAAGTAATGTTCCGAGATTATTCACAATACCAGAGGGACATATAGAAGGAATCAATTTTTTGGAAATTTTCCAAATGAAAATATGCAAATCCACCATTGATCTCAACCATTTTTTATGATGTACATGAATTCAAAATGTATTACACAAGCAGTGGGTATAAATAAAATAGGTTCAAATCCTAAAAAGATTGCAGTATCCAGTGATATATCAATTTCTAATCAATCAAAACAAACAGTTATTTTTATCAACATAGTGGTTTATTGGTTTTTTTGTAACTTACAAAAAAGTTGTGCCTGTTTTTTATTATTAATTGCATTTTTGATGTGTATTCTAAGAAGAGAAAAGTAGTATAGTGTTGATTGTTAATCGCATTTTGCCTGCCGAGAAATAGAACTGTTTGAGAACGTGTTTTGCTTTATTTCTCACGTCTCCTGTTGATTTGAAGTTTGAACCAAAGTCTAGGCCGGAAGGAACGGGTAGTTCCTTCAACGGAAAGACAGGTTTCATATTGTCTCTTAAATATTGATTCATCAAGGACTGGTATTATAATGCGAAACTTAACCTCCGGTCAAACTGCAGTTTAAGTATTATAAATGTCAACTGAAGATTGAAGTGTTGGATTAGCAACATTTCACTTAATGGTTGGTTATAGTTCAGTTCGAAATTCAACTTTCGGTTGAAATTATTTTAAAACTGCAAATATCTATATAAATAAAAGTGTGTAAACAAAAACATAACAACTATATGATATATTTGCTTTAAATTTATCTTTACTAGTTAATAGCTATTTCAAAATGGTGCTGTCTTGATGCATTTATCTATAATGCTATGCTATAATTTTAGAAAATAGTTTATATATATTTTTTAGACCTTCAGAAAATGAGTATCATTTGTAATGTTCTGAACTGATCTGTAGAAGTTAGAATAAAATTTTTATTTTTCATTTCATCATTCTCAGTAGACAAGCTGAAATCGTGGAACTAAATAAAATGTATTTTTCTTTTTTCAATATAACTGTAGGTATTAATTATAACATACATAAAATTGTAAATATCTACAGTTTTGTCTCAAATATCATTATGGAAGAAAGTTTATTAGAATACTATTTTCTTACACTATATAATATTTCTATAGTTAACGATTAATCTACTAGACGGAGGCAGTCTGTATCAGAATAAATTAACTCTCTTAGTTTTTATAGTAATAGAAGAATGTTACTATCAATAATTACAATTGGTGGGAAAATATTCTCATATTTCATTGGCTAAAATTGAGCTGACAGCGTAACAAACATTCAGAAATACATCTCAGCGTCGGGTTGACGAACCGTGATATTGAATAGTGTTATAATACAGAAATATTTTCAACCGCCGGTTCAAATTCAAATTGCGGTTGTATAACAGGAGGTTCAACCTGGGTATTATAATACTGGCTCTAAATTAAACCATTAGCCCATTAGTGTATGAAGTTTCCCTGTAAGTGTGGTAGGGAAGTATTGGTTTATGTAAGGTAAAATAAAATAATTACAGGGTGTTAAAAAAAGAGTGTAAAATATTTCAGGAGGTTATAGTATGAACCAAAAAAATAATAAACAAGGATCCGCAAAGTAACGGTTGCGGAGATATGAACCATTATTCGTTTTTCAAACATTTTAATTTATTAGGAATAAACCGACAACGGAAACTTTTAACAAACAGAAAACAAAGTTACAGAATATGTTCAAAATGCCCTCCGTCCATTTTCAAGCAGGTACGACATCTTCGTCTCAACGATATTCGAGTTCTTTCGAAAACACCCTCCTCGGTTTGGACAGGAACAGGTCCACATAGATGGGTAGGAAGGGCCGGACCTGTTTTATGGCCTCCAAGATCGCCTGATCTGAACCCTCTAGATTTATTTGTTTAGGGATATTTGAAGACATTAGTGTATGTTACTTCTGTAAATAGCCTGGAAGAGCTGCAGCTACGGATTAATCAAAAGTGTCAAGAAATCCAAACCGAGGAGGTGTTTTCGAAAGAGTTCGAATATCGTTGAGACGAAGATGTCGTACCTGCTTGGAAATGGACTGAGGGCACTTTGAACATATTCTGTAACTTTGTTTTTTGTTTGTTAAATTCCTAATAAAATAAAATGTTTGAAAAACGAATAGTGGTCTATATCTCCGCAACCGTTACTTTACGGACCCATGTTTATTAAGACTTTTCTGCTTATTTTGGTTCATACTATTACTTCCTGAAATACTTTACACTCTTTTTTTAACACCCTGTATAACCACTGCTTACATATAACGCCCAATTCTTGTAGCCAAAAGTGCTCATCATCCGATAAGTCGCTATCTGCACCCGACTCATTTCCATCTACAGGAGGCTCTATAAAAAGCATTATTAGATATATATGTTTTTATATACTCTATGTACAATGTCCCTTTAAAGGGACGTCATCAAGAAGCTGGTGTAAACAACGCAATTGAAAGAAAAAGAATATATCATAGTACAGTACTAAAAAGTGGTTCATACTGAAATAATAATTCTAGTATAAATGTTTACTTTTATATTATTTTCTGAAATATGTTACAAAAACTAACCCGCCGTGAATAGTTGCATACATATTGCGAGCTATCCATCACAAACAATATCGTTCACTGTTTTAATATAAAGATATATTATTAACTTATTTCACTACTACACCTTAAGTAAGTTAAGAAACAACAATATAGAATAGTGAAGTTAAGTTTATATCACTGAAAATACTTAAAACAGCTGTTTTTCACGTGGTCCCTTTAAAGGGACACTATACACTGATGGGTTGATATACCAATAATAGTAGATTCTTACAATTTTTTTTATTTTTTAAAAAATTTGTTCATATTGGTCCATTAGATGTGTGCTACCTGGGACATTGTTTGATAAAAAAAATATCTGCTCGTAGGAATTAATATCCCCGTTTCTGGCTCTGTGTTTTATTTTTATGCAAAACCTGTCCAAAGAGATCGCGTTTCCCATCTACGGGATCAATCCGACGAGCCGGGGCACTTTCCATCAGTGTGCAATTGCGTTACAGCCAGTTCGTTGGACTATTATTGATTCTCGTTGCATCATTTATTTCTGTTCATTAACACGATTTTGCTGGAGCTGATCCTTCGCGATATCGCAATCCCAGTTAGATAGCGGCCGTACCAGATTCGCTAACTGCCATTATCCTTTCGCTAACACTTCCAAGTGATTTATCTAACTGGCAGAATGTAGCATGTGATAGTTTCTAATGCCCAGCAGTACCTGTAAGCTGATTTCCCGGTTGTGGTTTAAATGTATGAATATATCTATACTTTTAATTTGTCTTTGCAGTCAGTTACATTTTTAAAAAGGTGTGAATCAAAGGCAGAGAAAAGATAAATGCTTTTTTCTCCAAACGACATTAAAAGCGGCTTATAATGACACTTGATGGGCTTAAAAGGTGTGTTTTTACTGCCTAGTCAGAAAAAGTTCATTGCTATGCAACGTTCCAGGTAATTTTTAAATCAAACTGGTAATTAACATTGACAATAACATTAAACATTGACAATAAAATAAAACTGGTTTTATTACGTTGCAACTACAACAGAAAATTTTTACTTATTAGAATTATTTATAGTGCATTGTGAACAATTATTTAATGCAATTGAACGCGCTCTACTTCCCTCCTTCTTCGTAAAATTGACAATATTATTATCCACACTACTTCAAATTCCGGTAACGCCTGAAAATAATTTATTACCGATGTTTGACTTATTGGTTAGAGGGTCCTCGATATAGTCCCCCGCGACCGCGAAAAACTTCAATCCCCCATGTTGCTCCAACATTGTTATGTTCTCACCAGAATGCACCAGCAACGTGGCCGAAATTGTGCGAAAGCGGTGCCCAGTATACTCTGTCGCAAGTTGTTCCAAAAAAGATTTTTTGTGGCATTTTAGCGAATTTATGAATGCCAATAAATTGTTGATGTGCTTTACCGTTCGCATACTTATAGAAGAAACGCCGATTATTCAAACGGTCTGGAGGCTGAATATTTTCTGTAAATGCTTAGATATTCCTTTACTGCAAACATACATTATGTTTATGGTTTATGTGACAGAAATTTCAACGCGTCAGTTCGACAGTACCGAACACGCTTCCCTAGTAGAATTCCAAATGCACAAGCTTTTGCAGATATACATCGTCGATTTTTGGAATATGGTTTGCGCCGCAACAATGATCATAATCGTAATGTACAACCGAGAAATAGTTAGCGAATTCTTAATCTTTTTGATATCGATAGAACTTTAAACACACGCCGAGCAGCTCGGCAACTCCATTTATCTCAATCAAAAGTACTGGGAGCACTCAAATAAGATCATCTAAATACTTTCCATCTCCAACCAGTTCAAGGTTTGTTGCCAGGAGATGCTGAAAAACGTTTAAATATTTGTAGATGGGTTTTAGATTCAACAAAAATTAATCCACAATTTCTGCATAAGGTTTTATGGACCGACGAATCTAATTTCACAAAAGCTGGAATTGTGAATTACCACAACATTCACGTTTGGAGTGAAGTCAATCCTCGATGTATCAGACAATCTTCATTTCAGCAACAGTTTAGTCTAAATGTGTTTTAAGTAATAACCTCTGTGGGCCGCATATTTTGCCTCTTCGTTTAAATGGGGATTTATTTCATGAGTTTCTGCAAAACTCTCTCCCCGACGTGCTTGACGATGTCCCCTTAAATTTACGCCAAGGGAACTGGATGCAGTTGGATGGTGCTCCTGCACATTACGGAGGGCAAGTACGGCAGTGCTTGGATTAGAATTATCCTCGTCGATGGATTGGACGGCAACCCAACAACCAAATCCCAAATATGTGGATTCCTTGCGAAGGACCAGCGGCTTGGCTTGCGCACTCGCCAGATCTGAATTCTCTGGATTATATCGTTTGGGGCCATCTAAAGGCAATTGTGTATGATACGCCAGTACATACCCGTTAGGAATTGATCCAAAGGATAAGACATGCTTGTGTTGAGATAAAAAAACAATCCTGTTCAAATAGCAGCTGCGGTTAATACACTAGTTGGTCGATGCCAAAATTGTATCGAGGCTGGACGAATACACTTTGAACAATTATTGTATTTTTTAGTAGTTGATAGGTTTGTTGTAAATCTTGTAATAAGTAGTTGTCACTAAATTTATGTTTGAGATTATTGACATTTTTTCTTAACACTAAGAACACTCTTTAAATAATACTTTTGACAATGATTTTCACAAACGTCAGTTCTTCTTTTTTTTTTTGAGTGCTGTCTGACAGTGTCCCCGGAAGCACCGCAGCCTATCGACTTATTGTGCATCTCTCGACGAGCACAAACATCCATGGTACTACAGTGGGATTCAAACCCACACCGAAATTCAGATGTATTGATGAATCAGATGATTCAGATGAATTCCGATTCAGACTGATTCCACGAGGAGTCGTCTCCCAGTCACCTCGGCTATAGCGGTGCCCAAAACGTCAGTTTACACAAATCACTGAGTTTTGTTCTCATGCGTTGCTATAACGTTAAATGAAATTTACGCGGCTGGTACGCTACACTGTCACCAATTTCTTTGAATATCTCAGAAACAAGACCAAACGTCGAAAATAAAACAGGAGACGAAAAAGTTTCGAAATTAATCAGGTCAAAGTGGTGTGTAGATGTTTTATTGAAATTAATTATTTTTTTGTAGTTTTGAAATAAAGTAAGAGGGGTTAGGGGAGGGGAGGGTAAGATACAAAATACACTTCTAAGAGAGGTAGGTAGTTCAAACTTAAGAAGCGTATATAAGATCATAAGGAGTGTTTGTGTTCTGAATTTCACTTAAATCGGATAAGTGGTTCAAAAGTTATGAGGGAAAAACGAGAAAAAAATTCCTACTTCAACGCCCTCTATCTCGGAAACGATGCGTTTTAGGAAATTAAACCTGAATCACCCTGTATATTGCATCAAAGTAGTCAGATCGATGTGGTTTATGCTAACCTGACAATTGATTGTATCACAGTCTACTATTGTCATTTCTCTTCTGATTTTTTAGCTTCCTTGATATTATAATATTTTTTAACAAATAGAGTTTGTTTTGCCGATCGACATTACAGACGTAGTTTTTGTGACAAGTGTGACATTTACTGCCTAGACATTAAAATCATTTTACTGTCGCTAAATTAAAAATTCAAATTTGTTATTTAACGAAGTAATTTTATTTATTGTAAACATGTATAGTGGAATTAGAATAGCGGTAAAGGATACCCCTTGTCCTGTTTGTTTTGAAACATTTACTTCGTCTATCAGGTTGAAGTGTTTTTACCCATAGATAACTTATGAACTGTTGAATCGTCCAAAGTAGTTGAATTATTTAAAAAATTGCTTCCAGCACTTCATTTACTTACATTACAGTAGGGAAAATTTTGATGCTAACAGCTGATTTACGAGTTATGGACTTTTTAATGTAGCATTCAGCTACTGTTTATTAATATTGTAGTTGAAATTCTACGGAATCATTGTTCGATATATTCGTGAGCATCCTTTAATTTGAAAAACGCAGCCACTTGTTTTGGACCTTTCCCAAATGTATAAATTTCTATTAATTGATTACATGCTTTACCATTAGAACATTTCGAAACGAAAATCTGTTACTACTCGTAACGGCTTGTGTAGGTCTTGCGGTACTGTATTTCTGATATATGACTAAATATTATCTTATTATTTTATTTGTTTCATTGCCACCTAAAATAATAACAGTCAGCATTCTTCGTTTACAAAAATAGTTTGATTATATTTACATTTGTATTAAATACGCATCCTGCATATTTAAGGGTAGTAGGCAACTGCTATAAAATTTACAAACTCAATTTTGTTCCTATGCGGATTGGTAATAGTTGAATATGAAGGGGCAAACATAGGAAAGAGTGAAAGCATGGACCTTAGACTAGGCACACAGCGTTACATAATAGTTGGATGTGTTGCCTGGCGGAATGTTATTTAATGACTAAACTGCGAGCGGTTATAGCACAGTTCTTTTGTATATAGGGTTCTTGTATTAGAGATATAAATGTCCAAATATCCTTTATTAATAATAATAATAATTGCGTTTATTTCCCAACAAAATGGACTAAGGAAATATATAAACATTTCAGAGCACTAATATTGTTAAGCGATGTAGAGTTGCGGACAATAAAGTCCAAAGTTTTAAAGGCGGTATAAGGTGTTCTGTTAATATGTTCAGAAAATGAGAGTTCAGTATACCCCTGTCTTCAATATTACTGCTTTTCGTGGCTTTGAATCTATATTATAATCAAATAAAATTACATATTTTATTTTTTATTTATCAATATTTATAGAAATCATGTTTTCTTTACACCACACCTGTATTGCATTCAAAAGTTCTCGCAATCCTTGACAATCATCATAAAAGTTAATACTACGAAAAAGCTTACATCATCTGCGAAAAATAGGTGATTACACTGCAAAGTTGACGATAAATCATTTATATAAAGAATAAACAGAAGTGGTCCCAAGTTAGACCTTTAAGGTACCCTGAAGAAGCTATAAAAATACTAGAACGGTATCCATTATATAAGTCCTATCACAATACTTTGAAGGATTGATTCTTTCGTTTTGTACTTCTACAATGAATTTACATGTATCTATTTTGAACTTATCTTAGAATTACTTACATTCAATAATACAAATGTTTTCAGAAATTATTTAAAATACTGACCTATGCATTGTTAACTAAAAAATGTTAAAAAATATATATTAATGAATATAGTGAGATCATTTTAGTAGAGCGTATAATAATTCACAACCTTTTGTTGGCTTCTAATTTGTAGAATTGGTTAATTATATTATATTATTTTTAAATATCACAAATCTAATTAGAATAGAACATAAAGAATGTTGTAAATGTTCAAGCATACCCATTTTGCCTGTAATGTACTGATTTCAATGCAAATTGTGTGCAGTATAGTTCTCTTGTAAATAGGTTTCTACTATTTTAAAGACGAATAAATTTGCATATACATTGAAATTAACCTCAAAGAAATGCATTTGCCAACAAAACGATGGAATTAAAGTACGAGTTGGTTTCCCCAGCTGATAAGCATTGTAGCAGATTACAAACATGATAGACTACCCAATATAGAAAACCAACCAAATTCAGAATGAGGTTTCTGTATCTACTTATTAACTTATTGAACCATACATTCTACAAAAAATGGTTCAACTTTAACATAAACAATATTTATTTTCTTATGAAATACAATTAGAAAATAGTTCGTTTGACCAATAGTCCAATAAACATATAGGTACATCAGTAAAGTACGCACTTCGTTCGCATATGACGTCATTATCAGGGGCGCACTTAGGATGCTAAGTTAAGGTTTGTAATAAGTGTACCTATAAAAGTTAAAATCAACGTCTTACCTTGTACAGGTAATTTATAATATCCAACATTATTCATATTAAGTTTATTAGTTTACAAAACACTCTACATAACTATTTACTTGTAGTACTGGAATAAAATTGAAAAACCAGCAACTGCTGTAAATGTTCAGATGTTAAACTCTGGCGTTTGTCACTAATAATCGATTTCGGTTTCGAAAACGTGTTTTCAACGTCCACGGAGGTCACTGAGGCATATTTAAAGTATATATAATTCTTCTTGGATGGCACATTTAGGGTGGGTCCAGAAAAATCTACTTCTTTGCGATCAAAAAGATCTACTATACGGCATAGAGTCAAGAAATTCCGAATTGTTTTGCAATACGGTATCTACAATACTACAATGAGAATGGTCAAGAATACAGATTTGCATTTTTTCATGAGTATATGACAACAATATTATTGAATCTATCCTTGAAAACTTGTGTATATCCCGACACCTGGAAGATTTCCAAGATTTGTCCAATTCATAAAAGAGGTAAATTAAATATTGTTGATAATTATAGGTCGATGGCCATAATTTGTAATTTCTCAAAAGTCTTTGAAATTATACTTCACAACACAATTTACTATAATATTCACAGACAAATTGGCTTTGCACAACATGGTTTTATGACAACTCGGTCGACTAACATTTTCTGTTTCAGTCAATATCTTAGCGAAGCCCTGGATGCGGGTCTTCAAGTAGACGTTGTGAATATGGACTTCAGTAAAGCGTTTGATAGACTTGATCACGTAATCTTGATAAATAAACTGGGAACTATGGGGTTTCCAGATAACTTGCTTAGACTACTTAAATCTTATCTTTCATTGCGCACGCAGTTTGTAGAAATTTGCAGTCTCCAAAGTTTTTATCATTGTCAGGGGTTCCTCAAGGATCCTCTTTAGAACCCTTGCTCTTTGTAATTTTTATCAACGGTATATTTCAGTCACATGATGTTAACTGTCTCACGTACGCTGATGATATGAAGATATTTACTAAAATTTATTAATATTGCGATGCCGAAAAATTGCAGACTTCGCTAGACAGCATAAATACTTGGTGTATGGATAACAATCTTCCCCTTAATAATGAATTCTTCTGAATAACAATTATTCCATCGCTGGTTCCCCTTTATCTAGAGTTACTGAGATCAGAGACCTAGGTGTACTCTTTCCTTCGAGTCTGAGCTTTACAGAACATATTAACAAATTAGCAGCTGAATGTTTCAGAAGCATGGGATTTGTTATTAGAAATTCACGTTCTTTTACCGACTGTCGGTCGTGTGTTACTTAGTTTATATCGCGCTTTTGTTCTTCCTAAGTTAGAATACGCTAGAACAGTTTGGAGTCCACATTATTCAAATGTTATTAATAAGCTGAAGTACATCCAGAGAAAATTTTTGTAGTATATGTCTTTTAAACTCGATGGCTTTTACCCGGAAATTGGCACTGTTCACAATATGTTGCTAAGGCGGCATGGCGTACATAGTCTTGAAACCAGGTCTGTTATGCACTCCCAAATCTGCCTGTTTTAGTTGATTGTTGCAATTTAATTGATTGTCCTACTTTATTAGAAACATTAAGTTTTCATGTTCCTAGAGTGGACACAAGGAACGTTGCACTGTTTTACATTAAGGCAGCAAGGACCAACTAACTCTCAAATTCCCCAATGTATGTCATGTGTAACACAAATAATACTTTATTTAAAAACAAAATTGACCAGTTCAAATCTTCAGTGGCTAATATTAGATCAGTGTGTACGCAGTTTTTGTAGCTAACTTGAATTAACTTTCTTTTCATTTTTTGTGCTAATATTGTTTTATTGTCATAGTGTATGTTTATAATATAATAATAATAATAATAATAATAATAATAATAATAATAATAATAATAATAATAATAATAATAATAATAATAATAATAATAATAATAATAAATAAGCAGGAGGGGTCAACCATCATCCACGACCTTTGGTGAGTAGCGACACCACTTACTCTAGCTAAAGGGTGTAAAATCGGACCGGCAGCACTGCGCACCCGGGAGGGATGAGCTTCTTTTCCCTCTGGTGCCGGCCGTCGATGTGTCAGGCCAACCACCTGACACACTGAAACCTCCGGTTCCCAATGCCAGGAGAAGGCCCCACAATCGACCCCATTCGGATGGGGTCATGGGCAAGGTGGTGGGGCCCAGCCGGACGGATTGCCCGTTGACGACCAAGGCCATGAAAATGGAAGTTTTGAGTGGACCGATGAGCTAAGGGACGATCTTCTGATCTGTTATGAAAGCAGCGAGCCCGGGCGAAGGGGATACATGGCGCGGATGTATGCTCGGTGGTGTGACATGCACCCCGAAGGCCGCGCCCTCACCGCACAAAATCTGCGGGATTATGTATCCTACCTTCGTCGCAGAGGCTATGAGAGGCGTCCTCAACTAAGGGTGAATGAAGTGGTTGAAGAGCCACGGAATGATCCCGCAGAGGCGCCGCGCTTCATTCCCCGCGAACAGGACGACCTGAGCACCCGTCGGGGGTTGCCTTTTATAAAACCCCCGAAGCCCGCAGATCTGGCTCGAGTGGATACTGCGCTCCGTGAGGATCTTCCAGAAGAGGCTGACATCTGGCGCGTCAATTGCGCTGTGTACGAGGCCGCTGAACTGCTGACTCGTGTGGAGAGAGGGCATGAAAATGCCGTTTCTCCACAGGAGAGAGCACGGCGGCGAGTGCACAAGATGGAGGCTAAGATCCGGTCGGCGAGGCAACACGCGTCCCGTATCCAATGTGTGATGGACTACGTGGAAGCCAATAGGGCTTTCACACCTAAGGTGAGACGCATAGCTACCTCCCTTAGGCGGGTCCATCATACCCTGAATCGAGGGGTGCTGGTCACCATCAAGCAGCATTCTCTCGACAGGATACGGATGCTAGTGGCTGCAAAAAAGTCACTAGTGAGGCGGTCGAGAAGGTTGGAGCAAAATAATTTGTTCCGTGTAAGGCCTTCTCGACTTTTGAACAGCCTCAGCGTGTTGCGGACAATCCGCCGACTGTAGATCAGGTAGAAGCCTTCTGGAGAGATCTTTATGGCCGCAGGATTCCACTGGATAGAGACACTCCAGCCCTGGCACACTTCGAGGCCTTTTGTCAAAGGCTTCGAGAGCCGCAAGAGGTGTGCCCACCGATAACCCCGGATGAAGTTCGGAGATCATTTATTAGATCGAAGAACTTCGCTGCTCCTGGTCCCGATGGGATCAGCAACTTCTGGTGGAAAAATTCACCAGTGTCCACCGCCATTTAAAATAATAATAATAATAATAATAATAATAATAATAATAATAATAATAATAATAATAATAATAATAATAATAATAATAATAATAATAATAATTTATTTACCATCTACATAAATGTATACAAATGCATAATACATTATTAAATTACAAATATACAGTTCACGTTATATAAAATACTTGATGATTACATCTGATAAATAAACGGGTGACCCCACAAAAGTTACCTTGTACGTGGGGGACGTTCAGTTCAAAAATATTACAATTTTTTTTCTTATAAATACACATGTAAGTATATCTACTATTTATTTCAATAATGCATATATTAAACATTTTCAATTTCATACATTATCAATTTCACACATTTCAATTTCATACTGAATCATTGGATACATCATATATTATATTAATCACTCTCTAACCACATTATTTCTATATCAAACATTAAATAAAACACTTGTTTGTCTCAAAACAGTCAAGAAAAAATTTATAGGTAAGCAATATCTTATTTTTGTGTTTTTGTTATAGGTACTTTAATTTACTAACTATAGTTTTTTCTATCAATAATTTCATGTATTACATTTCTAGGTGTTGCCAGAAGTAACAATTTTACCTTTTTCTTATATAGAGTTATAGAATTTATATTTTTGATATTAAGTGGTACATACTTATAGATAAATGGAATTAAGAAACTGAAACTTCTTTGACCAATAGTTCTATTAATTTTAGGCACTCTAGGCAGCAGGCCAGTTTTAGATCTGGTAGATTTATCATGATCGAAAAATATTATTTCTTTTGGATATTTATACAGATAAATAGAAATACTTAGAAAAAATAGTTGTCGGTGGTCAAAGATTTGAGTCTCTTCGAAAAGTAAATCGGTTGGGTAATTATAGTATTTTTTAAATGCAATTTTCATTAACCATTTTTGTGTTATTTCCAGTTTTTTTAGAAAATTATTCATCACTCCTCCCCACTAGTATCCCATATGAAAGATGTGGCTGTACTAATGCAGAATATAAAATTTTCATTTGCTTACTATTTAATATATCTTTAAAAATTTTAAATTTACTTAAAAGACATCTTAATTTTTTCACAACATATTCAATATGGTAATTCCATTTTAAATGTGGGTCAATATATATACCTAGATATTTTATTTTACTTGTCCTGCTTATAGTTAGTAATTTTTCATCTATATTAATTTCAAGTCTTTCAAAATCTGGTAATTTGTCACTGTAGCATGAAAAGGGCATGAAGAATGTTTTTGAAAAGTTAATAGTTAACAATCTACTGTTCATCCACAACGCAATTCTTTTAAAATCTCTTTCAGCTTTTTCTTTCAAACTATTCCAATTATTACTTGTATACAAAATAGTAGTATCATCTGCGAAACTAATTATCTCACCTTCCGTGGGAATTTCATATAAATCATTAATGTATATATTGAACAAAACTGGTCCTAAGACAGTACCTTGAGGCACACCATAATCTACAGTCCTAAAAGAGCTTTTTATATTATCAATTACGACCTGTTGTTTTCGATTTGATAAATAACTCGACATCAGTTTTAAAGCAACACCTCTAAATCCTATCTTTTCTAATGTTATTAATAATTTGTTATGGCTAACTGTATCGAATGCTTTTGCTAAGTCAATAAATATACATAAAGATGGACAACTCGTATCTAATGATTTATACAAATTTTTACTTAATTTTACCAATGCATCTTCAGTTGATAGAGACCTTCTCTGAAACCAAATTGCTGGTTTGAAAGTATTTTGTTAGTATCTAAAAAATGTACTACCTTTTTCTTTATTATTTTTTCAAATATTTTAGCGATATTACTCAACAATGATAGTGGCCTATAATTCACGACTTCATCTTTATTACTCTTCTTATACAATGGTTTTATTAATGCGTGCTTTAATTTATCTGGAAATATACCTGACGTTATAGACATATTTATAATATAAGATAGTGGAGTACTTATATAATCAGAAATTAATTGAAGCGTTTGTGATCTTATTCGATCAACTCCAGGTGATTTATGTGGTTTTAAAGCATTTATTGCTCGTTTCACTTCTGTCAAATCTGTTGGTTGTAAAAATATAGAAGAATTATTTGATTTTTCCGGGTATGCAACTAAATTTTCCTGATTTATCTTTTGTGCCATTTCATTGCCCACAGTACTATAATGATCCGCAAATATTTCAACAATTTGATGCTTATCTTTTACTAATGAACCATCAGAAGCTTTTATTTCAGAAATTGTTTCTTTACTTTGATTTCTACCGCAAATTTTATTAATTTTTCAATATAAATTGTGACTTTTTATATGTTGTCCCACCTGTAATTGGTACATTGTACTGTAGGTTGATGTAATCTAAAATAAAATAAAATAAAAAAAATAAAATAAAATGGGAATTTACGTCACTTTCTGAGGGAATATAGATGCTAAACTCGAGAATCGAGCCCTTGCAGGTAAGTAAATGAGATGTTTCTGTCGATTATCTGACATGAATAAGATTAAATCTATAAATGATACTGCAGGAAACAACTACTGCGCGGACTAATTCCCCGACTGGCATTGAATTACACCTGCAGTATCTGTGTGAACAGCCAAGAATCCTTGTCGGCTACTCCACCAGACATAGACCAGTTTCGGGATTGATAGCCCTCATCTGTATGCCATAGACGACCGACAATTGAACTGGCTGCTCCTTCATATGTGTCTTCACATATAAACCGAGTGAACCGATATATCAAACGATTAAATTTGTTTTAATATAAATAAAGTATATGTAAATATTAAGATCGTCGCTAAGTCCGAACCTGAGGTCTGCGAACAAAGTGCGGGCTTTTTACATCAGATCCGGTATTTCTGATTAGTTTTTGCTGAATGGTTGTTGATGGCGAAAATAGAAGAAAACAAAGAACATTTATTGCGTTGATTAGAAAATTGATTAAAATAAAATTAAACACATAGGTAATTATTATATATATATTTTTTAATTATCTTTAACAGGAGAATAATAATTTTTATTTATGCTAAAGTTACCTTTTTTGTAAAATGTACAAGGTTACTGAACTATACAGATTTTTAACAGAAAAGAGATAAACTAATTCAGTAGCTATATGTCGGTTCAAATAAAGACAACATGTTCTACGTTTTTCATATCTTTCTTTTAAAATTCAACACATATCTTATGAGCATATTGTAACTATATTAAGGAGGAGAGTAGGTAAGGACGTATGCAAGAAACTTTATTCTTGACTATATTGACATATCTTTTGATGTTGTTAATGATGATGTGGAATTTTAGAATTATTAAAGGCTTGAACATATGACGCAATTGGTACAGACGTCTTATTTAAAATTGACTGAATCGACTACTTCAGCAAAAAATTTAAGCCAACTCCGGAATGCCTGCTTGATCAGAATTAATAAGAAGTTATTTAATAATACTTATTTCCGTAAAATATGTTACTCTTAGCCAATGGAACTCTTTTAAAATTAACATAGTTATAAAAAATCATAGTTATTCAACCAAAAAAGTAGAAATTAGAAAAACTGATTGTGCCGTATCGATTTGATAATATTCTTAAACTTTTACATAAAAACCTTCATTGCATTTGTAAGACTGCAACATATTTATATTTCACAAAACTGATTTGATTTTTTGATAAAGTACGGATATATGCTACATTTAGTTATATGTGAATGTATGATGATATAATATGAAGATTTTATCATTTTAATTAGACCTCACATAGTTCAAAATGAAATATGATAGAACAGTAATATTTTCCAATTTTGCGTAAATTTAGAACTTCCTTATTCTGTTCTTTCTCTTCCTCTTTCGGTGTCGGGTATACTGTTGAATATATACATATTACACGTTATAAAGATGATATATGAGGAATGTGTTCACTAACGTCTCATATGTATGCATATGAATTTGACAGAATGCTGCATATCACATCTCAATTTGAGTTAAAGCTACGAATATACAGAGTGATTCAGTTTTTAATGAACATACTTCTAGGGTAAGTAGAACTTTGAAAAATAATGGCAGCTTATTGTATAATAGTTATAATTGTGAGGCTTTATAAGGAAGATACAGGGTGTTAAAGTTTGAAGAAAAAATTTGATTTTTTGGAAAGTCATGAAGATATTTAAGCCACTTGGTACACAGTGTAGTTAGTTGAGGTGTCATAAAATGTGAAAATATCAAGCACTTTGAACAACCAGTGGCGGATATATGGGCAGTTCATATATGGAGAGAATTGGTATCATACCTCTGCGAGTATGGTACAGTGGAAAAATGTTGGCTTGGGTCAATGTGCAAATGCGGCCTGCTTAATAATAATATGCCACACCCTCTCCCACACAAGTCTTCGACTTTTGGGCCTTGTGGTTAGAATGAGAGGTAGAGATATTATTGTTGTAAAGGTATCTAAGCAAATATACAGTGTATAATAAAAAAGCAGGTCATCCCGTTAACCTACTTAACTATATACAAAGCTGCCTTCCTTAAAAGATACATTTATTCACAAATGTCCCAGTATAAGGATAAAATGTCCCGATAAACTATATATTAGTTACCCCGGAATTCCAATACATAAAACTTATTGCAGAATGAAATAAAGCACAACATATTTCCTGGACCCAACAAATAAATATTTTTTAATTTTTGTATAATTTATATAGCATCAGTAGATTTTTTTCTTTAAAATCAGAACAAATTTAAAGGTTTGTTTACACACCCTGTATAATTACTAACCAAACGTTAAATTAATTGAGCTTAAAAATCTGACAAATAGGTTATAACAAAACAAATATTATGTTTTCTTTAGGTACCTATATATTTTTATTTTGGAAATCAAAACATTCCATTTTATTATTAATTTTACAACATAAAAGCACCGGATGAGGAATATTTACAAGTTGAGGTAGAAAATACATGATTTTAAAATTTTAATTTATACATTAAGCGTTTTATTTTGAACTATACAGGCTGAAACGATCATGGGAGTTGCAGGTGATTGTCGATTCAATCAATTAACCTTTTTGAATATTACCCATGTCCAAGACAAAGGCAGTTACCTATACGTACTCATGCCGGATATGAAAACAAATATTTCAAGACGTATCACGATCATGGAAGAAGCTTTTGCATTAAATACTGCAAAAATGTGTCGAAAATACATTAACCTGCGACCTAAAAATGCCGTTGGGAGGTTTTTCTTGCGATTATCCACTTATTATTTTGTAATTATATTTTGTAGTTATCATATTCTGTTGGTATGAAATAAAGGCATTATTATTTGGACATCAACACAATTTTTTCTTGATCCAGAAAGTTATACCGGACATGGAATGAGGCATTCTTAGGCAGTATTACTGGCCAATTCTGGGGTTGATATTGCCGCTGTGAAGCGTCAAGGTGGTTGCAAATCGACCACGGTAGCGGAAAATTATATTGAAGATTCATTGTCCAGCACGATGGCAATTGCTGGACAGAAGAAATCCAGGGTCTACCTTGCGATCCTTTGGACCTCTTCAGTCCTTCAGAAACTTCTTTTCTAACGAATTTAAATAATCCTAGTCAAAATGACAAGAACGTTCTTGAGATAAATGTTAATGTTAATAACTCTAAATAAAATGCTATAAAATCGAAGCGTGGTATTATTAATTATTGCAAAAAATGAACTTCGACGCTTGATGCGGTCCTGGCGAAATTGTTTGGCTTCAAACCGCAATTCCTAGAAGCAAGACGAACTAATTTGTAAACGCGAACATGCATCAGTGGGATGTGTCCCATAATCCCGTCACGTTTCCTGAAATGCATCCCCTAGGGTTATTGGACTGTTGGCCTGGCGTCTACGTTAGTAATGTAAGGCGATAACTTACAAGATGCGTTGCTGTCGCCTGGTCTTCCGATAATTTCAGGATTTGGCTAGGATGTTTATTGTAGAATAGGGAGTTGGAGAAAAATAAAAGGTATGTTTTTGTAAACAAAAATAATAGGGCCTGCCTGAACCCTATAAATACCGCCCAAGTAACACTCTAGTCTTACAATTCAAAATTATAAGACCAGGTATTTATATAAAAGATATGTAGCAGTTACATGACAGCAATTGCATCATTTGATACTTTTTTGTTAACAGCCGTTATTTTGCTGTTTAAAGTACCTGTGAGAATAATGTAATCCCTACAGGAAAACCGTTTTATAGAAATTATTTAAACTATTTTTAGAACGTTCTTGTGTCTACACTTATACAGTATTTTTGCTTCAAGAGGTCATTTTACTGTATAATGTCTATAAAGCGTTATAAATCAATTGTGTAGTGGTCTCATTGAGAAGATCCTTAGAGCAAAAATAAAAGTATTTTATAGAAGTTTAAATTATTTTAAGAAAGTTCTTACGCCATTTATGCAGCACTTTAGTTTCAGTAAAGCTGCTTAGCTGTATAATTATAGCATTTGTTTTATAAATGCTGTATTAAAATATTTTTGTGGGACAGTAAAGCAAAACTGCTTCTCCATAATGTATGCAAATATTTGGATTCTTTTAAAGTTATTTATAAATATTAAAAATAAAATTTCAATATTTACTGAGATAAATTTGGCAGCATTGCATATTTTTGTCGTTATAGATCTACTCTTGCTCTATGTTGTATTTATTTCCCTACACCCTCTATATAAGACTAGGATTTTAATGCATTTTTATTTTCCAAAACACGTTTGCACCGACATTTTACTAAGAACAACTTAATAAAGTTGTTCTTAAAGTTAAGTTATGCTTATTTTGGTAGAGTATTGCACCGATGCATTATAAACCATACTTAGCAAAGCACGTCTTTGTATTGGCAACACACACAAAACTAGTAACTTTCGTTACTTTATGTTAGATATTTTAGTTCTTTCTGTTTTTCTTCAGTTTGTTACACGGAAGTAAGGTTAGATTTTGGTGTAATGTCATGTCTCTGGTGTTTGTTTTTGTTGTTGTCATTTGTAATATAGGTATAGTTGTTGTGAGATGTTCATCAAGACTAGTTAATATCAAAGACAAACTAATAATAATAATAATTTACTTTATTTTCTCTGTGGTTAGTATTTAGTGGCCAAATCATCTTCATTCAGTTCATCCATTGTATGGAAATGATCAGATCTCGTATAATTTAATTTGAGAAATGCAAAATCTATAATTTCCAAAGTATCCAAATCATCAAATATAATCTAATATCCATTATATATACTTTTTTACTACTTTAATACTACACTCATCCGCACTTTCCGCGTTTTTTACATTTTTATGCTAGTTTTTCGCACATTCTAACTCTGAATTAAAGAATTTCATAAGTCACTGTCAAACATGGGTTTAAATTTAAGTATCTGTTTTTAAAATGACTGACAGTTTACGAAATATTTAAGATTACTGATTTGTGTAGTTACTAATTTATAATCCAACGCGAGGTGAGTAAGCGTTCAGTCATTAATTATGTCATAGAGTGCGACACAAACATCAAAATTTAACGGAATCAACAGCTTATCCTGCAACATGCCGTTGTATTTTAACTTTTAACGAAGTAATAACATTTTGGGTCGCATATTAATGCCTCAAAATGAGGAACCTGCTGCAGAGCAAGTGTTACATTGACATGCTGCATCATAGAGAACATTGCTTATATAAGCAGAAATGCAACCATAGCGTAACACAATTAGTTTTGGGATTATAAATTTGATATTACTCCATCGAATTTAAGTTGGAACCGTTTGATTGAATTAAGTATAATTTAATTATAGAAACAAATAATAAAGGCTGTTTAAATGCTATGACAAAAAATAGTTATTTATAGTACAAGTGGGACATAGGCATTATTATAAATGAGTGAGACATTTAAAATTTCACAAATGTTATAAAGAATGCCGTTATCCCACGTGTACTATATAAAATTTTATCTAGAACTGCAAAAATTTTTATCTGGAACTTTCTTAAATTGGAAAAAATTCAAAATCAAATCCAGTTTGTAAGTTTTGATTCAAAATCAAGAAGTAAAAGCATTGTTATGGTAACTTGTCAAATTTCTTGTCAAACTTGTTAAAAACAAAATTGAGTTTTCGTATTTACATTTTGTTGTGAAAATAGTGGTGTTGGTTGAAATAATGAGTGAGTCGGAAACGGAGTACTTGCCTCTTGAAATTGAAAAAGCTCCTGCAACTGCGTTAAGATGGCTGCAACAATTAAATTTTATAATTGGTGTTTTGTACCATCTTCTCCATATACTAATTGTAATTTGTATGACTTCACTTACATAGTACAAGTAAAACAGGACCGCACTTATCGGCTCAACAACATGTGGTGAACATGAATGAAATGACAGAATGATTGTCAAGTCAAATTCCAAATTCCCGCAACCAACATAACTGTGCCCTTTCTATAACAACTTTCCTACGTCATTTTTTAATTTTAGACCATTTTAAAAGACATATAATTTAGTAAAACAGTATATACAATACTAATTAATGTGGTATCTATGTTTTATATACTATTTACTTTATAAAAATTCTTATTTGAACCAAATTCTGAATTATGGAAACAACCCTATTATCCAAGAGGTACATATCATCTAGTCCTTGGGCGTTCTATTCTATGCTTCGGTCTACATGCGCCAAAATGTTGACCTCAAAAAGTCAAGAATATTAACTAAAGAGGATGTTTAAACATTTATACAAGATGCCAATGGTACAAAATTCTCACTAATAAAGGTAAGAACAAGAAAATGTTTGTTATTTGAAATTCATAAATGCATAATTTAAGGTTGCCTTAATTATTGGACTTGGAGGTGCATGCATGCATGACAAGTTAACTAATTTGCTGTTAGAAAACGTAAAAATAAAGGAAAATATTTTTCATACCAGATACAAAAGCCAAAGTTTCCTGCGAATTCTTTATTACTGCCGGGGAATCAAAAACGTGAGTATGGTCCAATAATACGAAATACCTCGTCCTTCGTCGTAGTTATGCCGTTCATGAAAGATTTTTGTTGATTACGGATGTGGTAAATGCATGAAACTTCCTGATGGTATAAATACTATTAGTGTAATGCCAAAGAAGATTGCTTCTTTTTCAATTAAGCACAGCCTCAACAATATTCAGGACACTATTTACGAAGATCATCTACTTCACTTCTAGTCGACACAGGAGCACACCTTCTAACATGGTGAGTGGAAGTCCAACACCGTGTTTAAAGGCTATATTGATACATCTCTTGATAACAAGAAAATATTGCCGTCATTGAAGCTATTTCAAGTGCTTACAAAGAAAAATACAGACCAGCTGCATTCATCCGGCATTAATCTTACGAATTGCCAAGTATTTTTAATATTTATAGCAAGTAATTCAATTTTTAAGTTAGATTATCTATTAATTGTCAAATTGATAAACTTGTTAATTCTTAATATAAATAACCATTAAGCAGTGATCTCTTTTTTTAATCTTTCACTAGTTGGGTAATATGTCACATTACTCCACTAGTGTTGTAATGACCTTTATTATTCAACTGAAACGGTGCCAAATAAATACTGTAATGAAGCTCTTATAAAGCAGTTGTAGATAAAGATATTTACTCTGTATTTACTTAACAAAATATAGTCACATGATAAACTATAATCCCAAATAATATTTTTTGAATACAGGACAGTTCTTATTCTTCTCTGCTGGTCTTATCTTGACAACAAAATAGTTATTTTTATTTAAACCAGATCGAAAGTGCAAAAATAAAATACAAGAAAGTGATTTTAGCGATACATCTGATATTCTTGCCGAAGTAATAGAAGCAGCGGAAGCATTTAAATCAGAACTTCTATCAATAAAGTTCAGACTACTATACGAAAACAAAATTTGTAATTTTTGTTTGAGAATAACCTTCTTTTGACATTTAAAACACATCAATGATTTTTTATGTATGTGTTGGAAAAAGAGATTTTTTGATTTTATAAAATTCAGTTGACAGTACTTTTTGAGATAGGTACACCGTTAAAAATTATTGGTGATATTACTCGGTGAATCGTTGATTATTTATTGTCTAGATCAATAATGTGAAATAACACACCAGAATGTAATGTAACTGTAATTTAAAATTACTACTTATAAATTTATAGTAAAACCGTGTTTTTACACAAGAAATGTAATTTTACATGGGAGATGTAAATGTACGACCCTCACAAGGTGATTCTTATCATACAGCATGGATTTGACATCCTTTACATTAATGTATGATATGGAGAACGTGTAAATTTTCATCATTTTTATCAGTGTATCACAAGATCAAATTAAATTTACTCAAAACATTTACAAAACTGAAAATGAATTGCATCACAGCTTCAAGTAGTAAAATTAAAATATTTAAAACAAATTGAAAGTTAACACAAAACTGTTTTTTTCTTAATCCACATTATTTTCTATATCTAACTATATCCAAATAGGAATTTTATAAAATTTTACTTTTTTATGCTAATTTTATGTAAAAATCTAGTACTTATAAAAGGTTACATAAAGTGTTTGACTGAACCGTTTAATTTACAGTATATTGCCTGCGCATTTGGTTATTCGTAGGAAATTTCAAGTGTAGGAAAGTGTTTCGGAGTTTATTACCAAAAAGTAATCATTTCAACAATTCCTGAAAACGGCAAAAGATATGTTGGATGGGAAGTAAAGTAACATTTTTACTACTACAAATATATGAGACTTCATAAAAATCAACGACGTGAATCGCAACTTTTCCGCTTTCGAAATTACGAGTTTCTTAAGCGCTTCCTCCACTAAATACTGGTTCTAAGCACATTTGATACAGTGCTTTAACGAAAAAGTAACGAATAAATTAATTATATTTGAAATTGATAAATTTTCGAAAAAAGGCACTTTTTGACATGCGACCCATATTTGTGACGTCATCGTTGTTAGAAATATGGGTCGCATGTCAAAAACGTATTAACAATTTTTGTAAATAGCAACCCCCAATTTTGACCATATCATTTGAAAGAGCGTGTCATTCTACATACATACATCATGAAAAATTATGAAGTTACATAACAAAAATTTCAAGAAAATAATGATTGAAGATTTTAAAATTTAATTTTCGCAATACTGTGCACCTCCCCATTATGCAACACCTGTCCGTGCTTATTTAGATGAGCTGGTCCCGAATCGTTGGATAGGGAGAAGGGGACCGATTTATTTGTGCTCGAAAAGTTTATGGCCAACTGAAATTCCGGGTTTGGGTCCGGGAAAATGACCCCTTGGGGCGGGAAAATCCTGTTTTGGACGTCCCGGTCGCGACTGTGGTATTTTCGTGTATTTTTCAAATTTGGACCTGAGACTGGGTGTGAAAAGTTTTTGGTCAGCTGAAATTCCTAGTTTGGGTGCGGGAAAATGGCCCATTGGGCCGGAAAATCATATTTCGGACGTACCAATCGCAATAGTGGGATTTTCATGTATTTTTCAATCCTGGTCCTTAGAGTATGCTCAAAAAGTTTTTGGACAGCTGAAAAGCCCAGTTTGGGTCCGGGAAAATGGCCCATTGGGGCCGGAAAATCATATTTCGGACGTACCAATCGCAACAGTGGGATTTTTATGTACTAATTCCTGTAGCTTAGACTGTGCTTGACAGGTTTATGGCCATGTGAAATTCCCTGTTCGGGACCGGGAAAATGACCCTTAGGGGCCGGAAAATCGTATTTTGTACGTCTCAGTTGAGACATTGGTATTTTCATGTACTTTTAAATTCCGGAACTCATACCGTGTATGGAATGCCTTTGGTCGATTGCAATCTCTCAAAACACGATTTTCCGGCCCCTAAGGGTCATTTTCCCGGTCCCACACAGGGAATTTCACATGGCCATAAACCTGTCAATCACAGTCTAAGCTACAGGAATTAGTACATAAAAATCCCACTGTTGCGATTGGTACGTCCGAAATATGATTTTCCGGCCCCAATGGGCCATTTTCCCGCACCCAAACTGGGAATTTCAGCTGACCAAATACTTTTCACACCCAGTCTCAGGTACAGAATTGAAAAATACACGAAAATACCACAGTCGCGACCGGGACGTCCAAAACAGGATTTTCCCGCCCCAAGGGGTCGTTTTCCCGGACCCAAACCCGGAATTTCAGTTGGCCATAAACTTTTCGAGCACAAATCCGGATTTAGCTCCAAAATTCAGCGTCGACTTTGCCTTGTCCCGGGAACCGCATTTGAGGCCATTTTTGGCCCCTGTGGCCAATTTCAGACGTGTAGGCCCAATTCTGAGCTCGGGATCGGATTCAGCGTCGAAAACTACATGGGAATATGTCACTCTCTTGTGTATGAGCTTTGTTTTTTTTTGTGGGGCTGTGTTACTTACCACGATAATGATAAATTCTTTATAGAATCATAAGTTCATCACATCATGACTATAAAAATATGATTAATACAATCAAATTCAACTTTCATTACTTATTTTTTTTATATCTGTAACATATTATATATTGTTTTAATGTAATACTTTTTGTTAACATATTATGCTTATTAATCCCGATTTTAAATATGGTCTGATAGTATGAACTAAAGGACTAAAAATGGTCAAGAACTAATTGATTTTCCAAGTACTTGAAACATAACTTATACTTGGTATTTGACTACGACTACTTGACCCGATTTGGATACAAGTAACTTGAAAATCAAGTCAAGCCGTGACCTATTATTTGTTAGGTGTGAAAGTTCACGGGAGTACTACTAAACTTTTCATTGGCACCTGTAGGTACGCCACCGTATAGTTTCTAAACATGTCTGATCGTCAATGTGTTAAGCTTAAGAACCTTAACAAGTGTACCGAGTTTCAGCTTTTTGTGTTTTCTATATTGCGAAAATAAATAATAAAAACCAATTCCAGGGTTGCACCTTTAGTTCCGTTGCACTTTTAGAGTATATGATAATTTCAATTGGTTTTGGCATAGAAATCATGAAATATTTAGAACTCCAAAAGAGGTCCAAAAATAAACAACCTATGGAGAAAACGCTTGTCTGTGAATATTGCAGTAACTTAGCTTTTATGAGTTGGTGGTACTGACGAAGTAGCTTCATACCAATGGGCGGGAATTTCAAAATTTGAAAATTTTACGTCCAATTCGTAGAAACATGTTTTCTTTACTCCAGTTACAAACATTCCGTTTTGGTTTGGATTGTACGCTGGAATGAAATTGCAGTACATATTTCCAACATTAAGTTTTACCTAGATGGTTGCCTTCTAAGCTCCTACATAGGTTGACTATTTTTCAGTGCATGATGGAAAGGCTTCTGACGTTCCACATATTTTATGATTTCTATGATTTTTAGACGTAGAATGTCCCCTTCGTACCACCCTGTATAGTAAATGAACTTGTCCATATTATTTTGGAGTAAAATACCAATATTTGTACCAGCATGAATACGATTAATAAAAATGAATTCAACTTTCAATATTTTTTTTATCTGTAAAATTTTTTTTCTAATGTAATACTTTTTGTTAACAAATTATGCTTATTTATCCAGATTTTAAATTCGGTCTGAGAGCATGAACTAAAAGACTAAAAATAGTCAAGGACTAATTTTTCAAATACTTGAAATATAACTAGGTACTTGGCATTCGACCGCGACTACTTGACTTGATTTGGAGTCAAGTAGCTTGAAAATCAAGTCAAGCCGTGACCCTATCAAGCAGCTATTATTTATTAGGTTTGAAAATTCACGGGACTACTACCTACCCTCGTTTTTGAATGTCGAACGCCGCGCATGAACTATGCGGGTAGGCTAATATATATAAACGAAAGAGAAGAGACCTAGCGGAACATCAGCTGCTGTGCTTTGGACGTCGCGGCGTCAGTTACGCGCCAACTCATAAAAGTTTCGCGCGTTACCACGCCGTTACCTTCTAACGTCTTGCAATTTTTTAATTAAAGTATACATATGTAGAAATACTTCTAGAAATACATGCCTATAGACTTCTTGAATGCAACATTCAGAGTGTAGATAAAGAAATAGTGTCGAAATACCAGTTGTAATTATCTAGGGACTAAATTTTAATTTAATGGTCACGTGCTAGTGAAAATTAAAATAAAGACTTTCGAGGTAAGTTGATTCTAAACGCTTAGATACTGAACTACTCATAGAAGCACGAAATTGTTAAATAAAATATTGTTGACTTTCAAGTAACTTACAATACATATATTTTTAGGCAAGATAGAGTCACATAATAGTAATTAGACCAAAGGAAGAACATTTATTTATGAACTATTATTTCAAAATGTGAGATTGATTGAAGTTTTAAAGCACATCAGATTTGAAATACTACCAAAAATAATTTTAAGAAAAATAATTCAAGTAAAATCACAACCTCTAACAGTGTTATTTATTCTATTTTGACTTTTGTTAACTTAAACAAAATATAGTAATTACAAAGGTCGTAAATCCTGTTCAGATTTTTTGACGTAAAAAGGAAACAATTGAACATCGAATAAATTGGTTCTATAATTCCATGACAATTTTATTTATTAAATTTAAAAAGAGCAAGTTGTAATTTGCTGTCTTTGCTAGACTGGAGCAAATACGAAAGCACGAAATCGTTAAATAAATATTTTTGACTTACCAAGTAACTTACAATACTTTTATTTTTGGGTAATAAGGATATAGTCCCATAATAATAACTCCAAACCAAAGGAAGAACATTTATTTATCAACTTTCAATTATTTCAAAATGTGATACTGATTGAGGCTTTAGAACAAACTACTGTCTTAAATTTATCAAATTTGAAATACTACCTACTAAAAATAATTTTAAGAAAAATTATTAAAGCGAAATCACAGCCTCCAACAGTGTTATTTATTTTATTTTGACTCTTGTTCAAGCAAACTGTAATGTAATTTCACTGTTTTTTCAATCCTTTCATTTATTTCAGCAACTTGCTTCCCTTTGCTTTGGGTAAAAATATATTACCCCTAAATAATCACTTATAATACCACTAGAGCTTCAATTATTACTGGAAATTTTTTCGAGCACACGAATTTTCTAAAAAATATTCGTGTGCAAGAAAAAATTTCCAGTTTTTAATTGAAGCTAGAGTGGTATTCGGTAAGAAAATTTCACAATGAAGTGTACTTAATAAATTATGACAGAATAAATTTGAAGTTAAATATAAATGTTATTTTATTAATAAATGTCAAAAAATTTCCAGTGTAATTTCATGCTCCTTACCCCAAGGAAGAGAAAAATTTCCGGAAATTTTCTTAGTTGCTATAGTAACGCTACAAAATACAGGCTTTTAATTGGCTGTAAAATACTATTGTGAAATTTTTAAAGCAATTAACTTGTTTCAGCCTTACTCCATCCAATTCTATTTTGATCTCCTTTTCTTCAGTAGTTATTACCTTTGTCTTATTTATGTTAATTTTTATTTTCTTCTCTTCTAGTACTTGTTTCCATACTTGAATATATCTCTTTAGACTATCCTCATTTTTTGCTATTAAAACTACATCGTCAGTAAACACTCCTTCCGAAATTTTGACTACATGAAAATTTTTGTATCCTATACACATTTTCTTTGATATTGATGTCGCTTTCTTTATAATATCGTCCATGAAAATGGTGAACAGTACCAGACTCAATCACCCTCACTGTCTCAACCCTTCATTTGTACTAAACCGTTCCGATTTCACATTCTTACATATCACATAATTCATATTACTGTTATATATCTTTGTGAAATTCTAATTGTTTTGTTATTCATTCCTCTGGTCTTTTACACTTTTCCATACTTCTATACGCGGTACTGTGTCAAATGTTTTTTCAATGTCCAGGAATGCAAAAAAATCCACTTTTTCCTTGTTCTATTTGTTTATTAATTATCATTTTTATGGTAAAAATATGGTCCTGTATAGTTCTTCCAGGTCTAAATCCAGTTTGTGATTCCTCTAGGGTTGGTTTTATGATTGGTTTTAATTTATTGTTAATTATCTGTAAAACCAAATCGTCTTGTCTACGATTGTGTGAACGGTAGGTACACTTTTCTTCCTGTAACAGAAACCCTTAGAAATTCCGGTCCTTGTTCTACTTACTAAACAATGCAGGCCTATTTTATGGCAAGACATTCTTCTAAAGACTGGAATATCTTTCCCACTTGTTTTTTGGAAGACAGCAAAGGTAAATAACTAAACGCCGCGAATGGCTCAGACTAAATTAATCTAAAGGAACGACGTAGCGATTACTAATTTACTAAAATCACAAGGAGAGCCATGTCTGGAATAAGAGAATGTTCCGCCTGTTAGGCCTCGCAGAATATTTTAACGAATGAAAATAAACGTGAAATTAACATTCCTTTGTTGTAGATGGCAAATTACACAATAATTTCGCCGAGAAAACTGCTATGTTTCGCCATATTCAGTTTTTTTGTGATTTTGTGTATATACAAACGACACACTGTATGATGATATAGTTGATTAACTATATAGCTACTTTTTCTTGCTAGTAGTTACTACTGGCCAGTTTAGGCACAGCCAACTTAACCTATTAAGACTTACGGTGAGCGCTCGATCAAAAGGGATATAGTTTTCGCTCAATAACTCCACAACGAAAAATAATAAAAATATGCGTTTTTTTAATGGACTACAAATATTATTTTACGTCGACGTTGTGTTTTGAAAATTTGAAAATATGCAAAATTCATTTAAAAAAATAATAATTTTACACTATTTCAAAATTTCAAAACACTGCGTCGACGTAAAATAATATTTATAGTATATTAAAAAAGGTTTACTTCCTACAATTTTTTTAACAGTCCTTTCATCTTCCAATTGTGCTGGATGCCCTAGCTACGGCACTCTTCTCGCTTTTACAACTTTGTATATTTTTGGTACACTGCATATATTTCCTCATTATTTCTTCTTAAATAGTCTTTCTCCGGCTTCGTCAAGTTTTCTGTTGTTCGCATTGAGGATCCAGGTTTAACTGTTTATTATGCTTATATTTTTCTTTAAGTAGCTAAGGTAGGCTTCAGAAACCAATTTTATATTATTATAGATATAAAAATTCATCAGTTTTATCATTTTATCAATTCATCAAATATACAGTTTGTTCCAACTGAAAACATGTATGTTTGGGTCATATTTTAAAAGAAACACCCTGTAGAAAAATTACAGATACGGCACTGAACTCTACGTAAAAAACTCTCTTACAAACACTATTCCTATATCTCAACTATTCTGTGAGATAAAAATAATACCTTAAAAGTAGTTCTTTTTCTTAAATTTCGCCCTGATTACATTTTAAGTTTCTATAAAAAGTAATCCAGTGTTACCTGCAACTACAACGAAAATGGAACACCCTGTACGTACTTTAATTAACAATTCGGTTATTTAGGTAGGTATTAATTAATTCTATAAAGTAGTAGTCAGTATTATTGCAAATTATTATTAACCGATGCATTCATAATTGAAAACCGATGTTTCATTCCACTCATGAATTCGTCAATTTAAACAGTAGTATATTTGACAATAACGCATAAGTGATATAAACAATCATCTGGATGACACTCCGTGTGGTGATTGTTATGGTTGAGAAAGTAGGTCGAGTATATTTTGTGTTTTATTTCCACATTAAAACTCGAGCCAATTAATCATATTCAACGAGATGGATATCTTGATATTAATTTATTGAGAGGCCTGTCGAAATTCGCAATGGCACGGCATATTTATGCGTTTGTTTCCGACACAACAGAAAAATATTTGTACAAGCTCTAGATATTTAGCATCAGCCAGGTCGTAAGAAGAAAATATGATTCAGTTGTCAAAGCCCATTAAGAGCAAGAGGTGTTTTATTCCGTTGTCAAGGATTAAGCCACTAACTTTTGATGGAAAGGTGTCATGGAATACTTACCTTAAACAATTTGAAGCAGCTGCTTTGGCAAACAACTGATCAGAAGAAAAAAATAACACATCACTAATAGTTGCTCTATGGGGTGAAGCTATGGAGATTTTAAGAACGCTATCTGATTATAAACAAAAGGGCTATCAAATGTTGAAGAGTGCCTTAGAAATGAGGTATGGTGAAGCCCATCTACAACATGTTTACCAAGCACAACTAAAAGGCCGAGGACAACGCTTGGAAGAAAATCTGCAGTAATTTGAGGCAGATATAGCGCGGACGGTGAAGCTAGCCTACCCTACCGCACCTGTCGAGCTCCAAGAACGGTAAGCAGTGAGTAGCTTCATCGATGGCCTACGAGATTCCGAAATTAGTCAAGCAAAAGGTTAGCCCTGGAAATCGAGGCCGCACGGCAAGCTTCTAGAAGTAGTCGAGGCAGAAAAAGACAACTAAGATTCAGGACGGAAGGACGACAAAGACGACGTGACGCCGAAAAGGACAACAAGGCGTTAATAAAAAACTAAAACTAAAGAAATTTATTGGACAACTACCAGAAAGGACAAGTTAGTACCGATTCTGACGTATACAATAGACGAAGGCCCATCCTGTGTTGGAACTGTGGAGCAAAGGGACATCTCAGGAATCAATGATCTAGGAATATTTTATGTCGAAATCGAAAATGGAGAATAAGCAGCAAAAGAGTCCAGCCAGAACTGAGTTCTAATTATAAGACACAGAAGAATTAATTGTTAAAATTGAGACAGGACTTGGAGAAGGAGAAGGAGAAGAAAATAGTAACTGATCTGAACTACCAGAATAAAACTTTGAAAGCTACTAATCTCGAACTCTTTAAACAGATAAAATTAATTCATGATCAAATGATAGAAAAAGAAGCTCAGTGGGTTAAAGATAGGGATGAACTGTCGAAAAAATTAAAACATAAAGATCTGTTGCTGTTACAAGTTAAAAACTCGATTGGAGACACATAGTAGCATAGAATGAAGTGAGAGAAAAGGACAAACTTTTGTGCCAAAGAATGAAATTGATAATAGAACTCTTGTTAAAGAACAGAGTGAAGATTCAGACTTCGCAGCTATATATCAGTGGAAGATTAAAAACTTGAACAGACCGAACTGGAGTGACATTTCCAACAGATCTTCGTCTTTGAAAAATTACTGGACCCTATGGGATTCTTTGGTAATACAGAATGGCGCATTGAAAAGAGTACTGGAAAGTCCTAATTGGTAAAGGAAGGATTTACCAAATTGTATTACCTCAAGAAAGGGTGCCAGAAGTTCTTGAAGCTCTTCATAGTGGTATAGGTGGCGTGCATTTCGGAAGAATTAAAACTTTGAAAAAAGTCAGAGAACGATTTTATTAGCTTGGAAGTCGTACCGATCTGGAAGAATGGTGTCGACATTGTAGTACTTGCATGTGAAGTAAATACGGTTATGCAGTGGAGTAACCTAATCGGTGCGATCAGTTCTAAGAGGGGGGAAATGTTACGAAAGTTCACTTACCTTTTTAGTTTGTTAATTATGTTTCTGTTTGCGTTAGAATTTATAATTTTTCGTTTTCCGGAATATTCTAGACTATATTCTATTTGTTTCTCGACACGTTCTCGAGATCGCAGAAACTTCGAGAACTCTAATAACCTATAAAAGCGGATCGGTTTTGCTGTCACAGTCTGAGTTTAAATTAAGAGCGATTGACAAAAGTCAAAGTAAAGAGTTGACAGTTGTGAAACTTGTTTGAAAGATATTCTTCGTGTAATCAAGAGTGACAATAAAGTTTGTCTACCCAACGTAGAGGTTATAATATTTTCTGACTATATTGAGTATTATTAATGGATGCTAATGAAGCCTATTTCCTATTTATGCTGGAAAGGCGCATCACGATTCTTTTTAACTTTAAAGCTAAATCAATATACACATCCTTTAAAATAGTGGTTTCATGACCAGCAGATAATATTATGTTTTATTGGCTTCTTTAACCAATTCCTAAAAATATTACTTTATCATACTTAACTATATTTTAAGGCAGATAAATAATACTTTTTAATTTTATCTGAGTATTTTGTGTTAGCAAAGATTTATGTTCTATATAGTTTTAGTAATCCGTAAAATTAATAAATCAAAGGTACGTTAGATTAGTTCGTTCTCGTCCTTATTGTTAACGTTCATATCGCTTTGACATTTTAAATTAAAATTTTTCTTCCGAGAATGAACTTGAATGTTATTTATGTTCTCTGACCTTTGTCCGATCATCCCACAACTGAAAGAAAATTGAATGAGCTGATTAACTGGATTCTACGGTAACAAAAGAACGTATGCTTCCACGCCAAGGAACAACTTTTGAATTGATTTTAAATTATCAAGATGTACCTGCTCACTACACAACGCCAATTATCGATTATTAGTTAGTTATTAACGAAAATGACTGGCTTTATAAAAAATTATAGAGACGCCAACAATTTTATCGCAATGAAATAAGAGGACATCTTTGTTATAGTTGCAGCATGAATTCTGACGACTTATGTCATACGAACAAATGAATAATTCATTATATTTTCATCAAAATATTTAAAAAACTACAACTGAGAGTAATAAAACTATATACTACAGTAAATGATAACACTATATACTGCCCTAAATTGTAAAAAAATGTTGTTTTTACCGCAACCAACTATCAAAATTTATATTGAGAATGAAAACAATTGCATAACGTCAGAACAAACAGGCCATGTTTAACGAGGAAATAATACATTACTAGTAGGAAACTTAACTTTCGGACTTAATTCCCAGTTCCTTTGCTCCAGATTGCCTTCAGATGATCCGCTGGTTTTCATATTTATTCTTGCGCTTAAAACAGGAACGTTTCCTAGTGCATTGAGGGTGCCACATGGTTGTCCAATCCTGAAAAATGGACCGGTGTTAAAGCAGCACCCAAATATAGCACCCGAATTTTTCGAAGATAGCCGAACGACCATGTACGTTCGTTGACTAAAGTACAAGGATCAAATTGAGATTATCGGGCATTTTACATACGTACATATTAACTTACAAAATACCAACTGCTAATTTGGTAAGGTGCTAATTTTTTTAAATACTGTAATATGTTGTGCGCTACCTTGTTTTACTTATTTAAGGTTAAATTATCGTTCTCAATGGTACATTTTGTAATATAAATCTGTAAGTGCATCTCTTTATTTCTTATCTTACTTAATTTTTCTATAAAGTTAATATGCATGTATGTAATGTATGCGATAATCTCGTTTTGATGGCTGTACCTCAGTCAACGAACGTCCATGGTCATTCGGCTAAGTTAGGAAATTTCGGATGCTATCTTTGGGTGCTTCACACCGGTGAAAAATGGCGAGGTGAGGTCTTTGAGATGTCGTTGTATAATCTCATTTTCTACTTTTCAAGGACATTCTATGGCCTGACCAACCTGGTTTTATAGAAAAGGCCACAAATCTGATGTGTTCTACATATTTCATATGTAACGTTATTGATCAGCATGAACAGACGGACGTTATATATACCGACTTGGGCTTTCGACCGTATAGATCACGGTATGCTTTCACAAAAACTTGAGTTGTAGGGGCTTTGTGGAAATCTTCTAAAACTGTTTATCTCATATACAGGGTGATTTAGGTTTAATCTTGATAACTTCAGGAATCGATAGAACAGGTTGTTCATTTGTGATATAAACTTATTTCAAAACTACAAAAAAAAATTAATTTCAATAAAACATCTACACACCACTTTGACCTGATTAATTTCGAAACTTTTTCGTCTCCTGTTTTTTTTCGACGTTTGGTTTCTGAGATATTCAAAGAAATTGGTGACAGTGTAGCGCACCAGCCCCTTAAATTTTATTTAACGTTATAGCAACCCATGAAAACAAAACTCAGTGATTTGTGTAAACTGACGTTTGTGAAAATCATTGTCAAAAGTATTATTTAAAGAGCATTTTTAGTGGTAAAAAAATGCCAAGAACGTTTACAAATGCTGAATATGCCGATATGCAATGAAAAACGAGAAAAAATCCTACTTAAACGCCCTCTATCTCGGAAACGATGCGTTTTAGGAAATAAGTTTATATACTCGCGACAAGAATTCAGACGACTTACAAACTAATGAATAATTCAGTATATTTTCATCAAATTATTTAAGAAACTGCAACTGCTAGTAATAAAACTATATGCTATACTAAAAGTTTGCATTATATATTGCACTAAATTTCAAAAAATGATAGTTTTCAACGCGACCAAATATCTAAAATTACGTTGACAATAAAAACAAATGTGTAACGTCAGCCGTCTGAATTCTTGACGCGAGTATATCACAAATGAACATTATTTTAACCTGTTCTATCGATTCCTGAAGTTATCAAGATTAAACCTGAATCACCCTGTATATCGAATTGTTTTCATTACGTTATTTACAACGGATTTAGATCTACTCAGTATCATATTACTTCAGGAGTACCTCAAGGTTCCAATCTGGGCCCACTCTTGTTTTCAATTTTTATTAACGATATTACAAATTATATTGATTGTTCTAAGATTTAAATTTCAGTCAATTAAATAAAATAGTATCTTGGTATGAGTTAAATAACCGTTGAATATTGCCAAATATCGTGTAAATTGAAGTCTGTTCAACTACAAGATTAACGCGGATGTCTTGAAGCACACGGGTAGTATAAAAGATTTTGGAGTGTACTTTGGTAGTATCTTTTCTTTCTCAGATCACGTTGGTTTTCTCAATATCCAGAACACGTTTTGTGATAAGACAAGGCCGTGAATTTCAATATAATGCTGCCTTGTTCTCACTATGTTCTGCAATTGTTCGGTCTAAACTAGAACACTGTTCTGTTTGGGATACCATTTATAATAACCAAGTTAATTTACTTGATTCAGTACAAAAATGGTTAAAATATTAATAACACGTTTTAAATTCGATTTATTAGAGTTTAGAAAGCACTTCCATAGCTTAAAATTTGTACATTCTCTATTACATAATAATGTTGACTGCGCGATATTTTAAATCAACTAAACTTTCTAACAGTTCGGCCTGCAAGTCGTACTTCTCTTACTTTTTATATTGTGACATATAATTACAATTCAAGTTGTAATTGCTGCGACATGCTTAAATTGTATTTAGCTTCTAGAGGTATAAAAGTCGTATGAAGATATTATGCTACCTTTATCTACCCATTTCTAATTTGGTTACATCAATTTAAACGTTATTTCCATGCATTAGTTTCTGAGATCCCAATAGTTACCTTTGATTTTGAGACTCCTTGTACGGCTAAAACTTTGTAAATGGATAAGTGTTTATAAGATTTAAATATTAGAAGTACCAAATTATCATTGTAATAGCTATAATATAGCTACTCCCAAAAAATATAACCAAGACATTCCATAATTGATTGTTCTGGTACTCCTTTGCCGTGTAAATAAAATTATAATTCGGCCAAGAGGTATTGGCATATATTTTATTAGAGCAAGCAAACTTTTAGATTTATTTGCGATGTAGATCGTTTATCAGGCCGAAGTTAGAGTAAAATTTACGGTTGCATGTAAGCAGGTTTGCGTTTTCTTTCACTTGACTGACTTTTATTACACTCAGCGTGATTGACATGTTCAGTGAAACAGAAGTTAGATTACGCAAATGCAGCGTATGTATGCGGTGCAGTGATAAAGTTGGTAGGAAATCTTTGGGAAAAAACAAGTCGACTTTTATTTTCAGTTATTAACATTTATGGGATACTTCCGGTTTTCCCGGAAATTGCATTACCTCTCTCATTTAAATGGAACACTAATATTTATGTTACAGATATCGAATCTAAGGTAAATTCAGATGATATGTCACAATGACTGTCAAACCTTGACAAATCATTCAAAAACGAAAATAAAATCTTTTGTTAGACTCAATAAAATATTTAACAATACATAAGATTTAATTTTTCCTTAATAACAATGATAATTCTAATTTAATGGAGTGAATGTTCGAAATGTGCTCCTGAACTTCCTAACAATAAATCTGATTTGCACTCTTCACGCACGATAAAATATAGGACAATGCCTGCCAAACGTTGACAGATCGTTCAAAAACAAAGAAAGCCTCTCATTAGACTGAATAAAATGTGTAACAATGCGTATGATTTAATAGCAAGTGCAAAAACAGAATTAATATTATTATTATTGTTGAAGAAAAATTAAATCATACGTATTATTAAACATTTTAAGTCTATCTAATTGCTTAAAAGTTAAAGACAAAAAAGTTATGCGTTAAAATAACCGTTGACCTACCCAAAACGGACGCCTATGACCGGTACTAGAAATTCGCAATTGATGGAATCGATTCATCTCTGAAGGCTAAACAAGCATACCAGTTTTTGTTTTTCTAAGTAGAAGCTTTCTGGAGGTATTTAAACAAAACTATTTACAAGGCGACATCTTCAAAGAGCTCTAGTTCCCTTAGGAAGCATTTTTGGACTAGGTGAATTGGGTTAAATTGTCTTAAAATTATCTGAGGAATCTCCGGTCTTCCTTTGTCAGGAGAGTTTCTGGACACCCTGTATATTTAACACAATGTTAATTTTACAACTCCGCTGTGTCAATAAAAATATCCATTTGCAGTTTTTCTTTATAAAACTGTTAACCACCAATTTTTATAATTACAAATTTTACCTTTTAGACAAATTTAGAAATGTTTAAAATAATCGTAATACGATGGCATGAAACGACGATAATACGAAACAATCGTTATAGATAAGAATAGGTGTAAAATACACAAGCATGATATTAAAGATCTCATCTTTTGTGTTCTTGTCGACAGAAAATGTAAGAATAAGAACACGTTTGGGTAGAAAGTAATTTAAGCAGGTGCTATACTGCAAAGTAGATTGTGTGCGGAAGATAATAACACTGGGTTCAAAAGAACCTGTCATTATAAAGTATTCGATAGAAAATGCTTGTACAGCACAATTGCGTTTCCTAAAAATGAGATTCGTAGCGTTCAATAATTAAAGTTGCTCCGCAAAAAACAACGTTGAGAAATATTTCTGCATGAATTTAATTTGTTCATTGTGAGATGTACGTTTTCTTGGGATTTAAAATAGAATTAGATAAAACTGAACAAAGAAACATAGTTTTTTTACCATAAGTGGTTGAAAATACAGGGTGGCCGCGTTTTGAATTGATTGCTCTGCAAAACGAAAACGACGCAACGGATATACAGGGTGTTACAAAAATAGTGTAAAATATTTAAGGAGGTAATAGTATGAACCAAAATAAGCAGAAAAGTCTCAATAAACATGGGACCGCAAAGTAACGGTTGCGGAGATAAGGAATGTTTTATGTTTTTCAGCCCCTTTTTTTATTTTGCAAAAACGTTGTGTATTTTCTTATAATAGTTGGTTGATGTTTAGTGAAATAAACAGTACGTATTTGACAGTTGTTCTCAGTGCACAAGTTTTCTTTCGCTATGGCTGGTTACTCTAACGCAGAATTAACAAATATGCATTTCATGTATGGTCGTGCTAATGGGAACGCCACCGAAGCGCGACGTCTTTATGTTGACGCTTATCCAAATTGCCAGATTCCTTCACAACGCATGTTTGGAAGAATTTACCAAAGATTGCGTGATACCGGTTCCTTGAGCAAACAGTGCCATTTATCCGGAAGACCAAGGTCGGTATCCACTCCTAGAGCAGAAGAAAAAATTCTAGCACTGGTAGAGCAGAATCCAGGTACGAGTGTGCGGAGAATATCAGCCGAGGTAGGAATTAGTGGTCCTCTTGTTTGGAGTATCCTTCACGAGCAACTGCTTTATCCATACCATGTGCAAAGAGTACAGGCCTTAAATCCAATAAATGATCATCAAGAACGTTTGGTTATTTGCCGCTGGTTTCTAGGTCATGATGCTGAAGACCCTCGTTTTCTTCATTCACATTCTTTTTACTGATGAAACCGGGTTCACAAGAAATGGAGTGTTAATTTTCACAATACACATATTTGGGCCGACAAAAATCCTCATGCTCTAGTAGAATCTGGATTGTATGTGACAGGTTTCTAGGTCCTGTTGTTTTACCAAACCGATTAATAGGCGCTGCTTATCTCAACTTTCTGCAGAACACACTGTATGAGTTTTTGGCAGACATTCCTTTGAATCAGAGGCAATAAATATGGTTCCAGCATGATGGATTTTTCCATGGCCGTTAGAGAGCATTTACACTAAATTTTTCCACATAGATGGGTAGGAAAAGCTGGACCTGTTTTATGGCCTCCAAGATAACCTGACCTGAACTCTATAGATTTCCTTGTTTGGGGATATTTGAAGACATAAGTGTATGATACTCCTGTAAATAGCCTGGAAGAGGTGCAACTACGGATTAATCAAAAGTGTCATGAAATCCAAACCAAGGAGGGTGTTTTTGAAAGAGTTCGAATATCGTTGAGACGAAGATGTCGTGCCTGCTTGGAAATGGACGGAGGGCACTTTGAACATCTTATGTAACTTTGTTTTTTGTTTGTTAAAAGCTTTCTTTGTCGGTTTATTCCTAATAAAATAAAATATTTGAATAACGAATAGTGGTCCATATCTCCGAACCGTTACTTTGCGGACCCATGTTTATTAAGACTTTTCTGCTTATTTTAGTTCATACTATTACCTCCTAAAATATTTTACATTCTTTTTTAACACCTTGCTTATAACGTTAAACATTAGTCGCCATATTGTTAATTTAGTTCATTTTTTATTGTTTGCGGTTCAATTTGTTGAAAAGTCTGTAAAAATGGAATGCACTGAAGATTTAGTGTACCTGAGTGTGTCAACAAGGTTTCCTTGAATCTTCTACCAAAGAAATCTCAAGAAGTTGTATTCAGAAGATGATCTCAAACTTAGCAGATAAAATGAAGCCGTTAGCGCTGGGGTCATAGTATTCAATGTTGCGGTCAATATTGGATATAAAAAAGGGACTGATATAAGCAAATATTCAGTTATGTGCTTTTCTGAGGAGGCGAAAAAAAGGATATGTACTGGAAAAATCGGGAGTATTTACAAAGAAGCAAGTTGATTGCTTTTTGAATAGTGCATCTAATAATTTACATTTGATGATGAAGGTAAACGCTTTAAGAATAAAAGAATAATTTTTAAAAAGCTTCTTTATAGGTCGTCCTAATACTGGGGGTTGCAGACGCAAGCCATTCTGATGAATTAGTCAATTTAACAATTGATAATGTTGAAGAAGGGCAATCCGCTGTAATTATAAACATTTCTAATACCAAAACCAAGAGACTACGTTATTTTACTGTGGTGGGGGCAGTTATTTAACTTTTATCGAAAATATGTTATTTTACTTCCACCCGGATTGGTAGAACGTCGATTATATCTCAAATATGTTAGTGGAGAGTGTCATCGAATAGTGGTCAATATTCATAAAATCAGTGTGGTCTCTCAAGAAGTGGATAAATATTTTAAGCTGCACATCTGGAAAGAGTACTGTGAAAACGCATTACGACGAACGGCTACTACCCTTGTAGTTGACAACGATGGTGATCTAACTTATCTTATAAGATACGAAGGATCGAGCATTGTGGTGGAAGGCTACATTGACTTCCTTTTGAATAATGAAAATATTGGCAAAAGAATAGTGAAAGTTTATAGTGGAATTAATATACCAATTACCGATATCATTTCTGATATAACTTATGAAAATAATATAACTATTAATGAAAACGTTTTGAACTGCTTTGAGAATTGCTCCAAGTATGAGGGCAGTGACAGTTTTAGTGGTTTATTTAATTCTAAAACCTGTTCAAACTGTGTATTTAATATCTATGTGGATGAACAAAAATTATTGTAAATATTGTTGATTCAATTTTTATAAATTAAAACTTGATTAAGACATCTAATCAAATGATTAAAAGTGTCAACTTTAGGTCCTAGAATTGAAAGTGAATACTTTTGTTGCTAAGATACTATTTATTTTCTAGGTTAGGAAAATGTCAGCCTTAGATCATAGTTTTGTGACGGTTGGAGAAAAAAATTATAAAATCAATCCCTTGATATCTATTAGGCACAAGAGATTTTTTATTAATATTTCAGTGGCAGGTATATCCCATTATTCTTTGATGAGATATATACACTCATTCAGTATTGCCACTCATATTCCAAACACTCTGTGTTATAATGTTTTACTATTGGAAATCGTTGGATGGTTTTCCAATAACAGGAAGGACATTTTATCCACTTAACATCCCAATGTTAAGTGCCCCATGAGATGATTATAACGGTATAGTATTATAAAGGAAGCTTGATTCATCCATACAATGCGATCGACAATGTTGCTGATGTAGCGTAGGTTGCATTAACCCAACAAACTCTAACCGTCGCTCAAAGTCTGTCAGTGTTAATGCTCGTATTAAATTAATTTTGAAGGAGTTTATGGGCTTCTGAGATTCCCTATTCAAGACTTACTTATTCCTACTTCCCCTGCTTCGGTTCGACTGAATCAACGTGTGTTAATTTTAACAAAGCCAACTGTCTCTTCTGCTTCGATATATACGAGAATTATCTGAATTTAATATTTAATAATAATAATAAAATGTATGTTAAATTCTTTCAGATTTAGTTAAAAAAATGACATGAAAGTGCAATTTTATATTAAACTTTCCAACTAAAATCTAACGGGACAGTCTTTATATGGCCTGTCATACTGCAAGTACCATTGAAAAGATCAAGTTCAGTATGGAGTAGCCAGAAGCCACCATATGTAGCTACGTGCTGTATCACATGTACTCAGCTAATCTTCTGTTGAGTTTGATAGACACGAATAGCTAGGATTAGTCGTTGCTAGCCATATTGATGAGAGCTAACAAGCTTGAAACCAAGATATATTTTGTGGCGCTGCTGACGAATTACTTTGGCTGTGCACATTAATTCTGTTTCTGGCAGAGACGAGTTACCAAGGTCACGGCATAACAACCCGAAAAATTACTATATATCAAATGATCGATTAGTTTGTTACTTTCTGGCTCTTATTACTCTTCAATATTTAAATTATTTCTCTTCTTTGTTTGGCGCTGACACCATAGGTCCTTCCTTTCTTTTATTTGAACCAATAAAAAAAACTGGGTCTTATTAACACTCTCTCATTCCTTACTCCTTGGTGTAGGTTTCTAATGTACAGTTTTGTAATTTTTCCTTTTCTTATTTCTTAATACCATTTTATCCTTCATTATTTGTTCGTTTGTAATATTTGTTTTTGCTTCTTGTACCATCTTTTGTTTTAGCTTTCTTCTTACACTCCTTATGAAACCATTCCTCTTCCTGCTTCATATATTGTTTATCGCATTGCTTAACAGCTATCTACTTATTGATCTAGCAACTATGTCGTTTCTCTTCTAGTGTCTAATTTCGGGTATTAATTGAATTACTTTTGCTTCTACCCATAGAATAATATGTATCTGCATCTAAATATCTGTAAACAATATGTTTTGATGTTCGAGTTCCATATTGAGTATAGACAAGAGCAATTTTACAGTGAGAACTTAGTATATAATATATTCCTTAAAGTTCTTACTAAATCTCACTGATACAGAAATTTAACAAAAAATATCTAACTTCCAAATGTAAATCTAAGTGCAAAGACTTAAAAAATACAGGGAACTATAGATTCAGTCTTTATACTCGTATGTAATGAAAAGAAAATAACCATATGCCAAATATTACCAGAAATAGATGAGACAAATATGTGTCACTGAAATTAGGCTCTGGTCTCACGTAATTTTCTACTCACAAAGGATTTTTAAACGGAAAAGTACCATTTTCTTTCAACTTAATAGTAAAGCTGATGTCTAGATTTTCTCTATTGTTGTAAACATGAACGTATTGTCAACATAGTCTAAGTGAGTTTAAAATTGATGACTTTAAGACCTGATTCTTAAAAGCTGTCAAGTTTGAAGATAAGTATGAACTTATTACTACCTCATCTTTTTATTCACAAAACTATTCTATATAATAAGAAGAGTCTTCATTTGATGGATCTTTTTGCCATACATACCGAAGCATTATTTAGATTTTCAGTCTACAATGTCAAGTAGATGTCTCACTATTATTTTTTATTGATTTTGACTCAATAGTTCAACCGTCAACTCGTTCCATGGTGCTTCTAAGAACTTCATAACTTTGCTTTACATAAGTTTACTTTGCATAATAACGTAACTAGCAAGACTGCTGGAGGGTTCATATCCCTGTAGGGTATACATAATTTAACTAGTTTTGGTCTGGTATGAACTGATATATCAGGCTTAGTCTAAGGAAAATCTTGAACCTTCCGTCCACAAATTTGCTAGCTTCAATTCCTGTATATGTTTCCATATACTCCAAAAGATTAATATTAATTATTTATTCCAATAATTTCGTTGTTGGTATTATTTTTTATAAAGCATAAAATAAAAATCTCTAAAACAGTATATTAAGAATGTAGAAATAAAAACAGTAATAATCAGATGGTGCCATATCCTTTTCGACTGCCTTCCCTCTTTCATTCTCACCATGTTCAAACCATTTCAGTTGTTAACGTTCTATGCTCACAAGTGCTGGTTCTACTTGTAAATCTTTCCTTATGTCTTCATGTCGTATTTTGTCCTTCCTTGACACCTCTTAAGTATTACATTCCTACGGGCGGCAATTTATTTTTCTGTTGCTTTGTTAGCGTCCAACTCTCGCATCGCTACATTAAAATTGGTTTAAATATTGTCTTATATACTGTTAGTTTTGTCTTCCTTGTTATTTATTTTTTCTTATTAAAGTGTTATTTAGTGCGTAATATAGTTTTGTTGCATTTTCAATTCTGCTATTTATTTCGCCTCGTTTTTCCCATCTTTTTGTATATTTACTCCCAAGTACTTGAAGCTGTCTGTCTGTTCGAACTTTTGGCCGTCGAGCTTTACTGTTACCATTTCTTGTAAAAATAATGTTTGCAAGAAAACGAGGGTCTTCAGCATCATGACGTAGAAACCAGCGGCAAAACACCAAACGTGCTTGATGATCATTTATTGGATTTAAGGCTTGTTGCACATGGTATGGATAAAGCAGTTGCTCGTGAAGGATTCTCGGCTGATATTCTCCGCACACTCGTACCTGGATTCTGCTCTACAAGTGCTAGAATTTCTTCTTCTACTCTAGGAGTGGATACCGATCTTGGCCTTCCGGATAAATGGCACTGTTTGCTCAAGGAACCGGTATCACGCAATCTTTGGTGAATTCTTCCAAACATGCGTTATGAAGGAATCTGGCGATTTGGATAAGCGTCAACATAAATACGTCGCGCTTCGGTGGCGTTCCCATTAGCACGACCATACATGAAATGCATGTCTGTTAATTCTGCGTTAGAGTAACCAGCCATAGCAAAAGAAAACCTGTGCACTGAGAACAACTGTCAAGTACGTACTGTATTTCACTAAACATCAACCAACTATTATAAGAAAATACACGTTTCTGCAAAATAAAAAAGGGCTAAAAACATCAAACATTCCATATCTGCGCAACCGTTATTTTGCGGACCCAAGTTTATTAAGACTTTTTTGCTTATTTTGGTTCATATATTACCTCCTTAAATATTTTACACTCTTTTTTTAACACCCTGCATCATCAAGTAGTTCGCGAATGCGCATTCTTCTTCTTTAGTAGCATCTCAACATATTGGTCATAAACAATATGTGGCACCATTATACAATATGTTTCTGTTTTTTGACTTCAATTTAATACGTGCAAATAAAAATTTGGTTTAATTTTCCGGATATTTCTCTTTTAGCTTCCTAAAATGGGGTATACAATTAAGATTTTAATTAAAAACTGAAACCCTTCACCTCATCCCCCCCTCGACCTTCCGGCATCCCTATATTATAGCACACAGGCCACATGCAACCCTCATTATTACGTTCTGATGAGTTATAGCATCATCTCGCCTGCTTCTGGCTTGAATAGTATACGCACATGGCTTATCAAATGGGACGGTTTCCGGAAATCTGCAAACGCGACCAACCACCGTGAACTTTAAGCTGCTTAGCAGCCGCGATATAATAATTGGGCTGCCATGCGAGACCGAATATGCGGGATATCATACGTCAAAAAAAGATTTGTTTATTTTTCGATTAGTTATACTGGATATTAAGGAACAATACAGAACATTGAAAGAGAAAAGCGGTTGTTATCGAAAAGAGCGGGCAATTGTGCATTTTTCAAATTCATCCCACCAGTCAGCTGTCATTCACAACAGCATTGGTTTGATTCGTTAAAGTATTGCTAGAGATCTATAAGGGGCCATCCATAAATTACGTCACACGAATTTTAGGACTTTTTAACCCCTCCCCCCGTCCTTGTCACAGGTTGTCACATTTTCAGAACCTCCTCCCCCCCTGATGTGACATCACACATTTTTCAAATTTATGTATGTAGGTATTTAAAAATAATCAAAAGAAAATAGTTATTTTTATTTTTTTCTTGCTTTTATTATATAATCTTTAATAAAATCAACATAAAGTCAAATATTCTAGATAACAGAAAGAAACGACTTGATAGTCTTTTTGTTTATCATCGGCTAGTGTTCGTAATATCTACGTGGCTTCACCTCGTAGAGCAACTATTAATGATGTAGCCTTTTCTTCTTCTGAACAGTTATTTGCCAAGGCAGCTGCTTCAAATTGTTTTAGGTAAATGCTCCACGACACCTTTCCATAAAATGTTGGTGGCTTCACTCTTGACGATGGCAGAAAACTGCTTTCAGTCTTAATGACTTCCCTCGCAGAAAACTGAGATTTTAGATTTCTAACCTCGTATTCTAATTTTACTATACTTTCTTCTACGACTTTGGTGACTTCATTCTGTAACTTACTAACACTTTCTTCTACGACTTGGACTTTATCTTGCACCTCACTTCTCAATAGATTGATTTCATCTTCAATCAACAGTTTCCTTAAATTCATTAAGATTAACCTCAATTGTCTCTTCCAACTTCTATTGTTTTCTTACAAACTGATTTTCATTTCGCTTCTTAATTCTTCCTGACTACTTTTCATTTCTTCTAAACTGTTCTTTACCTCCTCTTGACTGTTTCTCATTTATTTCATCATTTCGTCTTGGTTAATCTTTACTTAATCCTGGCTGTTTTTCATTTCCTTTTTTAAATTTTCTCCCATTTTGTCTTAACTCTTCTTCATATTTTCTTGGCTCCTTTTCATATCCTTCATCATCTCCATTAACTGTTTTAATGTTTCCTTCATTTCCGTCGCTCTTGATCTCGTCACTGGCATTCATTTGTCTACTCCTAACGTCTTCTTTGCGGAACGTCGCACTTCTAACACCAATGTAACCTCGAAATTGGGAATCTTAGAAACACGTCATGCAGACAAACAACTTTATTGTCACTCTTGATTATACAATAAATATCCTGCAAATCAATTTCACAACTGTCAACGCTTTACTTTGACGTTTGTCACTCGCTTTTGGCTGCTCAATATAAACTGACTGTGACGGCGGAATTGATCTTCTTATATAGGTTTTTAGAGTTCTGGAAGTTTCTGCGATCTCGAGAACGTGTCGAGAAACAAATAGAATATAGCCTGGAATATTCCGAAAAAGGTCAAAATAAAGGTATTCCAAAAATTATAAATTCTAATTTAAACAGGAACATAATTAAAAAGCTAAAAGGTACGTGAGCTTCCATAACAATATGTTTGAAAAATTACCCTGTAATACATTTCAAACCAATATAAAATTCATGCAACTTTCCCATTGTCTTATAATGAACATGGTGTCAAATAACACGCAAACTGAAGCTGATGGATCATTCAAAACGTGCCTTTATCAATTGGATAAAAAAAAACTAATTGATTTTCTCCAAAAAATTTTCTTTTGCGACTAAGTAAATTTTAAAATTGGTGGGCATGTTAGTAAATGAAATTGTCGTACCTATTTGGAGTGAAGAAAACCCAGGATTAATTCATGATAAACTGGTACATCCTAAAAGTGCCACTGTTTGATACAGGAAGTGTAATTAGTCTATGCTTATTTGATTATATTGCTGGTGATGTAACTGTGAATGATCTTAAATATTGTATGATCTGGTTTACATTTGATTTCAAAAGGATAGCTTTTCTCGTGCAAATTACACAATTAATTTATTGAGAAGCATTTCGTGAATCACCAATATTGTGTGATTGGACACTGTAGGATTATTGTCTTTGGGACTACGTTAACAACCAGGTCTATGATAACAATTTGTAATTGGTTCTTGAACTGAAGTACAAAACCATTGGTAAGATAAAGCTACAATGATGCAATTGATAACTTTTCATTTCCATGACCTTTCCAATTTGCAATATAAATATTTATGAATGCTGAAAAAATACATTTAATATTTATTTAATTTTTATTGTAAGCCCAAGTTGTGTCCCATTTAAGAAAACATTTAGGGATCAATTGGGTTTTACAGTATTGTTCCGCCTTTTTATATATTTTTAATTGGAAATCGTTATGGTTTTATTACGTAGCAAATAAAAAGTCAGTTTTGTGAAAAGGGTCGTTTGTAAAATATTGCCGAATACGCAGCACAGATTCCCTCGCTTATACATACAAGGCTTTGGGCATTTAGAAATAAAAAATGCGTGATAGGGGGATTCGATTATATTCTAAAAGTAAAATAAATGCTATTCATGGAATTATATTTTCTACGAGAAATGATCAAAATTTTTTCAGAATTCCACATCGCTTTGCAATTTTGCATTCGTCTAAAATCCCAATTAGGTAAAAATCACAAAGCAATAGGTCTGGGGTGTCAAGTGGGTGCTCTAAAATTCTTCATTGTTTTTGTTGAATTTTTTATTTACCTGAATGTTTTCCTTTTATTGCTTGATGAAGCTTGTTCAGATTTTTATTGTTTGTAGTTGTAGATTTTTAAAAGTCTATGAGCCCTTCATGATCGGAAAGAATATCACCATCACCGTACTTGCAGAAGACTGTGGTTTTAATTGTTACCTGTCACCTATAGCTGAGGCAATCGACGAGTAACCTTGTTGTTCTTATCTTGAAACCGGTCTGGTAGCGGCAAAGATGAATTACTGTAACTGTTCGTTATAAGGTTTTCAGGTGTAACTCAATGCTGGTCGGGACATTAGCCTGCCGAGAGTAGTTGTTTCCTGAAATTCTATTTTTGCAAAATATCGTTTCTGACCGAAAGCCAGGAGTAGCCAGTGACCACTAAATGTAGCAACGTGCTGAATCATGAGTGATCAGTTACTGGTGTTGAGGTATGATACTGATTTTACAAAATTATATAATTGTAATAACTTTCTCCTGTCAATAATAATTGCTGGTGATGAAACATGGTGTCATTATTTTGAATCATCCAGTACGTTATCATCGATGAAATAAAAAAATTCAAATTTATAACTACCAAAATTATTTGAGCCATAACGGAGACTTGCTCATGGATTTTTATGAATCTAAATTAAAAATCTGTACAATGGAAATCTGAACAAGCCTGTTGCTGCAGCCTGCATTCTCAGATTTCCGTTCATCAGGTTTGACAAACACGAACAGCCAGGTTTAGTCGTCGTTTGTTATTTTATTCTCTATTTTATAAATTTGCAATTTGTAAACGGAAAACTTTTCTTGGTCCAGAAGGGTTAAATACAGCCGTAACGAAGTCTTGCCAAAAAATTGGTTTTCTGAAGGTCTATCGAAAAAGTTATTTTCTTACGATCATGTGGAAAAGCGTACCTTTCCCTACGATTTTTCATGGCGAAAGTCCGCTCGATTTTTGTTAAATTATACAGCAGGTTTATCGTATTGTTTTGACAATGCTTGGATCCAAAGTAATTCAACGGATGCAGGCAGCCTTATCAGCATGCTTATGAGTCACCGATAAAAAATCCTGTCTTTTCCATAACTACATGCAATTTTAATTGTGGATATTATTTAACATAATAATAATAATAATAATAATAATATCTCTACCCCTCATTCTAATCACAGGATTAGCCCAGAAGTCGGAGACTTGTGCGGGAGAGGGCGGCATATTATTATTAAGCAGGCATTTGCGCCCAGGAACGACATACGTTGGTAGGCCCTAACCGCTATTCAGTGCAGGAATGAGGAAAACCTGGAAAACCTCATTAATTAGGGGGGTAGTCAAATATCAACCGGCATCAATCTCTCACATTGACCCAAGCTAACATTATTCCACCCTACCATACCCACAGAGAGGGTGCCAATCTTCTCTACGAATATAGCTTATATACGGTCTACCGGCAGCTGGGCTCGAACCAACTCCGTCTAGTCACCTCGATTCAAGTACTAACGCCTTAAACCGCGCGACCACTGACCGATCCAAGCTTTCAAATTTTCAATCAGTTCAGTTCGAAGGTTGAGTTTGATTTATTTTATTCCTTCTCGTCTTAAACTACCCAAAATGAGTGAGGAATCTCTCAATGATGTTCCAACAGAGATATTGGAGGCCGCTACTGCATTAATTCCTGCAAAATTAAGAATTCTCTTTGAAAAAGAGCTTGTTGCCTTTGACCAATGAAGTATGGAGAAGAACACTTCATCCTTAAAATAAAAATATTTTTGGCTTATTTCCAAGATATTGCAAAACGTAACTCTCCGTCAACTCTATGATCGAAGTATTCGATGTTGAAACTATGCCTGAAAGTAAGGAAAGGCATTCATATCGGAAAATACCTTCAAACTGACGGCATACCTGAAGAAATCAAATGTTGTTTACAAGCCTAAAATATCTAAGGTATTAGAAAGAAAAATACGTCCTTCCTAAGTGGCAGAGAGCTGCGTGCAAAGGTGGACAGGGCCCTGTCCACCTATCGACCCATGGAAGTCGGCGTCCCCCAAGGAGCCGTGCTGTCTCCGCACCTTTTCAATATCTTCACGGCGGATCTATCCAGGACGGAGCACATTTCCGTGTGCCTCTACGCCGATGACACCGCCATTTTGGCCCCATCTCTAAATCCGGAAATGGCGACGAGGCGACTCCAGAGAGCCCTAGGCAGACTGGAGGACTGGTGTAGCCACTGGAAGGTGACGATCAACGCGGAGAAAAGCCAAAGTTCTCTCGTAGGTACAGAGCGCAGCCGGAAGGCCGCGTGACGTTCAACGACGAGGACATCCAGTGGACCGACGAAGCCAAATATCTAGGGGTGACCCTAGATAGAAAGCTGACCTGGAAGCCACACGTCAACAAAGTGGTTCGCAAAGGCAAGTTCGTGAGGGCGAAACTCTATCCGTTACTCCATAGGGATAGCCGACTGAGCCTTGGCAACAAAGTAAGGTTAATCAAGACTGTCTTACAGCCACAGTTGATGTATGCCGGAGCAGCATGGGGATACGCAGCGAAGACGCACCTGAAAAGAGTGCAACAGCGACATTCGCCGGGATCTGGGATTCACGCCAGCCCTGGTAGCGATGAAAGCGCGAGCGGAGGCAATCTTTGCACGCGCAGAAGTCCACAGCAATCAGCTGATCCAGGCGGCGGTGGACTACCGACCCGATGCGGCCATCAGGTACAGGCGGCCAAGGTTTCAACTCCTGGACGCGGGGTAAGTTGAGACTTCTTCTGTTTCAGGACAGCCAGGATCAAGAATAGGACCACGAAGAGACTTTGACTTTCCGCACTCTACCCAGGAGTCTGCCTAGGCGGGCTCCGTTACAGTTCTTTGTCCTAGCGTCTCCCTAGAGCCACAGTGCTAATCCTGATTTAATCTAAAACCCCTAACTAGCCGCAGGCGTGCTCGCCGCGGCCAAAACATGACTACCCCCGGGGGTTAACGAGTCGGCGAAGAAAGAAGAGAAGACAGAAGAGCGCCAGAAGATAAGCCCTTGCCGACGGGGCTTGCCAGGACAGGAGGAGGTTCCCAGAGCCGCAGGCATCGGCCGCAATTGCGGTCGAGACTGACCGGAGAAGGGAACCCACCTCTACGAGGCGTCCAGGCCTACAGCGATGAAGCGGGGAAAGAGAGATAGTCCCTCTCTACCCCGCTCATCCGAGGTCATTTATCCTGCCAAGGATATTGGCACGAGAAAGAAAATTATTGCCATACCAAACACGAAAACCAATTCTTCAACAAAATTTGTGGTGAATAAGGAAGAAACTATTAAACATGTCTATATTTATCAAAGTTATGTTATTCTCCTAGCGATACACCTCACGATCGGTTTTTCTTATTCTATAAAGGGGGTAAATGTACTAAGCAATGTATGGGTATCAATAGCTTCGGGAAAATGCCATCTAACATCGCTGGTTACTTAGGCCTCCCAAATCCCGAAGCCTATACAGGACATTGTTTTCGGCGCTCTTCTGTCACATTATTACCCAACTCCGGGTTTAGCGGTAGGTGAGTCATACATTGAATATTGTTTGGATAATAAAAAGAAAACAGCCCACAGCATTCTCAAAGCACCAAATCCCTCATCAGAACTTAAAGAGAACCGTACTGAAGCACGAATCAATAGTAACAGTATGTTCCTTGACTGAAGAACAGCATCTAGCAGCTATTCCCTCATCACTGAGGTTACAAGTTAACCCTGTAGCACATACTTTGGATTCCATGTCTGATGGACATTCTCAAGCTGATGTTGCATCAGCATTGAATTTACAAAATGCCACAAATTGTAGATTTGATTTCAATGTTTTTGTAAATGATACTGCAGGAAACAACTACTCCGCGCACTAATGCCCCGACCGGCATTGAATTACTCCTGCAGTATCTGTGTGAACAGTCAAGAACCCTTGTCGGACACACCACCAGACATACATCTTCAATGTTTGTCCGTTTCGGCTGATTAGATCATGATCGTAGGAAAAATATTGGTTCTAACACGTGCAGAAAGTGTCTTTTCCGCACTCGATTACTGATTAGCAATTAGCATGCTACCAAACTTAAAAACAAAACAACCATTTTATGCATGTATCCTCTCCCGTAATTTATCCGATGAGTTTTGTTACAACTCTGTATAATACAATCGAAGTATAACACTGTTCTGTCATCATTCACTCCCAAACATAATTATTCAATACTATTTTAATGCAGTTCCCTATTAAGGACAATATCTATCAATTGCTTTCGTTAAATCTGAAATTATCATTAACAAATTGTCTGCATCTGACTCTGATGTCAGTCGTCAGATGTAACGTAATTAGAATAGCACGCATATTTTATTTGCTTTTACCTACGTAATAAATCCATTACAAAACTAACTGCCCTCATAGACTGATTAATGTTTTTTGGGGAACTTTTGCCTTTCAGTTGAAAATGTCAACCGAGCCCGACTAAATCTTAAAAGTAGTAATACACTTCGAGGCAAATCCTTTTTTGCGGTAAGCACCCTTCTAGGATGTCCTTTTCGATACCCAAAGTGTGGTTGGCATGTCTGTGTCTGAAACGGGTCCTTAGTTTACGAAAATTGGAGACTACAAAACAAGATATAATCACCTTATCCAAGGACATAGATTGAATTACGTTAATTTGGGAATTGCTTTGGCAACGTTTCTTGTCTCGTGTAATGAAGGCTAAATTTAATAATGTATTTGATATATAGTAATGAATGAATGCCAAGCAAGGCTAGAGCTCTCCTTATAAATAATAGATTTAATAAGGAAAGAACATCTGAATTAGTTGTTAAAGGACCACGTACATTTCATTCTAATTAAACTATACTTATTTTCTATAAAAGCTGATAGCAAAGAATACAGGGTGGTTCATTTTTCATAGCTCGCCATTAGCATTTCGGAAACCGTAAAATATACAAAGTGGCTCAAATTAAAAAAAGGTGTGCCTTTTGATGGCCATTAAGATAAACTAAACAAATCTAAGATGTCTGCTGCCGTTGCTGGTATTTTGAGAGAAAACTGAAAATAGAGATTTTACAAAATGTTAGTCATTATTTCTCAACAGAAAAATCTGATATTTGGTAGTTAATTTCTCACAATATACATCTAAATTTACTGGTTTTGAATAGAACAGAAATTTTGTCACCTGTTATTAATTGTAGCTATTGCCGCTAGTTTTAAAAATGAAAAAAAAAACAGTTTTTGTAGTTATTTATGTGATTTTAAAGGTATTCATAAAATGATTACAAATTAGAAAATCTAATTGTAATGGCAAAATATCCTTTTGGTAGTGTCTAAAGGGTTACTTAATACAAAGGAAAAATGTCTGTAGCAGGCATCCCTTAATATTCTTCATGAAGAGTAAGGCCCAACAAGAAAAGTTCCAACAATACCCACCCATACGTTAAAAGAACACTGATGTTGAAATCGAGATTCCACTATGGAATTAAGGTTTTCATTAGACCAAACGTGTTTATTCTGGAAGCATCTCTGAAAAAATTAGCTTCATCGGTAGACAGTATGCCATTTTATTAAATTTTTTTTTCAAAATCCAGTAGCAAAATTGTAGGCGAACAGGATAGCCTTGCGGCAATAAAGTTTGAACCCTTTGTATGTGATACGAGTACAATTGTTGATGCTTTAGAGTGGATCAAACTCGGGATCAAACTAGTTTACGAATTACATTAAGATTTTCAGTGATCTTCTTAGTACTAGTATTTAGGCAATTTCGTATAAGTTAGGTTCTACCAACTCAAGCGTTCTAACATACAGAGATCTTTTTTTTACTGTTTAAGAAAGGTATTTTAAGCTAATATGTATCAAATCTCCTACAATTCCTATCAATGAAGTCATATGTATGTTCTCTGATACCAAACATCTAGGTATGCTAATGAACATCCACAGACAAAACTCTATTCAATAATTATCTAAAGAATTTAATATATTTACTAACCTCTGGAGTGGGAACTCGAAATTCAACCACAATAGATGAGATCTCACTTATTTCTGCATTTTATTAGGATTGCTTCATCAGGTGGCCTCCTTTAACTTGAGTCAAATATCTAACTATAAAGATGATTATACCAATAAATTAAAATTATTTGAAATTGAATGTCAAAATAAAATATCGACAACGTCAAACTGATTAACTGTTAATGAATATCATAACAACCTGGGTGTAATTCAACGCAGTTTGGGGCTTTTGTCCACTGAGTAGTTAGTTTCACACAATATTGTTAATACCTGAAAATATATGAAAAAAAACTATACATAAAAGGTAAAATTTTTTTTTAATTTTTATTTATTTTAGTAGGTTATTATGATATTCATTGACAGTTAATCAGTTTGACGTTGTCGACATTTTATTTTGACATTCAATTTCAAATAATTTTAATTTATTGGTATAATCATCTTTATAGTTAGATATTTGACTCAAGTTAAAGGAGGCCACCTGATTAAGCAATCCTAATAAAATGCAGAAATAAGTGAGATCTCATCTATTGTGGTTGAATTTCGAGTTCCCACTCCAGAGGTTAGTAAATATATTAAATTCTTTAGATAATTATTGAATAGAGTTTTGTCTGTGGATGTTCATTAGCATACCTAGATGTTTGGTATCAGAGAACATACATATGACTTCATTGATAGGAATTGTAGGAGATTTGATACATATTAGCTTAAAATACCTTTCTTAAACAGTAAAAAATGTTACAAAAGCTAATAATAAGGAATATATGGGTAGATATTGTGGGTGTAATTCAACGCAGGTTGGGGCTTTTGTCCACTGAGTAGTTAGTTTCACACAATATTGTTAATACCTGAAAATATATGAAAAAAATACAGAGGTCTTCCAAGAATTGAAGCACTCTAAAATGAGCCTGAGTCCGAAAGACCTTGAAGAACAGTTCTGAACATACCTGGATTTGGAGTGGGATGATTTGGACATTTTTCCATATAAACTGCTCTAGGTTCAGTACCATTTCCATCTGCAAGCCCATAAATGTAAACCATATTGGCCATTTCAGGATTTGAATATGCATAAGCCATTACTAAACCTTAATATTTTTTAAAAAATAAGCTTAATTTGACAACACACAGTATTAAATAAGATGACAGCTTCTTATTATTATTGTTTTGCATGACTTTCTTAAGATATGCTTAAATAATTTGCACTTCATCAAATAAATAAAATCAAATGGCCATTAAAAGCTGCAACTTTTTTTATTGAACTGCCAAACAGGCTGTAATAGCCTAATTACATGGAGTACTATTTTTCTTACACCCAATGGTGAACCACGAAAAACGGACCACCCTGTATATGGACAAATATTATAGTATCTCAACGCTGGTCGGACATTCGTCCGCAGAGTAGTTAGTTTTTCGCAATATAGACTATATTTTAGTATTTATTGTTATATGTTGTGTTTGATGCTTAATTTAATTATTTTGCAGTTAATCCTGTACAGGCTGGGTCAACGAACTCTTAAAGTACATTTGCTACATCTAAACTTCTGGTTTTGAATACCTAGTTGGAATTAAATATAAAACAGATATTTTGTCACTTGTATTTAGCTGTAGCTATTCTGTTGTTATTCGGTTTGCAATACAAACAGTGTAAAGAAATAAAAAGTGAAGATAGTACCATGGCGCATATGATGACCTATTTTATTATACAGGGTGATATTTTTTTTTTGGCAAATTATGATCGATGATACTCATGCCTCGGCCGCTGGTAAGTTTCTAAAGCGGGTATTTTTTTTTGTTTCATGCCTATTGTCATACTAAACATGCATACCGTATTTGGTTAAATTATCAGATAGTTAGATATGTCGCCTCATGCTGTTCGCAATGGATTACCAGAATTAAATATTTTATCTTGATAGAAACATTTTTTAGTGTCACTGGCATGCTCTTTTTGCTTTTTTTATAAATATCATGCATTTCAGAAATAAATAGTTTTATATTATAAAAAATAGCTAAGTTCTTGATTTCAGTTTCTTACCTCTATACAGGGTAATATAGAACTTATCTAAAAAGAAAACTGAATGCACAAGAGACCCTTACAAAAACAATTTTGTAAAAAAAAATCATAAAGGGCAGTTCAAAAATGTTTTAAAAATACACTTCCGCACGACACTGGAAACTGATCCACTTTAAAAACTGTTACTATGATTTGCCGATGCCATCGGCGACCGGACAAAAAATGGAAAGAAATTCCAAAAGAATGAAATAAATAACAGTTTACAATAACACCTATTTTATACAGCAAATTCAACTGCGTTTGCCGCTTTTGTTTTTTATTATTTATAGAATTAATTTGTGGTTATAATTAATAAAACAGTATGACAAACTAACACAAATATTTTTGCTTCTTGTCCGTTTTAAACTCGTAAGGCAGCAACTTTGATACGTTTGCGTAAATCATCAATAGTAGGTACCCATTTTGGTGTGATACACTTCATTTTTTAAATATCCTCTCAAATAGAAGTCTATATGTTTTAAAGTCAGAAGATCGTGGCGGCCATGGTACCGGTCCTCCTCGTCCAATCCCTTGGTATTAATGCTTTGACACGCTGTACATGGCACAGATAGAATTGAGCCTCGTGTATGATACAATACACTGCTGCAGTACGCCGTGGACGCCCTAGACCTCCATGTCTTCCAAGATTCGATTTCAAATTTCTCTCGCGTTGCACTACACTTACACTCACTGCTCACCGGGAAATCGTTTTGCTAAGGCATTTTCACATCGCCATAAATTAAAACAATATCCATCAACTCCGAATTGTTATATAAGCCATTTTTGAGTCTTAAAAAGCTAATGTAAAGACTGGCATCACAGAAACTTTAATACCTACAACAAGTGATCGGATTCCAAAATTCGAAATCGCCTGGCTAGAGACTACAGTAGCAGAGGGATGTAAAGGATGAAAATATTACAACTTCAATATTTTTTTACTGGGAAGGCTGTTAAAAAAAATTTTTTTTACAATACTGACATCATTTTTCATGACGACTCTATTCATCACCTTGTATAGTGTACAATATATGTGCCAAAAGTGAAATAAAAGTAAGGCAAAGCAAATGCAGCTTTTAGCAGTTTTATCATAAATAACTATTTAGTACGAGTAGCTTATAGATTTCTCAAGTAAAAATGTTTTGGTATGTCTATTTAATGCAATTATTTTACCGGGGATAATTAATTTCTACTAATGGCTAAAAGATATCGCAGTGTACATACCGATACTTTAGTCATATTAAGAAAATCTCCAAAATCTCTGCACTGTTCCCTACTTATATACAAATCGCAGTCTATTAAATCCGCATTTATAATAATTAAATTCGTGTGGAAAACGTTTCACATGGATAAACTCCGAACAGCCAGGCTTAAGCCAGAACGCATTTGTGCAAACAATATGATAATTCCGAATAATCCTAATAACATTGCTCAGGCGTTTTGCTATTAATTTAGTATTCTACAAATAATGTTTGTTTGTAACGGTAAAATGCAAATTTCTTCTTCACAATGCCCAACTGGTAAATTATGAGCTGCGTAATTGTTTCACTGAATTCGCAATACGTCAGTTCTATTATTAGTTATGGATTGATTTATGTCAAATCAAGTGATTATCTCCATCAATTTATAGTGGAAATTCATTTAGCCGTGTTAACATTAAATTGATTATAAATTTCATATTACTGTGGACGTCTATCAGCAGAATAGTCTGCTGTTCTCATTTCAAACTTTCTAAATTGCGTTATAATTATTGTGAATAGAGACCGCCCTAAATCATTTTTCTCCATCACTTGATGATTTTACACAATCTCATGATTAAAAACATTGACTGCTAGGTTATTCAACAACATTTGTAAATAGTAGTCAAATTGTGTACCTACTAATATAAGAATAGTATGTGGTTTCTAAGTATAATACAAATTTGTTACTGTTAGTAACTAGTCTAGAATATGGTGTTTTTGACGAGTAGACAAGATTTCAGGATGAGCTGTAGTCGAGTACTGGAAATATGCGAGTCTAAAACAAACAGTTTTCTAGGATAATGTGGAAAAATGTACCTATCCGCACGATTTCTTTAACAGTAGGCCTATCGTAGTATTGTCCAATGTAAGTCAGCGGATGCATTAAGCGAAAAAAATTGGGCTAGACTTTTCTCAAGATGCTTATGAGTACCGCTTGATACATCTTTCGTCTAACAGTAAATAGCAGAATAGCAGTAAAACTGCTGTGATGCTGAACTACGCTGGACACCGATAATAATTCCTGCCGTTTCCATAACTAACAGTTTTGATTGTTTATATTTTTGACATAAGCTTCCAAATTTTCAATCAGTTCAGTTTGAAGATTGAGCTTGATTTATTTTTCATTTATCTTCGTTGTAAATTACGTAAAATGAGTGAAGAGTTTCTCAATCATGTTCTGACAGAGATATTGGAGACTGGTAATGATGCAAGTGCTACAATCCTTCGGCCAAAGGCACATGGAGAAGAACACTTCATCTTTAAAATAATAATATAATAATAATAATATCTCTCATTCTAATCACGAGGATTAGCCCAGAAGTCGAAGACTTGTGCGGGAGAGGGGGCGGCATATTATTACGTTGGTAGGCCCTAACCACCATTCAGTGCAGGAATGAGGGAAACCTGGAAAACCTCATTAATTAGGGGGGTAGTCAAATGTCAACCGGTATCAATCTCTCACATTGACCCAAGCCAACATTCTTCTACCCTACCATACCCGCAAAGAAGGTGCCAATCCTCTTCACGAATATAGCTTATGGTTTACTGTCTGCGGGGGTCGAACCCACAGCAATCTAGTCACCTCGATTCAATATCTGTGTATGAACTAAACGTATCACTATTTACTTTCATCTTTGAAGAATTTTGTCGTTTCTTCCTATGTGTATTTTTCAATACTATTCACTTAGCATTGTAGTAGCATCGCGCTTGATGAGCTGTGATAGACAGAATTAATGATATTAGAGATAAAATGCCTGTATTTTTGCGAACATCGCCCTGATCTCAATTAAGCAAATGACATTTGTCTAGTGCAGCTAAGCGGAAAACTTAATTTAACGTGCAATTTTTTCTGTCGTCCTCTTCATTATCATGCCGGGAAAATAGTTATTTTTCGGACTCTGTATTATTAAAAGGCTAAAAGCATTATCTTGTAGGTCATTACGCAAGGATGATTCCATTTTGTTGCTAATTTAATTATTTTTGTTCTCTGGATTTAGTTATTAGTTTTAATATGCAGGGTGATACAGATACCAGAAAATTGGTTATGCAATAACAATTGGATAAATTATTTGATTTGTGTTTTTTGCCTTTCTGAATATTTGTGGTTCTAGCATTACACATGACTAAAGTCCTCTGTGTCACTAGATGAAACTACTAGTTTAATCATGTTCAGCTCTGCCTAACCTCCGAGAATCTCGAAAGTGGCTCATGGATAATATAAAATCAGTATTTCTATAAAAAATATATATAAAAAATGATTTTTATAAGAGCTTGATCATTATTTTTTTACTAAACAGAGGCAAGAGCAGAGGTGAAACACATTACGTTAACAAAAATAACACATATTAAGTCTAAACTAAAATTACAGTGTATGAGCTAGAAATAGGTAGAAAAAAAAAGTTGCCTGAAGGAGGAAGAATAGGCATCTAAGTAACTTTTAAAAGAGTTTATAATAGAAGCAGAAAGAGGTTGGTTCAAAGCATTCCACAAATAAAACACGATTAGATTTGTAAGATAAGTTTTAACGACACGTTGTTTGGTATTTTTCGTGTCTTAGCTTCCGGATGCGACCATGGAGTTTTTCGTCATTGCTGAAGGTAAACACATCTTGGAAGTTAACTTTGATGCTTGTTCTTCACTTGATCACTTGATCACTTAAAGTGGTCAGTTCGATTTCTCCTGGTGAATGTATGTCGAACTGCTTCCAAAAGTCATATATTCTGTTTGAGATTTCATTACAATATAACAAAGTCAAATTCTATAAGTGGACTCACATGTGCTTTATACAGGGTAATTCTTGTGAGATATAAGTGGTCTGCTACTTCCTGCTCTGCCTAAGGGGCTCGACTTGCAGGAAGCGACCTACATTACAGCAAGTACTTAGTCGCAGACCTCTCTCCTGGGCGACGAGCCATTAAATCTATAAATGATACTGCAGGAAAAAACTACTCTGCGGACTAATGCCCCGACCGGCATTGAATTACACCTGCAGTATCTGTGTGAACAGCCAAGAAGCCTTGTCAGCCACACCACCAGACATAGACCGGTTTTGGGCTTGTTAGCTCTCATCAGTATGCCATATGTGGCTCTAGCATCCAACGGCATCACGTCAAAGTTGCGTTCTAACAAAGTGACTCGCAAGCAGTCAACAACATGTCATCGACGTTGTACAAGAGATCCTCTGCGAACCCAGCGAACGCCAAAAATTCCTACAAAGGGTAACCTCCAACCTGGTTATCTAAAATTCTCCGTGTGAAACTACAAGCTATGAGCTCCAATACTCGCCGCAAACTTCAACGTAGCGTACTATATGTTATTACCATCAAACTTTAATGTAGCTAAATGAATTGGACAACAGAAGCCGCCAAATCATTATTTAGTTTATATTGAGTAGCATTGCATTGTGCATACCCTGAATAAATCTATTTATTTTGAGGGTTCTTCTCGTTTTCCGAGTTAGATATCGAGCCATTAAAAGTAACAATTTAAAGCTTTAGGATTTTCGACCCCAGAGTAGCTTATATCTAACAAAATTTTGATTAAAATAGCTAAAGCAAGATAAAAGGAAAGCGATGAATTAAAATTTCGCCTGCTAAATAATTAAATGCTTATAAGAAAAATAATAATGTTACAGAAGAGTTGTTAATTTTCATCTACGCCATAAAATTTTAAATAAATTCCTCAGAAAGTTCATTAAAAAATTGTATCAAATTAAGAAGCTATGTTCACCTTGGTAGATTTGAGATATTTCTGTAAAATTGCACTTACTGATTTGATTAAATCTCATCTCAAGCACAAATGAATTAAAAACTTAGATTGGAAAAGTTGTCCCTCATAAGTGGGGTAATACAAACTGTAAAGTTTATATTACCTCCACCCCACTCCTCTTTTAAGTTTTAACTTCATAAGAATCTAAAACTTAAATTATTTAAAACTAGAGGAGCAATTTGCTAAAAAAAGTGGTTAAAAGAAGGACCGATCCTCTATTATAACAATTGAGACAAACAACTTAATCTTTTCCAGTGGTTCTTATCAATCATCATTTATTCGAACTGCATAAAAATAAGATTTATGAGAAAAAATGGGATAACTGATTTGATTATTTTTGTTATTCATAAGCAGGTCCTGAATCAGATTTCAACATTTTTGAAACGAATAGTATATCAAAAATTTATAATATATCTTATCTTCTATAATAGTGTTGATAGGTATGTTTATATGACATTTTTATAATTAATCAAGAAAACTTATTCTGGCAAATAAAAACTCAGAGAATACTAATTCTTTTTAGAGTATGTTCTTCTCTAAATAGCTATGCTATTAACTTTGTTTATGTATTTTATTCTCTTTTTTATCTTCAACCTCCCTGTTGCACACAAATATGAAGTCATATACCATTAGAAAATCTACAAAACTCTATTGCTCCATAACGTCTATCACCATATAACTTTTGGAAAGCAGACAGTTTACATAGCAGCAAACCAAAACCACAAGTTCAGGATGTACAAGTTTTTGAAACCCCATACACCTTAAACGCCAAAACCAGTGCGTGGAAGCCTCTTTAACTAGTTAGCTGTTGGAGAGTACAACATCTAAAACCGCAGCGAATAGATTCAAGAACCTAGTACTTAGATACTTTAAATATAAAGTAACGAATGTCAATGGGTTTTGAATTTATGGAATTTCAGAAGCCTGTACATCTAGAGCTAGGTCTGTGGTTTTTGGTCGCTGCTATGTAAACTTTCTACTTTCTAAAAGCCATGTGATTATTGAGGCTTTCAAACCCTGGTTATGGGGTTATGGACTTGTACGATTATGGGTTTATGGAGCTTTAGATTCATTGAGTTTCAGAAGCCTTGGGTTTTGTGATTTTGGATCGCTACTATGCAAACTTTCTGCTTCCTAAAAAGTGATGTTATGACAGCAGCTTTCATGTATTGGTTATGGATTATGAAGCAATATAATTTTTTAAGTTCTCTAGCTGTAGTTTTGTTTCCTAGACTCTAGTAAATGTTTGGTGAATAAACTCGAGGCTATATTCCATTTTCCTCCCTGAAGTTAGGCAGAGGAAATTTTCATCAGGGCAACATTTTTTAGAATTAAGCTTAGGAGAAATTAGTTGAAACAAATACTTTTTTCTGAGATTTTTTAGATGCACTGCATCCAAGAAGGATGGATAATCGCTTGGATAATAAATGGTCTACCTCATCGTTCATTCGTTATTGTATATTTATTTCAATCAGCACCATTAAATTTAATTATAAAATAACTAGGTAAGTTTAAGCAACTGGACAAATTTAGTGATTAAAATATACCCCAACATTACAGCACTTTATTCCACACTATCTAAATGAAAGTTTACCTTTCCGATTCTTTTCACTCCACAATTGAACACTGGAAATCAACTTCATTTGAAATGAAATAAGGATAATAAGTATCCGGCTAAAATAATATATTCTTTCTTAAACTGGGAACCAAACTAATTTCTTTGTAATACAAAAAAGTTATTAATTGAATAAAGTTTTAAGCTTAAGAAAAAATGCTTGATATTCTTTCAAAAATAAAACGGAATGATGTACTTCACAATTTTACATAAAAGTTAAATTTGCCTTCATTGATATTGTAGCACATCTTTTTATACATAAATTTAAATAGAAAGTTTATAATTTTTTTGTGCCGCTCCAACTTCTCATTTTCCCAGAGGTGTACTATGGTTTCTGAGGACACATTAGTTTGAATCAAGAATATTATTACCCTACCTATAAAATATAACCTTACCTGAATTGCTCGTCCTTTGATCAACGTTGTTTAAGTGAAGTAATTTTACACTTTATTAAAAATTCATAATTGTATAGTATATAAGAAACTTTAATATAATATAAGATCTAGATTTTGGAAGGCAAGCATATACCTTACTTCTGCTATTTTAATTGAGGTAATTAAGTTGGGCCAATAAATCTTCAAAACAATCAACAATTATGGACCTATTACAATTATTTGTAGTTTTTCGAAAGTCTTCGAAATTAATCTTCACAATTTACTATCCACATGTACAGTTATCAGCCTTTATTAGCATGGGTTCATGAAAAATAAATCCACTGTGCCTAAATTCATATTTATCACCCGATACATATCTCATCATTTGGATGTAGATACTCAAGTCGATGTTTTGTACAGGAATTTTTCGAACTTTTAATAAGTTATATCACAATATATTGATTCAAAATTGTTCAAATCTTACTTGGATAGTCGATACCAATTGTTTAGTATAGTGGATACTTGTCTGAGTCTGTGTATTTACATCCGGTGTGCCTCAAGGGTCCATTTTAGGGCCTTTATAGTTTGTTATTTATATTAACCATATAGTGTAAAAATGTATGGTGGTGTTGTTACATGTTTGTGCTAGTGTGCATCGAGCGTACCACAGGGGTCCATTGTAGGGCCTTTACTCTTTGTTATTTATATTAACAATATAGGTCAAAGTTTTTATTGCAATTATATCTTGTATACGGATGATTAGAAAATTGATAGTTTATTTTGTTGATGATTGTGATGTTTGCTATAGGTTTTTCAGGCATATTGAATTACGCCAGAGCATTAGTCAGCGTAGACGTTTCTTGGAATTTCGTTTCACAAAATATCGTAATCGCCAAAACGCGATAGAGGTCGGGAACTTTAAATAATGACTATGGAATTATAGGACGCTTCATTGCTTTGCCATTTATCAAATCCACCATGGAGTAGCTTATGGACACTAGATGTAGCTTTGCTATAAACAGCCAGGGTTATTCGTCAGTTACCTCATATATGGCACACTGATGAGAGCTAATAAGCTCGAGACCGGTATATGTCTGGCGCGAAATTGATGGATGATTTTGACTATTTATTATAGGTTTTTCAGATGTAATTCAATGCTGGTTGGGACATTAGTTAAAATCCAATCCGAGAAAAATAGTAAACTTTTTTCTTTATTAACAGACACAATCATTGAAATTATTCGTTAAATAAAAAGAACAAATATTTCAAATTCGTAAATTATAAACAACTGTTTAAAATTATATTCTACATTTTCAATTAATTTGGCTAGGCTGTACATTCTACTGCAATAGTAATGGCATTCTTTAAAAAGAATTTCTAACTGCTGAGATATTCGTAATGAAATCTACTTTCAATGTTCAACATTAGTTCTTGGTCGTTTTTTCCACTCACCAATCTGATTTGATGGAGTGCCTTTATTATCGTAGTATACTATGCGACGTCGCAAACTGTTAAAAATGTCGTACTTTTAATATTACTAAAAGATAAAAATCAAAAGGAGTAAAGTCTGATGGTTGAGGGGGGCAGAAATTCAATATCCTTCACTTCTTCAAAGTAACAGTCTTCGAAGAGCTTAAATTGAAAAGTTTATTGCACTTTTCTATTAAAACAAATTCCTTTTAGATATTACTTTTGCTGTCAAACAAACCCATTAGTTTACAAAAAATTAAACTGTAATACAACTATCATATAATTTGTGGTGGTATTAATCAGAGAAAGTAAAGCTGATCGTTTTATTTCGAAAAAATTGGCTGCTGTAAATGTGGGTGTCTTTTCGAGTAAAGTCTGTAGCCTCTGCAGTTCTTCTTTTTCTCTGGCTAACAGTGGTAAAGTGTCGTATATTTTGTAACATTTCATTAATAATTTCTTCGCATCTTGGACCGCTCCATCACAATAAAATACTATCATTGTAGGCGCACCCTGGAAATTAAAACATTTATGAATAACATTGTATAATAATAAAATTATGATTGTGTGAAGTTAGAATACTATAAACAATATTATATACATAATTTTATGAACATTATTTTTCTAACATACGCAGTAGGGTGCATATTATTATATATAATTTTTTTGGTGGTATTGAAATATTACCTCGGCTTACATTCAATTCCTATTCTTATAGTATAAGTATTTTTGAAAACTGAAATTTATAGGTATTACTCGGGGTGAGAGTATTAGAAATAGTTATTTGTGTTTCTACACCCAAATGCCGATGATTTAGAGAGTGACTCATGTCCGCTCACAATTTATAAGTCAACACAAAGAAAAAAATATGCAGCCTACAGAGCCTAGCCCGAGAACAACCAAGGCAGGTAAAAGAATCCCGGCTAAGGCTAGGGATGTGCACTATAATTGTGTTTCTCGCAGCGACCAGTTACCGAAGTCACGGCGTAACACACGGAAAATGTACTACGAATCAAATGATAGCACCGGCCGTGAAAACGTAAAAACCACTACATGTAGCCCATATACAGGGTATTAAAAAAGAGTCTAAACTGTGTAACTGTGCAAGGGTGTAACTGTGAGTGTTACTGCAGGAGTAATTCAATGCCGGTCGGGGCATTAGTCCGCGGAGTAGTTTCCTGCAGTATCATTTACAAACTATGGAATAGCCAATATTGCTTCAGTGGGATTCAACTCTAGCGCTTAAATGAATGTTTTGAAAATACTATGTTTTCATTCGTTTGCTAATAATTCCTCACTCTATTGTTTATACATCATCCATCGATTCATTCAAGAATGGTTATCACGGTCTCTATGCTTCATACCAGTGTAAGTGCAGGAGTTTGTTTGTTTCGATTTTTTTACTATTTTCTATTAACTGTTCAGTGTATTTTCAACCATTTCGTCAGGTAGCCAGAGTGAGATGACCTGTTCACTTGTAACTAGTGACTGATTTTCGAAAAACTTAAGTAGCTACTGTCCTCTATTTTATACCAGTTTTTTGCTGAAGCAAGTGTATTTTTACCCACCACTAGTGAATTTTTTTCTCAATGTATTACTATAACATGCGAATCAGTCTCTTAAGATGCATGACGCATTTTAGACACCCGATTTCTTTCTCTGTAAATTACTTACCATCGACACAAATGCACACAGTATATTTAAAATATATAATTCTTCAGATATTACTATTTCTGCAGGAAGTCTAAATCCATGTTCGGTCATTATAGCCAGAGAAAGTAACACACTTTGCATACATTCAGAAAATATTAGTAATAGAGGCCAACCAAACAATATATTAAACATTTCCACAGCTTTGTCGGTTTCTATGTAGACTCTTGTAATATCTTGCAATTTTTTAACTGTGCTGGTTCTGATTACGGTACACCGACTTATATCTCTAAAAGTATTGTTGATAGTCTTATATCGGTTTCTGATTAAACTGACTATATAGCATATTGTACAAGTCGAAATGTATCTGGTAAGATAATATACCAATATAGGCATGGCAATTATCCCTCCCATGGAATATAACATATATCCAGCCAAAACTATTCCAGGAGCACCTCCAACTAAGAACAAAAATGAAGTATTCAAGTAAAATTCTCTACTCCATTCGACACAATATTCGGAACGAGAAAATATGTTGAGCAGTCTCTCCCAGGATCTCATGTTCCAAAATGAGGATCCCAAGACTGTCATCAGAAAAAATAGTATATTATTTACAAATATAAAAAATTGCAAAGTTGTTAAATGTGGAGTCATAACTGTATGCTCGCTTACCAATACGGAATAGGGTGCTAATATTGCAGTTATCATGTAAACTACCAATAGTAGTCCATGTATCTTGAAAAGTATTTCGTGAGATAATGATCGAATTTTAAAATCATAATATGGAATTACACCAAAAATATTCCCAAGCTTAATTATAGGATTTATGAAACCGTAACTTTTTTCATGGTACTTTAAGAACATGTTTATCTAACAGAGTGTGTTACTACTGTGTGGTAGCTCATACTAGTAGAATGGCTACAAAATTACTTTATTGATTATGAAATAGGTAATCAAGACAAGTGTGTATTTATTAATTTTCTTAAAAGGAATACTATTCAATTTTCTAAAGAATTATATACTTTAGACATGATAGACATATCTATTAGCTGATTAAACAAAATTTGTCAATAACATAAATGAAGTCTCTAACACGTTCTCTGAGTAAAAACACTAATATTATTTTGTCAAATTTTGGTAAGTTCTATATACGCCCAATGGGGATATTTTTGAAATATTCAATTCTTTATGTCAATAGACGAAAAGGGTTATGGGTACTCATATATAATTGAGATTAGGTAACCTATTTACAACAAAATCGTAGTAGCGATAAGACTTGAAAACTCTAGTAGTAATTTTGTCATTTATATTTTAATATTTATACAAAATATTTCTGAAATAGGAGCATTAAACAGCCAGTTATCTAAAGTTTCATGTTGTGCAAAGAATAAATAAAGAATTATTACAAAATTTAGGCTATTTAATCAACTAACTTAAGTTGTTATTGATGTTGTTTAGAAGCGGCGAGGATTACTAGCAGTACTCAGGTCTGAAGACCCATTGTGCATGCCGCTGGCTGTAGAGTACAGCACAGGCGCGTACTACGTGCAAAAACTAGCACTAACTCTGTTGGAATCTCTCTAATGTCTTAAGGGGAAAGAAGAACCGCCCCAATATACTTGTGTCTCATTAAACAGACATAGATGCAAAGGATATGAGGCGCATGTGCGCTGTCGCAAAGCCTACACCTTACAACAATGCGTCAATACTTAAGTCAATCCTATGTAGATACTGGTTGAGATGTATGTGGACTGTCAGAAGACTCGTGACCATCCTAATGCTGTTTCTATTAAATATAAAAAAAATCGGTTCACATCAGTCCATAAGCTCTTTATAAGAAGTCGGACCGCAGACCGGAATCACCCAACCAATCTTCCTTTGATTGCTCTTTGATCCATTCATCAATGGACCTTACGAGATAGCATTACGGTAGCCTAAATACCACCACCACAAATTGACTGCTTGTGACTTGTTTGGCCAATGTGTCAACAACCCAGGTTATATTAACATGATTTTCTCTTCCCAAGGGAGAAAGGGCCTTGGCACATTCTAGGATTACACAAGAAGTGTCCTCTTTTGGGATAAAACAGTGGGGGATGTGGAAAGGTAAAAATCACGACAGGGGCCACACCGTGATCTATTAGGAGTTAGTAGATGGGAATGAGATTCTTGGTGCACCCAGCGACAAGATATTCCTTACCGACTAGAGAAGCTCGGCTCGTTAATTCTGACGCTCAGGTCTCAAAGGTCTCGTCTGGTTCAAGGATAGGTCCAAGATAGACCAGGGCTCAGGAGCGGGGATCTATGTAGTACGAAGAGTGAATTTATTTCACTCTCTGGGGAAACACGCCAAGGTCTTTCAGGCTGAAGTATTTGCTATCTCTGCCTGCCTCCAAAAGGAATATCAGCAAGAGATATGTAAATCAGCATATTTAAGTATGCATAGACAGCCAGGCAGCTTTACGAGCGCTTCTTTCATTCGGAATCACCTCTCGTGTGGTCCTGAAATGTGTCAGAGCTCTTTCTCTCTTGGAAAGGGACAATTGTTTAAGCAGACTTGGGTTCCGGATCACAGTGGTGTGACAGGCAATGCGAGGGCCAGACAAGCCTCGATCAGTCGATTTGTAGGGCCTAAACCAATTTTAGGATTACCAAAATGTGTTTGTAAATGTGTTTGTTTAATGGTAAAGAGACACCAATACCTTACGGCGGCTTTTCTGTTTCCTCAAGACATTAGAGCGTTTCTAGCAGAGCTGGTGCTTGCTTTTGTTCGCAGCACGGGCCTGTTTTGAACTCTATAACCAGCGGCAGGTATAATGGGTCTTCAGACCTGAGTGCAACGGGCAATCTGCACCGCTATTAACAATAACAACAAGAGTGTGGTGTATTTATCCAGAGAATAAAATAAATCAACCTCAAGTGAAAGAGACCCTAACCACAGCAGTAGTTACAACGTAGCTTCAGCATTACGCCCCCACATTTGCCTTTTTTGCTCATGTGAATGTTTTGTTACCAATTTTTTTGTTTTTTGGATTTCACGATTTTTGTAACTTGAAGGAAAACCTATAGTTGATTACACATTGCTTAATAAACGTTTTTATTAACACATTCTCTATTTATGCCTTGGAGGAACACATTTATTTTAAAAACATCCCGTATATATTTTCCATCAATTACGGTGTAGGTACTGCAAGTTTATCGAGACTATAGATATATTGCCGAATACAGGTCACTTAAATTATTTAACTACCACACTATATTTCTAACGTAGTTTGTTGTACAAACACATTAAAGTTTCATTGTCAGCCAGGGCGCCATTTCCCAGTTCGTGAAACTACTAAATTTACTATTTACAGCCGAACTGAATTTTGTTTTGTGTCGACAGAAATTTATTTTCAATAAAATGGATTCTGAACACTTTCTAATCTTGCCATTGTTATTTCAAAGCAATGTGCACACAAACTGATATGATTTCATGATTTCAAGCAAAACTTGTACAGTACTATACTCTAAACTAAGAGGAGTAAAGAGGAAGTCATATATATATACAGGGAAAGTAACTAAGAAATATAACCAGATAATTTTTGCGTAAATGTAAAAACAAAAACAGAACATGCACAAAAACAATATAATTCATTGTAATAACTAATGTATTTGACATTTTAAAGGTTAGTAGTCGACAGTGTTGACATTGACAAAGAACACACACAACGTCAAAAGTCTTGAACTCCTCCTCATTACTGTTAAAGAAATCTTTTTGCCAGAAAAACCAAATAATTTTATAAAAGTATATTGTTTTCTGAATATTTTTTGTTTGCGAAAAGAATATGTTCGATAAACTGAGAAGTGAGTTATCTACTTGACTAATTGTCGGTATGACCACGTTTCAATAGCATATTGACACGTCTGCACATTGAGATAATCAAGCGGCTAACGATCTCTTGCTGCCGTCACGACTAACTCATCTGCAGTCTGAGGTGGAGGAATATGATAATGAATGGCTATAGCAACGAAATCCCACGTTTTCAATATGATTAATGTCAGAAGAGTTGGCTAGCCAATCTAATCTATTGATATGTCCTGCTTCGAGTGTCTCTTGAACCCTTCGTGTGATCGAGCGTTGTCGTCCATAAACACAAAATTTTCACCTAATTCATTACGTAGGGGGTAGATAATGGAGTGCGACGGTTGGATATTATTCCACCCCAAAACATTACGATACCCCCTTCATACGGAGCAACTTTGGGAAAATGAAGTTGCTGTTGACGACCTCTCCAAACTCTTTGTCGATTGCCACCAGTAACCAGCCCAATTCTTGTTTCGTCTGTAAATAAGACCCACCTCCACTGGCGTAAAAGCCAAACCCTATCTATGCTCTCGCACCCACTGGAGACCGGCAGCACGATACCTCGTAAGTAGAGTGGGGACCCGTAATGGGCTTCTAGCACGTAAACTTGCGTCGTGGAGTTGTCTTCGAATAGTAGGTGTTAATATAATACAGTGAAACGTACCTTTAAAGTGGGCCCTGAGAGCTGATGCTGAAGATGTGCTGTGTCTACGGGCATATTGCATCAAATACCGATCCTCCTTTTCATTATATACTCGATGGACGTCATCGTGGTCTGTTTTACACTGTATCAAATGCTTCATATATGTGTATTATTCGTATAACATATGATCTAGGAATGCCCAACATGTTGGATATCTGATATCTCGGGTAAACGCAGAAATTTCACGTCCTGGCATTATAATGTACAAATATTCATATTCAAAGAAACACTTGGCTGAATACACTGCCAAATTGACCAGTTTTGTAAAATCATTGGTTGTTCCGTTCTTATTAGTTTTCGTAATTTAGTAATCGTTAATTATTATAGCAGTTTAATTGTTAGCTTAAAAATTTAATTTAATAGTATTTTCAATTTCTGTTGCATATAAATCTTAAACTTTTTAGATATTTAAAACACTGAAAACGCGCCCAATTTTTTGTTCTTACTTTTTTTTATATATATACAAAAAATGAGATAGCTAGCGCTTGGCGATATATACCAGTACACGTGAAGACGAGCTAGACATGTACATATTGTAAAATATCCCGCCGCCTAAACTTATATAGTAAATTTGCAAATCGCTGATTTTCGCAATATAACCGCTGTAGTGTGTGTGTGTTTTTTGGCTATACTGAACGAGGCTGAGCATTTGGATTTGTCAACATCAAAAAGCAAGAAGAGAGACGCCTCTCCCGAAGTACGAGAAGCCAACGTAGGATAAGTCGCCAGCCGACTATCTCATTGTTATAAAGTACCTAACTTTTGCCTATATTATTCTTTTTTAACCACCATTAGACGCTATCGAAAAATTATGCAATAACAGTCCATTTTTTTCTCTCTATAACGAGCAATTCGCTAACATTTTTTGGTTCTTCGAGACGCCGGATTTTTTGCATAATTTTTCGCATTTCGCATCGTTTTCAGTGTTTCGAGAGAGTTTTTAGAAATTTTAATAAATTTTTCAAACGCCATTTGCCTTTCTTAAAATATTTCCGTTCAGTCAGTCAATCTTCGCGACCTCTTGTCCCTTTGAGACCGGAAGGTGTTGCCTAGCTACGCGCATACGCTAATTAAATTTTGGAGTCGACGCTTACCAATATTTTCTAATTGACATCGACAACGAGTGACTATTTCACGTGGTTAGAAACTGATTCATTTATTATCTTCATACATTTCATACCATTTGCTACGCACATATCGCACTCATTTATTTACTTCATATTTATTCGCACGCTTCCTTCGTATCCGTAATTTAGTAATATGGCTGAGAAAATTAAAAAAGTAAAGGCTTTGCGACAAATAGACGTCAGAAAAATTAATGATATGTTAGCTATAGCCGAACAGGCTCGCACAGATCCAAAAGAAAGGCCTATGTTTAAATCTATATATGAGGATATTTTGGATATTAAAAAATCATTTCGGGTTCAACATGATGCATTAATTAGCCTTGTTTTTAACGATGAAGATGAATTTGAGTCCGCACTTTCGATAATGTCTAAGTTTGATAAAACTTCACATCAAATAAAATTAATTTTTGAAAATTTGTTTGGTACATCCGATGCTACAGTAAAAAATGAAAACTTGACGACGCCTCCACATGTTAAACTGCCTAAAATAGAACTAATTAAATTTAAAGGAGATATTCAATCTTTTCCTACATTTTTAGATATGTACGATTCTTTAGTACACAATAATTCATCTTTATCGGACATTGAAAAGTTTAATTACTTAATTTCATCACTTGAAGGTCCAGCCCTTAGTATGGTAAAATGTCTGCCAATGTCAAGCGCTAATTATGAAATAGCATATAATAGTTTAGTAAAACGATACAAAAATAAGAGACTACTTTCTCAGGTACATTGGTCTGCCATAGAAACCGCTCCTAAATTAAATTCAGAGGATCCTCATGCTTTACGTAATTTACTTGATATATTTGCTGAAAATTTAGAGGCTCTTAGAGTTTTACAGCATCCAGTAGATATGTGGGACTTTATACTCGCTAATATGTTACTTAAAAAAATTGATAACGCTACCGCAACTCGATTTGAATTGAACCATAATACTTCCGGGGATATGCCCAAATATCAAGATATTTTCAAATTTTGGAAAATAATTGTAACGCTCTTTTCACTTTGAATTCGGGCAATACTAAACCGAAATTTAAGAAATATGATTTTGTAAAATCTTCCAATGTTTCTCCTCGCGCACACGCTTCCACATCTTTTTTAGGAACGAATAATTCGCCTGATCGCTTATGTGTATTATGTTCCCAAAATCATGCTTTGTATAAATGTCCAGAATTTATTAATAAAAATTCGCAGGAACGCTTTCGCTTCGCTAAAAGTAAAAACTTATGTATTAACTTTTCTATTAAAACAGATTCCTTTTAGATATTACTTTTGCTGTCAAACAAACCCATTAGTTTACAAAAAATTAAACTGTAATACAACTATCATATAAGTTGTGGTGGTATTAATCAGAGAAAGTAAAGCTGATCGTTTTATTTCGAAAAAATTGGCTGCTGTAAATGTGGGTGTCTTTTCGAGTAAAGTCTGTAGCCTCTGCAGTTCTTCTTTTTCTCTGGCTAACAGTGGTAAAGTGTCGTATATTTTGTAACATTTCATTAATAATTTCTTCGCATCTTGGACCGCGCCATCACAATAAAATACGATCACTGTAGGCGCACCCTGGAAATTAAAACATTTATGAATAACATTGTATAATAATAAAATTATGATTGTGTGAAGTTAGAATACTATAAACAATATTATATACATAATTTTATGAACATTATTTTTCTAACATATGCAGTAGGGTGCATATTATTATATATAATTTTTTTGGTGGTATTGAAATATTACCTCGGCTTACATTAAATTCCTATTTCTATAGTAAAGGTATTTTTGAAAACTGAAATTTATTATTATTAGTTATTTGTGTATCTACACCCAAATGCCGATAATTTAGAGAGTGACTCATGTCCGCTCACAATTTATAAGTCAACACAAAGAAAAAAATATGCAGCCTACAGAGCCTTGGCCGAGAACAACCAGGGCAGGTAAAAGAATCCCGGCTAAGGCTAGGGATGTGCACTATAATTTTGTTTCTGGCAGCGACCAGTTACCGAAGTCACGGCGTAACACACGGAAAATGTACTATGAATCAAATGATAGCACCGGCCGTGATAACGTAAAAACCACTACATGTAGCCCATATACAGGTTATTAAAAAAGAGTGTAAACTGTGTAACTGTGCAAGGGTGTAACTGTGAGTGTTACTGCAGGAGTAATTCAATGCCGGTCGGGGCATTAGTCCGCGGAGTAGTTTCCTGCAGTATCATTTACAAACTATGGAATAGCCAATATTGCTTCAGTGGGATTCAACTCTAGCGCTTAAATGAATGTTTTAAAAATACTATGTTTTCATTCGTTTGCTAATAATTCCTCACTCTATTGTTTATACGTCATCCATCAATTCATTCAAGAATGGTTATCACGGTCTCTATGCTTCATACCAGTGTAAGTGCAGGAGTTTGTTTGTTTCGATTTTTTTACTATTTTCTATTAACTGTTCAGTGTATTTTCAACCATTTCGTCAGGTAGCCAGAGTGAGATGACCTGTTCACTTGTAACTAGTGACTGATTTTCGAAAAACTTAAGTAGCTACTGTCCTCTATTTTATACCAGTTTTTTGCTGAAGCAAGTGTATTTTTACCCACCACTAGTGAATTTTTTTCTCAATGTATTACTATAACATGCGAATCAGTCTCTTAAGATGCATGACGCATTTTAGACACCCGATTTCTTTCTCTGTAAATTACTTACCATCGACACAAATGCACACAGTATATTTAAAATATATAATTCTTCAGATATTACTATTTCTGCAGGAAGTCTAAATCCATGTTCGGTCATTATAGCCAGAGAAAGTAACACACTTTGCATACATTCAGAAAATATTAGTAATAGAGGCCAACCAAACAATATATTAAACATTTCCACAGCTTTGTCGGTTTCTATGTAGACTCTTGTAATATCTTGCAATTTTTTAACTGTGCTGGTTCTGATTACGGTACACCGACTTATATCTCTAAAAGTATTGTTGATAGTCTTATATCGGTTTCTGATTAAACTGACTATATAGCATATTGTACAAGTCGAAATGTATCTGGTAAGATAATATACCAATATAGGCATGGCAATTATCCCTCCCATGGAATATAACATATATCCAGCCAAAACTATTCCAGGAGCACCTCCAACTAAGAACAAAAATGAAGTATTCAAGTAAAATTTTCTACTCCATTCGACACAATATTCTGAACGAGAAAATATGTTGAGCAGTCTCTCCCAGGATCTCATGTTCCAAAATGAGGATCCCAAGACTGTCATCAGAAAAAATAGTATATTATTTACAAATATAAAAAATTGCAAAGTTGTTAAATGTGGAGTCATAACTGTATGCTCGCTTACCAATACGGAATAGGGTGCTAATATTGCAGTTATCATGTAAACTACCAATAGTAGTCCATGTATCTTGAAAAGTATTTCGTGAGATAATGATCGAATTTTAAAATCATAATATGGAATTACACCAAAAATATTCCCAAGCTTAATTATAGGATTTATGAAACTGTAACTTTTTTCATGGTACTTTAAGAACATGTTTATCTAACAGAGTGTGTTACTACTGTGTGGTAGCTCATACTAGTAGAATGGCTACAAAATTACTTTATTGATTATGAAATAGGTAATCAAGACAAGTGTGTATTTATTAATTTTCTTAAAAGGAATACTATTCAATTTTCTAAAGAATTATATACTTTAGACATGATAGACATATCTATTAGCTGATTAAACAAAATTTGTCAATAACATAAATGAAGTCTCTAACACGTTCTCTGAAGTAAAAACACTAATATTATTTTGTCAAATTTTGGTAAGTTCTATATACGCCCAATGGGGATATTTTGAAATATTCAATTCTTTATGTCAATAGACGAAAAGGGTTATGGGTACTCATATATAATTGAGATTAGGTAACCTATTTACAACAAAATCGTAGTAGCGATAAGACTTGAAAACTCTAGTAGTAATTTTGTCATTTATATTTTAATATTTATACAAAATATTTCTGAAATAGGAGCATTAAACAGCCAGTTATCTAAAGTTTCATGTTGTGCAAAGAATAAATAAAGAATTATTACAAAATTTAGGCTATTTAATCAACTAACTTAAGTTGTTATTGATGTTGTTTAGAAGCGGCGAGGATTACTAGCAGTACTCAGGTCTGAAGACCCATTGTGCATGCCGCTGGCTGTAGAGTACAGCACAGGCGCGTACTACGTGCAAAAACTAGCACTAACTCTGTTGGAATCTCTCTAATGTCTTAAGGGGAAAGAAGAACCGCCCCAATATACTTGTGTCTCATTAAACAGACATAGATGCAAAAGATATGAGGCGCATGTGCGCTGTCGCAAAGCCTACACCTTACAACAATGCGTCAATACTTAAGTCAATCCTATGTAGATACTGGTTGAGATGTATGTGGACTGTCAGAAGACTCGTGACCATCCTAATGCTGTTTCTATTAAATATAAAAAAAATCGGTTCACATCAGTCCATAAGCTCTTTATAAGAAGTCGGACCGCAGACCGGAATCACCCAACCAATCTTCCTTTGATTGCTCTTTGATCCATTCATCAATGGACCTTACGAGATAGCATTACGGTAGCCTAAATACAACCACCACAAATTGACTGCTTGTGACTTGTTTGGCCAATGTGTCAACAACCCAGGTTATATTAACATGATTTTCTCTTCCCAAGGGAGAAAGAGCCTTGGCACATTCTAGGATTACACAAGAAGTGTCTGAAGGGCATAAGAGGGCATAAGCGTGCATAAAGCCACCAGGCTGTCAATGCATATTTGAATATGCTGGTTTATATATTTCCTTATGATATTCGTATAAAATACTGCAGCCTGAAAGACTGTGGTGTGGGTACTCCATATTCACAAGCAATGGCAAAAAGCCACTGTATCCACTTGTTGGGAAAATGTGGGGGCTTAATCCAAAAGCTACGCTGTAGCTTTATACTGCAGTAATTAGGTCCTCTTTCACTTACGCTGCTGTGGTATGGTGGCCTGCAGTTTGACGGGTCACTATTATTCAGAGCTTAAACAAATTTCAGCGACTTGCGTGTGCCAGTGCGACAGGGGCGATAAGCACAGCTCCCACAAATGCCCTAGAGGCTCTCTTTTCTCTTTCAAAACCGCATCTCGTGGTTGAGGGGGAGGCAAGAGTGTCCTCTTTTGGGATAAAACAGTGGGGGATGTGGAAAGGTAAAAATCACGACAGGGGCCACACCGTGATCTATAAGGAGTTAGTAGATGGGAATGAGATTCTTGGTGCACCCAGCGACAAGATATTCCTTACCGACTAGAGAAGCTCGGCTCGTTAATTCTGACGTCTGGTTCAAGGATAGGTCCAAGATAGACCAGGGCTCAGGAGCGGGGATCTATGTAGTACGAAGAGTGAATTTATTTCACTCTCTGGGGAAACACGCCACGGTCTTTCAGGCTGAAGTATTTGCTATCTCTGCCTGCCTCCAAGAGAATATCAGCAATAGATATGTAAATCAGCATATTCAAGTATGTACAATTGTTTAAGCAGACTTGGGTTCCGAATCACAGTGGTGTAACAGGCAATGCGAGGGCCAGACAAGCCTCGAGCAGTCGATTTGTGGGGCCTAAACCAATTTTAGGATTACCAAAATGTCTTTGTAACTGTGTTTGTTTAATGGTAAAGAGACACCAATACCTTACGGCGGCTTTTCTGTTTCCTCAAGACATTAGAGCGTTTCTAGCAGAGCTGGTGCTTGCTTTTGCGCGCAGCACGGGCCTGTTTTGAACTCTATAACCAGCGGCAGGTATAATGGGTCTTCAGACCTGAGTTCAACGGGCAATCTGCACCGCTATTAACAATAACAACAAGAGTGTGGTGTATTTATCCAGATAATAAAATAAATCAACCTCAAGTGAAAGAGACCCTAACCACAGCAGTAGTTACAACGTAGCTTCAGCATTACGCCCCCACATTTGCCTTTTTTGCTCATGTGAATGTTTTGTTACCAATTTTTTTGTTTTTTGGATTTCACGATTTTTGTAACTTGAAGGAAAACCTATAGTTGATTACACATTGCTTAATAAACGTTTTTATTAACACATTCTCTATTTATGCCTTCGAGGAACACATTTATTTTAAAAACATCCCATATATATTTTCCATCGATTACGGTGTAGATACTGCAAGTTTATCGAGACTATAGATATATTGCCGAATACAGGTCACTTAAATTATTTAACTACCACACTATATTTCTAACGTAGTTTGTTGTACAAGTTTCATTGTCAGCCAGGGCGCCATTTCCCAGTTCGTGAAACTACTAAATTTATTATTTACAGCCGAACTGAATTTTGTTTTGTTTCGACAGAAATTTATTTTCAATAAAATGGATTCTGAACACTTTTTAATCTTGCCATTGCTATTTCAAAGCAATGTGCACACAGACTGATATAATTTCATGATTTCAAGCAAAACTTGTACAGTACTATACTCTAAACTAAGGGGAGTAAAGAGGAAGTCATATATATATACAGGGAAAGTAACTAAAAAATATAACCAGATAATTTTTGCGTAAATGTAAAAACAAAAACAGAGCATGCACAAAAGCAATATAATTTATTGTAATAACTAATGTATTTGACATTTTAAAGGTTAGGAGTCAAGAGTGTTGACATTGACAAAGAATACACACAACGTCAAAAGTCTTGGACTCCTCCTCATTACTGTTAAAGAAATCTTTTTGCCAGAAAAACCAAATAATTTTATAAAAGTATATTGTTTTCTGAATATTTTTTGTTTGCGAAAAGAATATGTTCGATAAACTGAGAACTGAGTTATCTACTTGACTAATTGTCGATATGACCACGTTTCAATAGCATATTGACACGTCTGCACATTGAGATAATCAAGCGGCTAACGATCTCTTGCGGAATATTGTTCCATTCCTTTTCTGTCGTCACGACTAACTCATCTGCAGTCTGAGGTGGAGGAATATGATAATGAATGGCTATAGCAACGAAATCCCACATGTTTTCAATATGATTAATGTCAGAAGAGTTGGCTAGCCAATCTAATCTATTGATATGTCCTGCTTCGAGTGTCTCTTGAACCCTTCGTGTGATCGAGCGTTGTCGTCCGTAAACACAAAATTTTCACCTAATTCATTACGTAGGGGGTAGATAATGGAGTGCGACGGTTGAATATTATTCCACCCCAAAACATTACGATACCCCCTTCATACGGAGCAACTTTGGGAAAATGAAGTTGCTGTTGACGACCTCTCCAGACTCTTTGTCGATTGCCACCAGTAACCAGCCCAATTCTTGTTTCGTCTGTAAATAAGGCTCACCTCCACTGGCGTAAAAGCCAAACCCTATGCTCTCGCACCCACTGGAGACGGGCAGCACGACACCTCGTAAGTAGAGTGGGGACCCGTAATGGGCTTCTAGCACGTAAACTTGCGTTGTGGAGTTGTCTTCGAATAGTAGGTGTTAATATAATATAGTGAAACGTACCTTTAAAGTGGGCTCTGAGAGCTGATGCTGATGATGTGCTGTGTCTACGGGCATATTGCATCAAATACCGATCCTCCTTTTCATTATATACTCGATGGACGTCATCGTGGTCTGTTTTCCACTATATCAAATTCTTCATATATGTGTATTATTCGTATAACATATGATCTAGGAATGCCCAACATGTTGGATATCTGATGATTAGAATGTCTTGCATCATGCAAATCCACTCATTCTTACTCGGGTAAACGCAGAAATTTCACGTCCTGGCATTATAATGTATAAATATTCAAAGAAACACTTGGCTGAATACACTGCCAAATTGACCAGTTTTGTAAAATCATTGGTAATAAAGTAAAGGTTCATGGTCTGGTTCTGGTCTTTTTTATTATCTTTTTTGTTCCCTAAATACATGTAATTTTTTACTACATTAAGAATAACCACTAGGCTTAATCGAATCATTTTATATACAGGGGTTCCAAGACAAGCGACAAATTAACCAATAAGCTGGTGTTTAAGCGCGAGAAATTTGAATCATTCCTCTTCGTTTAATATAGAGTAAATAGAATGTTATTTATTTTCCTGTACTTAATAAATGACGGTACCTAAAAAACTATTGCAATCATTGGAAGGCTCTAAAGCTGGAAATAAATACAGAAAAAGTCTTTAGTTCCTGAATACGTAGTACTCTGTTAAAAATATTCATGATTATTGTCTGTAGGTATTTAATTGTGGCATTTTGTGTTACCATTTTTGTTTTATTGAGTATTCCTGCCATTGAAATGTAAAAATATTAACATATAACCCTTGCGTAAATAAAAAAATATTTCATACTAAAAAAGTAGGTAATTTTACTTAACACTTTTTGAAAAGTAAACAAAAGAAAAGTGTTCAGCAATACTTGTATTCAAGTATTCATATTATATGAATACAATAATTAAAATGTGTTACAGCATGACCCATTCTTTACTAAACACCCAGTATATCAACCAACTGTAACACTTTTTTCATTCAGTATGTGCACCTTAATACAAAATTGATCCAAATTACAACTTCCCGAATTAACATTATGATCATCCAGTATAATTTTAGATAATCAAGTAATTCATGCTAATATAGTTAATTGTTTCGCTTCGAATAGGACAATTCGAAGGTGTAATGCCAACATCTCACGGGATTATTCGATAAATGCATGATTAATGTTATGTTGAATGGTAAGATACCGGGCACAGTACTGAAATTGCTTCGAAATCAAATTGGTAAATGGGAGACAGTTTGACCTGAAGCCATTGTTTCGTAGCTTAAAATAGCTACATCATGGAAAAGGTCTAGAATTCAATTTGAAACATCTATGATGGCCTCTCAGGCTCTGATCGATAGATTTGAAATATTCAACGATCTAGATTATACGTAGTGTAGTAAGTAGAAGCAACTGCAAATTTTATCATTTATTTATTATTATAATATTCCTAAATGACGTCAAACCAACAAATTCTAACACCTAGGAGGAGTTCTGTGAATGTAATATATTACTTTCAGTTGTAGCCAACATCTAGATAAAGAACTACCAATATTACCAATTGGATAAGTAGACTCACGTATATCCATAGAGACACAACAGCAGTGGCGGCTCTAATATACCTAATATAAAAATGACCTCTGTATATAAAAGTAATAATAATAATAATAATAATAATAATGTTTATTTTAAAACAATAAAATACATTCATTTACCAGCTAACAATTTAAAATGCAATAAAATAAACACAAAACTCACATAAGTAATACTTGTGTGTGAGAAAAATAGTTACATATAAAAACAAAAGGAACACTAATAATTAAAAAATACAATTTAAAACAATTCTTAGTAAAATACAAAATACATTACAATTATATAATACAAAATACATTACAATTATATTAAGAGACTCCAAATATATTCCATTTCATTACTGTGTACCCAGCGCATTTCAAAAAAATTTAAGAACCGACTGCCTGTTTTCTTGAAGAAGATGCTTCTTAACCAAATACTTAAATTTTTTTACATTCCTATGCGCTTTGATGCATTCTGGCAAAGAATTGTAAATTTTCGGAGCTACATAGTGATAACTATGCTGTCCCTTTGATGTGTTCATTTTCGGAACAATCACAAACTTGTCTCTAGAACGAGTTTCATGGCAGTGGTCAGCAAACTGCTGTATATCTCTATCTGCATGTACGCGTATCGCGACTTTTAGATAACATAACTGTCTAATATCTAGTATCCCCAACTCCTTGTATAAATCATCCGACGGGTAAGTATTTTCTTTATGAGATATAATTTTCATAATTTTTCTTTGCAGAATGCCTACATCATTTATATAAGTTGCATCTGCTATTCCCCAAGCCGTTATGCCGTAGGTCAAATGGCTTTCCACTAAACTGTAATAGATGACTTTCAGTTGCTTAAGGTTCAAAATATATCTTAATTGTTTTATCTTGCATAACACATACCTCAATTTCTTTTTCAGAGCTGCCACATGTAAATCCCAACGCAGATGTCTGTCTATAACTATTCCAAGGTAAGTAGTTTTTGTTACAGATTCGATAATAAATTCTTGGTTATTATTTTGTATTTTTAGACAATCAAAATCTGGTAAGTTACTTACGTAAGATGAAAACCCCATATATACTGTTTTGCTTTTGTTTAATGTAAGTAGGTTATTTGAGTACCATGAAAGAATTTTACTCATGTCTCTTTCTACTGTATTTTTCAGGTCCTTCCATGTTCGATCTTCATAAAAAATGGCTGTATCATCTGCAAAGGCAATTATATTTCCACTTGTCTCTATTTCAAATAAATCATTTATATATATATTAAATAGTGTCGGCCCTAACACCGTCCCCTGAGGCACTCCACATGTGATATTTCTTGGGCTACTTGTAACGTTACCTATTTGGACGATTTGCTGTCTTTCAGAAAGGTAAGTTTCAAATAAGTTGTAGCACACTCCCCTGATACCAATATTATACAGCTTATTGAGTAAAATTTCATGAGAGACTGTATCAAAAGCCTTTTGTATATCAACAAATATGCACAAGGACTTTGTTTTTGTATCAAGGCTTTTATAAATTCTTTCAGTTAATTCGCTGACAGCGTCCTGTGTACTTTTACCCTCTCTAAATCCATATTGACAATTTGATAACAGATTATTTTTATTTAGGTAGTTTGCTAGCCGCTTTTTGATAACCTTTTCAAATATTTTAGATAAATTTGAAATTAGCGATATTGGTCTATAGTTTCCTAGCTCCATGTCATCTCCCTTTTTAAATATTGGCACAACCTTTGCCATTTTAAAGTGATTTGGGCAACTACCCACTTCAATAATTTTATTTATTATAAATGTAAAAGGATGCACCACTGCATCTTGTATTTTTCAACAATTCAGCTCCTATATTATCTATGCCGCACGATTTTTTATTTTTTAAGCTTTTTATTTCCTCTTTCACCTCATCTACATTTGTTGGTTGCATAAACATAGTATTTTGACACATTGTCATGGTTTTCGCTTCATACCTGTTTCCCTCTTTCATTGCAGATGTTAATTTTTCTCCAATTTCAGCGAAATAACTATTAAATTCATCAGAAATATCTTGGGAACCTTCTAATATTGCACCATTTCCACCTCGTATCCGATGTATATATTTTTTTTCATAACCATTCCCCTTTGTTACTTCGTTTACTACGTCCCACATAATTTTAGAATTGTTTGGATTCTCCTCGATTTTTCTTTTATAGAAATCTGCTTTAGCTGCTCTGATTAGGTACGTAACATTATTTCTATAGGCTCTATATTCTCCTTGTAGATCTATATTACCTGGGTCCCTCAATAATTTTCTTTTTAACTCATTTTTTGTATTCACAGACTTAACTAGGCCCTGAGTAATCCAAATATTCCTTTTCCTGTCCTTACTATTTATTTTTACTACCTTTGTAGAACTTTCAATGTTATCTATTATTCTATTCACAAAGTAATTAGTCGCCTGATTGACATTATTTAGTTCATAAAGATGTTCCCAATTTACTTCAAGTAGTGATTTCTTTAGTTTTCCATATTTAGAAACTTTTAAAATTAATTTCGACTTCAATTTCACTGTTTACCTCCGGAAAAACGATTTGTAAGGCTGTTGTATAGTGATCTGTAATATCTGTTGTTATGATAAAGGGTAGAATAAAGTCAAGGTTATATTTTGGTTTTACAAATATGTGATCTATACATGTTCCTCCACGTTCATTAGGCCGAGTTATTTTATTTACAGTTGAGAAATACGAGTGCTCATACATAACATTTAAATACTCATTTGCATAACCTTCATCCTCCAGAATATTAATATTTATATCACCTACTACTACCGTATACTCTACACTTTGCGAATTACTCAATAGTTCTTTTAACTGATCAATAAACGTATAGGGACAAGACGCCGGACTTCTATATATCGCAAAAACTTTAATTTTTAGTTTTCAGATCTAGCATTATTTCAACAGCATTCGTTTCCGCCAATTTATGAAGAGTTATTGTAAATTTAAAGTTATTTCTTATGTAGATTATTACACCATCTGATTTATTGAAATTTCCTTGATTATATATTATATCATAACCAGGTATATTATATATGTCTACATTTTCTATAATCCATGTTTCAGTGAGGACAATGCAATCAAAATACGTGTTACATGCATTTAATTGATATAGGAATACTTTGAAGTCATCTAAGTTTTTGTTTACGCTCCTAATATTTTGGTGACATATTTTAAAATTCATATTTGTTTTATTTACAGATAAAACTTCCTGTAATTCACCAGCTAAATTTAAAACAAACGTATCAATAGCTGGAGGATGAAAATCTCTAAGATATGGATCCATTTACCGCAACATAGGATACAGGAATTTAAACAAGGATACTCTTCTAGATCGAGGGGCAAATCACGATACAAACAGACACACAAGGTGGGCCACGGAAGGACAAACACTAGAGAGACAGAGGTGCGGTGTTACCTTTACCTAGTAATAAAACTATTTGAACTAAATAAACTATTTAAAAAATATATATTTTGTTTTATCCTCAGTAAACTATAAGATATCGGATATGTATATTGTGATTATTTCCTTTGTTGCCTAGTAATAACATTAACGCTGGTTTTTGCGACACCTTTACTCTGTGCTTTATTCGACTGCTTCAAATTCATGACTTCTTGATCTGCAATCCCTCTATTTTCTTCTTGGTTTGGGCGCCTATTTCTCAAGTTTACAGTTCGGGTTATGTCCGGAACTAATTTTTCACTCCTTGTAGGTTCTTCTTCTTTCTGCTCCCTCAAATTATCTTCTAATTCCTCAGCTGTATACAATTTATTTTCTATAACCAACTTGTTACCTTTTATGTACGCTTTGAAACCATTTTTTCTGGCCTCCTTTAGGTGCTTACTCAGAATTTTACGTACTTTGCGATCTTCTTGACATAAATCATCAGTCACGAATATATTGCTTCCTTTTAGTTTTTTTGCGTTACTTAAAATATTTTTCTGCAAAAATGATTGAAATTCGATTAGTATAGGCCTATTCTGCCCATCTGGTTGTCCGATCTTGTATATGTCCCTGATGTCTTCCTTTAATATACGAATGTTTAGAATATCTCTGAATAATTCAGTGACATATACTTGTAGGTCTTTTTCACTATCAGGAACTCCAAATACCACTATATTGTTTTACGAACTTTCCTTTCCAAGGTAATGACCCGATCTTGATAAAATCTGTTTTCTTCCTCAATAACACTTATTTTTTGTTGAAGCGGGGCTGCCAACGCCTCTATTTCATTTCTAACTTCATTTAATTGCACATTTACTTCTTCTTTTATTTGTTCAACGGTGTTGTTAAAAGATAGCTTTATATTTTCAAATAACTCATTTAAATATGATTTTTGTGTCTCACTGAATTCTACCATTCTCAATATGCGTATGTGTATGGACTGCTTTATTTATGTGTAATCTTATCAACAGAAGGTAAATACTGATAAGTGTGGAATGTTATTTCTAGTATTTCACGAGTATCCGATAAAAAACCTATCCTTAGTATACACAAATAACTAGAATCTTCTACTCACAGTAATATGCATTGATGATGACACCACAATGTTTTATTTTGATGTAATTTCAGCACAAAACAGAGGTTTTATATCAGAGCTACTACCAGGCAATCGCTTCGTCTAAAGCACACCACACACACCAATAAGAATAATATCTCTACCCCTCATTGTAATCACGGGGATTATCCCTCTAATATGCATAAAAATGACCTCTGTATATAAAAGTAATAATAATAATAATATCTCTACCCCTCATTGTAATCACGGGGATTATCCCAGAAGTTGAGAGAGACTTGTACGGGAGAGGGGGTGGCATATTATTATTAAGCAGGTCGCATTTGCGCCCAGGAACGATTTACGTTGGTAGGCCTTAACCACCATTCAGTGCAGGAATGAGGCAAACCTGGAAAACCTCATTAATTAGGGGGGTAAAGCTACATCGATTCAAGTACTGACGCCTTAAACCGCGCGACCACTGCTCAAAATATTACCCAATGAGTGTATTCCTTTCAATGCAAACTTTAAAAATACCACTATTATATTGCTCCAAACTATTATCGAACAACTGTCGTTGATGACGAGATCATTTACGAAAGTTATTGGAACAATCACCATCATATATTTCTTTATCAGGTCTACCAGTATCTTTATATTTAATTTGAACTTATCATATGTGGGATCGTCAAAATGTTATACACGTAAACTAATTGTTTACTTACCTATCTTTAGCTTTATAATTCATGGTTTTATGCTCACACAACTGAGATATTTATTGAACTTATTAAAACACATTTCTGAAGGTTTTCAATAACAATAACAAGAGATAAATAAAGTACTTGACAAAACATAGAAAATAATTGTGGACAATTAACTGAATTTATGATTTAATTTTAATTCTGGACAATTATGTCTTAATGAACCGAGTTACTTCCAGATATCCTTCGAAAAAAATCGTTGCTATTGGCTATTTCTCCTTATTTTAGGTGGGAGCTGTAGTTTATATAATACTAAAATATTTGAACATTATCCTTGGTTTCTATACTCCCTAAGTCTTTTTTTCCGTCGTTGCTAGCTTTATAATATTGATTATTTCTTTGATGGTACTAAAGATGGTGATCAAATGAACTGATGAACACTTTAAGATATTTTTTTCATTTTTCAGATAAATCCCTATTTCAAACTATTGTCTTGATGACTTTTATGATTGAGAGGAAGGACTAAATTCATAGTTTGAATAACTGTATTTGCTACAAAATATGCCAGTCATCTTTTATTAGAAAATAATCTATTGTCACCTTAAAATTAGCAATTGTACCATAGTTAGATAGTACAGAAAACATAAACCTCTTTCCTTCGACTTCATTATTAATTATAGCCCTTCCAAGAGACTATAAAATTAAGAGTTTAAGTTATCATTTTACAAAAAATTTTACTTCAAAGCGAAACAGATATTATAAAAATTAAACAATTCAGTGCACGAGGACATACAATGAAAGAGAGATCTGAAGAAACAGATTATTCAGACTTATTCAAAGGAAAATTTTCTTAATAGCTCAAGTAATTAATTTCATATTTTTGTGCCTTTAAGCTTTATAATTTCTTGTATTAATACATTTAATATTCTTCAGGATTATAAGCAGAAAGGCAAATTTATTTTAATAATATTTTCGTGGAATGCCGCAAAATCCACAAATATGTAAATTGGTCATCCAAAAAACGGTTCCAGCTTGAACTTTTACACTCAAGTAAATTAAGTTCAATTAAAAAATTAAGAGAAGTAGAACTTCTTTAGTTTCCTAAGGGTGTAAATATTCATTAGTAACCAAATTTATTCGACCTATTACATGTAGCTAAAGCGAACTTTAACAAAAGTAAAGACATTTTTTTTTTAATTTAAAAGACTTATCTGTGCTATGGTTAATTTATATATTTGTTAATTAATTTTAAAAAACCTATTTCCTTAATTTAAAACCAACCGAGAGCATTTCGTTTAGTCACTGTTAAAAGTATAATTTAAAAGCACACATTTTATCTCAGCTACATTCAAATTCTGTCGGCAGATACACCTAATAAAGCTAAATTGGAGATCAATGCTGATTAACGTCATTAAAAAAAAAAAATGAGAAGAGTATTTAGAACACTTTTTGAATTTTACTTGTGGTATTTTTCTACGCAATATTAAAAAATATACATTCATACACGACTTTTGTCCAACACAAATCAGGAATTCGTATATTTAACCAATTTATATTTAGAGAAACATTGCAAACATCATACCGACTATCATATGAAACAGTTTACATTATCTGTTATGTACCCAGAATTCATACGTCATCTAAAACGTTAAACATTTAGACTAGTACACGATACACATAAATTGAATGATTTATAATTTCCACCTGTCATTATAAATATTTGAATAAATTCAAATACATTTTTATACTCATATTTAAACTTTATATTAATATTCCGATTCATTCAAATAATAAATATTAATTGTTTACCTCATATGTTTTTGCTATGTATTGTTTTTTAATATTATTTAATGAGATACGACATTGTAATTATTAGTAATATAAACTACAATAAGATTTAGAAATACATATCAGAGAAATAAAATTTATACATACACAAAACACAATTAGAAAAAGGCTTAATATGAGTAACAAAAAGATTGGATAAAAAAACAGGATGAAAGAACAAATAGGATAATTGAGAAAAAACCATACATCAAGCTATATTGATTTTATACATGGGTGACTTCAACAACAAATTGATGCATGCCTTATACAGGGGAAATTGTCTATTATTATAATTTAGTATCTTAAAATAATTAACATCAGATGAAGGTGTTGTTAACCTACAAAATAACGTACACATACTTTGTAGGTTAAACACAGAACTTCAGGAAACCACTACTCTGCGGGCTAATGCTCCGACCAGCATTGATTTACAGCTCAAACACCTATAGAAAACAGCAGCAACAACAAGTTCCCACAACTTTCATTCTTACACATTTTTTCTTTTCGTATCCCGCGTAATAACGGAGATAAAGGAAGGAAGAAGACAATTTTACGTGACCACCTTGTATAATGATTTTCCCCGATTTCATGGTGTATTTATAAATTGCAGGTGAGATATAAGTGGTCTGTTTACTTCCTGCTCGGCTTAAGCGGCTTGATTTACAGGAAGCGACTTACATTGCAGCAGGTACTTAACGCAGATCCCTCGCCGGTCGGGGCATTAGTGCGCGGAGTAGTTGTTTCCTGCAGTATCATTTACGGATTTAATGGCTCGAGAGGGCGAGAGGTCTGCGTTAAGTACCTCCTGCAATTTAGGTCGCTTCCTGTAAGTCGAGCAGCTTAGGCCGAGCAGGAAGTAAGCAGACCAGCCAGTTCAATTAATTGTCGGTCGTCTCTGATTAGGGCTAACAAGCCCGAAACCGGTCTATGTCTGGTGGTGTGTCCGACAAGGGTCTTGGCTGTTCACACAGATACTGCAGGAGTAATTCAATGCCGGTTGGGGCATTAGTCCGCGCATTAGTCATTTACGTACTTAAATATCTCGAAAACCAGTATTTACAGTAATACAAAAATATATAGGTTGTTCATTATACGAAATATTCGATATTCAGTTGTTTGTAATATATGAGTAAAAAATATATTTTTAATACCACCCTGTATATGTACGTTGTATGGTTGGTATATATATGACGACACTGTAATAGCGGCATAGAGGATTTTTAATTCAGTTAAGATCGACAACTCAATAATCGACAAAGTAAACAATTTTCTACTCCCCATTAATTTAACGAAACCCTCTCAGAGTATATAGTCCGGAGACCAAGGATAATTACGAGTATTAATCCTTACGTATCTCCGTAATATAGAGTCCTTACATGTGACTGTAATATATGACATGCATTAAGGGTGTCATTATGGAGTGTCTTCACCGCCCAAGTTTGATAATAATGTTCGAACCTGTGAAGTAGAGTTATAATAAGAGAACTTTACATTTAGCTGGCAAAAGGATTGTTAAGATAGATGAGGACATTTTATGGATGTAGAGTGGGGTACATATTTTAATATATAATGTTGACATAAATGCCTAATTTCGAGATATTTCAGTTAGTAAAATAGGAAAACTATTTGATTAATAAAAAAAGTATGTGTCACAGAGTGCCAGATGAATTTTGAAAATTTGCATACTGGAGGTTGCCGCAATGACGACCATTATATCTAACTTCATTCATTTAAATCAATTACCCTATACATTATTGTAGTTTGAGGTCAACGTTACTTGAACTCCTACATGCCTAACTTACTGTTTTAAGGTCTTCCTATCTGCCAAAAAAAAATTCACAAACTATGACATATGTCGAAAACGACAAGGTTTAGGCATGAAGTAGCTTCATTTTAACCAAAGTTTTTCTTTATTTTCAAATGTATATGTGTATAATATTAACATAGTCGTCTGTAGGCTTTCACGGCCGGTGCTATCATTTGATACATAGTGTATCGGGTTGTTATGCCGTGACCTCGGTCACTGGTTGCTGCCAGAAACAGAACTAAAGTGCACAACCCTAGCATTAGCCGGGATTATTTGACCTGCTATTGGCATCTCTGGTCCCGCCCTTATATTGATGCATGCATGCCGAGTGATGGCGGGCTTTTCGGGTTGCTTAAGTCGTAAAGCCGTTTCATGTTTCTTTTTCCTTGTGATAAACGATGTCTGGTGCCATGCGTATATAGTCTTTGACACAATTACGAAAAGAGTATCTAGCCGATCTTTTACTAGCTTCAACTCTTGTTAGATTTTTTGGGTTGGTGGAAATTAAATAAAGAAGAAACACATATAATCAACTTTACATACTAAAAATATGACAGTGAGGTTATACTTACTAGTGACAATGACATCATTGATTCTGGATTGAACTGAAAAATCCATATAGACAATGTCGGGCAAGAGGTCGCAAAATACTACTATGCTCATAAAGTGATAGCTCAAAATATTGATATGCCCACATCATTTCTGGCAGACTATGCATATGTTCAATCCCAAATAAAATATGAAATAGTATTTTTATACAGTCAAGGAAACCCAACAGAATTCTAATAATAGGGTTACACATAAAAACTGTGCAGACACTGTTCATACATAAATTGACAATATTATAAACTAAATTAATTCTAGCACTAGATTAAACTAGACAGCAAAAAAGAAACAAGAAAAAAGTTTAAAAAATAACTACATAAAAACTGATATGGCATCATTTCTCACTTGATTTAAGGATCTATAAAATAAATCTATGTCATTAAAATATTCATTGTATATTTTTTGCATTAAATAAATTGGAGGATTAAGTAAATAATTTGTAGAACCGAACTTCAAGGGAAATAGAATAGTTGATGTCCTTAACCGCTGTCAATGTTATAGTAGAAATTTTCTATGATATAGTTGCAATCAATATTGTAATCTAATAATTTATAAATAAAACGTACATAATTAATCAGTCTACGAGATGATAGTTTTAGTAAATTATAATGTCGCAATCTGATGTCATACGATTCAATGAAGATTAAATCCATAATTTAAAATATTAAAGAAATTTTTGTACTGTTTAAGATATGTATTTTAAGCTAATATATATCTAATCTCCTACAATTCCTATCAATGAAGTCATATGTATGTTCTCTGATACCAAACATCTAAGTATGATATTGAACAATTCCACAGACAAAGCATGTGAAAAACAGTCACCAATATCATTAAAAATAAAGAGAAAAGAAGAGGTCCAAGGTGCGACCCCTGCGGAACACCAAAATACCAAAGTTTTCTAAGGAAACTGCATTGATGCTGTCAGAATATTTGCGCTACAAAAGAGATGTATTAGAAATATACTAAACATGAAACAGACTGAGAGCAGCAAACAAAAGTTTATTGAAAAAAACATACCTTAGTAAGTTTATAATAATATATACATTTATCTCACTTGTATAGTACGAGAAACAAGAATAATTTAGTAACTGAAATATAGTAAAATACAGTTATATCCAAAAGAATGTTCCACATTCATTGCTTAGGATTTATAATAAATTATCTATAAGTATAATAAACTTATCCAATAAAGATGTTAAGATTAAACTAAATCAAATTCCTAGAAAAAGTTTATTATATGATAGATGAATTTCTGAATAACATAATTAATGTATTGTACTCGTATTGTGTTATGTTTGCATTAATAATTTATGTATAACATGTATTATTTTTCTATTTCTCTCTTATCTATAGTTAAATATTACTATGCATATTATTCTATTTTTAATATTAAGTTTTATATTTTTATCTTAATTATGATTTTTCTATTTATTGACAGTGCTACACCCTTACGGTATTTTTGTAATTGATACAAGGTGAATTAATAAAGATTTTACTTTACTTGCTTACTAATTGAAATACCAAATTCCAGGTACCACCACTATTCATATTAAAACCTATGTTACATAACATACTTATGTTTGTTTGTGACATTCTGTCACATGTTAAAATTATATCAGGCATCGTTCTAAAAATATTAATCATTTTTTGTCCTTGCAGGTATTTTCACTTGTGATCCCATGAAGCCATTGTAACTGGTAAGTTTCTAAGGATATTTATCTTCCATGTAGATTTATCTGACAGTACTTTGTATATACAGTTCATCTATAAATTAAAAAAGTAGAATAACCTCTGAAAGTCGGAGATTTATCCGCGGGTAAACGCATGCGTGATATATTTTTTAGGGTTACATATGATTTAAAAAATAAATACTGAAAATTTCCTTCAATCTACATAACCACTAAAACAATTATTATATGAAGCAATAACAGAATATCCAAGATGCATTAATATTACTGTTAACATTATTTACGTAACCCAATTAGCCTATTACTTTACATCGTAAATATTTCATTTCAAAATAAATCTAAACGAAATTGAGCTTGCATTAAAAGCGCAATTTGCAATAAATCATACTATAAACCTTTAATGCTTAATGGAAAACCGATCATCAAAGTAATGTGCAATAATAAAAGAGAAACTATTTTCACATAATGAAATTAGAGTACGTGCCATCAACAGAAAGTGTAAAATAAATAATATACATATGCATTTAGTTTATAGCAGTGGGATAATAAAAGACGCAATAGCACAGATAATAAATGCTCAAAAATATCAATAATTTGTGTCGGAGCTAATTAATGACCTGATATTGCTTATTTGTTTTTATTTACTATAAATCAGAAAAGTCACTGAGTTATTGCTCGAGGTTCAGAATGAAAGCAATAAAAACAAAAATGAAAAAATATATCTTAGTGTGTGTACTCAGAACAGATGTTTTATTTTATGATTTTATTGCATTTGATACTATACTCGCGTCAAGAATTCAAACGGCTTACGTCATGGTTGACATTAGGCAATTGCCTTTATTGTCAACGTAATTTTCGATATTTGGTTGCGTTAAAAACAATTTTTTGCAGTTTAGTGCTATACATAATGCAAACATTTAGTGTAGTAAATAGTTTTATTACTCTCAGTTGCAGTTTCTTAAATATTTTGATAAAAATATAATGAATTATTCATTTGTTCGTATGACGTAAGTCGTCTGAATTCTTGACGCGAGTATACCAAGATCTTAAATACTTGTAAAAGAATTACTTACATATAATTTCCTATTATTTTCAAATTTATTAAAATGTCTTCTGTGCATACTTAATTTACTGTTATTTTTTATATTATGTAAAAATATTGAGGATTTGTATTGATGTAACAATTATTTTTTTGTTAATCCTCCTGTTGTAATTTTAGTTAAATTATATGCAATTGACCTCAATATTTATCATACACTGAGAGAATTACTTTGCTACGGTTAGTAAAAATCCATTAACCGTAGCAAAATATCTGCATTAAATAGGCGCCAAGTGAGTTGCCTCACACATACACATACATATACACACTTACAGGTTTTCAGGACTTTGTGGGGACGCCAGCTATAGACCGATTTCTGGGGACTTCGGACATACGAATCGAACCCGATGTAAAATTGTTTACTGGTCACGTGTATCCATTCACTTCGCTTTAACACTCCATAGAATTATCATAAATCGAGAAAATAACTTGTGAGGACGTACTCGTAATCGGGTTTGTGTGTCTGTGTGAAAAATTGTGGGGACAGTCCCCACAATCTGGTAGTGTCTATGTATTGTAGGGACCTTCACACACACTTTTTATTTACGCTGTTGCCAAATCTTCAAGTCCCCACAAGACGTGTGTGTGATACCCACTGTGTTTTTTAATAATTTTAATTTTGATATTACGTTTTCGGCCTGTTACAGAAAATTAATGATGGAGTTAATTGATTAAAGAAAATTTTATGAGAAACATTTACATTTTTTATTTGCACTGGAAACTTAAGCAGAGTTATTATAAATTAATAATAAAGACCATGACAACAACAAAATTAAACTATGTTCATAAACTCCACCTAAATTGTGAGGACTTGTGTAAGTCCACATAATACTGTCAGTCCCCACAAGTATAGCAACGACAATGCTCAGGTGTGTGTGTGTGTGCTCATATCCCCACAGAATGGGAAAATTCACTAGTTTATGTACTTGTGTGATAAATTGGGACAGTCCTCACAATTTGATAATGTTTATGTATTGTGGGGACCTTCACTCACACCTCTGATAAACCGTCACAGTCTATGTACAATTATTAAGGGGACATTTCAGAAAATTTTATAGAAAATTAAATTTTATGGATTTGTGTAAGTCCACATAATCTTATCAGTCCCCACAAGTATAGCATCAACAATTCTCATGTCCCTACAATGGGCGGAAAACCTACGTCAATTCACTGGTTTATGTATCTGTGTGAAATATTGTGGGGACAATCCATTGCCACTGCTTCTGTAATATGACATTTTTTTTGTAAAAAGCCTACTATAAATGTAGGTAGGTCGTTATTTTAATATTGTGTTTGCATTTAAAACTCAGGGATTGATTCATTCCAATAAGGCATCGCTATCAGTTTAAAATATATTTCAATAATTTATTATTAAACCAATACTTTTAGATAAACACTAAACAATTCTTGAGTAATTTCAATTTTAAAAATAATATTTTGTAAGAGTTGAGTTATTTAAATTTATTAGCTATATGCAAATTGTCACATTTTGTATTTTAAATTGAAAAGATTATTGTGTGAGATTTTGGTATTCTTCATGACTGTTATGTTATTTAGAGTAAAAAATTTAAATTTTTGCTGGGACTTAATTGATTACATAATGGACATGGAAATTAGATAAATATGGAAAACTGCAAAACTCGTCATCTGAATAACTATGTCTCTAAATTAATTGAAATTTAAATTTATTCCGGTTGATTTATCTACTAGAACTAGGACTCGAAAGAAATTGTGAAAAATAAAAATATTATTACATGGATATTGCTAGTAAGATTTGATAAGTAGTTTTGAACATAATTTGTTAATTTGTATTAAAAATGTATCTATATTTATTTATTTTTAGATTTTGGTGTTCAATTTCAATCCTATACTAGGCATCTAACTGCCGGTTTCATAAAGCACTGACTAATTGACTAGTATCAAAGTAAAAATTATAGAGTCCTGACTTTGAAATCTCATAACTCTATAAACACCCAATAAATTTCAATCACACTAATACAGTCTATAGAAAAATTATTTTTATACATTTCCATATAATTTGATAATTTACCAACTACCTTTATTTATTACCTTAAGTTTATGTTTGGCCTCTCTCTCATCAGTTTTAGAAATATAAGCTTTCAGAATCAGACCTCTCTACTTTTTACTTTGATAATAATTGAAAAATTTAAGGGCAAATATTTCGAGAATAATTACTCGTAGGGACACTTTTGTAAGATATGTCTGATTGCGTAAAACAGATAAGGAGACAAAAAAATATCGAACAGACGGATATACCGAAACAAAAAATTACGACGCGCTAATGACATCGAAGATGCAGTAGTATGCGACAAGTAATAGAAAAACTTTGCTAAAATTTGAATTGGTCATATAACCCACATTCTCCAAATTTTGTATATAACATCACGTTTATAACATAAATTTTAAATTTAACACGCCATCATTGATAAGAACTTTCACACTAATGCAAGTTCGGCTATATAGTATTATTTTTATTTAAAGAATCTACACTTTCTTTGCGCCCCATTAATTTCGAGACATCCTACAAACATTTTATTTACTTTTATAAATTATGTAAATATTTCGGACTAATGGTCTTCATCGGGATAGTAATACTGTTACACGTAATCTGCAAATATAGTTGTATTATTATTAATTCTGTAGTAACTAAAATGAAACCTATAACAGATAACTTATTTTTATCACTCCTCTCCGGCGTACTTGTATTTAAAATTGGTTTTATCTAACTTTTTCTGCATCTCTTAATACCTACTGTTTTCTGAAAGCCAGTACTATATAATGAAACATCCCGTATAGGTATATCTATTTAAAATATCATAAGACCCCACAATAAGAAACTGTAACGTTACACACACAGGCTCCAAATACAGAAGATATTCTATAATCGTATTTTAAAAATTAAATCTCAGCAAGTAGTATGTGGCAACGCCGCATTTTATAGTTCATGGACTCGCGCAGTGTCGAAGAGGGCGCTGCTGTACAAGACACTCGGAGGTCCACATAAGTTGAGTAAGACTACTACACAAATTCTGCATATAGCAAAATTATGATTGAGGGGACATTTTTAGAAGTTGTTATTTTTATATAAAAGGACCTCGTAGATCACGTTTAGATAGGTTTTAAATTGTGGGGACCTGTGTAAGTCCACACAATCCTGTCAGTCCCCACAAGTATAGCATCATTAATGCTAAAGTCCCCAGAATGGGCGGAAAACCTACGCACAGCAACTTGTTTTACTGTATTAGAAAGGTATTTTAAGCTAATATAAATCAAATCTCCTACAATTTCTATCAATGAAGTCATATTATGTGTTTATTCGTAGCGATCTTAATTCCTCTTTAAGGAATGTTTAATAACTACTTGTGCTACTGCACCACATCTGTGAGTACTTTATTGTACTCTTTTTCTTCTCGAAGGACCAGGAACAGACCGTAACATCTATTCCAATAAAACACTGTACTTTGTAATGAAGTATATAATACCAAAAAGAATTTATACAAGAAATATAGCGTGTGTACACCCTTTGGTTATTGTGAAGGAACTGCTGCTACTCGACTCAGCAATTTCTTATATAGGGTTACAATATTACCTAATTCTTACCCTAATTTTATTTACAACTTTACTTAAGATTAAATAGTTAGAATCGTAAACAAAATAAGAAGCTTAAGATTATATTAGAACTTAGTATTAAATTATATACAGGATAATAAATTTAAACTAGGTGATACTTAGGCAGGGTTAAAGGTAAATTACGGGAAAATCCCGTCTGCAATGTCCAGGTAAATTCGAACATGCCGCCCGCCTTGAAATGTCGTGCTTTCAACTAAATATAGATTATTAAATAAGTAGAAATTTTTAATCCTAAAAATATTTGTCAATAAATGGGCAAGGCACACACTTTTGTCACTGGCCGTTTTATGATGCCACTTGTAGTTTTTATGGACACAACACGAGTTATCCCATCCGTTCCAGGGTGCAATTCCATTATGCGTCCAATTTGCCATTTAAAGGTGGGTTGGTTGTCTTGTTGAATGACAACGAGCATGCCAACCTTCAGAATATCTTGAAATTTTTGTCGCCACTTGGTCCTAATCTGTAATTCGTTTATGTATTCTCTGCTCCATCGTCTCCAAAAGTGCTGAGTCACCTTTTGAATGTGCTGATATTTGCTGAGGCGGTTGTCAGGAAACTCCAATAGACCGGGCTCAGGTACAGAAGTAATTCTTCTCCCAATCAGGAAATGTGCCGGAGTTAAGGGTTCGGGGTCATTGATGTCTGTGGATAAGGAGCTTAAGGGACGGGAATTCAAAACTGCTTCTATTTGCGTTAGCAAAGTGTAGTATTCTTCAAACGTCAAATTTACATTGGAAGCTACTGTTTCATGTGAAATTTAACTGATTTTACTCCAGCTTCCCAGAGACCACCAAAATGTGGGGAACGAGGAGGTATAAAGTGCCACGAAGTATTGATTTAATGAATACTGCAAATGCCTTTGAATCTCTTTATTACTTAAAAATTATTTAATTCTGTCAGTTCATTATTTGCACCTACAAAGTTTGTCGCATTGTCAGAATATATATTTAAAGGTTGTCCACGCCTTGCCATGAATCTGCGTAAGGTAGCTAAAAATGCTTCGAACTAAGTTCTGTAACTAACTCAATGTGCACTGCTTTAGTTACGAAACATACAAAAATACAAATATACGTCTTTACTAATTTTGATCCTCGTCCTTTTATCTTTTATTAAAATAGGACCAGCGTAATCTACACCACAATTGTAAAAGGCGGGGCAGGTTCTAAGCGTCCTTTGGGTAAATTACCCATGAGTGGATTATCAAATTTTGGCTTAGCTCTAAAACATTTTACGCATTTATAGATTACGTGTTTTATTGTACGCTTTCCCGAAATTGGCCAATATTTATCCCGTAAAGACGCTAATAAGAGGTTTGCGCCACAGTGTAATAAGCGTAGGTGCTCATTTTTATTAATAAATACTTAAGTTCATGTGAAGGAGGTAGTATAATTGGGTGCTTTTTAGAGTAATTAAAGTTTGAATGTTCTATTCGACCTCCAACTCTCAAGATCTGATCCTTATCAAGAAATGGGTTGAGTGTTAATAAACTACTCTTCGTGCTTATTGGTTTATCTTTCATTAAATCATTTATTTCGGAAAAAAATACCTCAGATTGTGCAATTTTAATTAACCTTGTCAAAGCAATTTCCAATTCATTTACTGATATAGGGCCATATAGTTTTTTACTGGCAGGTTGGGTATTATTTATAAATCTGAGGCAATAGGTGGTTATGCGTTTTAATTTATTCAAACATGAATATTTAGAGAGAATATCACATTTTTTGATCTGTGTGGCTATAGTTACCACAGTTTTAGCTTCCAATAGGTTATCTTTAAATTTTTCATTTATTATTGGCCATTTTGAATGCTCCTCAATCAACCAGGATGGCCCATTCCACCACAGTTGAGCGGATTCAATTTCTTGCGGGTACAAACCACGTGATATAAGATCCGCTGGATTTTCATTAGTTTTTACATGCCGCCAATCACTAGATTGAGTTAAATGCTGAATCTCTGAGACACGATTAGCAACAAATGTTTTCCACTTGTTGGGTGCGGCTTGTATCCAGTTTAAAGTAATGGTTGAATCGCACCAATAAAAGCAATTCTCAAATTTAATGTCTATGTATTTCTTGACATTATTCGCTAGTTGCGCTAATAAAACAGCACCGCATAGCTCAAGACGCGGTAACGTAACATTTTTAAAGGAGCAACTCGCGATTTAGAGCAAAGTAAAGAAATTTGAGTACAACCTAAGCTATCAGTGCTTCTAAGGTATATACAAGCTCCGTATGCCTTTTCAGAGGCGTCGCAAAACCCATGCAACTCAATAAATTTAGATTTTTTACATAAAACATGTCTTGGAATTTTTATAGATTGAAGATCATGCAGTCGATCTCTAATTTTCAACCAATTCGTATTTAAATCAAGAGGTATAGCCTCATCCCATGATAGTTTATATTGCCATAATTTTTGAATTATTAATTTGGCATTTACAATTACCGGACTTAAAAGTCCTAGAGGATCAAATATTTGAGCGGTCACAGAAAGAATTGATCTCTTTGTAACTTTAGCTTGTTTTGAGATTTGTTGCGTTGAATATAATAAATTATCAGCATTGGGTTCCCAATAAATACCTAATGTTTTATTTTGCTCGTCATTATCAAATCGAACATGAAATTTCTGATCATAATTATGTGAATTAATTTGTTTAAGTATATTACTATTATTTGAGGACCATTTACGTAGTTCAAAATTAGCTGTTAATAATATGGAAGTAATATCCTTTTGAATAGCAAGTGTTTCTTCAAATGAATCAGATCCAGTTATTAGATCATCCATATAAAAATCTGTTTCAATTATATTAGAAATATAAGGATATGCTATTTGATTATCGATTGCTAATTGCTTTAAGCAGCGTACTGCTAAAAATGATGCTGATGCTGTACCGTAAGTGACAGTATTTAATTTGTAAGAATTTATCGGTTGGTTTTTATTAGGCCTCCATAATATTAATTGTAAATCTCTGATTATCTTGTATTAGTACTTGACGGTACATTTTCGCTATATCGGCGGTTATTACGTAAGTATGCTTACGGAATCGCAATAATATTGAAAATAAGTCATGCTGTATTTTAGGCCCAATGTACTGAGTGTCATTTAATGAAATACCCGTGGAAGTTTTTGCTGACCCATCGAACACTACGCGAACCTTTGTTGTAAGGCTTGTTTCTTTTACCACTGCATGATGAGGTAAATAAAAATGAGGAGAGGCAATTGAACCTTCCGATACTTTTGTCATATGACCTAATTGTTCGTATTCTGTCAAGAATTTAATATATTCGGTTTTTAATTCATTATTGTTATCCAATTTTTTTTCTAATGAATAAAATCTTGTTAATGCATATTCTCTCGATTCGCCAATCTCTTTGATATTTGGTTTAAATGGAATGCTTACTGCAAATCGCCCTGTGTCGGTGCGTTCTGTAGTTTTTATAAAATGGTTCTCGCAATGTAGTTAGTCAGGAGAGTATTTATTATATTTATTATTGCATTCTTCTAATGCCCAAAATTTTTCCAATTGAGTATCAATACTGTTATTGGTTGCACTAAAATATGCTAATGAATTGGGTGCACTAGAAATTTTGTTGTTTCTATTTTGAGTAAAATTTCCTCCAAGAATCCATCCCAATTTAGTATTTTGTAATATGGGCTTGTTATTCCCTAAATTATGCTGTCCTACGCATAATAATTCCCAAAATATACCTGCTCCCAATAAAATATCTATACGACTTGGGAGGTTACAATTTGGATCCGCTAATCGAATATTTCGAGGTATATTTAATTCTGAGATTTTAAATGAATTTATAGGCAATTTATCAGTAATCCTTTCCAAAACAAGACAGGAAATTTGTGCTTGGTAATTATTTATACCAGACTTGAAAGCTACATTAGTTTTAAAATCAATATTTGAAGTTATTTGGCTGATGCCCGATATTGTCGAATTAAAGCGGATTTTTGGTAATCCTAAACGATCACATAATTCGCGGGTTATAAAGTTTGACTGAGAACCAGGGTCTAGCAAGGCTCTACAAGAATGCGCATTTCCGTATATATCATTAATAAGAATATTTGCGGTAGATAATAATATTTGTGAGTTGTTTGCACAATGATTTGAATATGACACTTGAGATGATCCTGCAGCAAGAGATTCATCTGATGCGGCTATTTGAGAATTAACTGACTGTTGATTGGAATTCTGTTGCATATTGCTGTTACTTGCTTCAGTATTTTCTGGATAATGAAGGTGTAATAAGGAATTATGTTTTTTACCGCATTTTCTGCATGGTTGCATTGTACAGTCTTTTGTAGCATGATTTTTCTTTAGACAATTTAAACATAGATGCAAGCGTTTAGTTTCAGATATCCGTTGATTTATAGTTAATTTTAAAAATGATTCGCAATGATAAATTAGGTGCGAAAACTTGCAAAAGCTACATGTTACTTTATATGCGCTCACGTGAGCTTTAATATGTTTATTATTATTATTTCCTTCTCTAAACATATTATGTTTTTTATGGTTATTTGAATCAGATTGATATAAATTATGATTGGTGTTAGCTTCCAATGTACCTAAACAATCACAATGCTTTTCAAGAAAATCTACAAGCTCCTGAATTGTTGGAAATTCTCCGCTTGGTTTAAAGGATTCCCAATCGCGTCTCATGGACCTAGTAAATTTGGAAGTTACAATGTAAATAAAAATGTATCGGCGGTGGGTTGGTTATAATTTTTAGTGACTGTGATATTTTGAGTAATCCACCCAAAAGCCTTTGTACTGGGAAATAAGAATCTTTTGGAGAGATTCTAAATTAAAAGAGCTTTAATATTATTTTGCACAATTAACTTTTTATTTTCAAAACGTTTATGTAGCCAATCCCACGCGACTTGATAATTTTCAGCAGAAACTTTTAACGATTTGATTGCTTCGGCAGCATCTCCAGTTAATGCTGTATTTAAGTAAAAGAATTTTTGTATATCTGATAACGACGAATTTTTATGAATAAGAGACTCAAAGGTGTCACGAAATTCTAACCAATTTTCAAATTCGCCATTGAAATTGGGCATTTTTATATTGGGTAAAAGTATTGACGATTCCCCCACATTAGGTGAGTTCCTTTGAACTACATCTGCTTCTTTATCGGTGTTTTTCTTTTCTCATTAATAAAAGATTCAATGGTTGATGTAACGTTGCAAAATGTATTTTCAAATGCTTCTAATTCAATTTCGTGCTGTTCTTCAGCTGAATACGATATAATATTGTTACGAAAGCTCACCTACCTTTTTAGTTGGTTAATTATGTTCCTGTTTTCCTTACAATTTATAATTGAAGCTCACCTACCTCATTAGTTTGTAAATTACGTTTCTGTTTATGTTAGAATTTACAATTTTTGTGATGCCTTTACTTTGACGTTTTCCGGAATATTCCAGGCTATATTCTATTTGTTTCTCGACACGTTCTCGAAATCTCAGAAACTTCGAGAACTGTAAAAACCTATATAAGCAGATCATTTTCGGCCGCTGCAGTTAGTTTGTATTGAGCAGCCAAACGCGAGTGACAAACGTCAAAGTAAAGCGTTGACAGTTGCGAAATTTGTTGAAGGATATTTCTTGTATTATCAAGAGTGATAATAAAGATTATTTGTCTACGTGACGTGTTTCAACGATAACCTAGTTTCGAGGTTACATTGGTGTCAGAAGTGTGACGTTCCACAAAGAAGACATTTGGAGTAGATAAGTGAATGCCGGTAACGAGATCGAGAGCAACAGAAATGGAGGAAACATTGAAACAGTTAATGGGAATGATGCAAGATATGAAGAAGAGTCAAGAAGATGAAGAACAGCCAGGACGAAATGAAAGAAGACTTAAAAAAAGAAATGAAGAACAGCCAGGATGAAATGAAGACTAACCAAGACGAAATGATGAAAGATATGATGGAAGACTTGAAAAGAGAAATGAAAAACAGTCAAGAGGAAATGAAGAACGGTCAAGAGGAAATGAGGAACAGGTTAGAAGAAATGAAAAATTATCAAGAAGGAAATAATAAAAAGTTAGAAGAAGTAATTAAGATCAATCTCAAAGAGTTTGAGGAAACCGTTGAAGAAGAAATTAATCTATTGAGAAATGAAGTGCAAGATAAAGTTCAGGTCGTAGAAGAAAGTGTTAGTAAATTACAGAGTGAAGTCGTCAAAGTCCAAGTCTTAGAAGAAAGCCTAATTAAGTTGGAGCATAAAGTTACAAATTTACAGTCACAATGGCCTGCGAAGGAGATTGTTAAGGCTGACAACAGTTGCATTTCCTCTGCAAGGATTAAAGCACCCACATTTGATGGAAAAGTGTCATGGAGCACTTACCTTAAACAATTTGAAGCAGCTGCCTTGGCAAATAATTGGTCAGAAGAAGAAAAGGCTACATCACTAATAGTTGCCCTACGAGGTGAAGCCATGGAGATATTACGAACTCTAGCCGAGGATCAACAAAAGACTATCAAATGCTGAAGAGTGCTTTAGAAATGAGGTATGGCGATGCTCATCTACAACACGTTTATCAAGCACAATTAAAAGGCCGAAGACAACGCTTCGAAGAAAATCTGCAGCAATTTGAGGCAGATATAGCACGTATGGTAAAGCTAGCCTACCCCACCGCACCGACAGAATTTCAAGAACAGTTAGCAATAAGTAGCTTCATTGATGGCCTGCGAGATTCTGAGATCGGTCAAGCGTTAAGGTTGGCCAGGCATAAAAATATATCTGAAGCTTTGGCCCAGGCGCTAGAAATTGAAGCCGCACGACAAGCTTCCCGAAGTAGTCAAGGCAGAATAAGGCAAGTTAGGTTTCAAACTAGCAAACAACGAGCAAGCGAAAATAACATGGAAGGATTTATGAAGAGTTTGCAAGATTTAATGAATAACTTCCAGCAAGAACAAGACCGTACTAATTCCACTGTATATAGCAGGAGAAGACCCATTCAGTGTTGGAATTGTGGAGTTGAAGGGCATCTTAGGAATCGATGCCCTAAGAATACATCTAGTCAGGACCAGGAAAACGCCAACTAGTCAGCTTTGAGGGGCGAAAGCTGGCTAGGTGCTACCAAGCCCCACCAACTATTAAGATCAAGGTAACCCGTCTGCAAAATAATGGAACGAGTTTGGTAGTACCAGGGCGTATATGTGGACGGGATTGTGAAATGGTCCTTGATACAGGCTCTAGTCACACCATAGTAAGACCAAACATCGTCGCTCACTGCAGAATACAAAAGCCAGACCGGAACTACATCTTGGAGACAGCAAATGGAGAAGTCATATCAGTGAAAGGCATCCATCTAGCTAGAATAACCCTGGGGACAACCACTTTCCAACACAACATCTTAGTAGCAGATATAACTGATGATGTCATTCTTGGACTTGATGTCATGACTGAACATCATTTTGTGCTGGACCTTTCTCGAAGATCATTGAAGACCAAAGATGAAGAAATCATCATGCAGTTTCCCGAAATCAGAAACCTTCCTATTAGAACTGTGGAAGCGTCAGCAGACATAGAACTTCCAGCAGGTTCAGAAGTTGTAATCGAAGCTATTTGTAGCAGTCCTTCGGCAGTTGAAGAAACTGTAATTGTAGAACCAGAACAAGAGGGCAGCCTGTATAAGAAGGGCATATTAACTGGAAAGACATTAACAGAAAGGAAAAACAATTTGGTATTGGTCAGAATGCTAAATCTGAAAGACTACCCACAACAGATCAAGAAAGGTGAACCTTTGGGAATTTGTCAAACAGTTGGATCGGTCTTCAGCAATATAGAACCATCAACAACATCTCGAAGTATTGAAAAACTACCTGAAGTTCTTCAGGGCCTTGTTAACCGATTCAAGTCCCCACTACAAGCCGATGAGGTCCAACAATTGGAAGATTTGTTGAGGCGTTATCAAGATGTTTTCTCATTAACAGAAGATGATGTTGGAAGAACTAATCTTGTGCAACACCGAATAAATACCGGCGACACCACGCCAATTAAACAAGCTCCACGACGGATTCCTTTAGCAAAGCAAGAAGAGGTATCCACGATGTTGACAGACATGCAGCAGCAGGGAGTCATTGAACCATCCCAGAGTCCATGGACCTCGCCGGTTGTTTTGGTAAAGAAGAAGGATGGCTCTACCAGATTTTGTGTAGATTATAGAAGACTAAACGATGTCACTAAGAAGGACAGTTATCCATTGCCAAGAATAGACGACACCCTGGATACACTGTCTGGATCTCAATGGTTTTCCACATTAGACCTGAAGAGCGGCTATTGGCAAGTGCAGCTTCATCCAAATGATAAAGAGAAGACCGCCTTTTCCATTGGTACGGGTTTGTGGCACTTCAACGTTATGCCCTTTGGTCTCTGCAATGCACCAGCCACCTTTGAAAGACTTATGGAAACCATTCTGAGAGGAATGTCCTGGAAAACGTGTCTCGTTTATCTTGATGACATAATAATACTTGGCAAAAACTTTGAAGATCATTTGAAGAATGTTCAAGAAGTTTTCCAAAAGTTGAGAGAAGCCCGGCTCAAGTTAAGTCCTAAGAAGTGTATGCTCTTTCAAAAGGAAGTCAAGTATTTAGGACACATTATTTCCTCTGACGGAGTGAAGACTGACCCAGAGAAAACTGAAACCGTCTGGAAATGGCCAGTACCGAAAGACAAACATGAATTAAGGAGTTTCCTTGGACTTTGCACTTACTATCGCAAGTTTGTGAAAAATTTCGCCGAGATTGCGAAACCCTTACATCGACTCACAGAAAACAATCAGCCATTGATCTGGACGGAACAATGTCAACAAGCTTTTCAGAGATTAAAAGAAGCTTTGTGTTCTTCTCCGATTCTGTCATATCCCAAGCCTGGAAAGACATTCATCGTTGACACGGATGCTAGTAATATTGGAATTGGAGGAATATTATCACAAATTGAAAATGGGCAAGAAAAAGTGATTTCCTACTTTAGCAAGGTCCTCTCTAAGCAAGAAATGAACTACTGCGTAACCAGAAGAGAGTTGCTTGCCATAGTTAAAACTGTGGAGCATTTTCATAAGTATCTCTATGGTCAGCCGTTCGTCTTGAGGACCGATCATGCTTCTTTGAAGTGGCTACTGCAGTTCAGGAATCCGGAAGGCCAAGTGGCAAGATGGCTTCAACGGTTGCAGGAGTATGACTTCAAAATTGAACACCGTAAAGGATCTAACCATCGTAATGCTGATGCTCTATCCAGAAGACCATGTCCTTCAAATTGTAAACATTGTGTGCGACAAGAAGTGAGGGAAGAAGATGAATTTCTTTGCAGAAGAACTACCATCCAGTGTCCAGAGGATTGGGATATTAAAACCATTGCTAAAGAACAAAGTGAAGACCCGGATTTTGGACCAATTTTCCAATGGAAGATAAACAACATGGACAGACCCACCTGGCAGGACATTGCTGATAAGTCACCATCTCTAAAAAGTTACTGGGCGTTATGGAATTCTTTAGCCATTGAGAACGGCCTATTAAAAGAGTCTGGGAGAGCCCAGACGGCAAAGAAAAGATTTATCAAACAATACTGCCCCAGAAAAGAATTCCAGAAGTTCTTCAAGCACTGCACAGTGGAGTCGGTGGTGGGCACTTTGGAATAAACAAAACTCTGAATAAAGTTAGAGAACGATTCTACTGGCTTGGCAGTCGGTCCGATGTGGAAGAATGGTGCCGACGTTGTGATACCTGCGCCTCTAGTAAAGGATCCAGGACTCGAAGCCGAGGACATATGAAGCAGTACAATGTTGGAGCTCCATTCGAGAGAATAGCTATTGACATAGCTGGACCATTTCCTCGAAGCAGCAGTGGGAATCGTTATATTTTGGTAGTGATGGACTACTTCAGTAAATGGCCAGAAATATATCCCTTACCTAATCAAGAAGCTGTTACCGTAGCCGAAGCTTTATTCGAAAATTGGATATGTCGTTATGGGGTGCCCAGAGCGATCCCTCCCGACCAAGGACGAAATTTCGAGTCGGAAGTATTTCAGAACGTTTGTGAGCTGCTAGGCATTCACAAAACCAGAACTACACCTCTTCACCCGCAATCAGATGGAATGGTGGAAAGATTCAATCGCACCATCGAAAACTTCCTGAGAACGGCCGTCAACGAGAAACAAACCAACTGGGATACCTGTCTTCCTCCATTTTTACTGGCTTACCGAGCAGCAATTCATGAGACCACGGGTAAAACACCAGCCAACGTGATTTTCGGCACAGAATTGCGGCTACCCATAGATCTAATTATGAATCGACCGCAACACGAGGAAAACTTAGATGATTATCTCAGCCATCTGAAAGATCGAATAAAGATGGTACATGAAGAAGTACGAGAGAAGATAAAAATAGAAAGCGACAGAATGAAGACCAGATACGACTTGCGTGCCAACAGCAGCGGGTTTCAAGAGCTTGAGAAAGTGTGGCTGTATAACCCAAAGAGAAGCAAGGGTAAATCTCCGAAGCTGCAGAAATCGTGGGAAGGCCCTTATACTGTCGTGTCACGATTGAATGACGTAGTTTACAGGATCCAGAGGAATTCCCAAGCCAAGATGAAGATTGTCCACATCGATCGTTTGACACCTTATCAAGAAGGCCATGCGGACAATGGAGTAACCTGATCGGGACGATCAGTTCTAAGAGGGGGGCAATGTTACGAAAGCTCACCTACCTTTTTAGTTGGTTAATTATGTTCCTGTTTTCCTTACAATTTATAATTGAAGCTCACCTACCTCATTAGTTTGTAAATTACGTTTCTGTTTATGTTAGAATTTACAATGCCTTTACTTTGACGTTTTCCGGAATATTCCAGGCTATATTCTATTTGTTTCTCGACACGTTCTCGAAATCTCAGAAACTTCGAGAACTGTAAAAACCTATATAAGCAGATCATTTTCGGCCGCTGCAGTTAGTTTGTATTGAGCAGCCAAACGCGAGTGACAAACGTCAAAGTAAAGCGTTGACAGTTGCGAAATTTGTTGAAGGATATTTCTTGTATTATCAAGAGTGATAATAAAGATTATTTGTCTACGTGACGTGTTTCAACGATAACCTAGTTTCGAGGTTACAATATTTTCATGAATTTCGTAATATTTTTCTAATAAATTTTGATTAACATCTAATCGTTTTTTTAAGCTATTTATTTCATCATTAGTGATTGTATCATTATTTAACATTTGATTAAAATACTTACTTAATCTCGTAAGACTGGCCTTTAACATGGCTCTTTTATTAATTAATGTTTTGAGTTCCTCCATTATGAGTAATTAAATAGAAACAGTTTTTATAAAGGGTAATGTGGATATATGGGATTGCACACTTACTTGATTGGGTTTAAATAATTCTGATTCCTGCGTTGATACACTGCTGCGTTGTACTCGTTTGCTGGAAGCACTTGGGTTTTCTTTCTTTGGAATTCTTCGTTGTCTTCTATCTGATTTCAATATCCGTCTCGAATAACCATGATTAAACGTAGCGATCTTAATTCCTCTAGTTAAGGAATGTTTAATCACTACTTGTGCTACTGCACAACATCTGTGAGTAATTTAGTGTACTCTTTTTCTTCTCGATGGACCAGGAACAGACCGTAACATCTATTCCAATAAAACACTGTACTTTGTAATGAAGTATATAATACCAAAAAAGAATTTATACAAGAAATATAGCGTGTGTACACCCTTTGGTTATTGTGAAGGAACTGCTGCTACTCGACTCAGCAATTTCTTATATAGGGTTACAATATTACCTAATTCTTACCTAATTTTATTTACAACTTTACTTAAGATTAAATAGTTAGAATCGTAAACAAAATAAGAAGCTTAAGATTATATTAGAACTTAGTATTAAATTATATACAGGATAATAAATTTAAACTAGGTGATACTTAGGCAGGGTTAAGGTAAATTACAGGAAAATCCCGTCTGCAATGTCCAGGTAAATTCGAACATTATGTATGCTCTCTGATACCAAACATCTAGGTATGCTAATGAATAGTTCCATAGACAAAGCTCTATTCAATAATTACGTAAATTTACTAACCTTCTTTAATGAAAACACTATAAATATATAACTTCACTTTTGGCAGTGGGAGATCGAAAATTCAACCACTATAGATGAGATCTGACCTATTTCTGCATTTTTAGGATTGCTTCTTCAGGTGGCCTGCTTTAAGTTGAGTCAAATATCTAACTATAAAAATTATTATAAAAATTAAAATTATTTGAAGTTAAATATCGACAATGACAAAAGTGACAGCCTGTGAATAAATTAAATATGACAATACCTACTTGAATAATATTTACCCCTTATGTAAAAGTTTTTATATATTTTTAGGTATTAAGAATATTGTGCAATTCAACGCTGTTTGGGGCTTTTGTCCACAGAGTAGTTAGTTTCACACAATATTATTAATATCTAAAAATATATAAAAAAACACAGCAACTGTTGGCAGCAATAACATTATTAATTAGAATCAGGGTTATTCATAATATGTTTGCTATTCTTTCCAAAAACAAGCAACTCAGTTTCTAACTCATTCAGTACCAGTTCATGTGAGTTTTTTTTCATTCAGTTCTATGTCAACTAAGATAGCATATAATTTAGTAAACACATTTGCCTAAATTTGTGCTGATTATAACCTTATTACGCATCTATACTATACGCTTACAGATTATACCTATAATTTCCATTTTTCAGCATAAGGTTTTATTTAAAAAATAGCACGAAGAAAAAACTAAGCACATCTTTTGTATTTTAGTATATTCAGAAGATTATGAATAATTAGATCAGAAACGGATTTAGTAATCATTGAAAAGTGACATTCAGCTTGAATCCAAAACATTCGCTATCGATAAACTATCTATGAATATTAATTAATACTTCGATAATATACAGTCAGCAAAATGTTTTGACTGACGTATCGGTAACAGTTTCCAGCTTGATGGATTGATCTGACGGCAGCAGTAAGTGCCAGAGGTTGTTAACTGTTTGTTTTAGGCATCTAAGTTTGTATTAGCTCAATTTTCAGCGTCGCACTTCCACTTCCCCTAAAGCTTTGATAAATTTCTTATACTTCTACAGTTTAGTTTATTGGTAAGCGGGAAATTCGTTATGATTTATGTTGTTCTGTTAAATCAAAAGTGTTGTACGGAAAGAAAAATATAAGGATTTGTCATCCTTTGTCGTCTATTTTAATGAAGAATTCTAAATTTGTTTAACCATATACAGGGTGATTTAGGACTTATCTAAAAAATAATTTGTTTTTGAATGTACAGATGACTCTTACAAACACAAGTTTCTAAAAAAAAATCAAAAAGGCAGTTCAAAAACGAGTTAAGAATACATTTCTGCACGGGACTGGTACATGATCCACTTGAAAACCTGATAAGGCGCCAAAGCATGCACATAAAAAGTTGAAAGAAATTTCCCAAGGAAAGAAATAAATAACGTTTTATAACACCTATTTTATACAGCAAATTCAACTGCTTTGCAGCTATTGTTATTAATTATTAATAGAATTAATTTGTGGTTTTAATTAATAAAATAATTTAACATTCTGGGCCGGTTTTACCCACTTTCTAGAAACTAACCTACATGTTTCTGCTCCTTGTATCAGTCTGACATTGTCGACATTTAATTTCAAATAATTTTAATTTATTGGTATAATAATTTTTATAGTTAGATATTTGACTCAACTTAAAGGAGGCCACCTGATGAAGCACTTCTAAAAATGCAGAAATAGGTCAGATCTCATCTATTGTGGTTGAATTTTTGAGTTTCCACTGTCAAAAGTTAGACATCTATAGAGTGTTTTCATTAAACCAGGTTAGTAAATTTAGATAGATTAATTTCATTAGATAATTATTGAATAGAGCTTTGTCTGTGGAATTGTTCATTAGCATACCTAGATGTTTGGTATCAGAGAACATACATATGACTTCATTGATAGGAATTGTAGGAGATTTGATTTATATTAGCTTAAAATACCTTTCTAATACAGTAAAAAATGTTACAAAAGCTAATAATAAGGAATATATGGGTAGATATTGTGGGTGTAATTCAACACAGGTTGGGGCTTTTGTCCACTGAGTAGTTAGTTTCACACAATATTATTAATACCTAAAAATATATAAAAACTACAAGGTTTTTGCAAACATTCTTAAAAAGATATTGACCCCATTTTTCATGACGCTATTCCTACATTTTTTAGGATAATTGCATCACCCTGTATATTTTACAATTTTTATATTACTGGTATTTAAAATTACTTTAGTTTCTTCTGAAATATTAAATTGCATTGATAAATGAATACATTAAATTTATTATTTTAAACATTCTACGTTAATGGTTCACTGGCTGTTAAAATTATATGGGTATATACATAACAAACATTTTTAGGATAAAATCCAAATCCAATAATACAGGATAATATAACTGTGTAGGTACATAATTGTTTTAATAGGTGAAGCAGAATATTATTTATTTAACTGCAGCATATTAAATGAACTGAAATATTTTAACATTTACTTTGATTTTGTCCAAATATTGTGTTTTCTAGGCATAGTAATATAAAACATTTTAAAATAAACAAAATGGGTTATGGTTTCAAACAATTCAGCTTCAACTAAAATAATCAGTCAAAATTGGATTGGATAAACCTATTTAAAAAGTTGTTTTATTCATAAGTATAACCTTTTAAACTAAATTATTATTGCGTTAATAAAAGAAATTATTTATATTAGCTTTTATTTAAAATTATCGCAGTGTTCCATCTGCAACGCTTTAGGTATTCCTCTTTACTGTAAATTTTTGCTTGAAGTAACTTGTCTGAATATCCAATATAGAAAAGCTGTTTTGCATATTAAATCTAATATATTCAGGCATCAGGTGTTTCCAACCTATAGATATAATCAAGTATTGAAATGTTATTACAGGCAAAACAGGAAAAACAACCCTACCTATATACCTACATTACCTTTTTATTCTAAACTAAAATTGGATCCTGAAGTTATACTGAAGGTAAATTAAATTTCACCTATAAAACTTCAGAAGAAATAAAAATGGACTAAACAAATTTTTTTATACATACAGAGTGGTCCACTTTCGAAAGCGGAAACTTCAGAGGCAGGCAGAACCACAAAATAATATCAGTTTGTATTGTAAACTATATGCGAAAAATGCTTCGTTACAAATACGGCGTGTCAAAATTTTTATCAAAGGTCCAAATTTATTAATATTTTTAAAACTACTTTAGATATTTAAATGAAATTTGGAACCTTTGAATAGGTAATCTAGATACATATTTTTACGAAAAAAATATCCCACCAGTGGCGTGCGTACGGACAGATCTTCGGGAAATTTTAAGGAAAAAAATGGTATGGCAATGTTTTTTTAGAAACAAAAACTATTTCTAGAAGCCTTGGTCAATTTACAACAGGAAAAGGCTCCTTACTTTTTTCGTTTTCTTCGTGATCGTTTGAAAGCTCTTTTGATACGGACTATGAATTCGTAAAAAAAATAAAAAAATATTCGGTTTCAAGAAAAGACACTGAAATATAAATTCTTGGAATTTTGTATTTTTACATTTAAAATTGTTTATAATAGACGCTCAAATTGTGCACCCAGTTGTTCTTGGCAAATATAGAGCCTGTCTACGAAACATCTCCTTACATTTGCAAAAATCACTGGAGTTAAATTCCGACATTCGTTTACAATACGCAAAAACCACTGATTTGAGATGTCTTCAGAGAAAAAAGTCGTTTGGACTCAAATCGGCTGACCGAGCTGGTCATTTTATAGTCCCACGCTTATCTATCCATCGTCCTGGAAAATTTTGATCCAAATAAGTCCGAACTTGTCGCTCAAAATGAGATGGAACTCCGTCTTGTTGGAACGTCACAAGATATTCATCCAGCTGATCTTCATTCTGCAAAATTTCTGTGGTCATGGGATCAATATTGTCACGGAATTTGCCCCACTTACTCCCAAACCGACGACTGTGGCACCGCGAATTGCCTAAGATTACCCCGATCGCCCCTACGTCATTCTGGTAAACAAACAACATGCCGCTGATCGAGATCGGCCTGGAAAAATCGGGAATCGACGAGAAGCGTTCCAGTCGTACGAGAAAAGGGATCTAGAGATACTGGAATATACCTGGAATATTCGTTAGGTCTATAAAAGAAGAATAAACGGCCGAGTTAGTTAGTCTTGTATAAGTCTTGTATTACAGTTTGAATTAAAGTGTTTAGTTGGAGATATCAAAGTGATTTAGATAGCGATTAATTAAATAAGTGTTTAGTTGACCTGTAATTAGTAGTGGTCAGTAGTTAATAAAGAAGTAATTTATTAACGGATTGTTTTTCTGGAAGTAAGAAAAAGACGGATTGGGAAATCCGTGACAATTTGGTGTCAGAAGTGGGATTTAACTGGAGGTTTTAAAGAGCTTTCTGGAACCCTGTCCACAAAGTGGGATTTGAGTGGAAGTTTGAAGAACTTTCGGGAACCCTGTGCGTGGGTGGAATAAAGACCCAAGTGTGATATATCACCGCACTCGTCGTGACTCAAGGAAGTGAACGGTGGTATTCGCGAAGGACAATCTCGAACATTCTAGAACTTTGTACAGGAGTGAGACAAATACCCAAGTGTGATATATCACCGCACTCGTCTTGACTTAAGGAAGTGAACGGTGTTATTCGCGAAGGACAATCTCGAACATTCTAGAACTTTGTACGGGAGTGCGACAAAGACCCAAGTGTGACATATCACTGCACTCGTCGTGACTCAAGGAAGTGAACGGTGTTATTTGCGAAAGACATTCTCGAACATTCTAGAACTTTGTACGGGAGTGCGACAAAGACCCAAGTGTGACATATCACTGCACTCGTTTCATTGTAAGGAAGGCAACGGTGATATCTAGAAATACATTCGTGGACATTCTAGAACTTTCCAAATAGAGTGCATGCCTGTAACTAGAAGCCAAGTCAATATGGATGCACAACTGGCGAAACTGTTAGAAATGATGCAAACAATGCAAAACAAAATGGAAGACCAGGCGAAGACGATGCAAGAGAAATTAGAAGAGCAGGGACATAAAATGGAAGACCAGGCGAAAACGATGCAGGAACAAGGAAGGATGATGCAAGAGAAATTAGAAGAACAGGGACAAACAATGCAAAAGAAATTTGAAGAACAAGGACATAAAATTGAAGACCAGTCCCAGACAATGCAAGAAAAATTTGAAGAACAAGGGCATAAAATTGAAGATCAGACTCAAATGATGCAAGAGAAATTAGAAAAGAAATTAGAAGATCAGATGCAGATACTACAACAGGAAATGAAATCTCAGACAAATGAAATGCAGACGAAGTTAGAAGGTGAAACTGTTAGAACAAAGAAAAGAGATTGACGAAGAACTGTTAGCACAAAACAAGAAATAGACGAAGAAATAAACTTGGTTAGAGAAACCTGCCAAGAGCTTCGACATAAATTAGACAAGATAGCAAAGGAAGGCGTAATCAAATCAGAAGGACCTGTTATCCGAACTCAGAAGACGAGACCCCCTGAATTCGACGGCAAGGTTTCCTGGAATGTATATCTGCGTCAGTTCGAAGCAGCAGCTGCAGCAAACGAATGGTCTGACTATGAGAAAGCTACTGCTCTGATAGTTGCTTTACGAGGGGAAGCTCTTGACGTCTTACAAGGAGTTCCTGCTGGGCAGCAGAATAACTACGACATTTTAAAACAGCATATGGAAATGAGATATGGGGATAAGCACCTGCAGCAAGTGTACCAGGCACAATTGAAAAATCGTCACCAGCTGAGTGGAGAGAATTTACAACATTTTGAGACCGACGTTGCCCGACTGGTTCGATTGGCATATCCAACAGCTCCTTCCGAATTCTTGGATCAGCTCTCTATTCAAGTTTTTACCGATGGCCTAAGAGATTGCGAAACCCAGCAGGCACTGCGACTCGCTAGACCTAAAACTTTGAATGACGCCCTCTCGCATGCACTAGAATACGAGGCAGCAAAGATGGCATCCGGTAGACATGTTAAAGTTCGAGCCATCAGTGATAACAGCGATAATATGGGAAATGGAGACATAATCAAAACGTTGAAGGAGGTCATTGAGAAACTCAGCCCAACTACCAATCCGAAGAGAGAACAACCTGGAAGCCGAAGAGATCGCCCTTTTCAATGTTGGAACTGCGGGCAGACGGGACATCTGAAGAGGCAGTGTAGAGCCCCAGTTGCAGATCAACAAAGGCGCGACTCCCAAGCGGCAGTCTCCAGGGAACATGTTAAAGTGCGAACCATTAGTGCGAATAGCAACAGTACGGGAAAGGGAGAGTTAATCAAAACACTGAAGGAAGCCATTGATAAATTCAGCCTAACTACCAGACCAAAAACAGAACAACCCGATAGACGAAGAGAACGCCCACTTCAATGTTGGAACTGTGGGCGGGCGGGTCACCTAAAGGGACAGTGTAGGGCGCCAGTCGCGGATCGGCAATGGCGCGACTCCCAGGCAGGCAAGGAACATGGAAACACAGATGCTCTTTCTAGACTTTGTCCGACCAGCAACAAACACTGTGGTAGTCTCGAAAGAAAAGAGGACATATCATTTGTTCCTTGCAAGATAGTAGTAGCCCAACCTGAAGACAGATGGAGTTCAGCGGCGATTCGGGAAGACCAGCAAGCTGACTGTGACATCAAGCCGTTACTAGACTGGAAAGAAGCCAACAACCGACCCTCTTGGGCTGAAGTCAGTAGTAAAAGCCCAGCATTAAAAAGCTATTGGGCTCAATGGAATTCCCTGGTGTTGGAAGACGGTGTTCTAAAGAGAGCATGGGAGAACAATGACGGAACGGAGGTGAAGAAGCAAGTACTACTCCCGAGGTCCCGGGTCAAGGAAGTGCTGCAGGAAGTACATGGAGGTACTGGTGGTGGACATTTCGGTATCAATAGGACTCTACAGAAGATTAGGGAGCGTTTCTACTGGTTGAGTTGTAGGACGGATGTAGAAGATTGGTGCCGAAAATGTGACATATGTTCAGCCAGCAAGGGACCGAAGACCCGTTCCAGAGGCAAAATGCGCCAGTACATCGTAGGAGCACCGTTCGAGAGGATTGCCATTGATATCGCTGGCCCATTTCCGAAAACCCAAAGTGGGAACCGATATCTGCTAGTAGCCATGGACTACTTCAGTAAATAGCCGGAAGTATACCCTTCCCAATCAAGAGACCACGACCGTAGCAGAAGCCCTAGTCAACAACCTGTTTTGCAGATTTGGTGTGCCCATGGAACTACATTCAGATCAGGGCATAAATTTCGAATCAGGTGTGTTCCGAAAGGTCTGCGAGCTTATGGGAATCCGAAAACTAGGACCACCCCACTGCATCCCCAGTCAGATGGTATGGTGGAACGCTTCAATGCCACACTAGAAACCAATCTGAGGATGTTTGTGAACGAAAGCCAGACAGACTGGGACAAGCTCATTCCACTCTTCCTGTTAGCTTACCGCTCAACTGTCCATGAAACGACTGGGAAGACTCCCGCAGGGATCATCTTTGGAAGAGAGCTTCGCCTTCCCGCAGATTTGGTATTTGGTCGTCCTGCGGAACAGCCCACAGAGCCAGACACTTACACCCATGAGCTAGAACGAAGACTAGCAGCCGTACACGATCAAGTCAGATCTCGAATGCGACTAGAGAGCGATCGCATGAAGACTCGATACGACGTCCGGGCCAATACAGTCGGATTCCAACAAGGTGACCTGGTGTGGCTGTACAACCCCACGCGGAAGAAAGGAAGATCACCTAAACTACAGAACCATTGGAAGGGCTACACCGTCATTAAAAGAATTAATGATGTCGTATACCGGATACAGAGGACTCCCAGGAGTAAGATGAAGGTCGTCCATCTGGAGCGTCTGTCCCCTTATAGAGGTGTATCCGATCGGGACGATCGGTCCTAAGGAGGGGGCAGTGTCACGGAATTTGCCCCACTTACTCCCAAACCGACGACTGTGGCACCGCGAATTGCCTAAGATTACCCCGATCGCCCCTACGTCATTCTGGTAAACAAACAACATGCCGCTGATCGAGATCGGCCTGGAAAAATCGGGAATCGACGAGAAGCGTTCCAGTCGTACGAGAAAAGGGATCTAGAGATACTGGAATATACCTGGAATATTCGTTAGGTCTATAAAAGAAGAATAAACGGCCGAGTTAGTTAGTCTTGTATAAGTCTTGTATTACAGTTTGAATTAAAGTGTTTAGTTGGAGATATCAAAGTGATTTAGATAGCGATTAATTAAATAAGTGTTTAGTTGACCTGTAATTAGTAGTGGTCAGTAGTTAATAAAGAAGTAATTTATTAACGGATTGTTTTTCTGGAAATAAGAAAAAGACGGATTGGGAAATCCGTGACAATATGATTTTGCAACAAACATAAATAACTGGCTCGTCAAGGTGCCATCTAAAAAAATGGACCAACTATGTGATTTCCCAATATTCCTACCTAGATGCTCAGTTTTTCTGGATATTGAGTGTACGATTCTCTAACACAATGAGGTTTTTCATCCGACCAGTAACGAATATTATGCCTGTTTACTGTACCATTGAGAAAAAAGTACACTCATCACTGAAGCAGATATTGAAAAGTATAGTAATATTTTGATTTTCTGTAATTCTGCTAGACATGATATCACACATTTATATTCTTCGATGCGGATCATTTTTGTGCAAACAATGCACAAGATGTATTTTGTACGGTTGTCATTTATGTTTTCACAAAATCCGATGAACGTTCGACTTAGAGATCCCTGTAGAACGCTCTAACGATCGCACGCATTGGTGTGGATTCATTGTCGCTTGACTCAAAATTCCTACTTCCATAAATTGGTTAGGAGGATTGCTTTTTTTAAGATGTGCTACGGTCCCAGCTTCTCGAAGTTTCTTAACAATCTACGTACGTATGACTTGTTGAGTGATCAGGATCCAAGTCATTGAAAACTCGAGCAGTTTCTCTAGCACATTCATTTTGTTTTCCATAAAGAAAAAATATTTCAACTTTTCAGCTAACGAATAAACCATAATGAAAAATTGATAAATGTAAAAGTTACACTTTTATTGTAAGTCGAAGATGAAATTTGATACAACTGAAAACAGTTTCACCAATAATATATTTCCGACAAAATGATACCAAACAAAAAGATAAAAAATTATGACCAGAACCTCAACTTTCTTTTCGTTTCGTTTATTATTAATAAATGACGTAGAAATCTTTTATATGTACGAAAATCTTTTCAATAGTTAACACATGCTATAAATTAAGTTGAAAAATTTCAAATGTAAAAATACCAAATTACAAAAACTTATATTTCAATGTTTTCTTTTTGAAAATAAAATATATTTTTTTACGGATTCAGAATCAGTATCAATAGATCTTTCAAACGATATATCACACGCACAAAATCACAAAATTTCAAAAATTTATATTTCAATGTTTTTTTCTTGAAAACAAATAATGATTTTATTATTTTTTTTAAGGATTCAGAGTCTGTATCAAAATAGCTTTCAAACGATGTATCACACGCCCTATACTGCCGTTTGAAATTTCCAAGTTGATACCTCGAAACACGAAGGAGTAGCAACTACAAAATAAGTAATGATGTAAGTCGATATCCCCCTCAAATTAAAAATCGACGTGTTTTTGGATTTTTTTCAAAACTCCATATTAAGCTAAATATTCAGGTGGAATGCTTTATATGGAAAAAGTGCAAAATTCGAAATTTTGTTTATTCCTCGAAAACATAAGATGATCGGTAATTTTGTCTTCGATCACTAATTTTCTCTTAAAATAAAGATCGTGGGGAGGGGGTAATTTGTTTAATATCCTATAGTTAACGAGAGCCTATAAAAACATCGAAATTTGCCCACCTTGTACATACAAAATTTCAGTAAGTATTAAATTTTAAACTTTTTTCGCTATCCACGCATATTTTTTTTAAATGGCGCATGCTGAATTATTTCGGCTTCCAAACCAAACGCCAGAGCAATGGGACAATCTAAAATCTAAAAAAAGCAATTTGTCCCCTGGTATCCGTACAAATTGTGCTTTCTATTACATCTGCGCAAATATTTAACATATTTTTACATTCAGTAATCCGCGCACAAAGGGGTTACGCGATAACCCCCGAGTTTCTCATTCAGGGAAACGTAGGATTTGTAGAATAATCCCGAACTCACCACACGGATCATTGCGATAGCGACAACAAAATGGTATCGCTTGATGCTTCTCACACGCTTCCACACATTCCAAGAGCTGTTTTTTCAATTATGTACAAAATATGTGGTTGACAGTAAAAGTTGACATTGATTTTTCTTTGTCGCACTGTAAATACTTCAGTGTTGCGTTTAAATGCGTCCTTTGTGCTATATTGGAATTCGTGTTGTCAAACGTTTACTGACTTATAAGTAAAGAGTGAAAACCCAACCAATGAAACAGTTATACAGAGTTAACTATGACTAAGTACAAAAAAAATAATAATTAACCACGTGCTCAGGGACGCCTATAATACAATAACAAAATTAATCCAGAATATTAGCTGGATATTTAAAAAATGGGACAAAACCCATTTTCCTACGGAAAGTCGGCGCCTATGATAAGAACCGACTGAAATGGCTTAGATCCATAGATAAAGCGTACATCTGTCAACAATAAATGTAGAAACGAAAATTAACATTCTTATTAGTAATAATATACCTGATAGATAGGTAACAGTTAATCCACTTAGCTCCAGTATTTTGCATTTTTTTTCCATTATTTCGTTATAAACTGGTAGAACTACATATTCGCTCATTACAGCCACTCACTACCGATAAAAGACACTTCATGTAGGTACAATTAGATAAAATGCATATTTATTATAACAAAATTGAACGAAAGGAATAGATAATAGATAATAGATAGTCTTATCCCATAACCTAGAAAACCAAACCGACGAACTATATTGTGGGAAAGTATCTGCACCCAACACAAATGTATTTATTTAATAACTATAAAACCTCTAAAAATTAAAAAAGGCACTAAAAACTGAAGAAGAACACAAAAGTACAACGTAAACACAGGAATTCAATTACCTATGACATGACAGCGATACCGACTGACCGACTGTTGCATGCTTGTAGAGTATGCAACCAACAAGCAAGTTAACATTGGCGGCGTTAAATAAGGATTTAAAATAATATAGAAAATAAATTATGTTGGCTTTATAAATAAGTTTGGAATTTTTTTGAAGGGTGATTCTGTTAATTCTTGTTTTTCCCTATCCCTTCTTAAAATATTTGTACTAAGTCATAGTTAACCCTGTATACTTTTCAAGTTATACTACAATTAGGTATGTTTTATTGCCGTATTAGTATTGCTTTCGAAATACATATTTTTATTTTATTATAACGACAAGTACCATTATTTTGTTGTGAGTAACTGAAATATTTTATAAATTTATCACAAGAATGTGGCAGCTAAATAATAGAACAGCAGCAACGGCAAATATATAACTATTTTATAAACATTTGTGTGACAAGCTTGTAAAACATTTTAGCTAATAAAACTAAAGTGTTTTATAATAATAATGCTTTCTAGTATTTCCGACAGCGCTATAGAAAAATTTGTAATTGTTTCTTAGATGGATTATCAACCTATAAAGCTAATTATATTAGATGATTGGAGAAAATATTACTCCGCAAATAGCTGTATTATACACTGTAGATGTCTAGTTATAGCTCTTGCTTTACCTTTCATAGTTAGTTATTGTATAAAAATAAACACGTCAGAAGACCAGTTCATATTTCAACAAGATGCACACGATGTTCTACTTGTTTGTCAGTATTTGGATCAAACGTCTCCGGGTCGCTGGATTGAGAGCAGAGATCTTTCTCCATTAGACGTCTTTCTGTGGAGTCTCTTAAAAAACAGAATTTATTCTAACCCACCTGCTTCAATGGAAGATCTACGTCAACGGATCACAAACGAATGTCGCTAGATCAATCCATAAACACTTCATAACGTGCAAGAACGTTTTCAACAGAACTGTATTATTGCATGGAAGTTGCAGGCAGTTTTACTAAAGTGATAATGCCAGTAACTGGATTGTACTTCATACGTATTTTCCCATAAGTAAGTCATTGTTTCTTTTAAATGGTACATGTAAATTGTCAAAACTCTATACCACCGTTTAGGAATTCAAGGAGCTCTCCATCGATATATGACTCACCCCTCCTTCCTATTCACATTTTAAGTGTTGTTCGCCCCACTGCTCCAGGGTTAAAGTGATGGTGTTGAAATTCAAAAAATCAGTTTTCACCCTCCAAAATATAATTGACCAGTCTGAGCGTTATTTCATATCTATCCTATTATGACTCAAAACCAGCATGTAAATTTCGTTGGGCCACTCTATATATAATATAGCTTAGAGTTACAGTATCTCTCGCAGGGTATGATCAAGTTTCTGTGTTTAGGTACCGAAATGTTGAAAAATAGAACATCTTGAGCAGATGTGAGCACAATAATAAAATTCTTGATATATTGTTTATTCAGTCTTACTATTTAAATTTTCCTCAAATAAAATAATAATTTTTAAAAAGCTTTTGTAAAACATGCATTTGTTGCTATCCTAACCCCACATTTTAATTATTTTCAGATAGTTTGCAACTACCACACAATTTTATATTTAGTATTAAGTAAGTTTATGTTATGCAAATTGTGAATTATTTTAATTCTTGACATTTAGGTACCCAATTTCTACGTCTACATCATCAACTTATCTCCAGTGAATTATAAATAAACGCTCTGTCTTAGTTAGAACAAAATCAATATCTATATCACGCAATACTGGATTGGGTCAGCTTAGAGGAATAAAATTGATTGCAGTGACCCTGACTAGAGACCTACACTGATACTTATAGAAGCTTACAAACTACCAATGTTTCATGTATGTCTATATCTCCCACTGGATTCGTAATGCAACCAAATTTTGAATAAGGATAAGAGCATTTGGCTTGAACGAAAGATCTTATACTGTGATGAGAACAAATTCTTCCACCAAACCTTTAGCTACTCAAGTTCTCACTTTATGTAGGTACATGTGTTTTTATTTCTTATCCTTTGAGATTTCGGCTGCTAAATCTATAACTAGTCTTTCAGAATACTACACTCACATCTATTTGTTATTTACTAGTATCATAACTGAATTGATTTTATTAATTTTAGGATCATATAGTTAATCAAGGAAGAAGAAATATCAAAGAATTCCAAATTTAGTTCCCAGTTTTAAAACATGAGTAAAAGTTTCATTTCATTTTGATCTATGATCATTGGTATCACTTTGTTGATAGTATTAATTAATATTAATTTGGGATTTGTAAAACCTTTTGGATCAGATCTTTATGTTTGGTAGTTTTATTGGAACATTCAAAGAATTATCAACTGCTATTATTTTGAACGTACCTAATATTAGAGTATAGTTTGATATGATCCCTGTAATAAAAATAGGCGTCATGGTTTTCCAATGTAAATCATTCTACGTCAAATGAGCACTCATTATTTTCCAGAAAATTTATAATGTATTAGGACTATATTATAATATGTCATATCATATTAAAACCTGTCTAAATACTGTTACGTTACGAATAGGGCAATTATAAAGTAGCAAACATATACAGGGTGTTAAAAAAGAGTGTAAAATATTTCAGGAGGTAATAGTATGAACCAAAATAAGCAGAAAAGTCTTAATAAACATGGGTCCGCAAAGTAACGCTTGCGGAGATATGAACCACTATTCGCTTTACAAACATTTGATTTTGTTAGGAATAAACCGACAAAGGAAGCTTTTAACAAACAAAAAAACAAAGTTACTGAGCAAAACAAAGTGCCCTCCGTCCATTTCCAAGCAGGCACGACATCTTCGTCTCAACGATATTCGAACTCTTTCGAAAACACCCTCCTTGGTTTGGATTTCTTGACACTTTTGATTAATCCGTAGCTGCAGCTCTTCCAGGCCATTTACAAGAGTACCATACACGATTGTCTTCAAATACATATCCCCAAACAAAGAAATCTAGAGGGTTCAGATCAGGCGATCTTGGAGGCAATAAAACAGGTCCGGCCCTTCCTACCCATATATGTGGAAAAGTTTGATGTAAATGCTCTGTAACGGCCATGGAAAAATGAGCTGGAGCACCATAATGCTAGAACCACATTTGTTGCCTCTGATTCAAAGGATTGTCTTTCAAAAACTCATACAGTGTGTTCTGCAGAAAGTTGGGGTAAGCAGCGCCTGTTAATCGGTTTGGTAAAACAACAGGACCTAGAAACCTGTCATCTACAATACCCATCCAAATGCTTAATAAAAAACGTGCCTGATGTCCAGATTCTATTAGAGCATGACGATTTTCGTCGGCCCAAATCTGCGTATTGTGCAAGAAAACGAGGGTCTTCAGCATCATGATGTAGAAACCAGCGGCAAAAAACCAAACGTGTTTGATGATCATTTATTGGATTTAAGGCTTGTACTCGTTGCACATGGTATGGATAAAGCAGTTGCTCGTGAAGGATTCTCCAAACAAGAGGACCACTAATTCCTACCTCGGCTGATATTCTCCGCACACTCGTACTTGGATTCTGCTCTACCAGCGCTAGAATTTCTTCTTCTGCTCTAGGAGTCGATACCGACCTTGGTCTTCCGGATAAATGGCACTGTTTGCTCAAGGAACAGGTATCACACAATCTTTGGTGAATTCTTCCTAACATGCATTGTGAAGGAATCTGGCGATTTGGATAAGCGTCAACATAAAGACGTCCCGCTTCGGTGGCGTTCCCATTAGCACGACCATACATGAAATGCATGTCTGTTAATTCTGCGTTAGAGTAACCAGCCATAGCGAAAGAAAACTTGTGCACTAAGAATTACTCAAGTAATTCAGAGTAATTCAATGCCGGTCGGGGGATTATTTTGCGGAGTATTTGTTTCCTGCAATATCATTTACAGACAGTCCTATCATTTACAAATTTTCCCCTAACTCTAAAAAACAGTATGACTAAGCATGTGACCAGATTAGTTCATGTACATAGGTTTAGGATTGCATAGCCACATCAGGTGATTTTCAAGGTCATTTGAATGAACTTGGTATTCTATAGCAGTCACCTGAAGATTAAATATTTCTCCTGAACTTCGCAGATTGATGTGTGTAACATGATATAGGTAGATAGAAAAAGATTTCCGGATTACTTGTAAAAGTTTCTAAGTCCGATTTTCGGTCATTATGAGTTTTTTTACCGATATAATGTCGTCCCAACATAGTGGTGAATCGTTTCAGAGTCTACAATAAGAATGGGTACATGGTGGTAATAAGAGGAATTACAATATCTTATTTTGCCTGAATAAATAAATTAAAAACTTCTAAGTCCTGTAATAACACAAAAATAATAAATCTTAAAAATTATTGTATTGCGCGTTTAACAGAAATTACTAGTGTTATTTTATGAGTTTCATAAGACAGGGTCGTAACAAAATGATTGAGGCAGTTGTTTATTATTCCTAATAAGACTACAAATTTTCAAAACAATCAATCCATTCATACTTATATACCACTCATATAGCAAGAAATAAAAACATGTTATCGACTTTAACACCCTGTACAATGAAAAGGAGCTACAAGCAAACAAGACACTATAATATGACGTATACAATCTGCCTTTAAACTATACACCATTATTTATGGCTCACCCTATATACCTTATTCCGTGTCAGATCAACTGTGTAGTATATAGCCAATGTTACACTGAACCTATAGCTCGATATACATACAATCTAACTGAAATACAAAACATATAATAGAATTGAACTGCAGCTTTAAATACATTTAGAAAATGTCGAGTATTACATTTAACAAATGCGAAGTACTTTGTTATTGATTTTGTCTTGCTTTTAAGTTTGTGAACAAAATGAAACGTTGAATGAAAGCAATGAGGCATCTCGCTTTTGATCACGGAAAGTAGATTTAGGGGGAAGTGGAGATGATAGTAATGGAGAGAATTGAACTTTGCTCTTCTCCAGCTTCTTTGATAGCAAACCACAGAATATACAGTGTAGATTACTTTCAGTTTTAAATTATTATTTTTAAGGCTATAGCAGCCCAGCCCATACCTATGCTTTTCAAAGAAATTTTAAGGTAGAATTTCCGACTAGAGTAGCCTGGCTCGTTAATCCTGACGCTCAGGTCTCAAAAGGGCTCGTCTGGTTCACGGATGGGTCCAAGACAGACCAGGGCTCAGGAGCGGGGATCTATAGAGTACGATTAAGAGTGTAGTAGTTCACTTTTTGTAGAAACACGCCACGGCGCTTCAGGCTGAAGTAGTATTTGCTATCTCTGAATGCGCTCAAGAGAATATCAGGAGGAGATATGTGAATCAGCATATTCAAGTATGCACAGACAGCCAGGCAGCTTTATGAGCGCTTCTGTCCTTCAGGATCGCCTCTCGTGTGGTCCTGGAGTCTGTTAGAGCTTTTTCTTTCTTGGGAAGGGGCAATCGTGTTAAGCTGACTTGGGTTCCTGGTCACAACGGTGTGACAGGCAATGAGAGGGCTGACGTGTTGACCAGATAGAGCTCAAGCAGTTAATTTGTGGGGCCCGAACCAGTTCTGGGGTTACCACAATGCCATCTCGCAAAGTCCATTGATAACTGGATAAAAAAGCGATCAACTGAAGATCCAACCGACCGGTCTGCGTCAGGCCAGGCAACTTATAGAGGTCCCATGGACTGACGCAAACTTCATTATGCTTAACAGAAGCAACATCGAAATTATCACAGGTCTCCTAACATGCCATGGACATCTGAATAAGCACCTACATAGGATTAGCTCAAGTAATGTCGCGAGGTGCAGACTTTGCGACAATGCAGATGAGAATTCGATTCACATCCTTTGTAACTGTTTAATGGTAAAGAGCCATAAACTTCTTGGGGCGGCTTCTATATCTCCTCAAGACATTGGAGGGATTCCAGCAGAGCTGGTGCTCATTTTAGCACGCAACACGCTCCTGCTTTGGACTCTATAACCAACGAAATGTACAATAGGTCTTCAGACCTGAGTGCTGTGGGTAATTCGCACCGCTATTAACAACAACAACAGTGGCCCAGAGATGTAAAGCTTGAAAATACTACAACTTTAATAATTTTTTACTCGGAAACTAAGGATTTGAAGGATTTTACAAACATTTTTTTATGATTTTTACTCCATTTTTTATGAAGCATCTATTGTGTTTAGATAAGTTTTGACTCACACTGTCTTTTGGCTGTTCAAGCACTAATCTGTTTCAGTATTCTTCTGCATTTAGAGTTACTAAATTACTGAATTTGTTAATTTTATAAATAGTTTCCGTACTGCACAAAATTGTATTCTGTACAGTTGATCCTATTGTTTAGCCAGAAACTGTATTTTCATAATAATTTTTCATGAGGCTCGTTTTTTGTGGACCTGTCTGGAAAATACGGTAATTGCGAATATATTGCAGAAGTTCTGCACGGTTTTTATCGCATCTGGATAAATAAACCGCCCCCGCAACGTAGTCGTAGGGTTACCACGCAACTGACATAGTGCGCGGCAAAGTTTCAAGACTTGGATATCCTTTGTGCTCACATAGCGCGCTATTGTAACCCCGAATTGAAACTGCCAAAGCAAACTCGGAGATAGTTTATGGCAGGACTGTAATATCCTCAGGTAAAGCATTCTCTAGAAACTCGATAACGTAAACGTCACAAGGAGCAAACACCTTTAACGAATGGATTTCCCCTAGAAAAATCGCGCTGTAAATGTTCCATTTCACGAAGAGCAGCCTCTTTTATAGGCGAGACGCCTCTTAATGGGTTTCAACACGAAAACTTAGACTGCTTGATTAATAATAGATATCAAGACGAACTGTTATTGTTTGTGCTATATAGGGTGTGTTGGGGATACTCAGGATTCCTGCTAGGTAATATCTTAGCCTGGGACAGAGTTGCTCCTTTATTTTCTCTTATATTCTTGTATTTATTGAAGTTGCAATGAATAACTCAATTTTGAACTAAAATTATGTTGAAAATTAAAACAATGTTCAGATAAACCTGTTTTATTGTAATTGAGTTCTATATAATTTGGTCTAATATTTCTTTTGTGTTCCGCTAACCTGTCTTTCAAATATCTACTAGCTTGCCCTATATAAACTTTATGGTTAAGTCCTTTTTTACTTTATTCAAATTCTTAAGTTCATTAACTTGTAATTTCTTTATATTTAAAGGTAAAATGTTGAACAGGTTTCGGTCATAATAAAAAACAAATCGCTGTATCTGAGGATAACATTCCACATAGAATTTAGTTATTATTATATTATTAAACTTTTTGCTTTTTAAGAAAAAATGCATTAATTAGAAAAAAAGGTTTTAATAGTGTTTTTAGCCGAAATAAGAAAGTCAGTAGCAGACTTAAAACTTGACAATTAGTAATAAAACTATAAAATAAAAATAATAAAATAAAGTTAAAACTAAAGAAATTGTTCAAAATGGCACCATTTTCTCTGAAACATAAATTTACTCCTCGCCGGAAATTGTTATAACGTTACATATATTCGTAATACAATTCCAGAGATCTTTTCGGAATTCAACTGGTGAAGAATCAACAAAATCCTTCAATGCTCTCCAAAGAAAATATTCACATTTGTTGAGGTCTGGTAATCGTGATGCCCTATTATACATAAACCAAAACTCTAGTTGCAATTTTCGCCTTCACAATTCACAAAATAATTGGTACAATCAATACCGACCCAAACATTTATCTTCAACTCGCTTTGAAAGTGTTATTGCATTAGGGTTTACATTGGAATTTTGGAAATTGTGAACATTTGTAATTTCTCTACGAGGCGAACAACCTTCATCAGTGAAAACAATTTTCTTGTGAAAATTAATATCATAATGCAAAATAAACTCCCAAAAGGTCACTGTCGATTCAAATCTTGAAGTGATAGCTCTTGCACTTTTTGAATGTGAATGGCTGTAGTAGATTACGTTTAAGAATTCGGTTTACAGAAGTTCTTGATAATCCAGTTTATCGAGTCCTACTTATTTGCGGTTTATCTTCAACTGCTTGCAAAATATTTTTCTCTGTCTTTAAAACATGTTTCTCTATGGAGAATCCCTCGATTTGGAAATCTCCTACGATATTCTTCCACACTTCACCTACAGTTTCGTTCACAGAAACCTATAGTCAACATGTCAACTTATTTGCTGAATGTAAATTTTCCTGCCATTTTCAACAACAGTTGCAGGAAGAAAATAGTTTTATACCTTACTGAAATTTTAAAGACAAAACCTACTGCTGACTTTTTGATTTCTTCTAATAAACACTATTAAAATCTTGTTTTACTTAATGTTCCACTGAACTCTATGTAAAGAACTCTACCAGAAGCAATTTTCATCATTGCGATATCTCAGCTATTCTCTAAGATACAGAGATTCTTCTGAAAGTAGGTTTTTTTAAAATTTCGCTTTGTATTTCATAAATTAGAGGTCTATAGAAGTTCTCATTGTGGTTTTCAAGCCTCTAGAATAAGGTGTAGCTGTAGCCATTTACGACATCTAATATTAGTAACCAAACTGACATATTTATCCACTTAATATTCGACGTGTTGCCTGATCCTAAATTTGCTTGCGGCTTCCCTAGACAGCTTCGCGAGGGGAAGTGTGATTTACAACTAGCAATTCTTCACACTTTCACTTTAAACCTATACGCTCCGCGTACGTGCTGGCAATCGATACTTGTCCCTGGAAAAGGTAACGGCAACGCATTTGTTTTCCACTAGGATGGTCTTTGAAAAATTGCCGACTACTGTCATTCTTATTTATTTATTTAATACATTCTTACCTTACAGGTATATACCCAATTACAAGGCAAAAACAGAGTAAAAAATAGAACATTCTAAAACTTAATCGTTTGGTACAAAAAAACAAGCATAATAAATAAAATACTAAACTAAAAACCACAAAAATAAAACGAAAAATATAACAAATAAACAAAAACTAACAGCAAGAGGAGAATACACAACACAATCAAAGCGAGGTAAACATGAAATTGATAAATACAAATGAAATTATAATCACACATAAAATGAAATTTAATGAAATGAAATGAACAAAATAAGAATTCCAGAGTTCTCCGTGCAATAATGTTCCAGAGATGCTTGACAAAGAACAGATGAATATATTCAAATGAAATTCCCTGTTGTACATATCACATATTGAATATAACGGAGAGAACTGCAACACATTTGTTCTCGGCGTTGGCAAATAAACGACACTAACATGTCTTTGATTGACTCTACGCACATACAAATTCAATATCGATAAAATATCTGAACAGTCAACAAAGTTATTAATTATCTTGTATATCTATATCAACATGAAGTATGCTCTTCTTTTTTTTGAGTGAAGAAAAATTACACCTTCTTAGCAATTCATCACGTGGAAAGCCTCATTCTGGATAAAAGCTGATACTTTTAAAAGTCAAACACTTTAAAAATGTTCGCCGTATTTTTTCTAAGATATCAGCGAGAACATTATAGCCTGGAGACCATACTACTGCCGCATATTCTAGCTTAGATCTCACATATGACGTACAAAGAGTCTTAATTGCAGCACTATTTGTTAAATCTTATGTACATCGAACAATAAAAAAATAATTTGCTGTCAAATAGAACACCAAGGTCTCTGAACATGTCAACTCGCGAAATAGGAACGCAATTCAGTTAGTAGTGATAAGCAATTGGCGTTGGTTTTTTAGTGAAAGGCACTGCATTTTTTATGCTTAGTTGAAGATTGTTTGTAATACACCATTCACTGATTAATACAAGATTTCTATTAATTTCGATGCAGTCCTGTACACCGCTCGATCCTTTTATAAAATTTAACATCGTCAGCATATAATAAAAAGTTAGTATCCAGTTTGTAGCTACTATAATTTATAAACAAATTGAATAACAGAGGACCCAATACCGAACCCTGAAGTACACCTGATGTAGCAATATATTGGGCTGATCTGAAGCCATGAATCTCAACATATTAAGTTATTAGCTGAAAATAACTATTGATGTAACTTGACAATAGAGAAAGATTTATTTTAGAGCTTTAAACTTTTTCATAAATAAATACTTTGATTAATGTTACTATGTAGAATACCTCAAAATTTTTAAATAACTTCCTCATCACAATGAGACTATGCCTTTAGGTAGATTGATATATGTACCAATTACCTACAAACATTTTTTAAAACATCATTTATTCCGAACCCTATACCCCTACGTCTACTATTCTTATCAGTAATTGATGGTGGCAGACATTATCTGAAAAATGAAATACTGATGTAATTATTTAGAACGTATAGCACAGTATACCCATAGGTACAGTTTTTTCACACACGTGTTGCCTGAAACTGATACAAGAAAACTCAATGATTTTTAAAGATAAATTATTAATTATACAAATGACTGTGAATCGCATATGCAATTTTACAAATACTTACAAAAATACTGTCTGTTCTTAAACAGTGTATAATCGTAGATAGTAGTTTTTTCTTATTTTGTTTGTTTTGTAGTGTATTGGTTGTGTATTTTAGTGTTTTATATGTAGTCTTATTATTTTGATGACTTGTGTTTTATTTTTTATTGTATACAAAAAGTAATCTATGACGCATGTTTATATTCTTTGGTTGTATCCTGTAAATGGGCACTAGCCTGTGGGATATGTATTTCAATTAAATAAATAAAATAAATAAATAAATAACAGTCTTACGATGGAGTTTATTTATTTTTCAATAAATATGAAAATTATAGTAAAAAAAATAAGAGTAAATAAATTACTTCTATGCAAAATATACAAGTTACTCTTGGCGCATCCGCCATTTTATCGAAATGTTTTAAAATACCTACATTTATTACGCCTTTCAAAATAATCTTTCGAATTATATTTCCTTTTAATTACTCTTTTCTATACTGGATGCCCGAGTAGCATCTAGTTATATTAAGAGATGTGGAATGCACTTTAAATGTTATGGCTGGTTAGATACTTTATGAAAATTGTATATTTTAGGAAACAACGATAAAAAGAACAAGGTCGACAATTTAAAAAAAAACGATTATTGTCGCATGATAAGTTACTGAACAAAACATATTTGACTTAACAATTTTTCTTCTCTGACCAACGGCAATCCAGAGAGTTTTGCCTAAATACGCTGTAAATTAACATCCGATGCAGCTGGTTATAGTTACTATAAATTGTTCCACTTTTGTTTATGTACACCCACAAACATCAAAGAATAATTAGACAAAAATAAATCGCACTAGCTGTACGCACGAATATGGCTAATATTACTTTTAGGTTACGTTACAGTACGTTACAGTTTTAACGAATTTCTCGGAAACTTCAATTGTTTGCTTCATTAATACTAATCCAAAATTATGAACCAATTACGTTACAGGCGCTTTTACTTAACCTATATTGTACTTTAGTTTGCAATTTTGTAACATAGTTTCGCATATTATTGCAGTTGTATTTTTATTTTTCAAAATGTATTTGTAGACGAACTATTCGTTTTACAAACTTTTTTCATAAGAGTTTTTTTATTGCATGCAGTCAGATATATAACGGTTAACTATGACTAAGTACAAATATTTTAGTAGGGTGGAATGAAAAATTAGAATTAACCCAATTAAACTAAAGAAAAACTAGAATTATGTTACAAATAAATAATAGCTCATAGAAGCTGTATTGTACTTTTACTTTAACTTTGATAGATATTACACTCACAATTGTAATTCGTTTGTAATAGTTGGAAATCGTTGTAATTATACAGCAATAGTTTTATTGGAAAACAATAAATTTTACATTTAGAAGGATTAAGATACTATTTTTAAACACCAAGAATTTATTTATTCAAGATCAATCCCCTAAACTATTTATAACGGAAAATAACTTTAAATCATCAGCGTAAAAATGTCTACAATAATGAATCACATCATTCAAATCATTAATACATAGTAGAAATAAAAGGGGTCCTAGTACGGAACCCTAAGGAACACCTGAGATACAATATAATGAGTCGATTAGAAACCATTATAATAAACAAATTGCTCTCTCTTGTCTAAATAAGATTTAATTTTACAACAAAGATATAGATATTAACACCCTTTCTATATATAGCATCTGTAGACTTTCTACGGACAAAAAAAGGACATCACGACGCCGACATCTGGAGTGTCACAATGGTGCATATAAAATTTAAGCTGTTAACAATTCCTAGAAGTTCGTTTTTGCAGATTATCGCTGTCTTGTTTAGTTCCCCTTTGTTTGCCTTAGGTGTTTTAAGTATATCATCCTGTATATATGATTAAAATATAGAGCAGTACAGAATATCACTAGTATATAATAAAAATGTAATTATATCCACAAAAGGCAAGACACATTGTTTTTGCTTGTTTTAGATAAACAAGATCCAGTAACATAATTTAATCCAGCTGTAAATGAGATATAAAAGCAATTAGCCTTTGTGCAAAATCAAGAGTAACAGTTCATATCATTCTCTAATTAACAGTTCACATTATTCTCTGGGTTATACTCGAATTATCATCTCTAAAATTAATAGTAGGTTTCACTTACTGCTTCAATCTCCAATTGTCATTCAAGCGAATTGGCAATCTACAAATACACGTCGAATCAAGTCGCTAATACAATCGACGCAACGTAAATGGAAAACACCATTCAATGTAGTTATTGTTAATTGAATTGAATTGAATTCAGTACAGAGGGTAACACTCACAATTACAAGTCACAAATGTGTAGTTTAGCGACATGGAGAAAGGGTCTTTCATATTTGACAGCAGCTATTTGATTCATATACTCTATTGTGTCGCTTTATATGCGTTTTAAATAGATGCTAGAAATGGCTACTTATTAGAAAATTGTAGGATCTGATCATGTATATACTATTATCTATAAAGTACATAATATTAATAGTGTTAAATGAATTTGTATATGAAAGAATGTTTAATAACGTTATGCTTTCTTTATGGAAAGATATAGATAATTGAAGAAAACAGTATTTAATTTAAATTTCTTAATAAATTAGACAGGTATATTTTATCGCATTGAGTATTTTTATTTGTATACAAGTTGATAAAAAATTGTATATAATGGCGGATGCGCCACGAACAATTTGAAGTAATGTAAATATTTAATAATGTAATTTTTGAAACATTTCCTTCAGTTTTTACTTCTGTCTGTGACAATTAATTTAACTTTTCGTTCAAGCTATTGTCAGTACAATTTCAAAAATGAATTACATTTTTTTATCCTAAATTGTTTGTGGCATTTTTTGTAAATAAAATAATTTTTTCTTCAAACGTCAGTTACATTATAATTTTTAACTTATACCTTATGTGAGCAAAATGTAATTTTAAGGCACTGTTGTTATTCTTAATGTCTTTTATGTGATTTTTAAATGACTCATCCTGAGCTTCTTGTCAATACTTATCTTATCTTATCTATCGTTATTTTGCTTCAAAAAACCAACACGCTTGTAATATTTGCTTATATACTAATTCCTTATGTTCATTGTCGCCTTCAGCATAAGGTAATTTGCCCTCCGTCCATTTCCAAGCAGAACACACTGTATGAGTTTTTGGAAGACATTCCTTTGAGTCAGAGGCAACAAACGTGGTTCCAGCATGATTGTGGTCCAAATCATTTTTCCATGGCCGTTAGAGAGCATTTACACCAAACTTTTCCACATAGATGGGCAGGAAGGGCCGGACCTGTTTTATGGCCTCCAAGATCGCCTGATCTGAACCCTCTAGATTTCTTTGGGGATATTTGAAGACATTAGTGTATGGTACTCCTGTAAATAGCCTGGAAGAGCTGCAGCTACGGATTAATCAAAAGTGTCAAGAAATCCAAACCAAAGAAGGTGTTTTCGAAAAAATTCAAATATCGTTGACACGAAGATGTAGTGCCTGCTTGGAAAGGGACGGAGGGCACTTTCAACATCTTCTAACTTTGTTTTTTGTTTGTTAAAGCTTCCTTTGTCGGTTTATTCCTAATAAAATAAAATTTTTGAAAAACGAATAGTGGTCCATATCTCCGCAACCGTTACTTTACGGACCCATGTTTATTTTTATTTTTTAGTTTTTAGTTTAGTTTATTACCATCAAGAAATTACATGGAATGTCAGCAGTAGGTACAATTTTTGGTGTACATAAATATTTGTAGAATACTTAGCAACTAACATGTCGCTGGGTATAAAACTTAGTAGCTATAAAGTACTTACATTAAAACTATAGATTAAAATAAACAAGACAATTAAATTATTAATTAAAACAAACATAAAACAGATTAATATGAAGTTAAAATAAAGTAAGTTAAAAATTTGTATCACAGAAATATGCATTAATGCTATAGTAGGCACCTTGTAACAGTTTATTCTTGATTTTTTCTTAAAATTTTAGCATTAAGGTTTTTGTACCATTCAGGTAATTTATTATACATTTTTATAGCTAGGTAATTTGTACTGCATTGACTAGTATTTAATCTATGGTATGGAATCATTATATTCTGAGCCATTCTAGTATTGTGGTTATGAAAATTATTATTTAGCACATAAAGTTGTTTGTTATCATGAATATATATTAAACAGGTAAGTATGTAAATAGAGTAAAAGGTAAGTATACCTTGATTTATGAAGCACTGTTTTGCACTTGCACTTTGCTCTGCTTTTGTTAAGATTCGCACTGCACATTTTTGTTTGATAAACACTTTTTTTGTTTCAGGTGAATGGCCCCATACCAATATTCCATACACAAGATGGCTGTGGAATGAAGCATAATATGCTGATCTGGCGACTTCTGGAGTAGCGATCCTCATCAGACGTCTTAAGGTGAATGTAGATTTAGATAACTTATTAAGACTTTTCTTCTTATTTTGGTTCATACTATTACTTCCTGAAATATGTTCCACTCTTTTTTAACACCCTGTATGTATATTACCGATGTATTCAAGCTAGCTGCTATTTCTGTTTCTCTAAACTTTACTTTAATATTGAAAGCATGATTCTATGATATATACCCCCAACAAGTTCATAAATACATAATAAGAGTTGCGCCGACTATAATTAAAAATTAATTTAGTACTTCAGAAACATATTAAAACCCCAGCAGAATTTTAAAACCTCTCCTGCGCAATTATTAATGCTCTAGTTCTGATGTAGAATTTTTTGTGGCTTTCCACCGAGTAACAGCTTGGAACTGAAAAAAAGTTCATAACAACTGCGGCCTAGTTTTAGTAATATGTGTCCGGAATTTTTAAAATGCCGGAATTATTCCTGTCACAACAAACAGAAGTAAAACGAATTTGGACAAATAAGCAGCTTGTTTGTCAAGTTTAAATGTTCGCTTCAAACTATTATTTGTCTGTAAATTGTGGCAGACTTTGTACAGTCTACAAAATTGTCTGCATATATGAAACATTTCCATTAAAATATTATTTGCCTTGAAATTTTAGCAGACTCTATGGTTCTCAAAATTATTTACAACATACATATCGATTCTTAACTCTGAGAATATGTGCACCCTTAAATAAGAAGTCGATATCACAAAAAAAATATAATAAAAGTCTAATAGATTTTATGAAAAATTGTTTAAAATTCTAACATTATAAAGGAGTACCTAGCTGGGCAGCCATACTTCAACAATATCTGATATATAAAAAAGTAAATAAGTTTTTATATCTGAGTAGGGTTGGAGTAAGGTTATGCTCTCTAGGTGGTAAACGAATAAGGTTAGTAGTGTTATTTTATTTTATCGTGGGAGTGTCAACATTTAAATTGATTGCTAGACAGGTGCTTGGAATATCCCAGCCAACGGTGTGGCGTTTACTATACGAAGCTTAGTTATACCTACATCATATCCAGCATGATCAGGTGGTGTCACCAGTGGATTATCTATTCCGAGTTATACTAGTTCGAATACACAGTAAATATACAGTGTGTCCCATAAAGTATGTTACAAGCTTTGGATGGTAATAATCTTTTAAATGCACTGGTAACACCTTTCTCATTACTTTAATTATTATTAGCCCTATCTGACATACAACTCTAACTGAAAATACGGTTTTCTCGTAAATGATTGGCTTGAAAGTCATGAATGAGGTATGGATTTTTTAATGATAATACTTCTACGATTACCACCACGAGTCCGTTAAAAAGTTTGGGACAAAGATAGAGCATAAACCCAAAATAATTTTTTCATCTCAAACAATTCTTCAATGCCAATTTTGAAGCAAAAATATCTTGCAAAATGTTTGAACTATTAGAAAAAGAAAAAATAATAATTTTTAACTTTGACACTTTGTAAGTTGATAACCTTGAACTTTTGGACTGAGGCAAGTTGGGTTATATTCCTATATTTTGACACGAAAAATACAGTCCTGAAATTTGGACTAGACACAATGTAGAAGAGTACCTTTATAGCTGAATGATACATAGAATATTCAATTGAATTTAATAATAAAATTACGTGGTTGCTATTTGCTACTAAACAATATTTAGTAAAATTGATGCACAATTTATTCATGTATAGCGCAAAATACTTTTTAACTGGGTTACTCGAGATTCCAGTTTCTCTTGCAATACATTTAACGTGGACCAGTTTACGTTTCTATTTATGTGAAGTCCTTCTCTGTGACATCCTCAAGTGAGCCGAAATGTAGTAACCAGTGCTCGGATATATCATATATGTTCCATATTCATTAATACCTATCTAACCGCAAACAATCCACATATAACGTTGGCTCTCCACCAACATAAGCTATGCGTAATATGGAACAGATAACACACATTAATTAGTTTATAATCAATATCTTTGATCACAGAGACGAGAGGTATGTTTATGTATAATCTAAATATTGCACATTCTCATTATGAAATTCACTTTGTATTAAGCATGCTGAAGTAAAGAAACAATCTGGTATTTGGTAAAATAAAGTTTATAATAATTAGTTACCCCAATTCAATGTACATCGGATTCAAATTTACTTGTCTAGAATTATTAAACACACAGTTCGAAATATTTATATTAAGGCTGGTTCGTGATTTCCCAGTACCTGAATAAGCGATTAGCAAGGGTATGCACCAGATGGACTTTATTTTCTTTCGAGGATCAGTTCTCAGAACACACAGAAGAATCAGCTATATTTCCGCCTTTGTCCCCAGCTTTGTCAGATATCTACATGGAAGTCTCTGAGGGACAAGCCTTAGAATCATCAGTTCTGAAGCCGAAATGTCGGTTCAGGTATGTTGATAACACACTCATCATATGGCCTCACGGACTTAGCAATTTAAACACCTTTTTGGATCACATCGATGGAATGCATCAGGATATCAAGTTCACCATGGAATTGGAAGAAAATGGTATCCTACTGTTCCTAGATATTCTTGTCGAGAGGAAGCCAGATTAGAGCGCAGTGTTTCTAGGAAGTCGACTCACACTGACATATATTTAAATGCCAAATCTCATGTCTATACTGCTCAAACACAAGGTATCATCAACACCTTGATACATCGAGAATACATCATTTGTGGGCCAGAACAGCTAAAAGAAGAACTACACCATTTACGAACGGTTCTCAGAGGAAATGGAAATGGATACAGGAAAAGGAATATTGAACCGACCATTAAGAGCGTTCTGAAGATGAAGGAAAAAGAGAAAATTCGAGCAACGACCTATCTACTTTCCATCAATGGATGTGCGGTTAAAATGGGGCACATTTTAAGAAGACTTAATATTAATATGTTTACAGCATTTTGAAGAAGATAGGAGTAGCATTTCTTAAGACCCATAGCAGGAGTAAGATACTACTAGGTCCAAGTGTTTAGGCAAACGAGCAGACATGTGAGTATGAGGTTGAATGACTACAACAGTAACCTCAAGAATAATAACTTTGCGAAATCGGCAGATACAGAACACAGAGTAATCACGGGACACCCTATAGATTTGGGAGAAACCAAAATTCTGGTGAAATAGTAGTTTTGACCAAGACTCTAAAGGAAAGCCATAAAATACAGAAAAATGGAAATAATTTTAACAAGGATGAAGGTCTATATTTACCAGCTATTTTGATATGATTTATACGAACGTTATGGGAGAGTGCGTAGGACGGAGTATATAAACATCGAGCCGAGGACCTAATCTACAGTTTCAGAATTCCTTCTGATGAAGAGAACGCCATGGTTCTCGAAACGTCTAGCTACCAGAATCGATGACGTGCCATCCAGACCGAAAAGTGTTCAACCAAGCTGTAAACCATATTTTCTCATTATTGCGACAGGGGGGTAGTCAAATATCAACCGGTATCAATCTCTCACATTGATCCAAGCTAATATTATTCCACCCTACCATACCCGCAGAGAAGGTGCCAATCCTCTCCACGAATATAGCTTATATACGGTCTACCGGCAGCTGGGCGAGAACCAACTCCGACCTAGTCATCACGATTCAAGTACTGACGCCTTATACCGCGCGATCACTGACCGATTAATTAATAAGATTAATTTATTATTTTGGCGGGTTCTTCCGTCATCGTACAACTTGGTGACTCTGAATAACTTTACGCTGATCGCACGATCTCGCACCGGCGACGCATCTTTCAAATGTTTAATAACATAATTTGACATACCTTTTACAACAACTGTTCAACATTTTGTCCACCAACGTATAAAGATACTTGAGCCCATCTTACCCAGTTTCGACAAACTAACGCAAATGTTTCTGGTTCTTGTCCGTTTTGAAGTCGTAAGTTATTCGCAGCAGCTATGATACGTTTGCATAAATCATCACTAGAGTAATTTTTTAAATTGGACAAAAAGAAGTCCAAAGGATTTAAGTCAAGAGATTTTGGTGGCCCTTGATCTTCATTAAAGTATTCCCGAACATTTTGTCGAAAATGAAATGAAGAACCATCTTGCAAAAACCACATTCTGGATCAGACAGCTAAGAGCACATATTCAATTAGTCCAGGCAGATCATTTCGAAGGAACTCAAAATACTGAACCCCTTCCATTCGATTTGGTAATATGAATGGTTCAATCAAGCGATCATCGACAATCCCTGCCCAAACATTAAAGGAAAAGCGTTGTTGAAAATGTACGTTGTTGAATCGCGTGCGGATTTTCGAAGTTGCAAACAAAAGTATTATGAATGTTATACATTCAATTCTGTGTAAAAATAGCTTCATTTGTAACTAACAAGTCAGCTGTATAGTTGTTGTTGCAGCTGTTCACAAAATCTAATTCGTAAGGAATAGTCCCTTGGAATTAATGCTTAGACATGATGTACAAGGTACGGATATAATTAAGCCCTGTATATGATACGTTACACTGGTGATTGGGACATTCCCTGTACTTGTTGAGTGGTTTGCATGGTACTTATTCGGGGATTCCATTCAAAAATCTCTATAATGTGTTGCTGCTGCATTACGCCTTGGACCTCCATCTCTTCCACGATTCGATTGCAAATTTCCCGTGTTATGTCCCCGTTGCACTACTGCGGTAAAGGTAGCTGCATTTGCCACATGCGTACCGGGGAATCGTTCTGAGTACAGGCGATGATCTGCTAAAGTATTTTGTTTTACTTTACCACGAATTAAACTGCAATAATTTTTTTCCTCGGAAACTATAAAGATTTTACAATTTTTTTTGGAGATATTGTCTCTAATTTTCATGACGCATCTATTCCCAATTTGTTGGATACGTTTTGGATCACCCTGTATATTTCTAAACTCTTCATTCATGATTTTTATCAGTTTAATTTTGAGATATATGTGGTCTGCTTACTTCCTGCTCGGCCTAAGCGGCTCGACTTACAGGAAGCGACCTACATTGCATTGCAATCCACTATATGCAGTCGTCTACTCTTTTCATCACTAAGCCATCTTCACTCAACTTTATGCAGATATAAATTAAATACTATATCAAGTGTGATTTTGCAGTGTATGTATAGGAACGCCAATTTATTCAATGAAAATTTTGCATTTGTATCTGCTTAAGTAGCAAGGAAATATATTTCCACCCCCACGTTAAAATCTTCCACCCTTCTTATCGAGATGCTGTTGGGGTTTAATTTCGTAAGCAATATTCTGCAAAGTGACAGTTGGCAAGGTCTGATATCGCAATAAATTCCCCAAAGCAACGTTGTGAAATATATAAGGCGGTCCATACACTACCGCGTATTTCATAAAGAGCACGTAGGAATGTTAAAACTGACTTAGAAAGAGTTAATTATTCAATTGTTATTTTATAAAATTAGCTCATAAGCGAGAGACGTTGCACAGATTTTCGTGAATGGAAAAAACTATGCTAATATCATGATTGATACACTTATTCCAATAATTACTGCAAATATTTGAAATAATATTAAATAATTTTGAATAAAGTAAATAACAACATCGCAATAATGGGGGTTTCTGCTGCCTGTCGATGCTGCGAACTGACAAATTTAAAAATTACTGACGTACATGACATCACTTCAAGGAAATTTACCATTATAGAAGAAGGATTTTGCGTGAATGCTGTTGAAATATGCAGAAAATCTATTTATCTGCGCCCAATTTGCTTAACACAAAACAGATTCTTTATAGATCAATCAAAACTGTACTTCTCAGTCTATTGGAATCATCACATTGGCAAATTTGCCCTCAGTATTTGCTTCATTCCTGTATATAGCAATTCCAGAAGCATATACTGGAAATTGTATGAGGCGCACTTCAATAACTTTATTGGCCAATAAAGGTGCTGATCTTACAACCATTAAATGGCACGGTGGATGGAAGAGCTCTTCTATAACAGAGAGTTATGCTGAGGAGTCCATATCTAACAAACTTGATATTGCAGGGAAAATATAGCTGTTTCTTACATGAAGAGACATCCGTAAGTTGCGCAAATTCTTCACAAACTTCAGCAGATGTTCTGTGTTCCGAAAATTATGGCAACGATGCTACAAGGGTTATTATTAACGGAAGTTTATGTGATTCTACTAGGGATAAAGTATGGATGAAAGATGATTATAAGATGCTTATGGATAAAATATTTAAAACGTTACATACAATTTTATCAGTGTGCAGTTGGAATGTAAAATTCAGGAAACGTTTTGATGAAGCATAACATGCTTTTCCTAAATTATTCTTCAGCTTGAAAACTGGTATACATACTGGAGATACCTTGCATAATTGATAGTTGATAATTGTGTATCAAAACGGCGCCCTTATCTGATATATCGGTTGAATTTTGTGTTAATGTTTATTCAAGATGAATTACATCTATTAGAAAAACGGGGTTAATTTATTTAGAACTTAAAACACCATTCATCCGGTCCCACCCTCAGTTCTAATTCAACTCTTAACAAAACTTGATGTTGATTTATTTACTTAGAGAATTATTAATTCTCCAAAATTTTATTCATTAACAAAACTTTTCAATTCAATTTCCCATTAGTTGAAATAACAATCCCGCGCATTAACGAAGGAACGGTATTTTCTTAATAAATATTATTTCAGGGGATGGTTACGAGTTTCGCAAATTCTTTCCCAACTTTGCCAGGAAACTTTTAAATTGCAAATATGCAAATATATACAAGGGAATCTGTGAAGTTCTGCGAATCACGTTTGCTTTCGTTTCACGAGATTTGCAGCCGCAGGCGCCAAGGTGAAAAAATATAATTTGGTTGGAATCTTTCAAATAACTGAACCCTGTTTTAGAGTAGATGTGCATACCTGCAGTATTGATGTTTTTGTCTAAAAACTTTAAAAAATATAGTCAAGAAAATATAAAGGATCGAAAATAACGTTGTCGTAAAATCGTTGCATAATAATGACATATTGATTGTCATTTCAAGATCGAAATGAGTCTTTTAGGCACATGTGCTAAAAATAATCTTTTTTACGCACATGTGCGTTAAAGTAAAACAAAATAACTGAATTTTAAATTATTTATTTATTTGAACATTAATAACACCATCTTTCAAATAGGAATCGTGACTTCTCAACACACTATTGAACCAATTCTTGTAGTAGATTCTCTAATCCTGATAAAAATGTAACTTTAGCAGAAATTATAATCATGCCATACATTTCTTCAATAGTGTATTGAACGATCTCAAATGCAATGAATTGCAATGCTATTTTGACAGTTACGTTATTTTACCATGCATGTGCAAGTTTCTTTCTTGATTATCTTTTATGAAATTAGTAGTTTCCTGAATCTTCAACCAGAGTTTCTTTCCTGTATTGATAGAATTTTTGTATGCTATAGAGCATTGAAATCGGGACTGTATGGTGGACGCAGAAACTTATTGTCATGACTAATCCACCGACGTGGATTGTATATTTGAACACAAGCAACGAGACATAACTGAACACAGCAACATTATGCCACCAAAATGGCATAGTGGCGTGTATTCGAATAGTTGATATACTGTACCTGCACAGTTGTCAGTCAGAAACAGGGATATAGAACACATAGGAATGCTAATTTTACACAAAATGATGTATTTGTAACACATCACTGATAAATATTATATAACTTCAGTATATTTTATTATAATCATAACAATGTTATCACATTTTGTTAAACTTATAAAAGAGCCATAGTATGTAAAACTATTAATACAGACATTTTACACATCCTAAACTATCTCTATCTATCTATCTTATCTTAAACTGGAAAATCTCACTTATATAGCAACTTTTCTCACAGTATATATTTATTAATTTTCCTACCTACTCTGACAGTTTAGGTAACAAATTGCCTCTTTCTCTAGCACAAGTTATAAGCTACCTGAACATTTTGGACGGCTTGTAAACCTCAAAAGTTAGGGTAATATCAACAATTAGATAGTTTCGAATTTTTATATTAAATTTATAATTTAAATTAAAACTTTTGAAGCCGTAATTCCATTTACATTTGAAAATATTTCGGGATTTTAGTATTTTTTTACTTGGAATACCTCAAATACTATTGAATATTTATATTTTATGCATGGAATTATATTTTGCTAAAAATTAAAAGTAAAATGCGGAAACTACTTTCTTGGGAAGAAATATTATTCTTATCTTTTAATTTAAATTTTAAATGCATTTTACAGATACAGGCAGTATCAAGAACCATTATATGACATTAGAATATGATAGGAGATTTATTTAAGTCGAAAAGAACGAATAATAGAAGATATCTGAAAATCGCTGATACAAAGAAATTCGTTAAATGCTAGATTATTGCCTTAATAAATCCCTTGTACCATATTGAAAGGCAGCTAAAAAGGACACTGAAAACATGTTTTCAGGAAGCAGTCTCATTTTGCTTTGATTTTCTAAAAGGAAAAATTATTACAACTATTAATTTCTTCCTTCAATGGAACTGTCCTGTTTTATTATTTCTATCGAAAGCTGTATTTACTACCGAAGTTATAAAAAATATAGCTATTTATGCAATAAGTAGGATAAATACATTATTAGTTACCGCATGTGAACACATAAGTGTGGTAATAATGTAGTATCCTACGTATTGAATACAACGTTTTATCTACCTATACCTTATTCTAGCTGTAAGTCTGTAAATCGCATTATAATTTATTTACTTTTAATGATACAAATAAAATTAAATAAAATTTGGGAGATGTGGTGTTAAATGGGATGAGATAAGCTCCATTTTCAATTGAGGAGGACTTGACAGAAACGACAAATTATATTTTTCCAGAAACATACCCAAATGTTTTTCCTGTTAAAAAGCTCATCCTTTTTCTAATCAAGTTTTATTAGGGAAGATTATCCGTATTATTTCCCCTTTAAAAGTTATAAGGAATATCGTCATAGTCTTAAAAGAAATAATACCTAAAAATCACAAAAGCGTTGGAAAGATCAACTAGTAGTTGGAAAATAATTGAATGTTCGTTGTTTAAAGTGCATAGATGTCACAAAATACTTGTCATTACTCAATACGACGGTCAAACGTATAACTTTTGGCCTATAAAATGTGTTTTCATTCAGAAAAGGTTGAAGTATTGCTAATTTACGACGAATCACAAAAAAATGTAAGAAGAGCTGTAGAGTTATATCGAGAAAGGTATCCAGAGCGCCTCATTCCTGATCATAGAACCTTTACAAGATTGGAGGCGACCTTGCGACAAAATGAAGATGCATTTTCTGTTCGGAAGAATCAAATAATTGACCGAAGGGTAAGAAACAATGTTAATACAGCTAGACTGTCGCAGTATTTACAAAATCCACAAAATTCTATACGGCAGGGCAGCCTGGAATTGAATTTAAATACATCAACTGTTCAAGGAATTTTAAATACCAATGAGTATCATGACTACAAAATTCACAATGAGTATTTGCCTGAGCGTCACAGCGAATTAATTTTATGGCTCAAAATGTACTAAATATAAAACCTGTCGACCAGAACTTTTTTCGACACGTTCTCTGGACGGACGAAAGTTGGTTTATAAGTAATGGTTTGCAACTAGCACTACTAGTTCATTGAAAATCCCCAGATTGTAAATCCAGTTCTAAAACCAAGGCCATTTTGAAGTAAATGTATGGTGCGGCATCATCGGTAGGCATTTAATTGGGTCTTATTTTTATGAACTGCGTGAGTTACCTAAATTTCCTACAAGAAGAACATCCTGCATTCCTGGAAAATATGCCTTTTTAGTTAAGGAGCAATCTATGGTTTCAGCTCGACGGAGCAACACCTCATAAGGCCAGGATTGTGCAGCAATATTTTGAAACACCTTCCCATAAAAATAGATTGGAATAAATGGACCTATTCAGTGGCCCGGAAAGTCACCAGAACTAAAACACTTTCAAGACCTGTGACTTCACCTGTGTCCAATATATGTATGTCAGGTGCACATAAACATAAACAAGCGTCGGAATAAATGTATTAATCTTGATATCTTTCTAGGGGTTACTCTGGATAATAAACTAACCTGAGTACTTCATATAGACAGGCAATTGCAAAAAGCCACTGTATTCTTTTGGATTTGCAGGAGACTCTTTGGGAAAATGTGTGGGCTTAATCCAAAAGCTACATTGTAGCTTTATACTGAAGTGGCAGGCCCTCTTTCACTTACGCTGCTTTGGTGTGGTGGCCTGCAGTGCGACGGGTCACTATTATTCAGCCCTTAAACAAATTTCAGCGACACCGTGATCTATAAAGAGTTAGTAGATGAGGGTGAGATTCTTGCTGTATCCAGCAACAAGATATCCCCTACCTATGCTTTTCAAAGAAATGTTTCCACCTGGCCAGGAGCCTGGCACGTTAATCCTGACGCTTAGGTCTCAAAAGAGCTCGTCTGATTCACGGATGGGTCCAAGACAGCCCAGGGCTCAGTAGCGGGGATCGATGGAGTACGAATAAGAGTGAATTTAGTTCACTTTTTGAATACACACCATGATCTTTCAGGCTGAAGTATTTGCTATATCTGCCTGTGTTCAAGAGAATATCTATATGAAATATATAAATCCACATATTCAAGAATGCACAGACAGTCAGGCAGCTTTACGAGCACTTCTGTCCTTTAGAATAACCTCTGATGTGGTCCTGAGCTCTTTCTCTCTTGGGAAGGATAATCGTGTTGAGATGACCTGGGTTCCGGGTCACAGTGATGTGACAGGTAATGAGAAGGCTGACATGTTGGCCAGGCAAGGTTCGAGCAGTCAATTTGTGGGGCCTGAACAAGTTTTGGGACTACCACAATGCCATCTCGCAAGGTCCATTGACAACTGAATCAAAAAGCAATCAACTGAAGATTAGTCGGTGGGATCCGGTTTGCGTCAGGCCAGGCTGCTTATATGCGACCCATGGGCTGACATAAACCGAAACTACATTACGCTTAACAGAAGCAACACCAGGATTGTCACGGGTCTCCAAACAGGCCATGGGCGTCTGAACAAGCACTACATAGGATTAGCTTAAGCAATGTCGCGAGGTGCAGACTTTGCTACAATGCAGATGAAGATTCGATTTACTTCCTTTGTAACTTTGTCTGTTTAATGGTGAAAACATAGATATCTTGGGGCGGCGTTTTCTATCTCCTCAAGATATTAGAGAGATTCCAGCACAGCTGGAGCTCGCTTTGGCCAGCAGCACGACCTGTTTTGAAATCTACAATCAGCGACATGTACAGTGGGTCTTCAGATCTGAGTGCTGCTTTCAATCCGCACCGCTATGAACAACAACAACAACCTTGATATTACTTTTCGTGTAGACTGTGCATTAACTAGATTTTTATAAACTCTGTATTAGTTAAACTACATGTATACCCATACTGAACTGAATCATTTTGAAAATATCGAAGACGCCCAATAGTTATGATATATGTGCCCGTTTATATATTTTTCTTAGCCGAAATTAATCTACTCGAAACTTCGTAAACGCAGCATGCGGGTCCATAGTATATAAATTAACATTAATTAGAAATTGTCTGCTTCTATAACTGGGCAAGTTGGCGAACTATCCCATCAAATTCCCGCTGTCTGGAAACTTAGGAGAAAGTATTAACCCCGGCTAAAACCGTCCTTCGCTGGATTCTGGGTCAACGCATCTCATCATTCTACTTTCTTGACAACATCCTGTTAATTAAACGTAGTTAATTTTCGAACCGGAATTGCTGACTGCTTTCTTAATTAACTGTTTCCCGTACGACGACGTTTTATTATTTGTCAGCATTTCGGAAAAGGTCCTGAATAAATTCCTCTTAATTAATGTAGACATTTATTAGCCGGTTTGAGTGAACTTGTTAATGATAATTCGGCTAATTTGAATTAGTGGTGTTTTAGAAAGGTCAATAAGTGAAGAACACCCAATCAACAAACAGTTTGATAGCTTCCTTTGAATATCAATTGAATTACAAAAAATATTTTTTTGTTTTAATCATGAACGTAGAAAAAATATTGTCTGCAACTCTTAAAAAAACTGTTTATTGAACTCGACGTGTTGTCCAACTTGGCCTGACGGCTTTGTTGAACAATTTCACGTCGCGTAGAATAAACACTTAAGTTTTGCACTTGTTGCATAAATAACTATTATTGTCGTATTATTATTGCTTTCAAAATACAAATGACCCCGCACTAAAAGATAGGAAATGCACTCTCCGTCAAATTGTCTGAATTTTTGATATGTTATACATTTTGTCATCCTGAACAAAAGTCTCAATGGGCACTAAGCTCCAAAGTCCATGGTTTGGCTCCTATGGAGCTCCGAAGCTCAGTGACTCCACCATAGTATAGAAACATCTAAAACGCATGTCACCTTTTTGAAAATCATATTTTAATTATTTTAATGTATGCCCTTAAGTTTTTGAGGATGCTGAATTTGAATATGATGTCAAATCGATAATATTGACAGTTGACAGCTGTCAAATACCTGTCAAATGCTTCAAAGAAAAACAAATCTTATATTAAAGAATGTTATCATATGTTTTTGAGGACGCTGAGTTCAAATAAGATGTCAAATCGATAATATTGACAGTTGACAGCTGTCAAATAGCTAGCGGTCATTAGCTACAATATGTCGGACGAAGCACATGCAGTACAAACAACGGCATGGCTTTCATTGGCCAACAAAAATTCTTTTCAAAAAGCTAAATATTTGAATGAACATTTCATAGTGTTAAACTAGAATAGTTTATATTTTAAAATTTAAGTTGTTTTGGATGAAGAGAATTAATTAGAAATGTTAATTTAATAATTTGACACCGTTGACACCGTCAAACAAAATAACAGTGAATTTAATATCAGTGCAGTTTTATATCAAACAATAATGAAAATAAAATCAATAAAGAAAAATTGAATTGTGCCCAAATAAAAAAATACTTAATATAAAAGAATAGCACATTATGCAGCTGATTTAACATGAGAAATGTTTGAATTAAGCAGTAAGTCGTCAGCGATTTACTTTTGATAGTTTAATTCCAAGAAAAATGTTCTTGGTGCAACAATAAAAAAATTGCCATCAAGAAAACAGTTGCTACAAGAGGTTACAACGTAAACACATGGTAAACACAGGAATTAAATTATGACATGACGGGATTGACGGGGAATGTTACCGTTGTGTTGTCACAACGTGTTGCTAGTTGCCTACTCTGACTCGCATAGGCGGCGTTAAATAAGGATGTAATATAATTTCGAAAAAAAATATTTTTCGCTTTGTAAATAAGTTTGGAATCTTCTCTATCCCCTCTCAAAATATTGGTACTTAAGTCATAGTTAACCCTGTAGATATTTATGTAATCAACCTTCAGCCATCTTATATTAAGACTGATTTATGAAGCCAATACTTCATCGTTTGTATCGCAAGAGAATGGAAAATAATTTAGCAAGAGTGTTTTATGGGATATGTGTCAATAATGTTTCACAATTTTCAAAACTCTCTTATTTACTGGCATGATGCTTCAAATATGGGATGAAATATGGCATCCATATATTTTTATAAGTTTGTAAATGGTCCAACAAATAGTTGAATGAAAAAGAAAATGAATTATTGATGGAAGATCAAACGGAGCAGGACCATATAAAAAAATTCGGTACGACGCTAATGCAATGCATAGAGAGCTCTTTTGTAAAAAACGTATTCGGATGATAAATGAACTTTTGAATAATATTTTCCATTGTAGTAAGTTTATCATGATATTCTGTGAAATTGTTTTGGTATGATGGAGTCCTTATACAGGGTGTCCCATAATGATGTGCGTTCCTTCGGAGAATGTGTTCCTTGGGTCATTTTAGGAGGGGGTAATTTCTATAAAATTTTTCGATTCGAGGGGACATAATTCACTTTCTTTTCATATAATACTTTAATATACAGGGTGACCTACCTTCGAGTCATGACGTCATCATATTTTTTTAATGAAATACCACCATTTTCTTCAATTTTTGGATTATCCTAGCTGAGATGTTTCCAAAAATATTTCATAAGTTGCTCCAACTGTTACAGGATGGACAACAATACCCAAATTATTTACAAATACCAAACATTTTTTAAATTTTATCTGTCTGATAGAACGTACTCGAGCATATTTTTACAGGCAATCAATTTTAAACAGTTTGCTAAGGTTGTACGAGTGAATCCATTTTAACTGGTTCTTTCTAAAAGTATTATGTATTTTTTAGTTAATTAACTTGTTAACCAACAGCTAACTTAGCCTACGAGCATATTTAAATGCTGCCACAGTATAACGTCAAATAATGATATATTTCAGTTATTAACGCTTTTATTGCTCATTTAATTAGATTTATTGTATTTATAGCAATGGCTATGTAATATTAAAGTATACTTTAATTAATTATTTTGATAAAACTCGCAAACGTAAAATTTCGTCAGCAGTAAATGTTTTACCCTCTATGAATTCTTTTCTCATTATACGTGAATGTATAAGACGCAAATGACACTTTAAACGTGCAGGTCTATTCGGTTACCGAAGAGACATTTACATGTTATTTATATCTAAAAAACACTTGATGTAGACCTAGCCCGTTCGTTCGCTTCTCTCAAATCCAATATAGGGGGGCCATAAATCCATATCCGCTCCTCTGAAATTCACAAGAGCTCTGAAAAATATAACAAAATCAAATAAAAATACAAAGAGGCGTCATTTATAACGTTTCTTGTGTCAGCTGCCTGATAACCATGTCACTTCGAAGTGTTTCGAATGCTGTGGAGTCTGCTGCGTTGCGTTTTTTCTTTTAAATTTACGCGTGCAAGGGAAAGTGCCAATCAGTTTTTCATTTCGACATATTTTATTTTACACCGAATATTCCTGCAGAGTGAATGAGAGAATATTGGAATAAATACAAAAAGTGAACTCCTCTAGAGACATTTTCATAAATCGACCCACTCTGCATTATGTCCAAAATTTCTCTTTGTCTATTAATCTAGCAGATTCGTATTTACAATTCCTGCTAAAGTAAATATTAAATACATTTCTTTTCAATAGATACTTTGAAAAAGGATATTTTCCTTTTGCATTAAACACATCAGTAGCAATACCATTTAAATCAGGCGATAAAGCTGATGTAAGTAACTATCGCCCAATATCTCTAATCACTACGATTTCAAAAATAATAGAAAAAGAACTAAAACAAAGATTATGCATCTATTTGGACAAACACTCAATTATTTCATCCAGGCAGTATGGCTTGAAAACATGAGTTTCCACACAGGACGCTATACTTCACTTGACTTCAAAAGCATATTCAGCCCTAGATAATAATAAGAGATCTCTCGGTGCCTTCATAGATCTTTCAAAGGCGTTTGATACTGTGAGCCATGACTTTCTGTTGAATACTTTGAATGAAATAGGAGTAAGAGGTCCTGCGTTTAAGCTTTTTAAAAGCTACCTAACAAATCGACAATAGTTTGTCAGAATTAATAATGAGCGTAGTGAACTACAAAAAAATTACTTATGGAGTACCGCAAGGCTCAGTTCTGGGTCCGGTTCTCTTTAACATCTATTTAAATAATCTGTTTTCCCTCAATACGTCTGGAGAAATCATAGCATATGCTGACGATACTTGTATCTTTTATGATGATGATGATTGGGAAAGTGTAAAACTGAAAGCTGAAAAAGATTTAGCGATAATATTTAAATGGTTTAATTCGAGATTACTCACAGTAAATTATGACAAAACACGATATTTGCCTATCTATGTGGATGTCCGTTCCACCCCTACCTTTCAGACAATGACGATTAAAGACAATATTGCTATCCAGTCCGTTTCAGAATTTAAGTATCTTGGCGTCATGTTGATAGTCATCTGAAATGGGATAAACATATCAAGTATGTAATAAAAAAAATTCGATTTTTATTCCATAAGTTTAAGGTCTTAAGAGACATACTTGATATTGATATGATGAAAGTAGTGTACACCTCGCTAGTTCAATCTCATTTAATATATGGAATTTTGGCATGGGGCAACGCAAATTATAATGTTTTGCAGAACTTAGAACTGACCCAAAAAAGAATTCTTAAAATAATGTTTAGAAAGAAACTTACCTTTTCATCGAATGATCTCTTTGCTGAGGCTTCTCTAATGGATATAAAACAGCTTTTCTTTTATTTATTATGTTCTTATCAACATAAGAATAAAAGTAAGTTAAGAACAAGGGACCATACGTATGACACGAAAATAAAAATAAAATATATATAACAGTCAAAGTAAATAAATGTGTTGAACAAAAATGTCACACCTTTCTTGGTCCAAAGTTATACTCCGCTTTACCTGGTAGCCTAAAATCTTTAAATAATGATGTAATTTAAAAAAGAAACTAAAGCAGTACATTTTCGCAACACCTAAAAATCAAATCCATAGTACAGTAGAGCTTAAAATGTCCATTAATTAAACGTCCAGATGGGTCATATTTCAGTTGGTGCACTCTTCACTTACTAACACTTTTAACAGCTTGAAAGTGTGTATTTTTGATATTTTGTTTGTCAATACTTTTGTTTGTTTCTTTTTATTATTATTATTATTTTATATACTTAATTTTGTTCCCTCACGTACAGGCTAAGCCTTTAGTGAGTGTACCTCTAAGTTGTTTCCTACATATAAATATATTTGTAAATGGTTTTACGTACAATTTTGTAGCAGCTTTATACGGTCCACGGGCTGTGAGGGACGAACCCACAGCGATCTAGTCACTTTGGTTCAAGTACTGACGCCTTAAACCACGCGACCACTAACCGATAATTTCATTAAATACTGATAACTTAAGCCTGCACTTCTTTGCAGATTCACAATATTATTCATATTAAGTTTATTGGTTTACAAGAACACTGTACAAAACTATTGAACTGTACTGAAATAAAATTGAAAAACGAGCAACTGCTGTAAATGTTCAGGTGTTAAGCTGTGGCGTTTGTCGCTAATAATCCATTCCGGTTTCGGAAACGTGTGTTCATCATCCACAGAGATCACAGGGTATATTTAAAGTACAGAGTGCGTCATTTAAGTTGGCAAACGTGAATATTTTGAAATTTAAGCATTTGAGAGAAAAGAGTTTCAGACAAAAGTATCATCGTTTATATGCGAAATTTAATCGTTATACATTTGGTTCGTTTGGTTTAGAATTTCGTGGTTATTTGAAGGGCAACTTTGATTTTTTAAATAGGAACCCCTATTTCTTTTAATAATTCGTATTGTTTATACAAAACTTACCAACTTTTGGTCTATGCCTTTTGTTTACTTTCGGCGTTTACGAGTGATTACAAATTGAACGAAGAAATACAAAACACTTCTGAAAAGTGGACAAACATTTACTGGACACTAAAAATAAGTGAAGACCCACCACACACCCTTCGAAGACATGCATGTGGTACCAGCACGATGGTTGTCCACCAAATTATGCACGAACGTCACGTGAAATATTGAACCAAAATTATACTGAGCGGTGGATTGGACGAGGTGGTCCAGTACATAGACATTTTTGTGAGAATATCTTAAATAACAGGTTTACCAAGAGGTACCAACCACATCAGAAAATATGAACGCATTAGAGCATGTTAATACGGACGCACAGTGGCGCACCCTTTAGAGTTCGGCCGTTTGAAGTGATTTTTAAAATATTTACCATAAAGTTGCCTATCGATCCCTCTTTCTCAATTTTCGCTTTGTGTCTTCATTTTCGCGGAATTTGACTCCAAAATGGGTTTGCATGGAAAAAACCAGATTTTTCGCACAAAAATGACCCTACGGAACACGAGATTGAGATTTTGCCGGACTCTTTTATGGGGGAATGCTCGTCTTGGAAAGCCCTACAAGACTGTCCACTTAGATTTTTGGGAGAAATTTTCCGTTGCCCTTAAAATGACCACAATCATCCAAAAATTTTCACATGAGAAATCGTTCTACTGAAAAGTATTGGAAAAAAATTTCATCTCACAAAAATTATTTGTACACATTCGAGGAATCTGCAAAAATTTTTCCAGAATTTTTGGACACATTTTTGAACATTCACTAAAATCGCCACAGATTTTCCGATTTTTCCCGTAATTCTGAAAAACGTCTGAAAGGTTCCATAAATGATTTTTACAACTTTTTGGGAATTCAATTATTTAGCAAAAGTGGCCGTTTTGAATACAATAGTTCTTTGTTAATGAGAAATAATTGATTTTTCCTGGAACTGTTCGGATGGTAATGTATGATAGTGAAAGTTTCTCCGCGAATTCTAAGTGGACAGTCTTGTAGGGCTTTCCAAGACGAGCATTCCCCCATAAAAGAGTCCGGCAAAATCTCAATCTCGTGTTCCGTAGGGTCATTTTTGTGCGAAAAATCTAGTTTTTCCATGCAAACCCATTTTTGGAGTCAAAATCCGCAAAAATGAAGACCCAAAGCAAAAATTGAGAAGGAGGGATCGATAGGCAATTTTATGACAAACATTAACAAAAAATTACTTCAAACGGCCCAACCCTAAGGGGTGTACACTAATTTGGGTGGCACAGTGGCGCTTCACGCCACTGTGGGACGGTGGACAGTTTTGCAGTACGCATTAAACAATGTATTGTAGTAAAAGCCATCACTTTAAATATCTATTAAAATGATTAACTTTCAATTTCTGGATGCGATAACTGGCAAATAAATTTTATTTCCTTTTATGCAATAACTTTGCACGCAATAAAATTCTGTAGCACTCATAATTAACATATGTTTTCCAGGGGATTTCCACTTACCTTTAGTTTCCAGTCAATGTTTGTTCACTTTTCAAAAGTGTTATGGCGGAAACGCCGAAAGTAAACACAAAAAGTCATAGAACAAAAGATGTTTTAATTTTGTATAAACAATACGAATCATTAAAAAAATAGGGGTTCCTATTTAAAAAAAAACAATTGCCGTTCAAATAACTTTGAAATTCTAAACCAAACGAACCAGTCGTATAACCATTAAATCCCGCTTATAAAACGATGATATTTTGGTCTCAAACACTTCCAAATGTTTAATTATCAAGATATTCACGTTTGCCAGCTTAAATGGCGCACCCGGTATATATAATTCTTCATGGATGGCACATTTAGGGTGAGTTCAGAAAAATCTACATCTTTGCTATCAATAGGATCTACCATACGGCATAAACTCAAGAAATCCCGGATTGTTCTGTAAAACGGTATATATTTTTTGCTTCACACGTTCAGCATTAAGTCCTTATAACTAGGAAATAAACTACAATTTTATTATATTGCTGCGTTATTTGTTGAATATCCGGATGTTGTCACAGTTGCTACAAGAGGGCGCATAACTCAAGGTATCCGTGAATAATTAAAATGTATGTATGCTAAATCTTCGTGAATGCTAGGATGGTTAAATATCCGTCGAGCATATAAAATAGAAGTGGCATCACTTCAGTGTAGTCGTTGTAGAATAGGTACTTTTTATGTCGTCAAAATGAACGTAGTAATATAACGTTGCTTCTAACTGTGTATCCCAACGTACGGTTCCATTGAAACTGTTTTATTTTACAAGTAGTAAAAACATGAGAAAACATTCCACTTAAAAAATTCCTAAATATATTATTATCTATTCTACGTGTATATTTAGAATTGTTGAAGCTTTATATTCCTTCAGCAAAATCCATGTGAAATGATTTCCTAATATCCTAATTAGCATTAAAATTGATTTTTATGACGTTAATTTTCTCGATTCCCTAAAAGTAATCCAAATGTATTGAAATTATCTAGACAGCTATTCGTTAAATATTTTGTATCTTTGGTATACCAAGTTTATTGCTATTACTTGTATATTATTGTAAGAAATACAATTCAGTTTAAGAATTTTATATTAAAGTATATTTCTGTGTAAAAATTATATTCTGTTAAAATCATGTATTTTTACATAATACGCAATGAAAAAAATTATATTGTTATAGAAGATTACGCTGGATATTTTGTAGACACGTACAACCCACGTACCCATGTTCTTCTGTCGGTTATGACAGATATGTTGGTGGTATAATCTACGCCCTATTGATGAGAACTAACAAATGTAAAACCAATATATGCGTGATGGCACTGCTGACGACTCACCATGGCTATTTGCAAGGTAGTCACCTTGTGAAGGGATGCCACGATCTCCTGACTTTGAATCCATTGGCTTTTTGACCTCTACTTAAGAAACACCCTACCCTGTATATCTCTGGAACAAATATTTCTAGGAAATGTTCTCCTTGAAATAACTGTCCATGTGGTCTGTCAAAGTTTACTAAAGTATATTGAAGCACGTATCAGAAACCTTTTTCTGTACCCGCCTAAAATTCGACCTCTCGAGGCAATATTTGGACAGTGAATCGTTTGCAGCACGTTTTCAGTCCAGTCACACAATCTGGAGGCGGACCTTTCAGTCCGCAGGAATTCATCAGAACCAGTAGGCCAAACCGCAGGTGTCGCGTTTGTTTGACACAACTAACTAACTGGGCAAGTTCGAGACGCTCGAAATTCTGACAAATAAATTTTCTAGTTGATGAAAAGGGTTTTGTAATTTATATTCGCCATTTACACGATAAGGGCGTGGCAGATACCTGAGTACAAGAATTAATCGAATCCTGGTGTTTACCCACCCAGCAGGAAGTTTGCAGGTTGTTGAACAAAGGGAAATAGGAGGTAATTATTGGTTAATATTTGCGTTTATGTTTCAAGCGTAAGTAAACAAGAATAGAGACCCTTGTTTGAACAACTCACAAAATATGACGCTTTAACCTGATAACTATATTGTTTTATAGTTCATTTTGCGCAAAAATACTGAGTGAATCATATTTTTATTAATAATATCTCAATTAAACTTTCAGTTCAATTTATTGTTTGCTGATGAAAATTTAGTTACAGACCAATTCTTTAATTGAGAACTAGTAGAAGGTGCCACTTATTCCAGCTCCTTTTAAATGTCAGAAATTTTTTACTGCTTAATGTATTCGTCTAACTATTGAAACAATCAATTCTCTTATTTTTTTATCTGAAGTCCAAGGAGTAAGAGGAGTTTTGAAATATTCCTGTGAAAAATTCAGTGCACCGAGTAAAAACTGTTTTGGTTTCAGGTAAAGTGACATTTTTGCTGAAAAAAGTTATTCAGAATACTAAATAATGCCGATGTAAAGTTTTTTAAAGATCTGTCTGCTTTGATGGAATCTGCTGAAAATATAAAGATAACGGTTTCATCAAATCTTGTCGACCTTGTCGTAACCGAAAAAGTTCTTATTCGGTGCACTGAATATTTACAGAGGATTATTTGGAATACGGTTATTTCTAATGACTTCACAAGGGATATTTTTTTTCTCAGTTAAAAAAATATAGAGATCAATGTTCTGTCATTTAAAAAAACATGGTGATCCATAAACTGGCACCCTCTATTAGTGACATAAAAATTAAATTTTAATTTCTCGCCCCCAGAAATCCCCGATCTCCAAATACTTGGATTTCTTAAAAAGTTATTTTCAAATATCGAAAATAAAATTTTAACTTTGACCCCCTTTTAACTATCAACTTTTGTCCTAAAGCAAATTTAACTATATCGTATTATTTTGTCATCTACTCTGCCCTGTGTCCCATTAATTTTGGGACACCCTGTATACTGTACATTTTTCCTCTGTCTTTTTATTTTTCTTTGTAATCGAGAATAAATGTTATTATAATAGAGAAACCATATCTGTTCCATTTGTGAATATGTTTTATACTACTGCCTTTAAAAAATATTACCCTGTCAGAAAATTAAAGAAAGTAGAACGTTGTACATAAATATGTTAAGTTTTGAGTTCCAGATTGTTACTTTTTAACTGACAGGATATGTTTTGCCCTGAAACTTGTTTGTCCCAGTTTCAGGCCAAATATTTATCTTATGAAAATTGTCTGCAGTATGATTTTTCAGACGTCACGTCGTATAAAAGTAAACAAATATTATTCCATCGCAAACTGATTAGTAGAGGTTAAATATGTGTATCATTTAATTTTGGATATATTAATTTTAATACAACTGCAATATACATAGTTAGATATATCATATCCAATAAAAAATAAATTTAGGAGAATGTTTAGAAATAGCGAACATTTGAATATTCGCTGCTCTTATGAATACATTCCTTCTGCTTTCTACGTCCTTCCATTTATTTTGTGTGTAGAAGAATTTAGATTATTTTCTGAATCCGAATCATAACTGTATAATCCTTTAGGAGACCAAGGATATGAGAATTCCTAAGTAAATAAATGTATATCATATAAGAGATAGTAGATATTCGTGGTTGGATATATGTGTAGTGTGGTTGATTCAATTTAACCCACTCTTATTTAGTAAATATAAAGCCGCAAGAAAATTGAGCAGATTTGGGATTATAACACTAAATAAACAAGTTATTTCTTTTTCTTTAGCAAATTAAATATTATAAACAAACTAGACAAAAAAAATTACAAGACTATTCGAGGTTAAAATAGTTTTAGTACACCATATAACTTTATCTCCACCAGGCCTTCATTACGGGTAAAAAGATAAAAATTTAAATAATAATCAGCAAAATCTTGTGACTGGGGTATAGACCAGGGTCGATAATTTTTGAAACCAAATAAAATAATAGTAGAATGAAACCCATTGGAAAAGGAAGAGAATACAACAAAAATGAAAGGAAAAATAATTTACGGGCGATCTGAGGTCGGGAAGTGGAAGGGGGTGAGTTTTTAAGGGTAAAAAACGGTTTATCTCGATTTCTGGCAAAACTACAAGTCGTATGGAAAAAAGTTAAAAAGGAAAGTTGTGCGTAATAAAAAATCTACAACTTTTGTATATGCACTTTTTTCACATAACCTCAAAATGTATGTGAAACATTCAAATAACCAAGTTTTTGGTTTTTATTTTTATCTTTTTTTAAAAAAAAACATGTTTTTCACGAAATTTGGTGAAAACTTACCTTTTTATGTTCTGAACACACTGTAATTTTTTTGATTTAAAATATTTATTTTTTCATCTTATTTTGATTTCATATCAAAAAAGCACCCTAATTTTCAATCGAAAATTCTCACGTCAAAATATCTGCTTTCTTAAAAAAGTCGGTGGGCTTTTTGTTAGCTGAAATCTCTACTTTCTGATGGTGTAAAAAAATATACATTACTATGGTAAATGTTCTCAGAAAATGCAAAGAAATTAAGAAATATTGTAGATGTCTTATTAAATATTAACTTTATTAACTTATTTTGTTGTTAATTATAGTAGTATATTTCGACTTGCAATTTTTTTGTTTATCAATGTAACATGAAATCTTACGTTTTTCGAGTAATTAAAGTATAAATTTTAATAAATAGCTCAAAATTGTACATAATGATTTAAAAAAACTTTCGGATTCGAGTTTGTCGCATCGTTTCTTTGCATTTTCTGAGAACATTTACCATAGTAATGTATATTTTTTACACCATCAGAAATTACATATTTCAACAAACAAAAAGCCCCCCGACTTTTTAAAAAAAGCAGATATTTGGACGTGAGAATTTTCGAATGAAAATTAAGGTGCTTTTTCAATATTAAGTCAAAATAAGGTGCAAAAATAAATATTTTAAATTAAAAAAAATTACAGTGTGTTTGGAACATAAAAAGGTAAGTTTTCACCAAATTTCGTGGAAACAAATTTTTTTTTGAAAAAGAAGAATAAAAAACCAAAAACTTGGTTATTTGAATTTTTCACATAAATTTTGAGGTTATGTGAAAAAAGTTGTACATCTTTTTATTACCTACAACTTTGCTGTTTAACTTTTTTCCATAGGACTTGTAGTTTTGCCGGAAATCAAGATAAACCGTTTTCTGCCATTAAAAACTCACCCCCTACCACTTCCCGACCTCAGATCGCCCGTAAATTAGTTTTCCTTTAATTCTTGTTGTATTCTCTTCCTTTTCCAATGGGTTTCATCCTACTATTATTTTTTTTTTCACTTTTTACGATTTTCAAAGGCTTCAGCACTGGTCTAGTATACATTATGTGATGTAAAATTATGTTAAATATGTTAAATTGATTACTTATCTTAGAAATGAAAAATAGTATGGAACAAAGTTATGAAATACTAGCATTATATTTTAATCGTACTTTTTGTATCCAGTCTTGGGACATGCATTTTTGAAAAATAAGAATTAGGTAGGTAATTTATCCTACTCTAAAAATATAAAGGGTATGTCATGCATATAAACGTTTAATAAATACAAACGGCATCAAATGCACCAAACTCTTCCGTGAAACGAGTTCCCTGGCCAACGAGGAACTAACTAGCTAGTGTTGTTTTCTCACAGCTTCCCCCATTAGTTAGCCAATACAGCTAGTTATACTAACTTTTAATTGATGGACGTAAGCCTCGCTTCTGCTTATTGGCGGTCTAATGCACTTTTACCACATACAAACGAGCAAAGCAATGTTGTGAACTAGAACATCGACGCGATGCAAGATACATCGTTTGGCACTACGCCCATTGCTTTCTGTGGAGACCTAGTGAGGTTTCATGTAGATTACGTTCGATATAAAGCAGCGTTGTGGTAGCGGGCAAAAGAGTGCAAAAAATTGCAAGGCACATACAGGGTGATTTTAAATAAACTAGCAAAAATGAGGCCACAGATTCCTTAGGTAAAAGTAAATCGATTTAACCTAACATACCTATAACCCAAGACGCATAATAAAAAAGATCCAGGGTGTCAAAGTTAATTTTTTTTTCGATATTTGTCAATAACTTCTTAAAAAATTAAAATATTTACATAAAATTTGAAAATTAGGGGTTTTTGCAGGCGAGAAATTCAAATTTATTTCTGATTTTGACATCACTAGTAGAGGGCGCCACTTGTGGCACATCATGTTTCTTTTAAGTGGCAGAACTTTTTTGCTGCTTAGTGTATCTATCTGATTATTGAAACAGTCGATTCTCCTACCTGTTATGCCTGAAAAAGTTTGGTAGGTTGAAGTTGTTAGGAGTAACAGTTTTCGAAATAATCCTATTTAAAATATTCAGTGTACCGATTGAAAACTGCTACCGTTTCAGATAAAGTGCCTTTTGTACTGAAAATACAGCAAAATATTACTTGAAAAAGTTGCTCAGAACGGTAAATTATGGGAACGTGCAAAATTTCAAAAAGATCGGCCTGATTTGATAAAATCTTTGTACCTACTTTGTTGAAAAATGGTTTCATCAAACCTCGCCGATTTTCTTGAAATTTTGCACGTCTCCATAATTTACCATTCTAAACAACTTTTTCAAGTAACATTTTGCTATATTTTCAGCAGAAAAGGCACTTTACCTAAAACCAAAACAGTTTTTACTCTTTGCACTAAGCATTTCAAATAGGATTATTTAAAAATGGTTACTCCTACCGACTTCGGCAAGGTCTACCTTTTTCAAATAAAACAGGAAGGAGAATCGATTGATTCGATAGTTAGATGAATACACTAAGCTGCAAAAAGTTCTGCCATTTAAAAGAAACATGGTGTGCCACAAGTGGCGCCTCTACTAGTGACGTCAAAATTAGAAACAAATATTTTAAAGTTATCTACAAATATCCTGTATCTTTGTTATTATGCGTCTTGGGATATAGGTATGTTAGGTTAAATTGATTTACTTTCATCTAAGGAAATTGTGGCAATTTTGAAATATATATAAATTTGACATTTTTACATTATCCACAGGGTGGTCCGTTAGTAATGACTCATGGAGACATATTAGATTTTTTGCTTCAAAATATTACGATCTAATCCAATATGCCTTATTAAAATGTTGATAACAAAATTGCGATTGACTGCATCAACTTAAAAATTTTCATCATTTGAATCGTAATTTGTTGTCTATTTCGACTTATTCCCTAGAGGATGCCATATTCGTCATATTTTGGCGTAAATGTAAGCACTTTTGGCCCTAACGTTATTACGTTTTTTCTTAAATGTTCTTAAACCTACATTGTTTTTGAGGAAAAAAGGTATACTTGTCATCAGTCCTAGAAACTGACCATTTTCGAGATAATAGCTTTTCAACAATCGGCTGCATAGTTTCTTGTACAATATTTTAACGTAGTAGGCACCAATAATTAGTTAAATTTTAACAATTATTAGACAAAACTTATGTTAAAATTAATAAGTATTTCTAAATGTAAGGTATTTATCCAGCTTTGATTAAAATCAATTACTTTACAAAATCGAAAAATTAGATACAATAAATTTTCATAATCAGATATGAAAGATGACTGTTATTTATTGGCAATTCAATTTGAATGGATATGCTGGGCAACGAAACTATTTGGGAGGATTTTGAAACAAATTACAAGCTGAGAATCAACAATTTAAAAAATCTGTTTAGAAATTTAGACAAAAAAAGACAAAAAATTTGTTCACATAGCGGATTATCCACAAACTACCAGGATGACTATCTGGAGCTACAAGAATCTTCTTTCATTTTAAAAACTTTTGATGTTGAAAAATATAATCCGTAGCATTTTACACCAGTGTAACTTTTGTTGCTTGTCGAACTCCCTTCGACAAATTCAATTTGCAAGGGAATTTTGAGACCTACTACGTTAAAATATTGAACACAAATATGGAAGTTGCTATCGAACTTAAGAGAAAAAGCTCTTTAAAACAGTTATAGAGAATAATAATACAGTTGTTATAAAATCATTATAGAGCAAATAAGTAACAAAAGCCTTTTTGTTCCATAGAGAATTGCTATAGAAGTACCATGTGTATATGTAGGTGTCCCATACCCTAATCTGACAAGACCTGCCTGTAAAAGTACGAAGTACGTGTCTTGTAAAAATTATCTGCTAACAGAAAGAAAATTTCATTACGATAGTTAAGATTTATTTTATTACTAATAGAAACTGATTTTCTTATAGAAATTTAGTAACATATTTAATTTAGACCATTCCAAACCTTATATGCATTTACACTTCTCTAGATGTTGAAGTTATAGAATTTTATTAGCTTTATTAAATAAGATTGAAATAATTGAAATTACCACAACAAAATATGACAACACTGTGGATATTAAATGGCATAGGTCTGTTATAGTAGTTGTTTACGAAGCATATTTGCTCTATAATCATTGCTGCAATCGACACAATATTCATCATATTAGTGAGAATCCATTGGAAGTACAAGATAAAGCGTTTCTTTCTGTTGCTATATTGCGAAGAAAGAAAAAAATCTAAATTTAAAAATATTTACAATATAAATAGGTGAAATGATATCAATAATATGAATATACTTCATTTCTGATTATTTTATATACAGTTTATGTACCACACATTTCACGATAAAACTTCTCCGCATTAAAATGTACAGCTCCCTGATAGACAAACCAAGTACCTAAGCAATTCGTAATGATGTGAGTACTCCTATGCAGTCTGATTAGGTCCATCTTATTGGTTCTTATTAGCCCATCCTTATTATTTCTAACATGTGCGATACAGAAACATTTTATTTTGAAACGATTAAACGATTTTAAAGTTCTCTAATTCATGCAACCATGCAACACAAAAATTGTATAACGAAGTGCTATAGAATTTTTATGAGATTGCTTTGAAACAGTGTTATAAAAAATCTTTAAGACCTGTGAAAACGTTTTTTTAACAATTCTATAAGTATTTCCTGCAGACCTTACAGAACGATTTCTATAGAACAGGCCATTTTTAGCTGGGTTGCTCTTCTTGAAGGCGCTTCTCCGCCACGATGCTGCAGACAACTTCCTAAAATGGATTTACAGAAAATTAGCTGCTTTTACCGTTTTTATTATTTCACTTCCCGACGTTTCTTTAAGTTGAGCGACACATATCTATCTAGCAATCGACAAGCGATCTGTTAGCGCCATCAGGGGAGAAAGCAATTTAAAACTTTCCGCAGTACAACAAGGAATCCCAGGGCAAATATTATTAAAATTTAAATTCCGAAGATTGTTATCGATGCTCCGTTCAAGTTCAAAGTTATATGCTGCATGAAAATTATTTTTAATAAAACATGTAAAATATACCTGACGCGCTAGTTCCTACGCGGAGATACGTATCATATTCGTTCGGGCGCAGGGGGATATTAAACCGAAAATTGATAAGTTTTATTACAAAATCGATACCATGACGGGACATATTTCACAAGGATAAAGAACCGCGTGTGTTGGAACTTATATATACTTTAGTGCACATTACTCATGGGTGCAATTTTCTCATTTCTCTCCAAGATAAAAGCTACGCTAATCTAAAATACCAGGCAAAATTATATAGGTCTGTGGGTACAAGAATTATACGCATAGAGTTTAAGTGTAACGGATTTATGGTAGATTTAGTAATTTGGGAATAAATTCTTTATGAATGTATTTGAATATTTCACACTAATTTTTCCCTAACAACGTGATATAGCTACTAATTTTATTATAACATACAGGGTGATACATTCATGGAGACTTTTTAGATTTTTTACTTCAAAGTATCAATCGCTTTTATTAAATGTTGATAATAAAAATTATACCAGGTGCTAAAGTTGGATTAAGTTCCATTGGTAATAACTACAGGGTGTCTGGTAAGTATATCACATACCTTTGGGAGTGTATAGGGGAGGCCCGTTTGTAGATTGCTAAATATGTGTCACTCAACTTAGAGAAATATACAGGGTGTTGGGAATATGAGTGTCAATTGATACGTAGATTTTATCGGTTTTAAATTGTATTTATTTCGAGTCAAATTTAAAACGTTTTCTCGCGCCGCGGAACTAGCCGTCTTATCGGCATAGTTTTTGTTCAACTTAAATTTACTCATGAGGAGGGAGAGAAATTGTAGAATATAGTATGTTAAAAGTTTACCAAGATGTGCATATGTAGTTGATCAATTCTTGTAAATTTTACCCACAAAAAGGGCATCTACATTAGTACGCGGTGTAGAACTAACTACATCTATCGGCCATTCGCTACTCCATGCCGGACTGAAAATATCACAGGCACGAAGCGTTCTACATGCAGTAGACACCATTGAAAACTGTCGACCTTTATCGCGATCGGCGAGAAACGATAATTTGCAAACACGGAATTCCAGGAAACAACTACTCTGCGGGCTAATGCCCCGACCAGCATTGAATTACACCTGGAAAACCTATAGCAACAGCTAGGGTCATTCGTCAGAATCCCACCAGACATATACCGGTTTCGAGCTTATTAGCTCTCATCAGTATGCCATAGGTAAGGTATCCGACGAATAATCCTAGCTGTTTAGTCTGTCTAACCCGACAGAAGGGACCATGAGTACGCGGTGTAGAACTAACTACATCTATCGGCCATTCGCTACTCCATGCCGGACTGAAAATGTCACAGACACGAAGCGTTCTACATGCAGTAGACACCATTGAAAGCTGTCGACCTTTATCGCGATCGGCGAGAAACGGCATCTACATTGATTCCAACTATGAAAATGTAACTTATGGTAGTAGTTGCAGTGGTTACATTTGGTTTCGCTTTGGGCGGATTTTGTTTAGAGCACATTCTTTGGTGTTAAAAGAAAAACGCCTTTGTACAATAAGGATCCGGTGTAGAAGGTTCGTAATTTGTTTCTATACATTCTACTGGCTTCATCTTTGAATCATTGTTAATATTACCTACATAAGTTTTTCTCTATCGTGCAGGCATTTTGTTCTCTGACATTTCCTTTGTTAATTAAGAAACAATTTGTTTATCGCCGACATGTCAAGATTCAACCTGGAATTGCTTTTTACCGACGAAGCAATTGGGAATCTGATGTATCGGGAAGCATTCGAGTACCGGGCAGGCAGGATTCTCCAGGAGGCCAGGCCGAGGACCCCGATAAGTACCCTATTATGTACTCCTCCTCCTTTAAAAGGCTTTAAAAAGCTCCTTTAAAATACTGTTTTTTTTTATTTGTTTAAAAGCCATATATATCTTATTTTGAAGTGTTTGTCCATTACTAAGGTTACATATTTCACTATCGCGTGGTGAATTTTATACCGTAGACCACGAAAAATTACCTACACAAAGTTCAGATCTGGTAGATCACATTTTTGTTTCTTTATGTTGATCGTGGATATATTTATGTATTATTTGTTCGTAGACTCGGAGCGTGAGTTCTTTTTTTCTTGTTATTATACACCCCCACGCTCCAAGTCTGCTTACCTCTTGCAAGAGCCAGTTTTACTTAAGTTGTTTTTTTATATTCTTTTTTTATATTAATCAGAAAATATACATATATTTTCTACTGCCTCATTATTATAACTTTTATATTGAAAATATATCTTGTATTATTTACTCTTAATTATTATTTTTTTCTATATTCTTATTTACTGGATCACTTATCCAGGGAAAATAATTTTAGTAATTTTATGTCTTCCTTGGGCTTTGCAATATATTCATTTAAATAAAATTACTTGGCGTCCCAACCGCAATTAGTAACCATAATAAAACTACTCCCACGCCCAAAAGCAACCGCTGAGTGATGCCAGGGTAACAAAAATCTATAACTGTTTTGTTTTTTGTTTTTCAAAATCAACGTAACACAATATTAAAACTGCTTCTATATATGACCAGAAGCAACAAAAAAACTCTTGAAAATAATGTCATGGTAAATAGTTTCTATACAGGTTTCCCCACAATCAGGGACACAGGGTAATCTCTCAAATTCGAGTGGAACACAAAAAAAAATAACATGACAAGTCACTATAAATTGTGTTACTACGGGTATTTACTACAGAGTGATACATACCCGTAAAAGACGCCCTTTGAAATCATTTTTATTTAATGAGTTAATGAGGAAATTGTATGATTTTACTAAATACGTATAGAAGAAAGAATGCATTATTATTTAATCGAAATGGCATTTATCCTCGTGGAAATGGGCCTAAAAATGGTATTTAAAAACTTAGTGTGGCCACGCCCCTACAAATGCCACCACAGCGTAGACCTGTGACGTCAGACACAATTTGCACATGTATACCTTTCGGGCAATGTAGTATATATGTTTAGAAGGGTTATTTTGTAATTTGTGACATTATTAAGTGTTATCGTGTTAAATATACGCTGGTACTGAATAAAGTTGCAAAATAGACTTATAAAATAGGCAGAGAAAGTGTATCTCATCGCAAATGGAAGAAGTATTGCATTATGCCAATATGTACGAATACAGGATGCATCGCCTAATATATTTCACGAGGCCAAAAAAAAAATAAAAGAAAAATGCGGCGTAGGGCGATGTAGCGTGACGAAAGGAAGCAATGCAATATTGTTTGTTTGTGAAGACCGTTTTAACGTAAGTTTAATTTGAAATGCACGTAGGTTGAAGTTCAACGAAAAAATTAAAACATAAAGTTGTGAAGAATCAATTAAACTTTTCTATGAAGCTAGCAGAATATATACACAAGGCTTCTAGAAAATCAATGGTAAAGCAAACTTACGTTTTTTATCATTTATTGTATTCAGCGCTTCATTATGATTCCAAATAACATGTTGTGTATTATTTAATCCTACCATTTACATGATGTAGAATTTCATTTCAGGGGTTTATAAAATTTTGCTATTTGACTTCATTGAATTGTGTTTTATTCTGAAAACATAATAAACAGAAGTAATAAACACTGATTTTTTGAAAATGTTTAAGGAGAAATTAAATCAGTATTAAATAGCAATAAAAATATATGAAATTGGTTAAAAAAAATTATAAATGTTAAATATTATTGATACATGGTGATTTTCCGGGTTGTTATGCCGTGACCTCGGTAACTGGTAGTTGCCAGAAACAGAGTTAAAATGCACATCCCTAGCATTAGCTGGGATACTTTTACCTGCCCTGGTTGTTCTCGGGCTAGGCTCTGTGTGGACAGAACCGCTATCGGTGTCTCTGGGCCTGTCCATATATTGATTTCGGTTCCTACTGTTGGTATTACGACTGCTACGGTCGGAACCGCTTCTCGGATACTGGTGGTCCTCCGAGGCGTTCCGTAGCCGTCGCTGTAACTGGTCGCATCCCATGCTTCCAAACGTTTCGCCGCTCTTCACTGTCGGCATCTTCAGTGGTGACTCTGCAAAAGCTTCGCCGCGACTGAGGACTTCCCCAGTCGTGGCGAAGTTATCGAGGTCACGGCATAACAACCCGGAAAATCACCATGTATCAAATTACAGCACTGGCCGTGAAAGCCTAAAAACCGTTAAATATTATTGTTCATTACTTTTACTTATTATTTTTCAAATCAGAAGACATAATTGTCACTCTCAAGGATCTATATTTAAAACAAAGAAAAAAGGTACGTTTACCAATACCGTAAGTTCACCACATCACCACTAATAATTGCCGCATTACCTATTTACGCTATGTATGTAGGATCTCCAAATGTCACAAAAACACAAAAATATAATAAACAAACGCCTGTTTGTATCACCAACACTGTAACCTGCATCTGTATCCACGGAACAAACAACGCCGAATGGCGTGTAGCGTCACACCAATGATATTCTGTTTTCAGCCACATGGTTTTGTTTACATTTCATGGCAACTTATTAAAGTTAATATTTTAATTATTATGTGATTATTGCCGCCAGACAAATGCTCTCATCTTTCAATATGATTGAAAAGTCAGAACCTGTCAAAATTCATTCAACTTCCCCATTGTGAAGCCCTATTCACCAAAGTTACACACACTGTAGGTTTATAAAGTGACTTGAGAAGTTGCTGGAAAACGTCCGACAGGAAAATCATATTTGGCATAGCTGAGTTATTTATGGTCATTTTTATAAATGGCCTTCCTCTGGAATTCATACCAGAAATATAAATTATTTTCATACGCCGCACAGCGTCGATGTGTACAAACAGGAGAACCAGTCTGCTGCGCGACTTATTCCGTTTTCCGCTGTGGTAGACATCATGGGAATGTATTTACCTCCTGTGCGTTTTTCGTTGGGCTCTCGCTTTATCAATTACTCGGCTAAATGTGGCAGGTGTGAATGGTCTCTATGGGGTTCGCTTCGCTTTCGAACGTTTACAATAAATTATAAAATTAATCTCCGCTGTCAGATTTCGATTCACTCGGTTTTTGATAAATTGTCAGTTATGTGCTTCAAGGATTATTCGTCAAATCATACGTAAAAGTTTAAAAACGTTATATTAAAATATAGGTTCAGGATGTTCCCCGTTTTTTTTTTTCATTCAGAAATTGAAACAACTAGATAATTTACAAAAATAAAATCAATGCCGCAAATGTCCTCCATTCACTATTTGGCATTCTCCTGCTGCCCACAGCATTCCGAATGACTTGGTAATGGTAAAAAAATGGTAAATTATGCCTGGTAAATTTCCGCCCTAATCCTGTTCTTTAAATCCTCAATATTATCTGGTATGTCCTGGTAGACTCCCTTTCAAATATTTCCAAAGAAAATAATCCACGGGCGTTAAGTCGGAGGATCTTGGCGGCCATTGAACTGTACCTCGTCTACCAAACCAACGATTTGGAAACGTTTCATGTAAGTATCTTCGAACATCAATACCAAAACGTGGGGGAGCGCCATCTTGTTGGAACCACATTCTTTCATTCGGTATAACTAGATCAATTTTATGAGAAAAAATCACAGCTAGAGCAGGTATCAGGTCAAATGTTAGGAAATCTAGGTAGCGTGCGGCAATAAGATTTTCTTCAGAAAAGAATGGGCCCAAGATTTTGTTGTTGATGATACCTGCCCATACATTAACTTTCTGTGTGTGCTGCGTATGGGATTCGCATGTTCAGTGTGGACCAAAAGTGATAGTTGTGCCTGTTAACCACTCCATTTAAATAAAGCCAGCAGCCAGTTAAGTTTATCTTCGTAGGGTCAGTTAAGGGAAGTTAAAAAACTCGTTTTGCATTTTATACGTGAAATTTTAAAGGCAAACAATCGCTATACAGGGGTGGAACACGCAACCCCTTACAACCATGGAGTAAACCAAATAAATTACTGCCTAAGTGTCTTTTTGGTAGTAGAAAATGTCAGGTTAATATTGTAACTTGTTTAGTGCTTGTGAAAGAAATTGTTAAACAAATTTTATGTACCCCCTTTGTATCTTAACAAGGGATGCTCCAATGAAGTTTCTTTATATGAAAGATCCTATCTTTTTTTCGATGATGTTTTACACTTATTTAGTCACACCCTGTATATCATAAATTTTAAGAACGTATATAGTAATTCTCCCAGACGTTTCCTAAATTTAACGGTAAAGGTTATTAAATTAAAATTATACAAAAAACTTATCACCTGGAAAAATATAAACAGGCATAAAAAATATAATTCTTCACAAATTGTCACAAAATTTTGACATTTTTCATTTGTTTCTTTGGAGTCAAATGAGAGTTAGTTGAAACAAACAATCTATTTTGTTGTGCAACAAAATAATTGAAGGTAATAATACTTGCGCCTATTGTTTAAAAATGTTTAGAAAATTGTTATATGTGAGCTATGGCAAGTTGATGTAAAAATATATGTCAAACTTTTGTATTTCACATTTTTAAAGGCCACCTGAAGAAGAAATCCTAAAAATGCAGAAATAGGTCAGATCTTATCTATTGTGATTCAATTTTCGAGTTGCCACTGTCAAAAGTGAAGTTAGATATTTATAGAGTGTTTTCATTAATCTAGGTTAGTAAATTTAGCTAGATTATTTTTCTCAGATAATTATTGAATAGAGCTTTGTCTGTGGATTTGTTCATTAGCATACCTAGATTTTTGGTATCAGAGAGCATACATATGACTTCATTGATAGGAATTGTAGGAGATTTGATTTATATTAGCTTAAAATACCTTTCTAATACAGTAAAAAATGTTACAAAAGCTAATAATAAAGAATATATGGGTAGATATTGTGAGTGTAATTCAACGCTGGTTGGGGCTTTAGTCCACAGAGTAGTTAGTTTCACACAATATTATTAATACATTGCGGAAGGACCTTACAGGATTAATTCTTACAAGACACAGGTGGATTTTGATGGCTAGAGGATCCGGAGAAAACAGATGGAAGGAACAACGAAGCAACTGCGGAAAACGTTGTTTCTGGGTTTTTGCTCTTCATCAGCGCAGTGCAGCATAAAAACGAGAGATGGAACAAGAAGAAAGGGGAAAAAACACGAACACGAGAATGACAAGTCCTATCTAAAATTGATAAAATCACCACTAACAAAATTCTAATTGCTTCCAACACTTGTCTGTTCAATACACATGCAATACACAATTCAGTGATAACTGAAGATTACTTGCTCGAACAGTAATTAAAGAGTTGTCAATGACAGCATTTATTATATCTTCTTCATTTTGGATATTTTATCAGTAGGGCAAATGTTCTTTTTTGGAGCGGAGCTTACCTTCATCTCAAAGTCTACGAAATGATGCACTAAAGAATGTGTGGGTCGGTTGATGTCTATCTGGGCATCTTCGTCGGTACTCTCGGACTGCTTATCTGGCGTTTCCATTGGAATACCCATATACAAATACAATATCTGCATACTCTTTAATTGTAACTAAATGCATTTTTTATTTAGCACTTTAACGCTAAGTGTCAAATGAAAAAACAAAATGACACAAATAATAATTGGTGAGATATAAGTCGTCCGCTACTTCCTGCTCGGCCTAAGCGGCTAGAATTGCAGAAAGCGAACTACATTGCAGTAAGTATTGTGCTATTAAATCTATAAATGATACTGCAGGTAACAACTACTCCGCGGACTAATGCCCCGACCGGCATTGAATTGCATCTGCAACATCTGTGTGAATAGCCAAGAACTCATTCATCATCATCATTATTAATACAAATAATAATTATTGTTATAGCAACCATTATTTTTATTTATGCTTAACATCAACCCAGCTACACTCATTCCTGCACTGAATGGTGGTTAGAACCTACCAACGTAAGTCGTTCCTGGAAGCAAATGCGGTCTGCTTACTACTTAACAATATGCCGCCCCCTCTCCCGCACAAGTCTTCGACTTCTGGGCTAATCCTCGTGATTAGAATGAGGGGTAGAGATATTATTATTATTGCCATCTGCTATCATCATCTATAGCAGTAAATAGCATTTTAGCGGAGTAAATGTGTGTTGCTGTAGTATACACTTCGTGTAAATAGGGACATTAAGCATCAGCATAATATACTACATTTTATGTATGCCACCATGTCAGTAAAACCTTAAAAGCACATTTATAAAATAATGTTTCAACGAGTCTGAAAGTGACAAGAGCAACTTTATTTAAGAAACTTGTTGAGCTATTAAAAACTTTTACACGAAAAACCAAGCAATAGCTCGACAGTCGCAACTAACGCAATTTGTTCTTGTTTTATTTGGCTTTTCCGGTTCTCAGCTCCCGAGAAAATCTCTGGTGTCCAAATTAAATTTCCACAGTACACACTATTAGAAATCAATCTCTCCGTGACCGAGTATTTGAAACTTAGCAGGAAGTTTTTGTGTAAGTGGAACATCACGAGAGATGTGAACAAAATATAGTGTGTGGTATGTCATGTTTATATCAACAGCATTAGATTCACACAGACACACTATTTGTTAATATCGAAACTTCAACATATTGGCTTCTCTGACTCTTTATTAAAATCGTATTTGTTTGACAGATTTCAGTTTGTAGAATATGGGGGTTATAAATCTAAAATGTATACTACCAGGTCAGGAGTTCCGCAAGGTCCAAACTTAGAACCTCTTCAATTTCTAATATTCATTAAAGACATAACGTCAAATACCTATAGACTCCCATAAACTGTTATTTGCGGATGATTTGAATATATTTTGTAACATTCCATAGAAGAATGATGATTGGTTAACCGTTCAAAAAGATTTGGGTATATTGTTTGATTCCAAAATTACGTTTGCGACTCATGTCAGTAATATAGTAGCTTCGGCATCCAGAACGTAGAATTTTTTTATTAGAAATATGAATGATTTCTCAGATATTTCCTCAAGGAAATTGTTGTATGTTTCACTTTTTAGAAGTAAATTAGAATATGGATCAATTATATCCTATATACCAAAATTCGATTCATCAAATTGAATCCGTACAGTGGAAGTTCCTAAAGTTTGTTTCGTTTAAAATTAATGGAATATATCTTCAACGAGGTATAGATAATGGTGTATTACTTCAGGCTGTCCAGTTACAGTCATTGCCGAGAATAATTTATTCTGCAATTTATTTTATTTATAACTCAATGAATAAAACTGACTGTCCTTTATTGCACACATTAAATTTGTTTGTTCCTAGATTTGAAACACGTCAAGATGTTACTTTCTATTGCGACTTTGCTAGTACAAATGTAATAAAAAAACCACCAATAGTTAACGCATGCACTCTTTTTAATTCTATATCTTCTGCGTTTGATTTCCATTTCGATAAATTATCTAAATAATTCATTTATATGAAGAAAAATTCAATAGTCACTTGTAGTATATCTGTCTTATGCTAAACAGCTGCTACTGCTTAATTTAAATTATTTGTGTAGCATCAAAAAGATTAAAAACCAAGTCTTTCCTTGTTACAGGCACGGTCAGAGTTTAAATGGTTCCTTTATTGGAAATATATAAATCTTTGAGTTACAACAGGAGTTTTTTCTATAAGTTGGGGAGAGGCAATGCGCCCTGTTTTCCAAAGTGGCTATCGCGCTGATATTATTAATTACAGGCCGATCTCTATCCATTGTAATATTTCCAAGATTTTTTAAATAATTTTGCATAACTCTTCGGTTTCTCAACAAATATGTACAAGTCAGTATGGTTTCTTAGAAAATGAGATCAATGATCAGCAACCTGACCGTTCTATCTCAGTATGCTTTGGAAGCGGTGAACAGTATAGCTCAGATAGATGTTCTATATTGCCAAAGCATTTGACAGAATTAATCATAAGATTCTCTTACAAAAACTTTACAGCTTTGGTTTCGATTCTTATTCAGTCTTACTATTACTGTCATATTTATCTGAAAGATATGTTTCTGACAATGATTATGATTCTGTCAAGTATTTAGCGAAGTCGGGAGTACCCTAAGGTTCGAATGTGGGTCCACTGTTATTCCTCTTATTTGTTAATGCCCTTACTGTCACTTTGGTCAGCCGGAAACTTATATATGCTGATGATTTAAACATGTTTTCAAACATTTCCTTCTTAAATGACTGTGTTACCTTCAAGGAGAGATAGCCAAAAATGAAGCATGGTTTAATTTAAATGATTTACATATAAATACAATGTTATTATCTTTACAAAGAAAAAATCTCTTTATCGTTATAGTTACTTAATTAATAACATCGAGATTAATCTTTTTCATGTCACATCGTGTCTAAGGTGGATGAGGCAATGAGGCTTATGCTTTCATATCTAGCAACTGTAAATCGTTTACTAATATAGTCACTTGTTATTTTATATTTTTCGTATGTCAGAACTAAACTAGAACACTGCTCTACTGTTTGAAATCCATTCTATTTATGTCATAGCGTGTTCCATGAAAACACAAAAAAAAATCTCAAATGTGTATGTCTTAAGATAGATAATGTTTATCCAGTAAGAGGTACACCTTATAGGCAACTGATTGATATAATTGGGTTTCAGAGTTTAGATTTGAGGAGAAAATAAAACTCAGTCACTTTACAAGGTATTGCATTGTCCTGAGCTTCTGAGTCAAATTGATTTTCTTATTCCTAGGCATAATTCTAGAAGTACTGATACTTTTTATTGCTTGCGAACAAGAGCTAACCTTCTACTTAAATCACCGGTATACAATATATACAACTTATTTAATACAGTGTCGCATCTCCGTGATATAAATCAAATGAGCTTAAAATCTATTTTGCTAGCCATTTCACGTACTGTAAATAAAGATTTCTGTTAAGTAGTAATACATATAAATTATTCTCTTTATTTGTTTTTTTTTCATTCATTAGTCATTATTATATTTATAGTATTACTTTATCTATGATGGTTATACCATGCATCTCCCCATTATGCAACACCTGTCCGTGCTTATTTAGATGAGCTGTTCCCGAATCGTTGGATAGGGAGAAGGAGGCCGATTGAGTGGCCTGCCAGATCGCCTGATTTGACACCCCTAGATTATTTCTTGTAGGGATGCTTAAAAAGCAAAGCATACGTTAGAAGACCGGTTAATTTAGAAGTTTTAAAAGCAAAAATTTTTCACTAGATACATCGTATACTTCCTGAAGCTATTGATAATGTCCAAAAAGGATTTATTAATTGACTTGGTGCACAATTTGAACATTTAATTTAGTCATTTTTAGTATTGTGAAAATTAAATTTTAAAATCTTCAAACATTATTTTCTTGAAATCTTTGTTATGTAACACCATAATTTTTCATGATGTATGTATGTATAATGACACGCTCTTTCAAATGGCATGGTCAAAATTTAAAGAAATTGTCGATGACGTTATATCTCGAACAACGATGACGTTACAAATATGGGTCCTATGTCAAAAAGTATTAGATTTTTCAAGCAGGCAAATCAAAAGTCCCGTACTTCAGAATACAGTTTATTGGAAATCTATTCAATACACTTGTAAAAGATAAACTAATTTGGACTTAAATTCTGACAGTCAAAAAGAAAATTCGCATCTGTCATATATTATTTATTTATTTATTTTTTTTGTTTTAACTTCTCAAAATCTAAGCAACTATAAAAGCTGAAGGTTACGTTTAGTTAACAATAAGACTAACACTTAAACTCATACAGTTTTCTTTAACACTTTCCCTTGTTAATCTTATAGGTAACTTATAAAACCATATGACAAAAATGAAAGTCCTTTCTATATATCGTTTACAAATCTGAACTTTAAATATGAATACTGGAACAGTTTGCTTTACATCATGCCCATTCGTCCACACAAAATCATCAAACGTGTTTGTGGTAGTGGTTTTGTCATGATATCTGCAACCTGCTTACTCGTGGAAATTTGTTCGATTTGAAGTCTTCCTTCGGTCACTTTTTCTCGTACAAAGAAGTGTTTCATCGAAATATGTTTTGTTCTGCGATGAAACTCTGGATTTTGGGCTAATCTCACTGCTGCAGAATTGTCCACTTGAAGAACAGGAACATGCTTGACTGTAATTATGTCCCTGAATAATCTAGTCAACCAAATTATTTCTTTGGTTGCTTCATTTGCTGCCACAATCTCTGCCTCAGTTGTTGAAGTAGCAACAATCGTCTGTCGCTGACTCAGCCACGAAATAGCCCCTCCTGCGTACAGCACAACTACTCCGGAAGTTGATCGACCAGTCTTAGAGCACCCTCCAAAGTCTGCATCACTGAAGCATTCTAAGACACCCTTTTTCTTGCCACGATGATAAACAATACCCAGATCGTCAGTGCCTGAGATATATCGAAACACTCTCTTGACTCGTGCGATATCTTCTGTGGTTGGATTCTCAAGCGATCTTGATAAGAATCCCACACTGTAAGCAAGATCGGGTCTTGTACCAAGCATTAAATACATTAATGCACCAACTGCTTGTCTGTATGGAAACTTGTGATCTTGATCATCACCTTTCCCTGTTTTGGAAATTTCAGGACATTTCAGCATGGGTGTCGAAACTGGTTTGCAATCAGAAAAATTAAAACGCTCAAGAATCTTCTTCAGATATCATGACAAAACCACTACCACAAACACGTTTGATGATTTTGTGTGGACGAATGGGCATGATGTAAAGCAAACTGTTCCAGTATTCATATTTAAAGTTCAGATTTGTAAACGATATATAGAAAGGACTTTCATTTTTGTCATATGGTTTTATAAGTTACCTATAAGATTAACAAGGGAAAGTGTTAAAGAAAACTGTATGAGTTTAAGTCCAAAATTAGTTTATCTTTTACAAGTGTATTGAATAGGTTTCCAATAAACTGTATTCTGAAGTACGGGACTTTTGATTTGTCTGCTTGGAAAATCTAATAAAAAGTGCCTTTTTTAAAAACAAAATCGACGTGCCAGGGTATTTTCAAAAATAATTAATTTATTAGTTACTTTTCGAAAGCACTGTATGTAAGTGTCCTATTATTGGTCTTGTACTGTTGGATAAGCATAAAGCATTATTATTATTACTATTAGAAGTAAATGTTGCTATAACACATATTTCTGCATATAAGATTGGTCATTTTTGTTTATAAGTATGTGGAAATAATTGTTAAAATGTGGGGTTAGAATAGCAAAATAATGTGTGCCTTTTAAAAGTTATTATTTTATTTGAGAAGAATTTAAACAGTAAAAGTGGATAAACATCTACGGGTTTTATTTTTTGAGATTTCTGTATCTAGAAACACCACAAATTTCAACATTTTTCGACGAATAAAACGGCAGCCTTAAGTGTTCGGCCTATCCACAGTAAATCCGTTTACGCTATATTTTCTTAGGACTTTTTCCCTCAAAATTGCCCTTTATCATCACAATCCCGCATGCTTAACTTGCTGATTATCTAACTGAACAACTCATTAATCTATTTTTAGCTAATGTAGCGAAAAAGGAATTCAGATAAAGTTCCATCCAACAATGAACTTGGCAGGGTTTCAGGAAAGGTTTACGCCTCGGGCATCGTATCTCGTGCTCAGGTGTAATGTTACATCTCCTTGGAGAAATCACAGATCCCTAGCTAAATGCCATCGTTTTACTTTGTGCTGAGACTTAAATTGCAGCTTACTTCTTTTTTTTTTCTTAAGCCGTAGCGATATGAGGGAATCTGTACGAAGAAGCAACTTAAATGGGATCTAGATTTGGCCATAAATAAATTGTTTTGATTCGATGAGAAATATGCAGTCAATAGAGTACGTCAAGTTTATGCAGGGCGATTCACAGCTTATCTAAAAAAAATTGAGAATAGATGCGTCATGAAATATGCAGTCAACATCGTCAAAAAAATGTTTGTAAAATCGTTATAATTTTCGAGAAAAAAATTATGTTATAGTATTTTCAGTCTTTACATCACTGGACTACTGTGGTCTCTAGCAAGGCGTTTCCGAATATTAAAATCCGATTATTTATAGTAGGCATTAGGGTTTATGTGATGCAAGTATTTACACAGACTTTACCAAGGCCTGATCGTTTGGATCATAATATTTTGTTGACGAAGTTACGTGAATTTGGACTTTCTAATCAATATATAAGTTTTTTTTATTCTTATTTACACGACCGATCACAATTCGTTGAATGTCGAGGTCACAGATCTGATGACTTTGTGGTAACATCAGGTGTTCCACAGGGCTCAGTCCTGGGTCCTCTCTTTTTTATTGTTTTTATTGATGATATTACATCTCAACTGAGCGCGAGCAACTTATTATACGTTTATGATTTAAAAATCTATCAAATAGTAAAGACAGAGGATTGTGTAAGATTACAGGAAGACTTAAATAAAATTAATAATTGGTGCTCTGAAAATAATTTACCCCTCAATGTGAGTAAGTGACGGCGGTTTGAACATTATTCCACCCCAAAACATTACTGTACCTCCTTAATACGAAGCAACCTCACGGGGAAAATGAAGTCGCTGTTGAAGACCTGGTTTTCTCCAGATTCTTTGTCCATTGTCATCACTAACCAACCCAATTCTGGTCTCGTCTGTAAATAAGACCCACCACCGCCACTGGCGTAAAATCTAACCCCTATGCTCTCGCGTCTACTGGAGACTGGCAACACGATGCTTTGGAAGTAGAGTGGGGACCCGTAATGGTCTTCTAACACGTAAATTTGCGTTGTGGAGTAGTCTTCCAATAGTAGGTGTCGATATGACACGGTAAAATGTACCTTGAGATTGGGCCCTGAGAGCTGAAGCTGAAGATCGGCGGTGTCTACTGGTATATTGCACCAAATACCGATCCTCCCTTCATCGGATACTCGAGGACGTCCACTACGTGGTCTGTTTTCCACTATATCAAATTCTTCATATATGAGTCCTATTCGTACAACAGATGACCTAGGAATGCTCTACATGTTCGATATGTGATGATTAGAGGAATGTCCTGCATCATGTAAAGCAGTCATTCTTGCTCAGGTAAACGGAGACGTTTCCCGTCCTGGCATTATAATGTACAAAAATTCAAAGGAACACTTGACTGAATATGATATTACATCTCAACTGAGCGCGAGCAACTTATTATACGCTGATGATTTAAAAATCCATCAAACAATAGTAAAAACTGAGGATTGTCTGAGTTTACAGGAAGACTTAAATAAAATTAATAATTGGTGCTCTGAAAATAATTTACCCCTCAATGTGAGTAAGTGCCACGCATTTTCATTTTATAGGAAACATAATCCCATTTTATTTGAGTATCAACTTGATGGTTGCACACTATAAATACCTGAAACTATCATAGATATCGGTGTTACTTTTGACAGGCAACTAAATTTTAATATTCATGTAGATACTATTGTCGCGTCAGCTTATAAATCTCTAGGTTTTGTAATAAGACATAGTAAAGGTTTCAGAGATATAAATGTTTTATTATTACTGTATATTCATTTGTTACATCTAAACTCGAATATTGTTCTTTAGTATGGTCACCTGGTTATAATACATATATAAATAGTTTGGAGCGCATACAGCGCTGATTTGCTAAATATTTATGTTTTTTGGTTGATGGCGTTTATCCTGAAATAGGTGTTCTGCAAAATATGATGTTAAACAGATTTCATATAACTAGCTTAGAAGATCGGAGAATTCTTCACGCTTTAATATTTCTGTATAAAATTATTAACAATATTTTTAGCTGTCCCCTTATTTTGGATAACCTCTTGTTTCATGTACCGAGATCAGAGGCTCGAATGAATTTCACGTTTTACCTTCCCGTAGCCCGGACGAACTTACTTAAATTTTCGCGGTTGCATTTTATGTGTACAGCTTATAACCGTAAGCAATAACTTTTCAAAGCCTACTAGAAACAATTTGACCGCTTGCTTATCATATCTAATATTTTGTCACAAAATTTTTAAAATAATGTTACTTACTAGTGACAGAGCATCGCGTTATGATGTGCAAGGCAAGTACTGAAAAGTTATTTCAAACTAATTATCATATATGATATCTTATTTTTGACAGAATCTGATGCAGTCTGCCATCTCTGGGCCACTAGTACAAAATATATTTCACGCTCATAAATTTTTAAACTTCTTGTATTGCTGGGAAATTAAATTCTGTTAATACTAATAATAGCAACTGTTACGAAAAGAAATATTTTGTTTGTGTCAGGGGAGAATTTATTATTGAGCGCTGAGAGGGGATATGCGCACGCATGCCTCTATCCGTGGATCGATAAAATCGATGCGAGTCGACCACGAGGGAACGGAATGAAAGGTTGCGACTGGTGGTGAAAATACCGTCCCGTGTTGCTCTTGAATAATTCTCTAATGTTTATGTAAAATTTAAGAAAACACCTTTATGTTAATGTTATACTGGTTGTGAAGCAGTTGTACGAAGAAGGAAATATATACAGTCCATTATAAAACAAGTGTTTAACAAACCCCTTCCACTATTAGTTCTCCAACCCTCATCTTTAAAAACAGCAACAATATTGAAACCTGGTTCAATATTAGTGTCTAATTTTTAGTTTTAAACGTTTTCTAGTAATTGAAGAAAGGAATTTATGTCTGATCCAGATACTTTCCTGTAACATGCTTCGCCCTATGATATGTGCATAAATTTTCTTATAATAAAAGTGTATTTTATAAACACGGTTTGTGCATCCTGCTAGTGGATAATTCTCACGAACCTGTAATGACTGAAAATAATGAAAATGTAGTATTGGCCGTGTGCAACGAAGGAACGAAGAACACATTAATACAGCTAACCACATTAACTGCTATCTATCAAGTACTTACTATTATTAATACTGTAGTTACCACTTTGTATACATTCTTTAATTTACAATATCATTTACAAACGTTTAATAGTAATTTGTTAACGGTTTTTCGAAAATTGCTTATCCCTACAAACTGTATTTGTATATTAGTCATGTCTTATATTCCACAATTCTTTCCCTATTCTGTTAGGTACACATTGAAATATTAAAAATTTTACATGTTTCGTTCTTTTATTCATAAGGTTGGAATTTAAAGTCAGAGACAGGGGAATCATAGCATTTAAATTTCGAGAGAGATAATATAAATTCTCATTTTGCTGGCATGCTTTCAACTCAACGCGAAATATGCCACATTCGTAAATAATACCTTTCAGGTGTTGGTAAACAGAAAGACATACTGTTTTCTGCAAATGCAGATGAGTATGGATCTTGGCAAAACTTAATAATTCCCGGTTTTGCACGAAGCAATAAAAATCCAAGAGAATAGCAAACATCAGGTTGAATATGTTACGGAAGCTCATCTACATTTTTAGTTTGTTAATTCTGTTTTTGTTTACGTTAGAATTTATAATTTTTATAATATCTTTATTTTGACGTTTTACAGAATATTCCAGGCTATCTTCTATTTGTTTTTCGACACGTTCTCGAGATCGCAGAAACTTAAAGACATGAGCAGACCCACCTGGCAAGAGATTGCTAATAAATCACCATCTCTAAAAGCTACTAGGCGTTTTGGATTTCTTTAGCCATGGAGAACGGTCTGTTAAAAGAGTTTGGGAGATTCCTGATGACATAATAATAATAATACCTCTACCCCTCATTCTAATCATGAGGATTAGCTCAGAAGTCGAAGACTTGTGCGGGAGAGGGGGCGGCATATTATTATTAAGCAGGCCGCAGTCGCGCTTAGAAACGACATGCGTTGGTAGGCCCTAACCACCATTCAGTGCAGAAATGAGGGAAACCTGAAACCTTATTAATTAGGGGTAGTCAAATGTCGACCGGTATCATTTTCTCACATTGACCCAAGCTAACATTCTTTCACCCTACCATACCCGCAGAAAGGGTGCCAATCTCTCCACGAATATAGCTTATATACGGTCTACCGGCAGCAGGGGTCGAACCCACAGCGATCCAGTCACCTCGATTCAAGTACTGACGCCTTAAACGGCGCCACTACTGACCGAGAATAGGCATAGAAAAGATTTATCAAACAATACTACCCCGGAAAGAAGTTCTTCAAATGCTGCATAGCGGGGTCGGTGGTGGACAGTTTGGAATAAATAAAACTTTGAATAAAGTTAGAGAGCGATTATCCTGGTTTGGCAGTCGGTCCCATGTGGACCAATGGTGCCGACGTTGTGACACCTGCGCTTCTATTAAGGGACTCAGGACTCGAAGCCAAGGACAGATGAAGCAGTACAATGTTGAAGCTCCATTCGTGAGAATAGCTATTGATATAGCTATAGCCATTTCCTCGCAGTGGTAGTGGAAATTGCTATATTTTGGTAGTAATTGGCTAAATCTCCAAAGCTGTAGAAATCCTGGGAAGGCCCTTATACCGTCGCGTCAAGACTGAATGACGTAGTGTACAGGATCCAGAGGAATCCCCATGCCAAGATGAAGATTGTCCACATCGATCGTTTGACACCTTGAAGGCCATGCGGACAATGGGGTAACCTGATCGGGAAAATCAGTTCTAACAGGGGGCAATGTTTTTAGTTTGTTAATTCTGTTTTTGTTTACGTTAGAATTTATAATTTTTATAATATCTTTATTTTGACGTTTTACAGAATATTCCAGGCTATCTTCTATTTGTTTTTCGACACGTACTCGAGATCGCAGAAACTTCGACCTACCTATATAAGCGGATCGGTTTCTCAGTCACAGTTCAGTTCATATTGAGCAGCCAAACGCGAGTGACAGAATCGTCAAAGTAAAGCGTTGACAGTTGTGAAATTTGTTTAATGGATATTTCTTGAGTAATCAAGAGTGAGAATAAAGTTTGTCTGCCTACGTGACGTGTTTTTACGCTAAAGCAACGTAGAGATTACATTAATTTATTATTTAAAATAATTATAAAGAAACAGGAAATCGAACACTCGTAAAGATTTCTTCGATAACGCTACGTGTAGAACAAGAAATAAAACAATTCCCTATAAAATTAACGCTTTAAATTCAAATTGAAACCAATAAAAGAAAATGGGGTTTCCATTGATTTTTTTTAATTCACTTTAGGGACTGCGATATTTAAGTGCTTGTGGGATTAACAAGCTTGATGCAGTTGTAAATACTGGACATGTTACATTTTTTTTACGAAAAATATATTTTTTTTGTTTCTCAAATTTCAATAAAATATTTGAAACATTATTTTAGGAAAAAACGGAAATTTTTATTAAAAATTAAAACACTAAACACCGTAAAAAGTGTTATTATATGTTTTACACTGAAAGAAAAAAACGCTTAAATATGGTTAAAAATAAATCAATTTAAACCTTTAAATTGAGAATTGTCTGCTAAATATTTAAAAGAAAGTGTTTATATTTTTTAAAAATACCTATGTTCATATTTATCAGAAGGTAGATTAATAATATTTAGTCAATAAGTTAATAAAAATGTCGGGAGTAACGTGTGCTGTTTATGGCTTCAATAATTTCTACAAATATAAAACCGAGAACATTGTTTTCCATACGTTTGCAAAACCTAAAGATATTCTGTCAAAGATTTTAAGATCTGAATGGATATACAGATATATAAATGAAAATAAAATTTTACTAAATTAAAATGGAAACTTTTACATTGAATTTATACAATCACTTAAAAAAACAAAATATCACCTTATTTGTTAAACAGTTAGTACATATATAAAATGTTATCATTATCTCTGAATGTTTTAAAAATATATTAGTGACACGTCTGTGCATTGAGATAATCAAGAGGGAATTGCGGAATATTGTTACATTCCTCTTCTGCCGCTACGACTACATCATCTGCAGTCTAAGTTGAAGGAATATGATTATGAATGGCTCTAGCTACGAAATCCCAAATGTTTTCAATCAGATATATGCCAGGAGAGTTGGCTAGCCGATCTAATCTATTGATATGTTCTGCGTCGAGTGTCTCTTGAACCCTTCTTGAGCGATGTGGTCGAGCGTTATCGTCCATAAACACAAAATGTTCACCTGATTCATTATGTAAGGAGTAGATAATGGGCGTAATAACTAGTCATATTCTGTGGTATGCGAATTAATGGGGTGCGGCGGTTTGAACATTATTCCACCCCAAAACATTACTGTACCCCCTTCATACGAAGCAACCTCATGGGGAAAATGAAGTCGCTGTTGAAGACCTGGTTTTCTCCAGATTCTTTGTCCATTGTCATCACTAACCAACCCAATTCTGGTCTCGTCTGTAAATAAGACCCACCACCGCCACTGGCGTGAAAGCTAACCCCTATGCTCTCGCGTCTACTGGAGACGGGCAACATGATGCCTTTGAAGTAGAGTGGGGACCCGTAATGGTCTTCTAGCACGTAAATTTGCGTTGTGGAGTAGTCTTCCAATAGTAGGTGTCGATATAACACGGCAAAATGTACCTTGAGATTGGGCCCTAAGAGCTGAAGCTGAAGATCTGCGGTGTCTACGGGTATATTGCACCAAATACCGATCCTCCCCTTCATTGGATACTCGAGGACGTCCACTACGTGGTCTGTTTTTCACTATATCAAATTCTTCATATATGAGTCCTATTCGTACAACAGATGATCTAGGAATGCTCTACATGTTCGATATGTGATGATTAGAGGAATGTCCTGCATCATGTAAAGCAGTCATTCTTGCTCAGGTAAACCGAGACGTTTCCCGTCCTGGCATTATAATGTACAAAAATTCAAAGGAACACTTGACTGAATACATTGCCAAACTCACCAGATTTGTAAAAACATTGGTAATAAAGTAAATAGTCATGGTCTCCAATTTTTTTATTGTCTTTTCTGATCCCTAAGCACATGTACTGGTTTACTACATTAAGAAAAAACACTAGGTTTAATCGAATCATTTTATATGCCAGGACTTTTGACGTTGTGTGTATAATATGCATATACAGCCAAAAAACGCGACAGAAAGTTTATAAACTGCAAATTTTGCAAATATTAAAAACTTAAACTATATATATATCAATATTAAGTTTGAATAAAGTTGCTTTGTTGATTTTTTTGTAGTTTCAATTAAATGTTTCCTTTAAATTTAACAGCTTATATCTTAAAAACGAAGCATTTACGGATACATATTTGTACAAAATATTCTTCCTAATTTATCACGTTGCAGACTCCCGTATTAAAGTTAATTCTACAAATTTAAATATTATATTATATGAAAGATGAAAGATGTTACGAGAGTGAAAATATTATTGTATCTTGAAATAATGTATTAATAATAATGTATTTATTTGTAAATATAGAAACAGCAGTAAATCTATTTGTAAGATTTATATTTGCTTTAATAAGACAAACATCTGAGAGAAAGTAATTTCTACGTTTGTATAGGTTCTACAGAATTCAATTCCATATTGCAATATGTTACAAAAATATGCGTCGTTATCTCAAACCAATTCCAAATCGATAAAATTGCGAGTGTTTCTTTGCTCAATTTTTTATTTAATTCCAATATATGAATTTTTATTCGAGAAATGGATCCATGTTTGTATGCTAGATTTGAAGCTTTTTATATGACAAATAACGATACATGCAGTATTTTTAAAGTTTAAAAATAGATATTTGTAGCAAATCAATATAATGCGAATATAAAGCAATTATGTCATCTGATTTCACATTAAACTACTTGTATTGATTTGAATAATAATAAGTAAAAGTTATGAATAATGATATTTAACATTGATTACTTTTTAAAAATTAATTTATAAAATTTTTATTGATATATACTACTCTGTATTTACTAATGATTTAATTTCGTCATAATCATTTTTAAAAAATTTGTATTCATTACATTTGTTTCTTATGTTTTCAAAATCAAACAGGTACTTTGATGTGGTGAAGACAGATAGATAGCAAAATTTTATAAATACCTCAAATAACATTCTACATCACTTAAATGGTAGAAGGAAATACAGAACATGTTATTTCAAATCGGAATGAAGCGCTGAATACAAAAAAATTAACTTTGCTTTCCCATTGATTTTCTAAACGCCCTGTATACATTCTGGTAGCTTAATAGAAAAGTTTAATTTGATTATTTACATTTAATTTTTTTTGATGAACTTAAACCTATGTGCATATCCAATTAAGCTTATATTAAAATAGTATTCATCAACAATGTTGAAGTGCCGGAGAACTTAATGTTTTCCTTTCATCGCGCTTCATCGCCCTACGCCACATTTTTCATTCTTTGGCACGGTGAAACATATATTTTCAATTAAACTTACATTGAAATGGTCTTCACAAACAAACAATGTTGCAATGCTTCCTTTCGTCGTGCTTCATTGTCCTAAAACACATTTTCTTTTAATTATTTTGGTATGGTAAAATATTTTTATTATGCGCTGTATGCTGTATTCGTACATAGTTTTTTTTGTAACTATTCAATACCAATGTCTATTTAACACAATACCACCTATAGTCTGCTTAGAAATGAAAGAGAGTAATAAAAGCTTATTATGTATGCAAATCGTAAATAAATGTAGTACTGGTGCTTATATTCAATATTTTTATATTATGTATTATCGGTATAGATGAGGTGTACTTTTAAAAAAACTTTGTGTGACCGGGTTGACTAAATTGTAGCAGGTAGCTAAAATCCCCGACAATCGGTCTTTGTCTATGCCGCTTCAATTCGGTCTATTCAGCTTCAGTCTCGGTCTATTTCTCTTATAAGTAAACAATATAAAAACAGCATTTCAAAACATGAGGCTACTTTAAGCATCATAACCGGGTTAAGAGGGTTTTTAGTAATTAAAATAAAATTATTCAATATTATTATCAAAATACTTATTTAAAATTAATGAATAGACTTTTATTCCACACAAAAATATATGTATTTTGAAAATTCAAATTATGATGAGTAAATGTAGTGTAGTAGGTATATTAAAATTCATCCTTTGAATATTCTGATGAATTATCTTCGTCTCCTAGATTAATAACGATAGGTTTCACAGTAACGTCAATTAAATTATCGAGTTCCCACATTTTCTCTTCTTTTGTACATGATGTATACATCTTTGCCAGATATCCGCAGTTACTTGTTCCAAGGAATTTTTTAACAAAATTTTCACGTCACTTAATTTAAACATCCTATTATTTCGTGCTACATCTCTTTTTACCTGCGCCCAGACTAATTCGATTGGGTTAAGTTCGCAGTGATAAGGTGGTAACCGTAGTACCGTTATTTGGCGATTGGTTGCCATTTCATCGATAACATATTTTTTCTGATCTTTATTAAGATTGACAAGTGTCAAAAGTTCCTTTTTCACCATATTTGTTTCAAAAGAAATGTTTTTTCCGGATAACCATTGAATTATACCGGCTTTCCTCCAAGCAGTCGTAGGCACCCGCTCGGTCTGCCGTGAATGGTAACTGGCATTATCCATGACAATTACAGATCCCGGAGGAATAATAAGATCCAAGATCTGTGTAAAATACTCTTCGAAAACATCTGCGTTCATGTCTTCGTGATAGTCACCTGTATATTTAGATTCAAATAAAAGTAAACCACCATCTACAAAACCACTGGCACTACCTATATGTGTTACTATTAATCTTCGCCCTTTACCTGAAGGTGCCTTGAACCCTGTTGAAAGTCCATCCCAAAATGCTTGTCGAAAACGTTTTACATTTTTATCTTGCCATACTTTTGTTACAGTATATCCCTCGTTGACCCAAGTTTCGTCTAGATAATAAATATTCCTCCCTTCGTCACGGAATTTTCTAATTGATCTTAAGTAGGATCTTCGCCAACAAATAATTTCATCTTTATCGATAAGAACTGACTTCCTGTTCTGCTTTTCTCAGTAAAAATTCAACTCTCGTAAGACGGCCCATAATTTGCTTCTACTGATTTTTGGCAAATCGTTGTCCTCTGAAAGTTCATTTAAAATTTTGTTTAGCGTTGGTATTTCTTTTTTAAAATAAAATGAGTGTACTTTTCTGCGAATTACATTTTTGAAGAAATCATCTATAACGACTTTTGACCTCCCTGTAGATGATTTTGGGGGAGTTACAGTATCTTGTTCATTTTTTGTTTCCTTTAAAAGTCTGTAGATTTTCCAATCCCTGTCATTTTGGAACACTTTTCCACGATGTCGTCAACACTGTTGGCAGGATTTTGGTGTTTCAATTCATTAAATAAATTTAATATAATAATCTTCTCATTCTGAGACAGCGCACATCTTTTCACGCGTTTAGCAGGTACGTAATCTGATAAGCTCGACATTTTACCCAAACAATATTATATCCACTACACTCGCCACTACACAATAGTCCCTAATGTGCCCATTACCTGTTAACATTAGTATTACCCGATAATTACCTGAAACGAAATATTACCACGCCCATGGCCGGTTCTTATCTCGGGGTTTTATTACTGTCTTTCATTTCCAAACAGACTTTTATAATAATATCACAAATGACAAATTAACTATTCTTAACGTATGTACTGTGTTGTACGAAATCAAGGAATAGTATAAAGCACTCTGCTGTATTTAGGTGTACACGTATGAAAGACGTCTGACGCCACATGTCTACGCTGTGGCGGCGATCGTTTTGTAGAAGCGTGGTCAGACTAAATTTTTAAACATCATTATTAGGTTTATTTTTGCATGAAATTGTCTAGAACAAACGCCATTTCAATTAAAATAATACATTATTTGTTCTGCACGTATTTGAAAGACTCATGAAATTTCCCCATTACTACGCTAAATATGCAATCTAATGTTATTCTCATCACGTTTGCAAAAAATAAAACAATCAAAGTATATGTTTGTCCAGTAAATTAAATCCTCCCTTTTACTGACAAAAAAATCTGTTCAAGTTATTCAGTATCACGTCTTTATAAGATCATTTATCCTTGGCGACAAACACAAACTGTATGGCAGGGTAAGTCGAGAGGCTTAAATGCGTGAAAATTATATTAATTTCCAAAGCTTCTACATCCCCGCATCGAGAAAGAAAAGAGAGAAGCTCAGCGCTGTTTTAGGACGCTCGAATTACGCGGTTACCTGACCTGGAAAGGTTCGGATTTTATAAGGGTAGGATCCGGAAAAATATATAGATGTAAAACTTGGAAAAGAAGCATAAAACAGGTTTGGGTTGTTTTATCCAGTTCTGTTAAACTAGAATCCACTTGTTTTAAGAAAAATTTGATTTCCATGTTTTTGTACATGTCTATTATTGAACGTATGTTTTTTACCATTCAGCACACACTAAACCTTTGAAATGTTAGAAATTGGCAAAAATTTGTTAGATTATTAGAACTACGATGGATTTAAATCTTTGAATCCTTTTCCACACTGAATGCAACATAATAACTAGTTATTTAGACAATACAAAGTAGATGATTCAAACAAGGTAAGTAAAATGTAGTACCTACTTAATCTTTAATGTATTTTTAGCAAAATTGAATAGAAAATTACTTACTATTTTTATGAACACTACTTGAATACATAATACTTGTATTTAATATTCGCATTATACGAATATTACTGGTATTTCATCTCATTTTTATTACAATAGTTTTTATTTTTATTTTATTTTATTTTTACATACTCTACAGGCAAACCCATTTAACGAGGTGAAAAGCATATATAACACAAAATATAATTTAACACAAAAAACAATAGTAAACTACAAGAACAACAAAAAATACAATAGAAAACAAAAGCAAACAAAAAAGTGGGTCTGCGTCGGTGGAAGTTATACTTCTTTAAAAAAAAAACTTCCTATCAAAGCCAGAACGTACAAAAAAATAATAATAATAATAATAATAATAATAATAATAATAATAATAATAATAATAATAATAATAATAATAATAATAATAATAATAATAATAATAATAATAATATATAACCAAAGACACGATTCAGTCTTACGGGTGTTGTATTATCATTTACGACACTCGTATGAGATAGACGAGACGCCAGTGCTGCCTTATGCTCCGGGGGATATAGAATCCGTAGTGGGGAATGAGAAGTGCCGAATTTATTGGAACTATTCATTCCCCACCCTCAGGCAAATCCAAGCCAATAAGCCTGATGTAGTCCTCCTCGACCACCAGCTTAGGACGATGTTTGTGATTGAGTTCTCGGCTCCTGCAGAGAACAACATCGTCCTAAAAGAGGAGGAAAAACGGAGGAAATATCGAGATCTTCTCTCCGAGCTCCGCAGGCTGTATCCAGACCACTCTGTTAAGATTGTGGTGCTAATTATAGGCGTCCTGGGTGGAATGAGACATACGTTGCTTTCTGAGTTAAAGATCATACCGGCTTGTCGAAATTCGGCAGAGATCTTAGCCGGCAGAATGCAGAAGGCAATCGTCCTTGGTTCGCTACGTCTGCTCAGAACACACGATTTACGGGCGCAATGATTACTGACTCCACGGAGTGGAGAGTGGTCATTGCTTGACTCTCCAGAACATCTCCGAATGTGTCGGAGCTTCGGAAGGTGTTTACTGGAAAAAAAAAAAAATAATAATAATAATAATAATAATAATAATAATAATAATAATAATAATATTAATAATATTAAATTTTATACCATATTCTTAATGACACACTGTATATTATACGCTTATACGTAAGAAGTAAATTTATGTTGTTGTCCACAACAGTAATTCTCCACGCTGTTTAGTTTGTTGTATAAAAGTTCTTAAAAATTTGTTCTTCCTTTTAAGCATGACGCGGTTTCTCGACCAACATCCCATCCCAATGTGTCTAACGGGCGCAAAGAAGTATAACTTCGAAAACAAAGATTTATTTACGGTTTGAAACAACTTTTTATGGAACTGACAGGACAATTAAAAATGTCACAATTCTCACATTGACAATTATAGATATTGCACATGAAAAAAAAGGGGTGAAAGTTTAAGAACATTTGAATTCTGGATGGAGAGGTAGAAGGTCTGAAGTCTTCGAGCATTAAAATAAGGTACTCGAAAATTCAATCTGCTTAATAAATGTTAGCAATCAATCTTATTGTAAATAAGTTTAAATAAAAATAATTGAGAACAACACTTACGCCTCTGTTCAAGTGCCGCAATTGAGAATCTTGTCAAAAGCACTTGCAGAACACGAACTTGTGGATAAACGGAATCTGATTTGTAACAAGGTAACTTTAGAAATTTCCTCTGAATCCCCTCAATACGGTTAATATGGACGTTATATTTAGGATTCCACACAAGAGAACAATATTCAATTTTTGACCGGACAAAGGCAAAATATAATATTCTGAAAGTATTTACATTAGAAAAATCTTTACTGCATCTAATTAACCAACCCAGCATCTTAAATGAATCAGACGTTACTTTATCAATATGCGCGGCAAAGGACAATTCTTTGTCGAAGGTTACAAGATCACGAAAAGTAGATGGTCGCTGAAGAAGTATAGTTAAACATGAGAGGTGTAGTTATGGTGGTATATGTTTAAACGTTTAACTCAAGTCCAATACGAAAACACCAGTCATTAATATTACATAGGTTATTTTGCAAAAGTACACAGCCATCTTGAGAAGTAATTATTTTAAATAATTTTATTTTAAGTCGTCAGCATACAACAAACAGTTAACCTCAAGATCGTTCACAATATCATTAACAAAGATGTTAAATAGCAAGAGTCCAAGTATTGATCCCTGTGGGACACCAGATGTTGCGGAATACTCAATAGATTTAAAATCACTACACTACATATTGCTTCCTATTCGAGAAGTATGATTTGAATAATAATAGCATATTATAAGAAAAACCGAAACTAAGAAGTTTGTTAAGTAATACACTATGGGAAAATCTGTCGAATGCTTTAGTGAAATCTATATAGATCACGTTCATTTGCTGCTGTTGATCAAGCGTTTCAGCTATATTCTGGGTAATACAGAGCAGGTTCGTAATAGTCGACCGTCCTTTCATAAAGCCATGTTGATGTTTGGATATTTGAGAGCTGGCGTTATAGTAGATCGAATTGTGAATTATCATCTCAAATACTTTGAGAAAATTGCACAAAATAGTAATTGGCCTAAACAAATTTTCCCCCCTATTTTGTTCTTATTAGTGTTCAGATTTAAGTTAATTTTATGAAACGTACATAAATTTAATATTAAAATTATATAACTCAAAATTATATAGAGTTAGGACATACAGGGTGTCAGAAAGAATGACTCAACACTAAGCTGGAGATACTAGATCAGGCGGTAGACAGTAGATCACCTATCCTCGTGGACAGTATTGGCACTCTCTCTGCGTGTATGGTAGGGCGAACAAATGTTGGCTTAGGTCAATGTGAAAGATGATATCAATCGACGTTTGACCACCACCACCCCCCCTCTAATTAATGAGGTTTTCCAAGTTTTCCTCATTCCTGCACTGAATGGTGGTAATTCGTTCCTGGGCACAAACATGACCTGCTTAATAATAATATGCCGACCTCCCTCACGCACAATGTTGGAAATGGCCACCTTCAGCCAAAATACAAGCTTCAGATCTTCCTTAAATTGCAGTCCGAGCACATGCGTGCGCATTGCATCTATTATTACATCACCAGCTATAATTTGTTGATGTAAGTGATCCTCAGATTCAATGTAACAAAATAGGGCTCATATTGGCTAATATGGGTGGCCAAGGGTGACCTGGTCCTGGAGTCCAATCACGTTATAACTGAATGTTTTATTTTAAAATTCACGAGCAGTCAAAATAAAATGTGGGGGAGTCCCATCGTTCATAAACCACATTCTTTATCTAATCGTATAGGGAACATCGTCAAGTAGTTCAGGTAAAACACTTTCAAGAAAATGTCTGTTGGAGGCACCGGTTAAAGTTCTTGGTAAAAAGTAAGATCCAACAAGCAAATTTCCAATAATACCCACCCATACATTCAAAGAAAACTGATGTTGAAATCTCCGAAAAATTAGCTTCGTCGGTAAACAATATGCCAGCGGTAAAGTCAACATTTTGTCCTATTTTTTACAAAATCCAGAGGTAAAATTGTAGGCGAGCAGGATAGACTTGCGGCAGGAAAGCTTGAACCTTTTGTATGTGATAGGTACAGATATAACTGTTGATGTTTCAGAACTGACCAAACTAATTTATGATTCACATTAAGATTTGCAACGAAAAACACTGATCATTGTTGGCTACAGTTGTGTCAAGAAGAAGGAAATAACAATTAAATAAAAATCATTTAACATCTCTCTGGAAGCAGATAATCAAATTTTAAATTGTCAAACTTAACATACGTTTGATATTTTTACTACTATTTTGAGAACGAAAACAGAGAGTTTTGCGAAACGGCAGCAAATACGGAAGTGCGCGATAGTGATGTGATTTTTGTTATTTTTACTTATCTGCTTTTTCAGTGTGACATTTTTGGTTAGGCAAAAAAATAACCCTTACTGACTGTTCCGTTTTCATTTAGTTGTAATAAATATTAGTTATTTTCATAGTCATATTATTTAATATTTTTCTTAAATTACAATTTTCGCCTTATTAAAATACTGAAATCCGCATAGCTTTTATTTTGCTATTTTTTGCAACCAATGAGATTGTTTTGCGACCTACACACCGAAGAAGAACAGATTCGATTCGCACAATTGGGTGTGAATGGTTCGCCGCATTCGCTGCATGTCGCTGCATATCTATACCATATGCCTTCGCCAATTTCCAAAGGGCAAATGATGACTCTATGAACTTTGCATGCATAATTAATTTTGGACTTTGGTGTGGATTTGGTGCAAGAGACCAAGCTGCATTTTGGTGCTCCGTGCTCCGAGAGGCGCCTCTCTAAATAGGAAACCAGGAGGATCGCGGTGAGCAGCATTTTGTATCTTCTCATTGGTAATTTATTTTCAAATTGTATATTTTCGGTTAATATTTATTTTAATAAGGCGCCCCCGCATACAGTCCATTTTCTCTAGTAAAGCTATTACCAAACACTGACTGTTTGGCGCAAGAACTTAATCTTTATTTCTTCAGAAGTATAACAAAAACCCAATCAAACTAAAGAAAAACTATAATTTTACCACAAATAAATAGCAATAGATCAAATACATCAATTTTGTTGTTAATCGGTTTAGAATTCGAAAAAATGTAAAGAAACAAAGAGTCAAGATAATACAATGGTGCATATGATGACCTAATTTATTTGTAATATTATACAGCGTGATATATATTCTTTTGGCAAGTAATAATCGATGTTTCATACCTATTGTTTGCACACTGAATTTGGTTAAATTATCTGGTTACATGATTTTTGACACACTATAGCTGGACAATGGCTGTTCTAAGACCCCACATTTATGTAACAAAACTCCTTATTTTGATCACGTAATGCACCTCTAGATGATTTATCTCTACTTAAGATAAACCCTGTATATAAAATTCCAAATACCTACGTCTATAACCAACAAAGTTATAGATTTCTAAGAAAGTGCCTCCACCAGCTCCCCATAGTATGTCGCTATGTTCTGGCGATGTCCTTACGACATTAAATTAAAGGAACTGAAATAAACTCGGCATTTTCATTGTTTTTGTGTATACCTACTCTCTTCGCGAAAGAGAGACGTCATTTACTAAATAGCAGCCAGCATTTTTCATTCCTTTTGTGCAGCGACTGGCAAAAGCACACGGTTGCATCCAACTAGTCACGTGAGAGGCCAGATATTACACCGTTCCAGTTTGTGTGTGGAGTTAATGGGCTGACTTTTCCAGAAAATGAATTACAGCTTCTCTTATAAAAGGCGACGTACTTTCAGTTAATTTAAAAGTGCCTTATGTGTGCTGGAAAGGAGAACAATTTAATAGCTGAGTTGGAATCTAAAAGAATAAGTGACGAAATGTAAGAAAAATTAAAAATAAAGTAGAAACTGATGGCAATGTAAAAAATTATTAACTGTATACTACAAAAAAACATTTCTATGTAATAAACTTTTTACTGCTTACAAGACAATTTATCTAAAAATAAATGGAAATAGATGTGTCATATCAGTAAGAGTCAATATTGTAAAACAAAATTTTGTAAAATCCTTATTGCTTCCGCGTAAAAGATTATTGAAGTTGTAGTATTTTCAATCTTTACATCGCTGGGCTACTGTAGTCTCTAGCCAGGCGATTCCCAATATTAAAATCCAGTTATTTTTAATAGGTTTAACATTATTGTGATATGACTGTTTACATTAGCAACTCGGAGTTGATGGATATCGTTTTAATTTATGGTGACGTGAAAATGCTTCAGCAGAACGATTCTCCGGTAAACCTGTGCCAAATGCAGGTACTTGCAACGCGAGCGTGACACGGCAAATTTATAACTGAATCGTGGAATCCAGGGCGGCTACGGCGTATTGCAGCAGTATGGCGCATCATACACGAAGCTCAATTATATCCGTACAGTGTACAGTGTGTCCAAACATTAATACCAAACGATTGAATGAGGAGGACCGGTACCACGATCTCCTGACTTTAAATCATTTAGACTTTTTTTTTGTTGGGATATTTAAACAATGAAGTACAGGGTATCCCAACGAAAATTTGACCCTATAATTGGAAAACCGAATAATATTTCAAAATTCGCCGAGACCCGTCGATTTTTGTTCTTGGGGGGAGCTTTTTTGACAGTCAAGCCAACTCGATATGTTCATACCCCTAATGCCTAGCAACCCCAACTTAAAAATTTCAAATGCAACTACCCCACTTGTGGCACATCATTTTAAAGCCCTTTTCATTGCAAATACAGTGACGTACCGTTTTTAGAAATCGGTTGAGATTTGACAGAATTATTGGTTATAAACGAAAAGATGACAAACCAATTACGCGTAGTAATTTCTACACAAATGACCATCACTAATAAGTTTTTCATCTACTACACATGACTGCATTACCTAATTATTATTGATGTGTCTATCAGTTTACAAAAAAGTCAGAAATTAAATAAAAAAGCTGAAGCAAATAAAACTAGATACTAAAATAGTTATTAGTAGAAGATACTTAAGTTTATAGTAAGTAAGACCTTTTCAAAATAACAAAAATTAATTACTACAAAAAACTCGTTGTTTTTTGCTAGTGACAAAGAAATAGTTATTTTCATCAGTTATTTAAAGTATTAACGTGTGTTTGAAATGGTTTATTCTATCGCGGAAAGAGTAGAAATTGTTGCAATTTATTATCGAAATCATGATTGCGCTAAAGCTACAGCACGAATTTTTAATGCCAATCATCCTGAAAAAAATATTTACCACCAGTACGTTAAACACTTGATTGACAAATTTGTTGCAACAGGTTCGCTTTTAAACAAGAAACGTGAAGTAATTGGGCCAGTTCGAAATGAAGCAGTTGAAGTGGCAGTTTTGGGTCATGTACAGATGGATAATAAGCAATCGATTACAACTGTGTCTCAAGCTGCTGGCGTATCCCGTTCCAGTGTTTATCGAATTTTGAAAAAACACAAGTTTCATCCATTTAAGATGACGCTGGTTCAAGAGTTACATGAAGATGACTTTGATCGCCGTAACCAATTTTGCGAATACTTTAGTGAACAACTTCTACTGAATCCAAATCTTCTCTACAATACATGTTTCTCAGACGAATGCACATTTATGTTGAATGGCGAAGTGAATAGACACAATTGTCGTTATTGGAGTGATACTAATCCGCATTTAATCAGGGAATTTCATACTCAGACACCTCAAAAATTGAATGTTTGGGCAGGCATTTTTCATCCAAGGTAATCTCGATGGAAACACCTATCTAGAATTATTGGAAAGTACAATTGATCCTAGGATAACAGAGATTTTAGAAAGTGACGACAATTTACTAGAAAATGAAATAACCTTCCAACAAGATGGTGCGCCCCCGCACTATGCTGCTGCTGTGCGATAATTTTGGATTACCATTTCCCGAGGCATTGGATTGGCAGAAGATGTCACGTCGAATGGCCACCAAGATCTCCTGGTCTGTCCCCTTTGGACTTTTTTCTGTGGGGTCATTTAAAATCACGAGTGAACGCCACTCAGCCGGAAACATTGCAAGTGCTACGTCAGAGACTTGTAGAAGAATGCCGATTAATAACTGCGGATGTCTTTAATAATGTTCGAACAGAATTTGAAAACAGACTGTATTATTGTTTGGAAGTTAACGGGGGTCATTTTGAGCAATCCATCAAATGAATCTGATTTATTATTTGCTTCAGCTTTTTAGTTCATTTCTGACTTTTTTTAAACTGATAGACACATCAATAACAATTAGGTAATGCGGTCATGTGTAGTAGATGAAAAACGTATTAGTGGTGGGCATTTGTGTAGAAATTACTACGCGTAAGTTGGTTTGTCATCTTTTCGTTTGTAACCAATAATTCTGTCAAATCTCAACCGATTTCTAAAAACGGTACGTCACTGTTTTCGCAATGAAAAGGGCTTTAAAATGATGTGCCACAAGTGGGGTAGTTGCATTTGAAATTTTTAAGTTAGGGTTGCGAGGCATTAGGGGGATGAACATATCGAGTTGGCTTGACTGTCAAAAAAGCTCCACCTAAGAACAAAAATTGACGGGTCTCGGCGAATTTTGAAATATTATTCGGTTTTCCAATTATAGGGGGTATATCACACCGAAAGCGACACGATACGATTTACGCAAACGTAAGAGTTCATAAAGTAGAAACATTTGGGTTACTTTGTAGAAGCTGGGTAAGACGGGCCCAAAATTTTGTTGTATGTCAAACTATTTTATTAATGAAAACCTCAAATTAATTAACAATAACGGCAAAATCAGATGAATTTACTGTGTAAAATAGATGTTATAAAATGTTATTTATTTCTTTTCTTGGGAATTTTATTCAGTTTTTTGTTCTGTCGATTGCATGCTTTGTCTTTTCAGGTTCAATATATGTTCATAAAAATAAGATCCTATTGATGTCCCAACCATACATTTACTCCAAAATGGCCTTGGTTTTTGGACTGGATTTACGTTGTGGGGATTTTCAATGAACCAGTGGTGTTCGTTGCGATTATTTGGTAAACCATTGCTGACGAACCGACTTTCGTTCGTCGAAAGAACTTGCCGGAAAAGGTTCTGATCAACAGTGTCTACATTTACTACAATTTGAGCTATAAAATTAAGTTTGTTTTCAATGTGATGCTCAGACAAATATTCTATATTGTGAATTTTTTATTTATGACCAAAAGAAAATTTGTCAAACGGTTGATTTATCCAAATTCAATTCCCGGCTTGCCTGACGTATAGAATTTCGTAGATTTTGTTCGAAATACTGTAACCGTCTAGGTGTATTAACACTGTTTCTTATCCCTCGGTCAATTATTTGATTCTTCCGAACAGAAAATGCATTTTCATTTTGTCGCAAGGTCGCCTTCAATCTTGTAAAGGTTCTATGATCAGGAATAAGGCGCTCTGGATACCTTTCTCTAACTCTAAAGCTCTTCTTGAATTTTCTTGTGACTCGCCGTAAATTAACAACTTATCAACTTTTTCTGAATGAGAAAACATTTTGTAAGCAAAAAGTTATACGCTTCACGTTCGTATTGAATAATGACAAATATTTTGTGACATTTATGCTCTTTAAACAACGAACATTCAACTGATCCTTCCACCGTTAATGTGATTTTTAGGTAGTATTTTTTTTGTAAATTCTTTTGTTTATGGCGTATTCTTACTTTAGTAGTAACCTTTCGACCTCAAGCTCCAGTTTTATTCAAAATGTTCAGATAAACTTACAAAACGTTTTTTTCATCTCCTGAAAAGTGCCAAGTGTGACTTAGGTTGTTTCTGAAATAAGCGATTCATTTGTAAATCTCTTAGAAGTTCATATCTAAGGAGTCTCTTTAAGAAGCATTTTTGTTTTTATAAATTATTTCCTCTGACATTTATAGGTAGAATGTGCTGCTAAATCTCGTAGGCTGGCTATTTAGTTCGTTAATTGACGGCACTATTATGCAGCATTCCTGAAAACACCCCCACATCATCCATATTGCCGATGGCCGCTGATATAAAGCAAATGACAGCCTAGAGCCGCATTTGAATTGGAAATATAACCCTTGGGAAGAGTTTCCGCGTAGAAGTGGACACTTTATGAGGTCATCTGAAATTAGAATCATACGTTATAAATTTTACGAGTCTCTGTTTCGAACTTTGCACGCTTTGTCGATTGAAACATGTGTCGTAACGTCCAAAGTTAAACTTCCCCGTAAGTTTTATCAGATTCATCCGAACTTAGTTCCCAACAAAGCAAAAGCGAAAAGGAAAAGTTGATAATGTTACGATTTTCTGTCATATTACCTTATTTCCTTACTAGGAATAGTTTCAAACAAATTGTAATATTTTGTAACAATTGTATTTACCTACTATACAGTTGAGAAAAATCAAAAATAACAAGCTACGAAGCATGTTGATATCTTCTATTAATTTGAGTTGCTTGCGAATGATCAGTTTACTTGACTGGGAATAATAAGGATAAAGATTGATTAAAGTACTAATGTTTGTTTATTTACAACCATATACAGGGTGGTAAAAAAGAGTGTAAAATATTTAAGGAGGTAATAGTATGCAAGCAGAAAAGTCTCAATAAACATGGGTCCGCAAAGTAACGGTTGCGGAGATATGGAATGTTTTATGTTTTTTAGCCCCTTTTTTTATTTTGCAAAAACGTTGTGTTTCTTCTTATAATAGTTGGTTGATGTTTAGTGACATAAACAGTACGTATTTGACAGTTGTTGTCAGTGCACAAGTTTTCTTTCGCTATGGCCGGTTACTCAAACGCAGAATTAACAGATATGCATTTCATGTATGGTCGTGCTAATGGGAACGCCACCGAAGCGCGACGTCTTTATGTTGACGCTTATCCAAATCGCCAGATTCCTTCACAACGCATGTTTGGAAAAATTCACCAAAGATTGCGTGGTACCGGTTCCTTGCCGGTGCCATTTATTCGGAAGACCAAGGTCGGTATCCACTCCTAGAGCAGAAGATTAAATTCTAGCACTGGTAGAGCAGAATCCAGGTACGAGTGTGCGGAGAATATCTGCCGAGGTAGGAATTAGTGGTCCTCTTGTTTGGAGAACCCTTCATGAGCAACTGCTTTATCCATACCACGTGCAACGAGTACATGTCTTAAATCCAATAAATGATCATCAAGCACGTTTGGTTTTTGCCGCTGGTTTCTACGTCTACGTGATGCTGAAGACCCAAGTTTTCTTGCAAACATTCTTTTTACTGATGAGACCGGGTTCACAAGAAACAGAGTGTTTAATTTTCACAATACACATATTTGGAACTACGAAAATCCTCATGCTCTAATAGAATCTGGACATCAGTCACGTGTTTCATTAAACATTTGGATGGGCATTGTAGGTGACAGGTTTCCAGGTCCTGTTGTTTTACCAAACCGATTAACAGACTCATTTTTCCATGGCCGCTAGAGAGCATTTACACCAAACTTTTCCACATGGATGGGTAGGAAAGGCCGGACCTGTTTTATGGCCTCCAAGATCGCCTGATCTGAACCCTCTAGATTTCTTTGTTTGGGGATATTTGAAGACATTAGTGTATGGTACTCCTGTAAATAGCCTGGAAGAACTGCAGCTACGGATTAATCAAAAGTGTCAAGAAATCCAAACCAAGGAGCATGTTTTCGAAAGAGTTCGAATATCGTTGAGACGAAGATGTCATACCTCATGGAAATGGACGGAGGGCACTTTGAACATCTTCTGTAATTTTGTTTTTTGTTTGTTAAAAGCTTCCTTTGTCGGTTTATTACTAATAAAATAAAATGTTTGAAAAACGAAGACTTTTCTGCTTATTTTGGTTCATACTATTACCTTCTGAAATATTTTGCACTATTTTTTTAACATTCTATATGTAATGTTGATATTTCAAACTTACTGTAAGTTTGAAAGTAACATACTTCTGACTTTGACTTATATCCAGATGGAAAGTGGCATTTGTCTGGGTGGAAAGATATCAACCCAGGCATATGTCAACATTCATTGAATAACCAAAATCTTTATTTAAAAAAATATCGTGTTGTACATTAAACATGTTCAACAAATTTTATTCACATTTAGTATTACAAATAATTTTATTAAATTTATTGTAACATTCGGTTGGTTATAAGCGGCAACACAAATTGTTAATCCATGCTGAACTTCCTGCGTAGAAATGGTAACGTTTTTAATACAGGACTTTGACATTTCACCAGATATTTTTGTGGCATTTTTAACCTGAGAATCTGTAGACTTTCCATCCCCCTAATCGCTCCACCTGAAGAATATCACCACCGCTATGTACCAATAGTGCAGCTGCCGTTCTTTGGAAGCAGGTCTCGTGTATGTTTCACAATGCGAAAGCTCTAGAAACACTGCATTTTTTCTCGGCCAAATTACTGGCGAGTGATTTTACCGAATCTTAATTATGAAAAAAGTTTTCATTTAGAACGTCTAAAGAAAGTGCATCATATGTTTTAATAAATGTTACCCATTCTTCAGTATTCTCTATAGATACTCTTGACTGGAAGGTTTTTGATGTTGGAATTTCAGTGTCAACCTTATTTTCCACGATATTAACATCAGTCAATTTCATTTTATACAGTCACCTATGAATGTAACGTTTATAGAAAGCATATCATAGTTTCAGAAATAGGTTTCTGAACACCTTTTTCCGAACACCAACTCTTGAAAACATCCTAAACTTTATCGTACATTGCACGACTCTTCTTAGGTAACAAATCTTTTTCCAAATTTTCAGCGGCTTCTCTCAGATGAGGAGGAGTACAAATAATTCCTTCTGAATAGCTCATCTGAAAATACTTTTTTTATTTTCACTTTAACTTCTCAATTCTTAAATATAGTAATGAGCTTTTTATGTAAATATGTGTAATTGTTTTTTTTTATAATATAAAGAGAACTATATATATTCCAATATTTTATACTTCCTATCAATATCCTGTATGGTTTAATTTTATAAAAATGTCAGGAAAATATTCAGGATCATTTGGATTAGGTTAACACCTACACACTAATAAAACATAAATTTATTAAAAAATACATAATTACCTTTACCTCATTACGTTGTGCCATTGCTGCTAGTAATACAGATTTAAAAAATTGTTAGTGTAATCATAACTTTCACTTTAATTCCCATTTGTACTCGAATAGAACGATTCCACCGCTAATACAAAAAGGTCTGCATGAAAAACACAAGCCTGAAAGCTTTACGTTCTCGTTTTACAAATTTCCAGCTGGATGTCTCCTGATTGAGTGGATAAAAGATTGGGGACCTAAAAAAGTTTAAATTTCCAAATCCTTTATTTCATTTCAAATTAAACGTTTCTGAACAGGCACGAATGTTTTATCAGTTCACGAAGTACATTTCTTTAACTGATTTATTCATGGTGTCACTCATCTCCACAAAGAAACGAAATTGAATCATCTCCTTTGGCAGAGCTGAAGGAGTTTTAAACCAAGCACTTAAATATACCGTCTGGTTTGAGAAATACATCTTAACACTTCTTTGCCTCGTCTTATTTCAAGTGGAATGGAATTTTCGGGTTTTTGAGCTAAACGTCGATTTGAAACCCCTTTGTTATGTTAATTTTACTAAAACATAAGGTTAGCCATAATTATAGATATTAAAATATTCAGTATTGATTCACGAACAAATGTTAAGTTTGGTTTTGCAGGTACCTAAATGTTGCGTAACAAGCGATATATTGCCAGACAAAATAGTTGGAGGCGTTGAAAATGCACTTACCGACCTCGGTGGTGGTGCTGCTGCTGCCAGTGGTGTAGATGATGATAATTGTCAAGCAAATTCACTATCGATAACAATAAGGACTGTATGCGACTGTCTGCGATTAACTTGCGATTGCGATTGTTTCTCGCGGCACTCTTTTCGTACAAATTCAACCTCCTCCACTTAGTAATTGAAATTGCCATTAGAGGTCGCGAACTATTCATTTTACCAATATATACAGAAAAACAATTCAACATTAAACATTCTGCCCACCGAAAAAATATATATTTTTTTTCTAAATTACAAACAAAAAAAAGCATTTAATATTAAAAGAGAGAAAAAAAAATTACGAAATTGGTAAAGGACAAAGCTTTACCAGTGGTCGCTTCAGAGTTCCTTGTTTCGTAAAAACAGTGGCCACTCGTACGACACCATCTGAACCGGTATGTAGTGATTTAATACGTCCTATCTGCCACCTTAGTGGCGGAGTTAAATCATTTTTATTAGTACTAATGTACCTGGCATAACAGGAGGAGACGTAGGTTTCAACCATTTTTGACGCTGCTGAAGCGTATGCAAATACTCTCTTGCCACCTAGACCAAAAATCTTGGTGTAGGCGTTGCAACAGTTGCCATCTATTTAAATGATTCAGTTTCAAATGCGACATATCAGGATCGGGTAACAGTGATAACGGTTCTAGTGTTAAAAATGTCCTGGAGTTAAGACAGCCAAATCGTTTGGGTCTGAACTCATTGCACAAAGAGGACGTGAATTTAATAATGCTTCTATTTGCACAAGCACAGTATAGAACTCTTCAAAAGTTAAAATTTGTTGGCCAATTACTCGATGCAGATGAGTTTTCACGGATTTAACACCTGCCTCTGCTAAACCAGCAAAGTGAGGTGCGGAGGGTGGATTAAAGTGCCAATCAAGCGCTTCACTTTCAGCAGCTGCTTTTAACAAAATTTGAATTTGTTTATTCGCACCAATAAAGTTTGATCCGCAATCGCTGTATATCTTTGAACAACGACCTCTGCGAGAGACAAATTTGCGAAAAGCTGCAATGAAAGCTTCACTGCTTAAATCGGAAGCAAGTTCAAGATTTAAAGCTTTTGTAGCGAAGCAAACAAATAAACAGATGTAAGATTTGTAGGTCTTAGCACCACGAATTTTACCTAGCGTAGTTAAAAAAGGTCCTGCGTAATCTAAACCAACGCAAGAGAACGGCTTAATTCGGTTTATGCGCAGTTCTGGCAAATTTCCCATTGGGGGTTGAAAAGCTTTCGGTGCTAAACGCCAACATTTTTGACAAGTTGAAACTATTTTTCGGATAGCACGTTTTTGAGATAAAATCCAAAAATGTTGTAATAATAAATATTGTAAAGTTTGAACGCCTGGATGTAAATACATTTTATGAAAGTGGTTAATAATTAAATCTGTTAAGCGACTATTACGCGGTAAAAGAGCGGGATGTTTCTGATCATACGTTAACTTAGAATTATAAAGTCGTCCACCGACTCTCAAAATGCCTTGATCGTCAAGAAAAACATTTAGCTTTCTAAAAGATTTTGATGCGAGTTGGTTTTTCTGCAATTTAGATATATCATCAGCGAAATATAAATACTGAGTATTTTTTACGCATAAATAAAGCGCCTCGTTTAATTCAAATATATTTGGTAATCCAATCTTTCTATCAGTCGGATGGCGACAGTTAAAAATAAAACGAGTTATATAAACGATAATTCTTTTAGTTTTGGAGAGCGATGAATGGTTTTCTAATAAAGAAGTAATAAAATTAGGCTGTGTAAATGTATATAAAGTGACTCTTTTCTCCTCACTGAGATCTACGGGAATACTATTAATATTGCAGTTTTTAGAAACAGGCCAATTTTCTTGAGGAAATTTAAGCCAGTCCGGACCTGCCCACCATAACCGATGTTTTAATAATTCTGATGGTAAAAGTCCTCGCGATGCGCAATCTGCTGGATTATCAAATGAGTTTACATGGTACCAATTAGAGGGTGATATTGAATTTTGTATTTGAGAAACACGATTGGCGACAAAAGTTTTCCATCTATGGAGTGAAGACTGTATCCACTGTAAAGCGATAGTGGAGTCAGTATATGCGAAAATATTTGAAAAAGCTATTTTATTTTGAAAAATGTTTAAAACAAATGAAACTAACTTTGCGAGTAATAGAGCGGCTGAAAGTTCTAAGCGTGGTAAAGAAAACCTTTTCAAGGGTGCGACTTTAGATTTAGCGGTTATAAAAAGGATTGTACCAAATTTGGTTATTCCAAAGTAATTCAGACAAACCAACAGAAAATGTTCATTTTAAGATGTTTAATCTGAAAAAATACAAAATTTTAAAAAACGCAGTGGTGTCCCAGGAGGCACTTTAACAAAATTATTGAAAAACTTCATAAGAGAGTTTAACATGCGAACATATGTCGAATTTTTTCTAATAAACGGTTAATTTTATCGAAAATAAACAATAGTGTATTTTTTTAGTCGGAGGTTGAAGCTAAAGATTTATTATTTTAAAGTCTTTATCAAACAGGGTATTAAAAATTTAGGCATTAAGTTGTAAAGCTTAGCCCGTCCCTGATCAACTAAAAAAGCTAAATATATTTAAAGGATACTAAATTCAAGAGATCCTTACTAGTGTAAATCACAATTATTTTATTATCACATCATAAAATTATGTTCAAATATCTCCAAGTTGTTTGATATTTTCGTTCGATCAAATAAATTAATTTTGTTGTTAATCGATGAAAGTATAAAAGGGTGTAAAGAAACGAAAATGAAGATAATACTATGGCGCATATGATGACCTATTTTATTTGTAATATTGCATAGGGTGATATATATATTTTTTGACAAATAGTGGTAGATGATACCCACACTTCCGTCACTGGTAAGTTTCTAAAGTTGGTAATTTTTTATTTCATGCCTACTGTCATTTGGTTAAATTATCTCAAGCGGTTTAGTTATTCAAAATTAAAAACTGGTTTTTTTTTTCATTTTTAATATGCCGTAGCTGGACAATGGATGTGCTTGTGCAGTGCATGTACGAACCGTTTTTTTTACAGCAAAAATCTGGACGTTTTTACTAATGAATTAAAATTACTTACGATCAAAAATAATTATAAATATGAAAAATATTTCAAGTTTTAATATAGTTATGGATATTTAAGGTGTAAAATTGTTTCTGGAAGTAATTATCACCGAAAATAGTAACTGTAAACAATTTTTCAACGAGAAAATTATGTACATGCACTAAACATGATAATAACAAAACAAGTGATGTAGTCATTTAAAGTTGAAGGTAAGAACAGTAGATTCTGTGATTATCAGATTTTTATCTCGCAGTCAACACGCTCGTTTCATAGCCTGAATATTGGGATTTTTAAGAATTTTAAAACTTCAAGCAGTTTTTTTCTATAAAGAGTGAGCTACTCAGATCAACTTGTGGCTGAATTTTGTCTATGATATGTATACTTAATTCCCGCGGAGCATGAATTTTTAACTCTCAACAGTTAAGACGCTATAGTCGATTGAATTTCACGAAAAATGACTAAAAAACACTCATTTTCACCACGCTGCTATTATTCAAAGGGATCGTCCGAGCCAATTATCTTCATTTACACTGAATCTACTATCTTTCTCACTCTGAATTCCGTCTTGATCATTCAAATATCTTCACATAGAAAAATTTGACAGCAAAAATTAATAAAACTTAAAAATAGCAATTTTTAAGAGTCTTTATTTAAATAGGCGGAAACAAGCTCTTGTAAAAATCAAACTCGTGTAAATTTTGTTGTTTGGGACCCTAGAGAAGAGATTTTCAAAGTTACTCCAAAATCTAAAATGGGTCGGCTTTGCCAATTAGACGATTTCAAATGGAATCACCCGCATATCTTTCTGTGCATAATCAATTAACTCCATTTCAGCACGGCTTCTTAAATAATAGATCAGCCATGACGAATTTAACTGTATTCGCTCAATTTGTTTTTGAAGGGACAGGTAGATGCAGTTTACACTGACTTTGCTAAAGCTTTCAATAGGATTAGTCATACTGTATTATTAAATAAATTGGGTAACTTTGGTTTTATTACCCCAGCTCTAAACTTTATTTCATCCTATCTTAGTCAACGAGAACAATATGTTGAATATAATGGTTTTAAATTTCCGGGATATATAACAACGTCAGGCGTATCTCAGGGGCATATCCTTGGCCCTTTGCTTTTTTTACTTTATATAGATGATTTGAGTCATGTTCTTAATTGTCGTAACCTTTTTTTTTTTGCTGATGATTTGAAGATATATAGAGACATTAATGGTGTTGAGGATTGTCAAGAGATTCAAAGTGACCTTAAAAATCTATTGACATGGTGTAATAACAATCAATTGTATCTGAAATCTTGTAAGTGTAAAATTGTTTCATATAGTAGAAAAAAATGTATTTGTTATAATTACAGAATAGACGACATAGTTTTGGATCACATTGACTCTTATAAAGATCTAGGCATTCTGTTTGACCATGAGCAACCAACATATTTCTTTGAAAATCAGTGAAGCGATGAAAATGTATGGATTTATTATTAGAAATTGTGGGACATTTACTAACATAGACGCTTTGAAAATATTATATTATTCTTATGTTCGTTCCAAATTTGAATATGGTTGTGTGATCTGGTATCCTTTCTATAGACGTTACAAAATTGACATTGAATTGATACAAAAAATGTTTGAAGTATTTGGCATTTAAAATGGATGGTGTATATCCTGTGAGAGGTATTGCCTATAGCCTGTTAAAAAATAGATTTAATTTAATTAGTCTAAATTTAAGACACAAATGTTCTGCACTTTTTTTTATATCTAGCTCTTGAGTCAATTAAACTTTGCTGTGCCTAGACCATCGATCAGACATAATGTACCATTTTATTGTTGTGCACCGAAGACAAATTTTCTATTAAAATCACCAATTTTTGTGGTGTGTGATAATTATAATAAGCTTAGTTACCTCTGTAATATTAATGAATGTACACTAAGGCAACTTATACAAGTAGCTCTTCTGAATCTGAATGATGATGTTTTTACTTAAGTCTGTAGCACACATATGTATATATCATAATCTATTAATGTATAAGTAATAGATATTATTTACATATGATTCTTTATTATTATTTTAGATATTGTACTGTAATTAGTTTAGCTTTTGTTCTTTGTTTTTTTCTGTAATTGCCCTGTAAATGGAATTATTATAATGAAGTATCACGGTGGATCATTTGCGTATGATGAAATATACTAATCTAAGACTTCCTTTACCAAGTTTAAAGTCTATATGTATTAAAAACTTTATTTAGTCCATTTTTATTTCTTCTCCTGAAGTTTTATAGGTGAAATTTAATTTACCTTCAATATAACTTCAGGATCCAATTTTAGTTTGCAATAAAAAGGTAATGTAGGTACATAGGTAAGATTGTATTTCCTGTTTTGCCTGTAATAAAATTTCAATACTTGATTATATCTATAGGTTGGAAGCCCCTGATGCCTGGATATACGCATTTTGTTCGACTTAATATGTAAAATAGCTTTTCTGTATTGGGTATTCAGACGAATTACTACAAGGAAAAATGTACAGTAAAGAGAGAAACCTAAAGCTTTACAGAGGAAGCAATGCGATAATTTTAAATAAAATCTGATACAAATATATTTTTTTGAACATACAGCCTAAATATAAGCAAATATTTAACTGAAATTAATTGCAACAACAAGCTTTTAACTGCATAAGAAAATTTATTCACTACTGATTTTGTTTCGGACAGTTCCATCAACAAAATTAAATATTATACAACTTCTACACCGAGTTGTGGCACTATATTAACTACAGTTGTCGAGTTAGAAGCTGGCTCATCTAGAGTGAAGTATATTTTGTATTCTATACTGATGGGAGATTCTATTAATAGTTGCACGAAAAGTGGTCTCTAAATGAATTTATACGTTAACATTTTAGCGTTGGAACAAAGGACTCTAGATTTCACAATAACTATTCAAGCTGAAGTAATTATAGGCCTCGAAGGATGCGAAATTGTCGCCGACTTTAGAACAGGCTTTCATAATTGCTTCATTAAAATTTCGCACAATAGAACCACGCGGAATAGTCCATTAAGTATAATTTTCAATATTTTGTTACTTCTGATATGATTTCAATGTAAAGTAAATAGTATAATATCCCCCAATATTCAAAAGGGGTGTTTAGGGTTGAAAAGTGAACAAAAAAGCCTAATAAACTCATGGTTGAATATCGACGGTTACTGAGATAGCAATGAAAATATTTTTATTGCTATTTTTGCGAAAGCTGTTATTATATTGATTTTTATTGTAAGTCATGTATTTTAAACCAAACTCACGTTAGTGATTACTAATTTTCACATTTATTTTGACGTTTGTGATTTAAACGCTGTAGTATTTATTTTTACTTGTGCGTTGCTTTAGCCGGTATTGTACACACATAATTACGTAATGCCTGCCACATTTAGTCATCGAGAATATGCTATTATTTTTATTTATGGGTATTACAACGGTAGCGCTAATCGTGTAAACCAGACAGTTTTCAACAATGCACGTGAAACTTGAATGTTTCCCAGTGTACATCTGAAAGGCAAGCTGGTCCTGGTCTAGCAGTGTAAGAGGAAATTCTAAATATGGTAGAACGTTGCCCGGGTGTAAGTACAAGGCGCATTGCAACGTCTCTACGTTAATCAAACTACGGCATGGGAAGTCATTCACAAAAATGGTTTAAAACCTCTCCATATTCAGTGCGTCCAGAACCTTCAGGACGGTGATAAGGATTTGCGGTTGCATTTTTGCATTGGATAAACACAAACCATACACTTTACAAATACATTTTGTAACTGTCATAATGAACATCGTTGGTCAGATGAAAATCCGCACGCCACGGTGGAAAGTGACTTTCAACATTAACGTGTGGTGGGATATGATTAATAATCAATTACTTGGCTCAGTTGTGCTAGATGATGGTCCTACTGGAGCTAGATATCTAGAATTTTTAGAAAATATTTTGACAGATGAACTGAACAATGTTCCATTGAATATTAGGCAAAACATGTACGTTCAGCATGTGGTGCCCCTGCCCATTTTAGTCATGTTGTGATCAGTCATCTTAACAATCGCTTTCCACAACGCTGGCTTGGCCAAGGTCGGTTCCAAAATTGGCCACCAAGTTCACCAGAATTAAATCTCCTTGATTACTACCTCTGTTGATGATTTAAATCATTAGTATATGCACCAAAAGTGAACACAAGAGAAGCGCTATTCGATCGGATTGTCAATTGTGCTGTATTCATAAGAGAAAATCACCATGCATTTCAACGAGCTACTCGTGTAATCCACAAACGAGCTGATGCATACATCGAGGCTGACAGTGGTATATTTGAAAACTTAATTCATTAATTTCGGTTTAGTAGATTTTTAATCAATGTTATAATTTATAATATTTATAAAATACAAACTTTTCTCTACTGATGCATTGCAATAATTAACTCCGGTAAAAATATTTACATTGCTATCTCTGTACCGTTTAAGTGCAACCATATGTATATTAGGCTTTTATGTTCACTTTTGTCCCCTGAAGACCTCTTATGAATATTGGGGTTTCTCCCCCTCCCCCCAATCACTTTGTATATTTCTTTTTATGTCACTGTAAAGCTTTTAGAGAAAAACTAATTGTAATAAGCTTATTAATTACATGGATTATACTTAATTAATAGCAATAATATCGGTCAGTGGTCGCGCGGTTTAAGGCGTTAGTACTTGAATCGAGGTGACTAGACAGAGTTGGTTCGAGCCCAGCTGCCGGTAGACCGTATATAAGCTATATTCATAGAGAGGATTGGCACCCTCTCTGTGGGTATGGTAGGGTGGAATAATGTTAGCTTGGGTCAATGTGAGAGATTGATGCCGGTTGATATTTGACTACCCCCTAATTAATGAGGTTTTCCTCATTCCTGCACTGAATAGTGGTTAGGGCCTACCAACGTAAGTCGTTCCTGGGCGCAAATGCGGCCTGCTTAATAATAATATGCCGCCCCCTCTCCCGCACAAGTCTCCGACTTCTGGGCTAATCCCTGTGATTAGAATGAGGGGTAGAGATATTATTATTATTATTATTATTATTATTATTATTATTATTATTATTATTATTATTATAATATAATTGTATTAATAGATTAGTAAAAGAGTAAGCACTAATTTTTTAATATGTAAAATGTATTAAATAAACTTTCAGTCACTTGAAAGTATGCCTGATGCTTTTAAATTTATAAATTTGTGGTTTTGTAATACTTTTTAAAAAATATATTATTACTCAACCTTAAATATAATTTTCCTTGCGTGCGTTCTCTCTTCTAGAGATATGATTACGTATTTTACTAAAAACATCTAATTGCTTTTTTAAATTCAATTCTAAATTCGTAATTTTATATTCTGTTTGTCTTGGATAAAAGATTATCCCAGCGTAATAATGAATTTTTATTTTGCTTAAATTTATCTGCTTTTCCAGGTGTGAAATTACTCTGTTAAGTGGAAAATCCTTTTGGCGTAGGGATTAAGGATTTATCAGTGCGATTTTCATTTCATTTTTACATTTGTAGCAAATATTAAAACGAATAAAACATCTAAATGATTCATAAATAAAGGATTACCTTTATCAAATAAGTAGGTACCTGCTATATACTCGTATACAGATGGCCAAAAAGATATATACAGGGTTAACTATGACGAAGTACAAAAAATTTAACCATGTGCTCAGGGAGGGTTAAAAGACAATACAAAATTTATTCCAGAATTTTAGCGCGATATTTAAAAAATGGAGCAAAACCCTTTTTTTCCTACGGAAAGTCGGCGCCTATGATAAGAATCGACTGAGATGGCTCAGATTCATAGATAAAGCTTACATCTGTCAACAATGTCAACTACCATGCGGTCGTCTTTTTGTAACGTTTCTAAATGTAGAAACGACAAAAATTAACATTTTTATTAATAATAATACCTTATAGATAGGTAACAGTTAATCCAGTTAGCTCCAGTATTTTGCATTATTTTTTCATTATTTCGTTATAAACTGGTAAAACTACATATTCGCTCATTACAGCCACTCACTACCGATAACAGACACTTCCGGTAGGTACAATTAGATAAAATGCCTATTTATTATATCAAAATCGAACGAAAGGAATACCGGCGAACTATATTGTGGGAAAGTATCTGCACCCAACACAAATGTCTTTATTTAACAACTATAAAATGTTTAAAAGGCAACCATCTTGCTTGTTGGTTGCCTACTCTACATTGGCGGCGTTAAATAAGGATTTAAAATAATATCGAAAAAAATTTGTTTTGGCTTTATAAGTAAGTTTGGAATTTTTTTGGAGGGTATATATATTAATTATAAAATGAGAAACATTATTATACTACGCGGATCTGCTTATAAAAGTTTAAGGTGTGTTCTTAGGAATTCTAAGTATAGAGGAATATAGATATAAAAATTCAAATTTGTATATGCAGAGATCACTACAGTCTTTCATTGTAAAGAAAAAATTATTTTTGAATAAACTTATGCAGGATGTCCGGAATATGAGTGCCTTAATATAAGTTGTACTGAACAAAACATATTTGACTCAACAATTTTTTTTTCTCTGACCAACGGTAAAAAAATTATGACAGCAAGCAGGTCTTTAATATGTGACAACGTCGCAACTGTCTTAGGATTATGTATTTATACATAATAATTACAAATAGGTACACCTAAACATAGGTACTGACTGTGAATGGTTTTCTTATAGTTCTTTTCGCAACAGAATAATAATTACAAGTGTGAAAATGACTTCTGTCCCTTGCAAGAAGCGTTTACCGTATAAGCAGTAGCCAGCAAGTAAGTCTAGTAGCCAAAGAGTTTTGCCTAGATTCGTCGTATATTAACATGTTATGCAGCTGGTTATGGTTACTATAAATTGTTCCGTTTTTGTTCATGTATACTCACAGACAAAGGAAACCTAGAGCAAAATGAAACATATTAGCTATACGCACCACCATGACTAATATTACTTTTAGGTTATCATCAATGGCCTGACACTACAGCGTGAACGTTACAGTATCAGATAGTTTTAAAGAGTTTCTCGGAAGCCTCAATTGTTTACTTCATTACTGATCCCGAAATTAAATTACGAAAAAATTACGTCACTGGTGCTTTTACTTAACTTTAATTGTACTTTAGTTGGTAATTTCGTCACATAGTTTTGCATTTTATTGCAGTTGTACTTTTATTTTTGAAATGTATTTGTAGATAAACTATTCGTTTTAGACAAAGAGTTTTTTATTGCTTTTGGTCAGATATATAAGCCCTTAAAATTACGGCACTCATATTCCGGACACCCTGTATACATTTATTTTACATCTGGTGAACTTTTTTCATATATTTTTCTCAAAGTGTTCTCTAGAAACAAATAGTATTTCTTTGTCTATTATTCATTGATCATTGCCTTTTATTTTTTTGTCATTTGTGCTTCGTTATTCATCCTTTTCTTTTGTCCTCTGTTCTTCATCCTTTGTTCTGTGTCATTTGTCCTTTGTCGTTTGTTATGTGTCGTCTGTTCTCTATCTTCTGCCCTCTGTCCTTTGTCTTTGGTCCTTCTCGTTTCGTTCTTGGTTCTTTGTGTTTTTTCCTTTGTTCTGTATGCTGTACCTACTTTGTATCGTTGTTTTCTGTTTTAGTTTCTCATTTGTGCTTTGTTGTTTGTGTTCTTTCTTCTGTGTTCTAAATTATTTGACCTTTCTTTTGTTATTTGGTCTTTACAATTCCCTTGATCTTCGTTTTTGTCCGTTCTGTTTGTTGTTTACTATTTGCCTTTGGTCATCTCTTCTATTTTTCATTGTTATTGATCCTTTATTATTCATTTCTCTCTATTTAAAACGTCCCAAATGACTCCCCCAGGATCATTTTCATGCCATCTAAAATTTTGTACAAACCTGAACGTGATCAATGTTATTAAGATATTATTGTAACATAAATTAGTTCCCATTTTATAAGGTTAGCATTTTGGTTATAATTTTGTTTCAACCAAAATTCCTTCGTAGTAGATACAAATAGAGTTCTAAGTATACAAATAATTGTTTTCAGAACAACCAAAAATGCTTTGAACAAGTAATCTTAAAAATAGGTTACGAATGACAAGTTTAATGATTCCTCCATAGAAATATTTCTATGGAAGGATTGGCAGAATTTTTTTTATATATATTTAATGGTTTGTGCGAATAAGACACAGATTACCCCCTCTTATACATTCACATCTCTCTTCTAAGGGACATAATATTTTATTTTGTCTGATACTTTTTCATTTCGTCGCCAATTTTATGAAAACTGAATTGAGTAGATTTTCTAAAAATAGCACACTTCTAAATGACAGTGATATGATTATTGTGTTTCAAAGTTAGCATAGATGAAGCAGATAACACTTCAAAAGAGAGTTGTTTCTTAGTAAAAGTTAGGTACGTTTCGGCGTGCTTTGTGCACGTTATTCAAACATTAAACACCCTAAAATAGCGTTCCTGCGTGTTCAACGAACCCTTGCTTGCGGACGTACTGAAATCTAATTTCATTCCCTTTGAGCGAAGAAAAGTAAAACCTCTTTAGCTTTGTGATATGCAGAGGTAATCTTACATGCGATATTTAATATTCGGATACATTTTCGCCTGTGATAAAAGTATAATTTTCTTTTCTCATTTTTGGGTCAGGACGGAACACGTTAAAATGGTTTATGTTGTGCTTATTTATTTAGAATACATCTCATACAATTTGATATAATAAATCTTAAATATGAAAAATTATAAAATTGCAATAAAATATGAAATAACAACCACAAAAAAATTCATTTATGACAGGAGAAAAATCATGATCACAGTGTCAGAAAATAGTTGATATAAAAAGACAAAATATGAATACATCTGTTTAAAGAAATTCGTTAAAAATAAATCTATGAAAAAATATTTTTAATTTGACATTCGTCAAATATGGAAATATAAATTATATTGCTACAAAAATTTTAGCAATACGATCTTACGTTTATATAAAATCTTAGACAACATGAAAGATATGAAGAATTAAAGGTAAATAATGAAGAATAAAGAAATGAAAAACAAAAAAAAGACTAACCACAAATAGCACAGCATAAACAAAAAAAGTATAAGAGATAAGGGATACAAACCAAGAATACAGGACAAAGAATACAGCACATACCTATTATAAGAAAGTGTACAGAAAAAAAAAACAAGATAGAAAACAAAGGACAAAAAACAAATGATAATGTACAATATAAAAAGGATAAAAGCAAATAACAATAAAATCTAAAGGACAAAAAATACTGAACAGAAATACATAACAAAGACTACAAAAAACGAAAAGAAATACAGGAGAAGTAGCAAAGGACAAAGAAGAAATGATAAATTACAACAGATAAATGCAAATAACAATAAAGACCAAAAATACGCAACAGAATAATGACAAAAAAATAAGAACAAAGAGCAAAGGACAAATGACGAAGGACAGAGGACAAAGGGCGAAAATGAAATGATCCAGGAAAAATCATATAGGACAGAGAACAAAAGGCAAATAACAAATTATATAGGAAAAAAGATATAGGACAAATGACAAAGGATAAAGAACAAATAATATAAAATACGGAACAAATAATACAGAACACAAAATAAAGATTATAGAATATAGATAAAAACAAAGATCAAAAGGCAAAGGAAAAAGACCAAAAAACAAATAACAATGAACAAAGGATCAAAGATAAAAGACAAAGTACAAATGCTGATCAAGGAACACAGAACATAGAATAAACAATACAGAAAAACGTGCAGAACATAATACAATGGATAAAAGATAAAAAATCATAATAAAGAGTATTTGGAGAAATAAATTTGAGAGGAGGATACGGAGGAAAATGTATTTCTATAGATCGTGAGTATGATAATATATTCAGCAATATGGTAATTAAAACCGAAGTTCTTATTCTATTCTGGGAGATTTTTATACAGTCATCAATTACGTGTAAGAGCAAGAACATTATAAAACTTCTAAACTTTTACGAACAACAATAATTAATTATACGTTATGAACATAAGATGTACTAACTGAAAACACCTCTTACCAACTATTATTGAAATTGTGTTGCTATATTTTCTTAGAGTGCTAGATTGCAGTTTCTTGATTTGGAGATAAATTGTTAACAATTGTGTTCCACACTTTTTATAGGTAAAATGCTTCTTTTTGTGTTTATATGACTTGTGCCTTATTTGTTTCCTAATTTTTACTGTATATATTGTTTATAAAGTTAGATAAGTCTTAAACAAATATCAGAAAACTGACAGAAACCTATATTTCTTATTTCAATAATTAATTAGGTATTAATTAATATATCATAGCGTAAAATTACTCTTATCACCAACTCAACACGGTTTTATACCTAATAGATCTACTGTAACGAACCTAACTGTTTTTACACAAGATACTTCTCATACAATGGATAGCCAGGGGCAAGTTGATGCTCTATATATGGATTTCTCCAAAGCCTTTGACCGCATAGATCATAACTTACTGATAATGATATTATCCAATTTTGGTTTTGGCAAAAGCCTGTTGAAATTTCTCAAGTCCTATTTAACAAACGGGCATCAATTTGTTTTTTATAATTATTACAATTCGAGAACATAAGTCGCGAGTTCTGCAAGAATCCATTCTTGGTCCTCTTTTATTTCTTTTATTTGTTAATGATCTGTGTGTTGAGCTACAATGTAAATCTTTGGTTTTTGCCGATGACTTAAAAATATTTAAATCAATAACTTCCATATACGATTGTGTCGACAACTACAAATTGAATTTAGTAACATTGTAGATTGGTGTAGGTAAAACAAGTTAATATTAATATTGATAAATGCAAAATAGTATCATTTACAGAAAAAAGACAATATATTGACTAGAACTGCAATATTGACGATGGAAAAGATAATGGAAAGACAATTTTTGATTAGAGATTTGGGTGTACTATTTGATTCGGAATTGAGTTTTGTAGAACATATTCAGATGAAATCGAAAAAAGCAATTAAAATGCTGGGATTTGTTATAAGAAACTATAAAACTTTTTTCATTTGATAAATGTCTGAAATCTTTATATTAAGCTTATTTTAGATCTTTGCTACCCATTTTATGCCGTTCATAAGCAACGATGACTGGTGCATATACGGAAAGGGGGATTAAGATTAGTCTTCTTTTGGAAAGGCATAATTTAGACAGCTTAGAATTTAGAAGAATATGTGCATATCTTATTTTTTATATAATGTGTATGTATGTAAGTTCACTGTCCGGAATTACTTGCTCAAATAAATCTGTATGTTCCAAGAATTAATTTAAGACAAAATGTAGGGTTTTATTCTAAATGCCATAAAACTAATATGTTGTTGAAGTCACCAGTGTATTGTATATGTACCTACTTCAGTGGCTGAGTCCATATTTCGATGTATACATTTCAAATCATAAAAAATTAGTTTAATATGCTTGACAAGTATTTCATGTATGAAGGATTGAAACAGTTTTTATTTATTTTTGTTTATAGAAATATTAGGGTTCGGTGTATGTGTGTGTATATATTATAGGTATTAACATAGGTACAGTGAATATGTATTGTGTGAGCTATTTATATTTGTGTGAGGAGTCTGCTGTTCAAATAAATATTTATATTTTTGGACCCACTCTACGTAGCTATGCTTATTAATTAAGTTTATCTTTAACAGCTGTTATTTATTGTAGTGTTTAATTTATATTTCTTCTGGTCTTGTAATTGGGTTTACCTGCGGGCTAATAAAGCATATTTTTATTATTATTATTATATATTATTAAAATTTAAATTATTATAAATAAGATAAATATATTTTCTTAAAGGTTTTATTTATATTTGAAATGTATCACAGAAATATACATTAAAACGATAAATATACAAAGCAATTTATTACAAACAAGTTACGACCTGTGTCGCACACAATTAAAAAGTAAAGTGCCGTTCCGGACCTGTATTATTGTTTCAATCTCCATCCCGGGGACAGGACTGAAAAGCACCCTATAATTTCATGGTTCAAACTGGGCCAATTCAGCCAGTAATGTCCTGAAATGAGTTTTCACAGATGAATCCCAAGCTGTGGTACGTGCCGCGTTTCCAACCGAAATTACGATTTAATCTCTATTCAAAAGTGACCTGAAAGAGAGAATAAAAGGCGTGCGTGCATATGAAATTTTAATCCATCCTTTTTCTTCGCTCGCGCGTGCCGAAGGCGCACGGTTTGATTTGAATTCAACCCTTGGCATTTTCAGGAATAAAAAAAACACTTTCGTACGATTTCAGAAGCTTTATACTGTTTCTTTTAGAGAAAAACGCAGTTTTTTAAAGATTCTCCTTGATATAAATTCTTGCTATTTACTATTAACATCAATAAATATTTATAAAGTTCATCCACATGATGTTAAATAGAAATACATTATTTTATTCACAATCACTGTGTAAAGTGATATCCACTGGTGGAATAAAGTAACTTTATTCTACTAGTAGCATAATGAAAAAATAATAAACCTACAATTAATCAAATTTATAATTATTTATGTATCAAGGGAGTTATGAGAATTTTAATTATCGAGAAAAATAGATTGCAATGCAATTGTTAATTTGGCCGAGATTAGTAACATCTAATAACTCACGAGATATATAAAGATTTTTATGAAATAGGTGGATTTTGATGGCTAGAGGGTCCAGAGAAAACAGATGGAAGGAACAACGCAGCAACTGCGGACAACGTTGTTTCTGGGTTTTTGCCCTTCATCAGCGCAGTGCAGCTTAAAAACAAGACGGAACGAGAAGGAAGGGCAAAAGACACGAATACAAAAGAATGACAATCTATTTGCGGCTTCGTGTCACACAGCCTCTGTTTAGAGGCAAAGAGCAACAGTCGCCGCGGAAGAGAGTCCAGCAATTACTGTCAGGGTCTCAGCAAGGACAAATACAAGAAAGAAAGGAGTTTAGTGGATCAAATTTTAAAAGAAACAGGTGGATTTTGATGGCTAGTGGATTCAAAGAAAACAGATGGAAGGAACAACGAAGCAACTGCGGACAACTTTGTTTCTGGGTTTTTGCTCTTGGCTTCCCAATTTGCACGAAATCTAAAACTATCATATCCCATGTTATGCAATTTCGTAGCGAGTTTATAAAAGCTCCAGCCAATCTGCTATCTTTTGCATCTATCGTTGCATGGCACTATTCTAAAAATAACCCTTTATTCCATTTAATCTAGTTTGGATAAACTTTGCGACCGCATCGAATATCATGACAAAATTGTACTTGTTTATGCCGTAATACAATTGCAGTTCCAAATCCAGCATAAATTCAAACGATAACTTCGGCTATTACGAAAGTTTAAATCCAATTCGCGTCGAGCTTTCCTATTCTCCGGTATGGAATTTTCAACCAATTTATGACTAGAACTAAAATATTTCATGAAGTTTGCTTCCGCCAACCATTATCCCTAACTTTTCTTCATTGTAAATGTAAACAATGGCAGTGCCTAGTTATAGAGTTGAGTTGATTATAAAACGAATTAAAATCGTGGTTTTTGTGCATTGAGATTCATAAAATATTTGTACTTTTTGCAACCTTAACAGCAGTTCTAAAATAATCTAACAACTCTCTGTAGGATCAGTTTGTTTTAAATAATATTGTTGTTACAAAGTTTGTGCAATGTGACATGTAGAACAAAAGCTTCTGGTTTTGAAATAATTTTGGTAGCCACATTCTGAAACATAGGTACTCATGTAACAATAAATAATGGTATTCTCAAGATTAGAAACTATAGAAAGTGCGTTCTCAGGAGGATTTCTTGACTATTAATAGGGTTAAGTTTATTAGTAGTTTACAAGTTTCATCAAAATTCAAGAGTTTAGAATAAAATAAATGAAAACATGCATTAAGAAGGATAAAACTAAAGTACATAAGTAGTACTGTTTCAGTATTCTTGCTATACTGTATTTATTTTTAGAGTAGTTACTACTCTACCCGTCTTAGCAGTATTTAATTTTATTTATATAGGAAAAAATAACTTACAGTAAACTGTCAAACTCATCCATTAGCGACACACCAGACGTATACCGCTTTTGAGCTTGTTCTCTCAGTTCTCTCTCGTCAGTATGTCACGGGAGGCGAGGCAACCGACGACTTATCAGACAGAAGAGAACTTGACGTGATGCAACATAGAACTACATCTTTTAGCCACATGCTGGACCTTAGGGCCTCTCTACAGACACAACTTTAATACAATTTGTTGTAAATAATATTGCAATTGTGTTTATATAGTTTTGGTAATGATTACCAAAAGTGAGATATGGTGAGATATTAGTGGTATGTTACTTCCTACTCGGCGTAAGCGGCTCGCCTTACAGGAAGCAACCTACACTACAGCAGGTACTTAAATGCAGACCTCTCCTCTAAATCTATAAATAATAGTACTGCAGGAAACAACTACTCAACAACAAAGGTTCTTGGCTGTTCACACAGATACTGCAGGTGTAATTCAATGCCGGTCGGGGCATTAGTCCGCGGCGTAGTTGGTTCCTGCAGTATCATTTATAGATCAACACAAGTTTTGTATTATACATATATCATCAATAAATATTATTATTTTACACTATAGCCGCATTTTAAATTTTACAGTATGGTATTTATTACAAAATATTAATAATTTTAATTCGTACAAATCTGTAAACCTATTCACATTTTAACGAAATATTATTCTTTAAGTAAATCTTAAATTTAGTTACATTTTAAGAAACATTTTGAATTAAGTATAATAATGCTTGGATGTACACACTTGAATTAAGTTTAAAATTTTTGTGTATATTTCCAGCATCTACCCCTAGAATCATAAAACAATTTTGAAAATTGCTAAGTAGCTACAGCACACCCTCATTAACATATTGTTATATAAGCTTACCCACCTGGTTATCACTTAAATAAGTTCATTTGTGAAAATTTGGTTCAAGATGTGTTCTCGAGGGCCAGGGAAACGAGCGGATTGGCTCGAGTGCTGTTGATTTATGCTGAGCAGTCAAACGTGAAAGACAGAAGCGACAAAGTAAAGATTCAATTGGCAGTGTGAATTTGTTTGACGTTTATTTGAGAGTTTATTAGTTGTACATTTATTAAGTATGGGCAGTAAAGCCTGTTTTGTTCTGTGAAATTTATTTAAGGTGAATTCAACGAAGAGGTCACAACATCTATCAAATCATTGTTACAAACATGTACTATTTACAAAATCAACAAATATCATTGTTGTTTTTCTGTCTCTTAAACCTTATATTAATTTGCTGATCGGGATAATATTGAAAGTTTCATTTAAAATTCTTGAACAAGAAAACAATAGTTATGTACTTAAATAGTTGAGGTGGAAATTATGTTCAATTGAAATAAAGATATGTTTAAAAAATAAGTAACGTTAATTAATAAATAATTTATTTGCTTACATCCAACCACATTATAATCTTGAGCTAAGTAAATTTTTTGTCATTCGTGTCAACAATTTAGTTCCTTCATCTTTAAATTTAATGTTGATTTTATGAGTCTACCTCTGGTGACAAGAATGATATAATTGTTGAAATATGCTACGTTACAGTTAGGATATGGTTTAAAAGCAATAAGTTTCATTTTTTTATTAAAAAAAAAACAGATAGTTCGAGGTTGAAATGAAATTTATAAAAGAAAAAAATAAAGTAAAAATTTGTATTGGAGTCCGGCCTCTTTAAAAAAAATTAATGACATTCCTTGACAGCACTATAAAAATTAAAATCTCTTATTTAATACATGAAGGGAGCACTGCGAAATGGTTTTTAAACTTTTTTGGGAGATAACGATATATAGTCCGGTGGTTTTTATGATAAAGTTCTCCTCTACTCTCACTTCATTCAGTATTCTGGGTTCACCCCTGAAATATGCTTAAATAAAAAGCCTAATTTATGCTGGGGAACTCGTAAAAACTTCCGATATTACGCGGAAATAAAATAAACAAAAATTGCGTAGAAAATCACTTGCTGCGAAAGCCTCCCCCACTGGCAGGATAAATAAAACCTTAATTCCTGCGAAGTGTATTAAATCTCTTTAGGGTTTTCTCCTGAAATAAACAACTTCCGCCCCGCGATTATAAACGCGTTGGAATTATGCTAAACAACCCCTCGTATTTTACAAAATTTTACGTGAGTTTTACTTCATATCTAACAGATATAGTACCTTCCCCGCAAGTAGTATTTCTAAAGCGCTTTGTATACACTGAAAAAACGATTTCGGTGAAATTTTATTATTTTTCGTCAATTGTTTGTTGCCAAAAATTTTTACTGAAATCGTTCGAGAATGCGTACTTACTCAGCCCAATTTCAAACCCCGAAATACCGTATTATAGTACAGTAGTAGTTGCTGAGCAACCACTAGCAAACAGTACGGGAAAGTTAATGTTTCTGTGCTATTTTTTTTATATGTATTTTATACAGTAAATACCCACAGGCAAACCAACTCACGTCAAATATGCATTATTTAGTAAATATAACATTTATTAAACGTATTTCACATATTACACATTTATTGTAACTTTTTTATGTAGTTATGTTGTAGTTTGGTTAATTTACTCGACAAGTCGGTGATATTGTTACTGTTAATTATTTCTTCATCAACAATATTATCACTATTAACAAATTTTTCTTTACACGGTATAGACAAGCTACATCTAGCGGATATTCGCTACTCCATGCTATAATTTTTTCAGGTGTAATTCAATCATGGTCGGGGCATTAGCCCGCAGAGTAGTTGTTTTCTGGAATTTCGTGTTTACAAAATATCGTTCTCCTCGAATAGCGCTGGAGGTCGATAGCTTTCAGTAGTGTCTACTGCGATGTAGAAAGCTTTGCGTAGGAACGCCAGACATGTAGCGCGAGAATACCGACGAAGGTACCCAAATAGACATCAACCATACAATCTTTAATGCATTATTTCGTAACTTTGAGAAGAAGATAACTCCACTCCAAAAAAGCCATTCGTCCTACTGAATGGAATGTACAAAATGGAGAAGATATAATAGATGGTGTAATTGATAACTCTCTAGCCGAATTTTGAATGGCGTGTAACTGAACAGAGAATTTTACATCCACTTCATTCACGCCAAAATGAACAAGCATTACGTGCTGGAGATGCTCCTCAGCGATTCGAATTTTGTAGCTGGTTACCTCAGCGAGTTACTTCAGTTGCTTATGTGGTCGGATCATAAAGACAATTTCAGCAACGTTTCAATATCAACGTTTGGGGTATCATTTTCAATAATTTAAAAAAAATGCAGATATGTATAGAGCTTTCTTGGAAAACAACCTTTTTGATTTCATTGGAGCCATAGGGCTTAATATTTTTAAAAATATATGGTATCAGCACGGGGGTGCACTATCACATAGAGGACGAAAAAGTAACTGCTTGGTTAAACAATCATTTCCTTAAAAAATAAATCTGTCAACAAGGTCAAATAGCATGACCACCGCGTTTACCAGATCTAAATCTTTTCGACTTTTATTTATGGCGAAATATGAAGTAGCTTGTCTACCATGTTGAAATCATTACCCATCAGCTATTACTTGAAAGAATTGAGTATGCGGTTAACCAAATAAGAAATGATCCAAATCTCATCCGTCGAGTGATATAATCTTTAGTTTGCTGATGTGAGGCTTGCATTCGAGCCGAAGGTAGGCATTTTGAACAATTTTTTTGTAGTTTTATGATGAGTTAATTTCGTTAATAAGTGTTCACTAATGTTTAAAGTTTAAACGCAAATAATAAATATTGTTATAACAACTATCATTTTTATTTATCAGGCTACTTTGAAATATGTAATTACATTTTTTTAAATGCTTGTAACTTCGACACAAAATCGAATCGGACCTATGTTCATATAAGAAATAATGTTTGACGGTATCCAACTACCATCTGCCAAATTTGCCATAGAACTTGTAGATTTTTTATATGTCAACGAAGTGACCCGAAAAACGTGGTTTTGCCATATGAATTATTTCTAGTGAATATTTTGGTAATCGGCTTCGTTTTCATCCCTACCCCGTGCTGTTTATTGGGTGAGAAGCACTAACCTAGAAAAAATATATGACTTGCTTTTATGCCAATTTACGTTGGTCGTATTGTAGCGTGAATCTCACTTGTTTACTGTGATTTTGTCACATTCATGTCACATTATTTAATGATATCTAAAATGACAGCAAGTTAGTTAATTTCATATTGCAATGCAGCCATCATATTTGCACAACCGCCAACATAAAGCAAATAAAATATCAATTTTCTGGACCTTAGGTCCCTAGAAAACGCGGCACCTGTCATGTGACCTATATCATGAACCGACGCTATCTATATTTTTCTAGGTTTGTGGTGAGAAGTGACACCGGTAGACGCCTGGCGGGGATAACTGATCTAGTGATAATCGATCAGGGGAGCAGGGTTAAAAATTATTAAATTACTAAAATGGCTATTAAAAAATAGGGGTTTGATATAGAAGGGTGAAAATTAAGGGTTGTATATATTTTTAATGCCACATCAAAAATAAATAAAAAATGTCCAAAAAATAAATGTTTGGGGTGGACCACCCCTATCACTTAGGGGTATGAAAAATAGATTACGACCGATTCTCAGACCTATCGAATATACTTACATATAAAATTTCATAAAAATTGGTCAAGCCGTTTCTGAGGAGTTTGGTGACTAACACTGTGACACAAACATTTTATATATATAGATGTCTTCCTTTGTACTAAGTGTTGCTTTCAACATGAAATAATTTTGCCATAACGTAGATGCTCACAACTTTGTAGATAAATATGAAAGTAATCAATCATAACATTTTCAGACTGGGAAGTTGTATTTTTGCAAGTCAATAACAAACTGTTGAAACGTGGTTGATAAAGAAGAAATGTTAGGCCATTAATAAAAATTGCTTAATTCATATTAATTATTAAGTATTTGTAGTTCGTAGTACTTTTCCGGATTTAATTCATCATTTGCATTGTAGGGAATATATTAATTTTACTATTATGTCCACAATATACTATTTTTCATGAATTTTATACATAACTTTAATAGTAATTTTGTATAAAACATTATTTTTAACTATTTATTTATTTTTTTAATTTTTCTGTAACGTAAAATTAATGATAAATTTTGCTAATAATAAAGACTAAACTATTCAGATTGTGGCGTTTATAATGAATAAAAATTATATCTTTACGTATGTTTATGTAAATTAGTTGCCGTATTTACCTTTCTTATTTCTTACATACTGTTTGTTTGTAATTTTTACTGTATATTTTCTTTGTATTTCTTTAAGTTAAAATTAAGCAAGTTACTAATGTTGAAGATAAAACGTAATTTTAGTAATTGTTGCAATTAATTTTAAAATTTTTATTTCATTTATATTTCGCTAAAATAAAAATATTGTTTATTTGTTATTTTTACTACATATATTTTTCTTTGTACATCTTTTTTGTATGTGATTTCCATTCTGTAATTCGGCATTCGCCTGTTGAATGGAGTAAAATAAAATAAATAAACTAAATAATTAAATAAAATATACAGGTTATTAAAGTTACAGTTGTTGTAATTATTTTTAAATTCCTATGTATAATATTTATGTTTCGATAAAATAAAATGAAACTATTTAACCAGTATATAAAATATATTTCAGGCAACCATTGGACGTTCAAAGCATGAGTTTTACATCATTTTGTATAGCCAAAGCTGTAATTTAAAGTAAAGCATCTTACGTATACAACTTCTCCCAATAGTTCAACTATTCTGAAGTTCTACTCAAAATTTACGGTTAATATTATCCGGCTACATATTTATGAGGCGAAGTCTGCAAACTTCAGTACATCTAAATTTAGAAAACATTTTCATAGGAAAGCGTAGATCGTAATATACTAGCTTTTGCCACAAGAAGGTTTTATATCGGATAGAATTTTATAGTTTGGTAAAAAAACAACTTTTTATTAGTCGTAAAATGCTAAGAAGCATATAAAGTGACACGTCGTAAAATCTTGCAATATTTTATTCTGCTTACACTTGTCCGTTCCTATTGTGGTTGTGAGGCTATCACGGTACGTGCTATTATATGATCTATATGAATCGAGAAATGGTTTCGGCCGTAGCAGCCGTAATACCAACAACAGAAACCTAAATCAATATTTGGGCGGGATTGAGGAGTACTGATAGCAGGACCGCCCCCACAAACAACCGACCCGAGAACAACTGGGGCAGGTAAGAGAATATTAGCTAAGGCTAGGTATGTCACATTTCAATTCTGTTACAGATAGTGACAGCGACCAGTTATCTAGACGAAGTCATAGCAACACGAAAAACCACTATATATATATTTATTTAATACAAATCCAAACAGGCACATGTCCAATTACAGGATACGGTAGAAAGTATAAATATAATAAAAGAACACAACAATAATATAATGCAATGCACCTAATAAGCATACAAAATCTTAAATAAATCTTACCTAATTTTATCTAAAATGTAAAGCCAGGTGGACATACAATATTGTTAAAAAAAACAAAAAAAAACATAAGAAGCAAAATAGAAAAAAGTATAAACAAAAACTAAATATTATTTATAAACAGCATTTTTAAACTGCTGAATGGTACAAAAAAATATATCATTCGTGGTTTCTATGTTGTAACACTGCGAAATTATTTGATACAGAACATTCGTACATGGTGTGCGAAGACATATGTATAACGTTACTGCTGTGAGCGGACACACTTGAAACCCGCAAGTTGATATTATTAAGTTATTCCCGACAATTTAATAAGTTATTCAGAACTTTATCTAAAAACATAGCCTGATGCGCAGATCCCCAAATTGCAAGTTCGTGGAAATCAAATCTTGACAGCAATAAGCCATGTTAAAAGCCCACTGATATATAAGATCCAATATGTATGAACCGCTTTTGTACTTCCTCTAATACAGCAATGTGATCGTAATAAATCGGGCTCTAGACTACAGATGCGTATTCTAATTTAGAACGTATAAAGGATATATAGAGCAATCGAAGAATAGACATATTAACAAACCCGGAAAAACTAATGTAAGTACTCGCATCACAAAAAACTTAATACCTACTATAAATAATCGGATTTCAATATTCGGATTCGTCTAGCTAGAGACAGTAGCCCAGCGATGTAAAGGTTGGAACTACTACAATTTTTTACTCGAAAAGTATATGCATTTTACTTTTTACGATATTGACTATTTTTCATGACGCATCTATTCCCAATTTTTTTAGATAAGTTGTCCTTATCCTGTAGATAACATCTGTTATATCTTGTTATAGGAATACTATTTTGCTTATTAAGATAAATTTGCATTTAAATATTTCAAATGGATAAGGGTAATAACCGAGGTAATAACCTTCTAAAACGCCAGAGCAGGATGACTTTCCAATCACCACGATCTGTATCGGTAACGAAGAATGATTTGTTGCCGGGAATTCAGCATGCAATGCAATAATTAGAATTCCGAAGACAACTTCATAAGCTACCGGGTTTCTGTTCTCTTTTTGTCGCCTTTTCCACGGAACCAATTCGTCAATTGATTTATTACTCTTCCCTTAATTGCTTTTGTTCGTTCCCTGCACCGGAAAGGCGGAGTTAAGACAGCAATAAAAAAGGGGTTAGTGGCAATCAAGTGGGATTATTCAGCATATCGGTGTGCTGTTTGATGTGGTTCCGTAATTTTAGAAAGTATCAAGTACAAATGTTTTTAGAAAAGATACAGTTGGAAAAGATTGTAAGGATGCTGCATTAACCATATTGATTAAAACAAGTATGAATAAAATTGATTTGCACTATTTAATATTCGTTGTGTCAAAGATCGAAATAAGAAGTTTAATTTTTTAATAAGACTGAATGACTGCACGGTTAAAAGTAGTTATTTATGCAACAAGTACAAAGGCCTGACGGCCTCGTTGGTCAATTTCACGTCGCATGCAATAAACAACATACGAGTTGCATACAATATTTTTTCTACGTTCATGCAAAAACCAAAAAATGTTATTTAGATGACACTAAGTCTAGGAAAATATGACGTCGATTTGAACGTTTATGTTTGTCATGATGACAAAACGCTGTAGTAGAATGACAGATGAATGCAATAAACATTTTATTGTACTAGTGCAATAAAGAACCACTTTTTTCACTAAATATAGTTTAATAAAGTTTTGTTTTTTGCATGAACGTAGAAAAAAATGATTATTTCATGTTTAAAAGTAGCCTGATAAATGAAAATGCCTCGTTGTTTAATATTTTTTGTCTTCATTTTCCGAAATCCGATCGAGATATTGAGTTGAGATTTGACACACAACAGTGTAAAGTGCAGGGCTACTTTTACGTGTATACATTTCTCATAATATAGTAACATCGTGGTTTTTAGGCTTTCACGGCCAGTGTTGTAATTTGATACATGGTGATTTTCCGGGTTGTTATGCCGTGACCTCGGTAACTGGTAGCTGCCAGAAACAGAGTTAAAATGCACATCCCTAGCATTAGCTGGGATACTTTTACCTGCCCTGGTTGTTCTCGGGCTAGGCTCTGTGGGGACAGACCCGCTATCGGTGTCTCTAGGCCTGTCCATATATTGATTTCGGTTCCTACTGTTGGTATTACGACTGCTGCGGTCGGAACCGCTTCTCGGATACTGGTGGTCCTCCGAGGCGTTCCGTAGCTGCCGCTGTAACTGGTCGCATCCCATGCTTCCAAACGTTTCGCCGCTCTTCACTGTCGGCATCTTCAGTGGTGACTCTGCAAAAGCGGCGAAGTCGCGGCGAAGCTCTGTTTCTGGCAGCTACCAGTTACCGAGGTCACGGCATAACAACCCGGAAAATCACCATGTATCAAATTATAGTAACATCGTTGGGGTTCGTGCAGATAAATATTAATTTTTAGCAAAAAAGTTATACGTTACTGATTTTTGGTATCGCTCTCTTAAAGCAAGTTAATTTTGCTTAAAAAGGGTTTCTTCTCCTCCTGATACACCGTTTTCTAGATAGAAATTAAGTTATTAATCATAACAATACAAAAATGATTTTCAGAAATTTACATGAAAAATAGTTGGAGTTCGTAATTATTAGTATTAATTTGGTGCCAAAGTTCAGCAAGAAAAAATAGAACTTAAAGTAAAGAACACGTTTTGTAACATTCGTTTTTGACATCGAGGATACCATTAAACTTGTAACGAATTGTTTATTTTTATTTTATCTGTTTAGAAAAAAAGTGTATTGCTGAACATGGCTACCCTATGCATCAATACATGCTATAAAGCGCCTTCGTTTTGTCTACTAACTTTTCGGAATATCCTAGGTGTCTGGCGTATTGTTTTACAATCATTGGTAATACGTTCCACTAATGCAGCTTCATTTGCTATGTGGGTAGAATACAACAGTTGCTCTAGGTAGCCAAAGAGTAGGCACACCGACAAATCCTATTTCCTACGAACATAAGATTCTTACATTGCAACTAAAATGAGCATAAACCACCACAGCAAACATTAAAATGGACAGCTTCTAGAAGGATAAGTAGATTTTTCTATTAAAAATCTAGGTATGTTCGTCCATCTAATCTTCTTGGCAAAATAAAAGGTACCGCCAAACAATTTTCAATAACTCCTGCCGACACATTGGCTGAAAACTGCTACTGGTGTATGATTCATGAATTATGTATCGATTTTTGTCGGCCCAAAAACGATCATTGTGACAATTAAAAACACCGTTTGTGGAAAATGAAGCTTCTGCATTTTTTGTCTTGGCCATTGACAACACTGCTGTCTGATTGAAAAATCAGCTTCAGGGAGGTCTTAAACTATCTGCAGATGATATAGCTGCTACTCTTGAAGAATTTACCATATATTAACACGGTTCATATCCCTAATTCGTTTGCCAGATGCCTTGTACTTATTGCAGGATTTTGTCCAACCGCTTGTAAAACATTTCATGAATATTATAAGGATTTTCATCCACCCAAGAATGTTAATTGTGACAGTTAAAACACCATTTCTGGTAACTCAAGCTTCACCCGTGAACAAAATGAATGAAATAAATTGCAGATCTTCTGCATTTTTTTATTTTGGATATTAACAATATTTGAAAAATCAGTTTCAGGGAGGTCTTAAACTATCTGCAGATGATATAGCTGCTACTCTTGTAGGATTTACCATATTGTAACCTCTATGTTGGGTTAGCGTAGAAATATGTCACGTAGACAAACAAACTTTATTGCCACTCTTGGTTATACAAAAAATATTCTTCAACAAATTCACAACTGTTAGACTGTTTGACGTTTCCGTCATTCGCGTTTGACTGCTCAATCTAACCTCACTCCAGCGGCAAAACCGATGCGCTTATATAGGCTTTTAGGGTTCTAGAGGTTTTCGGCGGTCTCGAGAATCAAATAAAATGTGGCCGAGAATGTTTCAGAAAACGTCACAATAAAGACATCACAAAAATTATAAATTCTAACATAAACAAAAACGTAATTAACAAACTTAAGGGGTAGGTGAGCTTCAATTATAAATTCTAACGCAAACGGGAACATAATTAACAAACTATAAAAGTAGGTGAGCTTTCGTAACAATATATTAACATGATTTATATTCCCTAATTCGTTTGTCGGATGCCTTGTACTTATTGCAGGATATTGTTCAACCGCTTGTAAAACATTTTCCATATTTTCGTTCGTACAATTCTTTGCACCCCACAATCTACAAAATTCCCTGTTATTTTTTCCGTTTCCCTCAAATGTCTATGAACATTCGAAAAAGTGTTTGCAGAAGGTAATTGGCGGCCAGAGAATGCATCTTCATAGAGACGCCTTGCTTGATTCGAATTTTCGTTTGCTTTTCCATACATAAAATGTATGTGGGTCAATTATTCAAAAGAATAATTTACCATATTTACTTGTAAAAAATATGTATTAACTTAAACACTTCAAAAACAAGTCACTCGCTACTTTGTGTTATCTTTTTTTTTAAATGATATTGAATTTATGACAAACCGAGTGACAAACTGACACATGCCACCTAGATTATTTTTTTAATTAGCATTCCAAAGTTGATCTATTGTCATGATTAATTATTGTATTGTATTTAAGTGTTTGTGGTTTTAAAAAATATAAATACCAATACCGATTCTGTTTCATTTTTTTTATTTGGATAGCATTGATACAATAGGACTAACAGACGTTGTTCCATAAAATAATTTCACCGTGTATATCATGAACTCACTAAGAGTCTCTGACACTAATAATTACGTAACTTTGCTGCAACTTTATGAGTATGTACGTAGTGAAGGTTGTCTACATAACTTGGTGGTTGCAAACAGTTTCAAACTTTCCAGGGTGCACAAATAATTTAAGATATCAAAGTGGAATACCTAAGGAATAGTCTAATGTATGTTCTTGAGCAAATATGTTAAACTTTGGAGGACATCGTATTTATAGAAACATACTCGAAATATTTGTCACAAATTATATATAATATAATTAAGTATAAAGTTCTTTGTCACATATGAGAGCAATATGTTATTAAATTAGGATATAAGATGTTTAGTGACAGTAAAAATCATCAATACACCACCAGAGTATATAACAATTATTATTATTACCAGTGGCGGCCCGTGGGTTTTTCAAAGGGTGGGCACAAAAAATAAATTTAGATTCATTTAAATGTATTGCAAGAACAGAATGTAATTCTGCAGAAAAGTTAATTAAACCTATATAAATGCCTGGATTTTTGAACGAAGTCTTCTCATCATGACCTCGCAAGGCTAATTCGAAGGCTCCACAAAAAACTTTATACACATTATTAAATGACGCAAAATGTGACGATTTTTTCCACCTGTTTATTATGTTCTAACCGAGGTCCTAACTTATAGCGCAAATACGCACTATACTCGCGACAAGAATTCAGACGACTTACGTCATATGAACAAATGAATAATTCATTATATTTTCATCAAAATATTTAAGAAACTGCAACTGATAGTTATAAAACTACATACTCGACTAAAAGTTTGCATTATATATTGCACTAAATTGCAAAAAATGACTGTTTATAACGCGACCAAATATCGAAAATTACGTTGACAATAAAAACAAATGTGTAACGTCAGCCGTGACGTAGACGTTTGAATTCTTGACGCGAGTATATCTAATTGTTCACGTATGTCAATTTTTCCTAAAACACTAAAGTATTTTGGCCCTATCCGCTATGTGCTTTAAATCGTCAAGTCCGTATTTGGTCCACGCTGTAACATATGAAACAAACAAAACATAACAATTTATTTGTCACAGAACAACCATATTTCTCGTATATGTTTCTATTAAAAACTCTATTATATGTTCTAGCTTTACTTGTAGGTTCGTAATTAATATATAAATCAGTAGGCCTACCTTTCTTTTTAATTAAATATTTTTGATCAAATGGCACTGGATTGTTTTTAACAGATACTGAACAGAATTTATTTCTGGTTCCGGATCCATTTCTTTTAATAAGTATGTACAAATACACAGAATCACTTTAAAATTATATCCAGCAAAGTTAAAACACAAATTTGTTTACACAACTATTCTGCAAGCGAAATATATTTGTATATACAAGTACGTACTAAACAAAGCAAGCGACTACTGAGAACTGAAAACTGAATGCCGGAGGGAGACGGAGTGATGGAGATTGGAGACAGTGGAGAGTAGTGGAGACTAGTGGAGAAGGGACAGAGACACGTATTTCAGTGCCCTTTGTCGGCTTTAAATCGGCGAATTTCATTTACTCCGAGGAGTCCCGAACGTCGGAAAATGAGCCACGTTCGGAGACAATTCTTGGGTTCCCAGGAAATAAAGTTTGATATAGTTCGGCGCGTGGATGGTTGACGAGAAATAAGTTTTGATTAGTTTTCCGCAACCGATAAATAATAGAATTACAAAAAAATATAAAAATCTATAATAGCATCATATATTTCTTCGTGACATGTACAGTGAAGGGTGGGCACGTGCCCTTGTGCCCCTTAGCACCAGCCGCCACTGATTATTACCATGTTCTAAAGGAAACATCAACCTTTTCGTTGACTGATTTTTTAATTTTTGAATAATTACCTATTTCTTTTATAGCCATAGAATTTAATTCTTGTGTGTAAGTTTTTGCAAATATTTTAAATTACATTTTAAAATTTATATAATTTAATGAGAACAAAGAAATATAGGGTAATAATAATAAATGTGTTCACAAAGGAACCTACATTTTATGTCCAGAATTAAGAAAGTATGTAAAGATTCCAAAACCATAGCCTCAAAGAAGTTGTAACTCTACCAATTGTAAACGTATCATGGCGATTACTTTTGAAGATATTCATTATGTATTTATTTTTAACTTTTAATTTTAACATCATTTACGTTGTGAACGTATGTCTGCAGATCTATATTTCATAAGAAATCTTATTTTTTAATTACTACGAGTATAATTTATTTTACAGATGTAAATAGGTATGTTTGTTAATTTTTTTTTCCGAAAATGTTCTCAGAAGCTATAAAACGCAAAATTTCAAATATCACAATTTTGTTGATAATCTTAATTATCTTTAAATTTATTTTATAGTCATAACATATTGTAATGAATTAGTTTCATAAAATTCGCATGTTTTTGCCTCAGTTCCTCTTTTTGATACACGAAAATATCTAATCTGTATTTAAGTATATTAATATACTTTATTCGAGTGTATGGGTGTTAATTCAGTAATAATATATTGGGTGCCACGTTAATATTGCGAAAAAGTTTTGGGAGAGTTTTCTTGAACAAAAATAAGAAAAAAAGATCCTATGAGCCTGTGTCCAGAATTGTTTCGTTTTGGAGATACAGGGTGTTGAAATTTAAAAAAAAAATAGAGTTTTTGTTAATATCTGAGGAACTCTAATTTCGATTTTGTAAAATTTCATGTTTGTTTATAAAAACCTCTAATTTTCTTAGGTTACATTTTTTTTAATAATGCGATTAAAAATACAACTATTTTGTCTCTATACTCTGTTTGGTACACTGTTTCGAGCAAAAAAATAATAACCTTTTCTACGCACATTCCTGAAGCAAGTATGAAACAAAAATTAAACAAAGTAAAAAGATAAAAAAAGTTGTATTATAGCATAATTAGACACGAAACCTAAGGAAATGCAGTGGCGTCTCATATATATTTTTTAATTTCAACACCCTGTATCTCCCAAATGAAGCATTTCCGGACACAGGTTCATAGGATTTTTTTTCTTATTTTTATAAAAGGAAACTCTCCCTGAATTATGTCTCGATGTTAACGGGACACCCTGTATATTTGATATAAATATTTACATAAATATTTACATATTCTTGATATTCAAGCATTTTTATACTTAATTTAACACTTTCCTTTCTTAAAATTACACTAAATTTAAGATTTAACTAAAAAATAATATTTTCTTAAAATATGAATAAAATATTATTAATTATAGAATACGTTTTTCTTAAATTATAGGTTTATAGATTTGCACGAATTAAACTTAGTAATACTTTGTAATAAATGTAATACGAGTAGTATACAATTATTTAAAATGCGGCTATAGTGTAAAATAATGATATTTATAGTGCAAATTAATTACAACACATGTGGTGATAATTACAAAACTATAGATACACAATTATTGTAGTACTATTTACTGCAAATTGTATTAAAGTTGTATGTGCAGGTAGACCACCAAGTTCAGCATGTGGCCGCAAGATGTAGTTACATGTTGCATAACTCAGGATCCCTTATGTCGGATAAATCATCGGTTGACTCACCTCCAATGGCATACTGATGAGACCTAACAAGCTTAACAGCGGCATATGTCTAGTGTGTCGTTAATGGTTTAGTTTGACAGTTTTCTATACGTTTCATAGTTTCACATAAATAATTAAATACTACTGAGTGAGTGATATTTAATTGTTTCTTATATATACTCATAGATAGAGTAGTATCTAATTACTCTAGAAAGAAATACAATATAGCAAGACTACTGAAATGTTAATTATGTGATTCAGTTTTATTTTTTCTTAATGCAATGTTACTATTTACTTTATTGAAAATTATTTGAATTATTTGCAGTAATTGTATCAAGTCAATTAAACTTCAAATAAAGAAAACGTAACTTTATTTTGAGAATAAATGTTGACTCAAGTAATTACAGGGAATATACAGCGTGTCCCAAAATTGAAGGCTATACCAATAACCACATATTTTTTCGACAAAAATAATGCGACTGCTTCTGCCATTTTCTATTTGGACGTCCCTGTTTCAATACTGAGTGTTAAAGTTACATTTTAAAAAACTATTTTTGTTAATAATCCCATTGTTTTGTAAGATACACACTTGAAATTTTACACGTACTTATCTTATTCCGGCATACTTACCATGTAATTTTGATGAAAAAAATCGAAGGACGAATGGAGGTAACTGAGGGATGCAGTAGTACCCTTTATCCCCTCCAATTATTTCTTCTAAATACGCCTATGCAGCTTTTTCTTGAAATATAAAACGTAGAATTTTCTCCTCATCATTTTATCTCTTTTGTAATTTTTTGTTTAAATGCTTCGTTTTGAAGAAAAACGGCAATTTGTAGTGCCCATAAATCTATCATTCACTATCATTTTCAAGTGAAACTGACATTTTGTGGATATACCTATTATTACAATACCTTGGCAACTTAGCAAATCGTAATATTTACTGAATGAATAAATGCTAATTTTAAAATATAATATGTTCTCGTGGCCAGGACACATTATAAACCTTTTATTCAATTTCGTGTCGTTTATTATTTGCGTAATGTAATAAACATTGAAAATACTGTACAAAACATGGTGACATTTACTACCTATACTGTTACTCATCCATCATATTATTCAGACCCTTTCTCACTCCTTTCGAAATAGGTTAGGCTGACTGTCTATATCCCACGAAACAAGAAAGAGGTTCGCATAAGCTATGTGGATCACGATGGCATCGTAAAAGGGAAAATAAAGGACTAGGGTATAAAACGTATTTGCTTTTCTACCCAGACAAGCGTCATGCCGCTTTTAATATCGGCAAAAGGATTTATGTCTTTACCACTAACGTAATAAATGGATTATTTGCAGTGTTTGGTCAACGTTTACATAATATATAAGTTGTCGTACTTATCGCGGCGCCATTGAAGAATTGACATCAATGTGATGCCGCCGTACGGCATTCCAATGTTCCCATGTAGTCAAAAAATGGACAACTTTTTGCGGAGCAGTCCGATTGAGATGCGGTTTTCTGCAAAATTACAGGGAATTGTTTATAACAAAAGGTACATCTAACCTCTGTACGCTCGCAAATTTTTATTTGTTTATTTAACAAATGACCCATTTTTGTTGAACATATGGCAAATGTCACACACGATTCAACGAAAATGTCTGGGAAATGTTCTCTCGGGGGTTTTCGAGCTCCCTCTTTATCACTTTGGTGTTAGCTTTATTATTTATTGCGAAATTGTTGTAACTGGGCTAATTAATAAATTAAAAACTTCACCCCCGAAATCACTAGAGAACCGGAGTTTTTTCAAGAATTTCTGGCTTATTAAGGCAAACCATCAGCACAAGAGTTTTGCAAATATAATTGTTTATTGTTCGAGTGTTGCATCCTTGCTAATTAACAAATTAATAACATAATTCTCCAGAAATCGTTAGAAAATCGGATTTTTTTTACAATAATTCTGGGATCAATTGAACAATAAACAATTATATTTGCAGAAATCTTGTGCCGATGATTCGCCTTAAAAAGAGAGAAATCCCGGAAAAAATTTCGGGTCTCTAGTGATTCCGGGAGTAGAGTTATTAATTTGTTAATTAGCCAGGTTGCAAAAATAGAAAAATAAACAATTTCGTGCAACAACCTTGTACTGATGGTTCTCCTCATGATCCCAGAATTATTGCAAAAAAACTCCGATTTTTTAACGATTCCGGGAGAAGAGTTATTAATTTGTTAATTACCGAGGTTACAACAATCGAACAATAAACAATTATATTTGGAAAAATCTTGTGCCGATGGTTTGCCTATGACTGTAGTCAAACACGAAGCTGATGTTCCATTTCATTCATGTTTCATCCAACATTCTTGCAGTTTTATTTTTCAATTTCATGCTACACAGTGCAACAACCAAAATGGGAATGGGATGAGCCCCATTCCCATTCGGAAAGTTCGATTTTGTATCACTTGCTATTGGCCAAAAGCCCTTCTGTTACCGTTGAACTTTGCCGTCCACCAAGTCTCTTCAATGTCATTGCATTTGCTCCTGTAGTTATGTAGTAATGTTCTTCATCGAACGCATCTTTCAAAAATTTGACAATGTTATCCCGACTAAACACTTTAAACTTTGGTTCATAGCCTTTACTTTTTAGTTTGAGAAACGCTTCCAGTTCATAAAACTTTCTCCCATCTATAAATGATACTGCAGGAAACAACTACTCCGCGGACTAATGCCTCGACCGGCATTAAATTACTCCTGCACCGGTTTCAGGCTTGTTAGCCCTCATTAGTATGCCATAGGTGGGATGACTTACAATTGAACTGGCTGTTCTTTCATATGTATGTTCACATAAACTGAGTGCAAGTGAAATATAAGTGGTCTGCTTACTTTCTGCTCGGCCTAAGCGACTCGACTTACAGGAAGCGATCTACATTGCAGTAGGTACTTAACGCAGACCTCTCGCCCTGGGCGATGAGCCATTAAATCTGTAAATGATACTGCAGGAAGCAACTACTCCGCGGACTAATGCCTCGACTGGCATTGAATTACTCCTGCAGTATGTGTGTGAACAGCCAAGAACCCTTGTCGGACACACCACCAGATATAGACCGGTTTCAGGCTTGTTAGCCCTCATTAGTATGCCATAGGTCAATGCCGGTCGAAGCATTAGTCCGGAGTAGTTGTTTCCTGCAGTGTCATTTACAGTTTTAATGGCTCATCACCCAGGGCGAGAGGTCTGCGTTAAGTACCTACTGCAATGTAGGTCGCTTCCTGTATGCCGAGCCGCTTAGGAGGAGCAGGAAGTAAGCAGACCACTTATATTTCTCCCATCTATGTTATTATAAATTGCCATCATTAATTTTTACATTGACCACTTAGTCCACAGAGAATCAGGACTGTACGATTCAGACTGTAACAAAAATAAATCAATATGATTTATACTAGAACGTGGAAGAATAAATACGTACCATGTCTTGAAAGTAAGCCAACAGTATAGTTTCACTTATATTTTTGTTTTCAATCCAGTTAACTTTCAACCACTGCAGGAATTTGTCATATTCTTTTTTATACTTTGGTTCCGACTTTGTTGGTAGTAGTGCGGTACAAACTTTTTCAGCCTTTTGTAACAAATCGCCTGAAATCTCACTCCTCTCCAGGTTTTTATTTATTTTCACAAATTAATAAATTTTAAACTATTATTTACAAACTTGTCAGTTGATATCTCCATGGTAATCATGCCTACTTAATTATTAAACATCATTCATTTATTTTTGAAAACCAACAAAATTTGGGATTGCAATCTGTTGCCCTTGATAATTAACATCTTCATAATTCCCTTGATACTTAAATAACTATTACCCCTGCTACTGTTTGTTGTTGAAAATGGTTCGAATATTTACATTTAGCGAACAAGTTGACATGTTACTTGTTATAGGTTTCTGTGAAAGAAACTGTGTAAGTGTTGAGGAATATCGTGGGAGATTTCCAAATCGAGTGATTCCCCATAGAGAAACATGAAGACGGGCTTAAGAAACAGGAAAGTTTTTCAATAATATTCGAGAACGTTCTAGTATGTAAATGTTTATCTCGAGAATTCTGTACACCGCAATACTACATCCATATTACACCCAAAAATTGCAAGAGCTACTGTCTCAAGATTTGGATCTTTTGACATTTTGATAGTTTATCTTGCCGCTATTACTGATTGTTATTTCATTCAACCAGCTAAATGGAGAAAGCTGTTTGGAATTTCAACAAATTACTCTCTTTTGGTTTATGCATGGTGCGGCATCGCCTCATTTTAGTGTTACTGTTGGAGACTTTTTAAATTTTAAGTTTACAAGTAAATGGTTAGGATAAGGAAATAATTGTACCCTTAAAATTGGCTACCACGATCACCAGATCACAAATGTGATTACTTTCTTTGAGGAACATGGAAACATTTCGTTTATTCCTCGTCAATTGATTCCCGAAAAGATTTGTGAAATCGTAATACGAGTAAATATTACGTTATAAGAATCGGTCATAATTTATTGGACAGAGTAAATTTAATATTTTAAAACACCGTATTTAAAATATTCTGTATAGCGATTTTGGTGTCGCGAGTGATCCCCTACACTGTACTATATTTCTACAGTCCCTAAATTAATCAAATGTGTCAGTAGTTGTCTCATACATATCAAATTAAATACAGTTTTGGGTGAAGGCTGGAGAAATTATTCCCACTAGACCTTGATCCTATAGTAAGCATAGATATGGGCGTGTTAAATTAATTTTACCTGAGGGATCATCTACATTAAAATAATACTGGTATGTAGGTGCCACCCTTCCTGTGAAACATATGTAATTAGATATTACTTCGTGTATAAGTTGATTTCATGGGAGGGTTTTAATTAAATGTTTCACAAATTAAGTTTTTTATAACGTTAAGGCTGGAGTAGTTTATTTTCGCCTGATCAGTTAGCAAAATTGATTCATTCTGCTTTATCTTTGTCCGCAAGATGCTAATTCAAAGAACAGATTGAATATAGAGTTTCAAATAACGCTAATAAGAACATTACCAGAAGGAAAAACGTAAATAAACTCTAGTATTACAAAGGTTAAGACCAACTTTCTCTGTATTTCACGCAAGTACACAACTGGTGTAGTTCATCATATAGAAGAGTCTAGTGATTAATTTTTAAACGTTTCAAATTTTTACGGAGATATAAATACCCACATTTTGAGGACCGCAGACCAGATAGACAACTGACGTAACCTAATAAAATAAACCATATGATTTACTGACAGCGAGGTTGCCATATCATCTGTAAGATAAATAATATTTTAACATAAATTAAATTTTTGCTGTTGTTTCTAATTTTAAAATACTCGTTTTTAGCAATAAGTAAAGTAAAATTATCATAAACATATAAAATATGAATTTTCGCAAGTTCTATACTATGAAGTAAAGTGTTTAGGAGGTTACTTTGCTCACTGATTTCAAAAATTATCCATAACTGTGCATAAAAGCTCACCTACTTACTGAAAAACCAACTATTTACACAGTTATCCATATTTCACAAGCTAGTACCATTGTACACTGTACAAAGATTATCATAAATTATCCCCTTAAATTATTTTATGAAGAATAACAAAAACCTATGATTTTAACACATCTTCGAGTTAATTTTCGCCACATAACCTCAAACAACGTGTTAGTGCTAACTATTTCGTACTTCGCAGTTTCGTAATGGGTGAAACATATTTTAAAAATAAACACAAAGCATGGAATAACAAAATAACTAGCTTGATCTATGCGTTCAATATCAAGATAAGACAAAGTAAATTATTTAAAAGCAGAGTCAATCGTATGCAAAGAAGAAACTGGTATCGTAGACACAGGTAACAAACAGGTAGGTGTCACGAGCAGTAGGCGAAATGTCCCGCACTAACCCCATCCTCTGGGACTGATAGTCGAAGTCGACGAAGAGGTTACGTTGATCCCGGTGCATTAGTATGGTCCAGGGCAAAGGAATAAGCTGTGGCAAAAGTTACAAGTGGAAACAAAACATGTATTATTGTAGAATTGATTAGATTGATAATTTCAATACACGTAAATTGAAAGTTAATATGAGATACTTTAGCAAATTCTGAAACCGAACTAAGCTAATGGTTTCTTTAAATAATGTACTGCTTAACGCATCTGTTTTAAGAGTTGCGGCACTAAAGTATAAAACGTATTTAAAGCGTGTTTTTATTTCCACGGGCAGTGTTTTCTCTCAAGTGTCCTGTGCATTTAATTAATATTTTTTGTGGAGTACAGTGTGATTAAATAAAATATGGCGCATTATTCAAACAGTGAAAAGATTGACATGCTAAAAGCATACTTGTTAAGTATTGTGATAAATCAGTTGGAGTGATTTAAAAATGGATAATAAACAAATTCTACATTGAACTATGATTGTGAGTAGATAATCAGATTTATATTCTCAATTTGTTGGTGAGGTATAGGAATGACAAAAGGGAGAAGATGGCAGTTTATATTTTCATAAATTAACATATTTCAATCAATCTTTGTCTAAAAATTCTAGTTAACGTTGTTGAAGTCTATTCGAAGACATTAGTATAACACTGGCAACGCTGTGTGATTCTCATCCATCATGACTCTTAAAAATATTAGTATGGGAGTTGGATCAGCGGTCCTGAACAAGTTTTCAATTGATAAATCACGAAATTTATTTAAAATTTGACTTTTTTATTCCTAATTTAAAGAAAACTATTAATTATGTGTTCTGCACAGTGAACTGCATAGCTGGTTAAAATATTTGTACTTATTTAAGGTTCACCCTGTATGTGCCATTAAAATAAATACGTCTTGTTTATAAGAACATAAATATATCAACAATACTTTAAAATGTTCGTTCTGAGCTTCTGTACACCGAATTCTTAAGCGCAATCTACGACATCCATATCACATTAAAAACGTGCAAGAGCCTTACCTTAAGGTTTAGATGAACGAGCGATCTTTTGCGAGTTTATCAGGATATTAACTTTCACAAGAACATTCTTTTCACTGATGAGGCTTGCCTCATTTTAGTGCTACTGTTAGAGACTCTTTGAACTTTATGTTTCCAAATAAATGGTTAGGACGAGAAAATAACTGTCCTCAAGAAACGATCGTCATTTAATAGACAGTAGGTATATTCAATTTTCGCCGAAGAGCAAAATGATGTTTCAGAGAAAAATCTTATTTTAATTAATGCATTGTTTCTTGAAAAGTAACAAGAATAAAAGAGTGTTTTAAATTACATTCTGCACTGGATATTACCATTCTTTTTAAATTCGATTAATGCAAAAAAAAGTTTGATATAATCTTAAGGGTGGCTAACCGTCGAACCTTGTAGTGTTTTAATTTACTTGAATTCATAGTGAAGGAAAACTAAAAATAAACCTAAGTCATGTACTAAATTTGGTTATTCCAGGTTGGTTAAGTACAGATATATTAAATTTTTTCGAAATATTTAGCCCCACTTTGAAGACCTGTAACATCGCCTGTGTGCAACTTTGTATAGTTGGTTAAATTGAAATATTTTGGAAGCCCCTACATGCACCTGCTCTATTGGTTCTTATGTTGAACACCCTGTATAGTCGTCGATAAAATATATTATTTTACTAGTAAACTTTATGTACTTTGTATTTATTAAATTTACGTTAATTTCCTTCTGTTAACCCTTTTTGAAATTGCACCCTCTTCTACCCTCTGACCCTTGGCATCACAACGAGCAATAAACTGGTTAGAATTTGAATAAGGAATTTTATTCTGGCGTAATAAACAACGAAATGGAGTACTAAAATATTACCACCGTACCCTTTTACTCGGAAAATTACTTTTTATAAAAAAAAGGTTATAAGGAAAAAGTTAAACAGTATTATGTTTGAAATTGACTTATAATTTTAATCTAAAATCACGGATATATTATAGATGTTAAATGTTATCCTTTTAACAGTGGCGCACTCACCATAATATAGACTATATATAGACTACACAATTATTGTACAGATAAGTAAAATTACCTATAACAGATATTAATATTTGTTATTAACAATATTCTAGGGAACAGGCATTATTTAGGTGACAGGTAAATACCACAGTGGGTAAGTGTCTAATCATTTATGATTGTATCTTTGAATGAAAACGTTCTGTTTCATAGTATTATTGGATTTTGTCGATGTAGATTTATAAAATTAGCTATATACAATAGGTTATTCAAGCATATTCATATACAGTAAACCCAAAATATTGCAGAACATAACTTTGTTATATGACAGTATATGAAGATGACCCAGTATTTTTTTAATTGTTGGTACCTATATTTTGTGTATACAGAAACTAAAGTGAAATAGCGTTTTACTGCGTTTGATACATTTATATTATTCTCAGAATGGCAGTTATTTTACGAAAGGTTTTGTATACAGGGTGTTAAAAAAAGAGTATAAAATATTTTAGGAGGTCATAGTATGAACCAAAATAAGCAGAAAAGTCTTCTTAAACATAAGTCCGCAAAGTAACGGTTGCGGAGATAGGGACCACTATTCGTTTTTCAAACATTTTATTTTATTAGGAATAAACCGACAAAGGAAGCTTTTAACAAACAAAAAACAAAGTTACAGAAGATGTTCAAAGTGCCCTCCGTCCATTTCCAAGCAGGCACAACATCTTTGTCTCAACGATATTCGAACTCTTTCGAAAACACCTTCCTTGGTTTGGATTTCTTGACACTTTTGATTAATCCGTAGCTGCCGCTCTTCCAGGCTATATACATGAGTACCATACACTAATGTCTTCAAATATCCCCAAACAAAGAAATCTAGAGGGTTCAGATCATGCAATATTGGAGGCCATAAAACAGGTCCGGCCCTTCCTACCCATCTATGTGGAAAAGTTTGGTGTAAATGCTCTCTAACAGCCATGGAAAAATGAGCTGAAGCACCATCATGCTGGAACCACATTTGTTGCCTTTGATTCAAAGGAATGTCTTCCAAAAACTCATACAGTGTGGTATGCAGAAAGTTGAGGTAAGCAGCGCCTGTTAATCGGTTTGGTCAAACAATAGGACCTAGAAACCTGTCACCTACAATACCCATCCAAATGTTTAATGAAAAACGTCCCCGATGTCCAGATTCTATTAGAGCATGAGGATTTTCGTCGGCCAAAATATGCGAAAATTAAACACTCCATTTCTTGTGAACCCGGCCTCAACAGTAAAAAGAAAGTTTGCAAGAAAACGAGGGTCTTCAGCATAATGACGTAGAAACCAGCGGCAAAAAACCAAACGTGCTTGATGATCATTTATTGGATTTAAGGCCTGTACTCCTTGCACATGGTATGGATAAAGCAGTTGCTCATGAAGGATTCTCCAAACAAGAGGACCACTAATTCCTACCTCGGCTGATATTCTCTGCACACTCGTACCTGAACTCTACTCTAGCAGTGCTAGAATTTCTTCTTCTGCTCTAGGAGTGGATACCGACCTTGGTCTTCCGGATAAAAAATGGCACTGTTTGCTCAAGGAACTGGTATCACGCAATCTTTGGTGAATTCTTCCAAACATGGGTTGTGAAGGAATCTGGCGATTTGGATAAGCGTCAACATAAAGACGTCGTGCTTCGGTGGCGTTCCCATTAACACGACCATACATGAAATGAATGTCTGTTAATTCTGCGTTAGAATAACCAGCCATAGCGAAAGAAAACTTGTGCATTGATAACAACTGTCAAATACGTACTGTTTATTTCACTAAACATCAACCAACTATTATAAGAAAATACACAACGTTTTTGCAAAATAAAAAAAGGCTAGAAAACATATAATATTCCATATCTCCGCAACCGTTACTTTGCGGACCCATGTTCATAATATCTCCTTAAATATTTTACACTCTTTCTTAACACCCTGTATAATATTCACCAATATGTTATTTCACTGATTTCTAAATCATAGTTTTAGAAACATCTTGTGTGAATTAAGACGAATCTGGTAATGATTTAGAAAAATTTAATAATGACCTAGAAAGCCTTCTAGGTTCTTAGAACTCCTTCTTTCATACCTATTAATTAATTATAATGGTGTGATTTCTAGGTAATATTAATACATTTTTCAAAGATTTTCATTGTCAATGCAAGTACTGAAAAATTATATCAAACTATAATCTGATACTGTCGCCATCTGCAAGCCACTAGGGCAATTTTTGAACATTTAAAATAAATTTCATGTCTTGCTCCCTAAAATGATTAAAATTTCTATTTTCTTTTTACTAGAAATTCGGGAGATGCGATGCTGGCAAACATAATAATTAACTTTTTATTACACAACGCTGCATCTCTGCATCTGGAATTAAATTGATTATATCACAACTTGCAAAAGTGAAGTTCTTCAAGACCTGTTCCCTTAATTGCACCATTTACTCGATTCAACTTCTGGAGACGAGTTTTCAGCTTCAAATTACTCAAAATATTAAAAAGTCCTGATTTCATCCAGCTACCAAATAAAATTAGAATTATATATATCTTATGCAACTTGTTCAAACAATTTTATTTTATGAGAGAGAGATAAATTCAATTGGTAAATAAAATCATGAGGTGAAGCACTCATCAAAATTTATTTATGAGAAAGAATAAGCATATATTTTCAAAGGTGTGAGTATATAGGGTGGGTACTTTTAAGCTTTGATTAAAAATTTGGAGCCATTTTAACGCTTTCATCCACTGCTCAATGGGAAAACTCATCTAACAATGGCATATTCGATTTTATTCCGAAAATGACAATTCCGTTCTAAAAATTGTATTTTGAATTATGCAATAAAAATGTATGATTGCCATTCGTTTCCTGATACTTGTCAGGAATTATGTCTGAAGCTGAGGTAAAAGTGTTACCTTCAGCAAAACATCTACTTCGATTAATAACTTGTCTATTGGATTCATAGGTAACCATATCACAAATTCGATTGATTAATGATCCTTTCTTTAAGATTAATATCAATTGTCATTGATTTTATCTTATTCTTAAAAATATCAACTGCTTTTTTCAACAAAAACCTTCTATAATAACTTCAGAGAGCTTAGAACTCGAGGTCAAATCTCAAATTAAGACTGCCCATAATTTATATATTAGCAACGTTCAAAACATTTGGAAATTCATTAATAATAAAAAAGCACATCCAGAAGTCCAAATATCTTAACAGATACGCAGAATAGTTACACAGAATCGTATTCTATTGTTAATGCCTTTAGTTCATATTCTAGTACTGTATATACTATTTCGTAGATATGGATAACGGTTCCTTCAGTGGCAATATTCCATGCTTAAGTGTTAACTGTGTAACTGAACATTATATTGGAACCTTCATTAATAGAATTAAAGATAAACTTTCTTCTGGTTATGATCGAATACCAACCTTTTTAATAAAATACTGTAGAGACGTATTTGTATATCCCTTAATGATATTTTTTAACTTATGTCTAAAATAAGCAAATTTTTATACTCTGTTGAAAATTGATAAGGTGTGTCCAATTTTAAAATCCGAAAATCCTACACGAATAACTAACTACAGACGTATTTAAGTCATATGCAACTTCGCTAAGCTCTTTAAGATGTCCTTGAATGTTGCAATTTATCCTTCAAAGAGCAATTTCATTTCTCAATTTCAATCAACTGCTTCTAATTTTGTTTATTTTATTTTTTAAGTACTTGATGAACATAGACAAGTTGATGTAGGATACACCGACTTCACTCAAGGGCTTTCGTATTGACCATAACATTTTAATTACAAAACCTAATAATTTTGAATTTAGTGAACCTCTGTTGAAGTTACTTCACTCTCACTTGAAGATAGGCAATAATATGTTGCTTACATGATCATCATTCACAGGTCCACAAAAAAAAGTGGTGTGTGCTGAGGGTTCCATTATATTTTCTCCATGTATTTTTCCCACTGAACACGAATTTGAAGTCATAATGGCGGGTCGCATAGCAAATTTTAGAGAAAACCCATAAAAATCACATCAAAAGTTTACACAGGTCCACAAAAAAAAAGTCATGTGTGCTGGGAGTTAGACTATATTTTTCTTTTGTATTTTACCCGCTGCACGAATCTGAAGTTAACATTGGGGGTTACACAGCAAATATTTGAGAAAAACTAAAAAAATCGACAAAAATAACTTTCTCGTAATTTATGATACTCTATGATACTCTCTAAAACTGAAACAATGAGTAATGCTGTGAATTAGTGAATATTTACTATTATATAACTATCAGTATACCAAGGTAGCTGTAAAATAGTAAATATTCACTAATTCACAGCATTTCTCATTGTTTTAGTTTTAGAGAGGATCATACAGAACAAATTACGAGAAAGTGATTTTTATCGATTTTTTTAGGTTTTCTCAAATATTTGCTCTGTATCCCCGAATTTTAACTTCAGATTCGTGTTCAGCGGGAAAAAATACAAAAGGAAAATATAGTCTAACTCCCAGCACACATGACTTTTTTTGTGTGGACCTGTGTAAACTTTTGATGTGATTTTTATCGTTTTTATGGGTTTTCTCTAAGTTTTGCTGTGCGACCCCACATTTTCACTTCAGATTCGTGTTCAGCGAGAAAAAATACATGGAAAAAATATAAAGGGACCCTCAACACACACCACTTTTTTTTGTTGACCTGCGTTATGAATACTAAATTGCTCAAGAAAATTACAAACTATTAAATTCAATTTTAGTTTTCTCCACCATACCTCCATCCAGGCGAACAAATATTTCCAATATTTTCAAATTTTAAATAACTTTACATAGCTATAATTGTTTAACAACTTAGTATTAATAATTTAATTCACTTTTTGTACGTTAGTTGTTTTTACTATAGCCGCTTAAAATAAGACTTGGACAAATGTGTTTGACTAGAAGGAGGTATGAAGAGGAAACCTAGAATTTAATTTAGATAAACGTTTTGTAATTCGTTCATTATTTTTACTCTGACCGCAATTAAAAGTGTTAAGCTTGTGGTGTATCTGTTTTTTCTTTGTCCGATTAGTATTTGTTTTCACTTTCATGGCAATCATTAATATCACAGCCTTCTCGCATTTATATAGGTGTTAACCTGAAAAACCGGACACACTGTATGTCGTTCTTTAAACATGGCTGTGTTAATACTGCTGTTTTCATACTTGCTATTTCGCCTATTTGTTACGGAGCCTAGAGAATGACCACCTCGTATACTATTCACGTCATAACCCCATAATATTTTATATACAGCCTAAATGCGTGCTCTCAACTCTTCCTCTCCAAGTACTTAAATGTACGGCCGCGCTATTTGTGTTAATGGGGAGCGTACATACATTTCATTTAATTTCCTTTTTTCTTTCCAGATATCTGCATTGCAGGACTAATATCGGATCACAATGTCTGGACAGCAGGAGAGCATAAACAATGTGGCGTCCACAGGACACGCCAATCATCACAACAAAAGGCCAGTTGTCCTAATTTACCCAACGGGTGAGTGAATAACATACGTAGATAACGCAATAATGGAAATTCGTGGTGACTCATTGCGAATTTGAATCGAGTTTTCAGTGGCGCAATACGGCCTGACCGAATTAACACGTTTTTGTAGCTAATGGACTGTGTTTCCTGGTGTAATATCCTGAGTTTAGCTTTTTTGTTTTATATGTTCCATTTATATACATTATAACTAGAGTTAGTGCCAGGGTGAAGTCAACAGGGTTGAACTCGCGGGTCGTTGGTGTTCACAGCTGCTTTGCATTTCGAACTGGGCTTTTAGTTTTAGTTATTTACGGAACGCTATAATAGTCGGTGCTGCGTCGACACATTTGCATTTACATTTGTTGTAAGTTGTATTCGCAGTGTGCTTTTAAATAACTATTTATAAATAATAATAATAATAATAATAATAATAATAATAATAATAATAATAATAATAATAATAATAATAATAATAATAATAATAATAATAATAATAATAATAATAATAATAATAATAATAATAATAATAATAATAATAATAATATATATGCGGCCACAGCATATATCCAAAGACACGATTCAGCCTTACGGGTGTTGTATTATCATTTACGACAATCGTATGAGATAGACGAGACGCTAGTGCTGTCTTATGCTCCGGGGGATATAGAATCCGTTGTGGGGAATAAGAAGTGCCGAATTTATTGGAACTATTCATTCCCCACCCTCAGGCAAATTCAAGCCAAAAAGGCTGATGTAGTCCTCCTCGACTACCAGCTTAGGACGATGTTTGTGATTGAGTTCTCGGCTCCCGCAGAGAACAACATCGTCCTAAAAGAGGAGGAGAAACGGAGGAATTATCGAGATCTTCTCTCCGAGGTCCGCAGGCTGTATTCAGATCACTCTTTAAGATTGTGGTGCTAATTATAGGCGTCCTGGGTAGAATGAGACATATGTTGCTTTCTGACTTAAAGATCATACCCGCTTTCCGAAATTCGGCAGAGATCTTAGCTGGCAGAATACAGAAGGCAATCGTCCTTGGTTCGCTACGTCTGCTCAGAACACAAGATTTACGGGCGCAATGATTACTGACTCCAGTTGAGAGTGGTCATTGCTTGACTCTTCACAACATCTCCGAATGTGTCGGAGCTTCGGAAGGTGTACTTGAAAAAATAATAATAATAATAATTTTTTTATTGAGATGAAGAAATACATTATGTAATTTTCAGAACAGATTAGGATTATTTCAGAAGCGAAGTTTAGAAATTTGCAACCCAAATCTAGGAATTTTCAAAAGATGGGTGCATGACAGCAAGTTAGTAAATAATGGTAACTTAACAAACAATGATAAAAGAGAAATATAGTAACTAAATTACAAAAAATATACCGTATATTCATAAATCACTAGAAAAAAATTATAGTAAGGTTTATATAAAACTAAATAAATCCTATTAGCAAGATTGTCAGACAACAATTTCGTTTCCCAGTAGTATTGTGAATAATTTACTTCTAAACTTTCTAAATGACGTATTATTGATATCCATAATCAACGAATATATTAAATTTGAGATGCTGTAAGACAAGGCCTTTTTAAAAAATGAGTGCTTGTGCTTTGAAACTTGTATCTTGAATCTGCCTCTAGTGTTGTGAGTGTGAACGTCATATAAGTGAGTAATTTTATCTAATAGGTGGGTGTTTAGTTAATAATGATCTTATAGTAGAAACATGCTCGGTGAAAATATCTGCGTTGTTTCATATTTAACTACTTAATTTCTTTTAATTTTGGTATTACATGGGAAAAGCGTCTCAGTCCAAAAACGAGTCTAAAACAATTGTTTTGTATTATCTGTATGCGATAGGAATCCCATGCAGACAAACACGAATCATAAACAATATCAGCAAAATTAAAATGTGACGATACCAAGAAATTACGAGCAAATATCTTATATTTCTGATTCAATACTCAGTTGAGGGGAGAACTGGATGAAGTGAAGTAGCATGTCAAAGGTGAGAAGAAATCGACGGGAATTATTTCAAATGTGGTTTGACAGTGAAGACGTAGCTTATAGGGACCTACATATTAAAGGAAATAACCTGCGTGTGAACGCATTACAAATCCCTCTGACAAAACTTAAGTGACGAGAGATTTGAAGAGTCCGTATTTTTGTATGAGCTTACATACGCCTTTTATATAGACAATATCCCAACATTTTAGAGAACTCCAAGTTAGGTACTTTTTAGAAAAATATATGGACCGAAACATCTCTCATGAAAGTACGTTAAGACTAAAATATGTCGAGAGGATTCACAACGATGTACTGAAACGTGAAAACATTGCGCACAATTTCGTGTAGTTCGTTATATACGAAGCTACAAATGCTTGTGGGTGTTCTGTAGCCATTTTTTTAACTGGTGCGTTAAAAATTGACATTGCTTGCTAGTGACAGCCTAAAGTGCTGGATAAAACCAATCTCAATCAAGATAAAAGAAAAAATGATATATCTCACATCATGTGCTGCTTACGAGCTTAATTAGGTAACTGAGAGAATAAGGGAAAGTTTTCCTTTAGTAATCACTTTTATATAAACTGTCAAAAAAGTTTTCATTAAGACGCCTACAAGAAGGGGTGGTTTTAGGCAGGCTTTACCAGGCATACCTCTGCTTCCTGAATCAGTTATAACTACCTCGGGTACTTGGTTAGAAGCTGTAAACATATTATTTGTAGATTTAATCCTAATGACATCAGCGCCATACACACTGCATGACTTACTGAGGGACCAAAATATTCGCGATGACATACGTTCTATTAATAGATACTATGGTTTCTTAGTGAGTGCAGTAAGGAATCTGGAATCTCATGGACTATCCGTAAATGAACAAATTGACATAACGGATGTTGTACAAAAAATATATATATGATGCCAATAATATGCGCGCAGTCAGAAGTACAATAAAAGAAAAAATGCAAAGCGTATTACAAAAAATCCAGGATACACCATTTTGGTAAATTTATGTAAAGTTTAAGCTGGTACATATCAGGGGATTGCAACCAAAAACTGCCATCCTTAGTATCTTTTAAAACTATTCTTTGGTTGAAAATTGCCAAGACATGTCAAGAAAGATAACAAAGGGGACATATATTTTTAAATAAAATCTTAATTTCTGCCATCAACCCCTTAGCCGTCACCCCCTCTAAATTTTTAAATGGCACCATACCATAGGTGGCACATCGTTGCAAAGGTTATTTCATAGGGAATGCATTCTACTATTCATTTTGTATATTTGCGTGAAATTGAGATAACAAAAATAAACAACCTTTTTCTGTTTATTTTGGTTATACTACTGATAACAATACCGATACTTTTTTCCACATTCTCTTTTTGCCTCAGTCAGTCAACTTCCAGTTCATTTTCAATTAAAAGTGTCAATATGGTGTACACGACTGCCGAAAGAATCGAGATCGTGCGTTTCTATTTCAAAAATAACGACTGCGCACGAGCTGCAGCGCGTGCTTTCAATGAAATCCATCCCCATAAATTCATGGGTCATCAATAATATGTTTCAAAGTTGATGCAAACATTCATGGAAACTGGGTCAGTGACAAACAACGAACATCAACCAGAAAGACGAATTATTATTAATGAACCTGTTGATGTAGCTATTTTGGGACATGTTGCAATGGATAATAGTCTATAAATCAATTTTACCTGACATCAGGGGTTTCAACAAGTAGTGTATGAAGAATTTTAAAAATGCACAAATTTCACCCATACAAGACAAAACTTGTTTAAAACGAGGACGACAATGATCGAAGACTAGTTTTGCGAAATTATGTCTAATAATCTATTGAATAACGTAGTGTATACTTGTTGTATTGAACTTGTATAATATTTGCTTCAGCGATGAGTGTATGTTTTTTTGAATGGAGAAGTCAACAGGCATCACTGTAGGTATTGGTCCGATACGAATCCGCATCTCTTTAGAGAAACTTATACCCAATATCCACAGAGGCTTAATGTTTGGGCAGGTATTCTACCAGACCACATTGTTGGCCCATTCTTAATTGACGGTAATTTGACCGGCGCTACTTACCTTTGACTTGCTGTTGATCCGCTCATAACAGAACTACTGCAAAATGACGAAAATTTGCTTGAAAATGAACTAGTTTTCCAGCAAGATAGTGCACCTCCTCACTATGGGGTTCCGGTTCGGTTTCCAGGACGGTGGACTGGAAGACATGGTTCCATCGAATGACGGGCTAGATCACCGGACCTGTCTCCGTTGGATTATTTCTTATGGAGGCATTTGAAGTCCAAAGTGTATGCAACACAGCCAGCCAACATTAAAGATCTTAGGCAGGGAATAATAGAAGAATGTCGAATTGACGCCGCATGTTCTCGAAAATGTTCGTGAACTTTTTCAAAGTCGTCTGTATTACTGTATGGAAGTTAATGGAATCCATTTTGAACAATTACTTTAACGGTAATTCCTATTATTCTATAGTTTAACCAAATAAACAGAAAAAAGTTGTTTTAATTTTTGTATGTCTCAATTTCGTGCGAATATACAAAATGAATAGGAGAATGCATTCCCTTTGAAATAACCTTTGCAACAATGTGCCACATACGGTATGGTGCGATTTGAAAATTTAGAGGGGGTGACTGTGACGGCTAAGGAGTTGATGGTAGCAATTCGGATTTTATTTAAAAAGATGTCCCTTTTGTTATCTTTGTTGACATGTCTTGAAAATTTTCAACCAATAGATAATTTTAAATGATACTAAGGGTGGTTAATTATTGTTGAAAACCCCTATATAGTTCAGCCCTCAACAATTTATAATACAGTCCGTTGTCAACAATAGATGTTGAACGGTCATTTTCCCTACAGAAGTTAATATTATTTGATAAACGTCGCCGTTTCACTACAGAAAACTGAGAAAAGTACCTAATAATATATTTTAACTGCTTCCAATATGCCACAGCAATCTTTTTGGGTAGTGTTATCTTTTAAACAAGTTATCATACTTTATATATCCTTGCCTTAACCTTACTATTTGGTAATACTACTGTTGCCGCATATTTTCTGTGAACATATTAATATGTGAACTCCGCGCTCCACTATCTCAGGAGGCAGAGGTGTGCCTCGTAAAGCCTCCCTAAAAACGTCTTTAGGCGTCTTACTGAACATTTTTTCGACAGTTGATATAAAAGTGTTTACTAAAGGGTAATTTTCGCTTATTTTCTCAGTTATCCAATTAGTTACGTGTGCTGGACCATTCTCATTATAGTTATTTCGCATAAAAAATTTAGGAATTATATCACATGGTTTTTGCTAAAATAATATAAAGCTTCAAGAGGTGTAAATATAAACATAGATAATAAAATACTCAGAATTTTTTTAATTGGAATGAATTCCCACTCGAATTTATTTCACCGCATTCGAGAATCGAGGCCATGGGATGTTGTTTTTATTTAGACATGTTTAGACCTACCGCAGGTTACTATTCGTAAAACACAACAGTAACAATGGAACCGTACGTTGGGCTACGTAGTTAGAAGCAACGTCTGACTTTATACTGTACAGTAGATCTTTTTGACAGCAGGGAAGTAAATTTTTCTGAACCCACCCTAAATATGTCGTCCATGAAACATTATATTGACACAGAATTTGCCCCACTCACACCCATTCCTGTGGTACCTCGAAATGCTAAGATTGCCCCAATCGCCTCTACGCGATCCTAGTAAACAAACAAAATACCGTGTCTCGAGACGGGACTGGAAAAATGGGGAATCGACGAGAAACGTTCGAGTCATTCGAGAAAATGGATCTAGAGATACTAGAAAATACCTGGAATATTTGTTTGGTCTATAAAAGAAGAATAAACGGCCGAGTTAGTTAGTCTTGTATTACAGTCTTGAAAGTCTGAATTGGAGTGTTTAGAGCGATTTAGATAGCGATTAAAAGTGAAATAGTGTTTAGTTGAGTTGTAATTAGTGTTCAGTAGTGTACTGAGTAGTTGATAAAGATAAGTGATTAATTAACTGATTGTTTCTCTAGCAGTAGAAAAATTCGGATTGGAAAATCCGTGACAATATATTAATATAAATATGCTAATTGGACAGAAAATGTTGGTTTGAAGTTTTCTAAACAATGTAGTCAATGTAAACAGAAAACCGATATTTCAATATTATTATACTCATATACAGGGTGGTCGCGACGTAATGGGCCAAAATTCATGACTAGATTCCTGACGTGAAAATATTGCGATTTTGACAAACTCACCTTAGTTCAAAAGTTGATACTTACAGAGATACAGGGTGTTTAATGCAAAATATTATATTAGTTTTTTCTTATTTATTTCATAATAAATGCTCATATCGAGATGAAATTTTGGTGTTAGGGGTTTTCTGGGGCGAGAGATTGAAATATATCCATGGTTTGCTTGTAGCTCATAGAGAGCGCCACCTGCGCTAGGTCGAATGCGTTGAAAACGACAGAACTTTTTTATCTTTCAAAAATCTAATTCTCAGGTAGCAAATTCTGATTTTACAACTTCTTTTACATAAAAAAGCTATACTTTTCGATAGTCGCTATCTTGCACTGTTCTCGTAAAATTTGCCATTAAAAATTCCAATGTATTTGCATTCAATTACAAATCGGCAAAAATTTTCAAGTAGGCTTATGCTAAAATTCAATTTTGACATTTTCCACTTATCTTAGTGCTGTCAGTAATATTACAGTATTATTCGTGCCTTATTAAAAGTATTCTTTACTTTATGATCTAAATCGTAGTGCGAGATAACATGCCACGCCACAATTTATTTCCAAATGGAGAAATGCGCGATATGGTTTGCGTTTATGCGCAATCAGATTATGTTGGACGTCGAGCGCTTCGTCCGTATTCAGAGTTGTATCCGAATAGAAGGCAACCAAATCGGAAACTATTTCAAGAACTTTTTAATAGGAGAAACTGATAGTTTTCGTCCTAAAAGAGACAACGCAGGGCGTACTGTTACAGTTCACCAAGAATAAAAAATTTTAGTAAGAGTGGCAGGAAATCCAGAAGTTAGCAGCAGCAGGTAGCTAGAGAAACCGGTGTTAGTAAAACAACAACAGTTCTCAAAATCTTTCACAAGGGAAATTTATATCCCTACCATTTTACACCCGTGCAAAATCTTTTAGCAGCAGACTTACCAGCTAGATTACAATTTGCTCATTTTATGCGCAATCAGCAAAATCTTGACCAGGAATTTTTGGATAATATACTATTCACTGATGAAGCGACCTTTACTCGTCGAGGAATTTTCAATTTTAGAAACAAGCACATATGGGATAATGAAAATCCTCACGTAGTCAGTGAGCGTCACTTCCAACATGAATTTAAGATAAATGTTTGGTGCGGAATCATAGGAAATCACATTTTGGGTCCACATGAGCTTCCTCCAAATCTAAATGATGACTTGTATTTAGATTTCCTGCAGCACCATTTAGTTGACTACCTCGACAATTTACCACTGAATACACGGCAAAATCTATTTTTCATGCAAGATGGAGCTCCCCCTCATTATTCTGTCAGAGTACGGAACTATCTTGACCACATTTTTCCGGATCGTTGGATCGGTCGTGGGAGTCGAATATTATGGCCTCCTCGTAGTCCTCACTTTAATCCTATGGATTTTTGTTTTTGGGGCTACATGAAATCAGTTGTCTATAGAGAAACTATAAACACCCGCGAAGAGCTATGGCAGAAAATTGTAAATGCCGCCGAACCATTTCGTAACAAGAATCTCTATTTTAAAATACGGCAGTCTTTGAACAAACGCGTTAATAAATGTATTGAAGTTGTTTAACATTTATTGTAATATTCGATATTCAATTGTTCATCACAATTTATAATTTGAAATAACCTCTTGTTCTTTTTGACATTCGTACCTTATTTTGATTACTCGAATTACCAAAGCTAAATATCTTGAGAACGGTGCAAGATAGCGACTATCAAAAAGTATAGCTTTTTTGTGTAAAAGAAGTTGTAAAATCAGAATTTGCTCCTGAGAATTAGATTTTGAAAGATAAAAAGTTCTGTCGTTTTCAACGCATTCGACCTAGCGCAGGTGGCGCTCTCTATGAGCTACAAGCAAACCATGGATATATTTCAATTTCTCGCCCCAGAAAACCCCTAACACCAAAATTTCATCTCGATATGAGCATTTATTATGAAATAAATAAGAAAAAACTAATAAAATATTTTGCATTAAACACCCTGTATCTCTGTAAGGATCAACTTTTGAACTAAGGTGAGTTTGTCTAAATCGCAATATTTTCACGTCAGGAATCTAGTCATGAATTTTGGCCCATTACATCGCGACCACCCTGTATAGGTATATAACTTATACCTGATAAGACAGTACATTGAATAATAAAAAGTACTGTTTTGATGACACGTGTTACAAAAAAGGAGGTATGTCCCGGATATGTACAACGAGTATATGCAAATATTAGTTTTTTTAAATGTTTTTCTGCGCTCTAAGTAACAAAACACCACGTTTCTACTCCCTTAAAACAGTGGATGAAAGGGATAACACCCCTCTTGTAAATTACGATAAACAAAGCACCGCCTTTCGCATTATTTACATCAGAGCTTAAGGTTCGACTTGCCAGTTTTATCACGATACTTCGTAACGTCCCGAAGCCGGAATTTACATGGAAAGCGCGATCTAAGGGTTTGAGAACTGTTTAGCTTAACTTTCGAAAGACTAAGAAACTGCGTTATTCTTAAAAGATTATACAGAATGAAGTCGTTCTATGAATATAAATCTCGAAGCATGTTTTGTATGTGTTCCAGTTACTCCATTTTCTGCCTTCGTCGTTATCAGTTTGTCCCAGAAAATTGGGCCTATTTCTACACATCTCTAAGCAACAGTATTTAACCATATTATGCGCTTTTGAAGAAGTTTACTTGTTATAAAAATATGCAGGTTGCTCCCGAAGTAATGGGCCAAAATTCATGGGTATATTCCTAAGATTAACATATTGGGATTTAGTCGAACTAGGTTTACTCTAAAAGTTGATAGTTAAAGAGATACAGAGTGTTAAATGTAAAATATTATTTTAGGTTTTTCTTAACTCATTTTTTAATTAATACAAAGTTTAAGGGTTTGGGCTTTTTTAGGTCGAGGAATTGAAATGTGTTCATAGTTTGGTGCATACATGGTTAACTATGACTAAGTACAAACATTTTAACCACGTGCTCAAGGAGGCCTAAAAGACAAAAAAAAATATTTCAGAATTTTAGGATATTTAAAAAATGGGGCAAAATAAACTTTTTCTGCAGAAAGTCGGTAGATCCATAGTCAAAGATTACATCTGTCAACAATGTCAACTACCATGCGGTCGTTTATTTTGCAGCGTTTCTAAATGCAGAAATGACAAAAAATAACTTTTTTATTACTAATAATACCTGATAGATAGGTAACAGTTAATCCAGTTAACTGCAGTATTTTTCATTCGCTTTTCATTATTTACCGCAAACTGGCAACACTACATTTTCATCACAACCACTCACTACCGATAAAACACACTTCCCGTAAGTATAGTTAGATAAAATGCATATTTATTATAAGAAAATCGAACGAAAGGAATATGTAGGCACTAATAGATAATAGAAAACTTTTAATATACCCGCGGCAGTCTTGTCCCATAACCTATAAAAACAAACCGGCAAACTATACGGTGGGAAAATATCTGTACCCGACACAAATTCCATTATTTAATAACTATAAAACGTTTAAAATTAAAATAAGGCACTAAAAACTGAAGAAAAACACAAAACTACACAAAACACAGACATTTAATTATGACACCAATCTGTTGCTGGTTGTCTACTCTGACTCTGTAAACGTAAAACGTGCGGCGAACGGACCGCATAGGCGGCGTTAAATAATGGATTTAATATAATATCGAAGAACAATTTGAAATTTACTTATTTGTTGCTTGGTTAATATAAAATTGGTCAAATAATTCGATAATTACACAGTGATATAAAATCGAACTTTCCGAATGGGAATGGGATGAGACCAATTGCAAATGAAAGTTGACATCCATAACAAAACCTTGAAGGGTTTTTTTAGTTCAGTGCGAGATTTTCTTTTCACGCATTTGTTGATTTTGTAACGCTGTCTAACAAGGAAAGATCATTGAAAATTTGATACAATAATGCTTTTTTATTTTTATTATCCTGGAAAGTTGTGGTATCTTACTGTTTTTGGGGTCGAGGAATTCATATTGGATATTTATTTTTACCTAAAACTGACGCTAGATGGCGATGTTAGACAAATAGTGCTATTTCTTGTAAATTTTCAATAAAAAAAAGGTTTTGTTATGGATAATGTCAACTTTCATTTGCAATTGGTCTCATCCCATTCCCATTTTGGTTGTTGCACTGTGTTATTATTATATTATTTCAGGCTGGTAATTTAAATAGGAATCTTAGAGGTTTTGAGGTCTAAATTTTGATGCATTTCTTCCAATTGCCGTTGTTGCATTATGACAATAATAATTATTTTACTCTTCAATCTTAATAAAATATTTCAAATTATAGCGAAGGTGCCGTTATCGATCATGTACGTATTCTGTACGACCTTAAGATAGGGACGAGAAAAAATTTAATAAACAAGAGTACTTTTTATTTAGTCAAAGTACTTTGTATGTTACTCAAGAAAACCGATTTTCAGCGACGTCCTTCAGGGATATACTCCGTGGGAAAGGCCTGTAGGAAAAAAATGTATAGGAACACATCTTATTTTTCCATGTTCTATCTACACCCGAGAAATATCCCAAATTTTTCTGGACACCCTGTATATATACCAAGATGTCTGATATATGTTGTACTTATGGTAACTGCTAATGATCTAAACGAGAAATAATTTGCCATTCAGGTTGGCTTTTTCTTCACTATTTCACTTCAAAGTTACCATTTGTCGAATCTGTCAAAAAGTTATTTTTCTTTTACATCAAAACAGCTATATACTAAATCATAGTTAACCCTGTATAATGTGGAAACAGACTTGATATAGAGATTAAACTTGGGACTGACTGTACAACGAATGCTGTAAAAGTAGCATCAATAGGAGAATAAAACTTTTTGTTTATGTGCAATGGTAGTTGAGTATTGATTGGAAATGTTGTATTTATTTACCTTGACAGATCAAATATTTCGCTTCTAGTAAATGGGAGTGCAAAACATTACTAAAACGATACACACAATGAAATGATCGTTGCTATTTTTTAATTCTGTTAATTAATGAAAATCAAAACTCGTATAAAAGCGAAATATGCTGCATTTTTTCATTAAAGTTATTGAAATATAAAGTTTTATATGTTATAGTTTTATAAAGGACATTATTTCCGACTAATAAAAAATTATTCACTGAACAAATGGTTGTAGGCAAGAACTGCAATAAAAATTCTATAAAAGCTGCAGTAAAAATTAATAACTGTCGGTTTAAAGCGACTGAACCTACGGAACCTTCATTCTATTTGATAAGACAAATACTTAAATGCTAGCCATCTTCTAGATATACGAGTAAACAAAAATACCAGAATGTAGGTCAGACCAAATGAAATTCTCTCTTTATTTATATTACCGTATCTGTCTTCCTTCAAGTATAAAGCAGTCTTAAACTCTGTACAGGCTGATTGTCACTAGTGTTCCAAAAATTATTTGGCGTCACGAAATAAATTGTGATTATACAGAGTGTTATAAAAAAGTATGTATGTTGAACGACTTTATCCAAGACGCGTTAAATTAAGAATCAATGTTAAAATTTTATTTTCGATATTTGTAAATTACTTTTTAAAAATCCATATTATTATTATTATTATTACACAATAAAAGAGTAAAGACACAGGCCTATGAACTCTGTACAAAAAGTATACAACATAGAAATAACAGATAATAACAGTGAGAGATGGCATCATATACCATATGATAAGTAACTTAAAATTAGGATACAAATTAAGAAAACTAAAAGAACAAACAAACAAAAAAACACCTAATCTAATTCTAAAAAAAAGCAACTAATACATAATGAGCAGAATTACATATTGAACACAACTTCATCAATTTTATTTTTAAAGACGTTTAGTGAAATAGCATTAACAGCGCATCATTGGGTAAATTATTCCATAAAGTGAAAGCACGGTTAGAGATAAAATATTCTCTACAAGTAGTAGAAAAGTTTTCACTGGATAACTTGAATATATGTCCACGTAAACGGGAATTAGTATTAAGGTTATACAATTATTTTAAGTTTAGATGCATTTTGGAGATCGAGGTCGAGTAGAGGGCGCCAGAAAATTATCCCAGTATTGGCCAGTAATGTTGCCTAAAAGTGCCTCAATTCATGTTCGGTAAAACTTTGTGGACAGGGAGCCCTAGAGATGCAGTCACTTTTTCGGAATTGTGTTGATACCTATATGTTCTGTAGTACATTTTCCAGCCACATATCGCAAGAAAAATCTCCCAGCGGCATTTTTACGTCGCAGATTGATGCATTGTCGACACATTTGTACAGTATTGACTGAAAATGCTTCTTCCATGATCATCAAATTTCTTGAAATATGTGTTTTCCTATTCGGAATGAGGAATTAATTTATTGCATCGACAAGCACCTGAGACTCCCATGATGGTTGCAATATGTAAAGAATTCAAAATAAAACGGTCAACGTATAAATTGAAATATTAAAATCGTGAATTTTCTACTTTAACTTGTAAATATTACTCATCCGGTGCTTTTTAAAAAATTCTTTGATGTGGTTTTTCTTCATGATCTTTGCCTTCTTTGGTTAATAATTTCTTGATTCTACTATCAAATATGAAGTAAGTTTGCTGTACTTCGAAATATGAATACCACTTTCAACATTGATTTTAGCATGGAATATTTTGTCCACATCGAAGAGACAGCCAACTTTTTCTCCACATTGAAAAAGTAGGATAGTAGCATCTCTTTTGTAATTGCTCTTTCTCCTATATGCCCATTTCTTTTCGCCAGTTATCGAACTCCACCAGTTCCTTCTTGTATACACGCTTTTCGCTGGTAACAGACGTAATGACACACTCTGGACACACACTCTATTCGAAGGATTTGATTATGAAAATATGAGTACCATATAATAGACGCATATTCTAATTTAGACCTGACAAAAGAATTATACACAAGCATTAATGTTTGATTATTTTGAAAACTGACAATTCCTAATTACAAGCCCTAACATTCCTAAAGCAGATGAAACCGTTTAATTAATATGAGTATTAGATGAAAATTTAGTATCAAAGACTAATCAGACAAATCCTTCACCGTATCGTATCGTGCCAGTATCATACCATTTATTTCATAATCAAATTTGATTGGCTGTTTTTAATGTAAAAGATATTGTTTTACATTTTGGACCATTTAAATTCAATATGCTAGTAGTACACCAGTTTTCTACTTTTTTTTGTTTGAGTTGCTATAAACTGAAAGTCTTCGATGGTGTCAACTCTACGATATATTTTTAGATCATCAGCAAATAGCAGAAAATTACAATTTATAACCTCAGTAATATCATTAATAAATAACAAGAAAAGCAATGGCCCTAAATTCGATCCCTGTGGGAATCCAGACGGAGAATAAAAATACCTAGAGTCAAAACCATTGTATGACACGAACTGCGATCGGTTACAGAAATATGATGTAAAAAATGTTGCCTTGGAAAAGTCATTAAATATTACATCAACTTGACCCTGATCATCAGTTACACTAGACACATAATGAGAAAATGTTACTAAATTGGTAATTACCGAACGATTTTCCATAAAGCCGTGTTGCATTGGACTTATATAGTTTTTGACAAATTTAATGGATAAATCCGGTTGTACAAAGATATTTCAATCACCTTTGCAAAATTGCAAAGTATAGAAATAGGTCTATAATTAGTCAATACAGAGCTGTCACCAGATTTCAGCACAAGACACACTCGAGCAACTTTCCACACATCAAGAGAGGTATGACTTATTGTGATACTCAAATTGAACAATATTAATAAAGGCTGAGCAAAAACATATCTACAATCCTTAACCAAGAAACTAGGAATCTCGTCATGACCAGAGGTCATCTTGTTCTTTAATTTATTTAAAGCAAGCAATACATCAGTTTCAGAGAGCTCGGTAATATTTAAAGTTATTAAATTCTGAATTTGAAAAATTGCATACTGTGGAGGTAGAGTAAACACTGCTGAAATAGTCACTCAATCCATCTACAATTGTCTGAGGTGTATCGAATACAAAATTATCATTGACCAGTCTGCCAGGTATTCTAGTATTACCCCGTTTTGCTTGAATATAATTCCAGAAATATTTAGTATCAGTTGAGATTCTTCTAGTCTGGGACTTCACTAAAGTCCTTAATCTCTTGAAATTTTCCAAGTAAAATGTGATGTTGGTATTATGAAATTTGTTTAAGTAATTATTTATTCAATTTAATATTTTTAATGATTTCATACGTATACCATACAGGATATTTATGAGCTTTGTTTTTAAATTTAGGTATGTGTTCATTAAAAATTGTGACTAATTTTTTATAAAATGGAATGAAGAAATTCTCAGCACTCTAACTCAATTTTTGTGTCGATTTTGCAGATGTTTTCACTTTTCTTGACAAATAAACAAACGCATGTCACAGAAACTATTCTAAGACTTTCTAGTACTCAGCCGACAGCCAATATTCTTGATTAAAATAAATTTGTCAAATATGTCAAAACCATAATTTTGCACCTGCTCTCAGATGGATTTTACTCTCCTAATTGACCGGTTTTGGTCGTGGCAGTGGATAAAACGTTGAGTTACATTCGGCCAACTAGTCTTTAATCCTCTCTAAAAATTGTAACTCCATTTTGCGCCTCGAGTGTCTATTTTTCTCGAGGATAAAGAGCTTGCTCTGCACCTTTGGGTTCAATCTATACTAGTTATAATAACGGTAATTAAAACCATATAACCGCAGAATTCTATTTAAATTATCCAGATCCCGTGGTTCAGTACTTCGAATTTTTAAACGTCATTAATTGTGCCTCTTCTTCTGACAGTCCTTTGGAGAGCTTTCCATATAATTGGTATTGCCAGAGCCATAAAAGAAACCTAATGTTATATTTGTAAAAAGTAACAGTGATGCATTATGAGCAAGAGACCTCTCCAGTTTTAGAAGGCGTCTGTTAAGCTCCGGGCACTCGTCGGGGTCGTATTTTATCCAAATGGCACTGCAATGCTGCATTCTAGAGAACCGCACGTCATGCAATGCAGAAACTAATGAAACACACAGAAGTGTTGATAAATCCAATTAGATACTGGTACGCTAACTGTACATCAATACAGACAGCAAATAAAATCGTTTAAATTCCGTTTAAATGCCCTGTAATTAATGCAATTCGTAACGAGTGCATTCCTAGAATTTCGTTAGTTGACCTTCCGCCGTCGCTTCTATCGGATTTAAAACAAAATCGATATTTCAAACTAGCGGAGGCGGATGCAACTAATTGTGCCGATGCATGAATGCTGGTACCAGCCAGGCTATCACTTGCTTTGGTTTTATTTTTGGCAAAATTTATTCGAAATCAACTCATGTTGCACAAGTTCTATATTATCGACGGCAATAGGAAATTATTGCCCAACAAACAATTAAAGTTAAAATTACGTTAACCTCTAAATTGGTCAAAACCTTTTCATGACCAATTCCGTATAAGGAAAGTTTACCTTCGTTGGCCTTTTTCCTTGTGTGGGGAAAAAACTAAAGTAATATGGAAGTTAATAATTGGTCGGCAAGAATTTTATTCCAATAAGATAATTGGACCTAAAATAAATACGGACCAATTTTATGTTAAAATTTCAAAATATAAAAGACATTATTACCAAAATATACCCTAATTATGCCCTTTAAATGACATACTTTTGCCAGAGAGAGACAACATTATATGTTTGATTTTATACATTCTAATAGCGAACAGGGATAGGAAGAGAAAGAAAGCCTATGAGTCAGGGTACTAAGCTACAAGTAGAGTAGGACTTAGTATATTTATAGATATTTAGATTTTAATATAATAAAGTCTGTATTTTTGGTTTCCATTCATCAAATTGTACAACCCAGGAAATTTGTTAGTATAATGTCATGACCAAACTTTTTACTATTAATTTTAATAATATTACTATACTGAAGAAAAATCTGAAATAAAAACTGAATGTACTTCGTGATAAAATGTGTTTAATAATCTTTCGTCATAAATGTATTAACATAATTTTAATGTGTAATCAATTAGAAATAATGAACAAAACATTTAGTGTTTATTACAACATGGCCGCTCAAATAAAATCAACTTTGAACTCAATTTGTCTGTAAATTTTAACGTATAGGGCAGATTGTCTATGCCAAATGATGATATTTTAATGGTAATTTATTACCAATTAAATTATTACTAGGTACCTACATATAAAATTCTGCTCTTGGATTTATTTGTGATTGATAATTCAAATTAAAGCCAATAATATTATGTATGCGTAATAACAAAAACAAAATAAATATTTTCGAACGAAAATCAATTCGAATTTCAATTCACGTGCACTACAGAATTCATCTGACACGATAACAGTCATAAGAATACTTATATATGACGTGTTTATGGATATATTATGATAATTGATTTACATAATATGCAGTGTTGGCTTAAATTCATTTTTTTCAACTCTGTAATATTGTGTAGGGCTTGGTTTTCACTGCAGATCGCCAAAACACAAAACAATTTCTACGCGCTATTACTTGAAGATCTGTCGGAATACATATAACAAGAAGCTTGTTCCCTAAAAGACCTTTATAAGACACACTTACGTCAAAGTATTATTAACAAGTAAATTTGTACCATAATATAATAGAACAATATTTTTATTACGTTAATTGAAATGGTCAAATATTTTTTAGAAGCGATCATTACATAAATCTATAGTAGTATTACAATAATTTAAATGACAAGAGAGAGACGCAAGTACACACATGAAATAAACAGACTAAAATAACTAATCTACACATACAAATAATATACAAAATAATCAATAGGTGGGTCGCCGACGAATGACAGCTAGAGGTATTTCATGTGTAATTCAATGCTAGTCGGGGCATTAGTCGGCAGAGTAGTTGTTTCCAGGAATTGCGTGTTTGCAACATATCGTTATCGCCGTTTCGCGATAAAGGTCGCTAGCTTTCGATGGTTTCTACAGCAATGTAGAAAGCGTGTGGCATTTTAGTCCGGCATGGAGTAGCGAATGGCCGCTGGACGTAGCTATGCTACTGTGCTCTCGGGTTAGACAGACTTAAAACAGCTAAAATTGTTCGTCGGTCACCTCACCTATGGCATACTGATGAGAGCTCGAAACCGGTATATGTCTGGTGGGTCACCAACGAATGCCTTGTGAATGAGGGCTGTTGCTTGAGATTTTTATGGTGTAATTCAATGCTGGTTACTAGTTGTTTCCTGGAATTCCCTCTGCGCCATGAAATGGTTTTTGTCGAAATAGTAGGCTACTCTTCAACTAATTTAAAAAAGCTTCTATCAAATTCAAATCATTTTGCCGATGCCTTGTAAGTTCTTGTCGTAGTATTGAAGATCTGGTGTAGCGAGAACGTTGGAAGGCTTGCACCAAAATTTACGGATCTGGAAAATGTTGTCTATAAGGGAAACGTTTCCGATATTTGACTGAAATTAGTCATTACGACTAACTCACGGAACAATCCAAAGGCTTTCGTTTTTCGTTTTTCGCTGTGCCCATTTTCTTTAAATTTTCAAAGAGCGTACAAAATGGGACTGGGCCAAATTTCACTATATTATCTCTATTCTTTTGGAAAATACTAGTTAATAATAGTCAACAAGACCTAACCTTTCACCCTGTATGTCGAAAATTAAATGTTTTAAGATACATGTTACTTTAAAAAAATTTTCTTTTTATTATTTTGGTATCTAGAATACACAGTTAAATTTATGGTACTACTTTTGAAATCACCTTGTATAATTATACAAGGTGTTTTTAAATAATAATTCGATATTTGATCAAATCTCAATTTAACTTTAAATACCATGAACGAAAGTTGACTGAACACAACAAGTAATATTACACAGATTTATTATGTTATTATTAGTAACTGTAACATATTTTGTACAAAATGTATAAAATCAAAACCTGTTAAACTATGATTATGGAAATTTTACGCATCCTAATAACAAAACAACTTTTATTGCAATATGTAAATAATTACGTTTTATATGCTACACTCTGAATTACCGCTTTCCATAAATTACCATTTTATATTCTTGCGTGAAAAATAACTGCAAAAGTAGTGTCACCTTTCTTTTTATTATATCCACGTATATTGAATTTATGGAATTTACTACATATTTTGTAGCCAAAATATATAGGACTGTCACGGATTTCCCAACCCGTCTTTTCTTTCACTTCCAGAAAAACAATCCGTTAATAAATTACTTCTTTATTAACTACTGACCACTACTAATTACAGGTCAACTAAACACTTATTTAATTAATCGCTATCTAAATCACTTTGATATCTCCAACTAAACACTTTAATTCAAACTGTAATACAAGACTTATACAAGACTAACTAACTTGGCCGTTTATTCTTCTTTTATAGACCCAACGAATATTCCAGATATATTCCAGTATCTCTAGATCCCTTTTCTCGTACGACTGGAACGCTTCTCGTCGATTCCCGATTATTCCAGGCCGATCTCGATCACGGCATGTTGTTTGTTTACCAGAATGGCGTAGGGGCGATCGGGGCAATCTTAGGCAATTCGCGGTGCCACAGTCGTCGGTTTGGGAGTGAGTGGGGCAAATTCCGTGACACTGCCCCCTCCTTAGAACCGATCGTCCCGATCGGCTACACCTCTATACGGGGACAGACGCTCCAGATGGACGACCTTCATCTTACTCCTGGGAGTCCTCTGTATCCGGTAGACGACATCATTGATTCTTTTAATGACGGTGTAGGGGCCCTCCCAACGGTTCTGTAGTTTAGGCGATCTTCCTTTCTTCCGCGTGGGGTTGTACAGCCACACCAGGTCACCTTGTTGGAATCCGACTGTATTGGCCCGGACGTCGTATCGAGTCTTCATGCGATCGCTCTCTAGTCGCATTCGAGTTCTGACTTGGTCGTGTACGGCTGCTAGTCTTCGTTCTAGCTCATGGGTATAAGTGTCTGGCTCTGTGGGCTGTTCCGCAGGACGACCAAATACCAAATCTGCTGGAAGGCGAAGCTCTCTTCCAAAGATGATCCTTGCGGGAGTCTTCCCAGTAGTTTCATGGACAGCTGAGCGGTAAGCTAACAGGAAGAGTGGAATGAGCTTGTCCCAGTCTGTCTGGTTTTCGTTCACAAACATCCTCAGATTGGTTTCTAGTGTGGCGTTGAAGCGTTCCACCATACCATCTGACTGGGGATGCAGTGGGGTGGTCCTGGTTTTCCGGATTCCCATAAGCTCGCAGACCTTTCGGAACACACCTGATTCGAAATTTCTGCCCTGATCTGAATGCAGTTCCATGGGCACACCAAATCTGCAGAACAGGTTGTTGACTAGCGCTTCTGCTACGGTTGTGGTCTCTTGATTGGGAAGGGGGTATACTTCCGGCCATTTGCTGAAGTAGTCCATGGCGACTAACAGATATCGGTTTCCATTTTGAGTTTTCGGAAATGGGCCAGCGATATCAATGGCAATTCTTTCGAACGGTGCTCCTACGATGTACTGGCGCATTTTGCCTCTGGAACGGGTCTTCGGTCCCTTGCTGGCTGCACATATGTCACATTTTCGGCACCAATCTTCTACATCCGTCCTACAACTCAACCAGTAGAAACGCTCCCTAATCTTCTGTAGAGTCCTATTGATACCGAAGTGTCCACCACCAGTACCTCCATGTACTTCCTGCAGCACTTCCTTGACCCGGGACCTCAGGAGTAGTACTTGTTTCTTGACCTCCGTTCCGTCATTGTTCTCCCATGCTCTTTTTAGGACACCGTCTTCCAACACCAAGGAATTCCATTGAGCCCAATAGCTCTTTAATGTTGGGCTTTTACTACTGACTTCAGCCCATGAGGGTCGGTTGTTGGCTTCTTTCCAGTCTAATAACGGCTTGATGTCACAGTCAGCTTGCTGGTCTTCCCGAATCGCCGCTGAACTCCATCTGTCTTCAGGTTGGGCTGCTACCACCTTGCAAGGAATTGATGAGATGTCCTCTTTCCTTTCAAGACTACTACAGTGCTTGCAATTGACAGGACAGGGTCTCCTAGAAAGGGCATCTGCATTTCCATGTTTCCTGCCGGCTCGATGTTCAACAACAAAGTGATATTCTTGCAGCCGTTCCAGCCACCTAGCCATCTGTCCTTCAGGGTTCTTAAACTGGAGCAGCCATTTAAGGAAGCGTGATCCGTTCTGAGGAGGAATTCTTGGCCATACAAGTATTTGTGAAAGTGTTCTAGACTCTTGACGATGGCAAGCAATTCTTTCCGAGTCACACAGTAGTTCTTTTCGGCTTTTGATAGGACTTTGCTGAAGTAGCCCACTACTCGCTCTTGGCCATCTTGTACTTGGGAAAGAACTCCGCCAACTCCAATGTTGCTTGCGTCCGTGTCCACTATAAATGGTTGTCCAGGTATTGGGTATGTCAAAATCGGGGTAGTGCAGAGTGCCTCTTTCAGCGTATCAAAGGCTTGCTGGCATCTCGGAGTCCATTCGAACGGGATGTTGTCTTCTGTCAGTTTATGGAGAGGCTTGGCAATGTCCGAGAATCCTTGGACGAATCGTCTGTAGTATGTGCATAGGCCGAGAAAACTTCGAACTTGATGTTTGTCTTTAGGAACCGGCCAGTTCTTTATGCACTCTGTCTTCTCCGGGTCTGTTTTCACACCGTTTGGAGTAATAATGTGGCCTAGGTATCTAACCTCCTTTTGGAACAGACTGCACTTCTTCGGGTTCAACTTCAGGTTCGCTGCTTTTAACTTCTTGAACACTTCGGACACGTTCTTCAGGTGCTCCTGGAAAGAGCGTCCCAGCACCACCACGTCGTCCAAGTAAATCAAGCAGGTCTCCCAATGCAGGCCATGAAGTACAGTTTCCATCAGTCGTTCAAAAGTGGCAGGGGCATTACATAGACCAAATGGCATTACATTGAATTGCCACAATCCATTTCCGGTAGTGAACGCGGTCTTTTCCTTGTCTTCTGGGCTGACCTCGACTTGCCAATATCCACTCTTTAAATCCAAAGTGGAAAACCATTGCGCACCAGCCAAGGTGTCCAGAGTATCGTCAATTCTTGGTAGTGGGTAACTGTCTTTCTTGGTGACGTCATTTAATTTTCTGTAGTCCACACAAAATCGGGTGGAGCCGTCTTTCTTCTTGACCAGGACTACAGGAGAAGCCCAAGGACTCTGAGATGGCTCTATGGTGCCTTGATTTTGCATCTCGATTAACATCTTGTTAACTTCTTCTCGCTTGGCTAGTGGAAGTCCTCGTGGTGGCTGCTTTATAGGAGATGATGAACCAGTATCGATTCGATGCTTCACTACATTTGTTCTCCCAAAGTCGCCTGGTTTAAGTGCAAACACATCTTCATTTTCACTTAGCAGCTCTTTCAGTTGTTCCACCTCCATCTCTGTTAATCTTTCTTTGGCCCTATCCAGGATGTCCCTTAGACATTCCGGTAGACTGGTCTTGTTTGGTTTCTTCTCCATTTCGTTGTTTTCTTTGAGTGTTCTGACCATGGTAACAGGTTCACAGACTCCTACTTCAGTTCCTTTGTAATTTTCTGTGGAAAGGTCTTCAGGTTAACTACCCGTACTATTGTCGTTTTCTCTGGTTTAATCAGGGTGCGGCCGGTGACTATAGATTTATTGAACAGATCCGGATTACTGGGTTCCACCACTCCAACACTGCAAGACATTTGCCCATCCATTACAGTGGCAACCAATGTTTCGGTCTGACCAGGTAGTACCACATCTTCTTTAACAACGAGTCTCCGTACAGCGTTATTCTCAGTGGTGGTCGTTAGCACTACTTCCTCACCCATTATTCGTAGCGTACCAGCATTCAAATCTAAGTTCACCCCCTTTGCTCGTAGTAAGTCCAGTCCGAGTATGACATTGTCCGATATATCTGCTACCAGGGCTCTGTGTTTGAATTTGACGTCTCCTAATTCTATGTCAAGCTCGCATTCCCCCTTGACTGGCAGTTGTTGTCCATTGGCTGTTGTAAGGACATAACGCTTGGCAGGGCTCTTAATACGCCAGTCACCAATAATATCCGGTCGTACAATAGTTCTTGCCGCTCCAGTGTCGATTACCATAGGGAACATACGACCAAAAATAATGCCTTCTATTAGCAAGGAGTCAGAGTCCTGGAGACGTGACAACGTAATTTCTTCTCGTGGGGCATGGTAGGAGGACGCAGCCGGCTCTTGCCCCGTCAAGCCGGCTGGCCCTAGTTTTCCTGTGTAGCTGCCGCCTGGGAGTCGCGCTTTTGCTGATCCGTGACCGGGGCCCTACACTGTCTTTTTAGATGTCCTGTCTGTCCACAGTTCCAGCATTTCAGAAGGCGATCCCTTCGACTATCAAATTGTTCTTTCTTTGGCCCAATAGATGGGCTGAATTTATCGATAATCTCCTTTAACGTCTTTATTAGGTCTCCATTTGCCATACTATCGCTGTTATCACTGATGGCCCGAACTTTAACATGTCTACCGGATGCCATCTTTGCTGCCTCGAATTCCAGTGCATGTGAAAGAGCGTCATTCAACGTTTTAGGTCTAGCGAGCCGTAGTGCCTGCTGAGTTTCGCAATCTCTTAGGCCGTCGATAAAAACTTGGATGGAGAGCTGATCTACAAATTCGGACGGGGCTGTTGGATAAGCCAATCGAACCAGTCTGGCAACATCGGTCTCAAAATGTTGTAAATTCTCTCCACTTTGTTGGTGACGATTTTTCAATTGTGCCTGGTACACTTGCTGCAGGTGTTTATCCCCATATCTCATTTCCATATGCTGTTTTAGAATATCGTAGCTATTCTGTTGCCCAGCAGGAACTCCTTGTAAGACGTCAAGAGCTTCCCCTCGTAGAGCAACTATCAGAGCAGTAGCTTTCTCATAATCCGACCATTCATTTGCTGATGCTGCTGCTTCAAACTGACGCAGATATACATTCCAGGAAACCTTGCCGTCGAATTCAGGGGGTCTCGTCTTCTGAGTTCGGATAACAGGTCCTTCTGATTTGATTACGCCCTCTTTTGTTACCTTGTCTAATTTATGTCGAAGCTCTTCGCAGGTTTCTCTAACCAAGTTTATTTCTTCGTCTATTTCCTTTTTTTGTGCTAACAGTTCTTCGTTCATTTCTTTTCTTTGTTCTAACAGTTTTTCCTCTACTTGTTTTTCCACTTTATATGACTGCTCCTCTAGTTTTTCTTCTAGTGTATTCTCTAATTTTTCTAACTTTGTCTGCATTTCTTTCGTCTGATCTCTCATTTCCTGTTGTATTGTCTGTATCTGATCTTTCATTTTACACCCTTGCTCTTCTAATTTCATTTGCATCTCTCCCTGTTCTTCTAATTTCTTTTCTAATTTTTCCTGCATCGTTTGGGACTGATCTTCGATTTTATGCCCTTGTTCTTCAAATTTTTCTTGCATTGACTGGGACTGGTCTTCAATTTTATGTCCTTGTTCTTCAAATTTCTTTTGCATCGTTTGTCCCTGTTCTTCTAATTTTTCTTGCATCATCCTTCCTTGTTCCTGCATCGTTTTCGCCTGGTCTTCCATTTTATGTCCCTGCTCTTCTAATTTCTCTTGCATCGTCTTCGCCTGGTCTTCCATTTTATGTCCCTGCTCTTCTAATTTCTCTTGCATCGTCTTCGCCTGGTCTTCCATTTTCTTTTGCATTGTTTGCATCATTTCTAACAGTTTCGCCAGTTGTGCATCCATGTTGACTTGGCTTCTAGTTATAGGCATGCACTCTATTTGGAAAGTTCTAGAATGTCCTCGAATGTATTTCTAGATATCACCGTTGCCTTCCTTAGAATGAAACGAGTGCAGTGATATGCCACACTTGGGTCTTTGTCTCACTTTGGTATAAAGTTCTAGAATGTTCGAGATTGTCCTTCGCGAATAACACCATTCACTTCCTTAAGTCACGACGAGTGCAGTGATATGTCGCACTTGGGTCTTTGTCTCACTTCGGTATAAAGTTCTAGAATGTTCGAGAATGTCCTTCGCAAATAGCACCGTTCACTTCCTTAAGTCACGACGAGTGCGGCGATATGTCACACTTGGGTCTTTGTCTTACTCCCGTACAAAGTTCTAGAATGTTCGAGAATGTCTTTCGCAAATACCACCGTTCACTTCCTTGAGTCACGACGAGTGCAGTGATATGTCACACTTGGGTCTTTGTCGCACTCCCGTACAAAGTTCTAGAATGTTCGAGATTGTCCTTCGCGAATAACACCGTTCACTTCCTTAAGTCAAGACGAGTGCGGTGATATATCACACTTGGGTATTTGTCTCACTCCCGTACAAAGTTCTAGAATGTTCGAGATTGTCCTTAGCGAATACCACCTTTCACTTCCTTGAGTCACGACGAGTGCGGTGATATATCACACTTGGGTATTTGTCTCACTCCTGTACAAAGTTCTAGAATGTTCGAGATTGTCCTTCGCGAATACCACCGTTCACTTCCTTGAGTCACGACGAGTGCGGTGATATATCACACTTGGGTATTTGTCTCACTTCTGTACAAAGTTCTAGAATGTTCGAGATTGTCCTTCGCGAATACCACCGTTCACTTCCTTGAGTCACGACGAGTGCGGTGATATGCCACACTTGGGTCTTTATTCCACCCGCGCACAGGGTTCCAGAAAGTTCTTCAAACTTCCACTTAAATCCCACTTTGTGGACAGGGTTCCAGAAAGCTCTTTAAAACTTCCAACTAAATCCCACTTCTGACACCAAATTGTCACGGATTTCCCAACCCGTCTTTTCTTTCACTTCCAGAAAAACAATCCGTTAATAAATTACTTCTTTATTAACTACTGACCACTACTAATTACAGGTCAACTAAACACTTATTTAATTAATCGCTATCTAAATCACTTTGATATCTCCAACTAAACACTTTAATTCAAACTGTAATACAAGACTTATACAAGACTAACTAACTTGGCCGTTTATTCTTCTTTATAGACCCAACGAATATTCCAGATATATTCCAGTATCTCTAGATCCCTTTTCTCGTACGACTGGAACGCTTCTCGTCGATTCCCGATTATTCCAGGCCGATCTCGATCACGGCATGTTGTTTGTTTACCAGAATGGCGTAGGGGCGATCGGGGCAATCTTAGGCAATTCGCGGTGCCACAGTCGTCGGTTTGGGAGTGAGTGGGGCAAATTCCGTGACAGGACAAACAAACTTTGTAGTCTGGTAGGTACATTACAATCTGCAGGATCAGAGGATAAAATATTTTTACGGTCTACGTTATATATGGCTCAAGACAGCTGAAAAAGTTTAAGAGTTCAGATGTATTGTATTGCTTTTGCTGTCGTATTTTAAATGTTTGCTTTAATTCTACTGTATAATTAATAATATGACAATGACGTGAATTAACTGTTACGTATTTTAATCTATAACATTTTTTATCAGATATCGTTTTTTTAACTTAAACAGCTTGTACGAGAAATCTAAATGGATAAGATGATAATATTGATTAATTAGTTTAAGCATAATTAAAAATGGCGAAATATTCGGTAACAATGGCAAGGAAAACATTGTTACGTACTGAGTAAATCTATATGGTGCATAAAAGGGTAATAGGTAGATTCACAAGTTCCTGAAAATCTACAAGGTTATCGATTATTTTATAGCAAGAAAACATGGCATTTAGATTCATCCTATCGTACAGGCTGTGAATCTAATATCCATCTCAGAGCTATATTCCAGTTTTGGTGTTCCCAATGTTAAGTGCAGTTACTTTGAAACTAAAATATTATTAAATTTTTTACTTTGTCGTATAATTTAAGAGCTTCAGCTGTAATTCTAACAATATGCGACTTGTAATTTAATTTTGAACTTATCCCAAGATCAGGAACTGTTTTCAAGATCTCCAGATATTAATAAAATCAGAGAAGATGCTAATACAAAAAGGTGTACCTCAAGGATCAATTTTAAGACCTTTGCTATACATTATCTATGCCAATGACTTACCGTTAAGAACTAGTGACTATGTAGTACAGTATTCTGACAATATTCAAAGTACTATAAATAACACTATAAAAATTGTGCAACTTTATTTTGCTTCATTGGATTTACAGATGAATAAAGATAAAACGCAGATGATGATATTTTCTAGAGGAAATAATCACGAACTACCATTTATAAATACAGGCAATGAACTGCAATAAGTAAATAACCTATTATTTTTGGGAATTAGAGTTGATTCACTTCTTGGAAATATCATACCTATTGATTCTCTAGAGCAAAAAATGGTTCAATTTTGCTAGGCTTTAAAACTGTTATCTCAAAATATTAATTCTGAAGCACGGCTTATTATGCCTATATACAATCTAGAATAAAATATGGTATAATTTTTGGAATTTCCTCTGATGGAAAACTAATATTTGTTTTGCAAAAGAGATGTCTTATGAATACTTTGAATATGACGCAAAGAGAGTCTTGCAAGAATATTTTCATTTCTAAGACTATTCTTACTTTAACAAGTTTATATATTTATGAGATGTGCATTTTTGTAGCTGATAACCTTGCCTTGCTGCCTTGTTCGATAATTACCAAAAACAACATTCTTACTATACGAGATTTAAAGATATATTAACGCCAAATTTCACTCAATTTAGATATATCCAAAAAAATATACCTAATTCTCTAATAAGAGTCTTTAACAAATTACCTTTTACCACGACTCCTTTACCTATCAAAATACTGAAAAATAAATTGAAATCATTTTTAATACAAAAATCTTATACTGCAGACGAATATTTGAACGACAATCTAATTATTATTTTTAAAAATGTATTGTCTATTAAATGTATCGTACAGCTGTTTATGATATTTTAGGTGTTTGTGTTTTTTGTATACTTAGTTTAAAGATTAACTTTAATTTTAATATGTCCTTTTTTAAATATTTTGCTTAACTAATAAGGCATTATTATTATTGTTCTTTTAGAAACATTTGACCTGTTCAACGCTGATTTTGGGCATTATGTATGTTACATGCATTTGAACTAAGTAAACCTATATATAGCGTAATCAAAATTAGTAGTATTTTCATTAAGCTCATTACAGAACATATATTAATATTTAGCATTATTATTATTATTGACTGTATATTTATACAAGCTGTCGACATCCTTTTGCAACAAACGATACTCTGGATGGTTTTAAGCTGTCCTATATATCGTTAAGTCATTTACAAATCGTTGACAGTTACAACACAAATTACTAAGCAAATCATTTATAAAAATGATGCATGACCAAGGTCCTAGATTGGAACCTTTCGGTATACCTGATACAGCTGTAAACTTATCGTATGTTTTATTATTAAATTTAACGAACCATTAACGCGCAGATGGATATGACTTAAAGAACATAGATGCACTATTAGCAAAACCAAATCGATGCAGTTTTCACATTAGTACATCATGATGCACTTTTTTTAAAGCCTGTGTAAATCACATCCACCTCAAGTCCTGTTTGTAAAGCTGCAATGGCATCAGTATTGATCCAGCATATGTGTATTAATCGATCTGTTTGGAAGAAACCCATGCTGCTTCTCAATGTAATTTAAAGTTCTAGCATGAATAATGTGTTCAAATACTTTGGCTCGGGTACATGGCACAGACAGGGGTTTTCAAAGTAGACCCCCTTAGTATGTTTTATAACTATCTTTTGGTTCAAAATTACCAATTAAGAGAATCGACTGTTTCAATAATCAGATGGATACACTAAGCAGCAAAAAAGATATACCATTTAAAAGAAACATGGGGTGTCACAGGTGGCGCCCTCTAGTAGTGACGTCAAAATTAGAAACAAATTTGAATTTCTCGCCCACAAAAACCCCTGATTTACAAATTTTATGTAAATATTTGGATTTTTTAAGAAGTTATATACAAATATCGGAAATAAATTTGACACCCTGTATTTTTTTATTATGCGTCATGGGTTATAGGTATGTTAAGTTAAATCGATTTACTTTCACCAAAGGAATCTATGGTCTCATTTTTGCTACTTAATCACCCTGTATATAAAAATTGGCAAGAAAGAGGCCAATGGATCGTTTATTTAATAATGTAATAAAAGATAGCATGGACCTAGTAGCTAACGGTCCGTTTGTGTAAATTAAAGTGTTACTTTGCTAATTATTTTTCAATAAAAATGGCACATGTTTGATTAAATAACTCAGAATTTTATCCACGGTATTAGTAGAAATTGAGATGAATGGGAAATATAGAAAATTGTCTACTACCCTGTATAGCAACTTTCAAATATGTATCTCACTTGGTTCACGATATATTTTAAGATCTTCGTGAATATGTACGCAATTTGCAACGGCGCCTTCGCCATAACTTGAAATATTTTATTAAGATCGAAGTGTAAAATAATTGTTGTGATAATGCTACAAAGGCACTTGAAATGTATGCATCATAATTTAGATCATCAACCTCTAAGAAATTTCTATTTATCTCACCAGCCTGTGAATAATTATTGAATTGTTTAACCAATTTTAATAACTAAGTAACAATCCAGTAAATTACAAATTGGTTTAAAGTATTTTCAGAACTAGACTTATTATGACCGGAAAGGCAATTTTAAACATATTACGTATGAGTTTCCGTTTTCAATTGCGGAAATGCAACCTACAAGCTTTATATTCTCTTTTATTACCGATATAAGCTACATACCTCAAGTGTGCTTACTTTGTTCTCTTGTATCCTACGGACATATTGATCCAGCAAGCGCTTGAGGACCTCAACATAGAGGAAGCTCATTTTTTATTAAACTGTATTTTTTGTAAAATCCTTTCCTGCTCCATTCCGTTTTAAAAATTTTAGTTCAGTTTACTTTAATTGTTATTAACTGTCTACATCTCAATAAATTAGAATTCAAATTTTTGTTCATGAAAGAGTAATTTCTAAAAGAGAAATTAAGGTAGGTAAATTTATTATCAAAAAAAGACATTTTTTACTGTATTGTAAAGAAATTTAAGCTAAAATCAATTCTCCTACAATTCAATCAATGAAGCCATATATATAATATATATATATAGTTTTTAATAAATCACCTTCAGAAAGCCTCTTGTACACCATTTTAAACATCAACTAATCAATACACACACTTCAAATGTCTCGTACCACTTTAACTTCAACTGCACTGCAATATATATATAACGCACATGATTGTATAGACAAGCTGAACATTATTGACAAGTTTACAGATTTGCCGCTAAAATTATAAAGTGAAATAAAAGTATTACCATATATTGCATGAATAACAGGACTATTACTTTAATGTTCGTAAAATTATATGAGAAAACTATTAAATTATATATAAAGCTGTTTACAGGCCTTTTATGCTCAGATCTGCGTTATTCTACTCCACTTCATTCTGTTCTTCGCCTTTCTTTTCCAACCCGTTACATTTTTCTCCCTTAGGTCTATTGCCACTGCCCCACTCCATCACTTTCTCGGTCTCCCTCTTTTTTCTTGTAGTTTAGTTTACTCCCTCCAATTTTTTTAACTGTCCTTTCATTTTCCATACGTTCTAGATGCCCCAGTCACTGCAGTCGTCTGGCTTTTACAACTTAGTCTATTTTTGGTGCCTGGTACATTGCTTATATTTCCTCATTATTTCTCCTTACATAGCCTTCCTCCGTTTTCTTTGCGCCTAAAATACTTCTCATGATCTCCTTTCCCACTTTAAAATGTTTTCTCTCGACTTCTTATTGAGGATCCAGGTTTTACTGCCATACAGCTCTGTCGGTCTCAAAATTGTTTTATACATTCTAAGTTTTACTCCTCTGGACAAATTATTTGATTCATTAAGTGGTTGACTGCTGTCGAACTTCTGTTTGCTTTTATTATTCTTCTATTAATTTCTTGCTCTTCATTACAGTTAGCAGTTATCAGCGCCACCAAATACACTTCTTCAAACTCCATCTCTCAATGCTGCGTTTTCAATTTGAAATTGATATCTTTTTTTTGTTCTATTCTCAAAAGCTTGATTTATCTGCAATCCCACTTTACGTGCTTCCTCCACAAGTTTTCTCGTTACATCTTCTAATTCCCTACTATATCTGGCAATAATGGCCACGTCATCTGCATAACTTGTTATTTGGTGACTTTTAAACAATATGTGTTCTTCTCTGTTCAACTGACTATCTCTTATGACCTTTTTTAGTACTAAATTAAAAAGAAGCATTGAGAGTGGGTCTCGTTGTCTCAATCTTATGCTTCAACATGCTGCTATCATATGCTTCAACATGAAGGTTTGGTCCGTTGTTGACCTTCCCTTTCTAAAACCTGCTTGATACTCCTCTATATGTTGTTCTTCTATAGGTTCTATTCTCTGTTTTATTAACATTGCCATGATTTTATACCCTATATATTATAAAATTACCACAACTACTATGTAAATATAAACAATTCCTTACATGTTTCTCACAATTTTTAGAATGTAGGTATGTTCGCACAACCTATATAGATGGTTTTGCTTATTCTACCTCGATATTTAAAACTCACCGATCAAATATGTAATATCTGGCACGAGCAAGAGAGTTATATCAAAACTACACATAAAACCATTGCTAACTGAGCGTTGAAATGCATATTTCAGAAAACAAATTGCCTGTAGTTCTGCACTGATACATTTCCAAATAGTATAAAGAGTTTTAGAAGCAACGCAAAATATATTTTACAGTCTTGTCGTTCGAAGAAAGTTCTCCTGTGAATTATTAGTAAGGTTCGGTGGTGAAATTTTCATTATTGTGGGTTTCTAAACGACCTGAGGCGTGAAACCCGTAATAAAATATTTATTCACTGTCCATTAGACGTAACCTTATACTTTCTGACGTTACAAATAAACAAACAGGTCGACATATAGGTTTTACTAAATGCAGAATGCAAAATAAGTAGTAGAATGTTCTGAAAACTAAACACTTTGATAAAGTATAAGCTGGAGAACATTTATGCTTAAAACGTTAAGCTGATGTTAAAGAAATATCTTAGCAGAATTCTTGCATATGCTGTGGAAATATTTGTGCATACAAGTCACCATGGGGCAGTTGCATAATTGTTCCAAATACATGCAGAAGAAAGAAAGTATAATTTTAATCGAAATGGAATTTGTCCTAGACAATTTCGTGAAAAATTAAGCCTAAAAGCGGTATTTAAAATTTTACTCTGGCCCCTACAAAACGGTGGCCGCCATAGCGAAGACCTGTGACGTCAGACGACGTTCAAACATGTATACTTAATACAGCATTGTGCTTGATATTTGCATACGATGCCCATTTTCGGACAACGTAGTACATACGTTTAAAAGAGCCAATTTGTCATTTGTGATATTATTAAGTGTTAAATAGACATTAGTATTGAATAAAGTTGCATTGATGAGCATAGAAAGTGCATCTCATCGGGCAAATGGAAGAAGTATTGCATTATGCCATTATGTTACAGTATACAGCCTAATAAAAAATATTTCACCTTACCCACCACCAAAAATTAAATGAAATATGTGGTGTGGGGTGATGAAGCGCGACGAAATGAAGACGTTAAGCACTCCAGCACTGCACCAATGATTGTTTGTGAAGACCATTTAAATGTAAGTTTAATTGGAAATACCTCTAGTCATACTAGATTCCATTAAAATTAGCTTAGGAGTTCTGAAGATATTAGCAAAAAAACACAATTTTAGGCTCAGTTTCAAGAGGCTGGGGTCTCAAAAAAATAAAAATCGTAGAAAAAAAAAACAGGTCAAATAATTTTTTACATAGATTATGTCCTAATTTTTTTTCCTGGTATTTCTGAATCACCCTGAATTATTCATAAGTAATCCACAGTAAAATAGTTCACTCTTATTAATAAGTATATAATACTTCAATATTTGTTACTACATTTAAAATTCACATTTATAAGAGTTAGTTGCAGTGCCCAGTGAGAGAACAACCGAAATATTTGTAATTTATGACTTGAATACAGGTCGACAGAAATAATCACCGTGGGTTACTAATAAGGCTAAATCTAGATTTATTGTCAACCCTTTCTAATAAATCATTTCAAAGCTGGAAAGTTTATTTAATATCACTTTATCTAAACAATGATTTTCCCTTCGTAGGCATGTTTCATAAAATCATTATCTTACAAGTGTTAACTGCTAAAAGACGATAATTAAATAGTACCATGTTTTGAATTTTTTTACCAGAAAATCTATTTAAGAACTGCCACTTGGAAGGTAATTTTTGAATATGCATCAAGGTATTAAGAATTTATTTCAAGTGATATTTCAAAGAATTGCAGGGTAAATCTAACTTTAAGACAATGTATGGATTCAAGTCAAAAAAATAGTAAATGGTTTGAAAAGCTTAAAAAAATTAGATATTAAGTTGAAATGTTATCAAAAGTTTTAAAACTGCACTATTTAAATAGGAAACCTACTAAATCATTATTTAATTATTATTATTTAATTTATTTAAACAGTTTTATAACAAAATACGTTCAATACTTGTCAAACTGAAGTCATTATTTTATCAACCACATGTAGATTGTTATTAACTTAAAGATTATTTTAGACAGTCAGTTCAGTTTTTCGTTTAGTTTAAGATTCAATTCAGTTGTCAACTATCTTAATGTGTAAACACACAAAAATGAAAATGGACTGGAACCTTTGCTTGTTTACACGTAAAGATAACCGCTGAGCGGAAAGATGACGTGACAGATAAGTTCACTATTCATTATGTGTAAACACAAGAATGACCCCTTTGCTTCAAATTCAGTCCAGTGGTCAGTTATCTTTAAATTCAGTTCAGATGTCAGTGTAAACACATAAAAATGAAAGGAAACTGAGACTTTCGTTCGTTTACACATAGAGATAACTGACAACGGAAGTGCCAGTTCAGATCAATTTTCATTTAATGGAAACGAAAATTAATGAAAATTGAAACCATCGTCTCAAATTCAGTCCAGTTGTCAATTATCATTATGTGTAAACACACAAAAATGAAGGAAACTAAAACTCTCATTTGTTTACACGTAAAGATAACTGACAAGTTAACAGAAACTGAACAAAAAAATTACCTTACAGTTAAGTTCAGTTTTCATTAAATATAAACACAAAAGAATGAAAGGAAACTGAACCCAATCTTTCAGGTTCAGTTCGGTAAACAGTCATCTTATTTGTAAACACACAACAATTAAGGAAACTGAGGCATTCGTTTGTTTACACGTATAAATCAGTGATAAGTGAACTCAAACTGAACAGAGAACTGAACCAACAGTGCTGTTCAGTTTTCATTATGTAGGAACACAACAGAAAGGAAACTTTTGTTTGTTTACACATAAAGATAACTGACAAGTTAACTGAAACTGAACCAAAAAAATATCTTACAGTTAAGTTAATTTTTCATTAAATATGAACACACGCACAAGAAAGGAAACTGAAACCATTCTTTCGGATTCAGTTCGGTTATCAGTCACCTGTATGTGTAAACACACACAAATTTGCACATTAAGATAATTTATAAGTGAACTCAAACTGAACTAACAGTTCTGTTCAGTTTTCATTACGTGCAAACACAAAAATAAAAGGAAATTGAAACATTCGTTTCAAATTCACTCCAACTGACAAGTGAACTGGAACTGAACGAAAAACGTTTACATTATATATGAACACACCAAAAAGAGAGGAAACTGAGATTCAGTTCAGTTGTCAGTGTTCCATTTAAAATAAGCAAGTAGCTGGCAACTTCCAGTATAACTGAAGTGCTACAAGAATGGCATTATTTCATTTAAAGAGAGCACCACCTAAATCTCAAAGCAATTTTCAAAGTTTAGACAGCGTAAGACAGCCTGTTTATCTTCATTACATTCTAGTCTACAGCTCTCTGCGGCTGCATACTAGAATTATTTCCCATATTTTAATTGGTTTAATTATTTTGTTTCAGTATCTCCAGAGACAGTGGTCATCCCCATCATCTCGTGCATCTTTGGCTTCCCTCTCCTGGCCCTGCTGGTGATCTGCTGCCTCAGAAGGAGAGCCAAGATGGCGCGGGAGCAGGCTCGACGCCGCAACTGTGATACAGAACACGGTACTTTCTCTATTGTCAGGTTCAGCCCAATACACTATCTAGGTAACTAGAGCTTTCTCTTTTGTTCCCTTTCTACCAGCTGTGTTTTTTTGGTTGAGCTTCTGATGGGACCAGAGCTTGTTCTGTTTGGTTTTGCCTCTGTTTTCCTTTATTTTCCGAAAATAGTACGTTATACATTTTGCGCATAAAGATATATGTATAGAGACTAATAATTGTTTAGTTAACAAATAACAAACTACTCATTTCATAGTTACCATTTACAACCGAAACATTTTAAATTTAATTTTTGAATGTAGCCGAAACAATTAAGTTGAGACATAAATTCATTTTTAATATGTTTTAAAAAAATGTTAACCCAGGATATAAAAATAATTTAAAATAGAACTCATAACATAATTTACAATAAATAAAATTTATTTTCAAAAATTCTGAAACTGAAATTATCATAATTAGTAATCGTTGAAAGACTTTGAAAACGTATAAACACAGCAAAGATAAAAAATATATTGAAGAGGACTAGTTCATTATAGAAATAAAATTTTTAGTTGACAGTATATTTTTGTAATATTACCATGCGATTTTTTTTTAGTTATGTAACAAAACAAACAATACATATACTCGTATTATCTATAATTTTGCTTTTTTGTTTCGCAATATGCAATGTACCGCACTCCATAGTTTAGAATAGTAAAATTAACTTGCATATGAGAATGCAAGGTGCACTTCTAGTTTGTTCACCGTTATTAGTATTGACGGTTCGAAACGAACGTCAAAGTTGTTTTACTCAGAGTTGGGTATGAATACAGGAATAGTATTCAATCCATGAATACTGAGTACTCTGTTAATAAAGTATTCATGCCTACTTGAATCCTAAATACAACATTAGAAGCGAACTTGAATCCTGAATACTTGTATTCATATAAGGTATCTATATGATGACAATGCTGAATATTTACAATGTGTAGATTAATACTTAAATTTAATTAAATACAGGGTGAAAAAATGCTTTCCTGAAAATGCTAAGCTCATGCAAAATTTCAAGAAAAACATAGTCTTTCTTTACCTTTTCAATTTTTTTCATCCCTGAAGTATTTTTTGGAAGGGGTTGAAATAATAAACCCCTGTTACATTTTTTCTTTTAATTTTTTTTCGAAAAATTTTTTTTTCTAAAAAATATTTCTAAAAAACTCCATTCATTTACTAACTTTTTGATCTCTTCAAACAATATTGTTAATACCTAAATATATATAAAAAACGATTACATAAAGGGTAAATTGTTTTTATTAATTAAGTAGGTAATTGTCATGTTTAATTTAAATTCAATTTCAGGATAAAGTCACTTTTGACATTGTCCATATTTAATTTCAAATAATTTTGACTTATTGGTATACTAATTTTTATAGTTAGATATTTGACTCAACTTAAAGGAGACCACCTGAAGAAGCAATCCTAAAAAAGCAGAAATAGGTCAGATCTCAACTATTGTGGTTGAATTTTCGACTTCCCACAGTTTCAAAATTGAACTTAGATATTTATAGAATGTTTTCATTAAACCAGGTTAGTAAATTTATATAGATTAATTTTTTTAGATAATTATTGAATAGAGCTTTGTCTGTGGATTTATTCATTAGCATACCTAGATGTTTGGTATCACAGACCATACATATGACTCTATTGATAGGAGGTTTGATATATATTAGCTTAAAATACCTTTCAAATACAGTAAAAAATGTTGCAAAAGCTAATAATAATAAAGAATATATGCGTAGATATTGTGGGTGTAATTTAACGCTTGTCGGGGCTTTAGTCCGCAGAGTAGTTAGTTTCACACAATATTGTTAATACCCAAATATATATAAACAAATCTAGGACATTATCTCTCCCAGTATCTAAATATATTTCACATAGCTTCAGAAATCGTCACAATGATGATAGATACATTTACCTATTAAAATACATCAGTTTGAAGTGTCGTCAATACATGTTTTAAATTCTAACAACTTCTCTGATACAAGAATTTATTGTAATCCAGTTAATATTTTTATATTTTATATGTACAAGAATTTCATTTAACATTATTCACACATTGAATAATATTTACTATAAATTTATTTATCGCCATTATCTGTCTTATCTATGCAAAATTAAATCAAAATTCATCTCCAATGCAACGAAATCACTTATTTCATATATTGCCTCCTCCATTGAAAGTATAAACATGTTCTCGGTCCATATAAGCATCTAAATATTTTCAAAACAATTATTTACTTTAGAAAAGTATTTCCTTATCAGAATATTGTTTTCTGCAAATACTATATCTTATATTAAATTTGAAGATAATTGACTACAATAATGAGTATTTGTAAATTTCTTTTTGTCGTTGTACGAAACATAAAATTATATATTTGAAGCAGATTTATTTATTAATTTGTACCTCGCAAACTGGAAGATGTAATTTTAAGACTGGATTACTGAAAATAAACAATTCAGCATAAATTTTCACGATTAATTTCCCAGATTGTGAATCAAAGGTAAGGTAATTAAATCCATTGCGTGATAGTTTTAGAAGGCCACTACTTTTTTAAATTAAAATGTGATTTCATAAAGTAGAATTTGTAATATATTTTTTTGGTGATTAAACTTTTTCAACATGAAAATTTAAATTTTACAATCTAACAAAACACTCGCACTGTTGTATGGGTATAATCACCATAAAATATTATTTTTATAAAAATATAGTTTTTTGTTACAGATGTATATTAAAAATTAATAAAAATCTTAACCATGATACCGCAGGAGCACGGTGTTTAAGTTCTGCAAAAAAAAAGGAAATATAACTTTCATCTACTATAAAATTAATGTTGTACTTATTCGTTGAAATTCTCAATTTCTATTAACAAGGATTTTTAAATATAACAAAAGTATTTGACTACAATAGTAAAATATAGAAGTAAAATATGTATGTTATGCCTTTCCTGCAACAGCCAAGTTGGAGGGGAAGCAAGAAAGGGTTTTTACAAATCTGGTCAGTTTGGCAGTGTATTCAGCCAAACGTTCCTTTGAATTTTTGTACATTGCAATGCCAGGACGTAAAATTTCTGCATTTACCCGAGAAAGAATAACTGCTTTACATGATGCAAGATATTTTAATCATCAGATATCGAACTTGTTGGGCATTACTAGATCCTCTATTGTACGAATAGTACACAGATATGAAGAATTTGATACAGTTGTGGAGAACAGACCACGTAGTGAACGTCCTGGAGTATCTAATGAAAGGGCGCACATCTTCAACTTCAGTGCTCAGGGTCCATTTTCAAAGTACGTTTCGCCGTGTTATATCGACACCTACTATTCGAAGACTACTCCACAACGCAAATTTATGTGCTAGACGACCATTATGAGTCCCTACTTTACTTCCGCGGCGTCGTCCTGCTCGTCTCCAGTTGGCGCGAGAGCATAGGGGTTGGCTTTTACGCCAGTGGCGGTGGGTCTTATTTACAGACGAAACTAGAATTGGGCTGGTTACTGATGACAATCGACAAAGAGAGAACCAGATCGTCAACAGCGACTTCATTTTCCTCGGGAAGATTCTCCGTATGAAGGGAGTACCGTAATGTTTTGGGGTGGAATAATGTTCAACCGCCGCACCCCATTAATTCGCATACCACAGAATATGACCAGTCAAATTTACATCGAACAAGTTGTTACGCCCATTATCTACCCCCTACGTAATGAATTAGGTGAAAATTTTGTTTTTATGGACAACAACGTTCGACCACATCGCGCAAGAAGGGTTCAAGGGACACTAAAAGCAGGGCATATCAATATTTTAGATTGGGCAGCCAACTCTCCTAACATGAATCATAATGAAAATATATTGGATTTCGTTTCTAGAGCCATTCACAATCATATTATTATTCTTCCACCTCAGACTGCATAGTAGTTAGTTGTGGCGGTAGAAGAGGAATGGAACAAGATTCCGCAAGAGATCGTTAGCCGCTTGATTATTTCAATGCACAGACGTGTCAATATGCTATTGGAACGTGGTGGACTATTAGTCAAGTAAAGAACTTGCTTTGTTACTTCATATTGATTTAATAAATTTTGTCAAAAATGTCACACATTTGCTGGTTTTTAATAATACTCAGTTTATCACATATTCTTTTCACACGAAAAAAGAGTACTCATGGTCCCTTCTGTCGGGTTAGACAGACGAAAGCAGCTAGGATTATTCGTCGGATACCTCACCTATGGCATACTGATGAGAGCTAATAAGCTCGAAACCGGTATATGTCTGGTGGGCGTCTGACGAATGACTCTAGCTGTTGCTATAGGTTTTCCAGGTGTAATTCAATGCTGGTCGGGGCATTAGCCCGCAGAGTAGTTGTTTCCTGGAATTCCGTGTTTGCGAAAAAGACTTAGAAAACAATATACTTTTATAAATGTATTTGGTTTTCCTGGCAAAAAAATTTCTTTCACAAGAACGAGAGGGGTAGATAACTTTTGAACGTTGTGTAATTGCTTGGGGCACATTTATTTTCACTAAAATAAATAGTGAAATAAACAACATACGTAATGGCGATAGTGCTTTCAAAACTTACCAGAAATTATTGAGGATTTTTTTTGTAATCGAAATTTGTATGTCATATATTTACAAATGATTAATAATTAAAATATATACCAGTATACGCAAGGTAACGGATTTTACTGGCTCCAAAATTCAGATCCTTCAGATCTTCAGTAAAAACAGTCTTACCACGCTATTGATCGATTTCCTTCAGTATTTTATAATATAAAATTGTTGTTATTCATTTAAAATGTCTTAAATAAGTCAAATGTTCAAATTCTTTGTATAAAAGATTCGTGGAAATTAAGCTAAGTAAAAACTCTTATTCCGCAGATTTTCACATTGCAGAACAAATTAAATAAGAGCATTAATAAGAAAAGTTGAGCCTGTAAACTAGACTCGAGTTTATAGAAATTTCATGCTACTTAACGACATTATATGAACAGCTCACTTATCTCGAGATATTAATGTCTAGCATCGGATTTCGCATAATGTTCCTAATCTGATCTGGCAGGAGGCGATAATTTTCTGCTAAAATACGGAAGTCGTTATATCTCAGTTGTGGAAATTTATTCAAGTGGAATGAAACGTTAACTAAACAGGGTAGTGCCTGAAAATGGTTTCTTAATGGAATTTTATATTGCACTCAATTTTGAAATGTAGATAAATAGTCTATAAATATTTGAGAATATTTAAAGGAATTATTGAGTATTTACATGGTGATAACACTGTTGACTATACATTATACAGAGTCCCAATTTTGTTGTAGGGTATGCCAGATAACTGTCACAACTATGCTCCGCCGCAAGCATACTGGTATTATACCAGATGTAGGATGTGGACAGGTTAGTCGCCTGTGGGGTCGTCAGAAGGATGTCCATTCTGCAGCCAGACGCTGACAATATTTTTTCCAAGTTTACTTTTGATAGACCCTACACGGGAATTATCAGGAATGAGAAGACCGCCTGCGAGGCTGTAAGCAACATCTTCACAGATGGATAAAAAAGATAGGAAGGTGCAGGATGTGGAATCTACTACATGTCGCTGCACATCCGACATCAGTGGGCAATGGATATGCATGCTACCGTACTACAAACAGAACTAGCAGGTATAACCATAGCCGCCAAGGAAATTGTCGGTACGCATATAACGTCCAAAACCATCAGAATCTACAGACAGTAGACAGTCACTACTGATCTTATGTAATCATAAGATAACAACTGTGGCCTCAACCGACATGACCTCTGTATGCTGGGTAAAGGGACACGAGTGGAGCTATAGCAATAAAACAGCTGATATGCACGTATGCTTCCGCTGTCAGCTTTTGGTATTAAAGATAACACCAACAAAGAATTCAAAAGACGATGGGATCAAACAAATAGCTGTCAATTTGCTAAGGAGTGCCTAGAGTACCCCAGTAGGGTACGGTCAAAAGATACATGACCAGAACGAATCTTCGTGTAGTGACAAGTATTCAAACTGGACACTGTTGGCTAAGGAAGCACCTATATTATATGAGGAGGTGTCATCAACAAGAGAATCCGTGTTGGGAGAGCAATGACCTTCTATGGTCTGCATTAGAGGGATTCCCCTCAGCAACGTCACCACCTTTTTCTCTTTATTAAGTTGGTTAACGGTTCAGGTGGATTGATCTCCTAGTGAGAGGAAGCACAAGGGGCTCAATAGGGCTTAAGTGCTTTGGCTTTTTAAGGCTACCCTCTTTCAATTCCAGAACCCAGAATCCATGGCATCTCAGAAAATACAAGATATATAAGGATGCGATTCCAACACTGGACTACTTTTTGATATACAGGGCGAAATGTAAAAAAACAACATTTAAGAGATTCTTTGTATCTCAAGGAATAATTGAGAAAAGGAATGGTGAAAATTGCTTCTGATAGAATTTTTTACGTTCAGTGGAGAATTTTAAATGTCTCTGTGCCTTTTTTGTAATTTGACCCAAATATTTTTTTTTAAATGAACAACCCTGTATATTTTTATATCATTGACTTGCATTATTTTTTTTCCTTCATCACGATATAATAATAGTTCAACTTTATATTTTAGAAATTGTCAAGAAACGTTAAATTGGGCGCAGTATTATGCTGTTATAGTATGGCCCATTACTTACGCAACAATTTGACTTTACTTTTAGATAAATTGCATGCATCATGAGATTTAGATGCGTTTTTCTCAGAAAACATTGCTTCTAGCGACATCAACAAGGCGTACCTTTTTTAACTGGAAAAGATAGGGAAGAAAATTTGTCCAGTCCAAAATGAGATACAGTGGAACACAAAAAAGTCGTAGCGATTTAAAGAGGTCCAAACCATCATTAGTGGCGCCCTCTAGAAGATACACCAAAATCGTCGACATATTCGAATTTCTAGTACCAAGAAACCCCCCTATACCAAATTTCATAAAATACGGTCGATGCGATCGAAAAATAATAAAGAAAATGTGATTTATTTTTTCAAATTTGACACCCTGTAGCTCCGTTAGCATCAACTTTTGGATTAAGGTAAGTTGAGTTAATTCAGCTACTTTTTATCCAAACTATATACATCCGAAGTTTAGCCCATTCTTTACCTGTATATGGCTCGATCAAGATGCTTCAGATAAAGTTCTTGTAATAATAAGTGATGCAACCGCGTACATGTAAAAAGTAGGACAGATTTTATCTGAAAAATATACAAAAATGATACATTTTACATGTACTGCTCACGCACTTAATTGCGTAGCTGATAAAATAAGGGAAAGTTTCCCTTTAGTAAATACTTTTATATCAACTGCCAAAGAAGTTATACCTTCGCCTCTCGAACCAGTTATAACTAGATGGGGTACTTGGTTAGAAGCCGTAGTGTATAAATATTTCAATTGCATGAAAGATTATTTAGGTTATTTGTAGATTTAATCCTAACGACAGCAGCGAAATAAATACACTGCAGGACTTACCAAAGGACCAAAATATTTGTGTTGACATAAATTACATTAAAAGATACTACGGTTTCTTGACATGGACTATCCTTAAACGATCAATTTGACATAATATATAATGCACAAAAAATATATACGATGCCAATAATATACGCCCATTCAGTAATACGAAAAAAGAAAAAATACAAAGTGTGTTGAAAAAATTCCAGGATACCATTTTGGAAAACATATGTAAAGTTTTAGCTGGTATGTATCAGGAACTACCAGCAAATATATTAATATATAATAATAATAATATCTCTACTCCTCATTCTAATCACGAGGATTAGCCAAGAAGTCGAAGACTTGTGCAGGAGAGGCGGCGGCATATTATTATTACGCAGGCCGCATTTGCGCCCAGGAACGACTTACGTTGGTAGGCCCTAACCACCATTCAGTGCAGGATAGAGGGAAACCTGGAAAACCTCATTAATTAGGAGGGTAGTCAAATATCAACCGGTATCAATCTCTCACATTGACCCAAGCCAACATTCTTCCACTCTACCATACCCGCAGAGAGGGTGCCAATCTCTCCACGAATATAGCTTATATAGTCTACCAGGGGGGTCGCCTAGCCCGCGTTGATCGGCTGGGAGATCTATCTTTCAAGTTAAGCAACGTGGACGCAGGCCGGAATTTGGATGGGTGGCCAGACTTGGGCTGAGACTGTAGTCCGCCCGAGGTCTGGCCACTCACCATGCTCCGCCGGCGCAAGTGTGGCAAGGCAGAATCCCCCGATAAATGGAAATGAGGACAGAGCAACAAAAAATCTCTGTAACTCGGACCCATACTATCATACATAAATCTGTAAGAGACTTTGCAACCGAGCCATCCATATTAATTGGATGGTTTGAAGGAAGAACTCTCTTAGTAAGGAGGATGTACAAAGGGTCTAGTAAGGCCTAAGTGCTGCAGTGGAAAGCAATATCCTCTGCACCTCCGCACAATTACATACATACATACGGTCTACTAGCTGCGGGGGTCCAACCCACAGCGATCCAGTCCTCAACAATTATTTCTCTTTTTTTCTGTTGTCAACAGTAGACGTTGAACGGTCGTTTCTCCTACACAAGTTAATATAAAGTGATAAACGTCACCGTTTCACTACAGAAAATCACATAATAGTATGTTTTAACCACCTGCAATATGACAAGGAAAGCTTGTCCCGACACTCAGGTTTGTCGGGTGTTGTCATGTTTACATATTATCTTAATTTATATAAGTATTTTACTCTCGACTTAACCTTACTATTTGGTAATAGTACTATGTTGCGACATATTCTCTACGAATATATTAATATATTCATTTGTAAACTGACTACGGTCCTGCTCAACTCCGCGCTGCACTTATATGTATTTAAGAGATTAGAATACATAACAATCTACTCTAAAAGAGTTGAGTTAAGCAATAATTCTCCCAACTCAACACTCCCCTCTAAATGCAATTAATAAAGGATATCTACATTTGCACTCAAATAAATATACAACTTCAGGGAATACAATTTTGAGTATAATTTAGTTAAAACCGTATCATCAGAATAATCAAACAGTACTAATGTGATTAAATTATATGTGGCATAAAACCAATTAACTAAGAGTGTGGATATAAACTGGGAATAAATTTCAGATGATATACAGTTTAATGATTATGATTGCAGTAGTTATATAGTCCACGCCTTCGAGATTGTTGTAGAACTTTTGCGCAACAAAATTTTTAATTGATGTTTTATATAACGTACTATTTTCTATTTTCCAATTTGTATTTGTTAGCCTAATTTTATTTTATCTTGCTTTGTACAACACACTTTGCAACACATCACACATTCATCCCAAGTATCCCATGTTAGTCATAATAACATTTGTTATTTCAAGGTTAAATGTTATATTTCATCACCTTAAATTTTTGTAGTATGTATCCCCCTATAACTGTTAAAAAATAACGGCGATGTTATTTCTAACACGTTATGTAGAATTTTAACAGAGTTTCTTAAAAACGATGAATTAGGTGTCGCTATAATTTAACATATGTGTTGTTTGAATTGAATGAAAATGGACGGTTTATTAAATTTACATTTGACCATGGGCGTACTTCAGAGAAAAGTGGTTTCTCCAGGTCGTTTTTTTGGCGTTTTTTAAAATAATACATTTAAGAATTTAGTAAACCACTAGAAATATCTCTATTAAAATAATAATGATTGAAAAACAATTTTAAAATTTCAGGTTCAACACCCTGTATCTTATATTTCCGACACGTTTATGGAAAAACCGCCATTGGGAAAATTCCGATACGATAATACAGGCTTAACTATGACTTAGTACAAATATTTTAAGAGGGGATAGGGAAAAATAAGAATTAACGGAATCACCATTAAAAAAAAATCTAAAGCCAAAAAATTTTTTTTCGATATTATTTTAAATTCTTATTTAACGCCGCCAATGTTAACTTGCTTGTTGGTTGCCTACTCTACAAGCATGCAACAGTCGCTCAGTCGGTATCGCTGTCATGTCATAATTCAATTCCTGTGTTTACGTTGTAATTTTGTGTTCTTCAGTTTTTAGTGCCTTTTTTAATTTTTAAACGTTTTATAGTTATTAAATAGAATTTGTGTTGGGTGCAGATACTTTCCCACAATATAGTTCGCCGGTTTGGTTTTCTAGGTTATGGGACGAGACTGCCGCAGTTACATTAAATCTTGTCTATTATCTTTTCCTTTCGTTCGAATTTGTTATAATAAATAGGCATTTTATATAATTGTACCTACGGGAAGTGTCTGTTATCGGTAGTGAGTGGCTGTAATGAGCGAATATGTAGTTTTATCAGTTTATAACGAAATAATGAAAAACGAGTGCAAAATACTGGAGCTAACTGGATTAACTGTTACCTATCTATCAGGTATTATTACTAATAAGAATGTTAATTTTTGTCGTTACTACATTTAGAAACGCTTCAAAAAGACGACGGCATGGTAGTTAACATTGTTGACAGATGTAAGCTTTATCTATGAATCTAAGCCATCTCAGTCGATTCTTATCATAGGCGCCGACTTTCCGTAGGAAAAAAGGGTTTTGCCCCATTTTTTATATGCCGTCATTAGTGCGTTGCAAAGTTGCAAAACTTTAAAATAGTTTCAAATAATTACTGAAAAACGCCTCTATTTTGATATGCCTTGTTTTAGTCGTTCAGGAAAACCATATTATGACTTTTTATTTCTGTCTGTATGAATGAGATACCAAATGAATAAAAACGATAAGGCATTATATACCAAATTAGTTAAATTTTCTGCAGCCCAGCTAATTGGCCTTGGAACAAAACAGTAGAAAATCCTAGCGCTAACTAGATTCTTTCGTTAATGAAAATAAAAGAAGTTTCAGGCGTCTCCTTGCAAAGAGCTTAATACGTCAAAGTCTCTTTCTAGCGCTTAAATATATTCATGCAAATTACAGAATTAATTATTTAAGTTTCTTATGTTAAGAGATGGACTAGTTTTTTCGTATAATTAGTCAGAATTTTCCCCTCCGAATTAATTACACTTTTTCTGATTCGCTTCTCATTGGCCAACTGAAAAGGAATTAATTTACAAATAAAAGGAGATGGCAGCAAAAAAATCTATTTCAGTAGAATTAATGAACTAAGAAAAAAATTAGGGATGTGATTTTTCTATGATATTCTTTTTTAAAGCGAGAAAATTGTTTAATTTATGGTTTTGGTTCAAATGCCAATAGTTATTTATTGTATCAGTGTTTCAAGTAGCAAGAATGTTTAATATTCTTAATTGATAAAAGACAATTAAAACACAAATGGAATACGTTTTACTTATAATCACATCACAATCATATTTATGGATATGCAATTTTATCTATGTGGTCAAAGTATTCGATATTGAAGGCTAACTCTAAAGGTCTACTAAAATATGGATATTGGAAAATATTACAAGCTTACTGCTTATTTGAAGAGTGAATCAAGGGGCTACAAAGCAAAAAAAGCTGCAGTATTGGAAAAAGCACATATTAAAGAATTTTTGACTAATAATCCTTTTATTCATAATGACATTTATGAACTTTAAGCAACGAACATTCAATTATTTTCTAACGCCTACTTGATCCTTTCACCACTATATGATTTTTAGATGGTATTTCTCTTGAGGCTCTTTATGGCGATATTGTCAACTATAATTCTCTTTTATTTTAATATCCAGTTGTACTAATTTTAACTATTTTTTATAAAAGAGGAATGATTAAATGCAGCAAGTTTGTACCAAACGCTGTAAATTAAATACGAAAGTGGGTGCAAGAATTCGATCACAATAATGCCAGACACAGAAGAAAATCAATATCGACTGAACTCAAAGAGCAAAGCAGTAAAAGCACTGCTTTGAACTGGGACAAAACAAAGGACCATTGGTTTCACAGTGGCGATTTGCAAATGTTTAACTAATAAAAAGACTGTAAAACATTCTTTAGCTGTTTTGATTTAGTAATATAAATTTTACAGTTCTATAAATAGTTTCGTAAAGGCGCTAGTGCTGTAATGAAAAAAAAAACGTTTTTATTGACATTTTTCTGTTAAATGAAACCCCACGTTTTAGAAGATTGCTGTATTTTTAATTTTAAAAAAATATTATAAACATTAGTAACACACTTTTTACAATTAGAAAGTATACCAGAAGTAGATGTCATAAAGTTGTTTTCGCACAATCGAAATAATGCACTTAGTGTCATTGTTGACACATTCTGTAAGTTGAATATACAACGCTGTGGCTTGTTTCCATAGAAATCAAAAAAATAATAGTGTTGTTTGAGTTCATAACAGCATGCGGTAAGTAAAAATCAGTAATTCTTTTCACTAACAAATGCTGGGCTCATTTATTGTAAAAATTAAAGGTACAGTTTGTACAATTCTTAAACGTAATACTTTTTCCCTCGTTTTTATCTATTGCTTTTACAGTAACTGAATTTTCTCTATTACTTATTGAGTTAGATATGTTAGGATTAGAATTTTTGGGTACATATCCTAGATTTTGTTGTTTCAAAAATACCAATAACTTCGAATGTGGACATATCAACTTTATCTTTAATATTTAAAGTTGTACGCAACAGTGAGTAAATGTATCAAAGGGTTGACGTCTTTTTGATTTTGGCAATGTCACAAACTTACTCGTACCTTGCACGACTCTTAGGTAACAAATCTTTGTCCAACTCTCAGCGGTTTCTCTCAATTAAGGAGGAATAAAAATAATTTCTTTTGAATTACTCATTGTCTTCGAAGACAGTTTTTTGATGACAACAACAAAAATGCAACTAATTTAAATTTGTATGTGTGACTTTTTTGTTTTGTATAACATGGAGTTAGCCTTTATTGAAGCATCTCAATTACTCAAGACTGACATCAGGAAACTGTTATTAGACTATGTCTCACTCTTAATAATAATCCCCTGTGTAAGAAATTGGCCACAGATATCAAAATCCATAAAAATGGTGGAAATGAATCTCATCTCTGCATAACAGATTCACAATTCTCATAGCTAATTAACGAAGCTATAAAAGTTGCCTCATCAAAACTTTCTGTTATTGACTTTTCGGTCTATTTTTAGATATCTAGGGCAGTATTTCACGGTGCAATAAATTTAATAAGCCCCATTCCCTTCGGGAGTTCACATCATATCGCTTTGGTGCTTCCCAAACCTTGAATGCAGAAACGAATTTTCGTTTTCTTTTTGTGGTCGTCTTCGAGCGACGCTTATAGTCGGAAACAGGTCGAGTTCGGTTGAACGTTGCTTTTCGTTGAACTTTTATAAACACTGACATTGAACATGGTGAGGCACAAAATTAACGTATGTCAATTCTCGTTTCTTTTTCTAACGGTTTCTGCGTACGTAATTAATTATTTGACCTACGACCACTGCTGTAAATACTTAAAAATACACCGTCTGCGATCAATGTAAGATTCCTATTACGTACAGTAAAAAAATCGCACAGCTTGGTAAAGAAATTGTACCGTTTTCCTAGCAACTGCTTAAGCAACGGTCAATACAAACAAACATTTTCAAAAACTGTCATAACCTTAAATCATATTTGTATGTGAGGGGAATATTATAAAGTGAAATTAGTTTGATTACATAAGAAATGTCGAATACAACGTTGAGGAAACAGGAATATAGACCGTTCAAGATCCTGGAACCATTGTTGCGACCAAAGAAAAGAAAACGTATTGATTCTGTTACAAGCTGGGAAAGAGGCAAGACCGTGACATTTATCTGCTGCATGAATGCAGCTGGGGGATACACACCCTCATTTTTTATCTTTCCTCGAAAAAGGATGTCTCCACTTTGATCAAAAAGTGGACCTCCATGTGCTACTTATAAGTGTTCGCACAATGGCTGGTCAAATGAAGTGTTATTTTACGAGTGGATTGAACATTTCATAACATATTCGAAATGCAGCAAAGAAAACCCTGTCCTATTGATATTAGATAATCATAGCAGTCATATCACATTGCAAACTTACAATTTGGAGAAAATGGAATCTGCATGTTGTCCTTACCACCTCATGCATCACACAAAATGTAGCAGCTTTATCTCACCCTATACGGACCACTAAAAGCTGCTTTCCTCAGAGAATGTTATCTTTATGTAAAGTCAAAGGCATTGGTAAAAATAACGCCTTATAATTTAGCACAACTTTTTAGTAAAGCCTATCTCAGAATCTTCACGATAGCTGTCGCAATTTTGGGTTTTCAAGCAACTTGAATACATCCAGTAAATCCAAATATATTTACTGATGACTTTCTAGCAGCAGATACTTTTAACAACCGCAACGATAATGAAGAAGTAGTGATGGTTAATAATCTCGACAATTCTATTGATTATTCCATCAATGCAGGTTCATTAACATCCAGTTCAGATACAGGTCCATCGAATAGAGAAGTAACACCATTCGAGTTAAGAGGCACTACTGCTGCAACTTCCGGTCCCTCAATAAATAGTTCTCCAAAACGATTGCCTGATCCCATAAGTAACATTATTGAGGTACAACCTTCCACATCCAAAGATTTCAAGCAACCAGGCAATATTCTGAAATCTACGATATCTGCTTCAAAATTTTACAATCTTTTGCCAGTCCCTTCTGCCAATTTTGCCATTAAAAGATCAGTAAGCCGAGCTAAATAACATTCACAGGTTTAACCGAAAGTCATCTGAAGACGCAATTAGAAAACAGGCAAAAGAGAAAAAAGAAGAGATAAAGGAAACCGAAAAAGGAAAGAAACCAAAGGTGACGTTTAAAAATAAATATCTAGGGTGTTTAAAAAAATTAAAGAAAATGTTGCAACGCGATTCATCAGAAGAAGAAAATACAAATGAAAAAACTCTTTGTCAGGATGATGAATTGGATGACATGGAAAACGAACATAGCAATGAAATATTTCTTATCTGCGAGGAATGGTGAGTTGTGGTACCGCTGTATAGTATGCGGCCAATGGGTTCACGAGTTATGTAGTGGTTGGGAAACTGTTGAAAACCACATGTGCGATATTTGTTTAAGAAAATAAAACTACCTATGTATTATTTATTATGTATATTATTATTATTTAGTTTTCATGTCGTAGTTTTTAAGTTGCAAGCTTAAGTTGTATATTATAATGAAAAACTTTATTATACATTTCTATTTAATATCGCTTCTTTATTTTCTGAAAACATGTCGTCCCAATTATAAAAAGTATTGAAAGTTGGCTGACCGGTATTACCCGCAGGGTGGGTAAATACTGGTCAATGTTACGACATTGGTTTAAGTGGTAGACCAGAGTCTAGTGGATAGATGAGGCTATCTCCTATACTATTTACATTTGACGAAAAAGCAATACTTTCTGATTTATATATGATTTGGCTTAACTGACCACCATTCCCCCATTCTCCCCTGCAATAATTATTTAAACATGTAAAATAACTATGATTTGAAAACTTAAATTAAAACACAAATTGAGAGAATGCATATAAATAGCTGTTTATTAAAGTAAATTTAATATTCATATTTTCAGTTCTTGATATAATTATTGTATTCATGCATATGCAAGACGCCGTACTCCTTTCCGCAAGAGTAAAGTATGAATTAATGAGCAACGCCATATTTCCCATCCTCAAACGTTGCATCTATAACGCAAATCTGGTAATAATATTCACGGCGTGTTCGGAGCTTAGTTTGTGGTTACCTGATGAACCCCGTGCCAGCCAGGGGAAATATATATGGATTAACACTTGAAAGGCACAAGTTTCCCAAGGTATATTCCCCAGAAACTTCATCAGAGCTTTGCTTGCTATCACTTCACACTGTTCTATAACTATACTTTATTGTGTCCTTGTCTCTTTGAAGTGAAACCAGTGGACTAGCCACGTATGAAACTATTTTTGTCTACATTTTCATTACTCTTCATCTATAAACAATAAAATGAACATCAAAGTATATAAAAAGTTAGATAGATAGAATAGTGCAAATACTACTTTTTCTATAAGTACTGTCCAATAAAGTTTTAGGACGAAAAATGGAATATTAATGTACTAAGACGATAAAGTACAAATCCCAGGACTTTAATAGTATATTAGAAAGGTAGCAAGTCGGCTATCGTTGTTCCAGAACGCATAATCTGTTTTAATTCATTTTTCCGTTTCGTTTGACGTTTGTTGAATTTCTACAAAAGGACGTAAACAACAACAAATTAGTTTGACATTTCTGACGTATATGCCGTGCAAAACGCATTTCGTCTGCCATTTGTCGAATGTCTAGAAAGGGGCGTAACCTACTCGCTTTATCGTCATTCTACTCGAAAAAATCGCTGTCTTCTATAAAGGGGCGTAACCGACTCAACTATCCTCGTTTCACATCAAAAAATTCGCCGTTTTTGGCAAAGGAGCCTCAAGAAAATGGAAATTTAGCTAGAAAAATGAGAAAAAATCGGCATCAAAATACGCCGTAGGCAATCTAGAAAAAGCCTTTGTGTGGAGGTAAAATGGTAAATATTCGAGTCAAGTGTGCAAGCGAGAGTTACCTACAGCTTTTAATATATAATAATTAGGATTAAAAGTGACACTTTTGTAGCGAGCAAGATACCTCGCGCCTAAAAGCAAGCTTTCGCAGCTTATAATGTAAATAACTATAGGTTAAAAATGACCCTGTATGTGTTTATTTTAAAATGTACCCCATATACCTTAATCTGAGTCAGTGAATTAAAGCGTCAAGTGAAACATCTTGTGCATAAACTAGATATCTAAATACATTTTTTTGGCAGGTCGTTCGTCGCGAGCCATTTCGCTTCGATCGGAGCGCGCGATGAGCAGAGGCTTTCCATCCCTCGAATTGGACACCGTCGTCGAGGAGCGATCCGACCCCGAGCCCGACCAGACCGTCGTGGAAGTGATGACCCCAGACGGTGAGGCAGAAAACCACGGCGGGGGCAGATAGCATACGGTGAAAGATCTGTGTGCAGACAGGTAACTTGGGACCAATGTAAGATACCAACCCGGCGCACCGGTTTGTTTTCATTTTTTTGTGCTTATGTGTGTGCATTAACCTTCATAGCAACTGAAAATGTGTTCTTCCATAGTAGGAAATATAGGAAATATTGCTTTCTTCTACTATTCTATATTGCTACAATTTGGCGCATGCACTTTCTTTGATATATTTGAATGCTTTTGAAATAAATGCATTAAATCAAAAGGGTAATTACAGGACCAGAAAATAAGCGATTTTCATAAAAAAATCTGTGGTTTAAAGTATTATCATCAATCTTTATCAATTGTTTACCTTATTGGGTGTTATATAAGCTCTATAATAAACTTTGGCAGATGGTAGCTGGATGAATGTTTAACATTTTTTCTTATATGAACAAAGGTCGGATTCGTTTCTGTTTAGAAGTTGCAAGCATTTTAAAAAATATTATTTCAAATTGCAATCAAAGTAATGATGCAGTTGCTATAACAATAACACAACACCACAAAAAAAGTAGTCTATCCGATGGACTAGACCTATATTTTCTTATGAATTTTCATTTATTGAATCCGAATCTGATTGAGGGTCATTCCAAGGTCAAAGCAAAAGATAGATATGCAAGTGGACCACACTATCGTACATTTTTATGTTTTTTGATTCGCTGATACGGGGTCCATTTACTCCTATCTCCCTAAGTTCAAGGTCAAAGTGAAATATAGATATAGGTACAACTGGGCCAGACTATCGTACATTGATGTTTTTTAGGTAGTTTAATCTGAATCTGAATCAATATTATTTCAAGGTCAAATCGAAAGAAAGATTTGCAAGTGAACCAGACCATCGTACATTTATGTTTTCAAGGTCCCTAGATCTAGAACGGGGACTCATTTAACGCTATCAGACCAACTTTAAGGTTATTTTAAGGTCAAATAGAAAGACAGATATGCAAGTGAACCGGACCATTTTAGATTTATGTTTTTGGAGTCGTTGAATCTGAGTCGGGGATTCATTTATATTTTTCGATCACGATGTAAAAGCTTTGATACTCCAAAAATTTGCATTTCTATCTTTCGATATGACCTTGAATGTTACCTGATAAGGCCAAATGAAGCCTTTTGCTTTGACCTTGAAATTACCTTGAATCTAGAACGAGGGGGTTAAATGTACCCCATATTCGGATTCAGCGACCTCAAAAACATAAACGTACTACAGTCTGGTCCACTTACATACAGTGCTTTCGAAAAGTAACGAATAAATTCATTATTTTTGAAATTGAGAAGTTTTCGAAAAAATCCCCTGGCACGTCGATGTTGTTTTTAAAAAAGGCACTTTTTGACATACGACCCACATCTGTGACGTCATCGTTGTTCGAGATATGACGTCATCGACAATTTTTTTTTAAATAGCAACCCCCAATTTTGACCATGCCATTTGAAAGAGCGTGTCATTCTACATACATAGATCATGAAAAATTATGGTGTTACATAACAAAAATTTGAAGAAGATAATGTTTGAAGATTTTAAAATTTTATTTTCACAATACTGAAAATGATAATGATTATGTAAAAAATCGACTAAATTAAATGTTCAAATTGTGCACCGTTGGCTGCCTGACAGTAGCCAAGACGATTAATAAATTCTTTTTGGACATTATCAATAACTTCAGGAGGTATACGATGTATCTCGTGACAAATTCTTGCTTTTAAATCTTCTAAATTAACCGGTCTAGTAACGTATACTTTGCTTTCTATGTATCCCCACAAGAAATAATCTAGAGGTGTCAAATCAGGCGATCTGGCTGGCCACTCAGTCAGCCCCCTTCTCCCTATCCAACGATTCTGGAACAGCTCATCTAAATAAGCACGGACAGGTGTTGCATAATTGGGAGGTGCACAGTATTGTGAAAATAAAATTTTAAAATCTTCAAACATTATTTTCTTGAAATTTTTGTTTGTAACACCATAAATTTTCACCATGTCTGTATGTAGAATGACACGCTCTTTCAAATGGCATGGTCAAAACTGGGGGTTGCTATTTAAAAAAATTGTCGATGACGTCATATCTCGAACAACGATGACGTCACAAATATGGGTCGTTTGTCATAAAGTGCCATTTTTAAAAACAAAATCGACGTGCCAGGGGATTTTTTCTAAAACTTCTTAATTTCAAAAATAATGAATTTATTCGTTACTTTTCAAAAGCACTGCATATCTATCTTTCGCTTTGACGTTGGAAAGACTGAACCTACGCCGATGGGGTTAAATAGACCCCAGATTCGAATTTAGCGAGTGAAGCTACATATGAATATAATAGGTCTAATCCGTCGGACAGACCACTTATTTTTGTGGTGCTGTGTGATAGAATTATAAATTTTAATTTATGGCGAATGCGCCAATGTTAAACGATTCACAGTTTTACGTACAGTGTGATCTATTTTAATTCCCATAAACTTCCAGGATCGACAGAGCTTCACAACGTGATACTAGTTTTTCATAATTAGGTCGAATATGTTCAATTTAAAAAAAAAACACATCAGTAGTAGATAGAAAACTATCGTCCTATTATCTGTAATCCTTCAAACGTTTTTGAAATCCATATACATATATGACACACTCTTCTCTCACATAGTCTTCTATGTGTAGTGAGCAGCACGACTTATTTCCAGTTGTATCAACAGTTACCAATCTGACAGGTTGAAGTCTTTTATATAGATTTTTCTAAGGTCTTTGATCGGTTGGACCATGGTATTCTCCTGTCAAAGCTATCCTATATGGGTTTGTCCAATTCATTTAGGAATTATTTTTTTACCTCTTATTTATTAGAAAGAAAAATGGCAGTGGAGAATCGTGGATTCCAGTCGCTAGATATTAACGCTATTTCCGGAGTCCTTCAAGTCACAGTTTTCGGCCCCTTATTATCTTTAATCTTTATAAACGATATCACTTGGTCTCTAAACTGTAATGTACTATGCCGATGATCTCAAGTTGAATTTATCTGTTGAGAGACTTGAGTGAATGTCTTTTGCTTCAGTTAGATATAGATAAAATCCATCATTGATGCAATAAAAATCTATTAGCGACGTTAAATCTATTCGCTTAAATAGAATTAGATGTCTTAATTTTAAAATATGTATTATACCGCCAGAGATAGTAAAAGGCATCTACAGATCAATATATTCATATTCATTATAAACGGTAAATACGAGTACAATATTTCACTTGTGACATTAATACACTATTATTTTTTTATTTTTAGTAACGTAATTAGTGCTACATAATTTTTACATTTCATATTTCTTCATCACCATCTCTATAATTCCATCTTCAAAACTTGTTTTAAACTAATTTCTTGAGCACAATAAAATTTATCGAATCTTCAAATCTTTTTAGTGGTAAGAACTCTCAAAATATCTTATGTTTTCTAAGTAACTTGAAATGTTGAAAGAAGTGATCCCTCGATTTAATTATTAGGAAACCTATTTATCTTATTTTCTTATAAAAGAAATATTTATACATTAGTAAATTAAAATAAGTTTGCACCAGGTGTTCCAAATTTACTCATAATTTATCAAACTGAAACAAGTAATACTGAATTAAATTTGAAAGGAGAAAAATCTTAATTTAATATTATAGTGGCTTTCAGCAGGCCAAAAAAATCCCAATTTAGACTAGGGCACCTTAATTCTGTTACTGGCAGCGAGCAGTTACCTTAGTCATGGCATAATCAAATAACAGCATCAGTTGCAAAATCCTCAAAACCACTATACAACCTCTAACGTGAAGACTGACATTAAATTCAAATTTGAGCTAGATATTGCATGAGTATACATACAAGCTGTAAAAAGCATCACCTTGTCCTTAAAAAAAGAAAAATGTTGCTCCTTTTTTGAAAATATTTGCAATTCTTGGAGCTATTGAAGTATAGCTATTGAATTTTTGAAGCACTCATTCAATTCTGGGAAAAAAAACTGCCACGACCTGTCACTTCTTCTATCTTAAATATAATAAATTTCGAGGAAAACAGACATTATAAAGGTTACCCACTTGTACACTTCAAGAAAAAAATATATTTATATTATATAGCTCTATTTTAAGCATTTACATTAGCATGAAGCTTATACAGGGTGTTCCTTATAAAAGCTGGCACAGAGCAAGTGTACGTAGTCAAAAAATTACCAGTACATATCCCTTGATACGCTCGTGGAACTGAATTTCTCTGTTTCTTTTTCAATTAGGTAATCTACCTATGTTCGGGTACTTGTTTCAGTTTGACAAATTAGAAATGGAAACTGTTTTAAAATAATCCAGGCGGATTAAAAATGACAAATAACAGTTTTAAATAGTCCGATGAATACAACTTTCAACAGTTTGAATTACGTTGTTGTAGATCAATTTTAAACCATCAACTTCTGTTGCAGATCACCACTATGGGCTGCCCTCACCCACGTGCACACGCTGGCCCTCGACACAGAAAGCTGACCAGACGAGGAGGATGACCATCATCCAGACCCAGTCATTCCTCACATTATCCCTCTGCCATTTATTAAAGGACATTGAAAATAGATAAACCTATTTTTATACACTGTGTAGATGTACATTTAGACATTTAGATAAATGCAATTTGTATTTTTGCAGTGTTCTACACTTCAATTGTCAGCAATGTGAACATGGTATTGTAGTGATATTGGATATGTTTATAAAATGTATCCTATTTATTCATATGTTAGATGTAGTAGTAATTAATTGAAATGTACTTAGTACATGTAAAAATTTAGCTTAAAAATAAATCATTTTGGTGGAGAGATATTGTCTTTAAGTGATATATTTCTTTTGATATAACTTTTTTGAACCTAATATTATCAGGTTTTTTATTAACAATCTTAACCCTACAAAGGTATACTTGTTATTAGTCTCAGAAATTGACCATTTCCGAGATAATAGCTTTTCAACAATCAACATAGTTCCTTGTACAATATTTTAACGTAGGAAGTAAGCACTAATAGTAAGTTAAATTTTAACAATTATTAGAAAAAATGTATGTTAAAGTTAATAAGTATTTCTCAATGATAAATTTTTGTTAAAATCAATTACTTTACAAAATGGAAAAATTCTGAGACAATAATTTTTCATATTCAGATATGAGAAATGTGACTGTTATTTGTTGACAATTGAATTTCAATGGATATGCTGGGCAATGAGAATATTTGGGAGGATTTCGAAATACATTACAACCTGACAATCAACAATTTGAAAATCTGTTTAAGAATTTAAAGAAAAAAAGACGACAAATTTCTTCACATTACGGATTATCCACAAACTATTCCAGAACGACTATCTGGAGCTGAAATAATTATGACTTCCATTTTAAAAACTTTGCATGTTGAAAAATACTATCCGTATTAATTTACACCAGTGCAAATTTTATTGATTATAAATCTACCTTCAACATATCCAATTTGCAAGGGATTATACTCCTTATTATATAATATATATTATAATATGTAAGGAATATAATTACCAAAAAAGGCTTATTAGCGAGATGCTGTGTATACAATCTCAAAATAATACCATTCAGACAAGAAGTCTGATACTGAACATGTAACCGTAATCTATAATGGTATCATTAAGAACTTTATGAAATTAGAATACATACCTATAATATGAACATTCAGTACATCATTCCTTTCTTTTGTTGTCAACGTCTTATTTTTATTGCTTTTTCTTACTGGGTCTTTTACTTTTCATTAATTAGTATCTCGATGTCTGATATTTGATTTAGAAGACTATTCGAAACATTACAGTTTACCACTATACATTTATATCGTTGAGTAAAGGCATTTCCTGTTGACTTATTCATTGTATGGTGAATAATAAATTTATCTCTCTGACTGGTTTTGTCTCAATATGTAAGGTTGCTGCTAATTTTTTAAATTAATGTTTTAATCTAATGTTTTGTTGTTTAATTAATAGTATTCTAACGTGGTTTTTCAAATTGTTCATATGTATGTATAACTATTTTTTTGTTTTGTTTTAAATTTTAAATTGTCAATATTATTTTATTATTCTTGTCTCCTCTTTCCTATTGTAGCCCTGAGGAAGATTTAAAATAAAATCGAAACGTTGGCTTAGTCAGAAAATCTAGACAATTAACTATATTGTCCTGTTTTCCGATTATTCCTTCCTAAATATTAAATTTAAGCTCTTCAATGTGAAAGTATCGGGAATGAACCAACAAAATAAAAATTCTGCGGTGTTAGCAATTGAACCTAAAAATCCTGTGTGAAAGCAAACAATATATCAGTCACGGCAATATTCAGCATTTTTCCAAATGATATAAGTTTACTAATTAACGTTTTATTAGCTTTTTTAGATTTATCAAGTAAACGACGAATTTAAAACCTGAAAATAAGGTGTTTTGACTGTCTTGAATTCTATGTTGTGTTATGTTCATGTTATGAATGCTAAAATATTGTATAATTTCTCCAGCGAAAATTTATTAATAAAATAATATTAACAGTCGTGGATGAAATATGGTGTACTACTTATTATAATGGCTGTAATTCACTCTAGTAATTTACAGCCATCATTATATGCTCGTTGAATAAAATACTATTTTCAAACGATTATTAGCTATTGTGATTCTCTCATCTAAAGATATATTGCATAGTTTTGATCTTAAAATCATAACTGAGGTTATATCTGCATTTAAAAAAAGGTTATATAATATTAGATTACTTAAGTAATGCATTGACATCATCTGCTGAAGTTACTAGCAAATTAGGATAATTATTTATTGCTTTTTGTATATCGTTAGGAAATAAAAATAATAATGGGCTAAGAATGGATCCTTCAGAGACACCTATTATAGTCAATAATTTCTCAAACTAAGCAGTAGACTTATTAAAACGAGCAGAAGCTTTTTGAGGTCGATGATAAAGATATAAAGTTATAGTGGTTTTTTAGGGCTTTCACGGCCAGTGCTGTAATTTGATACATGGTGATTTTCCGGGTTGTTATGCCGTGACCTCGGTAACTGGTAGCTGCCAGAAACAGAGTTAAAATGCACATCCCTAGCATTAGCTGGGATACTTTTACCTGCCCTGGTTGTTCTCGGGCTAGGCTCTGTGGGGACAGACCCGCTATCGGTGTCTCTGGGCCTGTCCATATATTGATTTCGGTTCCTACTGTTGGTATTACGACTGCTACGGTTGGAACCGCTTCTCGGATACTGGTGGTCCTCCGAGGCGTTCCGTAGCCACCGCTGTAACTGGTCGCATTCCATGCTTCCAAACGTTTCGCCGCTCTTCACTGTCGGCATCTTCAGTGGTGACTCTGCAAAAGCTTCGCCGCGACTGAGGCGACCAGTTACAGCGGCGGCTACGCCTCGGAGGACCACTAGTATCCGAGAAGCGGTTCCGACCGTAGCAGTCGTAATACCAACAGTAGGAACCGAAATCAATATATGGACAGGCCCAGAGACACTAAAAATAAATAACATAATAATATATTCTTTTTGTCGATCTTAAAAGGCGGCAGTGGTAATTTTATAACCCAAATGCATTGTAGGATTCCAATCAAGATGTAAGTTATCTGTTAAAGCAGCCAGTTTACCTGAAATATCTGCTTTTAAATTGTTGTATATAGCTTTTTATTAACTAACCCGATACAAATTGTTTTGATCAAACGACACTGTATTTAATTTTTTCTTGAATTAGGTCTAGCCGTTTTATTGCACTAAGCCACATTTGCCGTTTTATATGAGAGAGTTTATTGAGATCAGTTCTATGTTTATAATTCAATGCAGCAGGAATCCTAAAAAATCTAACTTGATCTCGCTGTCCTCTACTCCCACAATTGAAAACACAACAAAACAAAACCATTATAATAGTCTGAATTATCCGAATTAGGTTTAAAAGATGAGCAAAACACACAGTTCTTCACAAAAGCACAAATTTCTGCTTGTCATATATGTCAAGTTGGTTTGTTTGTCCTACAGCCGCCATTTTTTTTACTGATTTGACAGTTCGTTGGAGTGCCCTATACATTTGGTAAATAGATAAGTAGCATAATAAAGTTGGAGCATTTAGTATGTAGTACAACCCTTGCTAAACCCTCTTCTGGTCAATTTTGGCAATTAGTTTTATAATCATCGACATCACCAAAAGTTACTTTAAAAGTTCTGTATCACAAAACCAAAGCATTTTAGACCAAATGTTTAAATAGATTTGTTTTAGTATTATCACCTGATATCATTTGATCCTCTCCTCACAAATCACTCAGTATAGCTATTCTATATTTTATGTAACATACATTTTAATAATCCATAAAAAAGAGATGTCCTTAAATGTGAAACAAGTTTGCATGGCTTGCACTTAGCTCCATATACACATGAGCTTTGTTATAGGTTTATTTTATCACATCCGTTTCATACATTATAAATTTACATCAGGCATTTTCTTCTGTCGTCCGTAATGGATATATAAAAAAGGAAAATACTTTATATTTCCAAAAGCTTCGGAAATATAAATGTAACATAATGTTGAATACGTTATGTTTTTTATACGGCCGTTATAATAAAATTTAAAAAGTGTTACTAATGGTGTGTATTCAATTTTTATTGAAAGAAATTATCATTCTCTGTACCACAAAACTACAAACAATAAATTACAATTTGATCATACTAATTTAGTTATAAATTATATTTTTATGTTTAAAATACAATTAACAGAAATACTTTTAAAAATATTAGGACAGAATTTGTCTACTATTATTGCAAAATTATGCGGAAGATCCAGTGCACCTACTTGTTAGTAGGATATATTAGTGGCAATTATTTTTTTCTGCTATTTCCACTTTCTTGGATACTGAATTTTCAATAAAGCCTTCAGCAACAGTGATTGATTTCCAACCATCATGGCGCTTAATATTAGTTACACCTGATCCAGCGTCAGCTAGTAGAATAGCCGAAGGACGGCGAAAACAATGCCCGGTATATTCCTTTCAATTCTCTATGACAAGCTCCACATATGCCAAAATTCAGTGCCACCTAATTAAAATAATGTTATTAAGGCTTACGGTGAGCGCTCTATCGAACGATATATAACATCTGTTCCAACAACCGTTGAGAACTGTTCAGTACCCTGAGAAATGTTTGACCAACACCGTCTTACGTCGCATTCGCCGAGAGTACATTAACAACTAAACTGACTGACTAATTCTGAACGGTTCGGAATCGATTCTTGCTGTGTTGGAACAAACCCATAGTTTTCGCTCAGTAACTCCTTAAGGCTGGCGTTTCAAGGACAAATAATCATATCTAAATATGCACACAAAAAATATACACAGTAGGTGGAGGTCCTTCTTAATGTAGTACTAAAATATAATGCTAAAATTGAATCATTTTCTTTAACTTTTGAAGAAAAAATGTGCTAGAGAACATAAAAAACTGTGAATTAGTACCTTATTACTGTGTTCTATACACCGTAAAAAATACTTGATAATTTACATAAATTCAAGTCTTACTAGTTTTTTAAAAGAATTCTGCGGGATGTGATAATGTTTATAATGTTGTATACAATTTTCTCAATGTGCAGTTGACTTGTAAAATTCAGTAGATTTTATGATAAAACGTATTAGGTGAAAATGATGCTCTTTTTTTCTTATTCTAAATGACTTGTCAGCCTGAAAATTGTTTTATATCCCGGAGAAAACTTGTATAATTGACATAGTGAAGAGATATTCTTTCTAACTTACTCAGATTTTTTTTAGACTGTCTCAACAAACAGCTATGAAATTCGTTGAAAATTTGCCTATAAAACGGCGCCCTTAACGGATAATGATAAAAATATGCGGTTTTTTTTAAAAGACTTCAAATATTATTTTACGTCGGCGCTGTGTTTTGAAATCTTGAAAAAGTGTAAAATAAATTTTTTTAAAATGAATTTTGCATATTTTCAAAATTTCAAAACACAGCGCCGACGTAAAATAGTATTTGTAGTCTATTAAAAAACCGCATATTTTTATCATTTTTCGTTGAGGAGTTACTGAGCGAAAACTATATCCCTTTGGATCGAGCGCTCACCGTAAGCCTTAACCGGAAGCCCTTCAAAAGTAGCGATATTTTGTTACAAAAAACCCACCTGAAAACCCCAAAGTTTATATTTTCAAAACTGAAATCGAAGTATAGTCTCTGAAATATTCTTATGGGCTATCACCGCGTAAAGTCTTGTTCTCATGGACGCAAAATTTGTAGGAAAATTTTGATTTAAATTGTTAATGGCGGTTATTTTTTCGTGA